>OX451736.1:604367347-605779179 GCA_948472305.1 Vicia faba | reverse complement strand
ACGACAGTGGTGAGCATAGAGAAATTTGCGGTGGTGCAACGGGGTTGAAGTATGTCTTAAAACCTTTATTGATGAAGAAAAAGAAAATATGTTTTGAGATTCCCAAAAATCAGAAAGCCTAAAAGTAATATAGTCTGAGAGATTTACAGATATCGGATTCGGTCGGTTCAGTTCATTGATTCATTCATTAATGTTAGAACATTTTATATTAATTTAGATATCATATAAATTAATATAAAAAATATTATAAAATATTTATAATATTCTAAAAGATATTATAAGATATATATTTGATCTCACCGGTTGATCAAAACTTGGAAGGGTGGCCAGATGATGATCTTCTGTCGGGCTGGAAAGTAGAGGAGGAAAAAAAGGGGGTTGTACCTATAAGGCACTCTGACAATCAAGTAAGTGTGGGAGCAAAGAGATAAAAGCATAATATTAAAGTTTTTGTGGTGAATAGTGAATATTTGATATTTGGCCCTCACATGTGTGAGGATATATATATAATGCCCCTGGCGCTTGACCACTGGTTCCTATTTTTGAACCTAGATATGCGGGTCCGCAAAAATAGGTAACTGCCAGGACTGGATCAAAACAGACAGGTGTACCCGTAACTAGCCGTTGGATATGAGGAAGAGGCAGATTACGGGCATATGGCTGTTATAGACGGTTCCTGGTTGTCAGCTCGACTCGAGTCAGGCTGACAAGAGACATCTACTGACTAGGTCAGGCGTGCATGTCTGGCGTAGCTGGCCGTATGCCCGGTGGCATGGTCGACCAGGATGTTGGACCACTGTTGTTAGATCGTGCCAAGGGTAAAAGCGGATTGGTCTAATTCTGGTCATTGGGCCAGTCCATGACAGGAACCTCCAAGTCGTTGCTTTTGGGCACATGAGCAATGACTTACTGTCAACCCATGAAACAGGGATGTTTTTGTGTTGGTACTGCATGAGGGGTGTAAATGATGTTCATCGCATTTGCCTCGCGGAGAGGTGAATGATTGAGTGGCTCGCTCTGAGGAGCAATTTTGTGCGAGGAGTTTGGGGATTTGCCCGATTTTTTGTTACCGGGGAGGGGAATATGGATAGGTTGTGTGCCTTGCATGCATCGAGTCGCGCATTGTCAGATAGGTGTGATGATGGCTGGTTTAGGGGCTAGGGTGTGATGATGGCGCTTTTTAGTGTTCCCCGGGTGTGTGTCGCCTACGCGTTGGTGGGCTCTGTCTATAAAAAGAGGGGAGAGAGCTCTTTAAATATTTTTCGCCATCCTCTCATCTGCTCGATGTTTTTCATTCTTGCCTAACTTCATCAGTTCCTTCCCGACTTTATCCGCTTCTAAGATTCTTGCTTGCTCTACCGTTTGCTGTCGTCCCTCCTTGCCGATTCTCCACTTAATCTGGTAAGTTTTCTTGGTCCTCTTTGTTTTAGCATCTGCCACTTTCGTTAGATTTTAAGGTTTCTAGAAAATGCATGTTGATAGGGTTTGAGGCGATTGGTTTCTTAGGGATTTCGGTGGAATGTTGGTTGGAGATTGTAGTTTGTGAGGACGAGTGTGTTAAGGATACCAAGTATTCTCTTTGGGGGAGTCTTTGGGATCTCAGTGTTGCTAGACAAATGTACGAAATCTCCATGGATCCGGTGGGTTTGGTCGGGGAAGGGAGGTCATTTAGTAGTCATTTGAGTGGGGGCTCTGGTTGGGGACAGGGTCCTCGTTCCTTGATGCCCTTTCATTTGATTAGTGGTGGAAGGATGGATTTGACGTTGACATCAAACTCACTTTCACCCTCTGCTTTTTAGGTACCATGACTACTAGCGACAACAAGTTTCTTAACGAGCCCAACGGTTCTGCTCAAAGTTCTGGCAAGAGCACGTCCGACGAGTCGAGCACCACGGGGGCATATGAATCCTTATTGGGGGTAATGGATTCATAGGTGCCCAGCAACAGGGATGCTGAGGGGGATGTGGAGGCTGATCCTGTTGATCGAGCGGGTCACAGTACGCTCGTGGACGAGGATGGCCCACTAGATCGGGTTGCATAGAGCCTGTCGAGGTATATCTCTTACTTTATTGAGCATCCAGATGAAATATTCACCTTGTTGGATCCGGAGAAGGATTGGGAGGGCACCAAAGAGCAGTGGGAAATCTATATCCCGAGTAAGAGGAACTGGATCTGCTCACGGTTCAAAGCCCGTCAGTTCCCTATGTACGAAATTATGTTTAGAGAGATGGGTTTGCGGCTCTCATTCTCGGACTTCCAGGTGGCGGTTTTCAGGCACATTCGTTTGGCTCCGTCTGAGCTTCATCCGAAATTAATGGCTTTCCTTCGGGCCTTCAAGATCGTGTGCGATTATTTAGGCGTCAGGGCCACCGTCCCTTTGTTTACTGTTTCCACCTTCACAGGCAGTCGTTTGGTGCTCAATATGGTTGGGTCGCTTTGAAGCAGGAGAATGGCAAGTTTTTCAAAGCGTACCTTGATTCAGTCCATTTTCTCAAGGAGAAGTTTATGCTTATTTAGCCTATTTCGGAGAGGGCATTGTTGAGCATTTTTTTAGTTACTCCTACGTACGACGAGGAAGGCGCTCCTGTTTTGACTGAGGAGGGGAAACATGGGAATAAGCTGGTACCGAAGTTTCTGTTTCACTAGACTTATAAGCATTATGAAAGGGGAACTAACATCTATGTTTGGAAGAAAAAGCAACTTGGTGCTAAGGATGCGACCAGCTTTGATCGTCTTACGACCTTTGTCGCAGGGATTCCTCTTGTTCAACGTATGGGCAGAGGGGGAAAATCGGTCGTTGACAAGGATGGGAAGGCGATGTTCGACCTTGGACTGATAAGTGTCAAGGAGCTCCTCGAGATCAAGGACCCTGCAGCCTATCTTGGTAGCCGCTTTTATTATTTGATTTTCTGTGTTCGTGCATATTCTTCGGTTTTGGTGACTGATTTTTGTTGTTTCCTCGCGGATAAGATGAATCCCTCTCAGGAGCGCTTAGCTCGGATGGCCACTTTCAACCTCAAGAATGCATAGAAAGGTGCCAAGGCTTCCTCGCCCGACGTTGGTCCTATGTCAAGATTGGGTGCTTCGTCGACAGGGCAGTCGGTCAGAGCTATTTCTCCTTTGCAGGTGTCCTCAAGGCATAAAAGGCAGTGCAATGAGGGTATTGTGGACCTGACTGGGGAGAGGGAGAAGGGAAAGTACGAGTTGCCCCCTACTAGCACGACGTGTCCTTCTTCGAAGGTTCTTTTTTGTATCTTCTCTGGGGGGAGTCCCTTCTACTCGAAGAAATGGATTGCTCATCAAAGAGGACGGCGTTAGCTCAGGATCCCAGGGCAATCATGAGGGTCTTGAAGATGGTCGTGGCGTATATCAAATGGGGTACTTCCCAGGAATTCGAGGTGAGGAAACTGCGACCGAAGTTGGCCAAGACGGAGAAGGAGTGCGCTGATGAGAAGACCTCTTGGAAGGTAGAAGATGATAGGCTGGAGAAATTATTCAAGGATTATAAGGCGCTTCTGCTCGAGAAGAAAGCTTCTGATGAGCAGGTGGCAGTCTTGACTATTGAGGTTGCTCCCGCTGAGGATGAGCCCGAAGAGGCCAAGGGTCTGAGGACCTGAGCTGATCTCGTTGCTCTCTTATAGATGGCTTTGGATGATGTTATGGTTGTCGCCAAGGGGAGCCTTGATAACATTGTGAAGCAACTTCGGGTTCTGAACCCCGCGGTTGAATTGAACGTGTTCAGGATGAGTCTTCATCATTACATGAAAGATGTCTAGATCGTAGTTCCTGACTGCCTCAGAAGTGTCGGGGATGCGCCCGTTAAGGAGTCGTCGCGTTAGGAGCTCGTTACCAAGGAGGATCCTCAACCAGATGCTTGATTATTATTCAATTATTTCTTTTTCAGCCTGCGTACCGATATGCTATAATTTGTTTTCTCGGGCTTTTGCCCATTTATGTAATTCTTGAATAATTGTGGTCTTTATGGCCATAATTATTTTGTTGGATGGGGGGCCAGAGGCCTCTCTTTTTGTAAAATTCGTACAATGGCAGCCTTAATGGTCGTTTGTTTTAAATTTTTCGACCATGGTGGTCGTTTGTTCTAAATATTTATGTTTGCACGTTTATCGTTGTGCTTGTCTTCTTAAGACGCATTTTATTTTGCTAAGAGTTTATAGAGGAGACTTTCTCGTTTGATATGTATGTTTGTGAGTGTGGGGAAATCAGACAAATGGCCAGGGTGAATATCGTGCATGGGCCGGAACTCGGATCTCGTTTCGAGGACCTGAGCTCGGTGACATAAACTTCTCGTTGCGAGCCGGGTGTTCTACCATCATGGTACAAAGACAATAGAGCTCGATTGAGTTATCTATGTCGGGCTGAGGACACGCTCCTTAAAAGAGTTGAGTATCTCCCCTTCAAAATATTCTGGGTGCTATGCTTATACCTAGGCAAGCACGCGTGGTCGGGCCTGGTTGAGTTTGTCTTGTTGACGAAACTCGCCGACTACTCAATATTTTAATTGTAATATTGTTTTAGATTTTCAGTGTTCCATGGTCGAGCAAGTTGTTCCCTTTGTAGATTTTCTAAGTAGTACGCCCTGATCCCTGTTTTTGCGTGGACGCAATAAGAGCCTTCCCAGTTCGCTGCGAGCTTGCCTTTGCGGGATTATTTGCAATTGCTCTTTAATATTAGGTTGTCGACCTTAAACTCTCGTCGTATTACTTTGGTGTTGTAGCGCATGACTATTTTTTGTTTGAGAGAGGCCTCTCGTAGGGCCGTTCCTATTTGGATTTCTTCTACCAGGTCTAGCTCTTCCCGTAGGGCGACGGCGTTCATCTCCTTGTCTGGGGGAGCTTCGATATGCCTGTAGGGTTCCTCGATCTCCACGGGATTGACGACCTATGTTCCATAAGTGAGTCAGAATAAAGTCTCTTTGGTATATGAGTGTGTTATTGTTTGGTATCCCCATAGTACACTATATAGCTCCTCGAGCCACTTTTTCTTAGTTTCGTTTAACCTTCATTTGAGGCCCCTGAGTATCACCATATTCACGGACTCGACTTGGTTGTTTGTCTTGGGATGTTCAATAGAGGCAAAGTGTTGTATGGTGCCTAACTTGGCGAAGAATTCCTGAAAGATCTTATCTGTGAATTAGGTCCTGTTGTCGATGACTATTGCATGTGGGATGCTGAACCGAGCAAGGATGTTTCTTTTGTAGAAGCGAAGGATGTTTTGGGCAGTAATTCTGGCCAATGCTTCTGCCTTTATCCATTTGGTGAAGTAGTCGATGACTACTATCAAATATTTGTTTCGATTGGTCCCTACTACGAATGGACCGGGGAGATATAACCCCCATCGGGCGAAGGGCTAGGGAGAAGATGGGGACTTGGGCTCGTTTGGGGGAGCTAACTGCATGTCCCCGTGCCATTGGCATTTATCGCATTTTTCACGTATTCTTTTGCATCGTATTGCATGGTGGGCCAGTAATACCTTGCTCACAGAGCTTTCTTGGCGAGGGATCTTTCGCCCAGATGTTGATCGTTTATTCCTTCATGGATTTTGAGCAGGATGCGATTCGTGCCGCTTCGTTCAACATATTTAAGGAGGGAAATGGAAAACTATCTCATGTATAGTTTGCCTTCGACCAAGACATACGAGTAGGCTCCCCATCTGACAATGGCCGCTTCTTTCGAGTCGGCGGGTAGCTCCCCTTTTGTGAGGTAGTCGTGTATGGGGGTCATCCAGCAATCGTTGTCCCCTATGGCAAATACTTCCAGAGTTGAGGGGAGATTCTGGGTGCTCGGTCGAGGAAGGATTTCCTGTATCACCGAATTGTTTCCCCATTTCTTCTTCGTGCTTGCTAGTTTAGACAGGATGTCTGCTCGGGCGTCATATTCGTGGTGAACATGTTGCACGTCCACGGATTTGAATTTATTTTTCCTCTCCTGGTCCAGGGCCCAATATTCAGTGATTTGATCGTTTTTCATCTGATATTATCCCCATACTTGGGACGCAACCGACTGAGAGTTGGTGAAGATTTTCACTTCCTTGGCTCCTAGGTCTTCGGCTAGGCGTAAGCCTGCCATGAATGCCTTGTATTTGGCCTGGTTGTTCGAGGTTGGGAAAGATAACGCGAGGGAGACCTCGATTAGGGTTCCTTCTTTGTTTTCCAATATAATGTATGGGTTGCTTCCCATCAAACTGGAGGCGTCATCGACGAAAATTATCCACCTACGCACTCTATCTAAGGGTGCGAGCGAGGTCATTTCGACCATAAAGTCGTCCAGTGCTTGAGCCTTGAGGGCTTTCCTGCCTTCATACTGGATATCAAACTTGGAGAGTTCTAGCAACCATTTCAACATTTTACCCACCATGTAAGGCCTACGGAGCAGTTGCTTTATTGGATGATCCATTCAGACGACTATGGTATGTGTCAGGAAATAGTGTCTGAGTCTCCTCGCCGTGTTGACGAGAGCTAGGGACACCTTTTCAATTTGTTGATATCTCATTTCTGGGCCCTACAAGGCCTTGCTTGTAAATTAGGTTGGTCTTTGTCCTTATGGGGTTTCTTTGATTAGCGCTGCACTTATTACCTCGGAGGTGATGGCTAGATAGAGATAGAGGGTTTCATCCTTCTCTGGTCGAGAGAGAATGAGAGGTTGCGATAGTGCTTGCTTCAAGTGGGTGAGATCTTGCTCTTATTCGACTATCCATTCGAAGGCAGCTTCCTTGCGAAAGAGCTTGAAGAAGGGGAGCGCGTGCTAGGTGGATTTCGCCACTAATCGAGAGAGGGAAGTGAGCATTTCGTTCAATATTTGAATTGAATTTTTCAAAGTGAGTGTTGGAAACTCAGAAAATGTCTGGCATTTATCGGGGTTTGCCTTAATTCCTCGTTCTATGAGGTAAAATCCGAGGAACTTTCCCACTCGCACGTGAAAGGTACACTTTTTGGGTTAAATCGCATCTGGCACTTTCTGGCCTGCTCGAACACTTTCTTCAAGTGGAGGGCATGGTCGATCTCCTCCATTGATTTCACGATCATGTCTTCCATGTAGACTTCGAGCATGTCTTCTATCTCGTTGCGGAAGACTTTATTCATCATGCGCAGATATGTAGCGCTCACATTTTTCAGGTTAAAGGGCATTACATTATAGTAATAGTTGCCTGACTCGGTCATGAAAGTGGTATATTTGTTGTCCGCTTTTGCCATTGGAATATAGTTGTAACCAAAATATGCATCCATAAAAGATGGTAATTTGAAATCGGTCGAGCTGTCTACCAGTTTGTCAATATTGGGGAGGGGATAAGCATCTTTCGGGCAAGTCATATTGAGGTTGGTATAATCAATTCACATGCTTTATTTTCCATTAGATTTCTTCACAAGAACTATATTTGAGAGACACGTTGTGTACTGGGCTTCAGAAATAAAATGTGCCTCTAGGAGGTCTTTTACAGCTAGTTCGGCAGCCTCTGTTTTTTCAAGGGATTGTTTTCTCCTACGTTGGGTGACCGCCTTGAGGGAAGGGTCTATGGTCAGGTGTTGGCATGCAATCTATGGGTCCAATCCAGACATCTCGGTTGCGCTCCAGGCGAATAGATCATCATTCTCCCTTAAGCAAGCTTTAAGTTGCCTCTTCGCCAAGTCGGGGAGGTCAGCTCCAATCTTTACTCCTCTGGTGGGACCATTCCCGAGGGGGGAGAGTTCGAAGTCTCCATCTGGGATGGGCCGTACGGGATCTGAGAGTTCTTCCCTATTTGCAGATAGGAGTGAATCTCCGCCTTCGATCGTGGGTTATTTCCCCTTCTTTCTCTGCTTTGCACGATCTTCTTTAGAAGAGCAACTTTCGAGATCAATGGCGTCGACCCTTGGTAGTGGCTTGACTTCCTCAGAGCTGGAGGGTAGTGCGTCCCCAATGGTTATTCGAGGTTGAGAGTTGATGGAACTCAGGGCCATGGCCGAGGCTTCGAAGCATATTCTTGTCGCCTGGATATCCTCGTGGAAGGTGGTGACCAAACCCTCTACAATGTAGTACTTTATTTTGAGGTGCACGGTGTAGGACACCACAATCAGTTTGGCCAGAGTGGGCCTCCTGAAGATACATTGGTAGAGAGAAGGGAAATCCACTATGAGAAATTGAGTCTCGATGGCTCTGGCGGACACTCATCTCCCGAAAGATGATGACCAACTCTACATACCCCCAGGGTTTGGTACTGGCTCTGTTGAAGCTCTAGAGATCTGAGCCCACATACGGGGTTAGGTTACTTTCATTCAGCTGTAGGGTAGCGAACAACTAAGTGTACATGATGTCCATCAAGCTACCTTGATCGACCAGTATGCGCTGAATGTCAAAGATTGCCATGCAAGCTCTAACGAGTAGTGGGATCAACGAGTTGGGGGTTCCGCCCGAAAGTTCCTCCTTGTAGAAAGCAAGGGGATGAGAGCCTCCTCGGGACTTATCCAACGTGGAATCCATGTGAGAGTTAGCCTAGATGAGTTGCTCGAACCTTATTTTCATGGATCCCACGATATACTTATTGAATCCCCTGCCGGAGATGACCATAGCAGCAGGGAACGACTCCCAAGGATTGTGAGAGAAGAAGTACAATGGAGCGTCCTCCATGTATGGGATGTAGAAATCTTCTAGTCTCGAAATGCTCATGGCGACCGATATTATGTTGATGTCTGAGGAGTCCTTCCCCTCTTCGACGCTCTTAGTTTCTAAAGCCTTATAATGGGCACCCTCTTTCTTCTTGTAATGGTTAAGGTGTTTGTATCAGATTAGTATCTCGATTTCATCCTTGAGATGGATGCAATCATTGGTGTTGTGACTGTGGCTTTTATGGAACCTGCAGTATTTGCTCTTGTCAGTTCTGGGTTTGGAAGGTGTCGGTTAAGGAAAGCGCACCCCAACCTGTTTGAATTTGGAATTGGCATATTCAGATAGAATATATTCCCTCGAAGTAGTCAGAGGGTGTAGTCATGAAATTGATCAGCGAGCCCCTTGTAGTCTTTGGAGTCTCGGGATCTATCTTCCCGCTTCTTTTCTCTCTGACGAGATATCGAGGGCTCGTCACTTCTTGAGGACTTGGCACTTTCTGTGTCATGACTCCGTGGCATTGTCAGCGGCTTCTTTCTCCTTGTATTGAATGTAGGCTTGAGCCTTGAGGAGGAGGGAGTCGAGCATGGTCGGTGATTCGATGCCCACCACTTTTGCAAAGTCTCTATGGGGAAGGAGCCCGCGTTTAAGAAGGTATTTCTTCATGGCGTCGGTCGTGGAGACCTGGACTCCTTCTTTGTTGAAGCGCTTGATGTATGCTCGCAAAGACTCATCTCTGCCATGGATAATCGCTTCAAGTGAAACCTTTGATTTTGGATGTCGACGGGAGGTGATGAAGTGCCTAGAGAACATCCTCCCCAGCTATTTCCAGGAGGTAATAGACTCGTCTGGGAGGCTTTTGTACCAAGACATTGCTCCTTTCCTCGGGGTCGTTGGGAACAATCTACATTTGATGGCTCGGTGGTTGAGACCAAAAACTTATTTAACCCTAAAATCTATCAACTCATGAAAATACACCACATCATCTAATTAAATTGGGTGTTACAGTCATTGCAATCAGTGATTGAGTAATGAAGAAATGAGAGTCGTTGACATAGGACTGGATGACTTCATCATGACCAGCTGGCACAATAGAGACATTCATCCAAAACTTTTTAACGAGATTAATATATATGGGGCCGTTAAGAATGTGAAAGTAATCATTCAATCTTTATCTGTTAACAACTTGTCTTAGTTGAAAACGATAAAAATCATTGAAAGCAACATACTTTTCATTGATAACGAACAACATATTTGCATCCATTTATGATAAGAAAAAAAGGACTTTGAAACAAGGAAACAAGACACAAAGAGTTGGTAATGAGACGTTGAAAATTGGAAAAGATTTTGAAAAAATGTTTGAAGACACAACAAGTTGGTAATTAGACGTTTAAATAGCTCAAAAGCCTTCTTAATAATCCAAAATAGACGTTACGACTTGAATATAGATGATCATTGCTATTCTAGCTAAGTGATATTATTCCAATGTTTTAATTGTATTTTTTATTGGTAATATAAATGTTCTAACCCATCAGTTTTCCATAAAAACCGAGAGAACATTTTAGCGTTAAATTTGAGCACTAAAATTGGAACCTATAATTTAATTGTAGTTTTTATTTGTAAATTAAATATTCTAACCCGTTATCCTAAAAACCAAGGTAACATTTAGCATAAAAATGGAGATATTTATCAAATTCTTGTCGTTCATTTCATGACTATCAATGATCATGATATTACCATTGGTGATCTGCATGAAACATACATTACTTTCATTATAAAAACATTCTGAAACTATCAAGACATTACCATTAGTGCTCAACTTTAAGATTTGCAAGAGTCTTTGTCATGAATAGTTCTCTATGGTTTAAGGTTTGTGTTCTTAAATATTTATTTGAGCAGAAAATCATTTATTTATCTAACCATTTTTTGTTCATACCAGAAACAAATGCAAGCAAAAGCCAATATCATGAAGAGTTTAAAGTTTGCAATAGTGTTTTTCATGAATAGTTCTTATGATAGATTGTAAAAGTAGAAAACTATTTGGGTTTAAGGTTTATGTTCTTAAATATTTATTTTAGCACCAAATTATTTATTTATCTAACCCTTTTCTTATCTAACCCTTTTTTTGTTCATATAAGAAATAAATGCAAGCAAAAGCCATAGAGAATATATTGGGGAAATTATATGATTTGAAGATCTAAAATCTATATCTTGGGGAAATTAATTTACCTAACCATTTTTTTGTTGGTAGAAAAGAGTTCCCCATCATTTGATTGTGTCCATAATATCAAGGAATCGAAGATCCAATATATGATCTTCATGGACAATTAATTCTTTTCTGTGTAAAAAACGTAATATTCTGGGTAAACAATGTAACAAGTTTTATTAAAAAAACTAATAACCCCTTGATTATTTTGATAAACCGAGATAAAAGATATACTAGTTTTGAAAATAATAAAAGTTACAACTGTTGTGGTTCAAACTCATGCGCTAATAAAACTTTACCTTGGTGTTATAAACACCAAGGTGATAAGTCTTTACTTTTTATGACAACCTTATTCACCTTGCAACTATTGCTGAGGTAAAACGCATTTCACATCCGATGTTAGAAGTATTATTTATAGTAGTGTTGCACATTCTAGTCTATTGTAACATAATTTCGTAAGTAATTATGGTGATTTTTGTTTTACTTCTCATGGAGCATAGACATTATATTTTGATCACCATGTGAGATATCTCAATTTCCATTGATTATTCTCATCTCAACTCATATAAAATTATGAATAAATTTAAATGTTATATAATATAGTGTAACATGAATATTTTAAGAAAAAAGAATAATCACATATGCTTGCACCAACATATTTTACATAACCATAAGTGTCTAGCATACCAAGATGGGTACCATGTGGTAGTAGTAGCATTGTGGTGCCCATGAAAATACAACCAAACCATCAAAAAGATACATAGATCAACACATAGAGCATAAAAAAGACAACTAACAACAACTGTCATCCAAAAATATCCAACACAATGATGATTGTTGCAGCTCAAATAACAAGTGTCATATTATTGTATCCACTAAGACTGGTTATGTTTTAAAGTATGTTCAACATTTTTATGATTTAAAAAAAGGTTTTTTTAGAGTTGTTTGTTTGTGAAATTGAAATTACAGGATATAAAATGAGATTTTGGTGTTAACATTGAGAAACCTGGTTGGGATTAAATTTCATCATCCTTATACTCATGTAAAACTATTGGTCAATAATATGTTTTTCTACTCAGTTGTAATACTCTCGTGTGTTGCCCTCATTACATCTCATCTTTATGTCAACAATGAATGCAAATATCAAAATACCCATTCACCAATATCGTTCTCATGCGGATATTAAACCTAACATTATCTATAGGCATTAGATACAATAGATGGAGACTTTAATCTAGTAACGATCAGCGCCTTTCGAATTTCAAATCATACCGTCAGAACATGTTTTAAGTAAATAATCCAAAATAAGCATTAAACATGAAGAATCATTATATTAAAGCTTAAGTAGATTTTCATAAAACGCCATGACCACAATAAATATATTAGTGTAATGATGATTTATAATTAACCCTAATAAAATATGATTATCTATGCTTAATCATCATACCTTTACAAATAAACCCTATAAGAAAGAGGTTGAACAACATCTGCATAGATCCTTCGAGCAACGCTTCCGCCTTCGGTCTTCCTCTCCTTATTTTCTCTTCTTGAGATTTAAGGTGAACTTACTTTCTTCTATACTACTTTGAATCCACCGAAACTCTCTTTGAACTAAACATGACACCCCTATTTATAGGCTTGAGAAAGGTATGCTCGCTAAGTGCACCATATTTTCACCTACATTGGTTAATGTGTAAGTAAAAAGTCCAAATATGTGTTTTTTTATAAATTTTCATTGATAAATCAGGCGTTTTTCTATTGATTATTTGTAAAATAAGTTAAAAAGTGTCCATTCATTTTACATAATTTTGGCACTTATCAATGATACATTAAAGAAAACATAAAACTAGATAAGGTTGCCTCTCTAGATATAACAGGTCAATTGTTACTATTTCTGTATACATCATAAGTCTAGATATTCTCAAAGATGTACTATGAAATCCCCAATATCTTTATATACGAGGATTTGTGTGTGGTTTACCTCTATCCATAGAAAATATGCCTCAACCATGTGCCTTATATGAAAATTGCATACGGTAGGTGCACGCATTCCCACTCCTTGATGTGCTTAAGGGTAGGAGAAACACTTGATAAGATTCTCGGTGAAAGCTATGATATTCCTTGGAAAGTAAATTGGTGTAGAGTCCTGATTGGCATGTATATATGAAAGAATTTAAGCCAGGACTAAGTTAGAACCTTTACATTACTTCACTACAGTCTTCAATGGAGTATAGAGACACTCTTCTCTCTTTGTGAATGTGATCGGTGGATCTGGAACTGACTGTTTAACGCTGGTTCGCGAAATGTCGCGGAAGCAAGAGTCGCCACCGTCTTTTATTTTCTCCAAATGGAAAGGACAAAAGCACAGAAAAATTCCTTATAGAGATTGCTCTCGGTTCGGGAGGTAGATTATAGAAAGGGAAGGTGTTAGCACCCTTTCTATCCATGGTTATCCATGGGCTCTTAGATACTTGCTCATTGTGTTTTCAAAATGGTTTGTTTGCTTTTCAACTGTGGGTTTTAAAAAGTTTCTTTGAAAATTCCAGTTCGACTCTTGTATCGGTCCTCAAGAGTGTTTGAAAAATTGCTTTCGAAAGCTTTTTGAAAATGTGTCGGTGTGAAAAGTATTTTTGATTTATTTTGAAATTAGAGCAAGTATCTACGAGAACCTACCTACCCTAAGGAATTCGTCTGTGTAAGTGTCCTTAAAGTAGTGTCATCCCACCATTGAGAGGTAGGTAGCACCACCGTTGGAGGTGTTCGGGTCAATTCGAGGTTCGGGACATGGTGATCACCAGAGCAATAGGAAGACACCTTAGAAGCTACCCTCATGCCAGGTTCCCGGATCATGAGGACTTACTAAGACATCCTCTACTCGACGATCACCTTTCGAGGCAAGGCAACAGTGAGGCGTACCCTAGGGGTGGTGTGTGATTTGTGTGTCATGTTCATTTATTTTTGTCTTGTCATGTTATGGTGATCTACGCGTTTGTTTTTATTTTGTCATTCATTCTTGCATGCATTTATTTAATAATTAAAAATTACGAGAAATATAAAGTTCCTAAACTATTACAAAAGGCGCGGGTCCACATCGCCAAAATTTCCAGAACCCGATTTGACAGAAAATAAATAGAGATAAAGTGCGAGAAATTAAATCGTCCGAATTTACAAGGCCTTGGAAGAGGTATATAAAAATTATACGAAAAAGAAATAAACACGCGAATTAAATAAGAATTAAGAACGAGGGCGTTGGACCCTTTTTTGCAAAAATTAAATTAAATGATTAAATTAATTGAAATTAAAAAAAAGAAAAGAAATTGTTTTTGATATTTTTGTATTTTACGAGTTTTAATGAAAAAAAGATTAAATGAAATTAAAATTAAATTAACCCTAATTCTATAGCTTTTATTTATTAAAAAAAAAAT
The DNA here is from genome assembly GCA_948472305.1 of Vicia faba. Lineage (NCBI taxonomy): Eukaryota > Viridiplantae > Streptophyta > Magnoliopsida > Fabales > Fabaceae > Vicia > Vicia faba. The sequence goes on along the minus strand of OX451736.1, from coordinate 605,764,951 downwards.
TTAAATTTTATCCTAAACTTGATCTAATTATTTACATGCAATTTAATTTATAAAAAAAATAAATAATATTTAAGTATTATGAGAGAAAAGAAAAAAAAGATAAAAAATTAACTAAACCCTAGTTCTACTAATTTTAAATTAATTAAGAAAATGTTAAGATTTACTCCTAAATTAAAACTAATTAATTAATAAGGCTTTATTTACAAAAAATATAACATTAAATAAAAATATTAATTTTTGTCTCTTTTCTGATTTTTTATTCTTTTGGTGTTTTTTTTATGAAAATAATCAAATTACAAGAATTAATAAAAAGAATAATAATTGAAATAAATAAAAAAAATGAAAAAAAAGTATTGCAAACCTAAGGGGTTCTGCCCCTAATTTGGAGGTGAGACTTTAGCAATTTGGCCCAATGGCCTTTGGCCTGGCTGACTTTTTCAGGATGCGTGTGGGGTGTTGACTTAGGTCCACCGTAGTCTTCAGATCCTGGCCTTTGATTGAGTCCAGTGGGACGCGTGGACGTTTGGTAGCGTGAGTGCATGGCGTGCTTTAGGGTTGACGCTGCATAGGAACGTTAGTTGAAAAATAATAGGGAAAGAGTGAGGACCTGGGGCTCGAACCCAGGTCCTGTGGTTTACCAGTCTTGCACTTTACCAAACGCGCTGCTTGAGTTCTTTGTTTATAATAACCAACAATTAATATAAAATAGAACAAAACGCTAGTGGACTTTTAGCGCGAATTTTTGAATAGACCAACCAGAGCTGGCCACTTCATCGTCTTCCCCGTGGTTTTGTTTTTCCTGAAAAATAGAAAACGGTTAGCGGGGGTTTTGAACCCCCCCCCCCAAATTATGCTTAATTTGATAATAGCGATTAGGCCATGTGGCCTCAGAAATTAGGCGCGGGGGTTTCATTATTTTCGTCCCAACGCACTGAATCTGGTCATGATATTATGAGGCTCTGATTTTATGGCTTTTAGAAATGCCTAATTTGGAACTCAAGAAAACCTAGCCTGCATCAATGGTAGAATCATGTATAGCGCATAAAAACACAATTAACTTATATGGTTAGCTCCAGAATCTTCTCATTAGTCAGAATCTATGAAAGAAATGCCATGAAAATGCATAAATATTAAAATACGATTATGAGAACAAAGTGAAAAAGTTTGACTTCTGTACAATGATTCAAGGCGTTAGAGACGTGGAAACCTAGTCAGGTACGTTGCTTAAGGTCTCAGGAAGGTGATGAGATGAATTTCTTGGCTTGAATCGACCTCTATCCCTGTTTTCAGTTTTCAATTTTTCAACCAAAAACTCAAGTTTTGTTTTCTATGTATGGCGCAGCTTTTACTCTGTGAGCACGAGGGTTTCGTTCTGTACTTATGTGTGAGTGTTTTAGGTTAAGAAACTTGATCAAAAATCCATGCATTGATGTGAAAAATATTTGATTTGCAAACCATAATTTTTCAATCTTTTTTCATGCTTTTTACTACCAAATCATGTCCAATTAGCTTCAATTCTTTCCTAATCTGACTTGCACGAAATCTTGGAGATATTATGTGCATAAAAAGATTTGAAACATTATGTTTAATATTTTCATGTATTTTAATTAATTTAAATGAATTATTAATAATAAAAATCCAAATAAATAAATAAAAAATGAAGAAAAACTTCCCTTTGGGCCAAATGGTCGTGCACATGCCTTGGATAATGAATTGTGGAAGAAAAAGAGGCCCATTAGCAATTTTAGGTCATTTGAATCAATGTTGACTTTTCAAAATATCCAAAAATTTCCCAACTTCCACAAGGCATAACTTGCTCAATTTTTAAGCTTTGCTCATATTCTTGGACATTTTGGAAAGGTCTTTGAGTCCTCTAACCAATTCCTTTTGTCCCATGTCATTTTGATTTACCAATCTCAAGTTATGGCCTTTGACTTAAAGTCCCTTTTTGTTGACTTTTGAAAATGACCTATAATGTTGAAATTGATAAGTTTTTGTGAGAGAATTTCTTGGACTTGAAATATGAAGAAGAGTTGTAGGAAATGTATTTCTCTTCAAAATGAGCTTTGGATGGAATTTTTCTGATAATCCATGTGAAAGTTATGCCCTGGTCAATTTACAGTTGACTTTTTCAACTGTCCAAATAAGGAAACTTCTGCATCTTGATGATTTTTGAGCCAAGCTTTGAGAATCATGATCAAGCATTGATCAAATGATGTTTGTGGCTTCAAAATGAGATGTTGACCAAAAATTTGAACTTTTGACTGTCAAATGACCATTTTGCCCCTACAGTTGACTGTAGTGCAATTAGGGTTTTTTATTGTGCAATTTTGTGCTGAAGGTCTTGAAACTTGATATGAGGATGCTTGACCATATTTATAAGCATGTGGGACTTGATTGGACCCTTGGAAACTTCATTTACTTTGTCAGAACCAAAACCCTAATTTTGACTGTTAGGAGGCCCTTGGATTGTGCAACCCTTGGGGAATTTTGAAGCATGACTTGACAATTTCTTGAAGAATATGGGAGGGCAAATTTTGGGGTACAACAATTGCCCCTGTTCAATCTTCTTAGACCTGAGGATGCAGATTGGCTGACGTGCCTTTCGTAATCCGAAGGTGGAAGATGATTGAACACTAGAGTGCCCAGAAATTTGCGCTCACATAGTAGCAGTGATGGTGGAATGGGCTTATAGATGCCATTTAGAGATTGCTGGATAGGATGATGGGCTTATAGATGCCATCTGGATGTTGATCGCGTAAGAGCTTCCTTAGCGAGAACTTGCGTACCTGCATAAGAAAAATGAGTACCTGACATGTTGCAGGAGCTGGTCTTTAGATGCTTTGTATAGATATGTCCTGACTGGTTACAGGAGCTAAATCTGGAGCTTCAAATGGTGATGAATGAACCATGGATGGTTACTACCTCAACAGGAACGGTGAGAGAACCTTGGACGACTTCAGCTTCAACAGCAATCGTTGAGCGAATCTTGGATAACTTCACTTCAACAGCAATCATTGAGCGAAATCTTGGGATGATTACTACCTCCGCAGGATCGGGGAGAGAACCATAGGCGACTACAACCTCAACAGCAAACATTGAGAGAATCTTGGTGGGAATTATCATCTCCGCAGTATCGGGGAGAGAACCATAGGCGATTACAACTCAATAGCAATCATTGAGAAAACCTGGGATGGAATTATCATCTCCGCAGTATCGGGGAGAGAACCATGGGTGATTACAACTCAATAGCAAATATTGAGAAAACCTTGGATGGAATTATCATCTCCGCAGCATTGGGGAGAGAACCATAGGCGATTACAATCTCAATAGCAATCATTGAGAAAACCTTAGATGGAATTTTCATCTCCGCAGTATCGGGGAGAGAACCATAGGTGATTACAACTCAATAGCAAATATCGAGAAAACCTTGGATGGAATTATCATCTCCGCAGCATTGGGGAGAGAACCATAGGCGATTACAATCTCAATATCAATCATTGAGAAAACCTTGGATAACCTCTACTGAGTCTTCATCAGAAAAATCTGTTTGGGGTCGATTTAACTGGACTAGAGAAGGCCTTGTACTGGGTAAGAAACAGAGAATCTTAGGGTCGATTAACTGAACCGGTCTAGGTCTTGGAATGTCTTCAACTGGGTCTTTATCAGAAAAATATGTTTGGGGTCGATTTAACTGGACCAGAGAAGGCCTTGGACTGGATAAGAAATCTTTGGAGTCGATTAACTGAACCGGTCTAGGTCTTGAATGTCTTCAACTGGATAAGAAACAGGGAGATCTTTGGAGGCGATCTGACAGAACCAGAGAAGGCCTTTGACTGGATAATAACCAGAAAAATCTTTGGAGTCGATTTAACTGAACCAGATAAGGTCTTAGAGTCTTGAAATATGATTGAGAATTTAACTGAATCTTTCCTGAAAGGTAAAGGTCAGTCATATGCAATGCATGATATGGACCAAGCAATGATGTTCTCAACATAAATGAGATTTGTAAGATATGATGCGTCTATGCATGCTATAATGATGTATGGAAGTGCGATGTTTATGAATGTATTTTTCGTCTAGGAAAGTAAATCCTTGACGGGTGCCGGGAAATCACTCCTGGGCTGATGTTGGAGAATAGATTTTGCTTCCGCTGGGGATGATAGTTGCAAGAATACCAGTAGGAGAAGATGACTCCGTTGGGGAATAAACTTGGCGAAATGGAATAAATCTGCGGAGAGGAAAGTACTCTAACGATCTTGCTGGGAAGCAAAACTCTGTGGGGAGAGAGATACTCTGTTGAGTTGTTGATAACTTGCTGGGGGATACCCTTGTTGTGTTGGAAGTGTTAATAGACTTCGCTGGGGATAAGAAGACTTCATCGAGGACGCTCTTTCCGTTGCTTTTGGCTGAGGATAACCCAGTTATATCCTGGTAAGGAAATAACTCTTTGAATGAAGCCGGACGACGTGTTCGTGCTCTCGTGGGGATAAGCTTCCAGAATCTACTGGGGATAAGCTTACTGCTCGGGGAGATGGATTCCAACTTTCCTGGGGAACTGGATTGGACTCTCCTGGGGAAACTTTGAACTGTAAGGGAAGTGATTCCACTGGATGTTTGGTATACCGCCGGGGAACAATCTTTAGACTAAGATTGCCGGGGATACTTGTTAAGAATATGTATATTGCTGCTGGGGAATGTTGAGATCTGCTGGAGGATACCCAACTTCCTTAAGTTTGATACTATAGCTTCGCTTGGGGAGAGTGCACTGACTTGCTGGCTCACTCTCTGGGGGATTGAGATACCTGGTTATGTTTTCCAGCTGAACCTACCTTGGTACCTTAGTGGATAGAACAATTAGATTGTTTAGACAACTCTTTATTTCCCCTGTTTCTAATGTTACCTATAATTGACCCTTTGTTTCGTATGCAAATATTCATGAGTTAGCAAATTATTGTCAATGCATATATCACAAATTGAACCTTGGACGTTCTTCGCAAAACAAAACAGAAGAAGAAAAACAATTGGCACTTTCAACTGAAAAATATACTTGTATTGATTTTTGAATGGCCTGTAAATAGGCGTTTTGTGTACAAGAGGCTGACGTCCTAGTAAGAGAACGCCGTCGAACAAAAGAGTTTATACAAATTTTGTACAAAAGAAAATAAAACAGCTGTGTGAAATGAATGATCCCGCTGGGTTTCAACTCTGCTATTGCTTCTATAACTCCGAGCGTCTCATCACTTGATGACCTAAACGAAGATGAAGCTAACTGATCGATGCCGTCTGAACTTGATGTAGATACTGGATTCTGGATGCAAAGTGATCCAATGAGACATAGTATTACGCTTTTATCCTTAACTTTTGCCTGGACCGCCCTTTCGGGTTTTCGGTCCACCGGGATACCCATTTTTGCCCAAGCCGCCTTTTCAGGTTTTCGACTTGCCGGGTGTACAGTTTTTTTTCTTCATTTTCATCCCTTCATTTTGCCCGAACCCTTTTGGTTCGCCGGGAAGCCCTAATTTTTGCCTAGGCATGTCAGCCTAGCGGGTCTTTTTTATGCGTAGTATCTTTTTATTATGTCTGCATTGGCGGGGTGAGGAAGGTCGTCACCATCCATGTTGGTCAGAATCATGGCTCCTCCTGAGAACACATGCTTGACCACAAATGGCCCTTCGTACGTAGGGGTCCACTTGCCCCTTGGATCACTCTGAGGAAGGATGATTCGCTTGATTACCAGATCCCCAACTTGATATTCATGTGGTCTGACCTTTTTGTTAAATGCCCTGATCATCCGTTTCTGATACGTCTGACCATGACAGATAGCAGCAAGTCTCTTTTCATCAATAAGATTTAACTGATCAACTCGTGTCTGGATCCAATCATCTTCGTTCAGATTTGCATCCTTCATTATCCGGAGAGAGGGTATTTGCACTTCGATCGGTAAGACTGCCTCCATACCATAAACCAAAGAGAAAGGAGTTGCCCCGGTTGACGTCCTGGCTGAGGTACGGTATCCATGTAGAGCGAACGGTAACATCTCATGCCAATCCTTATAAGTCACTGTCATCTTCTGCACGATTTTCTTGATATTTTTATTTGCTGCTTCTACAGCCCCATTCATCTTCGGTCTGTAAGGAGAAGAATTGTGGTGCTGTATTTTGAACTGCTCGCAGAGCTCAGTGATCATCTTGTTATTCAGATTGGTACCGTTGTCTGTAATGATTCTCTCTGGGATACCGTACCGACAGATCAGATTATGTCGAATGAACCGCGCCACCACAGTCTTGGTTACCGTAGCGTAGGAAGCTGCTTCAACCCACTTTGTAAAATAATCAATCGCCACTAGGATGAAGCGATGCCCATTAGATGTCGTAGGTTTAATCTCACCGATCATGTCTATGCCCCACATTGCAAACGGCCAAGGCGCAGTCAGAACATTCAGGGGAACTGGAGGAACATGCACCTTGTCTGCATAAATTTGGCACTTATGGCATGTCCTAGAATGTTGGTAGCAGTCAGCTTCCATTGTGGACCAGTAATACCCTGCCCGAAGGATCTTCTTTGCCATTGTATGCCCACTGGAATGTGTACCAAAGGTCCCTTCATGTAGCTCTTCCATGATCCTTTCGGCTTCAGTCTTATCCACACAACGCAGTAAGGTTGAATCATGGTTTCGCTTGTACAAGATGCCGTTGCTAAGGAAGAACTTTGCCGCGAACCTTCTCAGGAACTTCTTATCGTTGAAAGATGCACCTTCAGGGTATTCCTGAGCTTCCAAATATCTCTTCATCTCATGGTACCAAGGCTTCTCAGTCACCAGTTCAGTCTCGAGATCGTAACAGTATGCCGGTTCGTCCAGTTTCCAGATGATGATCCGGGGAGCCTCATTATCCCATTTGACCTTGAACATAGAAGACATTGTAGCTAACGCGTCCGCCAGCTGATTCTCCTCTCTCGGAAAGTGTTCAAAGGTTATCTTCGTGAAGTTGGGGATCAAAGTCAACACACATTCTCTGTAAGGAATAAGATTCGGATGTTTCGTATCCCACTCTCCTTTGATCTGATTGATCACAAGAGCGGAATCTCCGAAGACACTCAGAAACTTGATCCTTAGATCGATCGCAGCTTGAAGACCCATGATGCACGCCTCATACTCCGCCATGTTGTTGGTACAGTTGAAACATAGCCGGGCAGTGAGCGGAGTATGAGTACCTTGAGGGGATATGATTACAGCGCCAATGCCGTTTCCTAAAGCGTTGGAGGCTCCGTCAAAGTGCATAGACCATCGGGATCCTTCCTCAGATCCTTCATCCGGTCCAGGTACTTCACAATCAGTCACAATCATGATACTTTCATCCGGAAACTCGAAGTTCATTGACTGATAGTCATCTACGGCCTGATGTGCCAAGTGGTCTGCCAATACACTTCCCTTGATGGCTTTCTGGGTCGTGTACTGAATATCGTATTCCGTCAAGATCATTTTCCATCTTGTTATTCTCCCAGATAGAGCAGGCTTTTCGAATATGTACTTTATAGGATCCATCTTTGAGATCAACAAGGTGGTATGAGTCAGCATATACTGTCTCAGCCGGCGAGCAGCCCATACCAAAGCGCAACAAGTTTTCTCAAGCAGTGAGTATCGAGTCTCACAGTCGGTAAACTTTTTGCTAAGGTAATAAATGGCATGCTCTTTTCGGCCAGACTCGTCATGCTGCCCCAGCACACACCCCATTGAGTTGTCAAGCACTGTCAGGTATAATATCAGAGGTCTCCCTTCAACCGGTGGCATAAGGATAGGTGGTTCTTGGAGATACTCCTTGATCTTGTCAAAAGCAGCCTGACATTCATCATTCCAACGTACTACCTGATCTTTCTTCAGCAGCTTGAAGATTGGCTCACAGGTAGCGGTTAGATGCGAGATGAACCGAGCAATGTAGATCAGGCGTCCTAAAAAGCCTCTGACCTCTTTCTCTGTCCTAGGAACTGGCACCTCTTGAATAGCTTTAACCTTAGCAGGGTCCACTTGAATACCCTTATCACTTACCACGAAACCTAGCAACTTCCCAGATCTTACCCCGAAGGTGCACTTGTTCGGGTTCAACCTCAGCTTGTATAGTTTCAACCGGTCAAACAATTTCTGCAGATGATCTAGGTGCTCGTCCTCAGTTTGGGACCTTGCGATAATGTCGTCAACATACACTTCTATCTCATGATGGATCATGTCATGAAATAAAGCAACCATGGCACGTTGGTAGGTTGCCCCGGCGTTCTTCAGTCCAAAAGGCATGACCTTATAGCAGAAGGTGCCCCACTGAGTTACAAATGTAGTCTTTTCCATGTCTTCAGGTGCCATCTTGATCTGATTGTAACCTGAAAAGCCATCCATGAAAGAGAACACCTTATGCTGAGCTGTATTATCCACAAGGACATCAATGTGAGGTAGGGGGAAGTCATCTTTGGGGCTGGCCCTGTTCAGATCCCGGTAGTCGACACACATTCTGACCTTACCGTCCTTCTTTGGTACCGACACCACATTAGCAACCCACTGAGGGTAAGAAGTCACTGCAAGGAACCCAACATCAAACTGTTTCATAACCTCGGCTTTAATCTTCTCAGACATTTCTGGACGCATACGGCGAACCTTTTGCTTAACCGGAGGGCAGTCTTCCTTAGTTGGCAAGTGATGGACCACAATATCGGTATCCAACCCAGACATGTCTTCGTAGGACCAGGCAAATATCTCCACATAATCATGTAGCATCTGAGTTAACCGTTGCTTCACGCTGAGCTCTAGGTTGGCACCAATCTTTACCTCCTTTCTGTCTACCTCAGTACCCAGATTTATTGTCTCCACTGGCTCTTCGTGTGGTTGAATTGCCCTCTCTTCCTGAAGTAACAGTCTTGCAAGCTCGCCAGGCACTTCGCAATCATCTTCACCTTCGTCTTCGGCTAAGTTGATCGGATTTTCGAAGTCATAACTGGCAGTAGCAGAGTCATTACCAGTGAGATCCAGAGTGGATTGAAACCTGTATGAGTGAGTGTGTGTGTAAATACAGCTGTTTTGAAATATATGTAAAGGAAAGAAAGACAGAAAAGGAGCATAAGATTTGCAATGCGAGAAAACGTCCAAGATTTTCATTTATGATATATGAAATGACAATTTATATGCCCTCACAAATGAAACCACGGTGCCTCGGGTAAGACACCGGGCCATATAGTTCAATTTATTGTTTATTACAGATAACAAAACAAAGAAGTTTATTACTGCGTAACAAAAGTAACAGGAGTATGGTCTTTGGCAATCCAATTGGTCAATCCACCATCAGTCGTCAGGTAGATCCAGCTATTGAATTCTGCTTCGTCCACTTCATTGTCTGCCCCAACAGCATTCACTCCATGAGCAGGCAGGGGAGCTGTCACTATATTAGGCTTCTTAGATGCCTCAAACTGTACCTCATTGGCGTCAATAAGGTCCTGCAGCTTGCTCCTTAATGCCCAACAGTCATCAGTGGAATGCCCCGGGCTATCAGAATGGTACGCACAGCGGGCATTTGGATTGTATTTCGGAGAGGCAGTGTTTACACCTTTAGGGGCCTCTCTGACAGTCACTAGGTTGGTGGATAGTAACTGCGACAAGATTTGCGATAAAGTCATACTTAACCGGGTGAACTCTCTCCGGGGTCTTTCAGCCCTTTGAGGATTGGTTGGACGAGGAGTGGCAGCAGGCTTGGCGATCATTACCGCACTGACAGATTGGCGGCGCTCAGATTTCTCTGGTCTCCGGGAGCCATATACAGCACTAGCCTCTTTTTTGAAGGGTTTCTTCTCAGAACTAGACGATGCACCCTTCGGAATCTTTCCAGACTTCAACCCAGCCTCAATTCTCTCTCCAGTCAGAATCAGATCAGTGAACCCTGCAGACGAATTCCCGATAAGATGGTTGAAAAATGGCCCAGATAGGGTCCCCAAGAACATGTCTACCAACTCCCGATCAGTCAACGGAGGCTGCACTCTGCCAGCCAGGTCCCTCCACTTCTGAGCGTACTCTTTAAAACCTTCACTTGAACCTAACGACATACTCTGGAGTTGGGTACGTGTAGGGGCAAGGTCGGCATTATATTGATACTGCTTATAGAAAGCAGTAGCCAACTCCTCCCAGTTACGAACCTTGGTCCCATCCAGCTGATAGAACCATTCGAGATGAGTCCCTGAAAGACTCTTCTGGAAGAAGTGGATCCACAAATTCTTATCCGCTGAGTACGGTTGAATCTTCCGAACATAGGACCTGGGATGTAACTTGGGACAAGACGCCCCGTCGTACTTAGTGAAAGATGGTGCTTTGAACTTCCGAGGAATAATCACACCAGTAGACAAACCCAAATCTCCGAAATCCAGCCCAGGTACCTGTTGTATCTCCATAGCATTCAACCTATCTTCCAACTGTTTGTATCTATCTTCTGCAGGAGGATATTGCTCTTCATCAAAATCAGTCTCGTTGTCGGAGACTACCGGACTAGGACCTTTTTCTGCCTGAGGAGTACCCTTGCCAATGGAAGAACCAGCCTCTTCATTTTGCAGAGTATTGCCAAACCTTCGGCCTGAGCTGAACAGAACAGTCCTTCTCTTCTTCTTCTTTTCCTTCTTCAGGAGCAGAGCCTTCAGCTCTTCTTGGCCCTGAGCCAAGCCCATGATTAGTTCCTGAAATTGCGCATTCTGCGCCTGAAGAGCTTTGATGGACATCTCAGTTGAGGACGAGTCGGGATTCATGATACTGAAATAAACAACGAAGAACGGTAAGCAACCTGAAAAGAGGAAAACCTGCTATGCACATGATGGATGGAATGCGTATGATTTATGTTTTCAAAGACAATCGGGAATCAACTTTGTAAACAAAAAGGAACACACTTCATTAGATTCAACTTTGAAACTGAAATTATTCAACAGGTTGCCCTTAGGCGTTACATGAAAGGAAATACTGAAAAGGGAAATAAAACTGTAAAAGAACATCCGGAGCTCCTTATTGATCCCATGGTCTCCTCTTCTCAGTACGGATGTAGGCATTCAGAGCTCTCTTATTCTCCAACTGCTTTGTCAGCTTCTGGATTTTTAATTCCTGCTCGTTGAACTTTTCCCGGTAAGAATCCCGTTCTTCTCGCAGTTGCGACCAAGATCTCTTCAATGTCTCATAATCAGTAGGTATCTGAGGAGGAAGGACAGTTGGAGGAACACCATCTTTGTCAGGACACTCAAGAATGACGGGTCTGACAGCTTCATACGGCATACCTAACTTCTGAGCATGGATGCGAACCCATTTGTAGTAGGCTTCCATAGGTAAAGAAGTCTTTGGCCCCAGCTCTTGTGGGTCAGCTTTATGAACTTTGTCCCAAGCCTTGATGAACCTACGACGCAGTTCGTCACTATCCACCTGAAACTCAAAACTGACGTGAGGCACCAGCATCTCATGGGGGCCTGCTCTTCTTGCTCTTCCAAACTGACAGAGCACTAGACATGGATTGTAAGAGATCCCTCCTTGGGTACCAATCAGAGGAACATTAGGGTATTCCCCGCATCGATCAATGACAGCTATCTCATCCAAACCTCTGCAAGTCCAAATGATGTCTTTGTCGGTGAGAGACATTAACCTATGAGCCCAGCCTCTTCCTTCTTGATTCTTCAGTACGAACTTGGGGAGGTGCGAAATAAACCACCTCACCAACAAAGGGATACAACACCATAGGGTTCCTCGTCTTCGGGTAGTACGAGCATGAAGTTGTTGCAAGATGTCACCCAAGAGAGTGGGCACAGGATTCTGAGACATAAAGATCCTTATGGCAGTGACATTAATGAAGTTATCAGGATTAGGAAACAAGACTAACCCATAGATTAAGAGAGCCAAGATGTCTTCATATGCCCTAAAGTCCAGGTCATTCCAGAAACTGTTAGCTTTACCAATCAGAAACTTGGCCAAGAAACCCTTAACTCCGTTTCTAGTTACCCAGTTGTCCATTACCTCTTGATGTGTCAAGGGAAGAGCTGCAGCAACATCCTCAAGCCTGAGGGTCTTTTCCCAACCAGTAAAGGGAGTCTGATCCAAGATAGGGATACCAAGCAAATCAGAGAACTCTTCCAGGGTAGGGACCAGCTGGAAGTCTTGAAAGGTGAAGCACTGGTACAGAGGGTCATAGAACTGGGTCAGAACACTCATCAACTGTTGATCCTGCTTTGCAGTGACTAAACTGAGAAGAGAACCATGCCTCTGGATTAAGGAAGTGGTATTTGGAATTCTGCTAACCAACTCCTCAAGCAAATCAGGTGAATGAACGAAGTTGAACCGGATAGTATTCCTTCGCACAGGCATCATGATGTCCTACAAAACAGAGCAAAGGTGAAACCCTCTTGTCTTTGAAATGGTCAGTCCTTATGCAGGATGCATGCAATGCTCATGATGTTATGATGTTATGATAAAGCACACCACAAATAGATACAAAGGCAAACATAGTAAGGCACACAAGTCACACAAGGCAAGCCCCTAAAGTTTAGGCCAGCATGAGGTCTAGGTACTACCCTCTTTCAGTTTGTTGGTTCATACCTGTCCTATCAAAGTAACCGGGTTCTTAGAGGATCCCAATATCATTGACTACCCTCAATCGGTCATAACTCCAGCATCGCAATCTTTTCTTGCGGCCAGAACCATCATGAGAGTTTAGCCTCAATGGGCGTAGCATACTGCTACTGTTCTAATGGCCAAGTTGTGTCATTTAAGGTTCTAAGGTTGTTGGTGCTTAACGACTCCTCAGAAGACCCATATTCTCCTCGTTGCGACACAAGGGATATCGGTACAGACCAAGGTGCCACACCAACGTAGCCACTGCTTCACCCGTGTCGGTCTACGCCGGACAGGTCCCTCACAGCTTATGCTACCTAAATAGGGTATCCCCAGATCCGGGTTAGGATCTATGTAACTCCCATGCAACCCACAAATTTAAAGCAGACAAGTCAATACAATTGAAAACACAGTTATGAACTAACCCTAAGGTACACCTCACTTTAAGTTCAGTATCCCCAGCAGAGTCGCCAGTTCTGTGATCGGTGGATCTGGAACTGACTGTTTAACGCTGGTTCGCGAAATGTCGCGGAAGCAAGAGTCGCCACCGTCTTTTATTTTCTCCAAATGGAAAGGACAAAAGCACAGAAAAATTCCTTATAGAGATTGCTCTCGGTTCGGGAGGTAGATTATAGAAAGGGAAGGTGTTAGCACCCTTTCTATCCATGGTTATCCATGGGCTCTTAGATACTTGCTCATTGTGTTTTCAAAATGGTTTGTTTGCTTTTCAACTGTGGGTTTTAAAAAGTTTCTTTGAAAATTCCAGTTCGACTCTTGTATCGATCCTCAAGAGTGTTTGAAAAATTGCTTTCGAAAGCTTTTTGAAAATGTGTCGGTGTGAAAAGTATTTTTGATTTATTTTGAAATTAGAGCAAGTATCTACGAGAACCTACCTACCCTAAGGAATTCGTCTGTGTAAGTGTCCTTAAAGTAGTGCCATCCCACCATTGAGAGGTAGGTAGCACCACCGTTGGAGGTGTTCGGGTCAATTCGAGGTTCGGGACATGGTGATCACCAGAGCAATAGGAAGACACCTTAGAAGCTACCCTCATGCCAGGTTCCCGGATCATGAGGACTTACTAAGACATCCTCTACTCGACGATCACCTTTCGAGGCAAGGCAACAGTGAGGCGTACCCTAGGGGTGGTGTGTGATTTGTGTGTCATGTTCATTTATTTTTGTCTTGTCATGTTATGGTGATCTACGCGTTTGTTTTTATTTTGTCATTCATTCTTGCATGCATTTATTTAATAATTAAAAATTGCGAGAAATATAAAGTTCCTAAACTATTACAAAAGGCGCGGGTCCACATCGCCAAAATTTCCAGAACCCGATTTGACAGAAAATAAATAGAGATAAAGTGCGAGAAATTAAATCGTCCGAATTTACAAGGCCTTGGAAGAGGTATATAAAAATTATACGAAAAAGAAATAAACACGCGAATTAAATAAGAATTAAGAACGAGGGCGTTGGACCCTTTTTTGCAAAAATTAAATTAAATGATTAAATTAATTGAAATTAAAAAAAAAAGAAATTGTTTTTGGTATTTTTGTATTTTACGAGTTTTAATGAAAAAAAGATTAAATGAAATTAAAATTAAATTAACCCTAATTCTATAGCTTTTATTTATTAAAAAAAAAATTTTAATTTTATCCTAAACTTGATCTAATTATTTACATGCAATTTAATTTATAAAAAAAATAAATAATATTTAAGTATTATGAGAGAAAAGAAAAAAAAGATAAAAAATTAACTAAACCCTAGTTCTACTAATTTTAAATTAATTAAGAAAATGTTAAGATTTACTCCTAAATTAAAACTAATTAATTAATAAGGCTTTATTTACAAAAAATATAACATTAAATAAAAATATTAATTTTTGTCTCTTTTCAGATTTTTTATTCTTTTGGTGTTTTTTTTATGAAAATAATCAAATTACAAGAATTAATAAAAAGAATAATAATTGAAATAAATAAATAAAAATGAAAAAAAAAGTATTGCAAACCTAAGGGGTTTTGCCCCTAATTTGGAGGTGAGACTTTAGCAATTTGGCCCAATGGCCTTTGGCCTGGCTGACTTTTTCAGGATGCGTGTGGGGTGTTGACTTAGGTCCACCGTAGTCTTCAGATCCTGGCCTTTGATTGAGTCCAGTGGGACGCGTGGACGTTTGGTAGCGTGAGTGCATGGCGTGCTTTAGGGTTGACGCTGCATATGAACGTTAGTTGAAAAATAATAGGGAAAGAGTGAGGACCTGTGGCTCGAACCCAGGTCCTGTGGTTTACCAGTCTTGCACTTTACCAAACGCGCTGCTTGAGTTCTTTGTTTATAATAACCAACAATTAATATAAAATAGAACAAAACGCTAGTGGACTTTTAGCGCGAATTTTTGAATAGACCAACCAGAGCTGGCCACTTCATCGTCTTCCCCATGGTTTTGTTTTTCCTGAAAAATAGAAAACGGTTAGCGGGGGTTTTGAACCCCCCCCAAATTATGCTTAATTTGATAATAGCGATTAGGCCATGTGGCCTCAGAAATTAGGCGCGAGGGTTTCATTATTTTCGTCCCAACGCACTGAATCTGGTCATGATATTATGAGGCTCTGATTTTATGGCTTTTAGAAATGCCTAATTTGGAACTCAAGAAAACCTAGCCTGCATCAATGGTAGAATCATGTATAGCGCATAAAAACACAATTAACTTATATGGTTAGCTCCAGAATCTTCTCATTAGTCAGAATCTATGAAAGAAATGCCATGAAAATGCATAAATATTAAAATACGATTATGAGAACAAAGTGAAAAAGTTTGACTTCTGTACAATGATTCAAGGCGTTAGAGACGTGGAAACCTAGTCAGGTACGTTGCTTAAGGTCTCAGGAAGGTGATGAGATGAATTTCTTGGCTTGAATCGACCTCTATCCCTGTTTTCAGTTTTCAATTTTTCAACCAAAAACTCAAGTTTTGTTTTCTATGTATGGCGCAGCTTTTACTCTGTGAGCACGAGGGTTTCGTTCTGTACTTATGTGTGAGTGTTTTAGGTTAAGAAACTTGATCAAAAATCCATGCATTGATGTGAAAAATATTTGATTTGCAAACCATAATTTTTCAATCTTTTTTCATGCTTTTTACTACCAAATCATGTCCAATTAGCTTCAATTCTTTCCTAATCTGACTTGCACGAAATCTTGGAGATATTATGTGCATAAAAAGATTTGAAACATTATGTTTAATATTTTCATGTATTTTAATTAATTTAAATGAATTATTAATAATAAAAATCCAAATAAATAAATAAAAAATGAAGAAAAACTTCCCTTTGGGCCAAATGGTCGTGAACATGCCTTGGATAATGAATTGTGGAAGAAAAAGAGGCCCATTAGCAATTTTAGGTCATTTGAATCAATGTTGACTTTTCAAAATATCCAAAAATTTCCCAACTTCCACAAGGCATAACTTGCTCAATTTTTAAGCTTTGCTCATATTCTTGGACATTTTGGAAAGGTCTTTGAGTCCTTTAACCAATTCCTTTTGTCCCATGTCATTTTGATTTACCAATCTCAAGTTATGGCCTTTGACTTAAAGTCCCTTTTTGTTGACTTTTGAAAATGACCTATAATGTTGAAATTGATAACTTTTTGTGAGAGAATTTCTTGGACTTGAAATATGAAGAAGAGTTGTAGGAAATGTATTTCTCTTCAAAATGAGCTTTAGATGGAATTTTTCTGATAATCCATGTGAAAGTTATGCCCTGGTCAATTTACAGTTGACTTTTTCAACTGTCCAAATAAGGAAACTTCTGCATCTTGATGATTTTTGAGCCAAGCTTTGAGAATCATGATCAAGCATTGATCAAATGATGTTTGTGGCTTCAAAATGAGATGTTGACCAAAAATTTGAACTTTTGACTGTCAAATGACCATTTTGCCCCTACAGTTGACTGTAGTGCAATTAGGGTTTTTTATTGTGCAATTTTGTGCTGAAGGTCTTGAAACTTGATATGAGGATGCTTGACCATATTTATAAGCATGTGGGACTTGATTGGACCCTTGGAAACTTCATTTACTTTGTCAGAACCAAAACCCTAATTTTGACTGTTAGGAGGCCCTTGGACTGTGCAACCCTTGGGGAATTTTGAAGCATGACTTGACAATTTCTTGAAGAATATGGGAGGGCAAATTTTGGGGTACAACAGTGAATAACAAACAACCAAAATTCATATCCAAAAAATTATTCTTCCACCTGAGACACAAAAACATAACTTCAAAGAAAAACATTAGATTCCCTAATGTACCTCTGGTATATCTCTCATACTCAATCTTTAAAATTAAAGGTCCACAAAAATGGTTTTTGACAAAGGTTTAAAATGATGAATAGTATCTGAAGATTCTTAATCATGTAACACCCCAATTCTACCCTGGAAATTATATAAATAAATCAGAGTTATAAAATTCAATCATGCAAACGAATTGGGACGTCACAAATTCTTCTATCAAAATTCATTGCATTCATCATGGATATATAACACTTTTAAAACATCGGACGGACCATTACCATAACATCTTTAATTAAATAATTCAACAACTATGTAGCGGAATTCTCAATAACAATTTTATCATCAATACAACAACTTCAAAATAACATAATTTAATAATAATCAATCAATCAAAAACATCAAGCGTTCATCCCCCCGAGTGTTACATATCAGAGCAATGACACCGACTCGAACTACTAAAGGTATACAACCTTCACTCTCGATTACCTGCACGTTACCAACATAAGGGCAACATTCAAACAGAAGGGGTGAGATATCTAACAATATAATAAAGCGCATGATAATTAATATACTAAATTAGATCACATAACATCATCACTTCTCATCTCATAATCAACAATAATCACAACAATAATACACATTCATAACGTCATTACACACTTCTTCATGCAATCATATAATGCGACTCAATACTATGCAAACACATGTGGTACCATTGGAGCAGAACTCCCATCTCAAAAATTTGCCAATTAATAGAGGCATCAACAAGGCATAAGCCTTCATCTTAAAATTCGCCAATACAGGCCATCTCAACGAGCATAAGCTCCATCTCAAAATGCAATGCATGCGACACAATCATAAATGTAATAACAACACCCAAATAATCAACATCTCAAATAAACAACATCTCAAATTAACAACATCTCAAAAGCATCTTAACGTCTCTTCATCAACATCTCATATCATCATAATAATTCATCAAACATTATTTATTTATTATAAATCATCAACACAACATTATTAGTAACTTCTCATCAACAACTCAGTTGTACATTAATACTACAGTAATTCATACTGCTATTATGTAATTCTTACATCATTACTGTCATTAATCCTACTGTTATGATTCCAACAGCAGCCTCTAGGCATCTAATGTGCATCATTCTGCTCAAAACCAATGCAACGATCAACATGGGGATTAATTCTAAACCCTAAATTGGCTACTAGGATTACACTTCCTATTCTTCATTTTAATCCTCTAGAATAATGTTCATCGTGTTAGTTATTCAATACTTCGAACGACATCTCAAACGGCATCCTAAAACTCAAGTTACAGCACTTTAAAACTGAATCTGCCAAAAATCAGGCATTATAGGTTGACACAAAACCCCTTGGATCGACGCGTACTGCTCTAACTGCACAACATGAGTCGACACATCCTCTCATGGATCGACTCATCCTGAGTCTTGCACACAACATGTATCGACACATGCATCCCACAAATCGACTCATCCCGAGTCTTTCAACCTTCATGTATCGACGCAAGCCTCTTTGTGTCGACTCATACTGAGTCTCTAAGCCCTCATGTATCGACACATCATGTTTGAGGTCGACACATCCTGATCCTTCCTGCATAATTCTATGATTTTCTTCCTTGCATCTCACTACGGTATTCATGTTTTTAACTCTACAAACTTAATATAATCATGATAAATCATCACCTACAATTATCCTATGATTCTATATCGATTAAACAACATTGGGACATCATTATTCATCTAAACTTCATCAAATCTTCATCATACATCATCATAATATTCAATTCAAGAACAAAACAACAATCACCTCTAACCCCACATAGCAATCATCATATACCCAATTATAAAATCAGAACCCCACCCTTACCTTGGATTGAAGGTCGCTCTATAATTTTCCGGTTGAATTCTCGTTCTGCCGTTTTTTCCACTTTTTGCAGCATCTTCACGTTCTCCTTCTCAATCCTTATTACTAATACACCCCTTTATTACTTTTATTCCTTCAAAATAAGCCCACACCAAATAATATTATACTTCTAATATTATTTCTCCACTTAATAAAATGATTAAATCCAATTAATCACAACACATCTTCTCAAATATTCCAAAAATAATAATTTAATTAAATGATTAATTAAATTATGGGCATTACAACTCTCCCCCACTTAGAATATTTTCGTCCTCGAAAATTTACCTCAATCAAACAATTCAGTATAGGAGTCTCGCATCTTGCTCTCCAACTCCCAAGTCATGCTCTCTTCGGCAGCTCCTAGCCAAATCACTTTAACCAAGGCAATCTATTTGCCCCTCATAGTCTTTATTTCACGATCCACGATCCGTACAGGCATCGTCTCCACTGTAAGATTATCCCGTACTTGCACATCGTCCATATGAATCACATGAGATGGATCTGAAATATACTTCCGGAGTTGCGACACATGAAATACATCATGCAAATTCGAAAGATTAGGCGGTAAAACCACTCTATAAGCAACATTCCCCACTCTCTCCAAAATCTGATATGGTCCAATAAAATGAGAAGTGAGCTTCTTAGACTTCAATGATCGCCCAACACCAGTCACATGTGTAACTCTCAAAAATACATGATCACCAGCTTGGAATTCTAAATCTTTCCTTCGCTTGTCATGATAACTCTTTTGTCTACTTTGTGAAGCTTTCATCTTTTCTCGAATCAACTTCACCTTCACAGTAGTCTCACGAACAAGTTCAGGTCCAAGTACTACACTTTCACCAGATTCATGCCAACATAACAGAGTTCTACATCTTCGACCATACAACGCCTCAAAAGGTGTCATCCCAATACTAGAATGGCAACTGTTATTATAAGTGAACTCTATCAACGGAAGATAAGTATCTCATGAACCTCCTTGCTCAAGAACACATGCCCTTAACAAGTCTTCAAACGATTGAATTGTCCGTTCAGTTTGACCATCTGTCTGAGGATGATACGCTCAACTCAACCTCAACTTAGAACCCAACGCTTCTTGCAAACTCTTCCAAAAATTCAGAAGTAAATCTTGGATCTCTATCTGACACAATGCACAAAGGAACACCATGCAACTTCACAATCACACTAGTGTAAATCTCAGCCAACTTCGACACTAGAAAACTGATGTTAATAGGAATAAAATGAGCTGACTTTGTAAGCCTATCAACAATCTCCCAAATCGAATCATGTCCTCTTAAGGTATTAGGTAACCCTGTCACAAAGTCCATTGAAATGCTACCCCATTTCCATTTTGGAACTTCCAACGGTTGCATCAATCCTGCAGGCTTCTGATGTTCAACTTTCGACTTCTGACAAGTCAAATATGCATACACAAACCGAGCCACGTCACTCTTCATCCCATGCCACCAAAATAAGCCTTTCAAATCTTGACACATCTTTGTAGCTCCTGGATGAATACTCAACCTACTTCTATAAATCTCTTCAAGTATCACTTTCTTCATCTCAGCATCATCAGGAATACAAATCTGGTTACAAAATCTCAACACACCTTGCGCATCTAGCTTAAAATCATTGTTCTCAAACTGATCAATTCCAACCATTAAATCTACCAGTTTCATATCCAACTTCTGAGCTTCTCTGATACTGTCTAGAAATTCATTATTAATCTTCAACATACCCAACATAACACTTTGCGGAGTAACCTCGCAAACTAAGCTCATATCTCTGAACTGCTCAATTAATTCCAACTCTTCAACCATCATCACCGACATATGTAAAGTCTTTCGACTCAATGCATCAGCTACCACATTCGCTTTTCCTGGATGATAATTCAAACCAAAATCATAATCCTTTAACAATTCCAACCATCTTCGTTGCCTCATATTCAGCTCCTTCTGATCAAATAAATACTTTAAGCTCTTATGGTCACTAAACACTTCAAATCTAGAACCATAAAGATAATGCCTCCTGTGATCGGTGGATCTGGAACTGACTGTTTAATGCTGGTTCGTGAAATGTCGCGGAAGCAATAGTCGTCACCGTCTTTTATTTTCTCCAACATGGACAGGACAAAAGCACAGCAAAATTCCTTATGAGATAGTTTCTCGGTTCGGGAGGTAGATTTATAGAAAGGGAAGGTGTTAGCACCCTTTCTATCCATGGTTATCCATGGGCTCTTAGATACTTGCTCATTGTGTTTTCAAAAGTGTTTGCTTTTCAATTGTGAGTAGGTTTAAAAAAATTTCGTTTAAAGATTTCAGATCGACTCTTGTATCAGTCCTCAAGAGTGTTCGAAAAATTGTTTTGAAAGCTTTTTGAAAGTGTCGGTGTGAAAAGAGTTTTGATTGTTTTTTAATAGAGCAAGTATCTACGAGTCATCTACCTACCCTAAGGAATTAGGCTGTGTAGAGGTCCTTAAGATAGTGTCATCCCACCATTGAGAGGTAGGTAGCACCACCGTTGGAGGTGTTCGGGTCAATTCGTTTGTAGGGACAGTGTGGTCACCAGAGCAACAGTAGGACACCTTAGAAGCTACTCTTATGCCATTGATCCTTTTTATTCCGAGGCAACCGTTTCGAGGCAACTATTCCGAGGCAACCGTTTCGAGGCAACTTGTTTTGAGGCAACGAGATCAATGGACATAAGGACTTACTAAGACGTCCTATACTCGACGACCACGTTTCGAAGGTAAGGCAACAGTGAGGCGTACCCTAAGAGTGGTGTGTGAATTTGTGTGTTGCTTTCATGTTATGTTTTATCTTGTACATGTACCATGGTGATCTACGCTTGTTTTTAATTTAGGCCATACATTCTTTCATGCAAAGTTTAGCAGTTTTAAGAGTGCAGAAATTTAAATGCCGAAAGTAAAATCCTACGCTATTACAAGGCGCGGGTCTATACATCGCCAAATTAACAAAGACCCTTTTTTAATAAAATGCGGAAAGTAAATAAATTCCTAATTACTATTACATGGCTTGAGCAATTACATAATATTTGAAAGAAAATAAATGTGCGAAAGAAATAAAAATAGAACGTTCGAGGGCGTTGGACCCTTTAAAGAAATTAAATGAAATTAAAAAGCTAATTAATTATTTAATAAAAGGAAAGAAATATTTTTTTAGTTTTTTGTATTTATGAAATAAAGAAAATTAAAATTAAAAGAAACTCTAATTTTAAGTTTTTTTAATTATTAATGAAAATGTTAAAGTTTAACCTAATTTAGTAAATATTTAATGTACATGTTTATTTACAAAAATATTTAATAATTAATAACAATAATAATAAGAAAAAATTATTTATTAAAAAGATGATGAAAAGTTAAAAACCCTAATTTCTACATATTTTAATTTGTTAAGAAAAAGACTTAAGTTTTAAAACCTAATTTAACTAAATTAATTATTTAACATTTATTTATAAAAATATTTAATAAGTAAATTAATTAACATATTCTTAGTTTTTGATTTTCTGGTTTTATATTATAAAAATTAATTTATGAAATTAAAGAAAACAATTAAAACAATTAAAAGAATGAAAAGGAAAATCAAATAAAAAATAAAAATGATGCAAACCATGGGGGTGTCTGGCCCTTTTTGGAGGTGAATTGGAGTGGTTTGGCCATTTGTGTTATGGCTGTTGGCCATTTGTGTTCTGGCCTCATCATGCATAAGTTGTTCTACTTTGGCCATTTGGCTTTTGGCTTTTGGCTTTTGGCTTCAACGTTCCTTAATGAACCTGCATGGGATCCTGTCTAAATCTGCAGTGTTGAATCTCATGAACACATTAAATAAAATCATAAAATGCAAATAAAGTCAATATATGAAGAAATTTAATATTTAGACACAATATGACATGTATGAATGATTATACCCTTTTGATCATGGAAATCAAACCAGCCTTACCCTTACTGAAGAAGTAGTGAGGTGTTGGTTTGTAACTGTGATGACTTGTTTGTAGTGAGAGAGGGATTTGTAATAAGGATTTCAAGGTTTTAGAGTTCTTGAAAGAATTTGATACTCTAACAGTGTTGTGGCAAGGTTTTCTCTCTCTTTTTTCTCCTCTCTGGTTTGTGTGAAAAGAAGGTGATTATATAATGGAAATTAGGGTAAAGAAAATGGGCTTTGAATGTGCAATTGGGCCTCCAATGTTCACTTGAGTTCGTCACTTTCCAGGCTAAATCGCAGGGACTTAAGTGCAATTTTTGAAGTTGAAATGTGAAGACAAAATGTAGCCGACATCGAGAACTAACTCCTGTCCGAAAATCGGCTCAATCGGATAAACGGTGAATTAGTTATGAATTTTTGAAGTTTCAGCTCAGACAAACTTATTTTGGGCTCCAGTGTTGACTCTGACACGTTCTTCAATAAAAAACTGGTATTGATCGGAGCATAATCCGGTCTCGACTTTTGAAGAAAAGTTGTAGATCTATGAGTCAGTGACCTTGTGTAAAAATATGAGCCCAATCCGATAAAAATTGACCGAGTTATGAATTTTCGAAGTTTCGGCCCATATGAAATAATATTCAGCATTCAGGATTTTCAGCGTGTTACGCACTCTGAGCAAAAAACGAAGGCCTTTTGAATACCGTTTGAATTCAATACCTTCTGTGAAAATGTAGTCACCTCAATTTGTGAAATTTTGGCGCCGGAACCAGCTCGATACGATGAAAATCGACCAAGTTATGATTTTCTGAACATGACGCAAATAAATTTCTGTCACAAATTTTCTGTGCAAAAATACTTGATAAATCCACATTTTTGAAGACGTTATGATCGAAATTGGCTTCCAGCCGTGAGAGATGAAAACGTAGAGAATGTCAAGACGGAATTTTGGCCACCGGAACGGGTTCAAAACGAGTCACGATCTTCAAGTTATGAATTTTTTAGCGCGTAAAAACTGCACTTTCAGCATACTTTTTCACCATATTTCTTCAAGAAAACTCACACATTCAGATACCTTATTTAAAGAATTGACTCTTGAGCCGAACCTGAATTTGAGAATACGTTATCAGAGATATCTTGGAGAAAGAATACCTGAATATGACGCGCCGGGTTGGACTTGTGAATTTTTCTTGAAATATTTTGAGAAATATGAGAGGGCAAATTTTGGGGTACAACACCTCCAAATCTTCAACATAAAGACAACAGCAGCAAGCTCTAAATCATGCGTAGGATAGTTCTTCTCACGAGTCCTCAACTGACTTGACGTATAAGCAACTACCTTACCATTATGCATAAGCACACCTCCTAAACCCATCTTAGAAGCATCATAATACACCACAAAGGGCTCTCCTGGATTAGGCAACGTCAAAATCAGAGCTGACGTTAACCTTTTTTTCAATTCCGTAAAACTTTCTTGGCACTGAACATCCCACACAAACACTCTACCTTTACAAGTCAACTTAGTCAACGGAAGTGACAACTTAGAAAATCCTTCGATAAACCTTCTATAGTAACCAGCTAATCCCAAGAAGCTTCTAATCTCAGTAGCTGACTTTGGAGTTTCCCATTGCAACACAATATCAACCTTCGATGGATCTATAGAAATGCCACTACCTGAAATCACATGACCAAGAAAACTAACCTCTTTCAGCCAGAATTCACACTTGGACAACTTTGCATTCAACTTATTCTCTTTCAAAATCTGCAATACTACCCTTAAGTGTTATGTATGCTCTTCTTCTGACTTAGAGTGAATCAAAATATCATAAATGAACACCACTACAAACCGATCCAAATAAGTATGAAATATATGATTCATATATTCCATGAATACTCCCGACGCGTTAGTAATACCGAAAGGCATCACCGAATACTCGTAATGTCCATAACGTATCCTGAAAGTCGTCTTCTGGATATCTCAATCCTTCACTTTAATCTGATGGTAACCCGACCTCAAATCAATCTTACTAAACACACGAGCATCCACCAATTGATCCATCAAGTCATCTATTATTGGAAGCGGATACTTGTTCTTAATTGTCACCTTGTTCATCTGTCTATAATCAACACAAATCCTCATACTTCCATCTTTCTTCTTCACTAACAACACCGGAGCACCCCACGATGATACACTTGGTCTTACAAACTTCTTCTCAAGTAACTCCTCCAATTGCTTCTTTAACTTTGACAATTCAGATGCAGACATCTTGTATGGTGCCATAGACACAGGTCTGGTACCATGTACAAGATCAATAGCAAATTCAACTTCCCTCTCTGGAGGTACATCAGGAATCTCATCAGGGAAAACTTCAGGAAATTCACACACCACCTGCAATTCCTCAATTACAGCTTGAGTCTCTACAGATAGCGACGCCATCAACGAGAACATCTGTACTTCTTCTTGCATCAACTTTCTCAACTGTATAGCAGACAACATACCGTCTTCCTCTTCTTCAGGAGTAGAAAACTTCACAGACTTGTCATAACAGTTAATATGAACACAATTATGCTCTAACCAGTTCATACCCAAAATCACATCCAAACCTCTTAACGGTAAACAAACCAAATCAACAACAAAGTCTCTGTCGAATATCGACAAGGGACACTTCAAAAACATAGAAGAAGTAGTCATTGACCCCTTGGATGGAGTATCGACGACCATTTCTCCATTCAAAGAAGACAACACAAGACCCAATCTTTCAACACAATCAGCAGCAATAAAACAATCTGTAGCACCAATATTAATAATAGTAATTAAAGAAGTACTATTAATGAAACATGTACCTCTGATAAGTCTATCCTCAGCAGTTGTATGATCCTCCATCAAAGTAAACACCTTTCCACTAGACTGAGCTCTTTTTGGTTTAAGACACTGGCTACCAATATGCCCTTCTTCTCTATAGTTGAAACAAATCATATCCTTATGTTCACACTCAGATACAACATGTCAGTTCTTACCACAACAAAAACACCTCTTTACTTGCACACATTACTCTTGTGCCCATGTTTTCCACACTTAAAGCAAACCACACCAGCAGGAGCATCTCCCCCACTAGTCCTCTGACTCTGAGCAACTTTCTGTTTACCTTTACCAGCTGGGGCATTATAAGGCTTACCACGATTCTGTTGGTGCTTACCCCTCTTCTCACTGATAATCCTGTAATGAGCATTATTATCCTCCTCAAAAATCCTGTAACTATCAACCAAATCAGCAAGGACACAAATTTTCTAGTATCCAACTGCCTTCTTGATCTTCGGGCGCAACTCGTTCTCAAACTTAATACACTTCGAAAACTCAACATTTGCCTCAGCATAGTGCGGATAAAACTTAGCCAACTCAGAAAACTTGGCAGCATACTCAACAACCGACATACTTCCTTACTTCAGCTCAAGAAACTCAATTTCCTTCTTACCACAAACATCTTCAGGAAAGTACTTTCTCAGGAATTCCCTACGGAACATAGCCCAAGTGACATTCTCACCTGCAGCTTCCAACTTCTGACAAGTCTCTAGCCACCAGTCATCAGCCTCGACTGCTATCATATGAGTACCATAATGAACCTTCTGCGCTGGAGTGCAGTCCATCACACGGAAGATTCTCTCAATCTCTTTCAACCACTCCAATGCTCCGTCAGGATCATACTTTCCCTTGAACGTAGGTGAATTCTCTCTTTGGAAGGTCGCCAAGCTACGAGATCCAACATTCCCGTCAGCATTCAGCTGATTTTCCATCGCATGAGCCATTTCTTCTAAAGAAGCAGCAAGTGCAGCATCATTCCTTCCAGCCATCTCAACTTCTCACTACAACATAAACAATGATTAGAACTCAAATTAACAATACTCGACTGTTAGACAACTACGACTCGACGACGAGGTCGGACCAACCTTTTTCTCTGATACCAACTTTGTAACACCCCAATTCTACCCCGGCAAATTATATAAATAAATCAGAGTTATAAAATCCAATCATACAAACGAATTGGGACGTCACAAATTCTTCTATCAAAATTCATTGCATTTATCATGGATATATAACACTTTTAAAACATCGGACGAACCATCATCATAACATCTTTAATTAAATAATTCAACAACTACGCAACAGAATTCTCAATAATAATTCTATCATCAATACATCAACTTCGAAACAACACAATTTAATAATAATCAATCAATAAAAAATAGCAAGCGTTCATCCCCCCGAGTGTTACATATCAGAGCAATGACACCGACTCGAACTACTGAAAGTATACAACCTTCACTCTCGATTACATGCATGTTACCAACATAAGGGCAACATTCAAACAGAAGGGGTGAGATATCTAACAATATAATAAAGCGCATGATAATTAATATACTAAATTAGATCACATAACATCACCACTTCTCATCTCATAATCAACAATAATCACAATAATAATACACATTCACAACGTCATTACACACTTCTTCATGTAATCATATAATGCGACTCAATACTATGCAAATGCATGTGGTACCATTGGAGCAGAACTCCCATCTCAAAAATTTTCCAATTAATAGAGACATCAACAAGGCATAAGCCTTCATCTCAAAATTCACCAATACAGGCCATCTTAACGACCATAAGCTTCATTTCAAAATGCAATGCCTGCGACAAAATCATGAATGTAATAACAACACCCAAATAATCAACATCTCAAATAAACAACATCTCAAACTAACAACATCTCAAATTAACAACATCTCAAAAGCATCTCAACATCTCATATCATCATAATAATTCATCAAACATCATTTATTTATTATAAATCATTAACACAACATTATTAGTAACTTCTCATCAACAACTCAGTTGTACATTAATACTACAGTAATTCATACTGCTATTATGTAATTCTTACATCATTACTGTCACTAATCCTACTGTTATGATTCCAACAGCAACCTCTAGGCATCTAATGTGCATCATTCTGCTCAAAACCAACGCAACGATCAACACGGGGATTAATTCTAAACCCTAAATTGGCTACTAGGATTACACTTCCTATTCTTCATTTTAATCCTCTAGAATAATGTTCATCGTGTTATCTATTCAACACTTCGAATGACATCTCAAACGACATCCTAAAACTCAATTTACAACACTTTAAAACTGAATCTGCCAAAAATAAGGCATTATGGGTCGACGCAAAACCCCTTGGATCGACGCGTACTGCTCTAACTGCACAACATGATTCGATGCATCCTCTCATGGATCGACTCATCCTGAGTCTTGCACACAACATGTATCGACACATGCATCCCACAGATCGACTCATCCTGAGTCTTTCAACCTTCATGTATCGACGCAGGCCTCTTCGTGTCGACTCATACTGAGTCTCTAAGCCCTCATGTATCGACACATCATGTTTGAGGTCGACACATCCTGATCCTTCCTGCATAATTCTGCGATTTTCTTCCCTGCATCTCACTATGGGATTTATGTTTTTAACTCTACAAACTTAATATTATCATGATAAATCATCACCTATAATTATCCTATGATTCTATATCAATTAAACAACATTGGGCCATCATTATTCATCTAAAATTCATCAAATCTTCATCATACATCATCATAATATTCAATTCAAGAACAAAACAACAATCACCTCTAACCCCACATACCAATCATCATATACCCAACTATAGAGTGAGAACCCCATCCTTACCTTGGATTGAAGGTCTCTCTATAATTTTCCGATTGAATTCTCGTTCTGCCGTTTTTTCCCACTTTTTCTAGCAGCTTCACGTTCTCCTTCTCAATCCTTATTCTTCTACTGCTTCTTTCTTTTCTATTCTTTCTAACAACAATAAAATAACCTATTATTCTTTATTCCTTATTGGGCTCCAAACTAATACACCCCCTTATTACTTTTATTCCTTCAAAATAAGCCCACACCAAATAATATTATACTTCTAATATTATTTCTCCACTTAATAAAATGATTAAATCCAATTAATCACAACACATCTTCTCAAATATTCCAAAAATAATAATTTAATTAAATGATTAATTAAATTACGGGCGTTACAAATCACACTGCTAGAACTCACAAGATCCACTTCAACAAGCATGTGGTACTAAGTTTTAGATTTAAGAGTTATATTATTGATTAATCCACATCTCTGGTTCCTCATCTGAACCAACGATTCCACCAATAATTCTAAGACCCGTTTCTAGTTCCTCATTTGAACCAACAATTCCATCAATGAATCTGAGACCACATCAGTGGACCGAAGTCCTACCTATCTCTGATATACATGAATGCATAACAAACAACATCGATATACTACTCAACAACGGCTCCTCATATGAACCCACAACTTCACCAATATCAGGGCACCATTATAGTTCCTCATCTAAACTACTCATCTCGACAATACATATGTAATTACATCTTAATAACGCACATATAATTATATATTTATTCAATATTACTCACCAACAGGGAAAACATTAACATCTAAGCTCAACAATACTCATCAAATGGATAAACATGTTAATACTCAAATATACTCACTAAACGGTGTAAGAAAATTACCATACATGCTCAATAATACTCATTAACAGAGTAAACAAATAATTCCATAACATTTACATGATCAACATGGTCAACTCATATCCCATTAGAGTTCCCAAGGCAAACTCTATTCTTAACTCAGCTATCGTCAACTCAACTTTGAACTAATTCGATTAATCAAATTTAAATCTAAACAACTAAGTAACTTTACTCTATACTACTCAATAACTCAATTTTTAACTCTTTTAACTTGGTAGACTTAAACAAATAAAAATATGACTCAAATTCAACTTTAACGTTAAATTCTGCCATTTGGAAAGGGTTTCCCAAAAACCCTCTCCATAACTCTAAGTAACAATTAGCTTCAACCCTAACATTGTAAAAAAAGACTCTAAACTAATTAAAAGGCAACAGACAGTCACCAAAGTTACAAAACTACTCGAAACTCGTCAAATTGTACCATAAAACTCGACATCGCCGACACGTTAATTGGCTGTCGTCCTCCGCTGCACCGATGCTCCCACAACTCCAATCTCCGACTGCTGCCCGATCTATCTATGGCAGCTTTCAATACGTGTCATCAATGACCTCCGGCGTGGCTTCAATCCATGGTCGCCGCCTTTTCGGTGCGGCCCTCTATCGTCGGTTCTCCTTCGGTCGTCGTTGCGTTTCCAGCGTGGCCCTCGACTGTGACTCCTCTACATGGATCCCCTTTGTTCGCTGCCATCCGACGTGGCTCGCGGTCACGACTCCCCTCCGGCTACAACAGATCTGCCGCACGACCCCCTGATTCGATTTTCCAATTTTTCATATTTTTGACTTTTTCCTACTTTTATAATTTTCGGCCTATTGAATAGATCCACAACTCATAGATAAACATCCGTAAAGAAAACACATTACAATTATCACAATTTCATATACTCTCTCCGTATGGCATTGCCATCATTCATCCAATAATTTGTCTTATCAAATGGCATCAATGGGTAATATCAATTACTTACGCCTTATCAAAAGGAATCAATGGGTATATCAATTACTTCTGCCTTATCATAAGGCATGACTATTAGTAATATAGATAGAATATCACATATTTATGAACCCGCCTTATCATAAGGCATCAAATAGTAATATCAATTACGCTCGCCATATAAAAAAGGCATCAACAAGGTTATCATATGAGTTTTTTTTCTAAATTACACATCAGGGTTTCAATAGGGATACTAATGACCCAGATTACAATAATACCACTAAAGGGCCAAATGCAAAGGGAAGGCCCGTCGTCGCTCTGTGACTCCGAACCTTGCCCACTTTACATTACCTATGAGCCAAACTCAACAGCAACATTTATGTCTCTTTGGCGACTTGGGTCCAGGATCGCCGATGATAAAGCAAAACGATGACATGGTATTATGCTAGCAACATTTGGATCTCACTGGTGAATTTAATGCGATGATGACATTGCTTTCCTACCTTAAAAGAAGCGAGCATGATGTTACCCTAAACTAGGGTGAGCAGAAATCGACGAGATTCATCTCTTAGGAAAGTTCATCTTGTACTCACTCTTTGTTGTATCTAGACTTACACGTTTGTTACTGCTCCGTCCCATTGTGTGAACCAGTAGCTGCCTGAAAATCAACTTCTTTTTCTCTCTAACACAAAATTTAGGTTTTTTGCTACAGGAGGATAAAATCCTTATTTTCCGAAATAAATAAAGTCATAATATTCAAAGATACCGTTAATTCTAGCTAATACTCATAATATAGATAATATACGCCGCAAAAATCAAAACTAAAACATAATCTACCATATAATAAAATCTAAGGCTCTAGAAAACCTTATCTTGCCATTACCTTACCTTGCTGCACGTTTATAAAATTGGGGAAATTTGAGTCATTTTCCATGCTTTCTGTATTGAACCATTTCGTTGGAAATCGACTGCAACTTAGGTCAAACTTCACCTTTTTTTTGCCTTCTTTCTCTAAATTGATCTTATGGCTAACTGTAACGATACCTTGATAGTCTGCATAACATCCAGCTTCTATCTCAATCCTCTTGCTTCTACCTTCTCTCCTATTCTCCTTCATTCTCTCTATTTCTCTTCCTTTTCCTCAACGTTGTTTTGTTCTTTTGGCATCTCACTGAAGGAAGAGACACAAACGATTCCTCACTGATGCAACATGCCATAACAGCTGCAACTCACAACTCCGGTAGTAATACCACACCAGCCGTTATCACCGAGATTTATTTTTTGGTCACATCATCACCATCCTCTTGGATGTTAGCTCACCACCATTTATATCCATCAATCATCAAAGCTCGTGTTTCAGATCCGCCAAGATCCAGCTCGAGTTACTCTTTTATCTGAGAAATAGGTTGGTTGGGTTAGAATAAGTCCTCTTAAATTTTGCATATTTGTATTTGAAATTTTTAGATATTTATTTTAGATCTATATTGGTGGACATGATGGTGATGAGAAGTTTGGGACTTTTCAAGAATTGAATGTTTGTATAATGCTTGATGAAGGTAACTAAACAATGCCTCTTCTTAATTTTGCATTTTATAGCATAAACACTCCTTTTCATTTATGCAGCTGTTGCAAAACAATCCATTGTATATACAGAGCTTCACAGAGGCCGATGATGCTCTCAAGATTCACCATATCGTCCATTGCTTGCTCGATGTGGTTGATGAGTGAGGTGTGTTTGCTACGCGATCATGCTCATTTCAACTTGGGGGTTGATTCTATAATTTTGAGCTTTGATAGAATCATGTTTATTTGTCCTTGTGATGTGTGAAAACAATCCTACTGTCAAATCATACAGATGCGAAGTAAATAATGATCTCATTGAAATGTCCTTATTACTTTTAAAGGCTGACAATTTTATTTTTACACTTGACAAAGCTTTCACAAAGTTAAATAGATGCAACCAATTTGCCTTTGTTAAACTTTCTGTTGTTTGTTTTGAAAATCAATATTTTGCATTTGGAGTAATCCAAGGATTGGCTCAAAAAATTATGATGTGGAAACTAATTTTTTTTAGCAAAGTATGGTCTTCAAACATTATTTGCTTCTTACTATTATTTGTTTTTATTTTAGATACAACTTGCTATCAAGGATGTCAAGTGTAGAGAAAAGGGAAGTAAACTATTGATATTGCTGTCATGAGGGATGCTAAGTTAATTTTCATGAGATTTTTCTTTTTCTTTTATTTTTTTTTATGATAAAATAATTTCATTAAGAAGAAACAACAACAACAACAACAGAAGCATGAAGGACATCCACAAAAGGAAAACCCCCAATCCAAGTTCTAGAACCAAACAATTCTCCTAAGCCAACAACAATATGGGCATCAAAATTGAAAAATCTAGAAAAATACATAATGGACACAACTCTAAAGGACTTTAAGAGCTCTCTACAGTCATCTGCAATGTGAGCAAGAGAGACCAGAGAAAGATGGCCATTAATGCACTCATCAACCTTTAACACATCTGAATGTACGATGATCTTGTCAAAATTCTGGGATCGGGCCAACTGCAAACACCAACGTATTTCCAGTAGCTCAGCAGTCGTGGTATCCATCTCAATAAAATCTTTCCTTCTAGTGGCCAACAAAACCCCTCTCGCGTCGTTCTTGAAAACACATCCAAAAACAACATACCTTTCAGTAGAAAAACCAACATCTACCTGCACCAGGACCACTTCTCGAGGAATGTGATTCCAACCCTCAGGCTGGACCTTTTTCTTCTTTAAACCAATCTCTAGATTCCTTTTAATGAACTCAAGAACATGATCAAGGGAATCATCCACCACTTGCTTCGACAAGACCTGTTTGTTCTGGTACAAGACATGATTTCGGGAATACCAAATATTCCACATCATAGTGCATATCAATTGAGAAGCAAAGGTTTCAAACACCTCCAGGAACTGTAAAAGCCATTCATTCAGATTAGTGATAGTCCCCAGGCGGTAGCCTAAATGAGAAGCAAAAAAACCTGTTTAGTGAAATCACATTGAGTGAAGAGGTGCTGAGCAGACTCCGGTTCCTGATGGCATGGAGGGTATAATTGGTCCAGTTGAACACCTTTCTTCGAGAGATTCACCTTGGTGGGAAGAATGTTCTTAGGAGCGCACCATAGAAAATTGCGGATACTATTCTAGACGGGGGCTTTCCAAATTTCCTTCCATAATTTTGGAGAAGGTATGCTCAAGGATCCTAGTGAAAGAACCCATTTGCTCTGAATGTTGATGTGATACGCAGATCTCATAGAGTACTCACCGTTCACTTTGTTGTGCAAGATGATTTTGTCAACCGGATACCTTGAGGAAATAGGAATGCTAAGAATTTGCATCGCTTCTAAAGGGAGGAAGCAGCTGTGAATAGGGATAGGGATGTTCATGGACGAATTACTCACGTAACCAATCCATATCCCATATATAACCATTTACTATAACCGAATATCATAACCAATCCATATAAATGGTTATATTTTTACATAACCAGTTTATCCATAACTAAATTTTATAACCCGTTATAGATTTCATAACCGATTTTAAAATTTATAACTAGTTTTTAATTTAAAATCGGTTTCAAAAATAAAATTTTTAAATTTGGATATTATTTTTTTTTGAAAAAAATTGATTTTTTTCTCGTATTTTCGGAAAAAAAATTGTTTTTTCATAATTTTAGAAAAACTCGATTTTTTATATTTTCGAGAAAACTTGATTTTTTTTGTATTTTTAAAAAAAATTGAATTTTTTGTATTTTCAGAAAAACTCAATTTTTTGTATTAATTTTAAAAAAACTAGATTTTTTATATTTTCAAAAAAACTCGATTTTTTTCGTATTTTCGAAAAAAAAATCGATTTTTCATAATTTTGAAAAAACTCGAGTTTTCATTTTTCTGAAAAAACTTAATTTTTTGTATTTTTTGTAAAACTCGATTTTTCATATTTCCGAAAAAACTCGATTTTTTGTATTTTCGAAAAAAACTAGATTTTTCATAATTTCAAAAAACTCGGATTTTTGTATTTCTGAAAAAACTCATTTTTTTTGTAGCACACTTGTTTTTTTTGTTGGAAAATTTTCAAAAAATATGTTGATTTAGTTTTTATTTTGGATATGGATATCTTAAATATGGATTTGGTTAAAATCATATTAATAAAATTTCCAAAATATAAATTTGATTAAAATCATATTCACAATTATCTGATTTTTCCTAACTGGATTTAGATATGAATATAGATAATTTATATAACCGGTTAATTTGAACACCCCTACATATAGTTGGTTCCTTATATATAAGAGGAAACCAAGCCTAACTAACAATAAATAAAATAGGAAATTAATCTGACTATAAACACAAAAACTAACTAGATTCCACTTTAACAATATGGACTAATCTTCGTAATCTCTTCTTCACACTCAGAAAATCAAGTAATGATTTATGTGAGACATGTATCAACTTCACAACAAAACCAATTGGTCAAGAAAAAAAACAAAACCAATACAAATAATCCATTATATCCAATTCAACCTTTCTATATCAGTAAATTTCTTCAAAAACTCAACCATCACTACTTGAAGCATCAATGTTACACCAACAATTCCCATAAACAATTTGCTTCTAAATATCCCTTCAAAGATATTCTTCTTCTTCATCTTTCTTGCATTAAACTCATTAAACACTTGACAAATAACAAATGTATTAAAATCAACGTGTCATTTACCTTTGATGTTACACCAGAAATAGTCTCCCCTTTAAATTGTAGAGTCAACAAAATTACTATTTGGTAGAAAGCTTGTGACAGAAGATTCTGTTTGGATTGATTGAAAATATACATGTTATAGAAGTCACACATCGTTTATTTTTGTAAAGGAAAAGAGAGTCAAAGACTATATATATGATTAAAGTTATTCTAGTGCCACATCGATTAGTTTAATGATGGAAGAGAGAATTCAAGGCTATATATAAGATTCAAGTTTTTCTTTACAAGATGTACCAATCAAAAATACTTTAAACTTGTATTTGAGGCTTCTTTGGAGAGTGTGGGTGTATTGAGGCATTGGGGTGTTTTAAGGATAGTCTATGTGTTGTAACAAATTTCACATAATGATATTCTTTGGTTGTCATTTGACAACGGTCGTGGTTTTTCTCCGATTTTGGAGTTTCCAAGTTAATTTTTTATTTTGTTGTTTTGTTCCTCTTTTTTCTCTATGTTTTATTTTTTCGTTACAAGTGGTATCAGAGTCATGGTTCGGCTTGATGGGGAACGAGATCTGGATCTGGTGTGGATCATGTTATAAGACATGGAGACTCACACTTGTGGTGGAGAATGTTGGGTGCAAGTGTGAGTGATTATAGTCCCACATTACCTATGAATGAGTGAAATGTTGAATTTATAAGAGAGAATACTCATTTATCTAACACCTTAGGATTTTGTGTTGAGATTTAGCGTCTCCCTCTCTTGTGGTCCTGGAGCATTGGTCTTGTTGGAGCTCCTGGACTCTCCTGGTTTTTGGCATGGCATGTGTGAAAATTCTTAGAGTGACTAAAAACTTTGAAGCCTGCATTCTCTAGCATCCAACTATCCCACCATATTTTAACCTGCGAACCATTCCCAACACTCTTCCAGGCGTAACTAGGGGAAAACCCGGTCTACTATCTGTAATGGTGGTTCTGGGTAGTATCTACCTTTGAACACCTTCGACATTAAAGAATCTTCCCTGCAAGCAATCTCCAATTGTGTTTACCCAACAAACAGGTGTTAAAATCTCTAAAACCTCTGAAAGCCATCCCACCAGCACCTTTCGCCCGAGCCAACTTTTCCCAACTGAGCCAATGAACTTTTCTCCCCCCCCTCCTTCGATCCCCACCAGAACTTTGCTAACATCGCCTCAATCTTGTTGCAACAAGACTCCGGGATTTTATAGGTAACAAAGAAAATTTTCTTGGTTACTACCTAAAGGTAACAAAGATTTTTTTCCTTCTTTTTCTTTATGATATAAGTGTTTAATTAGGTTGTTTATCCAAATGGACCTTTAATAGAATATTGGATTTTATTACAGCTATATGATGTGAGTTGGTACCTATTACATATTCTGGACCAAGATGTTAACTCTGCTTGTGATTTTGTTACACTACAGGCAAATAAAAATAAGATTTATTTTGGTTGTCTGGAAGTTCATGAAATTGTTGCCTTTGAAACATGAATATCCTGCTTTTTACTAAAATGACACATGACTTCATAATGGGTCTGTGTGTAATGGATTTCCATATTGAAGATAACCCTACTGTACTTATGTATTTGCCTTCTTAATCACATTTTAAATGGTGCTGAATTGCTTTTTATTTTGTTGCAGCATATGGATTGGAGGTTGGGTAAATGTAAGGCTTCAAAATGGTGTACTGAAATTAATTTCAATGAGAAATTTCAGGAAGATATAGTGAAACTAACCCAAATGATAATAAATATATTTGAAGTGTTTCTTCCCCACTAACTGTTTGATGAAATGCATATATTTTGTTCTAATGAATGTTTCATGAAATGATTTAGTATACTGATTGTCTTTTTCAGTGGAACAATTTGATTGGGATGCCACACAGAATGAAAATGAAACTAAAATTGGAACGTTAACCGATGCAGAAAAGCTGCAAACATATATGAACCAGTTTCAGGAATTAGAGAAAACTATTGCCTTGAGATTTGAGTTACAAATCTTAAAGGAGTCCAATAAAAGACTCGAAGATCAAATGCAAAATGAAATATCCTTAAATCGAGATCATGACACTCAGCTCACAGAAACCGAATTAAACGAGGCTTATCACAAGATTTTGGAATTAGAGGCGGAACTAGAAAGCAAGAATCACTATTCTGAAGAATTAGACACAAAATTCGTTGAACTTCAGCTTTACCTTGAAAGGTACTGATTAATCTAATCCTTTAATATATGCTAACTATGTTCAATGTGCGTTAAATATTGTCATACTCATATATCAATTTTTTAATCTTCTCAGGATGAAAATGACACACTCGAATGATTACGTTAATCAGAAAAACGAACCTCTGTGAACTGTAAGTTGATATGTTATATTCCCTTACTAGGAAAATCCAACTCTGTTGCAATATTGTTTTGAGGTTTGTTTAGGAATCCTACAGGAATGGGAGATAACAGCAGCTTCAGAGAATTATTGAATCTGATGCAATTGTCAGAAGCTGTGCTTTGTAGATGTGCAACTTCGTTGTTTTTTTAAATCTTGTGGCGAATCAAGTTGTTTATGATTTTAGTTTGAGGTGAAAACAAAAGTCCTATAACTGGTTTTTCAGAATGGGAGGGGGTTATGACTTCTAAGTTCTAACTGTTATTTACATGTTTGTTGCCTTTGTGAATTGCGTTGATGCAGTTGAAATATATGTTTTATTTTCTATAATGCGCATCGATTAGCTCACTAGCTGAGTTTTTTCATAGGTTATATTGCTGTTTGTGACTATTTCTTTTGTTTCAGATATGTAATTGGTCAATGGCACCTCAAAGGAAATCTAGAAGTGTGAATAAGCAGTTTATAAATACAAATGATCTTTCCCCTGATTTTTACGGTTATAATGATTTTCCAGATTCTAATGGTTTCTCTGTAGAGAAAAGATTATGATGATGATGAGCTAAGGAGGGAAGAGATTCTTATGATGATGATGGTGGTGGTGCCAGGTTGAATCTCTTTGTCTCTCTCAAATAACAATTTATAACACCTAAGTGACATCTTGCTTGGCTATGCACATTATATTTTGAAAATGGTTGCCTGTATTTTGTCACTGTCAGCATACTTTCCTTAGAGAAAAAGCACTTTTATACCTCGCATGTAACTGATGTCTACATTGGTTTTTTCTTCATTTTAAAGGATTGACAAGATTTTAACTGAATATCATCCACTCACTGTATTTCATTTTTGCATGATATGGTATTTTGCTGAAATTAAGGATCAGTTTTTGTTTTTCAAGCTATTTGTTAGGTTGAAATTGAGAGCGTAATAAAGAACAGGATTACTGGCTTGTCATTGAGCCTAAATTCTTTGACAATTTCCCTGACTTTACTAAGCGGTTGCGTAGACCTGCTGTTGCTCTTGTATCAACCAATGGTCCATGGATCACGTAAGAATATAAATCAATTCTTCGTTTTTCTGATAATAACTTTTGATGTTTCAGGCAAG
Source organism: Vicia faba (assembly GCA_948472305.1). Taxonomy (NCBI): domain Eukaryota; kingdom Viridiplantae; phylum Streptophyta; class Magnoliopsida; order Fabales; family Fabaceae; genus Vicia; species Vicia faba. The sequence continues at coordinate 605,726,380 of OX451736.1, read as the reverse complement.
TCGTAACTCTTCCCTTATTTATGTTTTGGAAAATTCATGAGGTTAAGACTGGATCGAGTTTTATTGAGGAGTTTTGAAGCTGACATCCTAGAAGAAGCATTAGCCTCCAATCCTACTAATATGAAATTTGAGAAGCCTGCAAAAAGGGTGGCTCTGTTTCGTAAATATGAATCTGGATGGTGGGAAAGTTTCTTGCCCTCTGACATAAAGAGGTGACGTCGTTGTAAGACATTTTTTTCCACAATACTATACTAAATTGCATACCTTCACCAACTGCTTTGTTGTCATGTGTATCAAGCTGCAGCAGAAAAAGGGAGGTTAGGAGGAGTTACACACTTCACCATACTATAAGATATAATGCAAAAGACAACCATAAAAAACAGGACAACCAATGTACAAACTCGTGATTACTATAAATCACAGCTTCTCAAAAGATTGTTCTAAGTGTTGAATAGATTAGATATTTTCTATAGGAACCAGTGAGAGAAGGAAGAAAGGCCAAAAAATTAATTACACATAAGATTCTACTGATTTCATTATTATTAATTATTAATACAAAAAATCCATGGCACGGTCGGTTGGTTAGGATTTCCACAAAGAGTTAAAATCCAACTAAAAGTTAAAAAGGTTCTTTAAAAACTTTGAATTATAGGAAGTCGACTAAAGAAGCAGTCGATCGGGAGAGATTTCACAAATAGTCAATTGGGTTTGTGGATGCAGTCGACTAGAAAAGAAACTTCATAAGTAATGGATTGGGTCCATGAATGTTAAAAAGCCCAAAGATTGCTTAACTAGCAAAACAAAGTATTATGAATGGAGAATGTGGGTTCGGTAGCAGGAATGAAGAACGTAGGTTCATGGAGGGAAGTTACAAGAGACACGTGGCTTATAAAGAAGTGAAACCTACTGAAAAGTAGTTATTTTTTGTATTATAAATAAAGCACTTAGTACATAGTGGCAGATGTTCAAACTTTCACATTCCTACATGCTAGTCACTCAGAGTACCCAAGCGAACGAGCGAAATGTGTCAAGCTAGGCCAATGTACGTTTGAATCAATCCATTTTCAATTATTTTGATGTTATGTCATCTATTTTTACAATTTAAAACATCTTTTGTTTTATTTTACAAGTCCTGCTTTATTGTTTTTAAATTCGTTTCGCCTTAGTCGAACGAACCCTTTTGAACATACTTTGTGAAAACACTCGAAAACCGAAGCATTATACTGAGGTTTCCTGGTCGACCTCGTCAGTAAACTTTTTGTTAAGAGACCATCGTTATTTGTCAAAACCAGAGGTAAACAAATTGGCACGTCCAGTGGGACAATGCTAATAATTTCGTATTTGTGTGTGATTTTACTAAGTTTTTTATAGTTAGTTTGTGTGTGTATGAATTTAAGAAGTGGTAAACTTTTGTCCAAGTCTAGAATGCCACGCTCTAACACAAACACTGAACATACGCAGATTTCTACACAAAATGTGGACGTCATACCAGTGAGTACCACAACTCAAAGCGCGACAATTTTATCTCCTGTGAGATTGACTGTTGTTCATGGTTCAATGACAACAGTCACAATGACAGAACTTTGACATGAGATATCACCATTTGACCCAAATCGACCACTCTTTCCAGGGGGTCCGGGGTCACCATTTGTCTCTTACCAATATGGTATGTCTTATTCCATGATGGTTGTTGTTGTACCCCAAAATTTTCCCTCTCATTTATCAAAATTTTCCTCACAAGACTTCTTGGACTCAAGACCAGATTAGGGTTTGCTCACCTCAAGACATCTCCTTGCACTGATAACCTGAAATTAGGGTTTGAGTTTGCACAAGAATTTTTGGATCACCAATGCTTCACATGACTTTCATACACCATCTTGAACCCCTAAGATTGCTCATACCAAGTTTCAAACCTTGAATCACATTTTTGCCCAGTCAATTGGACAATTAACTTAAAAATCAGCTGTATTGGGGAAAAAGTCAACTATGGTCAATTTACAGTCAAACTTCATAATTTTTAACCCACAACCACATTTTGGACTCATATGTACCATTTGATCTTGGATCACAACTCCTCAAGAAATTTGATCAAATCATCAAAAGGGCAAAATGGTCAAAATTAAGGTTTTGACTATAGAAGGGCAATTTCTGATTTTTAACCTAACCAATGACCAATTGGGTTCAAGCATGATTTCAAGGACTCAATGGCATCATCTTGACCTAATCACATAGTTCAAAAGATCTCAAGTACATTGAATTGACAGATAAATTTTCCAGTCAACTAATCAAAAATCAACTGTACACTGAAAAGTCAAACTTTGACTTTTTGGTCAAAATCAAGTGCCAAGGGTCATAATTCATCAAGACATGTCAAAATGTGAAACTTGTTGGCCAAGAAACCTAAAATTGCAAATTAGGGTTTTGATTTGAAAATTTTCATAACTTAGAATTTTTCTAAGTATGAAAAATTTCTTATTTTTTCCTAACTTTGCACAATTTTTTCACCATGATGCAATTGGATTCAAAGAAAACTTCCAACATGAAAGTTGTAGTCCTCCATGAAATCTACAACTTTGATTCACAAAGTTTTCCCAAAAGATGTTTGGATCTCAAGTTATGATTTTGTGAATAGGGGTCCATAAACTAAATAACTTAGTGAAATTTTGCCCTAGTTTAGGCAGGTTTTTGACCTAACTTCATGGCAACTTTTCACCTAGTTCCAAGAGGTATCTCAAGTTGCATTTCAAAGATGGATTGTAGAGCATGTTGCAAGCTTTCTAAAATGTCCAAGAACTCTCCAAGATCATTTGTGGTTAGGGAGAATCGAATAAGAGAAAATGACATTTTGTCACTTTTGTTCAAGCCATTTCTACAATACATCAAGTTGCAAATCTGATCCTAGCATGCTTGTACCTTGCATTAAAGGTCCTAAATCCCTTCTACACTCCACAATTAAATGCTAACTCAATGGATAATGGCTTTGTTTTGGCTTTTGAGGCATTGCACAAAGAATAATTCCATAAATGGCCAAAAGTTCACAATGCCATTTTGATAAAGCAAGCTTCCGAGGACCAGACTTATTAGAGGTACATGTTTCATTAATAATTCTACTTTAATTACTATTATTGATACTGGTGCTACGCATTGTTTTATTGCTGCTGATTGTGTTGAAATTCCATAAGCGGTCGTCATGACCTATTAATAAGGGAAGGCTGCAACGGTCGTTGTAGCCCAATTTTGTAGGAAGGGCTTAGCTGGCAAGGGTGTAACGACCGTTACACCTAGGCAAGGGGAGTGTAACGGTTGTTAGACCTTGGGCTTGGGGAAATTTGGGCCTTCCTTCATTTGTTCTTCAGGGCCTTTTTGCTTTTTGCTTGTGATACGCTTTATTTAGTCATACACCCCATAACTTCATAAGTGTTCACTCTTTATGTGAATTTAAGCATGATTGGCACGACTTTTCTCGATTTTCTTCGCATGTGTCTTGTAACATCAAATTCCTGAAAACATAGAAAATACCGGCATAATACGAATAAATAATAATAATGGTAATTAAAATGCGGATAAAATTCATATAAATTAACCTAAATATTTGATACATTTCCGGGTTATCACGAACTTTGTAATGGTTCTCGTCTCTATAAGAATGCATACAAAGTGTTGACTTTTGAAAATATTTCATTTGAAAGTGTTGGTATGTTTGAAACATGTTTTGAAAATGGTTGTGAGCAAGCAACTATGAATGTTCTACCTACTCAATAAGTCTTAGTTCTTTTCCTCCTCCTTTAGATATTGATATCTTACCATTGATTGATAAGAAACCCTATCATTAGATATGAAGGGACAGGCGTGGGTCATCGTATAACCATGGAATACAATGTTGTAGGATACCTTAGCAATTTGTAAGGGTCTAAGATCATTTACCGAAGGCAACATTGAAGGGTCATCAAGGGACTACGATCTTGTTTTTGATTGTTTTTGCTAAAGTATCCCACATGTGAGACATGACTATTTTTCTCAAGGAAACAAGTGAGGTTAACCCTAAAGGTGAAAGTGTGCAAACTATTTTGATTTCATGCATTTGTTCTTGAATTAGGGTTTGCTACTTGTTGATTTTATGTCTTGTCATACAAACCCTAATTACTAGTATTATATTTAAAGCGATAAATTGCGGAAATGTAAAACTCTATGCTATTACATCATTTAGGGTATGGGGGTACAAATTATAAATGGGGATGAAAAAAATTAAAACCTAATTACTATTATAACCAAATTGAATAAAAAGTCTCAAAATCAAGATTCTTGGTGTTTAGGCTGACACGGCCCGTGTCCTGTGACACGGGCACCCGTGTCAGGACCCTGTAATAATCCATGCATGCCTTTTTTTGGTCCCAACTGAGCTGACACGGGTTGTGTCTTGTGACACGGGAACCCGTGTCAGAACCCTATCCTGCCATTTTGTCAAGCTTTTAATCCCAGTAAGATTGACACGGGTTGTGTCTTGTGACACGGGCACCCGTGTCAAGACCTTATCCTATCATTTTGTCAAGTTTTAATCCCAGTAAGGTTGACACGGGTCGTGTCTTGTGACACGGGCACCTGTGTTAAGACCCTATCCTATCATTTGTCTTGTTTTCTCCATGACACGACCCGTGTCAGGTGACATGGCCGACCGTGTCAGGCTTCCAAAAACATTTTTCTGTAGTTTGGAGTGTTTACAACTCTTCTACTCTGATTTATCCTGTTTTATTCTTTTGAAAACGAAAGTAAAATAATATATGAACAAGGATATCGCAGTTTGAGAAAACTTGCCTCTTGAAGTGAAAACTTAAAATGTGTATGATGTTTCCAGGTGCAATGTGATGATTGATTAAGCTTCCTTAGACCTCCCTGAAGTTGTTTCAATCCTTACTTTGTGCTGAAAGTGTTTGGGTCTCTCCAACCAAGTTAACTTGCAAGACAATGTTTTTGAGTTTAGAAGGTGGTGATAATGATGTTACAAAAGTTGTTCTTGTGTTTGAAAAACTTCTATATAATGTATGTGAAGTATTTGGATGGTTTGTTTGAGGAAAACTTGCAAGGTATGAGATTCAAAGATTTGGACTTCAAAGCATAAAGATGGAGGTTTTATGAACAGTTCTGGTTTTTTGTGAGTGAAGGGATTTTGAGTGCTAGTTTCTCTTTCTCTTTTTTTTGGCCTCTTTCTCTTGAAAATTCTCCCTCTATTTATATGAAATAGGTTTGGGAACAAGAGCTGATTAGGTTTGTAAGACAACATGTTATGGTTTGGCTGGGATGCAAATATCAAACCATGTCAATTATTTCATGGTCCCAAGGTGAAGTACCAAAGTTGCTGGTATAGAGGGGCAACTTTCCATGATTTATGATGGAGTAAAATCAGAAGTGAATAAGGTATGGGCTCAATAAAAATTTGTACCAACAAGCTTGCTTTTCAAGAATAACAATGATAACTTTTTACCTTAAATGGAAAGTTATTTGGATAATGGCTTGTATCTCTTGAGTAATGGTTCAAGCTTTTGTGTAAATATTAAATTATGGAGTGATTTGCAATCAAGAAGGACTGCAACATAAGATTATGCAGCATAGCATGTAGATTGGATCATGTGTTCTTCAACAAAAAGACTTGTAATTCAAGGATGGATGCCCAACTTCATGCCCTTGAACTTCCTAGCTCAAGTATGATAAATTCATGCTATTGGATGTTTTGGAAAGTTTGAAATATCCTCTATAACTTTCATGTTGGTCATTTTAACAAAATTATCTTGAAACTATGTGAAAAAATGCCAAGAAGTTGGGATAAAATCCTGACTAAAATCTGTTGAAAATTTCTCTAAGTGTTAGATGAAAATGTCATGACTTCATGGGCTTATATCTTCAAATCTAAGCATTTTTTGGAAATCCACCCTCTAATTCAAAGTTGTAGAATTCATCAATATCTACAAATTTCATGTTGAAAGTTTCTTTTGAATCATTTTGCCTCATGGTGAAAATTTTGTATGAAGTTATGAAATAAACATGTATAAAAACACTTAGAAAAATTTCTAAATCTTGAAAAGTTTGACTTTTCAAATTGACTTTTGACCTTATTGACTTCTTAATGATCAAGCTTGATATTATTGAATGTCTTGATTAATTTTGATCTTTGAAACTAAATGATGACCAGAAAGTCAAAGTTTGACTTTTGGTGTATCAGTTGACTTTTCATCAGTTGACCAAATTTTAACTATCAATCCACTGATCTTGAGAAATGTCTTGAGCCATGAAATTAGGTCGATGTGTTGTATTTGAGCTTTTGAGATATTTAGAAGAACGTCTTGAAGAAAAATGGGAGAGAAAATTTTGGGGTACAACAAAGGTACTATGAGGCTTTGTGTGGACTATAGACAACTGAACAAGGTGACTATCAAGAATAAGTATCCACTTATGAGGATTAATGATTTGAGGGATCATTTGGTTGGTGCAAGTGTGTTCAGTAAGATAGATTTGAGTTCTGGGTATCATCATATTCATGTGAAGACTGGAGATATTCATAAGACTGCTTTTAGAACAAGGTATGGTCACTGTGAGTATTCTGTGATGTCGTTCGGTGTGACCAATACACCTGGTGTATTTATGGAATACATGAATAAGATTTTCCATCAGTATTTAGAAAATTTTGTGTTTATTTTCATTGATGATATACTAATCCATTCAAAGAGTGAAGAAGATCATGTTGAGCATTTGAAGATTGTGTTAACGGTGTTGAAGGAGAAACAGTTGTATGCTAAACTTTTTAAGTGTGAGTTTTGGTTGAAGAAGGTGAGTTTCCTTGGTTACGTAATATCAAGTGGTGGTATTGCTATTGATTTGTTGAAGATTGAGTTTGTGTCTCAATGGGAAGCTCTGAAGTCTATTTCTGAGATTAGAAGTTTTCTTGGTTTAATAGGTTATTATCGGAAGTTTATTGAAGGATTTTCCAAGTTAGCTTTGTCGTTGATGCAATTGACTAGGAAGCGTCAAGCTTTTATTTGGATGGACTACACAATGTGAAGCTGGCTTTCAAGAGCTTAAGATAAGGTTGACAACCATTCCTATTTTAATTTTGCCTGATCCGGCAGAACCATTTGTTGTGTATTGTGACGTTTCATTAATGGGTTTAGGAGGTGTGTTGATGCAGAATCGACAAGTTATAGCTTATGCTTCAAGGCAACTTAAAGTCCATGAAAGGAATTATTTGACTTGTGATTTAAAGTTAGCTCCTATTGTGTTTGTATTGAAACTTTGGAGGCATTATTTGTTTGGATCAAGATTTGATGTGTTTAGTGATCACAAGAGTTTTAAATATCTGTTCGACCAGAAAGATTTGAATATGAGATAGAGGAGATGGTTGGAATTCTTGAAGGATTATGATTTTGGTTTAAATTACCATCCGGGTAAAGCGAATGTTGTGGTTGATGCATTAAGTATAAAGTTGTTGCATATGTCGATGTTGATGTTGCGAGAGTTGGAATTACTTGAGCAATTTTGAGATGTGAGTTTGGTTTGTGAAGAGACTTCTTCTAGAGTTAAGCTTCGTATGTTGAAGCTTACTAGTGGCATTTTTATGAGATTCGAGAAGGTCAAAAATTTGATTTGATTTTGGTGGATAGGTTGATGTTGGTCAATCAAGGTTGAGGTGGAGATTTCCGAGTTGATGAGAATGGTATCATGAGATGTGATAGAGTTTGTGTTCGGATGTAGCTGATTTGAAGGAGAGGATTCTCGAGGAAGAGCATCGTAGTAGATTGAGTATTCATCCTGGAGCTACTAAGATGTATCAAGATTTGAGGAAATTATTTTGGTGGCCAGGTATGAAGAAAGAGATTGTGAAATTTGTGTATTCTTGTTTGATTTATCAAAAGTTGAAAATTGAACATCAGAAGTCGTCTGGTTTGATGCAACCGTTATCTATTCCTGAATGGAAATGGGATAGTATCTATATGGATTTTGTGTCTGGTCTATCCATAACACCGAGTAATTTTGAGGCAATTTGGGTTATTGTGGACAAGTTGACGAAATCTGCTCACTTTATTCTGATGAGAAGGGATTATCCAATGAAGAAGCTTGCAAAGTTGTACATTGAGAGGATTGTTAGTTGCATGGTATTCTGTCTAGCATTGTATCAGATAAGGATACAAGATTTACTTCAAGATTTTGTAGGATTTTGCAAAATTCTTTGGTACGAAGTTGTGTTTGAGTTCTACTTATCATCCGCAAAACAAATGGTCATACTGAGAAGACGATTCAGTCACTTGAATATCTTTTGAGAGCTTGTGTATTGGAATAAAGAGGTGCTTGAGATAGTTACTTGTCTTTGATTGAGTTTACTTATAACAGCAGTTTCCATTCGAGTATTGGAATGGCACCGTTTGAGGCTTTGTATGGTAGAAGGTGTATGACACCTTTGTGCTGGTATGAATTGGGAGAGAGTGATGTTGTTGGATCGGAGATAGTCCAATAGACTACTAATAAGATTAAGATGATTCAGGAGAAGATGAAGGCTTTTCAGAGTCGTCAGAAGAGTTGTCATGATAAGAGGAGGAAAGCACTTGAGTTTGAGAAGGGAATCATCTGTTTCTTCGAGTTACTCTAGTAACAGGTGTTGGTCGAGCATTGAAGTCGTGTAAGTTGATGCCACATTTTATTGGTCCTTATCAGATTTCAGAGAAAGTGGGTGAAGTGGCTTATAAGATTGCTTTGCCACAATTGCTTTCTAATCTCCATGATGTAGTCTATGTGTCTCAGTTGAGGATATACATTACGGATCCATCTCATGTGGTCCAATTAGATGATGTACGGGTGAGAGATAACCTTATTGTGGAGACATCGCATATGCAGATAGAGGATTGAGAGTTGAAACAACTTCGTGGTAAAGAGATTTCCTTGGTGAAGGTAGCTTGGAGATGACCAGCGGGTGGAAACATGACTTGGGAACTCGAGAATCTAGTGAAAGAGTCTTATCCTGAGTTGTTTGTTTGAGGTAACTTTTGAGGACGAAAATCTTTTAAGTTGGAGAGAGTTGTAACACCCTGATTTTTTATTTATTAGTTATTTTATTAGTTACTTATTTTATTTATTATTATATAATATAGTAATTAATTAATTGTGTAATTTTGTGAATATATGTGTTATAGGTGTATTAGGTTAGTAAGTGTGAGAATATCACTATTAATTAATTGGGCCTTAGTATGATAAGTTAGTGTGAGAGTGAGACATTAAGCTCATTAGTGAAACATAGGTTTAGTGGGTGTTTGATAAAACAAGGAAAATAGAGTTAGTAAGAGAAAAAGAAGAGAAGAGGAAAAGAAGAGAAAAATAGCAGAAAGGAGAAAGGAAAAGAGAAGAATCTTAGAGGACCTACATCCAAGATAAGGGTGTGTTTTTATTTGATTATGGGATTATATAATATATGTAATGGGTAGAATACATGATTTAACGATTTAGATTTCAATTTCTAGGTTTTTGACATGCTTAGGTTTTGATGAGAAACCCTTGAATATGATGAGTAATGGTGTTGTAATGATGCGTGCTGATGGTAATGAAATTTTGGGATTTGAATATGCAATGTTTCATAAAATTTGGGGTTTTGGAATTGGGATGAAAGATATTTTCGTACAGCCACTATTGATGTTTGTAAAGTTGCTTCTGTAAAAGTGCAAATGATTGACATACTGGTGCAATTGATTGTACAGTAAATTTTTTATGAAAAACTGAGTTCTGTACAGGTGCAATCGATTGACATAGTGGTGCAATCGATTGCACAGTGCTGGACAACAATTTTGTAAAACTTCAAAACTCATAACTTTTGAACTGTAACTCCATTTGAGTCCCCGTTTGAAGCTTAAAAAGCTAGTGCAATATTATTTTCAATAAAAATAGTTTTGTTGGCAGTAAGTGATTTAATCATTGTGTAGTTATGTAAAATGACATGTATATGTGTTATGTGTATTGATGATTGGTGTTAGATTATTATACATTGTGACATTACTTTCTACATGCTATTGGGAGGTATTGAATTGACGAATATTATGAAAGTGAATTATATGTGAATAATTCAAGAATATGTATATGTATGTGCAATTGTGTGATAATTCAAAATGAGATGAATTATGTAATATATACTTGTATAATTAAGATTGAGATATGATCTTAATTGCATATGATTGTTGGTGTGTATGCATGTGCAATGGTGAGATAATTCAAATGTGATGAATTATGTGATATATTCTTGTATAATTAAGATTGAGAGATGATCTTAGTTGCATATAATTTTTGAGATTGCACATGTATCATTTGTTGTCAAGATGTAATGTTTGCTAGTTTCGTGGAATCTAGTAACTTGTCCCAAACCTAGAGGGTTGGTTTGAAGCTTAGAGGACGGGGTTTTTGGTGGTTATGTATCTTGAAGTTGGACCCGGTTTAAACGTAAAATCGTGTAACGATAACAATTGGTACCACATGCATCTTGCATCGTATTGAGTTACATTCGAATCACATGTGTCAATGTGAAATATTGAATTGGTGTGCAATATGTGATATTGATATGAATGTTACATTTCGTGGTATTTGTGATTGATTATCATTTGAATCATGAATTGTTGAGCAATGTTGTATATGTAAACATGTGAAATAGATTGGATGATATTAAATACATGAATGTATGAAGTGTATGAAGTGTATTAAATACATATTATTATATATTTCTATAATGATGTGAATTCTCACCATTCTCTTAGAATGATGTTTTATATGACAACTCTCAGGTACCGAAAGTAGTGGTGCTTTTTGCAAGGATTAGTCGAAGGAGCTAGTTCTTTGTTGTCCGTATTTAGGTAGTGAGTCATGCTCTGGTTATGTAACATGATGAAACGTTTGAACTCTTGTTGTTTTAAGAGATGTTTGATATACTCTCTTTTATTTTATATTGTATTTGAGATTATGTAATGAGTGGCCTTTAGTGCATAATGTTTTAATACATTATTTCTATTATGAGATTCAATTATTGTTCTCGTTTTGAAAAGAGAATTATCCCGCTGTGATATACATATGTGAATGGAACATGATTTTAAATGCGTGTTATGAGCATGACCTGTGTATAATTGTTGGTTTTTGAAATACATGTGACACCCTCTTTTGATATGCATGTTAATTTCTCTGATTATGCCATATTATTATACGGGGGTTTAGGGGGTGTTACACAATGCAAAAGAAAAGTCTAAAGAGAAAGTATACCCTAATATGATCATGCTAAGATGGCCTTAATGTTGAGTTTTCTTAATGGTAAATTTCTAACCTAATGAGTTATCATGTGTGGTTCAAACCTGTAGTCAAATTCAACACAAAACGGTCAAAAATGAAGTTAACTACTTCGTGGAATCTCCTAAGGGAACACGACAAGAATTACTCTAGCAAACAAAATAATAAAGCTAATATTTGTGAGTTTTTTATCAAGTAGAGAAAAGTGACTAAGCAAAAATAACTAAAACGACAAATAAAATTAAAACAAATATTAAATTAAATTTACAAGGTTAATAAATTTATTTTAAAGCTAAACTAATTAATTAAATATAAAAATGATTACTCAATTGATTTTAAGAAATTAGGCTAAAAATGAAATAAACTAAGAAAATGTTTAAGAAAAACTTAATTAAAAAAGGGTGTGAAGTAGAATCCTGGTGGTGAACTAGGTATTCTCTGATAGGCTTAGGTGAAAGTCAAAACAGGTTGGACTAGGTTATAATAACAAAAGGGTATTGAACAAACTAAAAAAATAAAAATAAAAAACATAGTTGGGTCGGACCGGGTCAGAGGGTCTGGACCCAACAGATCGCTAAACAAACTTAAGGGTTGCAAAGAAAAACCCTAGCCTCTTTCTATTCATTTTAAAAGAGAAACAAAATAGAAACAACACTTCTTCCCATGTTTAACATTTCTTCTTTTCAATCGATTGTAATATCGATTTTACTTCCCTTCAACCGATTGAAAAACCACATGACTCTCTCTTTCGATCTCTGTTCCAACCTCAACTTTCTTTCTCTCTGCTAATTTCAAACCATTTAATTCCCTTCCTTCTCACGATCATATATCTCTCGGTTCAGCAACAACAAACAAACCCAACAGGTCACTCCAATTTTCTCTCTCAAAATTGAATATCACGATGAACAACAACAACACTCTGTTCTGATAACTCAGTTTTGGTTTCAACATGATTTAAACAACACAAAAGTAAGAACAACAACAAAATCCATACTCAAGTGAAATTCAAACAAACATTCATTCAAGCCACAATTTATTGATCATCACAAAGAGGTGAATATGACAATATCAAAATGCATAAAAAATGCGAGAGAACTTATAACTCGGAGCTATTATGGTGACTACCGGTTCCAACAAAGTTCAAAGGTATTCAAATAAGTTTAAAAACTCTTCTTCTCTCGCCTCTTTTGGTCTCTAATTTTGTCAATTCTTCTTCTTTTGTTTACATTTTTTTTGTTGTTATTGTGATGCGCATATTGTTGCGATGTTACATCTGTAGCGTGATAAAGATGATAGAGTGTGGAGGTGTTATAGATGCAATTTTTTGTACTCCAAAATTTTCCCTCCCACTTTTCTTCAAGACATTCTCCTAAGGTCCTCATTTGCTCAAGGTTGTTTAAGAATTGATCAGACAAATTCTCCTCCTAAGCAATGGGTCCACAACTAGGGTTTCATCTTTCACAAGGAAATTTGGATTTCAAAGGTATCAATTGGTTTTCATGGTTCTTCATATTTCCCTAAAAATGCTCATGTCAAGTTTCAAGCCTTGTATCACAAGTTTGCTCAGCCAATGGCTCAGATGATTGAAAATCAACTGTATTAGGTAAAAAGTCAAATGTGGTCAATATACAGTCAAACTTCAAGATTTTTGGTCAACATTAACATTTTGAAGTCATATTCATCATTTGATAAAGGGTTGGTCACGATTCCTCAAGAAAATCCCTCAAATCATCAAAAGTCAAAAGTTGCCAAATTAGGGTTTCCTTAGGAGAAGTCAACTAAACTTTAACCAAGCATAACTTTCACATACCTCATCATATTTTCCTCAAACAAAGAACATGTTGAAGGAAATTCAATACTATACAACTTTGTAACTCTAAGCTCATGTCCAAAAAATGCATCATTTGAGAGATATAAGCCAATACATTATAGGTCATTTCAAAAGTCATCAAAAAGACACTTTTTGTCAACGCAACTTACATTAAGATAAAGTCTTCAAAGTAAAAAATGATCAACATAGAGGTTGTATAGGACATCTTGAACTTTCCAAAAAGTATAAGATAACCTTCAAAAGATAAAAATTGAGTGAGTTATGACCATTGCAAGTTGGGAAATGTTGAGCAAATGCATGAAGTTCAAATTGAGCAAGCTTGATATTTTGGGCTATTGGGCCATGGTTTAAGAGTCCAAGCGTGTATTACACTCTTCATACACCTCAAGCATTGTTCTTAAACCCTTTTACCTTTTTATTTTTATTATTTTTTATTTATTCATTAATAATGCAAGATAAATAAAATAAAGTACAAAGCCCTTTTACACAAAGTCCAAGTCCACAAACCTTGCCCTAATTTTCACTACATAATCTAATCAATTCTCATACAAGGCCACACGGAAGGAAAAAAACCCTTGCCTCAAACTTGTCAAAATTTCCAAACTTTTCTCAAGAACCCTAAATCTTGAAATCCTTATTTGCAAGCCATTTCACTACAAAACTTCCATTCCATCCTCTTCCAGTAAGCCTATAGAGTAAGTTTGGACCAAATTGGATGGTCCAAAACTTGTGAAATCGCATTACATGGCATCATCGGTTTCATAATATACATAATATTCATATCTTGATTTTCTGATTTCTTTAACATGTATTAACACTACTAACATACTCCTGAGTTTCATTAGTACAAGTTTGAACAATCATGGAGGTCCCATGCATGTTAAATCGCAAAATTCCATGTTTGCACCGACCTAGCTTGATTGCTTCATAACTCAAAAACCATGGGTTTTTAGACCAAAATAACCTCGCCATTGGATTAGCAGCCCTCAATTTAGGGGGGGGGGGGGGGGGGGGGGGGGGTAGGATGTTTTTTATTACTAATATTGCTTATTTCGCAGGTTGAACAAAAGAGAGCAACCGGAGAAGACGACCGGAGCTAGGGCTCCGACGCCTCTCCGGTCAATAAAATCAGGCGTATAATATATATTTATTGTTTCATTTAAAATAATGGATGTATAGCAACCCCAAAGGTATGAGCGCGCGCTAAGTCACTTCTCTCCAAGGTCACAAGTTCGATCCCCGGTTTTGCCAAATTTCTCACATTTTCATATTTTTTGCAGGTTTATTATATGATGCATTGATCCTGTTATCCGTCACCAACCAGCGCTTGGCCTGGTGGTAAGCTATGTATGGAGAATGCTTGAGGGCGTGGGTTCAACACCCACCCCTACCTTTTGGTTTATTTTCTATGTTTCTCACTCTTTTTCATAAAATCTTTTTTTACATTTTTTAATAAACCCTAATTTAGGTTTTAGTTTTTTTAATCAACCGTAAATTAATTTTTTTAGGTTTTCTTGATTAAATTAAAATCAACTTAGATTTTAGGGTTTTGATTAATTTAATTAACTTAATTAATTTTTTAAATCAAATTAATTTAACTTTTTTTCATTTAGTTAATTAATTCTTTTTTAATTAATTAAAATCAATTAGGGTTTTAGGTTAATCATCAAATCATTTTCTTTTCTACCAAGATCATAAAACAATTTTCAATTTTCTTCTTCCCTTTATTTTACAATCTTCGCGTACTTTATTATTTTCATTACTTTTCTGATTATGTAACTGCTACAATTTGTAATAGTTTAAATTAAGGTTTACTACTTTTCCCCCCGATTTCATTGGTTGTACCCCCGATCCCGAAGCCTTGTAATAGCGTAGGATTTTTATTTCCCACACTTTACTTTCCGCATCTATACTATGTATGCTTGTATGTATATATAACTGTATAGTAACTAGCCATGTATGGCAAGATCTAAAAGCAATCATAGAAAACCCTAACTAAACTAGGCTAAATAACTGAACATGAATCACTTTTCACACACGCACCTCTAGGGTAACCTCACTCGTTACCTCAGAAAATGGTTATGTCCCTCGAACATAGGGATACCCTTAGCAAAGACCCTTAGTTAAAATCATCATAAAGATCATAGTCCCACGATGTCCCTCGAGTTACCTACAAGAAATGATCTTGTCCCTCGATGTTGCCTACGAATCTATGATGATAGTCCCTTTGAATTTCTAAGGTATCCCTATATGTTGCCTTCTGTGACCATAACGATGACCATACGCCCCTCCCTGTACATCCAACGATAGGGCTTCCTACTAACTAATGGTAGGATAGCACTATCTAAAGGAGGAGGAAAATAACACGAAAGAAATTTGAGTGGGTAGATAGCTCGTAATCTCTTGCTCACACTTTTCAAAACATCTTTTTCACAAACACTTTTCTGAAATATTTTCAAAAACAAACACTTTGTACGCATTCTTAATTGATACAATAATCATTACAAAGTTTCCGAACTTAGGCATTTTTCAAAACATTTTCAAACACAAACACAAAGCATTTTCAAAGAGAGCTAGTGATTAAGAGCCCATAGATAACTACGGATGAAAAGGGTGCTAACACCTTCCCTTTTCATAACCTATACCCTGAACTCAAAATTTTCAAAGTTATTTCCAGTTCTTTTCACCCTTTCCTTATTGGATAAAAAAAGTCAGTGGCGACTCTTGCTATCTGTAACATTTGCGAAAAAACACAAAACCAAGTCAGTTGTCCCACCGTATTACACATTGTTAATTGTTCTGTGTTAATGGAAGTTTGAAGTTTTACATAGGTAAGTTTCTGTTGTGAGGTTTAAGAAATGAGATAGTAAGTTTTTGGGTAGAAGTTTTCGTGTAAGGCTTTTTGTGTTCAGTGAAATTTTTCTGTGTATTATTCCCTCTCTATTATTATCGTATATCGATGCCTTTCTTAAACACGGGAGAGGGGTATATATTGTGTAAGATTAAGTGAGTTTTAGGGGGAAATGGGATAACATTTGAACAATTTGAGTACACTGTTTTACTAATTTTTATTGCATATTTTGTTTTGGCTATTTTGTGTAATGTTGCAACAGCTTTATGCGGGTTTGGGAGTGGAGTGGACAACAATGTCACAACAGGTTTCAGAGTGGAGTGGACAACAATGTAAGAATAAGTTTTGTGCATAATTATATCAACAACATATATTATTTTGGCTTTATGCAGGTCAAGGTTAAAATTGATAAGGCATGTAATTCAAGACTTAGTCATGAGATGAAGAAGGATGAAGATTAGGTGATTATGAAATTAGACTCAGGGTAAGTGTGAATGAATATTAGGCTTTAGAACAAAAATCTTTATGTAATTCTCTTTGTAGATTTTAATGTAACGGTGAGCATGATTCAATGTTGTAACGTCCTTTTCTTTTATTCAAAGCTTCCAAGGTTGAATTATAATGTATCTTGCACAATATTGAATGAATTTGTTTGAAAACTTTGGATGATGAATCTTTCAAATTATTAGGATAGAATCACATGGAATGAGTTCTTGAATTATAATGAGACTTGTTGGAAATCTTGAATGTTTTTGATAGAATTTTGACCATTAATGCAATTTGAATAACATTTGAATGGAATACAACTTTATTCTAAAACTTCAAGAATAATCCACAAGAAACCTTGCAAATTCCCTTGAATGTTTTTTAATGATATTATCTCTTTCATATGCTTCCATACCTCTCCTTTACAATTCCATTTGAACTTGTCACTTAAATTCCAAGAAAACCTAATACATGAACATCCCATCCTTAGAAACCTTGATCCAATTAACTTGAACATATAGCCAAAGAATTCAAATTAATTCTCACTTCTCGAAGACAACTTAATTCAATCAATAAATCAAGCTACTCGCAACAAACAAATGTCTTGATTACTACTTCACATTTTGTTCCATGATTTGATAATTAACGTCATAATATTGCCTTGAAGAAACTATGAGAAATGCAAATGGGCATATGTATGACCAAGATAACTTTGTCATGAAAATACAATGAGTCCCAGCTGATGAATAACTCAAGCTCCATGGGGGAAGAAATCCTAACTCTCTTTGAGATGCACCTTGACATCAAAACCCTAGTTTAAAATCATCTCAAATGAAGAAATGAAGGAAACCCTAGTATCCTGATGCTCTAGAAGGAACCTTGTAGTAACTTGATAAAAAAAGAAACCCACACACATCCCTAGTTCCACAAACTCTGATCTTTAACTGTAGGTAGGGAAATAAACCCAAATCCTCGGCACAAAAGAATTTATATGGAGAATAGCCTTATAGATGGATGAATAAGAAATCCATAATAACCATGCTTTCAAACCTTAATCCCACAGTTTACTGCTCATAAACCAATTGGATTTGTCTTTATCTGATGAAGGAACTTCAAACCAATATTAAATCCTGGGTGACACAACCACTACTTTATTGAATGAATGCATGATTATACAAATGACCTAATAAAATGTATGTAGATGAATATGCAAAGTCCAGCCAGAGAAAAACAAAAGGGTATGACAAATTTGGGATATTACAACTGGAAAATGAAGCAATTGTATGGTAAAGAGATTACCTTGGTTAGGGTAGCTTGGGGAGGACCAGCTGGTGAAAACGTGACTTGGGAGCTTGAGAGGCAGATGAGGGAGTCGTATAAACCTCTATTTGGTTAAGGTAATTTTCGAGGGCAAAAATTCTTTACGTGAGGGAAAGTTGTAACACCCTAGTTTTTGAATTTTTACTTTATTTGATTTATTTATATTTTAATTTAATTATTATGTGTGGTAATTGAATTAAATTAGGTGATGAGGGGTGTGTGACCTTGAGATGAGAGTGTATGAGTAATTAGAGATTGGTAGAAGTGGTCTAGAATTATTGAATATTATTTTAAGAATTAAACTATAGTATTTTATTAGATTTATTTGATTAAATTAGAAAATAAAGGTAGTTAGTAGAATATTTGATTGTTAAATTGGATATTAAAATAAAATAGAAATTTAAGTAAAAAGTGAAAATAGGGATTATGGGAGAAAGTGAGGATAGGATAGAGAAAACTAATATAGTGATTTTGTTATTATAAAAAGAGGAGTTGAGAGAATCAGGGGCTTTCTTGATCAATACGTCAAAAGTCTTAGGAAAATGCATGAGAGTATTGATCGACTTGTTTTGAGCATATCTTGAGCTCTGTAAGTATGTTTGAGGCCTGTTAATTACGTTAGGAAGCTAACGTGAAAATATTTATGTCTAAGTGGAGAAATTGGGTCTAGGAGTACTAAAAAAGTAGTGGTTCTCTAGTTCTTATATCATAAACATTGGTGACTCCAGTTATGCGTTGATCTGCTTGTTTCAAGTACAACTAGAGTCTCGTGAGTCTGTTTGAGATGTGATCAATTGCGTTGGAAAGAGAATTTAATGATCTTTTCAAATGAAAATTTTCGTATTTTTCTCATAAGTATATAATTTTTGGCGCCATTTTGAAGTCAGGCGAAACAATATACCTGTGATCGGTGGATCTGGAACTGACTGTTTTAAAGCTGGTTCGCGAAAATGTCGCGGAAGCAAGAGTCGCCACCGTCTTTTATTTTCTCCAATTGGAAAGGACAAAAGCACAGAAAAATTCCTTTAAAGAGATTGCTCTCGGTTCGGGAGGTAGGTTATAGAAAGGGAAGGTGTTAGCACCCTTTCTATCCATGGTTATCCATGGGCTCTTAGGCACTTGCTCGATGTGTTTTCAAAAAATGTTTGCTTGCTTTTCAATGTGGGTTTCAAAATATTCTTTGAAAAGTTTCAGTTCAACTCGTACGTCAGAGTGTTTGAAAAGTTTGTTTTGAAAGTTTTTTTGAAAGTGTGTTGGTGTGAAAAGTATTTTGATTTGTTTGAAATTAGAGCAAGTATCCTTGAGAACCTACCTACCCTAAGGAATTCGTCTGTGTAAAAGTCCTTTAAAGTAGTGCCATCCCACCATTGAGAGGTAGGTAGCACCACCGTTGGAGGTGTTCGGGTCAATTCGAGTGTATAGGGACATGGTGATCACCAGAGCAATGGGAAGACACCTTAGAAGCTACCCTCATGCCAGGTTCCCGGATCATGAGGACTTACTAAGACGTCTTCTACTCGACGACCACCTTTCGAGGGGCAAGGCAACAGTGAAGCGTACCCTAGGGGTGGTGTGTGAATTGTGTGTCATTTTCAGTTTATTGTTTGTCTTGTCATGCATTGGTGATCTACGCTTGATTTTATTTTTAGGTCCATACATTCTTTCATGCATATTTATTAACAGTTGTATATTTGCGAGAAAATAAATCTAAACTATTACAAACGGCGCGGGTCCACATTGCCAAAATAAACCGAACCCGATTTGACTGAAAGTAAAAGTGCGAGAAATAAAGTAAAAATTATTACAAGGCTTTGGGGCATATACAGAGTTATTTAAACGATTATAAAATAAATGCGCGAAACAAAGGAATTAAACAAAGCTAGGGCGTTGGACCCTTTTACAGACAATTAACATTAATAAGGAATTTAAAATTAAAATTAAATGAAAATGGTATTTTTGTGTTTTTTAGATTTAATGAGAAAAAAGGAGTTAATTGAAATTAAATTAAATATTAGACCTAATTCTATTATTTTTTTAAGTTTATTATGAAAATATTGACTTTTAACCTAATTTAATTCTAAATTAATTTATGTACATTTTTTAATTTATGAAAATAAATACATAATATTATTATTCTAAAAAAAAAGGGAAAATTAAAAAGGAAATAAAAAGTTATTAAACCTAAATTCTATTTTTGGATTTTAGTTATTAAAAGAATTAAATTTGAAAACCTAATTAAAACTAAATAATTACAAACATTTATTTAGAAAATAATTAAAATAAAAATTATATTTTTTTGGTCTTTTCTGATTTTTGAGGGTTTTTATATTTTGTTAAAAAATAATTAACTAAATAAATAGCAAATAAAAGAAATAAAAAGAAAGATTAAAGAAAAAAAAAAAGATAATAAGGCAAACCAGGGGGGGTAGTCCCCAATTCAGGAGGTGAGGCCTAGCAAATCAGGCCCATTAAACTTGTGGATCCGTTGACTTTTCCAATCTTGTGTGATGCTTTGACTGGGGCTTATTGTGTTCCTCAGATCCATGCCATTGATTCCATCTTCAGGGGATACGTGGACGTTTGGGTGATGGTAGAACATGGTGCGCCTTAATGAGAAACCTGCACAGGAACTTGAATAGAAAAATAATGTGGAAATTGTGTAGACATGGGACTTGAACCCAGGTCATTGAGGTTAACGCGTTGGTAGCTTGCCAGCTGAGCTACTTAATTCCAATTAACATAATATGGTTAATAAATAATAAAAAGAATAAACAAAACGTTAATGATTCCACGCGCGCATTTCAAATTCCTCCAATCCGCTTGTGCCACGCCATCATCTCTTTCGTTTTCCTGAAACACAAAGAAAGAAGGCAACGGTTTTTGAAGCGTTGCAAAAAGGTGTCTATTGAAAAATAGCGATTAGAGTTATGAGCTTCATAAATTGTTCGCGAGGTATGTCTCTTGTTCGTTGGAGCACGCTGATTGCAGTGGTAATGGTCTTGAGTTCCAATTGTTCCTTGGGTGAGAAACCCCAATTCAAGAACTCTGAAAACCTAAATTTCAATCATGGTGAAATCCCATACACGATGCAAAAATCAAATTGAATATCAGGGTTAGCTTGGAAACACCACATGGAACAAGAATATACTATTGAAATGCAATGAAGATGCTTAGAATTGAGAATACGATTTCAAAAAATTTTCTGTACAGTTTGGGTTGTAGCTACCGTTTCTTCGCGTTTTGATTGAGGTTAGGAATTGGGATGCGTTCAGTGATGCCTCAGGATGCTAATGGAAAAAGAATTAAGGCCTAAAATTCCCTCTAACTTTGATTTCAGTTTTGCATTATATGGCTCATTTTTCAAATTTCCAATAGGCTCTTCAGCGCAGCATATGGTATCCTATGGTTAGGGTTTGACTCAGTGCATATGCTGGAATGGAATTGGCTTGCTAACTGACCTTAATTCATGCTTAGGAAAGAACAAGTCCTAGGGTTTTCACCCTTAACCATTTTTCCTCCTTTTTAGCCAAGACCTAGACTTAGTGTGAAGTTTAACCCTAGCCTGAGTTCTTGAGTTGGCCCATGATACAAGGAAGTTGTCCAAATTCACATGACACTATTCCATTGGTTTTTGAATTTTATTTGAATTTTCAAAGATTTAAAATGAATTAAATTATCAAAAATTAAATAAAATAGAAAAATCAATATTTGGTCTTGAAATTAATCATGGGACACGTGTGTGGCATGACAAGGATGAATCAAGTGGAAAAAAGTGGGCCCTTTTGTCAAAAATTGGAGTTTCAAGGATAGTTGACTTTTGCCATTTCACAAAAATTTCCCAACTTCTACAAGGCATAACTTGCTCAATTTTTAAGATTTTCACATGTTCTTGGACATTTTGGAAAGGTCTTTGAGTCCTCTAACCAATGCCTTTGGTCCCATGTCATTTTGATTTACCAATCTCAAGTTATGGTCTTTGACTTAAAGTCCCTTTTTGTTGACTTTTGAAAATGACCTATAATGTTGAAATTGATAACTTTTTGTGAGAGCATTTCTTGGACTTGAAGTATGAAAATGAGTTGTAGGAAATGTCTTTCTATTAAAAATGAGCTTTGGATGGAATTTTTCTGATAATCCATGTGAAAGTTATGCCCTGGTCAATTTCAGTTGACTTTTTCAGCTGTCCAAATATAGCAACTTTTGCATCTTTGATGATTTCTGAGCCAAATTTTGAGAATCATGATCAAGCATTGATCAAATGATGTTTGTGGCTTCAAAATGATATGTTGACCAAAAATTTGAACTTTTGACTGCCAAATGACCATTTTGCCCCTACAGTTGACTGTAGTGCAATTTAGGGTTTTGACTGTGCAATTTTGAGCTGAATGCCTTGAAACTTGATATGAGGATGCTTGACCATGTTTGTAAGCATATGAGACTTGATTGAGCCTTTGAAAACTTCCTTTTCTTGATCAGACTCAAAACCCTAATTTTGACTGTATGGGGGACTCTTGCACTGTGCAACCCTTGGGGAATTTTGTGACTTGGCTTGGCAATTTCTTGAAGAATATGGGAGGGCAAATTTTGGGGTATAACAGTTGCCCCTGTTCAATCTTCTTAGACCTGAGGATGCAGATTGGCTGACGTGCCTTTCGTAATCCGAGGGTAAAAGATGATTGGACACTAGAGTGCCCGGAAATTTGCGCTCACATGTTAGCAATGATGGGAATGGGCTTATAGATGCCATCTGGATGTTTGATTGCGTAAGAGATTCCTTGGCGAGAACCTGCATACCTGCAAAAGAAAAATGAGTACCTGACACGTTGCAGGAGCTGATTTTAGATACCTGGTATAGATGTGTCCTGACTGGTTACAGGAGCTGAGTCTGGAGCTTCAAACGGTGATGAAAGAACCAGGGATGATTACTACCTTAGCATGAATGGTAAGATAGCCTTGGGCGACTTTAACTTCAACAACGCTCGTTGAGAAAAATCTGGGGTGTCTTCTACTGGGATAAGAATCAAGGAGATCTTAGGGTCGATCTGACTGAACCAGAGAGGCCTTTGACTGGGTAAGAATCAGGAAAATCTTAGGGCGATTTAACTGAACCGGTCTAGGTCCTGAAATGTCTTCAACTGGATAAGCATCAGGAAAATCTTGGGACGATTTAACTGAACCAGAGAAGGCCTTTGACTGGATAAGCATCAGGAAAATCTTGGGACGATTTAACTGAACCGGTCTAGGTCTTGAAATGTCTTCAACTGGATAAGCATCAGGGAGATCTTAGGGTCGATCTGACTGAACCAGAGAAGGCCTTTGACTGGATAAGCATCGGGGAAATCTTGGGACGATTTAACCGAACCGGTCTAGGTCTTGAAATGTCTTCTACTGGGATAAGAATCAGGGAGATCTTAGGGTCGATCTGACTGAACCAGAGAGGCCTTTGACTGGGTAAGAATCAGGAAAATCTTAGGACGATTTAACTGAACCGGTCTAGGTCTTGAAATGTCTTCAACTGGATAAGCATCAGGGAGATCTTAGGGTCGATCTGACTGAACCAGAGAGGCCTTTGACTGGGTAAGAATCAGGAAAATCTTGGGACGATTTAACTGAACCGGTCTAGGTCTTGAAATGTCTTTAACTGGATAAGCATCAGGGAGATCTTAGGGTCGATCTGACTGAACCAGAGAAGGCCTTTGACTGGATAAGAATCAGGAAAATCTTGGGACGATTTAACTGAACCGGTCTAGGTCTTGAAATGTCTTCAACTGGATAAGCATCAGGGAGATCTTAGGGTCGATCTGACTGAACCAGAGAAGGCCTTTGACTGGATAAGAATCAGGAAAATCTTGGGACGATTTAACTGAACCGGTCTAGGTCTTGAAATGTGGCTTGAGAACTTAACTGGATCTTTCCTGAAAGGTAAAAGTCCAGTCATATGCAATGCATGATATGGATCAAGCAATGATGTTCTCAACATAAATGAGATTTGTAAGATATGATGTGTACATGCATGCTATAATGATGTATGTGATGTTCTATGTATGTTTTTGTCTAGGAAAGTGAATCCTTGACGGGTGCCGGGAAGTCGTATCCTGGGCTGATGTCGAAGAATAGATTTGCCTTCGCTGAGGATGATAACTGCAAGGATACCGGTAGGAGAAGATGACTCCGTTGCGGAATAAACTTGGCGAATGGAAGATTCTGCGGGGAGAAAAGATACTCTAGCGATCATGCTGGGAAGCAATACTCTGTGGGAAGAGAGATGTCTTGCTGAGTGTTGATAACTGCGTTGGGGATATCTTTGTTGTTGGAAGTGTTAATGGACTTCGCTGGGGGTAAGAAGATTATGTTGACGACGATCTTTCCGAGGCTTTTGGCTGAGGATAACCCAGTTATATCCTATTGAGGAAATAACTCTTTAAATAAAGCCGGACGACGCGTTCGTGCTCTGCGAGGGGATAAGCTTCCAGAATCTACTGGGGATAAGCTTACTGCTTGGGGAGATGAATTCCATCTTTCCTGGGGAACTTGGATGGGACTCTCCTGGGGAAATTTTGATAGTTTTGATATGCTGGGGAAGCGATTCCTTTGAATGTTGATGTATGCCGCCGGGGAACAATCTTTAGACCAAGACTGCCGGGGATGCTTGTTAAGAATATATGCTGCTGGGGAATATTGGGATCTATTGGAGGATACCCAATTTCCTTGATACTTGTTAACTTTGTTTGGGGAAGAATGCACTGACTCGCTGTCTCACTCTCTGGGGAATTTAAGATGCCGGGTTAGGTTCTTTAGCTGAACCTACTTTGGTACCTTGGAGGATAGAACAATTAGACTGCTCAGACAACTCTTTACTGCCCCTGTTTCTAGTGTCACCTGCAATTAATTCTTTGTTTCGTATGCAAATATTTATGAGCTAGCAAATTATTGTCAATGCATATATCACAAATTGAACCTTGGACGTTCTTCGCAAAACAAAACAGAAAAAGAAAAACAGTTGGCACGTTTAACTGAAAAGTATATTTGTATTGATTTTGAATAGCCTGTGAATAGGCATTTTGTGTACAAGAGGCTGACGTCCTAGTAAGAGGAACGTCGCCGAACAAGAGAGTTTATACAAGTTTTGTACAAAAGAAGATAAACAGCTGTGTGAAATATGAATAATCCACTGGGTTTCAACTCTGCTATTGCCTTTACGCTCCGTGCGTCTCATCACTTGATGACCTTGGTTGAAGGTGAAGCTGACTGATCGATGCCGTCTGAACTTGATGTAGATACCGGATTCTGGATGCAAAGTGATCCAATGAAACATAGTATTACGCTTTTATCCCTAATTTTTGCCTGGACTGCCCTTTCGGGTTTTCAGTCCACCGGGATACCCATTTTTGCCCAAGCCGCCTTTTCAGGTTTTCGACTTGCCGGGTGTACAGATTTTTCATTTTCATCCCTTCATTTTGCCCGAACCCTTTTGGTTCGACGGGAAGCCTTAATTTTTGCCTAGACATGTCAGCCTAGCGGGTCTTTTTCATGCGTAGTATTTTTTAACTATGTCTGCATTGGCGGGGTGAGGAAGGTCGTCACCATCCATGTTGGTTAATATCATTGCTCCTCCTGAGAACACATGCTTAACCACAAATGGCCCTTCGTACGTAGGGGTCCATTTGCCCCTTGGATCACTATGAGGAAGGATGATTCGCTTGATCACCAGATCCCCGACTTGATATTCCTGTGGTCTGACCTTTTTGTTAAATGCCCTGATCATTCGTTTCTGATACGTCTGACCATGGCAGATAGCAGC
Organism: Vicia faba; assembly: GCA_948472305.1. Classification (NCBI taxonomy): domain Eukaryota; kingdom Viridiplantae; phylum Streptophyta; class Magnoliopsida; order Fabales; family Fabaceae; genus Vicia; species Vicia faba. The sequence goes on along the minus strand of OX451736.1, from coordinate 605,700,796 downwards.
AAGTCTCTTTTCGTCAATAAGGTTGAGCTGATCAAGTCGTGTCTGGATCCAATCATCTTCATTCAGATTTGCATCCTTCATTATCCGGAGGGAAGGAATTTGTACTTCGATCGGCAAGACTGCCTCCATGCCATAAACCAGAGAGAAAGGAGTTGCCCCGGTTGACGTCCTAGCTGAAGTACGATACCCATGCAGAGCGAACGGTAACATCTCGTGCCAATCTTTATACGTTACTGTCATCTTCTGCACGATCTTCTTGATATTTTTATTTGCTGCCTCTACAGCCCCATTCATCTTCGGTCGGTAAGGAGAAGAATTATGGTGCTGTATCTTGAACTGTTCGCAGAGCTCAGCGATCATCTTATTGTTCAGATTGGTACCGTTATCTGTAATAATCCGCTCAGGGACACCGTACCGACAGATCAAGTTATGCCGAATGAACCGTGCCACAACAGTCTTGGTTACCGTAGCATAGGATGCTGCCTCAACCCACTTCGTAAAATAATCGATTGCCACTAGGATGAAGCGATGTCCATTAGATGCCGTAGGTTTAATCTCACCGATCATGTCTATGCCCCACATTGCAAATGGCCAAGGCGCAGTCAGAACATTCAGGGGAACCGGAGGAACATGCACCTTGTCTGCGTAGATCTGGCATTTATGGCATGTCCTAGAATGTTGGTAGCAATCAGCTTCCATGGTGGACCAGTAATACCCTGCCCGTAGGATCTTCTTTTCCATGGTATGTCCACTGGAGTGTGTACCAAAGGTCCCTTCATGTAGCTCTTCCATGATTCTATCTGCTTCAGTCTTATCTACACAACGCAGTAGGGTTGAATCCTGGTTTCGCTTGTACAAGATGCCGTTGCTAAGAAAGAACTTGGCTGCAAACCTCCTCAGGAATTTCTTATCATTGACAGATGCTCCTTCAGGGTATTCCTGTGCTTCCAGATATCTCTTCACTTCGTGGTACCAAGGCTTCTCAGTCACCAATTCAGTTTCGAGATCACAACAGTATGCCGGTTCGTCCAGTTTCCAGATGATGATCCGGGGAGCTTCATTATCCCATTTAACCTTGAACATCGAAGACATTGTAGCTAACGCGTCCGCCAACTGATTCTCTTCTCTTGGAAAGTGCTCAAATGTTATCTCTGTGAAGTGGGGGATCAGGGCCAACACACATTCTCTGTAAGGAATCAAGTTTGGGTGTTTCGTATCCCACTCTCCTTTGATCTGATTGATCACAAGAGCGGAATCTCCGAAGACACTCAGAAATTTGACCCTCAGGTCGATCGCAGCTTGAAGACCCATAATACACGCTTCATACTCCGCCATGTTGTTGGTACAGTTGAAACACAGCCGGGCAGTGAGTGGAGTATGAGTACCTTGTGGAGATACAATTATGGCGCCGATACCATTTCCCAAAGCATTGGAGGCTCCGTCAAAGTGCATAGACCATCGGGATCCTGGTTCAGGTCCTTCATCCGGTCCAGGTATTTCACAGTCAGTTACTATCATAATGCTTTCATCTGGAAACTCGAAGTTCATTGATTGGTAGTCATCCACATCTTGATGTGCTAGGTGGTCTGCCAATACACTTCCCTTGATGGCTTTTTGGGTCGTGTATTGAATGTCGTATTCCGTCAAGATCATTTGCCATCTTGCAATTCTCCCGGACAGAGCAGGCTTTTCGAATATGTACTTTATAGGATCCATTTTTGAGATTAACAAGGTAGTGTGAGTCAGCATATACTGTCTCAGCCGGCGAGCAGCCCATACCAAAGCGCAGCAAGTTTTCTCAAGCAGTGAGTATCGGGTCTCACAGTCGGTAAACTTTTTGCTAAGGTAATAAATGGCATGCTCTTTTCGGCCAGACTCGTCATGCTGCCCCAGCACACACCCCATTGCATTATCAAGCACTGTCAGGTAAAGTATCAAAGGTCTCCCTTCAACTGGTGGCATAAGGATGGGTGGCTCTTGGAGATATTCCTTGATTCTGTCAAAAGCAGCCTGACATTCATCATTCCAACGTACTACCTGATCTTTCTTCAGCAGCTTGAAGATTGGTTCACAGGTAGCAGTTAAGTGTGAGATGAACCGAGCAATGTAATTCAGACGTCCTAGAAAGCCTCTGACTTCCTTCTCTGTCTTAGGAACTGGCATCTCTTGAATAGCTTTGACCTTAGCAGGGTCCACTTGAATTCCTTTATCACTGACCACGAAGCCTAGTAACTTCCCAGATCTTACCCCGAAGGTGCACTTGTTAGGGTTCAATCTAAGTTTGTACAGTTTCAAACGGTCAAACAGTTTCTGCAGATGATCAAGGTGTTCTTCCTCAGTCTGGGACCTAGCGATCATGTCGTCAACATAAACTTCTATCTCATGATGGATCATGTCATGAAATAAAGCAACCATGGCACGTTGGTAGGTTGCCCCAGCATTCTTTAGTCCAAAAGGCATAACTTTGTAGCAGAAGGTGCCCCACTGAGTAACAAATGTAGTCTTTTCCATGTCTTCCGGAGCCATCTTGATCTGATTGTAGCCTGAAAAACCATCCATGAAAGAGAACACTTTATGCTGAGCGGTATTATCAACAAGGACATCAATGTGGGGTAGAGGGAAGTCATCCTTGGGGCTGGCCCTGTTCAGATCCCTGTAATCGACACACATCCTGACCTTGCCGTCCTTCTTAGGTACCGGCACCACATTAGCAACCCACTGAGGGTAAGAAGTCACTGCAAGAAAACCGGCATCAAACTGCTTCATAACCTCGGCTTTAATCTTCTCGGACATCTCTGGACGCATACGGCGGACCTTTTGCTTAACTGGAGGGCAATCTTCTTTAGTTGGTAAATGATGGACCACAATGTCGGTATCCAATCCGGGCATATCTTCGTAGGACCAGGCAAAGATTTCTTTATAGTCATGCAGCATCTGAGTCAACCGTTGCTTCACGCTGAGTTCTAGGTTGGCACCAATCTTCACCTCTTTCTTGTCTTCCTCAGTACCCAAGTTTATTATTTCCACTGGCTCTTCATGGGGTTGAATTGCCCTCTCTTCCTGTTGTAACAATCTTGCAAGTTCACCAGGCACTTCGCAATCATCTTCACCTTCGTCTTCGGCTAGGTTGATCGGATTTTCGAAGTCATAACTGGCAGTAGCAGAGTCGTTACCAGTGAGATCCAGAGTGGATTGAAACCTGTATGAGTGAGTGTGTGTGTAAATACAGCTGTTTTGCAATATGTAAAGAAAGGAAAGAAAAGGAGCGCAAAATTTGAAATGTGAAAAACGTCCAATGCTTTTATTCATGATATATGATAGTGACAAACAAAAGCCCTCATAAATAAAACCACGGTGCCCCGGGTAAGACACCGGGCCATATAGTTCCAAATTATTATTTATTACAGATCAAAACAAAGAAATTCATTACTGGGGAACAAAAGTTATGGGTAAGTTGTCCTTTGCGCTCCAATTGTTAGGTCCACTGTCGGTTGCCGGGTAGATCCAGCTATCAAACTCAGCATCGTCCACTTCGTCTTCGTCCCCAATAGCATTCACTCCATGAGCATGTAGGGGAGCTGTTACCACATTAGGCTTGTCAGATGCCTCAAACTGTACCTCCTTGGCGTCAATGAGGTCCTGCAGCTTGTTCTTTAGTGCCCAACAGTCATCGGTAGAGTGCCCCGGGCTATCTGAATGGTAAGCACAGCGAGCATTTGGATTGAACTTGGGGGATGCAGTATTGGGAAACTTTGGAGCCTCCTTGACAGTCACTAAATTGGTGGATAGCAACTGTGGCAGGATCTGTGATAAGGTCATGCTTAACCGGGTAAACTCTCTCCGGGGTCTTTCAAACTTTTGAGGATTAGTTGGCCGAGGAGCGGCAGCAGGTTTGGCAATCATTACCGCACTGACAGATTGGCGGTGTTCAGGTCGCTCTGTTCTCCGGGAGTTATATACAGCACTAGCCTCCTTTTTGAAGGGTTTCTTCTCAGTACTGAAGGAGGCAACTTTCTGTATCTTCCCCGATTTTATACCGGCCTCGATCCTTTCACCAGTCAGGATCAGATCAGTAAACCCAGCAGAGGAATTACCAATGAGATGATTGAAAAATGGACCAGATAGGGTCCCCAAGAACATATCTACCAGCTCCCGATCCGTCAATGGTGGCTGCACCCTGCCAGCCAGGTCTCTCCATTTCTGGGCGTACTCCTTAAAACCTTCACCCGACCCTAGCGACATACCCTAGAGCTGGGTACGCGTAGGAGCGAGGTCGGCATTATACTGATACTGCTTGTAAAAAGCAGCGGCCAGATCCTCCCAGTTACGAATGCTGATTCCATCCAGCTGATAGAACCAATCGAGGTGAGTCCCTGAAAGACTCTCCTGGAAGAAGTGGATCCAAAGGTTCTTGTCTGCTGTGTAAGGCTGGATCTTCCTTACATAAGAACGGAGGTGCATCTTGGGACAGGAAGCCCCATCATACTTCACGAAGGCAGGTGTTTTGAACTTGTGTGGGATCACCATGCCAGTAGATAACCCCAAGTCTCCGAAATCCAATCCAGGCACCCGCTGAACTTCCATAGCCTTTAATCTGTCTTCCAGCTGTTTGTACCGGTCTTCAGTAGGAAGGTACTGTTCGTCGTTGAAGTCTGTTTCAGTATCAGAGCCCACAGGAGTAGTGACCTCCCTTTCTTGGTGACTACCTTCCGTCACAGATGGAGGAGTCCTTTCAGCTTCAACCAAAGTGTTCCCGAGTCTGCGCCCAGTGTTAAATAGCACAGTCCTCCTCTTCTTCTTAGTCTTCTTCAGAAGCATGGTCTTCAACTCTTGTTGACCCTGAGCCAAGCCCTTGATCAGCTCCTGAAATTGGGCGTTTTGCGCCTGAAACTGGACGTTCTGCGCCTGAAGAGCCTTGATAGATGCCTCGGTTGATGATTCAGGATTCATGATGCTGAAATAAACAGCGAAGAACAGTAAACAACCTGAAAAGAAGAGTACCTATGATGCACATGATGAATGATATGTGTTTATGCGATGCATTCAAGGGTTCGAAAATTCAAATTTGTTGTAGACCAAAAGGAACACACGTTTTTATTAAGAAAATCATTGTTTAATACATCAAAGCCTCATGGGCAAAAGTACAAAAAGATCAACTCAATCCCAAAATATGTTGCGCATCTTCTTTGGAGCTATGCAAGTGTTGAGGTTCCTTTCCTCGTGCAACAGGCGGGTGAGCTCCAAGACCTTCCTTTCACTGGCATGCAAACTAGTCTCAAGAGAATTCCGCTCTTCCTTAAGCTGGATCCAACTCTTCTGCATCTCTTCCCAGGATGTGGGCATATCAGGGTGCTGAATGACATGAGACACCTCTCCTTCCAAGGCAGGCTCTTTGATTACTGGAAGCATGTGAGGATAAGGCATTACTAACTTCTGAGAGCGGGCTCGTACCCATTTGAGATAAGGCTCCAAAGGGATGGAGTTCCTGTGCCCCAGTGTCTTGCTGTCTATCCTACTAGGCATCCTCCAAGCTCTGATAAATCTCTGGCGAAGTCCTTGAGTATCGTTGTCGAAGTCAAAAACTATGTCAGGAATCAACATGTCATGAGGACCATCCCTCCGAGCATAACCAAATTGTCTCCACGCCAGGCATGGACTATAAGTAATACCCCCCCTGATTCCAAGTAAAGGAACATTAGGATACTCCCCGCAACGATCAATGATAGTGACATCTTCTCTGGACCTAGGGCACCAATGTATATCTGCATGTGTAAGAGTCATCAACCGTTGTGACCATCTCAAACCCCGCTCGTTCTTCAGGACTGATTGTGGAAGGTGCGAAATAAACCACTTTCCCAGGAGAGGAGTGCAACACATAAGGACACCTCTTTTTCTCATGGTTCGAGTGTAACATGAGTGAAGGAGGTCCCCCAGCAACGTAGGTATAGGATTCCTGGACATAAAGATCTGGACAGCACTGATACCAATGAGCTGATCTGGGTTAGGGAACAACACCAAACCATAAACAAGAAGGGCCACAACCTCTTCAAAAGCTTGCAAGTCAAGGGAGTTCCAACATTCATAGGCCTTTTCAAACAGAAACCTGGCTAAGAACCCTTTAATACCACTTCTGACTTCCCAATGTCCCTTGAGGTCAGATGACTGTAGGTGCAAGGCTTTAGCAATCTCTTCAAGCTTAGGTTCCTTTTCTGTACCGTTGAAGGGTAGCTGATCAAGGATAGGGATCTTCAGGAGTCGGGAGAACTCCTCCAATGTAGGTACCAACTGATAGTCCAAGAAGGTGAAACAGTGATGCAGAGGGTCAAAGAATTGGAACAGGACCTTCATCATATCTTCCTCAATGTTGGTGTTGACCAAGCTGATGAGGCTTCCATGCCTTTCACTGAATGAAGAGTTCTCGGGAATCCTGGATATAAGCTCCTTAAGCTGAGGAGGGATCCTTACAAGACTGATTGGAATTGTCTTTCTACGAACAGTTTCCATGTCCTACAAAACAAGAACAAAGATGAAAATCCGAACCCCTGAAATGGTTAGTCAATGCGTATGATGCTGGATGATGTCATGATGCTATGATTAAACACATCACAGATATGTACAAAGACAAACATGTAAGGCACACAAGGCACACAAGACAAGCCCTTAAGGTTTAAGGCCAGCATGGGGTCTGGGTAGTACCCTCTTGAAATTGGTGGGTTCAACCTGTCCTAATCAAAGTAACCGGGTTCTAAGGTTCCCAATATCACGGGATTGCTTTCATTGTTCATCGTTTCGATTTAGCCACTGAACTGGCGACCGAAATATCCCAGGAAAGCAATCCTTAATTGGGTGTAGTATCGAGTATCAACCAACCTCGGACTGCACCAAAGTCAGTTATCTCACTACCCTAAAGAGGCCAAGATGGTTCAATTAAGGTTCCTAAGGTCTGTTGATGCTTCATGACACCACATGGAGGCCCCGTACTCTCCTTGACTGACTCAAGGGTTACCGGTACACACCAAAGTGCCACATCAACGTAGCAGACTGTTTCAACCATGTCGGTATACCCCGCACAGTTCCCTCACAGCCTTGTTGCTACTTTCTAAGAAGGTATCCCCCAGATCCGGGTTAGGATCTATAGAACTCCCAAGACAGTCCCACAATTTAAAGCAAACAAAGCAATACAATTGAAAACACAGTTATGAACTAACCCTAAGGTACACCTCACTTTAAGTTTGTATATCCCCAGCAGAGTCGCCAGTTCTGTGATCGGTGGATCTGGAACTGACTGTTTTAAAGCTGGTTCGCGAAAATGTCGCGGAAGCAAGAGTCGCCACCGTCTTTTATTTTCTCCAATTGGAAAGGACAAAAGCACAGAAAAATTCCTTTAAAGAGATTGCTCTCGGTTCGGGAGGTAGGTTATAGAAAGGGAAGGTGTTAGCACCCTTTCTATCCATGGTTATCCATGGGCTCTTAGGCACTTGCTCGATGTGTTTTCAAAAAATGTTTGCTTGCTTTTCAATGTGGGTTTCAAAATATTCTTTGAAAAGTTTCAGTTCAACTCGTACGTCAGAGTGTTTGAAAAGTTTGTTTTGAAAGTTTTTTTGAAAGTGTGTTGGTGTGAAAAGTATTTTGATTTGTTTGAAATTAGAGCAAGTATCCTTGAGAACCTACCTACCCTAAGGAATTCGTCTGTGTAAAAGTCCTTTAAAGTAGTGCCATCCCACCATTGAGAGGTAGGTAGCACCACCGTTGGAGGTGTTCGGGTCAATTCGAGTGTATAGGGACATGGTGATCACCAGAGCAATGGGAAGACACCTTAGAAGCTACCCTCATGCCAGGTTCCCGGATCATGAGGACTTACTAAGACGTCTTCTACTCGACGACCACCTTTCGAGGGGCAAGGCAACAGTGAAGCGTACCCTAGGGGTGGTGTGTGAATTGTGTGTCATTTTCAGTTTATTGTTTGTCTTGTCATGCATTGGTGATCTACGCTTGATTTTATTTTTAGGTCCATACATTCTTTCATGCATATTTATTAACAGTTGTATATTTGCGAGAAAATAAATCTAAACTATTACAAACGGCGCGGGTCCACATCGCCAAAATAAACCGAACCCGATTTGACTGAAAGTAAAAGTGCGAGAAATAAAGTAAAAATTATTACAAGGCTTTGGGGCATATACAGAGTTATTTAAACGATTATAAAATAAATGCGCGAAACAAAGGAATTAAACAAAGCTAGGGCGTTGGACCCTTTTACAGACAATTAACATTAATAAGGAATTTAAAATTAAAATTAAATGAAAATGGTATTTTTGTGTTTTTTAGATTTAATGAGAAAAAAGGAGTTAATTGAAATTAAATTAAATATTAGACCTAATTCTATTATTTTTTTAAGTTTATTATGAAAATATTGACTTTTAACCTAATTTAATTCTAAATTAATTTATGTACATTTTTTAATTTATGAAAATAAATACATAATATTATTATTCTAAAAAAAAAGGGAAAATTAAAAAGGAAATAAAAAGTTATTAAACCTAAATTCTATTTTTGGATTTTAGTTATTAAAAGAATTAAATTTGAAAACCTAATTAAAACTAAATAATTACAAACATTTATTTAGAAAATAATTAAAATAAAAATTATATTTTTTTGGTCTTTTCTGATTTTTGAGGGTTTTTATATTTTGTTAAAAAATAATTAACTAAATAAATAGCAAATAAAAGAAATAAAAAGAAAGATTAAAGAAAAAAAAAATAAGATAATAAGGCAAACCAGGGGGGGGGGGTAGTCCCCAATTCAGGAGGTGAGGCCTAGCAAATCAGGCCCATTAAACTTGTGGATCCGTTGACTTTTCCAATCTTGTGTGATGCTTTGACTGGGGCTTATTGTGTTCCTCAGATCCATGCCATTGATTCCATCTTCAGGGGATACGTGGACGTTTGGGTGATGGTAGAACATGGTGCGCCTTAATGAGAAACCTGCACAGGAACTTGAATAGAAAAATAATGTGGAAATTGTGTAGACCTGGGACTTGAACCCAGGTCATTGAGGTTAACGCGTTGGTAGCTTGCCAGCTGAGCTACTTAATTCCAATTAACATAATATGGTTAATAAATAATAAAAAGAATAAACAAAACGTTAATGATTCCACGCGCGCATTTCAAATTCCTCCAATCCGCTTGTGCCACGCCATCATCTCTTTCGTTTTCCTGAAACACAAAGAAAGAAGGCAACGGTTTTTGAAGCGTTGCAAAAAGGTGTCTATTGAAAAATAGCGATTAGAGTTATGAGCTTCATAAATTGTTCGCGAGGTATGTCTCTTGTTCGTTGGAGCACGCTGATTGCAGTGGTAATGGTCTTGAGTTCCAATTGTTCCTTGGGTGAGAAACCCCAATTCAAGAACTCTGAAAACCTAAATTTCAATCATGGTGAAATCCCATACACGATGCAAAAATCAAATTGAATATCAGGGTTAGCTTGGAAACACCACATGGAACAAGAATATACTATTGAAATGCAATGAAGATGCTTAGAATTGAGAATACGATTTCAAAAAATTTTCTGTACAGTTTGGGTTGTAGCTACCGTTTCTTCGCGTTTTGATTGAGGTTAGGAATTGGGATGCGTTCAGTGATGCCTCAGGATGCTAATGGAAAAAGAATTAAGGCCTAAAATTCCCTCTAACTTTGATTTCAGTTTTGCATTATATGGCTCATTTTTCAAATTTCCAATAGGCTCTTCAGCGCAGCATATGGTATCCTATGGTTAGGGTTTGACTCAGTGCATATGCTGGAATGGAATTGGCTTGCTAACTGACCTTAATTCATGCTTAGGAAAGAACAAGTCCTAGGGTTTTCACCCTTAACCATTTTTCCTCCTTTTTAGCCAAGACCTAGACTTAGTGTGAAGTTTAACCCTAGCCTGAGTTCTTGAGTTGGCCCATGATACAAGGAAGTTGTCCAAATTCACATGACACTATTCCATTGGTTTTTGAATTTTATTTGAATTTTCAAAGATTTAAAATGAATTAAATTATCAAAAATTAAATAAAATAGAAAAATCAATATTTGGTCTTGAAATTAATCATGGGACACGTGTGTGGCATGACAAGGATGAATCAAGTGGAAAAAAGTGGGCCCTTTTGTCAAAAATTGGAGTTTCAAGGATAGTTGACTTTTGCCATTTCACAAAAATTTCCCAACTTCTACAAGGCATAACTTGCTCAATTTTTAAGCTTTTCACATGTTCTTGGACATTTTGGAAAGGTCTTTGAGTCCTCTAACCAATGCCTTTGGTCCCATGTCATTTTGATTTACCAATCTCAAGTTATGGTCTTTGACTTAAAGTCCCTTTTTGTTGACTTTTGAAAATGACCTATAATGTTGAAATTGATAACTTTTTGTGAGAGCATTTCTTGGACTTGAAGTATGAAAATGAGTTGTAGGAAATGTCTTTCTCTTCAAAATGAGCTTTGGATGGAATTTTTCTGATAATCCATGTGAAAGTTATGCCCTGGTCAATTTCAGTTGACTTTTTCAGCTGTCCAAATATAGCAACTTTTGCATCTTTGATGATTTCTGAGCCAAATTTTGAGAATCATGATCAAGCATTGATCAAATGATGTTTGTGGCTTCAAAATGATATGTTGACCAAAAATTTGAACTTTTGACTGCCAAATGACCATTTTGCCCCTACAGTTGACTGTAGTGCAATTTAGGGTTTTGACTGTGCAATTTTGAGCTGAATGCCTTGAAACTTGATATGAGGATGCTTGACCATGTTTGTAAGCATATGAGACTTGATTGAGCCTTTGAAAACTTCCTTTTCTTGATCAGACTCAAAACCCTAATTTTGACTGTATGGGGGACTCTTGCACTGTGCAACCCTTGGGGAATTTTGTGACTTGGCTTGGCAATTTCTTGAAGAATATGGGAGGGCAAATTTTGGGGTATAACAATACCCAATGCGAGTACCTGTTCTTGTTGTTTGATTAAACTGAGCCGATTTGTGTATTAAGTCCTGTAATAAAAATCATAATTTTAAAATAGACTCTCTAAGATTTCTGGAACATATTCATTTGCTTGACTCTGACTCTGTTTGATATTTTAAATAATTATTTGAATGCAATGTGTTGTCATGTTATAATGAAGGTGAAACAATCATGGATCAATTGTATTATTCTATAATATTCAATAATAATCCTATTGATTATGCTATTGTGTAATTGTGAATAACTGATGATGGTGTTCTGTTGAATGTATAAATGGTGATATTGATGTGTTGTTGTATGATCATGAGATATGTTGATGAATTAAGTGATGTTGTATATAATTATATGTTAAATTAATTATATATTGACTTGTGGAATATGTGATGTTGTTGTGTTGAGGATGTTGATGTTGATGATGTTGTTATGATGGTGATTTTATTGTATAATATAGATATTGATGTTGAGTTGGTGGATAATGGTTCGGGTAGGGGGAGCTATTACCGTTGGGTCAATGCATGTTTTTTTTATTGTCGGGAGGAGACTTTATGTTGGAAATCCATCAAAGTCTATGATGAATTTCTACCACAATGACAATTTAATTATGAGACAAACAAAGAAAAGAAGACAAGATAAATAATTTCTGCAGAGTTTCTCTCTGCTCACAAACTGTGAAAACTTTATTATTCACTTGCAACTACAAATTCTATGAATACAACTTGCTTGACTTGCTTGACTTACTTACAAAAATAGGGGTTACTCCCTCTATTTATAACTGAGCTTACACCCAAAGCCTAAAGCCTAAAATATCTTTTTGTTACTAAATCAAATCTAATTTATTCTAGACTTAAATCAAATCTATTTAAATCTAAAACAAATCAAATTTTTTAGACAGATAGTTTCGACACACTGGATTACAATTTAACACACCACCTAATTCATTGTGTCTAAACTATCTATGTTCATCATGGCTCTTAGTCTTCTGATTACTTTGACTTGCACTCCCTTCGTCATGATGTCTGCAATCTGATTCTCAGTTCTACAGTGTTCCAAATTCATCTTCCCATCTGCTACCTGCTCTCGAAGATAATGAAACCTTATTTCGATGTGCTTACATCGACCATGTGCTATTGGGTTCTTCGCCAGATTGATAGTTGACATGCTGCCGATCTTCATGGTAATTTCTCCATGATCTTTCCCTGTTATCTCTTCGACCAAGTTCACCATCCAAGTTGCTTGACATGCACAAAGAGAAGCAGTTATGTATTCTGCTTCGCATGATGATAATGCCACTACTGGTTCCTTTCTTGAATTCCAAACAACTGGTGCACCACCTAGCATAAACACATATCCTGCTGTTGACTTTCGATCTTCAACATCACTACACTAACTCGAATCAGTGTATCCCACTAACTTGTATTCTTTTCCTTTATCAGCTACAGGAAACAAAATGCCATAATCAAAATTTCCTTTGAGATACCTTAGTATCCTCTTCACTGCTGCTAGATGTGATACCTTTGGATTCTGCATGAATCTACTTACCATACCTACATTGTATGCTAAGTCATGCCTTGTATGACAAAGGTATCTCAATGATCCAATAAGTCTTCTGTATTGGGTTGGATCAACATCATCTTCATATGCATCTTTCGACAGTTGCAGTCTTGGTTCCGCAGGTGTCGAAGTTGAGTTGCATTCTTCCATCTCAAACCTCTTGATAATTTCTCCTGCATATCTTCTTTGATGCATAATCAAACCTCTACTGCTCTTGTAGAATTCAATTCCAAGGTGTGATACGGTGGGAGAACTGACTTGAGGTTTCGCGTTTGTGTTCGCAAATGTTTCGATTTAGCAAGAGTCGTCACCGACTTTTTATTTTATCCTAAGGAAAGATCAAAAAGCACAGGAAAGACCTTTGAGATGTTTTCTTGGGTTCGGGGAGTAGATTATGAAAAGGGAAGGTGCTAGCACCCTTTTCATCCATGGTTTTCCATGGGCTCTTAGTTACTTGTTTAGATCACTTGCTTTGCTTTTCAATTGTTTGAAATGGTGCTTTGTGTGTGGTTTTGAAAGATGTTTTGAAAAGAGGCCATCGTTGTGGCAACCTTTGTAATGATTCTTGTTTGAATGTATACAGAGGTGTTTTTGTCTTTTGGAAAGTTTTCAATGTTTGAAAGTTGGATTTTGAAATTGTATTGTGAAGTGTGTTTGAAAATAACAAGGATGTTTTTGCAAGCTTTTGATCAAGTAACTAAGAGTTATCTACCCTATTTTACTCAAAGATCTTTCTTATGTTTTTAACCCTTTTAACAGTGTTGTTTCACCATTGCATTTGGTGAATAACCTTGTGTTAGGATGTTAAACGGGACAGGCGCGGGTCATCGTATAGACCATGATAGCAATAGTGTCAAGTATTTTTGGCAATTTTCTTAAGGGACTTGATCATTTTTGTTTAGGCAACTCAGATAGCGTCATCAAGGGACTATGATCTTTTGTTTTGTTTTTGTTTTGCCAAAGTACTTAACATGCATACCATGGCCCATTTTTGAAGGCAACAAGTGGATTGTAACCCTAGGGGTGCAAGTGTGCACTGTGTTTGTTTTTTCATGCATTTTTGTCTTTGATTAAGTCAAACTAATTGTTGGTTTTGATTTGGCATACAAACCCTAATTCTCTAAGCATGACATAATTGAAAACATTTAAGTGCGTGAAAATAAATCTAAGCTATTACAATTTTGATATAGGGAGGGGGGTACAATTTTGAATAAGGGATTATTTTGCAAGAAATTAAAATCCTAAATTATTACAACCCAATTGAATTTACAATGCATAATATTTAAATGGGCAATATTTAAATAAGCAAAAATAAACAAATATTAAATAAAAATGTATTATGCAAAAAAGAAGTTTTTATGTATGCAAAGTATTTTTAAATATAAAGAAATATAAAGGAATAAATAAAATAAAAAAAGATTAATTTCATTTTTATTAAAGGGGTAAACCCTAATTTTCTTTAAAGAGAATAATGTTACATTATTTATATACAAAAATATATTAATATGTACAAAAATGAAATATATTGAAGAAAATGTATTTTTTAGCATAAAAAATAAAAAGGGTAATATTTTTATATTTTACTCTAATTATTTAACAAAATAAAGGTATATACATATATATATATATATATATATATATATATATATATATATATATATATATATATATATATATATATATATATATATATATATATATATATATATATATATATATATATATATATATATATATATATATATATATATATATATATATATATATATATATATTAAATATATTAAATATGTAAAAAATAAAATAAAATATTTACAAAAATAAAATATATTCAAGAAAATATTTTCAATGTGAATAAAAATAAGAAATGGAAATAAAAGTATTATTTACATTATTTTTAAATTAAAACAAAATAATATAAAAGTATATATAATATTTTAATGCTAGTAATAATTAAAATAATTACCAAATAAATGTAAAAATATATAAAAATATTTTTTGGATCATTTTTCATGTTTGGAAATAAAATATCAAAGTCAGAAAAGAAAATAAAAATGCAAAAATATCAAAATACAAGAAAATTGGCCAGAGGGTGTAAAACTGAAAGTGGGGGGTGCCAAAAGTAGGAAGTAGCCAGGCCCAGCCCAGCTACTTCATCTTCAACCTTCGTCCAACAGAAACACGCGCGTGCTTAGTTCAAACTTGTATCTCCTATTTCAGTGCTTAAAAACAAAAACTTGTAACATGAAAATTGTAGAGCATAATCACACGATTCCAACCATATGAAAAAATTAATCTAACTCTCAAAGATCAGAGAGAATTTCTCTGGCCCTAATTCTTGACCTAGTTTTTTCAGAAAGTTCATGGATGAAATTCTCTTAGCACGTTTAACATAAATGAAAACTAAGCATATGTATGGTTTCATGGCAATGAGTACAACATCTTTTATTCATAAACCTAAGGCTAAATGTTCCTAAATAGAGAGATATAAGTTCATGAAAAACCTGTTTCAGTTGGACACGAGTTGGACAATGCAGCAACTTTCAGTGAGGCCTGAGGTTCTTTTGATCTTGCTTGATGTTCCCTGAACCTTTCTCAATGCTTAGTTTGTTTTGAAATGGCCTGAATCAACCTTTAGAAGTCAACCCGCATAAGCTTGAAACAGAAATGGTGAACACTGTAAATGGAGTTACAGTTGGCAATGGAGGTTTGGGACAACTTGAGTGAGTTGAATGGAAGGTGTTTGAAGTGATTGCAAGCAAAACGCACGAGTGGAATGTGATTTGGCTTGTGATTTGCAGGTCCTGCCCTGTTTTGCAAGGAAATGTGGTTTTTGAGTGCAAGGGTATTTTTGAGGTGAAAGGCTCGTGTTTCTGGCTTACAAGGATGTGTCCAACTTCTTTGAAACCTTGGCTTAAGTTGAATATATCAGATATGTGAGTTATGGACTTTTGGCAAGTTGACTTGTTTTGAAAGAAAAGTGTGAAGTGAAATGAGATAGGCCTGTACAGGCTATCTCCAAGCGTGCACCAGCTTCTTGTACCTTTGCCTAAGTTTGTGGAACTTGTTTGCTGCAAAGTAAGAAGTCCAAGGCTCAAGAAAAACAACTTTGCAAAAGTTATGCTTTATGAAAATGGAAGTGTGATCTTTATGCCCAAAATGGAATTATTCAATGTATAATGCTCCCTTGATCAGAACAATGCCTCTAAACAATATATTTGCATTCAATTTTTGAGTGTAAATTGGTTTAGAGACCTGTAATCAAGTACAAATCTAGTTTGGTCAGATTTGCAACTTGTATGAACATGTATTGGCCATGGTTACAAAATGAGTTTTTTCCAACTTCAAGCATTCGATTCTCCCTAACTATAAATATGTTTGAGGAGTTCTTAGACAATTTGGAAAGCTTGTAACATGTACTATAATCCATATTTAAAATGTAACTTGAGACTCCAAGTGGAACTATGTGAAAAATGGCCAAGAAGATGGGTCAAAATCCTGCCTAAACTAGGGCAAAATTTCTCTAAGTTAAAAGTTTTAGGGACCCTTGTTCCAAAAATCATAACTTGAGATCCAAGATTTTTTTGAGAAAACTTTGTGAGTTCCAAGAGCCTTGTGATAAGAAATGTTGATAAAATGAGAGGGAAAATTTTGGGATACAACACAAGGAAATATGAAATCTCACCCAAATCAGACATTTCGAATTCCTTGCTGAGATCACCTTTGAAGTCTCCGATCTCACTCTTGCAGCTACCTGTTATCAACAAATCATCTACATAGAGACATAGTATAAGAAATTTACTCTTGCTTCTTCTTACATATACTCCATGTTTAGTTGTGCACTTCACAAATTACTTCTCCCTTAGGAAACTATCAATTTTCTTATTCTAAGCCCTTGGAGTTTGTTTCAATCCATACAGGGCTTTATGTAGCTTGTACACCTTTCTTTTTTAGTCATGTTTCACAAATCCAACTGGTTGTTTAACATAAACTTCTTCTTATAAGGGTTCATTTAAGAATGCACACTTCACGTCCATCTGACATATGTGCCAACTGTTTATTTCTGCTAAACCAACAACCAACCTAATTGTTTCGATCCTAGCAATAGGTTCAAAAACTTCATCGAAGTCTATTCCTTTTTTCTGTAGAAATCCTTTCGCCACAAGTCTTGCTTTGTATCGAGTTACTTCACCTTTTGAATTCGTTTTCACTTTGTATACCCACTTGACATCAATTTCCTTCTTGCCTTGAGGAAATTCGACAAGTGACCAAGTGTTGTTATCTTCGATAGACTTTACTTCTTCGTTCATTGCTTTCACCCACTTTGAATCCTTTAATGCTTCAGCCGCATTAACAGGTTCGACATCTGCATAGAAAGCATAATGTACTAGCTCACCTTCATTATCTATTACATCATCTGATGTAATCACACAATCTTGCAATCTTGCAGGCACGCGTCTTGTTCTTTGAGGCCTGCTTGTACTTGGTATATCTGCCAGTTCCTCTTGTCGAACTTCTCTTTTGACTTGAGTTTCTGGCTCTTCGAATATGATTCCCACTGAATCTTTCTTGACATTTTTAGTCCAATCCCATTCTTTAAACTCATCTATGATCACGTCCCTGCTGATCACAATCTTCTTGTTCTCTGGATCAAACAACTTGTAGCCTCCTGTCGAATGATATCCAACTAGAATCATTTGACTTGACTTGTCATCAAATTTTTTTCTCAACTGATCTGGAACACGTCTATGTGCAATAGATCCAAATACCTTAAGATGACTCAAGCTAGGATTCACACCAGACCAACATTCTTCTAGAGTAATTCCTTCTAGCTTCTTTGTAGGACATATGTTCAAAATGTATGTTGCAGTCGAAACAACTTCACCCCAAAACTCTTTAGGTAAATTCTTGCCTTTCAACATACTTCTCACCATATTCATGATGGTTCGATTCTTCCTTTCTGCAATTCCATTTTGTTGTGGAGTATAGGGTGGAACCACCTCATGCACAATCCCTTCCTTTTCACATAGCCTGTCGAAGTTTTTCGACACATATTCTCCACCACCATCAGTTCTCAAAACTTTGAGCTTTCGACCACTATGTCTTTCGACCATAGACTTAAACTTGGCAAATACTTCGATCATTTCACTTTTCTTCTTGATCAGATAAGTCCACGACTTTCGAATGAAATCATCTATGAATGTAATAAAGTATTTGTTACCTCTCATCGAATCCACCTGGATTGGTCCATATACATCAGAGTATATGACTTCAAGACTAGCCTTCGACCTGCTTCCTGCATCCTTGCTGAAGCTATTCTTGTGTTGCTTCGCCTGCACACATTCCTTACATACCTCGTTTGGAATGTCGATTTCTGGTAATCCTGAAACCATATTTCTTCTCTTCAAATCTCTGATGTCTCTGAAGTTGAGATGGCCTAGTCTATAATGCCATATCCATTCATCTCTGCTAACTGCAGTCAAAAGGAACTTGTGCTCCATCACATTTAGTTCAATCTTGAAGGTTCGATTCTGAGACATATGAGCCTTCAAGATTAATCTCCCATTTTCATCAACGACTCTCATAATCTTATCTTCGATTGACACTTCATAATTCTTTTCGACCAACTGCCCTATACTTAGGAAATTTCTCTTCATTCCTGGTATGTATAACACATTTGAAATTAATGACCTCTTGCCATCTTTCCTCATAATCATAACATCACCAATACCTTCAACTGCTAGGGTATTGTCATTTGCAAATTTTACCATATTTTTCATTGAGGGCTTTATATTGACAAACTAGTCTTTCCTTCCAGACATATGTGATGAACATCCGGAATCCAAGTACCATCGGTCCTTGAATCTATCTTCATCTCTTGTTGTGACCATCAGCATCATCTCTTCTTCTTCATGTTTTGCAAGCTTTGCATCACTTTCTTAATTCTTTCGTTTTTCTGGATAATCACTCGAATAGTGTCCATACTTATGACAATTATAACATTGAATGTGACTCTTATCAGGTTTTCGACCACCACCTCTTCCTCTATTTGCAACACCACCTCTTTGGTTGCCTTGGTATGGTCTTCTTTGATTCGACATGTTTCCTTCGATTTGGTTTCCTCTACCATTCAATTTGTTGTAGCCACTTCTACCTCTGTCGAAAGACTTTCCTTTGCCTTTGGTCTCTTTTGCTGAATGTGCCTACAAGGCCACATCACTCTTCGATTTGCCTGCAGCTCTTTCGTTCATTCTTTGTTCATGAGATTCAAGCATCCCTTGAAGCTCTTCTTTTGTCAATTTCGACAAGTATTTCCCCTCTTCTATCGCCACCACTATGTGGTCGAACTTAGGAGCTAAAGATCTCAAGATCTTCGAAACAACAACTCTTGTTGTTAACGCTTCTCCACATATCTTGATTTGATTTACTAGTTTTGTAACTCTAGTGAAGAAATCAGATATGCTTTCAGTGTCTTCCATCTGAAGCAGTTCATACGTCCTTTTGTGAGTTTGTAACCTCACTTCTTTCACCTTCTCAACGCCTCCAAAAGACTTCTCAAGGATTTCCTAAGCTTCTTTTGCAGATTCTGAATCACTAACCTTTTCGAAGTTGTCTGGGCTGACACATTGATGAATTATAAATAATGCTTTATAACTCAGCTTCTCAGATTATGTATATTTCTTCTTTTCTTCTTCTGAAGCGTTTTCTCCAAGCGCTTCGACTCCATATTTTACAAGGTCCCAAAGACCTTGACACCTGAATAAGACTTTCATCTGTTTGCACCAATTCTCATAGTTGTCAACTTTCAGAATTGGTAGGGTTGCTGGATAGTTTGCATTCCCATAACTTGTCATCGTAAATTTTTCAATCGTTCTTGATTGATACTTCCCTTGAATCGAAACAAAGCTCTTGATACCAGATGTTGGAAATCCACCAAAGTCTATGATGAATTTCTACCACAATGACAATTTAATTATGAGACAAACAAAGAAAAGAAGACAAGACAAATAATTTCTGCAGAGTTTCTCTCTGCTTACAAACTGTGAAAACTTTGTTATTCACTTGCAACTGCAAATTCTGTGAATACAACTTGCTTGAATTGCTTGACTTACTTACAAAAATAGGGGTTACTCCCTCTATTTATAACTGAGCTTACACCCTAAGCCCAAAGCCCAAAATATCTTTTTGTTACTAAATCAAATCTAATTTATTCTAGACTTAAATCAAATATATTTAAATCTAAAACAGATCAAATCTTTTTGACACATAGTTTCGGCACACTGAATTACAATTTAACACTTTAAACATTATCTTGTAGTTTCATTGACGTGTTTTGACATCATTCATGGTGTTGTTGTTGTTGATGAAAGTGACAAGTTGCAATCCGAGCAGGGTGGATTCGGGGTTCGAGCAGGGTGAACCTGATTCCTGAGTGAACCAATTACTTGTGATATGGTACCACAAGCATATGAGTCTAGTTGTCGCTGTGAGTCGAATTACATAAGTTTAAATGATTGATGTGTGATTATGATGTGTATGATGATGAGTTGTATGTGATTACGATGTGTATGATGATGAGTTAGGTGTGAGAGTATTATTGTGAAGTGATGTTGTGTGATTGCTTGTGGAATATGTTGATGTTTGTATTCTACTTTGCAGCTTATATCGTTAAATTATTGAAGTGAATTTCACCCCTTTGCTTTGATGTTGTTCATCATGGACATCTTGCAGATAATTGAGATTAGAAGTTGTTGTTGTGAGTGGAAGATAGCTTTTGAAATTATTTCCATTTAGTTTCGTTGTTCATTTAGTGGATATGCTCTGATTATGTAACATCGGAGTTGGGACGCTTGTTTTAATTGTTGAATTCGAAATAATGTTTTGAGAAGTTTTTATGATGTTATTTTGTACGTGAGAACATACATGATTTTGTTGAGTATTTTAATTTGTTTTTCTGCTGATATTTGAATGAAATTGAGATGTTTTGAAGTTGGTAACACTTTAATCAGCGTATAATTCGTTTTATATAAATATCGAGATTAGGGTGTTACATTCTAAATATCATAATCCACCTCTTCAATAAAAAAATTTGTTTCTGCTTTTCGATAAGTATAATATTCACCATTAAAAGATGAGAGTTTGTTTAAAGAATCGTTTAAAGTCATCATATCAAAAATTATTAATTTTTAAAAATGAGTTAGACTCTAATATCAATTATTAACTAATTGACTTCAAATAAAAGAGACAAAGACAGTGAGTTATGATAAAAATATCGTAAAAAACTTTTAAAAAAATTGATTGATTTTAACAAAAGAATAAAAGATGAAAATTATAATGGAAAAATAAAAGATAAGGAAAAAGAAACAACATATCAGAATTTAAATTGATTCAGCCTAAAAGTACAAGACATACCTTTGAACAGAGACTCAATCCTCAACTTTCTTATAGCAAACTATTATTTCAGGTTCAACTTACCATCTTTATAGTTTATTAGAGTTTAAAAGAACAATTTCTCTTGTTTTATAATTTCTGATCAGAATGATAAAGTAAAATTTACAAACTCTACTAAGAATTTCTGAAACAGTACTGACAGTATAGTAAAAAAAATGAGGAAGAGAAATAACTTTCTAATTGAACTTTTAGCAAATAGTTGGCGTACAAGGACCCAGATGTGAAAAGAGAATTTGAGGGAGAAGAATAACAATCCTACAAATCACATAACAGAAATTATTCCCCTAGTACACTATATGTAGCTGGCATCATGGTTTCACAAATTCCTTCCACATGCTGTGCGGTTTTCTCGCTCTCTCTCCTCTGCGCGGTAACCTCCCACCACTAGTGATAGAATCATTCTTTTCTTCCACGTTTTGTGGGTCCTCTAACAAATTTGTTGACTCATCTGCTGTTTCTAGAAGGCTCATATCGTTTGGTCTCATTACAATACCATCCCCATTAAACACAACCTTGTCCTCAAGGTTGTAGGAAGGAAACTTCTTCTGCAAGTCATCAACGTCTTCCCACGTTGCTTCAGATGCTGTATGTTGATCCCACTGGACTAGAACCTGATGAATTTCCTGATTACCTTTGACTATGGTACGAGCTTGTAATACCTCCCTGGGTTGTATGATGGGTCCATTTTCAGACATGGTGAGTGGTAAGGGCATGTATTGATTTTGAGGCACACCTTTGAATGGCTTTAGCTGAGATATGTGAAAAACAGGATGGATTTTGGCATGTTCAGGTAGCTTGAGCTTATAGGCAACTTCTCCTACTCGTGCTATGATCTCAAATGGTCCAAAGTATCTCATTCCCAACTTCTGATTCTTTCTCAATGCAACAGATTGTTGCCTATATGGCTGGAGTTTCACCAAGACTAATTCACCTACCTGTAAGGTCACATTTAGTCTATGTTTATCAGCTTGTTTTTTCATATATTGCTGAGCCCTCTCTAATTGAACTTTCAACTGCTGCAGCAATCTATCCCTCTCCATCAACTCCTCTTGAAGTGTTGGAGGGTCATTAGCATGGGGTTCGTATCTTGTCAGAGTTGGTGGATCTCTCCCATATAGAGCCTTGAATGGAGTCATTCCAATGCTAGTTTGTAAAGCTGAATTGTACCAAAATTCAGCCCATGATAAAGCTTTAAACCAAGACTTAGGATTGTAGAAAGTGAAGCACCTAAGGAACTGCTCTAACCCTTTGTTAAGAACTTCAGACTGGCCATCCGATTGAGGATGATAAGCAGAAGTCATTGCTAATGTAGTTCCCTGTAGCTTGAATAGATGTTTCCAAAAAGAGCTTGTGAACACCTTATCTCTATCAGAAACGATGGATTTCGGCATGCCATGTAATTTCACCACATTCTGCATGAAGATTTCAGCAACAGATCTACTAGAGTAGTCACTTTTCATTGGTAAGAAATGAGCATACTTTGTCAGTCTATCAATGACTACCAATATAGTAGTATAGCCAAAAGACATCGGTAAACCCTTAATAAAGTCCATGGCTACATCCTCCCAAACTTGTGATGGTATAGGTAATGGCTGTAATAATCCAGCAGGCAAGGTATTGGCTGTTTTAGCTTGTTGACACACCGTGCAATTTTGTACATATTGGGATACATCTTTCTTCATGGCAGGCCAATAGAATTGAGCCTTAATTCTGGCCATAGATCTAGTAACTCCAGCATGACCACCTATTGGAGATGAGTGGAATTCATTTAAGACTTGCTGAACCAACTCTTTATGTTGAGGGATGACAATTCTATTCTTCCAATATAGTAAGCCTTCTTTGAAAGTGTAATGTAAATAAGCATTCCCCTGCTGTATGCATTTATCTATGACCTCTTTCCATTGGCTATCTTCTTTCAAGCCTTCTTTAATTGCTTGAATAAATTGACACTGTGGCTCGGACCATGATAGTGCCATTAATCTAGACAAGGCATCTGCTGCAAGATTTTCTTTGCCGGGCTTGTACTCTATGGTAAAATCATACCCCAAGAATTTATGTAACCATTGTTGTTGCTCTGGTGTCTGTAGAGACTGATCCATTAAACTCCTCAAGCTCTTTTGATCGGTACGAATGATGAATCTATGTCCGAGCAAATAGTGTCTGAACTTAGCTATTGCTTCAGATATAGCTAACATTTCCCTAAAGTAAGCCGATTTCTTTTGATTTCTAGGGACTATTTTCTTTGAAAAGTAAGCAATAGGGTGACCATCTTGATGCAACACTGCACCCACCCCTACACCAGAAGCATCTGTTTCTAAAATAAAGGGCTTTTGAAAATTTGGCAAGGCCAACACAGGAGCAGAAATCATGACAGTTTTCAATTGATTAAAAGCTGTCTCAGCTTGTTCATTCCACACATAACTTTCTTTTTTTAGTAAATCAGTCAAAGGAGCGGCAATCTTAGCATAAGCTTTTATAAATCTCCTATAGTAGCCCGTGAGACCTAAGAACCCTCTTAATTGCTTCACATTTTTAGGTAAGGGCCAATCTTGAACAGCTTGTATTTTGTCCTTGTCCATGGAAACACCCTGTCCAGTTACCACATGTCCAAGGTACTCAATCTCTGAGACCCCAAAGGAACACTTAGACAGTTTGACAAACATTGTATTGGCTTGCAGTATGCCTAATACATTATCTAAATGATTCAAATGCTCCTGCCATGTCGGGCTATAGACTAGTATGTCATCAAAAAATACTAACACATATTTCCTCAAAGCATGCTGAAAAATGTGATTCATGAGGCTCTGGAATGTTGCTGGTGCATTGGTTAAACCAAACGGCATGACCAACCATTCATAGTGGCCTTGGTGTGTCCTGAAAGCTGTTTTGTGTCTATCTTCTGGTTGTAGCAGTATTTGATGATAACCAGACCTGAGATCCAACTTTGAAAAATACCCAGCTCCAAAGAGCTCATCTAATAGCTCATCAACTGTGGGAATCGGGAATGAATCCTTGATAGTTATAGCATTTAAAGCTCTATAGTCAATGCAGAACCTCCATGTACCATCTTTCTTTTTCACTAAAATAATTGGTGAAGAAAATGGACTTGTACTTAGTTGTATAATCCCTTGCTGTAGCATTTCCTGTACCATGTGTTCAATTTGAGTCTTCTGGCTGTGTGGATATCTGTATGGTTTAACCTTTACAGGATTACAGCCTTCCATCAATGGAATATGGTGATTGTGTGCTCTGTTAGGTGGAAATGTAGTTGGTTGTTGAAACAGACTTTTGTAAGTGTGGAGTAATATGGCCATCTCAGGGTCAATATTGGTAGGTAACTCCTTCCAAACATCTTCAGCAGTATAATTTTTTTGCCATTGGATTGTAAAACATTCCGCTATAGCATCAGTACTATAGAGTCTCTTGAAATGGTGTAATTGTGCTACTGCAGGTTTGGGAGCTCTTTCACCTTCTAATGTCACAAACTTACTATTGAAAAAACATTTCAATGTAAGTGAAGCATAATCAGCTACATGTGGTCCTAAAGTAGCTAGCCAAGCTGCTCCCAATATCACATCTGCCCCGGCTACCGGTAGTAAGAATACAGGAACTTTCAACTCATTTCCTTGTATCTTCAATGGTAAATCCTGAATGACCCCTTCCGCAGTCATCATGTCACCATTGCCTACTAGCACTCTGAATACTGGGCCTGGTTCAATAGGTATCTTCAAAAATTTAGCTATCCGAGGTTGCAAGAAGTTATCTGAACTACCTCCATCAATTAGCACTTGCACCTTGATGTTTCCAATTAACCCAGAGAATCTAAGCACGCCCAAGTTGGAATCCCCTTTCATGGCATTCAAGGATAAATGGTGTTGAGGTTGATGTTGGTACAAGTTTTCAGTGGATACATCAATTGGTGTCTCATTCCCAACAGTGATATGTTCTTCTTCAGAATCATCATAGTGGAGCAACATTAATTGTCTGTTGGGGCATTTATGAGTGAAAGAGAACTTGTCATCACACCAATAACAAAGGCCCTTGTCTCTTCTAAGTTGCATCTCTGCAGGGGATATGCGTTTGATATTGGGATTCTTTTGGAATTGGCTCATAGGTCTCGTGGGGGGTGTGTTGAGGATGGGGGTTGTGTTTTTTTGGCTATTTTCTGGTTTGGGTGAATTGAAGGGTGGTTTGTAGTATGCGTTTGGGCTGTTTCTTTGTGGTTTGGTTGTTTGAGTGTATTTTTCCTCATATACTTTGGCTAGAGATACTGCTTTTACGATGGAGGTGGGTGTATGGATTAACACATCGCGACGAATCTCAGTATTGAGGCCACTTATGAAGCAATCAATTAGGGCGTCGTTACTTAAACCATAAACTCTATTAGCTAATACTGTAAACTGAAGATAATATTCAGAAACAGTTCCTGTTTGATTCAATTTAAACAAGGTAGCACGAGGGCATTCATATATGGATGGACCAAAATCCAGTTCTAAAGCACGAGTAAATTCTATCCAAGAATGAAACGGATTAGAACGTTGAACCATTTGAAACCAAGGAACCACATCTTTATCCAGATGCACAGATGCAATAGTTAACCTATCATGATCAGGTGTATCATAATACCCAAAAAACTGCTCAGCACGAAAGATCCATTCATGTACGTTAGTGCCGTCAAAACGAGGAAACTCGAGTTTGATATTTCTCACCTGAAACGGAGGTCTGCTGTTGAGTTCTGTACCATGGCGTTGCTTCGACGGTGTTTGTTGGATGAGGATGTCAAGCGCTGTGTGAATCTCATCAAACTTTGATGCGTTACCAACTTCTAGTTTTTCCATACGCTCAAGGATTTCAGTCTGAAACAGCCTCATCTCCTCTGTATTGCGCTTGATATCATCTTGCATCTCTTTGTATTGTGGAGCGGCCATGGTTGATGAAAGCACCAATGAAACAGTACTGACAGTATAGTAAAAAAAATGAGGAAGAGAAATAACTTTCTAATTGAACTTTTAGCAAATAGTTGGCGTACAAGGACCCAGATGTGAAAAGAGAATTTGAGGGAGAAGAATAACAATCCTACAAATCACATAACAGAAATTATTCCCCTAGTACACTATATGTAGCTGGCATCATGGTTTCACAAATTCCTTCCACATGTTGTGCGGTTTTCTCGCTCTCTCTCCTCTGCGCGGTAACCTCCCACCACTAGTGATAGAATCATTCTTTTCTTCCACGTTTTGTGGGTCCTCTAACAAATTTGTTGACTCATCTGCTGTTTCTAGAAGGCTCCTATCGTTTGGTCTCATTACAATTTCCTTTTTCATCACTAAAATAATAATATATTATAAAATTTAGAGGAAGGAAAGATTAAAGAAAAATGTAATATCAAAAAGTCTGGTGTGTTTTCAAATGAACAAGTTCTTATTTTATTGTAAAATATTTAGCCAATTTTTTTGGAAAGTCTCGACCCACATAATCAACTGTGTTCAACCATACACTTTTAATATATTATAATGATCATATTTATTATTTATTTTCTCTATTTTTACAAATATAATTATCAAGATGTTGAAAATTCATTTTGTAAATCATGCTAGCCAACATTTTTATTTGTGGTGAAAATTCAATTTAGTAAACCATGCTAGCAAACATTCTCTCTAGTGGTAACAAAAAGCACACATATAGGAAGCTGATTTCCAAGGTATTTATCCATAGTAAAACAATGAAGTCAATGGCCAATTAGATCTTGTAGTGACTAATTTAGTTTCAAAATCAATCTTTGAGGTATTCACTTAATAACATAATTATATGATTAATTTACAGTCTACTGAATACAAAATAGTAAAAACACTTGGTTAATAATATTAAAGAGGGATTTTTCACAAAGCAAGATTGATGACAAGCACTATGATTGCAAGTATGGAGAGACCAAGATTAGCAGCATTTGGATAAGCAGATGATGGAGGTGGTGAAGAAGGTGTAGCAGGAGGATTGTGATTAATCACTGCAGGAAGAGGTGGATCAACAATGTTTGCAACCTCAAGAGGAGGAAGTGGTGCTTCTGCTGGTGGCAGTAATGTTGGTGAAACAGTACTTTCCAGTTCACCTGCCTTAGCTGGTAAAATGGTTGCCACATTGTTTAGATCACTGCATGGACTTCCTGCATATATTCAACCATATTAATAACTTTTTCCTTTTCTCGAAAAATCTTCTAGTAAAAATGAGTTTCTTACTGAGATATCGGCTCGTAGTGGCTGGAAAATCGGTGATTATTCCATCAACCTTAGCAGAATGGATGTAAGTAGAAATCTCAACATTCGGGTCTGACCAATAATCAAAAGCCAGAGATATGAACTCATTTCTAAGAGTATGAACATATACGGTCAGGTTTGCATCTTTCATCTCTTTAACAACATTAGTCATTCCTGTTAACAAGGAACCAGATGCTTTAACAAGAGATGTTTTTCGAAGATTCACTGCTTCTGCATACTTCTTTATTTCATCCACACTCTCCTTAGTCGCATCGCCTATTTTATTTTCAACTAACAACACCCTTTTGTAAGATGGAATGCCTTTATACTTGGATAACACCGAGCTATCGTCCGATTGAATCAGAACTTGCTGCGTGGCTTGCTTGTCAAAGGTCGCATTGCTTAAGGCAGCGCTTATGGTACCAACAATGTCAAGGCCTTTCTTTGATGCTAGGTAAGCAGCATTCTATCACCCAATTAAGGAGTTAGTTAGCACTAGTATAAGTCAAACTTTTTATGGTAATGATTCAAGAATGCCTAATGATTACCTCTATGTTAATTAAAATGCCGGTAACTGCCTTATCCTTAGCCAACTCCAGAAACTCTAAGAGAGTAACAAATTTACCACTGTTCTTGTTTGCTGGATTTCTTTGGAAGTCACTGCCAAGAGGGTTAGCAATTTGAGCTGAAGCAAGAAACAAATTACCTTAAGTTTATTTTATTCTTCAAATATTAAAGGCTAGATCATCTCATGAATTTTTGAAGTCAAACGAAAGCATTACGTTGCAAGCTTTGGATCTCGTTCCACGTGAGATCGAAGGAGAAAATTCCACTATTTGGTTGAACTTCTGGAACATTGGAAGTCCGCGACATGAATTTAGTCATAGCAGTTGTATCTGCCATTAGGTCTGCTGTATTTGAGCAGAATGAAATTCCATCTTTTGTCATTTGAACTGAGCAATCTATAATGTCAGCTCCGTCGTCTATTGCTTGTTGATAAGAAAGATCGGTAGAACCTGGATAAACGCCACTTGCTCCGTTATTGCTAATGATCAAAGGTTGTCCTGCAAAAAACAAACGCATTAGCATCTTTTTGCATCTTGTTTGTAAGGTTCTATGACTGTTGTGAGAAGTTCAAGAATAATACTATTACCTTTTTTCTGCAGTGTATTGTTGAGTGCAAAGCATGCTGAAAAAACAAGAAATTCAGTTCCATATAGCCCAGTTATCTTCTTTTGAACTAGTCTTCTAATAAGCATAGTTTTGAATATCTCTTCACTCTCACCGCAGAAAATGTTAATAAGAAAGGTCTAGTGTTTTCAACTCACCTATAGAATTTGATGCGGTTGAAGGAAAATCAGTAACAAGACCATCAACACATTCGTCTTTCGCTATAAATTGTAGGTACTCAGCAGTAGGATCATAGTTATAATCATAGCTTGAAAAGAAATCATTCGCAAAACCAGAAGCATACACTTCTAGTCCTTGTTTATGTGCATCAGATACTAGGGTTGTGAGAGGCCCCAAGTAATTGTCTGGTTTAACTGGCCATATGTATTCTTTCGGCACTATTATGCCAGATGCATATGACTTGATTGCCGCAAGATCTTTCACAATGGTGCCATACGGTTGCATTGTTGTTGGTTCGACATCACTTGCGTTAAGAAATTGAAAGACGAACTTTGTTTTCTTCCTAACTTTCTCATTGACACTTGTTAAGAAACCGATCTCTGGAGATGAAATAAAGTCTATAGTATAAAGTCTCAACATTTCTAGTACTTTATCAACTAGCTTTACGTCGTGTTGGTCATAAAATGCTTGGTACTGCAACAGAACAATCAATTTGAAAATAAGAACTGTGTATAAAATGATTACGCGTCACGAGATAGAGATGGAGAGAACCTGAAAATTCAACCAAAACCTTGGTGGAGTTTTGCTACTTAGAATACCATCAACATTGAGTACGGGAGATAAGCCGTCGTAGAAACTTGGACGCGAAAAAATGGCCTGATTCACTGCAACATAGGATAAGAACATAAACCTCAACTTTATAATAAATAAAGAATCTCTTAGTTGAAGACTTACTCGACACATTGTGGTCAATCTGAGCAGCAGTGTAATCCACCATGAAGTGTCCTTGCACATCCTTTCCATTAATGTTGTAGGTTTTCTCATTTGGATCAAACGTTGCTATAGTTGTTGCATTGTCAAGTTTAACTCCCGTCACACAAAAGGCACCAGCATCTTTTGTAAACTGAACATTACAGAGAAAAAAGCTTATCTCCTTCGACATGCCGATTGCTTCTCTACTTCCTTCTGGGAATAGACCCGTGAATCCTCCGCGTGCTATTACAACTGGCTCGTTACCTACGGTAACTCATATGGTCAAGAATTAACAAAAACAAATCTTTAAATCTTTGACACAAGAATTACCAACCACTTAATGTTGACCATTTTTTGGCAGGAGCAATAGGTAGTGCTGCATGGATCAACAACAAAACAAGAAACAAGCTTCTTAACATCTTGTTATTTTTCTGTCATAAATTATCCATAATATAAGTTAGTGAAAAGTAAAAATCTATCTAATAACTTACATTTGATGCATTTAACAATAACACATGAAAATAAACCAATACCAGATGAGTTCCTCAAGGGAATGAAACAAGAGTTGGAATATTGATACCAAAATGTTACTTAACTTTCATACATTTGTCTCTATGAATAGATGTAGCTGATTAACTTTTCTCTCACAAAGGACAACAATAACATTTATTATGCTTATTTCAGTTATATAAACTTCATTACTTATATAAAACTGAACTTTTTTAAAACTGAACTTTTTTAAATTATACCGTCCAATCTACATAGTCTTTCTATGGGCCTGTGACCTTTTTTTTTCTATTTTAATGATTTCTACATTGTTATTTTTATAAAAACTTTAAATAAAAAATTGGTTTGAAGAGTTATTTTTAAAATATTATTTTAGATAATTTATTTAATAAAATTTGAGTATTAAAATTTTAATAAATCACTTAATTTTGAAGCTCTGTCAAATAATTTTTCATAAAAGTTATTTTTAAGATATGATTTCTTAAAAAGTTATGATTTCTATTATATTTTAATTTTCATTAATATATATTTATGTTATATGATATCAAAATTAGTCTTTTAATTTAGAAAAGACAAATATACTTTTTTTTTAATATTTTGAAAAACTATTTTATAATTTTTTTTTTAAATACAAAGAAAAAATGTATTTTTTTAAAGCTAAAACATATAGGCTTGTAAAAAATGGAATTTTTTTTAATAGTTAGTTATATCCAAAAATTTCTTAGGGAAAAAAACAATGTATATATTTAGACTAAAAGACACATATTATAAATTTGGCAAAAATATATCAGAAGTCTTTTAAATTATTTTTTTAATATGGTGGTCCTTTAAGTCTTTTTTTATAACAATTTGATATTTTGGGTGATTTTTATCTCATTCTTCTCACATTTTGAATATTAAGAAATGTTAATTGTTGTATTTCTGATTACACTTCATCGTTTTCGTACCACTCAAAATAATTGCATCCACAATTAACATATTTTTCCCGTTAAAAAAAGATAACGGTGCACACATTAGTTAACTTAAAGAACCAACGTGTAACAAAAAAAACTTAAAGGATCCCTGATATATTTTTGCTATAAATTTTTATAGAATAAACACCAAACCAATTGAAGTAAGAAATTTATATTCATGCACTCACATATAACATGTACTTTGCTCACAATGATGTTTACGGTGGTAAGAAAGGCTCGTCTCACTTAAGGTGAGAGGCTAAGTGTTTAAGCGTTATGTTGGGTAAGTTTTGATTTGTCCTTTTACCCAGGGAGAAACAATGTATTTATAGAGGTCATTGAGCCTATGGTTTAAGAAACCCTAAGAGGTAGTAATCGTTCCTACTTGACTAGGGGAGAGTGATGACTGCCTACTTTCTAAGGAGTCATGGTATGATTTTGTTCGTGTGGTTAGTGCTTGGGTAACGATATTATACAATCTTTATTGAAGGAAAGCCCTCATGCCACGTAAAGGTCACGCTTGGGGACTCGTGTGTTTCCCTTATTTGGGGGTCTTAGAAATATATAACTATAAAATCCCCCGAGCACGGGGATTTGTAAATTGAAGTGTTTTCAAACTTCTCTCGGGTTGAGCTTTGTTGTCAGGGGCGACTCAGCTGGAGGTGACTCCATTAATGGAAAGTGACTCCGTCATTTGAAAGTTACTTCTCTTGTGAGAGGCGAGTCCCTCGACTGAAGAAGACTCCTCTAATGGGAGGCAAGTCCCTCAGTTTGGAGCTAGTCCCTCAGCTAAAGATGACTCATATAATAAGAAGTGAATCCATCAACTGGGGGGAGTCACCACCCCATTTCCAACTATCTATTTAGTATCCAGAGTGTCAGTTGAGAGTTTCAAACATCAATCACTCAGACGGACACACTTGTTTTTATTTAATGTGGGTAATGATGGTTTATATTTGAGACGCTAAACATTAGCGACACATGTTGGAAACATTCTGAGCATTTTCAAAATTTTAGAGGAGCTCAAAAGGTTTCTTTGAGTGAGTGCTTGTCGCCTCACCCTCTTTATAAAGGCTTTCTCATTTTCCTTTTTCCACTTCTTTTGCTCATTTTGTTCCCTTGACTTCTAAAAACTTTTCTTGATTTTGACTTGTCGAATTTTTCTACAAGCTTCTCATTTTCATCCTCCTCAGGCATGGATTATATCCATTTACCTTTATTTTATAGTAGTTATAGTTGGGGACGGTATGAGAAGACTTGTGGTAGGATCTAGGTTAGAGTAAAGCAGTGGAATTTGAGGACTTTGGTGGCTCCTTTAGCAATTGTGATGTTGGTAGTGATTTATTTTTGTTCTTATAATTTCCCAAGAACAAAGATACAATGGTTGCCTCATCCGTCGTACCTAAAGAAGAAAGGATATTGGGTCCTCTTACATCACTAAAGAGCGTATCCTCTCCTTCCAAACAAAAGTGGTGATTTCTTCTTCAAAATATAAATGGTTTGTCAACTTGGAGGCTTGTGCGCTCTTAGAGAATTTTACCATGGATGTCTCTTACGACTCTCCCTATTTTAACTTTTATCTCCCTTAACATCAGGGATATCCCTCATTCCCCTTTTTCCATGGAAGTCCCGAGGGTTATCAATGTTACACATTCCTAGTTACTCTCTAACAATTGGTCTTTTATCGGGGCTTTTGAGATGGTATGCAAAGGTTTAGAGATCTCCCCCACCATGTGGGTATTTATTTCGCTTTATGCTACCAGACCTTCGAATGGGTCTGGGTATCCCTAGGTGGTATGTCGGGAAAATCTCCTTTTAGGCATAATTTAAACCACTACAAGAACTAAAAGGAAAATTCACCAGAGTGAGGGGGTGAGAGAAATCTTACTTTTTTACCCCTTGTTTTCTACAGATCTCATTAAAGTGCTCGAAAACAACTTCCAGACATCCAACATGCCTCACACAACTTTTCTTGTTATGAAAGTCTTATCTAGCTGATGATGAATGAATAAAAACATTGAAATCTTTTAAAATATATAAATACATATTTTAGACTCTTTAGCTATGATCACTTCACCATGAAAAATTTTCAATACCGTGTATTCATGCAACAACCTAGATCATCAAACATGAATCAATATATTACAAATGAGTTAAAAAAATAGACACTCGTGTTTCCAAGAATAAAATCAATTTTCTACCAAAGTGTTTCACAATCCCTCCAACTCTCTATATGTGAATCACACAAATCCAAGATGTTTAGAAGTGTTTCCCAATTCATCTTAGATATATCTAAGGTTTACTCAAATTCCAAGAAGTCACTCATAGAAATTTACCATTGCCTCTCTAAGAATACCACTAGTTTTCCAAACCATTCTCTTTGTCTTCAACTATAAAGTTCTGAAGGTTGTCATAACAAAAGTATGCAAGAGATACAAATTTATAATTGTTATCATTCAATAGATCCATAAAAACTCAAAAAACAACTCATTAATAAACGCATCCATTAATAAAAAGCAACGAATCCCAATACACGTGAACCAAGTAAATCAGAACCGAGCTCCAACTGACTGAACCTTGTTCAGACCAACTGTTATGCCGTCCCCACTAGCAGGTTTCTGCTATCTCAAAACATTTTTTTCTCTTCATCGCTTAAGATTTTAAGGCTACTTTAACAATAAATTTAGAAATCTATTATGGCCAGGCACAATCCCTAATAATTGTGGCCTAAAGAGAAGAACGATCCACCATGTCACATGTAGATCAAGCATGTTACCCAAGATCAATGAGATGAATCTCTGCATTTCACGCCTATAGTTCAACAATTAGTTATAACCGTTCCACTATATAAGAGGGAGACACACCATTTTTCAAGTAATTTTTTAATTTAAATTTCATTCACTCATCTTACTCTCACACTGATTTGAATCTTGGAGTGTTAATCTTACAGATCACCCCCTTCCACCACACCAGAAGCCCAAGTCCACCATTGCAATTCACATTCATCGATCACTAATTAATAATGGTTTTCGCGCATAACAATTGCTCCGTCTGTGAGAACTTGACGTTCACACCATTCCCCTTAGCTTTGACTGGGGAAAATATCTCAAATTAGCCAAAATAGCTACATGTTACTTAAGAACCGAGACTAAGAGTAATTTATAAACAACACCCATACACCTTAACTCAACGAGACACATTTTCTAAAAGACAAATCTGTGAGAGATCACACCCAAAGTGGACAATACCTCATAATCGCAGTGACATAAACTTGAGGTTGACCAATACATAACATTAACGTTGTGGGAACTCGATGTTTGCACCATGCCTCTTAGCCTTGATTGTGAGGAAACTGTTACGGGTTGCCAAAATAGTCCAATATTACTTGAGAATCAAGACTAAGGATAGTTTATAAATATACATCTCAACTCAACGAGACACCTTTTCTAAAGGACAAAGTCGTGAGGGTTCTCACACCCAAAGCAGACAATACTATTAAGAGTTCCATATAGGATAATATATGGTCCGAACATGTGCTTATAAGTGGTGGCAATCCTCACTCTAAAAGTTGAATTTGTAGGGTTGAGTTAGTCCTAATCACATTTTTTAACATGGTATAAAGAGCCTTGATTTAAGATATGATAGACTCCCTACTATTAGGTTTCTGCTTTTGAACCATCCAACATTTATTTCCACGCTCCAGATATTCAGTCCTAAGAGTGAGGGTGTGTGTTAAGAGTAGCACATCGGACAATATATGACCCGATCATGTGCTTATAAGTAGGAATAATCCTCACCCTAAAAGCCAGTTTTATAGGGATGAATTATGCCTAACCACATTTCTTAACAAATACATTATAGTCTAGTGGTGCGAATTTGAGATCAATCTATACAGAACATTGACTCCATCTATGAAAACATGACGTTCTTACCATGCCCCTTAACCTCGATTGAGAGCAACTGCCACCTCGAGTTTACAAAAATAATACCACATAATTTGATAATCGAAATTAAAAAGTAGATTATATATAACACCTAAACACCTCAATTCAACAAAACATATTTTTAAAGAACAAATCAATAAAAACTTTTACATCCAAAACAATACCTCGTTGCCACAATGAAGCATACTAGAGGTTGATGGATATAGTTTATAAAAGAGAAACATGATACTTAATTTTTTTGATAAAATAAATAAAAAGTTTAAAACAGTGACAAACAGATAAGCATATCAACAAATCACATTTAATCGAATCAAACTTGTAACAGCAACAGCCAAGTGTAGACAATTGAATTTATATACAAATACTCCATTACTTTAAGAATCTACACAATATATCTAGAAATATGAAAGAACATATACATAGAACAAACAGAATGCTTAAAAAAGCAAAGACAGAATTTGTGCATAATTTAATGATATATATGCAAGAGCTATTTTCCAAAAATGGATTTAAACCACCAAATGCCTTTGTTGTCTTGGGGGCCTTCTTCCTCCGGCGGTGTATCAGTATGAGGTGTTTTGCGGAGTTTGGTGACATCATATCCCTCTTCCTTTGCCTTTTCAACCAGTTCATTATAGATATCATCATCTAAACGAGTCTCCCTACATAATATCTGCATACCAAAATTGATCAAAATTATTTAAATAGTTTAGACCGTTTTTGAGGGCATACAAAAACTTGAGATGATTCAGCAAAAAGAGAAAGGAGAAAAAGACTCACCCAAAGGGATTTCTTGGTTGGTTCACCAATCAAAGCATAATGATAATCATGAGCAATAGCCAAAACCCAATAATTACCTGTAACAGGAATAATGGGAAGAAATGGAGGAAGGTAAAACTTGACTTTGAATTTAGCTTCATCATTATTAGGGTTAGCCTTAAAAGCAGATCCTTGAATAAAACCTCTTTTGCCACCACTCCAAGTCTCGTTAAGAACATCAACAGTTCCATCACTGTTGAGTTTGTATGTTGCTCGTGTGTTGGATCCATCCTTTGGCTGATTCCTTGATGGAAAAGAAGCTATCTCGTACCATCTTCCCATATACCTTTCAAGATCTAAACCTTCAACCACTTTCATCTCTTTTTCTTCTCCCATGCTTTTGCTACCTCTACTCTTTCTTTGTTGAAGATTGAAATGATAAGGTTTCAAGATGAGTGGACATTATATATAAGAATATATTTCTTCTGTAATAAATTATAAATAAATTTGATTTTTTTAAATAAATTATTTAATCATATTTAATAAATATAAAATAAAATAATATTTGACTTAATTCAAAAATGTCAAAAATTGGTTATTCTACAAGATGGCTTGTAGGGTAAGCAAAAAAGCTTGGAAGGGAAGTAATAGCTTGCGGACTTGCATGTCCTTTTTTAATCATGTGAATGTATGGAGCAGAAAACAAATCGACAAATAATATAATTGATTATCAATTTTGAAAAAATTAGTATATTAACTTGTGATGTTATACTAATCTTTTTTGCCGACATAGTTTTTATTAACTTGTGTTGCAAAACTGGGAAGTTAGGAGATAATTTAACTACTAGTTGTAAATACTTTTATTCAAACCATAACGGAGAAGATGATATTTTATTTCTAAGCTGTGAGTTTCTAACGTCTTTAAAGATTGTTAAATGTGACCAAAATATATATTTTTAATTGGAGTGTTAAATGTGACAAAAGATTATTTGTAATTAAAATTATATAAAAGAAAACATAAGTAAAAATGGGCAAAATAAGTAAAAGCTATAGATAGAAAAACATGAGTAAAATTTTATGAGAACTCCTTACTGTTCTGGACTGGGCCCGACAGGTCCAATAGCATTGATAAGGCCCAATTCAAACGGACTTGCTGAGGGTCACGCTGACCAAAGAGTCACAGTCGTGCCCGACGTGCTCTCTGAGGTTACTTGCTCGACCTCCAACTGTCCAGCTCGACATCCTGCTGTCCAGCTCGACATCACCTCGAGCACCCCAACTAGAGCGGACTCAGTCCACTGCACTCCCAACGAGACCCCGAAAAGACCGCGTCTCTGTCCGCCCGCACTTCACGCAGAACATCCAGGGAGGGGACCACGTGCGGGTCCCCACTACGCACGTAGAACCTGGCAGTTCCTCCATTGGGTCAAACCTGCCCGGCCCAATGAAGGAACCTTGGCCCAGCGCTGGGGGCTATAAATACCCTCTGCTTCCAGAGGGTCAGGTATTCATCATTCTGCCCATACTTACTATTTGCCTGCTCGTGCTCTTACTTACTGTAGCATCGGAGTGTCTTGCAGGTACCCCCCCCCCCCCCCCCCCCACCTCGTTCAAAACTTTCAGCTCGGAGCCAGCCGTGACGGTCCAAGTCTGATCAGGTCAGATCAGTGGCGCCGTCTGTGGGAAACTAGCTTCCCCGTCTTACAAACAACTCAAAAGACCAAAGCTCATATTCAACTACCTGTCATGGCTGATCCAGCTCGCGATGAGCAGAACGTCCGTGTCGCCGACACTAATAACGGCACGGCGGACAAAAACGGACATCTCGACAACGCCGGCAATCCCGGCCACAACACCATTCCTGCAACAACCGTCCCCGGAACTTCCTCATACAGGGACGGGGCTACTGCATCATCCTCCTCACTCCCACCACCACTCGAGGACGACCCGGAGGCCCTCGCCCACTACAGAGTCGCCCGGTTTCAGGAAGTCCCCGTCCCCTCCGGGGCGGATGCCACCACACAAGCGCTGTTCGCAGCAATTAATCAAACGAACTATCTCATCTTCGCTCAAGGAGAGAGGTTAAAGGCGCTTGAAGACGAGCGAAGACCCTCGAGGAGACATCGGAGACCACATACTCCCCCTCCTCGGGTGACTGAGGCCCGACACCCTTCTCCCCTGCGGAGACACTACAGGGAGACCTCTCGAAGCCCATCCCCACGGCCAAAGCAGAGGCGACCATATTTGGAGAGAGAGCTCGTCATCCCTGCCAGAGAACCCAGTCGCGATCCGGTAAGGCACGACAAGAGACACGCCGGAGACGGGCGTGTAACATTCAACCAACGAGCATCACGCTCGAGGGAGACTCAGCACGACCACCGTGCCAGACAATACTACAGGTCCCCATCTCTGTCTCTGGAGAGGAGCGACGAGGACGACCCCCGCGGTCCCCTGTCACAGGCCATCATGGATGCACCCATCCCCCCGGGCATGGAGAAGCCCCCACATCTGAAGGAGTACGATGGAGTCGCGGACCCGGTCGACCACATTGACGGGTTCGAGGCTATGCTCCATTATCATAATGTCGGGGGGGCATCAAGTGTCGTCTTTTCCCCACGACTCTCAGGAAGGCGGCCATGGACTGGTACAAAGGGCTCGCCCTGGGCTCAATCACCTCGTGGCGGAACCTGAAGAACCAGTTCATCAGTTCCTTCACCGCTTCTTGACGCCATCCAAAGACCGAGGCGGCGCTCGAGGCCATCATCCAAAGATAGGATGAGACCTTGAGGGAGTTCATCAACCGCTTCAACCGAGAAGCGATACAGGTCCCCTGCACGGACCACATGAAGAGATATCTGCTGGAGATGGGGCTCCTCCCCGGCACAGAGTTCAGAAAAGCCGTGGGAATCGAGCCGCCCAGGTCTTTCAACGCCCTCCTCGAAAAAGCTCGGGCATACATGGATTACAAGGAGAGGGAGGCGGCCAACAGGGCCCGAGATTCCAGGACTCGGGGTCCCAACAATAGCAGCTCGCGCCAAGAGGCTCCTCCTCGACGAACCGGGGAGAAAAGGAAAGAAGACAGACCCCGGGAAGTCCGGGAACAAAGGGGCCCCTCGGGCCGTTTCACCGAGTACACTCCGCTCACAGCTTCCCGCGAGCGTATCCTGGCGGAGTGTGCCAGTACAGACTTCAAGGACGGCGGCGTCAAGCGTCCCCGACCTGCTCCCGCCAAGCCTGGGGAGGACAAAAATAAATACTGTCAATACCATAGGAGTCATGGCCATCTGACAGAGGACTGCGTCCACCTCAAGGACGCCATTGAAACCCTCATCAAGGGAGGGAGGCTCGCGCAGTACCGGCGGAACGACGCTCCTCGTCGTGACGCCCATGAAGCCAAGGAGCCAGAAGAAGACGCCCGACCATCAGACGAGTCGGTGCCTATCCAGACCACCTTCTCGGTGACCAGGCCCGAGGACTTCGACATTCCCGAGCACCTGCAGGAACCGTTGACAACGCACAGCAGGTGGGAATACTTTCCCTCCGCCATGGTCATTAATGGGGGCGGGTTCAACGACCTCACCATCAATTCAGCTAAGAGGAAGTTGGACGAGCTGGTCGACGCGGCTCCACCGTAAACAGTAACGTTCGAAAGGGTGAAGGGCAGGTTGGAGCCCATCACCTTCTACCTAGAAGAGCTCCCCGGCGGAGCCCCGAACGCGGTCATCCCCTTACTGATAAGGGCAAGAATGGCCAATTTTGACGTACATCGCATCCTGGTCGACGAAGGGAGTTCCGTCGACGTGATGTACAGCCAACTGTTCCGAACCCTACAGCTGGACGACTCACATCTCTCTCCATATGTGGGGTCGGATCTACAAGGCTTCAATGGCTCGACTTCCAAACCTTGGGGTTATGTCGAGCTCCTGGTTACGTTCGGCGAAGGAACGGCTACGAGACAAGTTAAAGTCCGTTTCCTCGTCATTGACTGCCCGTCTCTGTACAACTGCATCTTGGGGAGACTGACACTGGCAGAACTAACAGCGGTGCCCTCGACCGTCCACCTGAAGATAAAGTTCTACACCAGGAGGGCACGGGTAGCCACC
This sequence comes from Vicia faba, assembly GCA_948472305.1. NCBI lineage: Eukaryota > Viridiplantae > Streptophyta > Magnoliopsida > Fabales > Fabaceae > Vicia > Vicia faba. The sequence continues at coordinate 605,661,178 of OX451736.1, read as the reverse complement.
ATCCAAAGAGACCTAGCCGCTGCCCGCAGGTGCTTCAACGCCGCTTCTAAGGGACGGGATACCGTCGACATAGGGACCAGACCCGCCAAAAGGACAAAACAGGAGCCCGACAGTAAAGCATCCCCCGAGGAAGAAGTCCAGAAAGCTCCACCAAAGGTCGATTCCATAGCTCTGGACACCCGCTTCGATCAGGACGAGCCATCCAACAGCGAGCAAATCCCACTCCGACCAATACCGGACGGGGATTTTGAACTCGTTCCCCTCGGCACAGACCCGACCAAGGGAGTGAAAATTGGCAAAGACCTCCCCGACTTGGCCAGGAAGCAAATCAAGGCTTGTCTGCGTGAGAATGCTGATCTGTTCGCCTGGAGCGCTGCGGAGATGCCCGGACTCGACCCTGAGGTCACCTGTCACCACCTCGCCATCGATCCAGCCGCTAGGGCCGTAGTACAATGTAGGCGTAGGCAGTCTCCAGAAAAAACGGAGGCTGCTGAAAAAGCTGTAAAAGACCTCCTAGAGGCAAATTTTATTTCTGAAGCCCGGTATTCCACCTGGCTGTCAAATGTTGTACTCGTGAAAAAGAATAATGGAAAATGGAGAATGTGCGTTGATTATACTGATCTCAACCGGGCTTGCCCGAAAGATGCTTTTCCCTTGCCTAACATAGATATGCTGGTCGACAACTCGGCCGGCTACAAAACTTTGTTGTTCATGGACGCCTACTCGGGCTATAACCAAATCCCAATGGCCCTGGGCGACAAACATTGCACGGCATTCATGACCAGCTCGGGCAACTATTACTACAACATAATGCCCTTCGGACTGAAAAATGCTGGAGCAACTTACCAGCGCATGATGAACAGAGTTTTCAACAAACAGATCGGCGACATGCTCGAGGTATATATGGACGACATGATCGTCAAGTCCCGGGCAGACACCGACCATGCAGCTCATCTCAAGACAGTCTTTGCCCAAGCAAGATAGTGTAAAATGAGGTTCAACCCCGAGAAATGTACGTTCGGGGTCAAGGCAGGAAAATTCCTTGGATTCTATCTAACAGAACGGGGAATCGAAGCCAACCCCGACAAATTTCGGGCGTTCTCCGACCTCCCAACACCGACGTCGAAGAAGTCGATACAAATCATGAACGGCATGCTCACGTCGCTGTCCCGCTTCATCGTGAAATCCGCTCAGCACGCCCTCCCCTTCTTCAAACTCCTTCGAAAGGAAGCAACCTTCGAATGGAATGAGGAATGCGAGCAGGCACTACGCCACCTAAAGCAAAGTCTGTCTCAGTCGCCCGTGCTATCTCGACTAGACGACGGGGAACCGCTGTACTTGTACTTGGCCGTTTCGAACGAAGCCATCAGCGCAGCTCTTGTCCGCGAGACCCCCGACGGGCAGAAACCCGTCTACTTCACGAGCAAGGCCTTACAGGGGCCCGAAAGCAGATACCAGCAGATAGAAAAGGTGGCTCTGGCCCTCGTCAACGCGGCGAGGAGGCTCAGACACTACTTTATGGCCCACACCATCATCGTGCGAACCGACCAACCGGTGAGGCAACTCCTGGGTCGGCCAGATATGGCGGGCAGAATGCTAAAGTGGTCCTTGGAACTCTCCGAATTCGACATTCAGTACGAAAGTAGGAAAGCCCTGAAAGCACAGGCCTTGGCCGACTTTGTCGCGGAAATGACCACTCACGATCCTTCCCCGGGGAAAGAACACAAGTGGACCATCTTCGTCGACGGAGCATCCAGCTCGTCCGGAAGCGGCGCATGAATCCTTCTGGAAAACGAAGAAGGCGTAGTAATCGAGCACTCCTTAGCTCTCTCCTTCCCGGCGTCAAATAACCAGGCAGAATACGAAGCCCTGCTCGCAGGACTGAGACTGGCCGAGGACCTGGGAGCCCACGAGGTACAGATCTACACCGACTCCCAGCTCGTCGCCTCTCAAGTACAGGGGAGCTACCAGGCCAAAAACGACAACCTCGTCGAGTATTTGAACTTAGTCAAAAAATACATGACAAAGTTCGTACGAGCAGAAATTTCACATGTTCCCCGCGAGCAAAACACGAGGGCGGACATATTGTCCAAACTCGCGAGCACACGAAAGAAGGGCGGGAACAAATCCGTCATCCAGGAATCTCTCGCGCGTCCAAGTATCGAACGATCCTCGACTACAGTCGAGATCCATGCCATCGGGGATGCGACGTCCTGGATGACCCCGGTTTACAATTTCCTGACAAAAGGCGAACTCCCATCGAACTAGGCCGAAGATACCGTCACAAAGCGACGAGCATGTTCCTACGTGGTTCTCGAGCAGAAACTGTACCGCAGAGGATTCTCTATCCCCCTCCTAAAATGCATCGACGAGTCCGCAGTCCCCGAAGTACTGCGTGAGATACACGAAGGGATCAACGCCCATCACATGGGTGGTAAATCCTTGGCAAGGAAAGCCCTTCGAGCGGGATACTACTGGCCGACGATGCAGCAGGACGCCAAGGAACACGTCAAGAAATGTGACAAGTGCTAGAAACACGGGGACATGCACCTCGCCCCTCCGCACGAGCTGAGCATACTGTCGTCCCTGTGGCCATTCGCCTGGTGGGGTATGGACATCCTCGGGCCCTTCGTGCAAGGAACCTACCAGAACAAATTCCTCATCGTCGCCGTGGATTACTTCACGAAATGGATCGAGGCCGAGGCTCTCGCGAAGATCACCTCACATAACATCCTTCGTTTCTACAAAAGAAACATCCTCGCCAGATTTGGAATTCCGAGGGCGCTAGTGACCGACAACGGCACCCAATTCACCGACCACGGATTCCAAGATTTCGTCACCAAACTCGGGACAAAACAACACTTCACTTCTGTCGAGCACCCTCAAACTAACGGGCAGGCTGAGACCGCGAACAGGGTTATCCTCCGGGGACTCAAACGTCGACTCGGCGAAGCCAAGAGGGGATGGGTCAAAGAGCTCCACAGCGTCTTGTGGGCATACCGAACCACGCCCCACTCAACGACGGGCGAGACCCCATTTCGATTGACGTATGGCACCGAGGCCGTTATCCCAGTTGAAATCATGGAACCTTCCAGACGAACAGAGAACCCCCTCGACAAAGAAATGAACGACGAGGCGTTAAGGGACGAACTCAACCTAGTCGAGGAAATCCGATCTGGTGCAGCCCTGCGCGAAGCCACCCTAAAACAATGAGTGGCTCTACGCCACAACGACAAGGTCTTCAAACGCGAGTTCGAAATCGGCAGCCTGGTATTACGTAGGAACCAGAAGGATTCCCGCGAAGGGAAGCTGGCCCTGAACTGGGAAGGACCTTATCGCGTCCACGGCACCACTGGTATCGGGGCGTACTATCTCGAGCAATTAGACGGAGAGCCATTACCACGACCCTTGAACGCTGCTAAGCTAAAGCAGTACTATAGTTAAAAACTACCAACACCTAGGACCCTCGACCATCGACACCCGTGCTCGGTCGACGAGGAAAAACGTCTGACTCCGTATAGAGGATGAGGGTACAAGCCCGACATATGGCTAAATCGCACAATATCGCTCAACAAACGAGACCAATCGATAGTGCCCGACGTGGACAACTACACTGAGCCCCACCATTGTAGTACCTGTAAGGCAGAACACCTCGCTCGCGATGGGCAATTCACACCAAGGGCAAATAGTCCCTACCGGGCTTCGCGCCCGACTGAGCAACTTCGCTCCATATGCCCGACAAGTCGTCAAGAATGACGGGCCATCTAAAAGGGTAAAAGGGAAGTCTCTCCCCTCGAGTGCAACACTTAGGTGACTCTGGCCAATGAAAGAAGGCTGGGCACGTATACAAACGAAAGGCGGGCAAACTCGCCACTTACGGACACTCCTCGAGCCCATAACTTAGGCTAATTTTTATGCAAAAATATAAATATCAAGCACGGGCAAACAATCAAATTTGAAACAGCATTCATTCAAAAAAAACGCTCGAAGGCAACAAAGCAAATAAGTATAAACCGACCAAGAAGGCTGGAGATGTTCGTGAAGTACAACCAACGGGCACGCAGGCCCGAAAAATACAAATATCAAAGGCACGAAGGCCCGCTATCCTACAATCAAGCTTCCCCGGAACCATCATTGTCGACAACAGGAGAGTCGGGCGGGGGCACGATCGCGCCATCCACGATCCGATGAGTGTAGCCCGTCCCCGCAGTGACCAAACCAGGATTTAACAAGGAAAGTTGGCCGACTGCGGAGTCGAACCCCTCCTCCATAGCACCGACGCAATCTGCTTCGAGTAGCCGGATATGGGCGACCAGCTCCGATCGACTCTTCAAAGCAGCTACATCCTCCGGCTCGTCCTCGGCAGGAAGCATGGCGACTTTCAGGTCCTCGATCTGTTGGGTCAGGCGCCCGATGTCGGTCTCCAGACGATCCCTGTCCGCGCGGAGAAGCTCTCCCTCCTCGGCTAGCTTCCCCGAATTTTCTTTCTCCAGGATCAACATCTCTCTCTCAGCGGCCAGCAGCGATGCCTGCTCGCGGAACATCTCCTCGGAGCGTTCCAGGGCAGTCCTTAACTTCCGCGAACTCGAGGTGAGAGCCGTTTTCTCCTGCTCCAGTTCTTCAATACGGACAGGATCCTCCCCCTCCTCGGACAACACCATGGCCATTTCGGCCATTTTCACCAGCCCGGCCATGTTGGCGGCCATGTGCCTCCTCCAATCCTCCTTACTCATCCTCTTGATAGTCTCAGCCTCATCGGCAACCACGGACAGAGGGAACCTCTCGAAGAAACCCTCCTCTTTGAAGCAAGGGGGCAACCCGAAGGACCTTACGGCGCTGGCGTCCTCGCCAACCGCCGACCCGCTTTCCACCCGGTTCCTCTTCCTTTGTATCAGGTCGGCGTGTGGCTCGACCTCTTGAACCTTCGGGATTTCGTCTGACGCGGCCCCCGAGTTGGGCGAAGAATCCACCCTCACCACATGAGGAGCGCCCGGGCTATGCGGCGGGCCCATCCTCGTTGCTTGGGGAGCCTTCACAACCCTCTTACCCCGCTTCTGGTCGCAAGACAACTTCAAGAGTCTTTCCCGTCGTCCGACCATCGAACCTGCACAAAATAAAAGACGGGTTAGTGTCGAGCAAATACGCAAACAAATGACAGGCAAAGAAATTCAAGCAATAAACGACCTAGCAGACGAGTAGCCTGCCTGAACGACTGGCACTCCATGAGTGCCTTAGTATCGATCGGTCGGGACTCGAATGTCGGATAACCCTCCTCGTCCAAGACATCTTCCCCCTCCCTCGTGGCCCACCTGGCGGGGTGGAAGCTGTCAACGAACCGACAAAGAGTGTCGTACGCCTTCTCATCCTCGGAACACATGTCGCCCGCAGCGGTATGATAGTATCCAGTCTCGTGCTCATAATGCCTGAACATCCAACGCACGGGGAATTTGGCCGTGCGGGCCATCACGGGATACCCGTCGTTGTCTAAAATCGCCTCCCCGTCATCGTCGCTTATGGGCGCCTCCTCCTCGTACAGGGATTCTAAGGCAGACGTGGTAACCGGCCTCACGACATACCACTTGTCTTTAAAACCCCTTACGGAGTCCATGTACATCTTGAATAGTCTCCTCGACTGTTTTAAGGAGACCCAGCTGTGCTTCCCTCCTCGGGACTGGCGCTGCAGATGGAAAATTCTGAAGAAGAGAGGTATAGTCGCCCCGATCCTCAGAAAACGACATGTCAGCTCAAACGCCCAGATAAAGGCGAGCGAGTTCGGATGTAGCTGCGACGGGGCCAGCCCCAGATGGGCGAAGACCCTAGTCTGAAAGTCACTGAAGGGCAGCTGCAGCCCAAGATCTTTGAACGCGATTTCGTACATGGGGAAGCTATACTCGGGGTACACCGAGCAGATCCGGGCATTGGAGGTCAGTCGCGTAACAACAAAATTCTTTTGAAAATCAGGCAGACTGTGGCCCGCCTCAAGGACAACATATGGCTTTCGGTTACGCCGGCTATAGATCGACGCGATTCCTCTGGGCTCGGCGCCCACCCAATCCAACAGAGGGTCGTCGACAGTGTCGATCAAACTCACCGCCTCATCGGCACTTTGTTCCTCCCGTTCGGGGCGTCCAGAAGAGCACGGCTCGTCCGCCATGGTTACCTGCAGAGCACGGGAAACCAGTCAATTGGGCACGAAACCATACGCTCGACGTAACGGACCAGATGTACCGTGCGACAAACCACGTCGCTCCACGCGCGACCGTAAGTTAAGTTTGAAACAAAATAGCAGTCGCCTCCCCGATGTCCGAATAACTCGACGAGACCTTCTCCAAGCCGCTTAAGCAAACCGACAACGCGGCCACTCTCCAACATGCCGACCCAAGGTATGAACATGGCGAGCAACATTGTAAAACCTACGGCCAGAGCCATGAACATACCGGGCACGATCATGAATCAGGCGCCCTGGATCATGAAGACCCCGGGCAGCGCTGCAGATTGTAACCTAAACTATGTATCTACCGGCCACGAGCATGCGTTTGCCGGTCCTAAACATGAATTTGTCGAGCTAAACATGAATATACCGGGCTAGTCCCGCGCGCACAGTCCCTAAAACGTCTACAGCGGTGAAAATCATGCATCACAACAGGAAAACGAAGAAGATAGGTCACTTACTTGCAATCAAGGAGTGAGTTCTGCAACGGAGGAAAGGAATCTGTGACGGGAATCGCAGCTATGCTATGAAAATCTGGAAGAACAGCAGCAATAAGAGCGCAAAGAGTAGTAACGCGTTATGGGGCCCAAGGATCCTATTTATAGTGATGACGTGGAATACCAAACGTCACCTCGAGCAACCACGGAGTTTCTCTCCTCGACACACGGCTCCCAAGGCAATGATGACCCTGTCATCATAGGGTGGCAGCACAGTTCCCGAAAGATGCCCCGTGTGCTCGACAGACGCGCGCCGGTGAGGATTCCCCGAGCATCCACCGCGAAGGATTTGTCTCCGAGCACGACACGAGGAAGCCCTCGAGGAGCTGCATCTCTGACCCGGGCGCGAGACCCCGAAACAGAAATGACCTGAGATCAAGCCATGGCTCCTAACCCAAGGAACCACGACTTGGGGGGCTCCTGTTCTGGACTGGGCCCGACAGGCCCAATAGCATTGATAAGGCCCAATCCAAACGGACTTGCTGAGGGCCACGCTAACCAAAGGGTCACAGTCGTGCCCGACGTGCTCCCTGAGGTTACTTGCTCGACCTCCAACTGTCCAGCTCGACATCCTGCTGTCCAGCTCGACATCACCTCGAGCACCCCAACTAGGGCAGACTCAGTCCACTGCACTCCCAACGAGACCCCGAAAAGACCGCGTCTCTGTCCGCCCGCACTTCACGCAGAACATCCAGGGAGGGGACCACGTGCGGGTCCCCACTACGCACGTAGAACCTGACAGTTCCTCCATTGGGCCAAACCTGCCCGACCCAATGAAGGAACCTTGGCCCAGCGCTGGGGGCTATAAATACCCTCTGCTTCCAGAGGGTCAGGTATTCATCATTCTACCCATACTTACTATTTGTCTGCTCGTGCTCTTACTTACTGTAGCATCGAAGTATCTTGCAGGTACCCCCCCCCCCCCCCCACCTCGTTCAAAACTTTCAGCTTGGAGCCAGCCGTGACGGTCCAAGTCTGATCAGGTCAAATCACTTACCCTTAGTTATGGTCACATATGTTAGTGAAAAATTAAACATGTCTCTTGAATACGAAGGTATACTTTTAAACGCATCAAAAGTTTATCCACAATATTTATAAGTGTGTCACTGTTATTTTATCATAAATTAATGTAAAGATGTGTTTTTGTAAAAAATACATAAATATACCTCCAGACAAGTTTTGAGTGATATTAACACGTCAAATCTTTTTCTTCCTTGTTTTCATTAGAGTTTATTCTAAATAAATAAATAAATAAGTGTGCATGAAAAACCACTTTCTCACACTTTTTATTATATTATGTCTAATTCAAGAGCTTTCTCAATTATTACTCTATTACATTCAACCCAACATCTCCAACTTTCTCACATTTAATAAGTTTTTTCATTTTTTTAGATTTGTGATGCACACATTAGTAAATAGGTTGTTTAAAGTACAATATATTGTAATTACACTTGTTGGAGAGCTCGTGAGAGTCAGAAGTATCAACGGGACTAATATTTTAGGACCAGAAGAGAGAAAAACGTCACATCTCAACCAAAAAATTTCACTACAAAAAAAATTGAATTAGCTTGGGGTAAATGGCTAGAGGTTAAACCCCTAGCTAAATTTACCTTTAGCTTGGGGTAACCTCATGTCTAAATAACATAAAAAAAAGTTTTAAATTTGGTACGGCTAGGAGCTCTCCGTAGCTAAATTTTAAGAGGGAATTTGAAAATAAATTCCTTGAACGCTTGCGAGGGGGTTGCACTTCAGAAAAAGGAAAAACCATTAGCGAGGGGGGCTCACCTTTCCCTACAAAATATTTGTTGGCAATTTGCGAGGGGGTGATCACCTCTCCAGCTAAGTTGGATTTTTGCGAGGGGCTACCTCAAGCCCACTGTCACGTCACATCTTCTGCTCTGCTCCATCTCTGAATCGGCCTGCGCGTTACAGTGCGGCTACAGCTTTTTGGCAGCTAGCGAGGAGCTAGCCCCAAGCCACGTGACAACTTATGTTTCCAAGAATTTGGTGTCGTTTGTCTTGCGTTTGTAGCTTATAGTTCTTCGTTTCTCTTTCCTTCTCTTCATTTCCATTCATTTCCAGAGCTGCATCTCTCCCATTTTCAAATTCTTCTTCATTTTTTTCTCCATTAACATTATTATTTTACTCCATTTGGAAGCTTTATTTTTTTATTTCAAAGGTAATAAAGTTATTTCTATATGTTATTTAAGATATATGTTGTTATATTAATTTATAAATTCTGATTTTTATTGGATTAAATTCGTAGGTATTTATTATATTTTTCTCTATCAACACTAGCTTTGTTTAATAAAGCTTCTTTATAAGGTATGTAATTTATTATTTTTTTATTGAAAATTTTTCTGAATTATATATTAGATTTAGGTAAATTAAATTGATTTAAGTATGTATTAGATTTAGTTGATATAATTAGATATATTAGATTTAATTTATATATATTATATATTAAGTTAGTTTTTATTCCAAAAATATATTATATATTATATATATTATGTTATATATTAAATATGTAAAAATATGTTAGATATTTTAGTTTATATATTATATATTTAGTTTATATATTATATATTTTTTATTCCAAAAATATATTATATATATTATATATTACATTATATTAAATAGTATATTAAAACTATTATATTTTTTATTTCAAAAATATATTATATATTATATATTTTATTATATTAAAACAGTTTATATATTTAATTATATTAAATATTTTATATATTATATATTATATATCATAAAAATAGTTTATATAAAAAAGTATATTTAATTTATTTGATTTATATAAAAGAGTATATTTAATTTATATACAAAATACCAAATATTTAGTAAATGTAAATAATAGTATATTTAGTTTATAGAAAAAAATAGTATATTTAGTTTATATCTAATTTAAATATTTAGTATATTTAATAAATATTTAGTTTAAATAAAATATAATATATTTGATTTATATAAAAAATAGTTTATTTAGATTATAAATGATATACTTAGTTATTTTAGAAAACAATATATATTTAGTTTATATAAAAAAAGTATATTTAGTTTATAGAAAATATGACAAATATTTAGTTAATCATAAGGAGACTCATTTCAAGAAAAATTGGAAGTTTGTTGATGAGCGCTCAAGAAAAACTCAAGTAAGTTTTCCTTAAACTTAGTCATTTTATTTATTTCTTTGTGTCTAACATGATTTAAGTTGCAATAGAATCTACTCTTTTTAATAGGAGGAGTATGAAAAACAGCTTGCCCTAAGATTATCAGAGCACCCTGAATATATTCCACCTCTGTCGGGATTTCCCATTGATCCTAGTCTGAGTTTTCAGACTTGGTATGATGTAAAGAGAAAAAATGGGAGAGTGTATGGTGCTGGAGGTCTCGCCAAAACAATCTAGCGGCATGATAGGAGTTTCAGAATGCAAATTGCTGATGGTGAAGGATCATCGACTCAATCTTCACTTATCCCAGACATGATGGAAACTATGAGATCATTAGCACACTTTGAGGTTGTCCGTGAAGTGGAAGCGAGAAATGCTGAAATAGAAGATTGAAGAAGAGACAAAGAGAAATGAAAGAAGAAATGAGAAGAAAAACTAGAGAATATGAGGAATCTATGCATATTATGATACGGTGGGAGAACTGACTTGAAGGTTTTGCGTTTGATCGCAAATGTTGCTGTGATCGGTGGATCTGGAACTGACTGTTTAAAGCTGGTTCGCGAAATGTCGCGGAAGCAAGAGTCGCCACCGTCTTTTATTTTCTCCAATTGGAAAGGACAAAAGCACAGAAAAATTCCTTAAAGAGATTGCTCTCGGTTCGGGAGGTAGGTTATAGAAAGGGAAGGTGTTAGCACCCTTTCTATCCATGGTTATCCATGGGCTCTTAGATACTTGCTCAATGTGTTTTCAAAAATGTTTGTTTTTCAATGTGGGTTTAAAAGGTTTCTTTGAAAAATTTCAGTTCGACTCGTACGTCAGAGTGTTTGAAAAATTTGCTTTTGAAAGCTTTTGAAAAGTGTTGGTGTGAAAAGATTTCAGTTTGTTTTGAGATTAGAGCAAGTATCCTTGAGAACCTACCTACCCTAAGGAATTCGTCTGTGTAAATGTCCTTTAAAGTAGTGCCATCCCACCATTGAGAGGTAGGTAGCACCACTGTTGGAGGTGTTCGGGTCAATTCGAGTTTTAGGGACATGGTGATCACCGGAGCAATGGGAAGACACCTTAGAAGCTACCCTCATGCCAGGTTCCCGGATCATGAGGACTTACTAAGACATCCTCTACTCGACGATCACCTTTCGAGGCAAGGCAACAGTGAGGCGTACCCTAGGGGTGGTGTGTGCGAATTGTGTGTCGTTTTCATTGATGTTTGTCTTGTCATGTTTGTTGTGATCTACGCTTGATTTTATTTTTAGGGCCATACATTCTTTCATGCTTTTTGTTAACAGTTATATATTTGCGAGAAAATAAATCTAAACTATTACAAATGGCGCGGGTCCACATCGCCAAAATAACCGAACCCGATTTGACTGAAAGTAAAGAAGCAATAAAATGAAAGTGCGAGAAATAAAGTTACAAGGCTTTGGGACATGTACATAATTATAATAAATGACATAAAATAAATGCGCAAATTAAATAAATTATGAACATGGGCGTTGGACCCTTTTGTAATAAATTAAAATTAAAGAAGAATTAAAATTAAAATTAAATGTTTTGGTATTTTTGTGTTTTTTAAGATTTAAAAGAAAAAGAATTAATTAAAACAAAAATGAAGCGTCAAACCCTAATTCTAATGTTTTTTAAGTTATTAAGAAAAAGATTGAATTTTTAGCCTAATTTAAATCTAAGTTATTTATATACATTTAATTATAAAAAATAAAATAAATAAATAAATAATAATATTATGGAAAAAAAAGGAAAAATTAAAAGAAGTGGAAATTATTAATTAACCTAATTCTAATTATTTTTATTTAATATGAAAGGAATTAAAATTGCAAAATCCTAATTAAACTAAATTTATTTACATACATTTATTCATAAAAATAATTAACATAAATAAATATTGCCTTTTCTGAATTTATGATGTTTTTCATATTTTTTGTAAAAATAATTAATTAATGAAAACAAATAAGAAAAATAAAATAACATAGCAATTGAGAAAATAAAAATATAAAAAGGAAAAGCAAACCAGGGGGGGTAGCCCCAAATTGGAGGTGTTGATCCAAAGGTTCTGGCCCATTAAAGCTTTGATCCATTGACTTTGCCAGTTTGCATGCTAGCGCGTTGACTTGGATTCATGGTACACCCTACCTCCGAGCCCTTTGATGGACCTGCCAGGACGCGTGGCTGCTTGGATTGTGATGGTACATGGTGAACCATAGCATTGTGCCTGCATAGGAATGAGTATGGAAAAATAATAGCGAAATTATTCAGACCTGGGGTTCGAACCCAGGTCTTTGGACATCAATGCGTTGATAGCGTGCCAGCTGAGCCACCTTGCCAATTTGATATATAATTAACAAATAAATATAATAAGAACAATCAAGAGTTAGTGCTCCAAAACGCGCGCGATTTCAAAATGGCCAATGACTGATGGACACGAAACCATCTTCTTCCTCATCCTGTAAAACAAAACACTATGGCAACAGTTTTCGTAGCGTTGTGTTAGAGGGTCTTTGGAAAAATAGCGATTAGCGCTACGTGAATCAGAAATTAATCGCGAGTATATCACTCTCTTCGTCCAGATGCGTGGAATGTAGTGGTGTGACTTTCATGGGCTAATTGTTCTTGGTCTGAAAACCCCTAATTTAAAAAACCTGCAACCCTAGAAATTGGTTATGGCAAAATCGCATACGATGCATGATTATTCAATTAAATACCATGGTCAGCTTTAGAACTTCATAAGGAACAAGAATCAACAAATAAAAAGTGCAAAGGATGCTTAAAAAATGATGCACGATTTCAACAATTTTTCTTTACAATTTGAGTTGTAGCTACCACTTCTTTGCGTTTTGATTGAGGTTAGGGATTGGCACACGTTCAGAGTTTGTCCAGGAAGCTATTAGAAAAAGAATTAAGGCTTAAAACTCTCTCCAACCTTGATTTCAGATTTGACTTATATGGCCAATTTTTCAAGTTGTCCATAAGCTTTTGAGCGCAGCCTTTGGTATATTGTGGTTAGGGTTTGACTTAGTGCTTATGATGGAAGAGAATTAGCTTGTTAGTTGGCCTTAATTCATGCTCATGAAAGAACTAGTCCTAGGGTTTTCACCATTAACCAATTTTCCTTCTTTTAAGCCAAGACCAAGACTTAGTGTGCAATTTAACCCTAGCCTGAGTGTTTGAGTTGGCCCATGATATATGGAAGTTGTCCAAATTCAAATGACACTATTCCATTGGTTTTTGAATTTTATTTGAATTTTTAAAGATTTAAAATGAATTAAATTATCAAAAATTAAATAAAATAGAAAAATCAATATTTGGTCTTGAAATTAATCATGGGAAACGTGTGTGGCATGACAAGGATGAATCAAGTGGAAGAAAGTGGGCCCTTTTGTCAAAAATTGGAGTTTCAAGGATAGTTGACTTTTGCCATTTCACAAAAATTTCCCAACTTCTACAAGGCATAACTTGCTCAATTTTTAAGCTTTTCACATGTTCTTGGACATTTTGGAAATGTCTTTGAGTCCTCTAACCAATGCCTTTGGTCCCATGTCATTTTGATTTTCCAATCTCAAGTTATGGCCTTTGACTTAAAGTCCCTTTTTGTTGACTTTTGAAAATGACCTATAATGTTGAAATTGATAACTTTTTGTGAGAGCATTTCTTGGACTTGAAGTATGAAGATGAGTTGTAGGAAATGTCTTTCTCTTCAAAATGAGCTTTGGATGGAATTTTTCTGATAATCCATGTGAAAGTTATGCTTTGGTCAATTTCAGTTGACTTTTTCAGCTGTCCAAATATAGCAACTTTTGCATCTTTGATGATTTCTGAGCCAAATTTTGAGAATCATGATCAAGCATTGATCAAATGATGTTTGTGGCTTCAAAATGATATGTTGACCAAAAATTTGAACTTTTGACTGTCAAATGACCATTTTGCCCCTACAGTTGACTGTAGTGCAATTTAGGGTTTTGACTGTGCAATTTTGAGCTGAATGCCTTGAAACTTGATATGAGGATGCTTGACCATGTTTGTAAGCATATGAGACTTGATTGAGCCTTTGAAAACTTCATTTTCTTGATCAGAACCCAAACCCTAGTTTTGACTGTATGGGAGACTGTTGCACTGCACAACCCTTGGGGAATTTTGTAGCTTGGCTTGGCAATTTCTTGAGGAATATGGGAGGGCAAATTTTGGGGTATAACAGTTGCCCCTGTTCAATCTTCTTAGACCTGAGGATGCAGATTGGTTGACGTGCCTTTCGTAATCCGAGGGTAAAAGATGATTGGACACTAGAGTGCCCGGAAATTTGCGCTCACATGTTAGCAATGATGGTGGAATGGGCTTATAGATGCCATCTGGACGTTTGATTGTGTAGGAGATTCCTTGGCGAGAACCTGTATACCTGCAAAACAGAAAATGAGTACCTGACACGTTGCAGGAGCCGATTTTTTAGATGCCTGGTATAGATGTGTCCTGACTGGTTACAGGAGCTGAGTCTGGAGCTTCAAACGGCGATGAAAGAACCAGGGATGATTACTACCTTAGCATGAATGGTAAGAGAGCCTTGGGCGACTTTAACTTCAACAACGCTTGTTGAGAAAAATCTTGGGGATTTTAACTTCAACAACGCTCGTTGAGAAAAATCTGGGGGATTTTAACTTCAACAACGCTCGTTGAGAAAAATCTGGGTGATTTTAACTTCAACAACGCTCGTTGAGAAAAAAAAAACCTGGGTGTCTTCTACTGGGATAAGAATCAGGGAGATGTTAGGGTCGATCTGACTGAACCAGAGAGGCCTTTGACTGGGTAAGAATCAGGAAAATCTTAGGGTCGATTTAACTGAACCGGTCTAGGTCTTGAAATGTCTTCAACTGGATAAGCATCAGGGAGATCTTAGGGTCGATCTGACTGAACCAGAGAGGCCTTTGACTGGATAAGCATCAGGAAAATCTTGGGACGATTTAACTGAACCGGTCTAGGTCTTGAAATGTCTTCAACTGGATAAGCATCAGGGAGATCTTAGGGTCGATCTGACTGAACCAGAGAGGCCTTTGACTGGATAAGCATCAGGAAAATCTTGGGACGATTTAACTGAACCGGTCTAGGTCTTGAAATGTCTTCAACTGGATAAGCATCAGGGAGATCTTAGGGTCGATCTGACTGAACCAGAGAAGGCCTTTGACTGGATAAGCATCAGGAAAATCTTAGGGTCGATTTAACTGAACCGGTCTAGGTCTTGAAATATCTTCAACTGGATAAGCATCAGGGAGATCTTAGGGTCGATCTGACTGAACCAGAGAAGGCCTTTGACTGGATAAGCATCAGGAAAATCTTAGGGTCGATTTAACTGAACCGGTCTAGGTCTTGAAATATCTTCAACTGGATAAGCATCAGGGAGATCTTAGGGTCGATCTGACTGAACCAGAGAAGGCCTTTGACTGGATAAGCATCAGGAAAATCTTAGGGTCGATTTAACTGAACCGGTCTAGGTCTTGAAATATCTTCAACTGGATAAGCATCAGGGAGATCTTAGGGTCGATCTGACTGAACCAGAGAAGGCCTTTGACTGGATAAGCATCAGGAAAATCTTAGGGTCGATTTAACTGAACCGGTCTAGGTCTTGAAATATCTTCAACTGGATAAGCATCAGGGAGATCTTAGGGTCGATCTGACTGAACCAGAGAAGGCCTTTGACTGGATAAGCATCAGGAAAATCTTAGGGTCGATTTAACTGAACCGGTCTAGGTCTTGAAATATCTTCAACTGGATAAGCATCAGGGAGATCTTAGGGTCGATCTGACGGAACCAGAGAAGGCCTTTGACTGGATAAGCATCAGGAAAATCTTAGGGTCGATTTAACTGAACCGGACAAGGTCTTGAAATATGATTGAGAATTTCAACTGCATCTTTCCTGAAAGGTAAAGGTCAGTCATATGCCATGCATGATATGGATCAAGCAATGATGTTCTCAACATAAATGAGATTTGTATGATGCAGTGTGTTATGCATGCTATAATGATGTATGTGATATTTTATGACTTGTATGTTTTTGTCTAGGAAAGTGAATCCTTGACGGGTGCCGGGAAGTCGTATCCTGGGCTGATATTGAGGAATAAACTTGTACTTCCGCTGGGGATGATAGTTGCAAGAATACCGGTAGGAGAAGATGACTCCGTTGCGGAATAAACTTGGCGAATGGAAGATTCTGCGGGGAGGAAAGATACTCTAGCGATCATGCTGGGAAGCAATACTCTATGGGGAGAGAAATACTTCGTTAAGTGTTGACGATTATTTGCTGAGGATGTCTTTGTTGTTGGAAGTGTTAATGGACTTCGCTGGGGATAGGAAAGAACTATGTTGACGACGACCTTTCCGTGGCTTTTGGCTGAGGATAACCCAGTTATATCCTGTTAAGGAAATAACTCTTTAAATAAAGTCGGACGATGCGTTCGTGCTCTGTGAAGAATAAGCTTCCAGAATTTACTGGGGATAAGCTTACTGCTTGGGGAGATGAATTCCATCTTTCCTGGGGAACTTGGATGGGACTCTCCTGGGGAAGTCTTGATATGTTGGGGAAGTGATTCCTTTGAATGTTGATGTATGCCGCCGGGGAACAATCTTTAGACCAAGACTGCCGGGGATGCTTGTTAAGAATATATGCTGCTGGGGAATATTGGGATCTACTGGAGGATACCCAATTTCCTTGAGACTTGTTAACTTTATTTGGGGAAGAATGCACTGACTTGCAGTCTCACTTTCTGGGGAATTTAAGATGCCTGGTTAGGTTCTTTAGCTGAACCTACCTTGGTACCTTGGAGGATAGAACAATTAGACTGCTCAGACAACTCTTTATTGCCCCTGTTTCTAGTGTCACCTGCAATTAATTCTTTGTTTCGTATGCAAATATTTATGAGCTAGCAAATTATTGTCAATGCATATATCACAAATTGAACCTTGGACGTTCTTCGCAAAACAAAACAGAAAAAGAAAAACAGTTGGCACGTTTAACTGAAAAGTATATTTGTATTGATTTTGAATGGCCTGTGAATAGGCGTTTTGTGTACAAGAGGCTGACGTCCTAGTAAGAGAAACGTAGCCGAGCAAAAGAATTTATACAAGTTTTGTACAAAAGAAAATACAACAGCTGTGTGAAAGATGAATGATCCACTGGGTTTCAACTCTGCTATTGCCTTTATACTCCGTGCGTCTCATCACATGATGACCTTGGTTGAAGGTGAAGCTGACTGATCGATGCCGTCTGAACTTGATGTAGATACCGGATTCTGGATGCAAAGTGATCTGATGAGACATAGTATTACGTTTTTATCCCTAACTTTTGCCTGGACTGCCCTTTCGGGTTTTCAGTCCACCGGGATACCCATTTTTGCCCAAGCCGCCTTTTCAGGTTGTCGACTTGCCGGGTGTACAGATTTTTCATTTTCATCCCTTCATTTTGCCCGAACCCTTTTGGTTCGACGGGAATCCCTAATTTTTGCCTAGACATGTCAGCCTAGCGGGTCTTTTTTCATGCGTAGTATTTTTTAACTATGTCTGCATTGGCGGGGTGAGGAAGGTCGTCACCATCCATGTTGGTTAATATCATTGCTCCTCCTGAGAACACATGCTTAACCACAAATGGCCCTTCGTACGTAGGGGTCCATTTGCCCCTTGGATCACTCTGAGGAAGGATGATTCGCTTGATCACCAAATCCCCGACTTGATATTCCTGTGGTCTGACCTTTTTGTTAAATGCCCTGATCATTCGTTTCTGATACGTCTGACCATGACAGATAGCAGCAAGTCTCTTTTCGTCAATAAGGTTGAGCTGATCAAGTCGTGTCTGGATCCAATCATCTTCATTCAGCTTTGCATCCTTCATTATCCGGAGAGAAGGAATTTGTACTTCGATCGGCAAGACTGCCTCCATGCCATAAACCAGAGAGAAAGGAGTTGCCCCGGTTGACGTCCTAGCTGAGGTACGATACCCATGCAGAGCGAACGGTAACATCTCGTGCCAATCTTTATACGTTACTGTCATCTTCTGCACGATCTTCTTGATGTTTTTATTAGCTGCTTCTACAGCCCCATTCATCTTCGGTCTGTAAGGAGAAGAATTGTGGTGCTGTATCTTGAACTGTTCGCAGAGCTCAACGATCATCTTATTGTTCAGATTGGTACCGTTGTCTGTAATAATCCGCTCAGGGACACCGTACCGACAGATCAGGTTGTGCCGAATGAACCGTGCCACAACAGTCTTGGTTACCGTAGCATAGGATGCTGCCTCAACCCACTTCGTAAAATAATCAATCGCCACTAGGATGAAGCGATGTCCATTGGATGCCGTAGGTTTTATCTCGCCGATCATGTCTATGCCCCACATTGCAAACGGCCAAGGTGCAGTCAGAACATTCAAGGGAACCGGAGGAACATGCACTTTATCTGCATAAATCTGGCATTTGTGGCATGTCCTGGAATGTTGGTAACAATCAGCTTCCATTGTAGACCAGTAATATCCTGCCCGTAGGATTTTCTTATCCATAGTATGTCCACTGGAGTGTGTACCAAAGGTCCCTTCATGTAGCTCTTCCATGATTCTTTCTGCTTCAGTCTTATCTACACAACGCAGTAGGGTTGAATCCTGGTTTCGCTTGTACAAAATGTCGTTGCTAAGAAAGAACTTGGCTGCAAACCTCCTCAGGAATTTCTTATCATTGACAGATGCTCCTTCAGGGTATTCCTGAGCTTCTAGGTATCTCTTCACTTCGTGGTACCAAGGCTTCTCAGTCACCAATTCGGTTTCGAGATCACAACAGTATGCCGGTTCGTCCAGTTTCCAGATGATGATCCGGGGAGCTTCATTATCCCATTTAACCTTGAACATTGAAGACATTGTAGCTAACGCGTCCGCCAACTGATTCTCTTCTCTTGGAAAGTGCTCAAATGTTATCTCTGTGAAGTGGGGGATCAAGGCCAACACACATTCTCTGTAAGGAATCAAGTTTGGATGTTTCGTATCCCACTCTCCTTTGATCTGATTGATCACGAGAGCGGAATCTCCGAAGACACTCAGAAATTTGATCCTCAGGTCGATCGCAGCTTGAAGACCCATGATACACGCTTCATACTCCGCCATGTTGTTGGTACAGTTGAAACACAGCCGGGCGGTGAGTGGAGTATGAGTACCTTGTGGAGATATGATGATGGCGCCAATGCCATTTCCCAAAACGTTGGATGCTCCGTCAAAGTGCATAGACCATCGGGATCCTGGTTCAGGTCCTTCATCCGGTCCAGGTATTTCACAGTCAGTTACTATCATAATACTTTCATCTGGAAACTCGAAGTTCATCGATTGGTAGTCATCCACAGCTTGATGTGCTAAGTGGTCTGCCAATACACTTCCCTTGATGGCTTTTTGGGTCGTGTACTGAATGTCGTATTCCGTCAAGATCATCTGCCATCTTGCAATTCTCCCAGACAGAGCAGGCTTTTCGAATATGTACTTTATAGGATCCATTTTTGAGACCAACAAGGTAGTGTGAGTCAGCATATACTGTCTCAGCCGACGAGCAGCCCATACCAAAGCGCAGCAAGTTTTCTCAAGCAGTGAGTATCGGGTCTCACAGTCGGTAAACTTTTTGCTAAGGTAATAAATGGCATGCTCTTTTCGGCCAGACTCGTCATGCTGCCCTAGCACACACCCCATTGCATTATCAAGCACTGTCAGGTAAAGTATCAAAGGCCTCCCTTCAACTGGTGGCATAAGGATGGGTGGTTCTTGGAGATATTCTTTGATTCTGTCAAAAGCAGCCTGACATTCATCATTCCAACGTACTACCTGATCTTTCTTCAGCAGCTTGAAGATTGGTTCACAGGTAGCAGTTAAGTGTGAGATGAACCGAGCAATGTAATTCAGACGTCCTAGAAAGCCTCTGACTTCCTTCTCTGTCTTAGGAACTGGCATCTCTTGAATGGCTTTGACCTTAGCAGGGTCCACTTGAATTCCCTTGTCACTTACCACGAAGCCTAGCAACTTTCCAGATCTTACCCCGAAGGTGCACTTGTTCGGGTTTAACCTCAGCTTGTACAGTTTCAAACGGTCAAACAGTTTCTGCAGATGATCAAGGTGTTCTTCCTCAGTCTGGGACCTAGCGATCATGTCGTCAACATACACTTCTATCTCATGATGGATCATGTCATGAAATAAAGCAACCATGGCACGTTGGTAGGTTGCCCCAGCATTCTTTAATCCAAAAGGCATGACTTTGTAGCAGAAGGTGCCCCACTGAGTAACAAATGTAGTCTTTTCCATGTCTTCCGGAGCCATCTTGATCTGATTGTAGCCTGAAAAACCATCCATGAAAGAGAACACTTTGTGCTGAGCTGTATTATCAACAAGGACATCAATGTGAGGTAGAGGGAAGTCATCCTTGGGGCTGGCCCTGTTCAGATCCCTGTAATCAACACACATCCTGACCTTGCCGTCCTTCTTAGGTACCGGCACCACATTAGCAACCCACTGAGGGTAAGAAGTCACTGCAAGAAACCCGGCATCAAACTGCTTCATAACCTCGACTTTAATCTTCTCAGACATCTCTGGACGCATACGGCGGACCTTTTGCTTAACCGGAGGGCGATCTTCTTTAGTTGGTAAGTGATGGACCACAATGTCGGTATCTAATCCGGGCATATCTTCGTAGGACCAGGCAAAGATTTCCTTATAGTCATGCAGCATCTGAGTCAACCGTTGCTTCACGCTGAGTTCTAGGTTGGCACCAATCTTCACCTCTTTCTTGTCTTCCTCAGTACCCAAGTTTATTATTTCCACTGGCTCTTCATGGGGTTGAATTGCCCTTTCTTCCTGTTGTAACAGTCTTGCAAGTTCACCAGGCACTTCGCAATCATCTTCACCTTCGTCTTCGGCTAAGTTGATCGGATTTTCGAAGTCATAACTGGCAGTAGCAGAGTCGTTACCAGTGAGATCCAGAGTGGATTGAAACCTGTATGAGTGAGTGTGTGTGTAAATACAGCTGTTTTGCAATATGTAAAGAAAAGAAAGAAAAGGAGCGCAAAATTTGAATTGTGAAAAACGTCCAATGCTTTTATTCATGATATATGATAGTGACAAACAAAAGCCCTCATAAATAAAACCACGGTGCCCCGGGTAAGACACCGGGCCATATAGTTTCAAATTATGGTTTATTACAAATCAAAAACAAAGAAATTCATTACTGGGGAACAAAAGTTATGGGTGTAAAATCTTTAGCAGTCCAATTGGTCAATCCACCGTCGGCCGTCGGGTAGATCCAGCTATCGAACTCTGACTCTTCTATTTCATCTTCCTCTCCAATAGCATTCACTTCTGAGTGGGTGATGAACACAGGAGGTCTTCCAATTCTCGCCTTGCGCACTGCTTTCTGAGCTTCTGTGGTGAAACCCAGCCCAAACTTGTTAGTCTTAGGAGTAAGATCAGGGAGCTTGCCCCAGTTTGCACATTCACCTTTTTCGATCACAGCCCGGGCGTCCTTTAAGGAGGCCATCTTCATAGGAGAAACCTCTTCATCTGCTTCTGCTGCTGCCAAGGTTTGTGGTACTTCCTCAAAATGTTGAAAGGGGGTTTCAATGAACTCCCCATCCATTTCTACGTATCTGAAGGAGTTGAGGTGGCTGACCATGTACTCCTCTTCCCCTTGCACTGTTACGATCTTCCCCCTGACCGGGTACTTGAGCTTCTGATGCAATGTGGAGGTTACAGCTCCCGCCTTGTGGATCCACGGGCGACCCAGCAAACAAGAATAGGACGGATGGATGTCCATCACATAGAATTTTGAATCAAATACCTGTGACCCAACCCTGATTGGGATGTCCACCTCACCATGTACCATTCTTTTGGACCCGTCAAAGGCCCGGACAACAATGTGAGTTGGTTTGAGCTCTAGACCCTCACAATCCAGCCTATCCAGAGCCTTCTTGGGCAGCACGTTTAATGAAGAACCTGTGTCAACCAGCACATGAGCAAGAGTAGTGCCCCTGCATTCAATGGAGACATGCAGGGCATCATTATGGTTCTTCCCCTTTGCTGTCAGATCGGCATCAGAGAAACCCAGGCCATTATCAGCGGTTAGGTTGGCCACACAGTCGGTGAACTGGTCAGCAGACGTCTCTTGGGGTACGTGGGCTGTTTTTAAGAAAGCAATCAGAGCCTTTGCATGGGCCTCTGAACACAGCAGCAGTGACAACATGGAGATTTTAGAGGGGGTGTGCCCCAGCTGTTCTACAACGTTGAAATCACTTTTCTTTATTATCTTGAGGATTTCTTCCATTTCCTGCTTGGAAGCCTCAACAATGGTCTTTGGTGCCTCCGTCCTGGCAGACACATCAGCAGCAATCCCTTTGCCCCGAGTATCAGATGACTCAGTAGCAGGGGTGGATACTTGGTCAGGGGGAGAAACAGGCACCCTGGCAGGTGTGAAGACCAAAGGCCTATGAATTACCGGAGGAGCAATGTCTGGCGAGAACAGTCTTCCACTACGAGTGACCTTGGCAGGCCCGGTGATGTTGGAGACACCAGTATCAATGTTGAACTCTTGTTTCACACCCAGAACATAAACATCCGCCCCATAGTGCCATGGGACAGCCTTATCAGATTTGTAGGGTATAGGCCCCGGAACAGTAATGGTGATGGGAGCACTCTTGTGAACTGGCAAAATTTGGGCAAGCTTCTTTGAAGGAGCCTTGGAATGGTTGTTGAAGATGGTAACGATCGACACTTCTTCAACAGGAGCAGCAGGAACAACAGTCTTTCTGAACAAAATCTCTCTACTATCTATCAGGTTTTGGACGCCTGACTTCAGCATAGAACAACCAGCAGGGGAAGCAACACATAGAGGGCAACCTTCACTACATCCCGGAAATAAACCGGCTAGCAACAGGTTCCTCTTGACTGTCAGCAACGGAGTAGCAACATCATCCACCGAAGCTACATACAAATCCTCCTCAACAGCATTCACTCCATGCTGGGGCATGGGAGCAGTTACAACATTCGGCCTCTCGGGCGCCTCAAACTGTATTTCATTTGCATCAATGAGGTCTTGAACCTTATTCTTTAGGGCCCAACAGTCATCTGTGTTATGCCCCGGGCTATCAGAGTGATAAGCACAGCGAGCATTTGGGTTGAACTTGGGGGATGCAGTATTGGGAAACTTTGGAGCCTCCCTGACAGTCACTAAATTGGTGGATAGCAACTGTGGCAGGATCTGTGATAAGGTCATGCTTAACCGGGTAAACTCTCTCCGGGGTCTTTCAAACTTTTGAGGATTAGTTGGCCGAGGAGCGGCAGCAGGTTTGGCAATCATTACCGCACTGACAGATTGGTGGCGTTCAGGTCGCTCTGTTCTCCGGGAGCTATATACAGCACTAGCCTCCTTTTTGAAGGGTTTCTTCTCAGTACTAGAGGAGGCAACTTTCTGTATCTTCCCCGATTTTATACCGGCCTCGATCCTTTCACCAGTCAGGATCAGATCAGTAAACCCAGCAGAGGAATTACCAATGAGATGATTGAAAAATGGACCAGATAGGGTCCCCAAAAACATATCTACCAGCTCCCGGTCCGTCAATGGTGGCTGCACCCTGCCAGCCAGGTCTCTCCATTTCTGGGCATACTCCTTAAAACCTTCACCCGACCCTAGCGACATACCCTGGAGCTGGGTACGCGTAGGAGCGAGGTCGGCATTATACTGATACTGCTTGTAAAAAGCAGTGGCCAGATCCTCCCAGTTACGAATGCTGATTCCATCCAGCTGATAGAACCAATCGAGGTGAGTCCCTGAAAGACTCTCCTGGAAGAAGTGGATCCAAAGGTTCTTGTCTGCTGTGTAAGGCTGGATCTTCCTTACATAAGAACGGAGGTGCATCTTGGGACAGGAAGCCCCATCATACTTCACGAAGGCAGGTGTTTTGAACTTGTGTGGGATCACCACCCCAGTAGATAACCCCAAGTCTCCGAAATCCAATCCAGGCACCCGCTGAACTTCCATAGCCTTTAATCTGTCTTCCAGCTGTTTGTACCGGTCTTCAGCAGGAGGGTACTGTTCGTCGTTGAAGTCTGTTTCAGTATCAGAGCCCACAGGAGTAGGGACCTCCCTTTCTTGGTGACTACCTTCCGTCACAGATGGAGGAGTCCTTTCAGCTTCAACCAAAGTGTTCCCGAGTCTGCGCCCAGTGTTAAATAGCATAGTCCTCCTCTTCTTCTTAGTCTTCTTCAGAAGCATGGTCTTCAACTCTTGTTGACCCTGAGCCAAGCCCTTGATCAGCTCCTGAAATTGGGCGTTCTGCGCCTGAAATTGGACGTTCTGCGCCTGAAGAGCCTTGATAGATGCCTCGGTTGATGATTCAGGATTCATGATGCTGAAATAAACAGCGAAGAACAATAAACAACCTGAAAAGAAGAGTACCTATGATGCACATGATGAATGATATGTGTTTATGCAATGCATTCAAGAGTTCGAAAATTCAAATTTGTTGTAGACCAAAAGGAACACACGTTATTATTAAGAAAATCATTGTTTAATACATCAAAGCCTCATGGGCAAAAGTACAAAAAATCAAATCAATCCCAAAATATGTTGCGCATCTTCTTTGGAGCTATGTAAGTGTTGAGGTTCCTTTCCTCATGCAACAGGCGGGTGAGCTCCAAGACCTTCTTTTCACTGGCATGCAAACTAGTCTCAAGAGAATTCCGCTCTTCCTTAAGCTGGATCCAGCTCTTCTGCATCTCTTCCCAGGATGTGGGCATATCAGGGTGCTGAATAACGTGAGACACCTCTCCTTCCAAGGCAGGCTCTTTGATTACTGGAAGCATGTGAGGATAAGGCATTACTAACTTCTGAGAGCGGGCTCGTACCCACTTGAGGTAAGGCTCCAAAGGGATGGAGTTCCTGTGCCCCAGTGTCTTGCTGTCTATCCTACTAGGCATCCTCCAAGCTCTGATAAATCTCTGGCGAAGTCCTTGAGTATCGTTGTCGAAGTCAAAAACTATGTCAGGAATCAGCATGTCATGAGGACCATCCCTCCGAGCATAACCAAATTTTCTCCAAGCCAGGCATGGACTATAAGTAATACCCCCTCTGATTCCAAGTAAAGGAACATTAGGATACTCCCCGCAACGATCAATGATAGTGACATCTTCTCTGGACCTAGGGCACCAATGTATATCTGCATGTGTAAGAGTCATCAACCGTTGTGACCATCTCAAACCCCGCTCGTTCTTCAGGACTGATTGTGGAAGGTGCGAAATAAACCACTTTCCCAGGAGAGGAGTGCAACACATAAGGACACCTCTTTTTCTCATGGTTCGAGTGTAACATGAGTGAAGGAGGTCCCCCAGCAACGTAGGTATAGGATTCCTGGACATAAAGATCTGGACAGCATTGATATCAACGAGCTGGTCTGGGTTAGGGAACAACACCAAACCATAAACAAGAAGGGCCACAACCTCTTCAAAAGCTTGTAAGTCAAGGGAGTTCCAACATTCATAGGCCTTTTCAAACAGAAACCTGGCTAAGAACCCTTTGATACCACTTCTAACTTCCCAATGTCCCTTGAGGTCAGATGACTGTAGGTGCAAGGCTTTAGCAATCTCTTCAAGCTTAGGTTCCTTTTCTGTACCGTTGAAGGGTAGCTGATCAAGGATAGGGATCTTCAGGAGCCGGGAGAACTCCTCCAATGTGGGTACCAACTGATAATCCAAGAAGGTGAAACAGTGATGCAGAGGGTCAAAGAATTGGAACAGGACCTTTATCATATCTTCCTCAATGTTGGTGTTGACCAAGCTGATGAGGCTTCCATGCCTTTTACTGAATGAAGAGTTCTCGGGAATCCTGGATATAAGCTCCTTAAGCTGAGGAGGTACCCTTACAAGACTGATTTGAATTGTCTTTCTACGAACAGTTTCCATGTCCTACAAAACAAGAACAAAGATGAAAATTCGAACCCCTGAAATGGTTAGTTAATGCATATGATGCTGGATGATGTCATGATGCTATGATTAAACACACCACAGATATTTACAAAGACAAACATGTAAGGCACACAAGGCACACAAGACAGGCCCTTAAGGTTTAAGGCCAGCATGGGGTCTGGGTAGTACCCTCTTGAAGTTGGTGGGTTCAACCTGTCCTAATCAAAGTAACCGGGTTCTAAGGTTCCCAATATCACGGGATTGCTTTCATTGTTCATCGTTTCGATTTAGCCACTGAACTGGCGACCAAAATATTCCAGGAAAGCAACCCTCAATTGAGTGTAGTATCGAGTATCAACCAACCTCGGACTGCACCAAAGTCAGTTATCTCACTACCCTAAAGAGGCCAAGATGGTTCAATTAAGGTTCCTAAGGTCTGTTGATGCTTCACGACACCACGCGGAGGCCCCGTACTCTCCTTGACTGAACTCAAGGGTTACCGGTACACACCAAAGTGCCACATCAACGTAGCAGACTGTTTCAACCATGTCGGTATACCCCGCACAGTTCCCTCACAGCCTTGTTGCTACTTTCTAAGAAAGGTATCCCCCAGATCCGGGTTTAGGATCTATAGAACTCCCAAGCAACCCACAATTTAAAGCACACAAGGAAAACAATTGAAAACACAGTGATCTTAATCCTAAGGTACACCTCACTTTAAGTTTTGTCCCCAGCAGAGTCTCCAGTTCTGTGATCGGTGGATCTGGAACTGACTGTTTAAAGCTGGTTCGCGAAATGTCGCGGAAGCAAGAGTCGCCACCGTCTTTTATTTTCTCCAATTGGAAAGGACAAAAGCACAGAAAAATTCCTTAAAGAGATTGCTCTCGGTTCGGGAGGTAGGTTATAGAAAGGGAAGGTGTTAGCACCCTTTCTATCCATGGTTATCCATGGGCTCTTAGATACTTGCTCAATGTGTTTTCAAAAATGTTTGTTTTTCAATGTGGGTTTAAAAGGTTTCTTTGAAAAATTTCAGTTCGACTCGTACGTCAGAGTGTTTGAAAAATTTGCTTTTGAAAGCTTTTGAAAAGTGTTGGTGTGAAAAGATTTCAGTTTGTTTTGAGATTAGAGCAAGTATCCTTGAGAACCTACCTACCCTAAGGAATTCGTCTGTGTAAATGTCCTTTAAAGTAGTGCCATCCCACCATTGAGAGGTAGGTAGCACCACTGTTGGAGGTGTTCGGGTCAATTCGAGTTTTAGGGACATGGTGATCACCGGAGCAATGGGAAGACACCTTAGAAGCTACCCTCATGCCAGGTTCCCGGATCATGAGGACTTACTAAGACATCCTCTACTCGACGATCACCTTTCGAGGCAAGGCAACAGTGAGGCGTACCCTAGGGGTGGTGTGTGCGAATTGTGTGTCGTTTTCATTGATGTTTGTCTTGTCATGTTTGTTGTGATCTACGCTTGATTTTATTTTTAGGGCCATACATTCTTTCATGCTTTTTGTTAACAGTTATATATTTGCGAGAAAATAAATCTAAACTATTACAAATGGCGCGGGTCCACATCGCCAAAATAACCGAACCCGATTTGACTGAAAGTAAAGAAGCAATAAAATGAAAGTGCGAGAAATAAAGTTACAAGGCTTTGGGACATGTACATAATTATAATAAATGACATAAAATAAATGCGCAAATTAAATAAATTATGAACATGGGCGTTGGACCCTTTTGCAATAAATTAAAATTAAAGAAGAATTAAAGTTAAAATTAAATGTTTTGGTATTTTTGTGTTTTTTAAGATTTAAAAGAAAAAGAATTAATTAAAACAAAAATGAAGCGTCAAACCCTAATTCTAATGTTTTTTAAGTTATTAAGAAAAAGATTGAATTTTTAGCCTAATTTAAATCTAAGTTATTTATATACATTTAATTATAAAAAATAAAATAAATAAATAAATAATAATATTATGGAAAAAAAAGGAAAAATTAAAAGAAGTGGAAATTATTAATTAACCTAATTCTAATTATTTTTATTTAATATGAAAGGAATTAAAATTGCAAAATCCTAATTAAACTAAATTTATTTACATACATTTATTCATAAAAATAATTAACATAAATAAATATTGCCTTTTCTGAATTTATGATGTTTTTCATATTTTTTGTAAAAATAATTAATTAATGAAAACAAATAAGAAAAATAAAATAACATAGCAATTGAGAAAATAAAAATATAAAAAGGAAAAGCAAACCAGGGGGGTAGCCCCAAATTGGAGGTGTTGATCCAAAGGTTCTGGCCCATTAAAGCTTTGATCCATTGACTTTGCCAGTTTGCATGCTAGCGCGTTGACTTGGATTCATGGTACACCCTACCTCCGAGCCCTTTGATGGACCTGCCAGGACGCGTGGCTGCTTGGATTGTGATGGTACATGGTGAACCATAGCATTGTGCCTGCATAGGAATGAGTATGGAAAAATAATAGCGAAATTATTCAGACCTGGGGTTCGAACCCAGGTCTTTGGACATCAATGCGTTGATAGCGTGCCAGCTGAGCCACCTTGCCAATTTGATATATAATTAACAAATAAATATAATAAGAACAATCAAGAGTTAGTGCTCCAAAACGCGCGCGATTTCAAAATGGCCAATGACTGATGGACACGAAACCATCTTCTTCCTCATCCTGTAAAACAAAACACTATGGCAACAGTTTTCGTAGCATTGTGTTAGAGGGTCTTTGGAAAAATAGCGATTAGCGCTACGTGAATCAGAAATTAATCGCGAGTATATCACTCTCTTCGTCCAGATGCGTGGAATGTAGTGGTGTGACTTTCATGGGCTAATTGTTCTTGGTCTGAAAACCCCTAATTTAAAAAACCTGCAACCCTAGAAATTGGTTATGGCAAAACCGCATACGATGCATGATTATTCAATTAAATACCATGGTCAGCTTTAGAACTTCATAAGGAACAAGAATCAACAAATAAAAAGTGCAAAGGATGCTTAAAAAATGATGCACAATTTCAACAATTTTTCTTTACAGTTTGAGTTGTAGCTACCACTTCTTTGCGTTTTGATTGAGGTTAGGGATTGGCACACGTTCAGAGTTTGTCCAGGAAGCTATTAGAAAAAGAATTAAGGCTTAAAACTCTCTCCAACCTTGATTTCAGATTTGACTTATATGGCCAATTTTTCAAGTTGTCCATAAGCTTTTGAGCGCAACCTTTGGTATATTGTGGTTAGGGTTTGACTTAGTGCTTATGATGGAAGAGAATTAGCTTGTTAGTTGGCCTTAATTCATGCTCATGAAAGAACTAGTCCTAGGGTTTTCACCATTAACCAATTTTCCTTCTTTTAAGCCAAGACCAAGACTTAGTGTGCAATTTAACCCTAGCCTGAGTGTTTGAGTTGGCCCATGATATATGGAAGTTGTCCAAATTCAAATGACACTATTCCATTGGTTTTTGAATTTTATTTGAATTTTTAAAGATTTAAAATGAATTAAATTATCAAAAATTAAATAAAATAGAAAAATCAATATTTGGTCTTGAAATTAATCATGGGACACGTGTGTGGCATGACAAGGATGAATCAAGTGGAAGAAAGTGGGCCCTTTTGTCAAAAATTGGAGTTTCAAGGATAGTTGACTTTTGCCATTTCACAAAAATTTCCCAACTTCTACAAGGCATAACTTGCTCAATTTTTAAGCTTTTCACATGTTCTTGGACATTTTGGAAAGGTCTTTGAGTCCTCTAACCAATGCCTTTGGTCCCATGTCATTTTGATTTTCCAATCTCAAGTTATGGCCTTTGACTTAAAGTCCCTTTTTGTTGACTTTTGAAAATGACCTATAATGTTGAAATTGATAACTTTTTGTGAGAGCATTTCTTGGACTTGAAGTATGAAGATGAGTTGTAGGAAATGTCTTTCTCTTCAAAATGAGCTTTGGATGGAATTTTTCTGATAATCCATGTGAAAGTTATGCTTTGGTCAATTTCAGTTGACTTTTTCAGCTGTCCAAATATAGCAACTTTTGCATCTTTGATGATTTCTGAGCCAAATTTTGAGAATCATGATCAAGCATTGATCAAATGATGTTTGTGGCTTCAAAATGATATGTTGACCAAAAATTTGAACTTTTGACTGTCAAATGACCATTTTGCCCCTACAGTTGACTGTAGTGCAATTTAGGGTTTTGACTGTGCAATTTTGAGCTGAATGCCTTGAAACTTGATATGAGGATGCTTGACCATGTTTGTAAGCATATGAGACTTGATTGAGCCTTTGAAAACTTCATTTTCTTGATCAGAACCCAAACCCTAGTTTTGACTGTATGGGAGACTGTTGCACTGCACAACCCTTGGGGAATTTTGTAGCTTGGCTTGGCAATTTCTTGAGGAATATGGGAGGGCAAATTTTGGGGTATAACAGTTGCGGTTAGCAAGAGTCGCCACCGACTTTTCTTTTATCCAAAAGGAAAGGTGAAAAAGCACAGGAAAGACCTTTGAGATTATTTCTTGAGTTCGGAGGGTAGATTATGAAAAAGGAAGGTGTTAGCACCTTTTTCATCCATGATTTTCCATGGGCTCTTAGTTACTTGCTAGATCACTTGCCTTTGTTTGAAAATGTGTTTTGTGTGGTTTTTGAAAATATTTTGTAAAGAGGCATTTGTTTAGGAAAACTTTGTAATGATTCTCGTTCGTAAGAATGTATACAAAGGTGTTGATCTTTTGAAAATATTTTCAAGTTTTGAAAGGTGCTTTGAAAGTGTAGGTGTTTATTTTGAAAAATAGCAAGGATGTTTTTGTTTTGAAATAGAGCAAGTAATTAGGAAAATTCTACCTACTCAAAAGTCTTTCATGTTCATTTCCTTTGACATTGTTATCTTACCATTGATTTGGTAAGTAACCCTATCTTTGGATGTAAACGGAACGGGCGTGGGTCATCGTATAATCATGATTAGCAATGTTGCAAGGTATCTTAGCATTTTTCTTTAGGGACTAAGATCATTTTGAAAGGCAACTTTTGATAGCGTCATCGATGGACTATGATCTTGTATTTTGCTTGTTTTTGCTAAGACACCTCACATGCGTAATATGGTCATTTTTGTAAGGCAACCAAGTGGATTTTACCCTAGGGGTGCTTGTGTGCAAGTGTATTGGTTTTCATGCTTGGTTTTTGTCTTGAATTAGAGTTTGCTACTTGTTGATTTTATCTTTTCATACAAACCCTAATTACTAGCATTTATATAAAGCGATAAATTGCGAAAAGTAAAATTACTACACTATTACATCATTAGGGGAGGGGGTGTACAAATTAATAAATTGGAATTGCAAGAAAATTAAACCTAATTATCTATTACAACCATATTGAATATTGTACAAATTGAAAATAAAATGTAAGAATATAAATGGAAAAAGAAATGATTTTTGTTGTTTTTATGAAAGGGGTTTTAACCGAATTAAGTGAGATGATTAATAAAAATAAACAAATTTTAAACCTAAATTAATTAAGAAGGAAATTAAGTTTAAAAATGTATTTTAGGGTTTTTTGTGAAAAGGTTTTAACTTAATAAAAATAATATGAAAATTAATTAATTAAAATAAACCTAAGTTCTAAATTAATTTTGAATAAAAAATAAAAAATAAAAATAATAATAAAGCCTAAGTCTAGATATTAATTATTTAAGAAAAAGAAATTAATTTGTTTAAGAAAAATGTTTTTTTTAGTCTTTTTGTTTTATAGAGAAAATAAAATATATAAGTGTAAATAATAAATAAAAATAAATTTGGATTTTTTATGATTTATGAAAATAATAAGAGTAATAATAATAATAATAATAATAATAATAATAATAATAATAATAATATTAATAATAATAATAAATAAAAGTAAAAAAAAAAAGTCAGAGAGGTGGATTAGTAATGCAGGGGGTGTTGTGAGAAAAAAAGATCAGGTCCACATGAAAGCCCAGGCGTTGCAAAAAAGCACAAAAAAGTATTAAAAAAATAACAAAAGGTCACGCTGGGGTTTGAACCCAGGACCTAAGGGTAACAAGCGCGTGCTTTAACCACTGGGTGGTGATACATCTGTTAACTTATGTGAAAGGATAAATACATAACACAAAACGCGCCCTGATTACACTTCATCTTCAACCTCTATCCAAAGGATCTGTAACTTGCTCATTTCTCAACCATTTGCAAAAATATAAACATGAAAATTGCTCCATTTTGTCACACGAATTCAACCATATAAATATCATAAGCTATAAATCAAAGATGAATGAGAATTTCTAAAAGTACCAAATTTTGACCTAACTATTTCAGAAAGTTCAAACTCAAAATTCTCCTAGCTCAATCAAAATAAATGAAATCTATGGACATGTATAGTTTCAGGGCAATGATGTCTACATTTTATGAGAATTCCTTACCCTTAGTTATGGTCACATATGTTAGTGAAAAATAAAACATGTATCTTACATACGGAGGTGTACTTTTAAACGCATCAAAAGTTTATCCATACCATTTATATGTAATTTTGTCACTGTTATTTTATCATAAATTAATATAAAGATGTGTCTTTGTAAAAAATACAGAAATATACTTTCGGACAAATTTTGAGTAATATTAACATGTCAAATCTTTTTCTTCCTTATTTCCATTAGAGTTTACTCTAAATTTAAAAAAAAAAACGCGTGCATGAAAAACCTCTTTCTCGAATTTTTTATCATACTATGCCTAATTCAAGAGCTTTCTCAATTATTACTCGATTGCATTTGTTATGAAGATCCTAAAGTCCTACATTGGTTGGAGATAGAGCATTAAAAGAGTTCATATAGAGTGACGCTCCTCACCTTTCTAATCGGTTTTATAAGGTGAAGCTAAGTCAAACTCTAAGATGGTATCAAAGGCTATCGATCGGACCATGGGCGTCCACCATTAATATCCACGCACCAAGCCCAAAAAAAAAAGAGTGTTAGGCGTGAGAGGGATGTTAGGAAGATCCTAAAGTCTCACATTGGTTGGAGATAGAGCATTGAAAGAGTTCCTATAGAGTGACGCTCCTCACCTTTCTAATCGATTTTGTAAGGTGAAGCTAAGTCAAACTCTAAGAGCATTCAATCCAACACCTCAACTTTCTCACATTTAATAAGTTTTTTCATTTTTTTTTGGATTTGTGATGCACACATTAGTAAATAGGTTGTTTAAAGTACAATATATTGTAATTACACTTGTTGGCAGCTCGTGAGAGTCAGAAGCATCAACGGGACCAATATTCTATGACAGAAGAGAGGAAAACGTCACATCTCAACCAAAAACCTTCACTATAAGAAAAAACTGAATTAGCTTGGGGTAAATGACTAGGGGTTAAACCTCTAGCTAAATTTACCTTTAGCTTGGGTAACCTCGCCCTACAAAATATTTGTTGACAATTTGCAAGGGGGTGATCACCTTGCTAGTTAAGTTGAATTTTTGCGAGGGACTACCTCAAGTCCACTGTCACGTCACATCTTCTGCGAGTTAGATTATAAAATGTTTATTTACCAAGTTATAGAATTTTTTAAAATAAAATGAATTAAATATGATTTTTTTTAATTTTAAAATATATTTATGAAAGTAATGAAAATCTCGACTTAGAAATTAAATTTTGAGTTCTTTTTTTTCAAGAAACTTTTTATAACGTTCTAAACATGTATGCAAAATAATCATTCAAAAATACACATCAATTTAACAGAAGAGTTAAAACTACGTACATTGTTGGAACTAAAATATGTCATATTTATTTATAGAAACTGAAAACAAATTTTGATAATTTATAGGATCAAAAACATATTTAACCCATGAATTTATTTGTATTAAGTGTGTCTATAGATGCATTTTTAAAAATTAAGGGGTTTTATAAGTAGGGTTGTTCATGGTAGTTTTGTCAAAAAAACTGAACCGAACTGAACTGAACCATTATATAAAGTCATTTGAATCGTACCGAACTGTTTCAATTTTTTAGAACCAAACTGAACTAAAACTTTTGGTTCGATATAACGGTTCGGAATTCCGAACCATACCAAATCATTAGAAGACAATTTTTCCAAACTGAACCATTTGTTAAGAAACCGAACCGTTATACTTGGTTTTGAATTTTTTTTAATAAAATATTATTTAAATTTATTTGTAATATTCTTTTATAAATATTTTTAATATATTTTATTACATAATTTTTTAATTTATTCAAAATCAAAATCACAAATTAATTCAAATCAAAATCACAAACTTGAATAAACAACTTATTTACACCTTATAACACAAGTGGTTATAAAAATAAGCATTTATGAAATAATCAACTAATACTTGAAAGATGTGTTTCTATTATTTTTCTTTAGAAAATTGTGTATTTTTGGCATTCAATTGTAAAGACTAATTTTTTAAATTAAATAGAATTGTAATGACAAGTAAAACTATCGTTTAAGAAAATTATACATTGTTAAGTGTGTATCTAGAATTGAGTTCAAATTCAAGATCAGATTTAAACTTGGGTCTTCTTAAACTAAATAAGATAAAAGAGATTCCTTATTATATATAGTTAACATGTGTTTAAACTATAAAAACACTTAAAAATTTACATTTTTATTTAGAAATGGAGTCTCCATTGTATTTGTATAACACACTACACCATACTTAGAAAAATTATGTTTATTTAGTCCTAACGTGAACATTAATTTTGACTAAAAGTTTGGGCTGACAAATGTGGAGTGAAAATGACTTAGAGAGGAGAGGCTTTGATGTTGGTTATTCCACTTTGTTCGGCCATATCTAGTGGTCCTTCATCTGAAGTCACAATGTCAAAACCATGCAAGTTACAACAAAGGCTTCATCATCATCACAAAAAAAAAATTAACTTACAAAGCCTTCATCATCATCAAGATTAACAACTGATATCTGAGATATTATCTCTACAAAACAAAATAAAAAATCAGCATACAAACAAAGTAAAGAATAGAATGAAGATCAATTTCATAACTCATTTTTACAAAATCAATAGTTATAACTTCATAACCAAGTGTACAAATAGATATAGTTCTGACATACATCACTAGAAAAATATAAGTGATCCATAGAAATATACTAATATTTTGTTATAGTATCAATAAAGATACAAAATCAATTCATACATCCATAACCGTAGCAGCATGGAACAAGTAATGAAAACTCACCACAAAAGCATTGTAATCACATAATTTAATGCAATACCATACTCATTCTCCTCTCCCATTTCCAAGACCAAAAAAAAAAGCAAAATATACTAATACTACTTGTAGTAGACTATAGTCTATAGTCATTCATCCATTCATAACCGTGGAAACATGGAACATGTAATGATGAACCACCACAAAAGCATTGTCATTTATGATACTCTACTGCATTGAATTAATTTAGATGGAATATCAATTCCAATGCTATATCAATACTAAAAAACAGACTCACTAATTCACTTCCTCCTCTTCAAAACCTATTATACCACTCACTCAATCTCACTGTCAGCTGAGTATTAACGAATAACGACACCAGAAAAAAACTAGTTAGAAACTCAAACTGATGGATCCTCTTATGCCAGAATCTAATAATGTTTATGCAAGAATCTTCATAATGGTATTTCACTATTGATTCACTGTAACACAACATTGTTTCCTTCATGATTCATCCTTAGAGCTTACCTTTATCCTTAGAGCTTATCCTTCTGATGCGGCAGCGTTCATTGGCACAGGAATAAATGCAACAATAAGTTGGAGAATTATAAATAAAAAAGATTAGAAAATTGATTTACCCTACTCCAATTGATGGATCTCATCAAGGTTCTCCTCAGAAAATAAGAAGATTGATTCTCCTTTCAACCTGTCTTGCGTGCAAACAAGCGCTTCCACCATTTTAGGTGTTAGGAAAGTGCAATAATCACTAATAACTCTTCCACCAGTGCTGAAAGCAGATTCTGAAGCTACAGTAGAGGCGGGAATAGCCAACACTTCTCGAGCTATGCTTGTCAAAATAGGATATCTAGTTAAGTTGACTTTCCACGGACCTAAGATGTCAAACTCAATTGTTTTAACATATGGTACCCGTGTTTCTTGTAGATAGGATTCAATTTCAGTCTTAGGATCAGACTTATGCCCAGTTTCTTGATTGTAGTGTCGGAAACTATTATCATCATCATCCTCATTTGGTGGTGTGTTTACTTGGCTAGATTGAGAGTCGTCTAAACCTCGATATTAAACATAAAGTTCTGAAAGAGAAGACCTCAATTTTTTTAAATCATCGAATTTTCCGGTGTCAACATTTAAAAGATCAATATAAAAATCTACAATAGTCAATTTCACCCTTGGATCAAGAGCAAAAGAAATCAATAGTAAGATGTTTATTGTGTCAGGATTTCCTCAATACTTGTTGAATTTACCTTTCATCTTATTTGCCGTGTTTTTGACGTGCTCATTATTACTCTTTAAATGATTATTTATCCCTTTTCAAATGGTGAATACCTCTGCCATATATGAAGCGCTAGTGACATATAATGATCCAGACAAACGATTTATAGATTTGTAAAATATCTCAAGTAAGGGAAGCACTGATGCAACATATGCCCAATCCTCTTTCTTAACTCCTCCATTTGTTTTGTCCTTTTCTTCGTGAAATGTCTATTCTCGTGCATAGAGCAAGTCAAAAGCTTTTTGCCACTGTAAGGCAACCTTCAACATTGAATAAGTTGAATTCCATCTAGTTTCAACATCAAGGATAACAACACCTTTGTATGTAACTTTTTCCTGCACCGCATATTCCATAAATTTGACTAGTCTGCTAGGGGAAGATTTGACATATTTAACCGCATGACGAATTTTTTTAATGCAACTTTTATCCTCCTTCAATCCAGATTTTACAATTAAGTTCAAGATATACACACAATAACGCATGTGAACATATTCCCCATTCAAAACAAGATTACTCCAAGACCCCATCCTTATGTTGAGATACTTAATCATAGTGGTGTTTGACGAAGCATTGTCAACCGTTATGGTCAAGATTTGACTCAACCCCCAACTTCTTAAGTAATCATCAACATATTTTCCAATCTTGTGACCCGAGTGCCCAGTGATTTGACAAAAGTTGATGATTTTTTTATGCATATTCCAGTCACTGTCCATAAAATACATGGTCAAACTCATGTAACTTAAGTTTTGAGTTGAAGTCCAAGTGTCGGTAGTAAAACAAACTCTTCCAAAATTTGACAAGAATTTTTTCAATTTCTCCTCAATGTAGACCGTGATGGAATATAAAACTGAGGCTGCAAAGTGATTAATAACTTTCTAAAGACTTCATTCTTCACAAAACAGAATGGAAGCTCACAACACACAAATGTTTTCAAAAGTAACGCTTGACATTCCTCTTGATTAAATTTAGAATAGCTTGGCGAACAAACTACTTTCCCTTCTGAATTGGTTTTTCTCCTTTTGGTTGGTTGGATGGCATGTGTTTTTATCATAATCATAAGCAGTGCATCTACCTAGATGAGTCTGCATACCACTTATTCTGTTACTATACTTAATTAAGACTCCACAGTATTGACATTTAGCCTTTTTCTTATCACCTTCCACCGCGGTGAAGTGGTTCCACATATCAGACTGCAATTGACGTTTTTTCTTTGGAACGCAGTGGCAATATAGCTTCATCATGAGTGCTAGCTGAAGTTGTAAGACTTATATGCTCTACATTCTCTACCATCTATTTAATAAAAAAAACAATAGCAAAATTAGAACTTAAACCATAAAGTAACATATCACCATAAGAAACAATGCAAGACAAGCCAAACTGAACTGATTACATAAACAAACAAACATCGATTACATTTAAGTCAAGTGTTACATAACCACTCATATTATCCATCACAATTATATTGGTAATTCCACTAATCTATAATGTAAACATACACGCATGAAGAGAAATTAACATGAACTCCACTGCATGGATCTATGCTAAAATCTCAATGAAGAGAAACTAACACTCGTCATATACAATTTCTAAATCAATGAATTTATCACAAAGTACAAACTAAGATACTAGTATATATAAACAAATTATAACTTAATTAAATGACTCTAATTACTTGCATATTTGAATGTTAAAAGTTAAAACTCGCCTTAGAAGTCAAATCCTTACAATATATGATGGGTAAGTAAAGTTATTAAGATAATGATATACATGGTATCTTGATGGGTAAGTAAAGTTATTAAGATAATGATATACATGGTATCTTCATGCTTTTGTCCAACATAAATGATGTTGTTAAACTATAAAAATCCTATGCACATTTTGCATTCTACAAAAACAGATGATGGATGAACATGACACTTTGGAATGAGTTAACTCACTATAAGGATCAATGGATTACCTGACAATATTTTTATTTTGACTTCCTAATACTTGGCATATCTTGCGCCAAATATATATTTATTTAATAAATTTGAACTTTAAAAAATAAAACACTAATAGAATCCAAAAACTCAGTTTTGAAGATATACACCATGGTTTCATCACATGGAAAAGTAGTTGGACATGAAACTGGAAGATGCAATTATCTATGAAGAAACACACTTAATTTCTTTCCTCCCAATAGGAAGAATAAAGGTGAACAGGAAAAATCTCATCCATGATCCAAATTTCAAAACTTTCCTGAACAAAATTACAAACAAACGAAAACTTAGTTTTTATATTTCTAACATTGAATTCCTATTCCAATTCAAACGCATCTTTTACAAAATTCCGCTGCCAATTGGACTTACCTACATCGCCGAATCTCTTTTCCTTTAGTTTAATTTCTGTGTACTAATTCATCGAAAATATAAATTAAACTAAAACATATTTATATTATTGGAAATCAAAGTGATAAAATACGACTCCAATAAGATGTTCATATATTAAGATGTCATAGCCTCATAGGTTTACATTGAACATGTACAATAATTAATTGCTCAGAAAGTTATGCGGTATGAAAGCGGACTTTATGACTCTTATTAAATAAAAATCTTACCAGCACTCTCCAGTCAATTCTCTCTCTCTCTATTTATCTATCTCTCTATCACGGATTGACTCTTTAATCAATCCAGTTTTTCTTTGCTATCGAATTCAAACTTGATCTGAATGTTAGCCTCTAGTTACTCTTTAGATACAGGTAATCAACCTGTAAATGATTGAAACCATATTCAATATGTAAACAAATCTAGAAAATACAACACAACTTCATTTGGGACAAAATATCAGATGGAAGATTTGAACAGTTGGAAGAAATTTTTTAACAAACAGTTAATGGACATTCAAGTTAAAGCCATATATTCAGTAAATAGCAAAGTATTTGAATAAAAACATCTTACTAGATTCCACTGAATAAAAAAAGACATAGAAATTGACGGCAATAGAAGATGTAGAGAAAATGTGAAGTTGTAGAAAAGATGAATAACCTGATGTAAACGATTTGGTAATGGAACAGAACAATCAAACCCACAAGTCAATCTAAGCGGGAACACAGTCAAACACGATTTTCAGAATCACCTCCCCAATCTAAACTCCATGAACGCGCAAAAGCGCTTATTTTCAGAATCACTTTTCAGATGCTATTAGTTCTC
Source organism: Vicia faba (assembly GCA_948472305.1). Taxonomy (NCBI): domain Eukaryota; kingdom Viridiplantae; phylum Streptophyta; class Magnoliopsida; order Fabales; family Fabaceae; genus Vicia; species Vicia faba. Next base: position 605,621,664 of record OX451736.1, on the reverse strand, counting down.
CAAACGAAATAACTTATCATGAAAGTGGTGTTTTCAATTTCAAAGATAGAATTTAGTTTTCATGTTTATTAATGGTTCAATTTTAGTTTATGTTTGATTAATTTTAATTTGGTTCAGTTCTAAAACCGCTAGTAAAATAGTGGTTCAGTTCACTAACCAAATATAATAATTTGATTATTTTAACTTCAGTTCGATTCAGTTTAACAGTTCAGTTCGGTTCATAGATTTTTTTTAACAATCCTAATCATAAATTTTTTTTTTACTTCATAAGGTGAGATAAGAAATTTTCTTGTTAGAATGCTACAAATATATGTGCTTAGGTCTAACAAGATTTATTTTAAAATTTGAACTAATTAATTTTTAAATAAATTTCTAAAAAAATTAATTAAAAAAATTAATAACTTATTTATTTATTTATTAAAATAATATTAATAATTAACTATCCTAGTCAATATTTCAACTAATTAAAAATAATTTTATTGTCTTAATTATCACTATCACATCTACAAAATTAGATGGAAATCAATTAAATCCGTATGTAAAATTCAAAGATTAGAAAATTAATTTTTAAAATAAAGGGGTTAAAAATTTATTAAAATAATAGACCAAAAATGCTTTTAAAACTTTTTATTTGTCAAACTTTTTTTATTATTTATATTATTATTAATGTACTGATAAATGGATTTATAATTTAGGATATAGTAATTTTTTAATTGTTGTTTTATATGTAAAGTAATATTAATTATAGTTTAAAAAAATCTTACGAGCTTATTATAAAAAGAAATTGAAATAAAATAATTTTAAAAATTCAAAGAAGTAATAATAAACTTAAAATAAAAAAAATAAAAAAGAAAAGAAAAGAAAGGAGTAGTATTTATTAGTCGGTAAGACAAGTTGCATTGCATATGGTTTGTTAACTAAACTCTGGCATTATCACACTATTGAGTGGGAAGTGTTATAATATCGAACATTAGAATTAAATATTAAAAAGTGAGAGACAAGATAGCACATGAAAATGAAGTGAGAACAGAGCAAAGAATAGAAGAAGAGAGAATAGAAAAATAGATAGATCTGAGAGAAAATGTCACGGGGTAGTAGTAGATCTGATTCAGGGATATGGTTGAGATGGTGTTTGGTTTTGTTCGCAATGGTATCCGCTTTAGGTGTATGCGGTCCTGCTCTTTACTGGAGATTCAAAAAAGGCATCACTCTTCGCTCCTCTAACTCCAAACTCTCTTGTCCTCCTTGTATCTGTGATTGCCCTCCTCCTCTCTCCCTCTTCCAACTCGCTCCTGGTAATTTTCATCCAAAACCTCTTTCTACTTTCCAATTTTTTTTTTTTATCTTCCATTTCTGGATCTAACTAACTGCCTTCATTCTATCTTACCCAGGGCTAGCCAATCTCTCTGTCACAGGTTAGGGTTTCTTTTTACGCATCTTAATTTCTTCTGTTTTATATTATTTCAATCTTAGAATGAATTGCTAAATATCTATTATGTCTGACGGTTCATATGTGTGGCTGAATATTATCTTGGGTGGTATATGTATATATAGAGATAACTTTGTAAGATACGTGATTAGTTGGTGGGTACTGGGTAGTCCAATAATTGGATGACAGAGACCTTGGAAATTTATAGGTAATAAACCATAAAGAAGAATTTAGAACTGGGTAGTTTTTTGTCACACATGATTTACCATAAGGCATTATGGTTTCATTTGATTCATATAGCCAATCCTACTTAAAAAAGGTTTTTATTGTTGTAAACTTTTTGCTTTGTAAATCAATCCTCACACTCGAATGTGCTGTATCCATCAATTTGCAATATAATATAAACTTAGGTATTTTTCGGTCAATTGGCTCCAATGAATGTTTTTGGATCATGCGAGCTATTGATCAAGATTCTGAAAGGTTCATCATGCATAAACCTGTTGCTAGATTGTTGCTAATGCATATAAATAACATCAGTTATGATGATGAACAGATTGTGGAGGCAATGATCCGGAACTAAAGGAGGAGATGGAGAAGCAGTTTGTGGACCTTCTAACCGAGGAGCTAAAGTTACAAGAGTCGGTTTCTGAAGCGCACACGCGACATATGAACATAACTTTGGCTGAAGCAAAAAGAGTGGGGTCTCAATACCAAAGAGAAGCAGACAAATGTGTTGCTGCAACTGAAACTTGCGAGCAGGCAAGAGAGCAGGCTGAAGCCAAGCTCACCAAGGAGAGAAAACTGACTTTGATATGGGAGAAACGGGCACGCAAAGTAGGCTGGGAAGGAGAATAACTGCATCATGTTTATTATTTTTATAAAAATTATTTATATGGTTATAATCATCATTTTATATATAAGCATGCAAGCAAAATGCTTGACTTGTCAAAGTATTCTCTTCCCTACTGTGTTTGTTTGTTCCTGCAAATGTGTGCTATAATCAACAATTTTTACCTCCTGATGATACCAGGCACGCAAAATAGGCTGGGAAGAAGAATAACTGCATCATGTTTATTATTTTTATAAGAATTATTTATATGGTTATAATCATCATTTTATATATAAGCATGCAAGCAAAATGCTTGACTTGTCAAAGTATTCTCTTCCCTACTGTGTTTGTTCCTGCAAATGTGTGCTATAATCAACAATTTTTACCTCTGCTGATGATACCAATTAATGATCCACATAGAGGAGAGGAGTGTTCATTGCTTGAGGCAAATCCGAACCAAACTATGGTGTTTGGGTCAAGTATTTTTTTTTTAGTTTGGGTAAAAATCGAACGAAATTAGTGAAATCCGATGTTAATTGTAAAAATTAGTATAAGATGTTTCATTTCAAGAAGAAAAAAAATGAAATGTCATTTATAACCTATATGGAAAAATGGAAAATTTAAAAATTTTGTATTATTATGCAAAATTATTTTATATATATCCGTTTGGTTTCATTAAAATTTCAAATTTCATTAATCAATCCAATTCAAACCAATCTATTGCCTTTTGGTTTGATTCGATTTGGTTTTTACGGTAAAATTGTGCAAATTTAAATCAAATCAATTCATATACTTTTAACCAGTTTGAGCATCTTAGAATTAAATCGGTCCGTAAAACATCTCGAATTTCACGTGGGAAAAATGTAAGGGGATTTCTTAGTACACTCTTATATGGGTGAAAAACACCTCTGAAAACTCCAAAATATCCTTCAGATATGCATATCCGAATGAACCCTTAAATCCATTTTCAAAGTGTTTCGAAGATGCATATCCGAAAATCTCTTGTTTACACGTTATTATAATTTGCACACTATTTAGTGATATTTTCGGATATGTATATCCGAAACACCTTGAAAATGGATTTAAGGGTTCGTTCGAATATGCATATCTGAAATCCTGGACAAAATGCTTTTACAACATGGTTTTAAAAAAAAATATCAATGTGATGCCTAATAAATGTCAAATATTTGATACATAATTCGTTTAAATAATATTGAAATACCAAAGACAGAAAATGATACAAACATAAATTATTCATAAATACCGGAAATTAGTACATAAATTGTTTAAAAACTACGAAATGTAAAATAAATACATCTTTAAATAAAAGAAAGACATAGTCTATTGTGTATGCCTAACCTAAGCCCCTGGCCCCTCCTTTGCCTCTTGTAATCCACTACAAAAGATGTCTCCCTAACCATCATCTCTACGATGACCATTGCATCAGGACCACTCCTCTCAATGATTCTTAAGTTCAAAGCCTCTTGCCCAATCAATTGTATCTGCTAACAGATCGACAAGACATCAGTGGCATGATCATCATGGGCCTGCTGATTCTCCAAGATCTCCTTTTGAGTTGGCCTAGATGGACGTCCAAGAGCATACAGTATCATAATAGGGTGTGATAATTTGTAGAACCATGTGACGTATCCCTCTACACAATGTCAACTGATGGATGCTCGCATCATCCGAGCCTACTCTAGAACCATATAATTCTCTCAGTCCTGGAAGATGTCATCGAGCTCCCGACGGACAATGGTGTCAGGAGCAGTCTGAAAGAGAGATTTGGGTATGGTCTGTACATAGTCAAAATGTCGGATGCATCGCTCCGGAAGATATTTGACCATAGTGTTGGTCCCACATGCAAGCCAACCTGAGTATAATGAGATGGGGTCGAATGAGATAATCTCCTTGTGATCCTCAAAAGGCGTCCAAATGATGTCATCATGAATAGTCCAATCAAGATACATCTGGAACCACTGCACATAATGATTCCCTATGTGGAGGCTATACCTGGCAGCTCTCGACATGTCCTCAGTATAATCTGGCTCATAATCGAAACCATGAATGCGGTGGAAGTGAGAAATGATCCATCCTTGAAAACAAATAAGAGATATGTAAGAAAAAATTATTCATAGCAAAATAAATGTAATAGTTAGAATGAAAGGTATCGTGAGCAGTGTGCAAGAGCCTGTAAGCTGTCGCGTCCTCTATTTAGAAGCTTCATTCAATTTTTAGTATATGTATACCAAACAACCAGCCCCTCAGTTTCACTCCCCAAATGTATCCAAATCCATGAAGTACTGGAGATATGTCACATCCACGTAGGTTACACTTTTATCCATAAAACGAATGTGCCAACTAAGAACAAAAAGTAACACCACAAAGCACACTCGCGGTGGTACTGAGCAAGGAACTCATCGCCCTCACTCTCGACAGCATCTTCCACATCCAGGTGCTCTCCATATAGTTCGCCCAGGAATGAGAACTTGGCATGAGCCCCATTAGTTGAGTCACACTGTTCAAATTCCTTTTCTTGTTGAGCTCTCAAATACTCGACCATCTACTCAATTACTTCACCACGAGTAATCTGAGAGTGATTAAGTAACCTCCCTCTGATAGGAAGGTGTAGTAGGTATTGCCACTTCGTCGAGTGTGATCGTCATCTTTCCAACATGAAAATGGAAAGATGACGTCTCCTTGTGCCATCTCTCGGCAAATGTCCCTTGCATGCCATGGCTAATAGTACCGTAACTGGAACAACAAAGTCCAGTATGTCTGGAGCCAAGAACGGCCTCCTTGAACCAATTATCATTAGGATGATGTAGTTCAAATATTTTTCGCGCGTGGTTCACGAACTTTATGGGCCGACGTTCCTATTAAAAAAATTAGTGTCAATATTAGTCGTTAAGATATTTGTGTATAAATCATTTAAATAAAAGGTGTAATAAAATATATACCTCTCCATTCCAAACATGTGGAACGACATGATCAGTATAATAGATCAATACAGAGGTGTCGGAGGCCCCACATGGATACCCCGTGTTTTTCTTCCTCATTGGTGCATGTAGATGTGCAGTCGGTGTATCAACCTCGTCGAGTTCCTGTGTCAGAAGATCAACCTCCTCGGGTTCCTGTGTCAGAACATCAACCTACTCGAGTACCTGATAATTATCCTGAGACGAGGATGAATGAGACAGACGACTCCTCGGAGCTGAAGTAGATCCTCCCGCCACTTCCTCACGCGGTATCCGACCCCGTCCTCGATTCCTAGTAGTCTACTCAACTCTCTCACACTCAGCGAAGGCAGTCTAATTTGGTCTACCAAGTCTCAATCTGGCGTTCGGGTTCTCAGCCATTATCCTGGAAAAAATAACAATTACTCAAGGAAGAAATAAGTTTGAACAAGTTTGAAAAACTTTTAAAAAAAAATAACAATTCAGGCTTAATTTCAGATGTGCATATCTGAAACTACTCATAGGGGTTTTCGGATATGCATATCCGAAAAAACCCGCGACAACCATTTACAGATCAATTGAAGCTTTTTACCCTAAATCACCCAAAAACTTCCCTTTCACACCAAAACAACCACATTTCACAAGTTTTACTTCAACCAACTCAATTTACACGATTCTAAATAACATATTTTACATTTGCAAAGTAGAACAATGGATTCAAAGAAACTTACTCAAATTCGAAGTCTTGAAGTGTTGTTGAAAATGTGTTTTGCTTCTTGAAAATGTACTTTGTTTTTGAAATGAGTTAATAATGTTGCTCAAAGATTGCAAACAAAGAGAGTTGAAACATAGAGAGTTGAAATATAGATGGAAATGGGAAAAATATATTATGTTTCGAAATTTTGTGTATATTAACATCATTCAGACATGCATATCCGAAAATTCCCTATACTTAAATTAAAGAGTGTTTTTGAAGATGCATATTCAAAAACCCTTTGAAAATTAAATATTTGATTATTTCAGATATGCATATCCGAAAACAACCTAAAAATAAAATATTTGGTTCGTTCGGATATACATATCCAAATTCAAGAGATATTACGGAAATTTCGCCAAAGGGCTCTAAAAAGATATAATGGTGCATAAAGAAATCCCCAAAATGTAAACAAAAAACTTTCTAGATCTACATCTCGTTTAATGTGTAGGGGATTTCTTTGTACACTCTTAAAACACCTCTACAAACCCCAATATACCCTTCGGATATGCATATCTGAACGAATCCCTATATTTCATTTCCAGGGGGTTTTCGGATATGCATATCCGAAATAACCCAATATCTCAAGTTTTTTTTAATTTTATTTTGATTTTATTTTGAAAAGATATTTATTTATAATATAGTTATCATATAATTAAAGTGAGCTATTATTAATAAAGAATAACTTAAATTTATAATTGAAAACTATAGATTAAAGTAAATTTATAATATAAAATTAAACAATGAATACAATAATTAAATTTCTAATTACAATAGTGAAATGTAATTGTGTTTTAATTTTTTATTTAAAATTATGAATAATTTTTGGATAAAAAATATAAGAAATATGTTTTAATTATAACTTTAAAAGTTAAATTTAATTTAGATGACACTTTTATTAGGAGAACTAAAACGGACATTTCTAATAAAAGTTTAATTAGAAATGACACTTTTAAGTTATTCTTTATTAATAATAACTCATTTTAATTATATTATAAATAAATATTTTTCCAAATAAAATAATTATTTTTTGAAATATTAGATTATTTCGGATATGCATATCTGAAATAACTCAATATTGAATTATTGGGTTATTTCATATATGCATATCCCAAAGAATCCTTAAAAAAGTGAAATATGGTGAGTTTGAATATGCATATCCGAATTTTGAAGATATTATGGAAATTTCATCAAAAACCTTTAAAAAGACATAAGAGTGGATAAAAAAGCCCCTTAATGTTTATTATCATCCAACTAATTATGTTAGTTGGGCTGCGATTGGTTCATTCTCACATTTTCTTTTCTTTTTCTCAACATTTAAATAAAATACTAACTATCCTTTTGGTTTAGTTCTCATAAGTGTTCTCAATATGTCGAATACAACAAGCATATTTTATTAATTATTTAAGTGATTTGGACAATAAATTTAATTCTTCGATATATTTTAATTTGTAAATAGATCTCACGAAAGGGCTAATCTAATAGAAAATCTCTCATTACACTCTTATATAGTGGAACGAACCTCTGAAAACTTTAAAATATCATTGAGTTTATTCAGAGATACATCTCTCAACACATCAAATATTATTTTTTGTCAAAATTTAGTTCAGAGATGTATTTGTAAATTTTCCTGAGATTAATTCGGAGATACATCTTCAAACATACCTCTGAACCCATTTTCCAACAGTTTCATTTAGAAGATTTTTTAAACCACTCAGTGATATTTTTGGAGATGTATCTCCGAAAATCTCCAGCGAAAAATTGAATATATGCCACCATGCATGATCATCTCTCTCACCTTTAAAACTTTTTCCATAACCAAAGACTTTAAAAAAAAATCATTTTCAACAAACTTTATTTCCAAACTAACTTTCTTTCATTTTATCACATCAAAGGACCAAAAGAAGCTGCAATTTAAAAAAAAAGTTTCTCATTTCATCCCTCATTGCTTGCATTAATCTTGTGTTTAAGCTAAAAAATGTTCACTTTATCCGAACTCACTTGCCATAATTAAGGAAGCTAACCCAATCACTAAGACTCATTGAAAGCTGCTCAAACTCAAAACACGATACCCTTTTGCAAGGTGAGTTTTCTGACTTTTGAACTATTCATATAGGCATTGTTAGGCTTCCATTTTCAAAGATAAAATGTAGATACCATTGCCACGAAATTGTACATATCCATAGTTTGCATTTATATGGCCTGAGCTTAGAGAATTTTGGAGTTGAAGTTTCTAAAAAAATTAGGTTTCAGTTTAGGGCCAACAAAGTTCTCATTCATCTGTGATTTATAGCTTTAGTTAATCCCGTCACGAAGTCCATTGAAATGCTATCCCATTTCCATTCTGGAACTTCCAACGGTTGCATTAACCCTGCAGGCTTCTGATGTTCAACTTTCGACTTCTGACAAGTTAAACATGCATACACAAACCGAGCCACATCACTCTTCATCCCAGGCCACCAAAACAAATTCTTCAAATCCTGATACATTTTTATAGCTCCTGGATGAATGCTCAACTTGCTTATATGACTTTCCTCGAGAATCACTTTCTTCATCTCTGCATCATCAAGAATACAAATTCGATTGCGGAATGTCAACACACCTTGCGCATCTAACTCAAAGTCTTTATTCTCAGACTGATCCATCCCAACCATCGAGTCTACCAATTTCACGTCTAACTTCTGAGCTTCTTTGATACTGTCCAGAAATTCATTATTAATCTTCAACATCCCCAATATAACACTATGTGGTGTCACCTCCCAAACTAAGCTCATATCTCTAAACTGTTCAATTAATTCCAACTCTTTAACCATCATTTCCGACATATGTAAAGTCTTTCGACTTAACACATCAGCTACCACATTTGCTTTTCCTGGATGATAATTCAAATTGAAATCATAATTCTTTAACAACTCCAACCATCTTCATTGTCTCATATTCAATTCCTTCTGATCAAATAAATACCTTAAACTCTTATGGTTGCTAAATATTTCAAATCTAGCACCATAAAGATAATGTCTCCAAATCTTCAACACAAAAACAATTGCAGCAAGCTCTAAATCATGCATAGGATAGTTCTTATCATGAGTCCTCAACTGCCATGATGCATAAGTAACTACCTTATCATTATGCATAAGCACACCTCCTAAACTCATCTTAGAAGCATCACAACATACCACAAAAGGTTCTCCTGGATTAGGTAATATCAAAATGGGAGCCGACGTTAATATTTTCTTCAATTATGTAAAACTTTCTTCACATTGAGTGTCCCAAACATAAGCTCTACCTTTACAAGTCAACTTAGTAAACGAAAGTGCCAACTTAGAAAAACCTTCAATAAATCTTCTATAATAACCAACTAATCCCAAAAAACTTCTAATCTCGATAGCCGACTTTGGAGTTTCCCACTGCAACACAACATCTACTTTAGATGGATCTACAATAATTCCACTAGTTGAGATCACATGACCAAGAAAACTAACCTCCTTTAACCAAAATTCACACTTAGACAGCTTTGCATACAACTTATTCTCTTTCAAGACTTGCAATACTACTCTTAAGTGTTCTGCATGCTCTTCTTCTGACTTAGAGTAAATCAAAATGTCATCAATGAACACCACTACAAATTGATCCAAATAAGTATGAAAGATACGGTTCATGTATTTCATGAGTACTCTTGGTGCATTAGTAACACCGAAAGGCATCACCGAATACTCATAATGTCCATAACGCATCCTGAAAGCCGTCTTCTTGGTATCTTCATCCTTCACTTTAATCTGATGATATTCCGACCTCAAATCAATCTTACTAAACACACGAGCATCCACCAATTGGTCCATCAAGTCATCTATTCTTGGAAGTGGATACTTGTTCTTAATCGTCACTTTATTCAATTGTCTATAATCAACACAAAGTCTCATACTTTCATCTTTCTTCTTTACTAGCAACACTAGAGCTCCCCAAAATGATACACTTGGTCTTACAAATTTCTTTTCAAGTACCTCTTCCAATTGCTTCTTTAACTCTGACATTTCAGATGCAGACATCCTGTATGGTGCCATACACAGGTCTGGTACCAGATACAAGATCAATAGCAAATTCAACTTCTCTCTATGGCGATACATCAGGAATTTCATCAGGGAAAACGTCAGGAAATTCACGCACCACTTGTAATTCCTCAATTATAGCTTGATTCTCGACAGATAGCGACGCCATCAACGAGAACATCTGAGCCTCTTCTTGCATCAACTTCCGCAATTGTCTAGCATACAACAGACCAACTTCCTCTTCCTCAGGAGTAGAAAACCTCGCAGACTTGTTATAATAATTAATATGAACATACTTATGCTTTAACCAATTCATACCTAAGATCACATCCAACCCACTTAAAGGCAAACAAACCATATCAACAGCAAAGTCTCAGTCGAAGATCGACAAAGAACACTTTAAACACACAAAAGAAATAGTCACTGATCACTTGGCTGGAGTATCGACGACCATCTCTCCATTCATAGAAGACAACATAAGACCAAATATTTCAACACAATCAGTGACAATAAAGTAATGAGTAGCACCGATATCAATAATAGTAATTAAAGGAGTACTATTAATGAAACATGTACCTCTGATGAGTCTGTCCTCAGTAGCTGCCTGATCCTCAACCAAAGCGAACACTTTACCACTGGTTTGCGCCTTCTTTGGTTTCTGACACTGACTACTGATGCGTCCTTCTTCACCATAATTGAAACAAATCACCTCCTTATGCTTGCACTCAGATACAACATGTCCATTCTTACCACAACGGAAACACCTCTTTACCTCAACAGTACACACATTACTCTTATGCCCATGTTTTCCACATTTGAAACAAACCACACCAGCATGAGCATCTCTCCCACTAGTCCTCTGACCCTAAGAAGCTTTATGTTTACCTTTACTAGTTGGGGAATCATAAGGCTTACCACGACTTTATTGGTGCTTACCCATCTTCTCAATGATAATCTTGTAATGAGCATTATTATCCTCTTCATAAATTCTGCAACTATCAATCAAATCAGCAAAGACACAGATCTTCTAGTATCCAACTGCCTTCTTGATCTCTGGGCGTAACCTGTTCTCAAACTTGATGAACTTAGAAAACTCAACATTTACCTCACTATACTTCCTCATAAATTCCCTCCTGAACACAGCCCAAGTGACATTCTCACTTGCGGCTTCCAACCTCTGACACGTCTCTAGCCACCAGTCACCAGCTTCGACTTCCAGCATATGAGTGCCATACTGAACCTTCTACGCTGGAGTGCAGTCCATCACACGAAAGATTCTCTCAATCTCTTTCAACCAATCCAACACTCCGTCAGGATCATACTTACCCTTGAAGGTATGCGGATTCTCCCTCTGGAAGGTCTCTAAACTACGAGATCCAACATTCCCATAAGTGTTCAGTTGATTCTCCGTAGCATGCACCATTGCTTCTAAAGAAGCAGCAAGTGCAACATCATTCCTTCTATCCATCTCAACTTATCACTACAACATAAACAACAGTTAGAACTCAAATTAAAAATACTCGATTGTTAAACAAAACTATGACACGATAACTTTGTCGAACGAACCGCCTTGCTTTGATACCAACTATGTAACACCCTAATTCTACCCGACAATATATATAAATCAGAGTTATATGAATTCTACAACTGAATCAGGATGCCACAAATTCAACTTAAAATAATAACATTCATTACCGATACATAACACCTTAAATTTGGATGAACCCACAACAAACATAATTCAATCTTAAAAAGAAACATCAACTTTCATAACTACGCATCAGAATCATAAAATTTGACTTAAAAGAGTATAACATCTTTAACCAACTGAAACAACTTCAAAACAACTATTACTTAATAATATTCAACTTAAAGTTCAATCTACTGAAATAGTAACAATAAAACAACAAGCGTTCAACCCCCCGAGTGTTACATATCAGAGCAATGATACCGACTCGAACTACTGAAGGTATGCCACCTTTACTCTGGGTTACCTGCACGTTACAACATCGGGGTAACATTCAAATAGAAGGAGTGAGATATCGAATAATATAATAGAATGTATGATAAATATTACATTAGAATCAGTTCATACATATTCATCACTTCTCAAGTTTTAACATCATAAGCATAATCAAATCAACCGCACAACGACTCAGAATGCAATACCGAATGCAACTCATTTTTATGAAAATGCATGTGGTACTAATGGAGCAGAACTCCCATCTTAAAAATCTGCCAATAAATAGAGGCATCAACAAGGAATAAGCCTTCTTCGCATTTTGCCAATCCATGCCATCAGAGTATGCAAATGTATATGACTCAATGAATGCATTATCATCTACTCACAACAATCATCATCCATCACAAGGCATAAGCCCACATCACCATTATTACCAGTACATAGAGGTAATTCATCATCATTTAAAATTCCCTGCAACTTCGTATTACCAACAAGAATTCACAGTGACAATCACAACAATACGACAACTCAACGTAAATCAACATTGACCATAAGCCTAAAAATTCAAGACCACCTGCAATTCGTATTTTTCAGCCAAGTATTCAACACACCATATCGACTAAAATATACAACAAATGTTCCGTATAATTATTCAGACGATTCAACTATACCGACTTAATAAATATCTGCAAAAATTACTACTTTTTCCTCTCTGTACTACTATTATCAAACCCACACGGCTACTGCTAGTTCATATTATTCCTATTATTTCATTACTATGCTAATTTAACAAACCTGCTACTAATTTATCTCTACTATTAATATATATATTAGTTACTAATGTCTCTGCTATTTTAATATCAACTATGTTATTTACTAACTCTGTTCTTTTAATAAATTTGCTACTAAAACTTAATTAAGTTAAAGTAGTTTTTATTATTCTTATTTTTATGAAAAGACTAAGTATATATAAATATACTACCCTTAATTAATAGAAAACCATGCCCCTCAACATACTTTTTGTGTCCCTAAGCACGCATCTGTGCCCCTAGGCACGCATTGGTGCCCCTAGGCACGCATCTGTGCCACCCGTCACACTCCCTTCTACCAAATTGTGTAGGCCGGTACACCCTTACGCCCCTCGGCATACAACATCAATCGTGCCACTCAGCACACCAAATGTGTCGCTCGACACATCGTGTTTTCACGCAGACTTATGTAATTTCTTCTACTTGTCCAGATTTCCTTCGATTCTCAGTTTCTCAAACCCAGACCAACACAACATATAATCACAGCAACATAACAACTATACCAACGTCGACATAGAATAATTTTTAACATATTCAATGATAAAATAGGTTAATTTTGCAGACAATTCATAAACAAGTACAATAATTATATGTACCGCAACATTACACCGACCCAATTCCTACATAATGTTCATCATAATTCCCATTATAGAGTCATACCCCCATCCTTACCTTGGATTGAAGGTCACTCTACAATTTTCTGATCGAATCCCGCTTCGCCTCTTCTCCTTATTCCTCTTATTTGCAACTTCTCCTTCTTCTGTAACTCCTACAATTAACTTCCAATTCTTTATTCTCAATTAACCTAACTTCTATTATTACTAAACTTAATAACAATAGTCTAATTGGGCCTAATCCTCACACCCCCTTAATACAACATACCACATAAATTAGCCCAATCACTAACACCAATAATTCCAACATTTACTATTATTAATCGATTAATTAATTAATTAATTAATAATAATCTAACAACTTCAATAAGTAATCCACAGATGATTTAATTTAAATAATTAATTAAATTAACGAGCGTTATAGTACCTCACTTTGATATTCCTGAGCCTGTGGAAATTGTGTATCATAACAAGCTTGCTGTGACTCCCCTTGTAATTTGCTTGCCTGGACCCGTCCCATACGAGTAAGATAAGGTTGTGCCTTACAAATATAATGCAATGATGTTGGAGGATGGCAAAGAGGTGGAAATTAAACATTTATCTTCTATTGAAAATATTGTAGAAGCTAGTGGTGTGACCCCGTAGCGATCGAGTTTTTGCTCAGGCACCCCATTTATATGAGTCATTGAAAAAACACGATTTATCACTATTCTCTCTTCATCCTCATCAAAAGAGATTCGAGAAATCCTAAGTGACTTTATAAATTAGAAGATCACACATCTGTAACCTTCAACGATTTCAATAATAAATTCAGATACACTTATGTTATTCTCTTATTGAATTTTGATATGAGTTTAAGCGGTGTGAGTCGATGACATATTTAATTTATAGAGATTAATTTAGACTTACATTCTTTATTTATATATATCGATAGAAATCATAAGGTTACGAATAAACTTAACATGTGAAATCTTATGTATATTTTGTTTTTGTGTTTTGGGTTTGCTCTTTTTTTTTGTTGTTTTAATATGTGATGGTTTCTTGTTTTTTTTCTAATCAGTGTGATGTATTTCATTATCTTGGAGAAATTTACACCATTAGTATGAATAGGTAATTGGTTAATTAAATACCTTTACTTAATTTTGTAGATAAGAGATGATAAGAAGTGGATGAAAGACATGTAAGTCATGTTTAAGTTAATTTGTTAATACACTATTATAGTTGATTTAGTTGTTGTTCCCATAGGTTAGGGGTGGCAAAATGGATCCGATCCGTTGGGCATGTCCATTTTACCTGCACTTTAATGCGGGGAGGACCAAGAATTTAGGTCCTCACCCTCCAATGTGACCGTCCGCTCCACTCCGTTTTCTTCGCGGGCTTTTGCGTGCATGATTATTAACATAAAATTTTGCATTTTTAGACCTAAAAGGTACAGTGTCCGCATGCTTTCCCCGCCCCGCATTCACTTTTTTGCAGGACGAACCTAGGTTTTAGACCCTCATCCTCAACTATGCCTGCCCCGTCTCGTTTTTTTACTGGCTTTTGCGAGGCGAGCCTAAACGGGGGCGGACATGCCCGTTTGCCAACCCTACATAGATTATCTCTCGTCTCTTTTAAAATGTTGAACTATTTATGCAGCCAATAAACTAGGTGATATATTAGTGAGAAAATTTTTCTTTGCATTTAGTAGTGGTGATTTTTATCTCTGAAAATTTAAAAATATATTTCAAATATGTACTTTTGAACACACCTTGTAAATTTAGGATATTAGATGACTTCAGATATGCATATCCGAAATAATCCCTAAAAAACTTAAATGATGTGACTTCAGATATCCATATCCGAAATCATCTAATATTCTAAATTTATTTTGATTTTATTTTGAAAAGATATTTATTTATAATATAATTAAATTGAATTATTATTAATAAAAAATAACTTAAATTTATAATTAAAAATTAAAAATTAAATTAAATTTATGATATAAAATTAGACAATAAATACAATAATAAATTTTTGAGTATACCGATGAAATGTAATTATTTTTTAATTATTTATTCAAAATTATGAATAATTTTTAATAAAAAATATAAGAAATATTTTTTAATTGTAATTTTAAAAATTAAATTTAGATGAGATTTTTTAGTTTTAATTATAGAATTGATAATTAATTATTATATTGTGATTAAAAAATTTATTATATTAAAAAAATATTTATATTATAATTAAAAATTAAATGTTATTAATAATTAATATTACTAAAATAAAATATTTAATATTAAATGAATAAATTTTTGTAAAAAAATGATGAATAATTCATAAATAATAGAGATTTTCTCTCTCTCTCTCTCTCTATATATATATATATATATATATATATATATATATATATATATATATATATATATATATATATATATATATATATATATATATATATATATATATATATATATATATATATATATATATATATATATATATATATATATATATATATATATATATATATATATATATATATATATATATATATATATATATATATATATATATATATATATATATATATATATATATATATATATAAAAGAATAAGAATTAAAATAAAATCAAAATAAATTTTGAATATTATGTTATTTCAAATAGACATATTTAAAGCTATCAAATTTTAATTTTTTAAAGATTTTTTGTATATACATATTTAAAATAATATAATATTTTATTATTAGATCATTTTAAATATATATATTCGAACAAACTTATAAAAAATTGAAATTTAATAATTTCAAATATCCATATTCAAAATTTAAAATATTTTAGAAATTTTGTTAAAGGTGCGAAAGAAATCTACTATTGGGAAATAAATTTATTAGAGAAATAATTATACGGAGTAATAATAATTATTATTAAAAAGTCTATAATTTCCAAATTACTAGATGTTAATAGAAGAAGTTAAGAATGATTTATTTTTTGGTTGTATTTGGGGTATGTAGTTTGGCGGCAAAGGATAATTGAATTGGAATCCAAATGGAAGATGAAGAAGAAGAAGTGTTGTCGTCGTCTTCTTCCTCCGATTCCGATTTCGATACCGAATCCGGTGACGCTGAAATTGAAGTTGAAGAGCGAAAATCTCAAAATGTAGATGCACTGATAAAAGGGGACCTGATCGTGAAGAGACAATCGTTGCTACCGCGAGTGTTATCAGTAGGTACGAATGGAGGCGCTGTTTGCAGAAAACCGTTTAAACCTCCATCCGATGCTGCTTATACTAACAATCAAGACCTTTCTCGTAGGCTCTTTGCTCGCAAAAGGTTTGTCCCATGGGGTTCCACTACTCCCATTCCCATTCCTAACCCTACTCCCTCACCTTTATCCGAGTTCAATTTGAATATTCCACTCCCCGAGGACCAACTCAAACCCTCACCTTTGCCCCCTGGAATTGATCCTCTTATACTCTGGCAACCGGATCCTCCAGATTCTAATTTCACACCAATATCAGTTGATACCTTGCTCGTTCGTTTCCTTCGTCCACATCAGAGGTAACTAATCCATCTCCTTTTACCTCTTTTATTCAATCATATTATATATACTCATCATACTAATTATTATTTATTCCTTTCAACTTCTTTGATGCAGAGAAGGGGTTCAATTTATGTTTGACTGCGTTGCAGGTCTCTGTGATACACCTGATATCAATGGATGCATTTTGGCAGATGACATGGGGTAACTTTTTCTTCTTCTTCTTTACAAATAATCATTACTTTTCTTTCTGAATTCTTCTCACTTACCTATGTCTCAATTTGTTTCTGACCACACAGTTTGGGGAAAACACTGCAGTCCATTACATTACTATATACTCTTATTTGCCAAGGCTTTGATGGGAAACCTATGGTTAGAAAGGCCATCATTGTCACTCCTACCAGTCTAGTCAGCAATTGGGAAGCTGAAATCAACAAGTGGGTTGGACAAAGAATTCGCCTTGTTGCTCTTTGTGAAACCACACGCGAAGATGTTATCTCTGGGATTAACAGTTTTACAAGCCCCCGAAGCAATTTGCAAGTGCTCATTGTTTCATACGAGACATTCCGAATGCATTCATCCAAGTTTAGCGATACTGGCTCCTGTGATCTCCTCATCTGTGATGAAGCTCACAGACTGAAAAATGATCAAACAATAACAAACCGGGTACTATTACTATTTCATCTCCTCCCCTTCCTCTTTATAAGCATGTTTTTCTGAGTTACTCACAAATACTTCTTGGATTAGGCATTGGCTGCTCTCCCATGCAAGCGTAGAGTTTTGTTGTCAGGAACTCCTTTGCAGGTGAGGATCTATGCATTCTCTGCGTTGTGCTGTGAGTTATAATCCCAAGTCTTTGTTTATTTTATTTTAAATGTGTATGGCATGTGCCACTTGCAGAATGACTTAGAAGAATTCTTTGCAATGGTTAACTTCACTAATCCTGGAGTATTGGGACCCATTGCTCATTTTCGACGTTATTTTGAGGTACATCTATACATTACATTTTAGATTATGGCTGCACATTGTTTCTAAAGCTTAAGTTCATAATTCATATAATGTCAGAGTCAGAATATACTAGAAAATAGGAAGGACTTGTTCAGTTGTCAAATAAAAGTCAATATTCAATGGTATGTACATATTTTTATTGTTATTACTACAACAAGAAGTCAAACTAACTTCAAAAAGCTTCCAGAATATTTCATGCTAGAATGAGTTTACCCTTCTCCTTTTTTTCTGATTTTGACCGTGGCTTACCTGCACCGAATCATAAAGGCGCCAATAATTTGTGGAAGAGAACCTGCTGCTACTGCAGAAGAGAAGAAACTCGGTGCCGAACGTACTGCAGAATTAAGTGCCAAAGTTAATCAGGTTATATTTTTTCTTGGGCTGTGCATGCAAATTAGACTTTACTATGTACTTTCAGAGAGCTGTATTAATATCCATCACTAGTCCTTGATGTTATAATCCTGCTAGTAAACTAGAAAGTGTTATACAGAATTAATAGCTAAATGACAATGTAGTGCTACGTATTCTGTCTGTCAAGAAAATATACTTTTGTTTTGCTGAAATTGACTTGCCAATCTGCTTTTGCAGTTCATACTAAGACGGACTAATGCGTTGTTATCAAATCATTTACCACCGAAGGTAGTGTATTTTTCTCTGTAATTAAACATATATGGGTAGTTAAACAAGTATTGAAATATTTAAAGTTTTAAACATATATTTTGTTTACATATATATTATTACCTTGACTGAAGAAAAGGTCCTTAAATAAAGCACACAAAAATAAACTATGGGTAATTGATAATTATCTGGTCCTCTTAATCTCGTATCCATGACCTTTTACTTTTGTGGTACAGATAGTTGAAGTTGTTTGCTGCAAGTTGACTCCGCTACAATCAGATCTATATAAACACTTTATACAATCCAAAAATGTAATGTCCAGTTTTGTTTGAGCGAACACATTTTTCATAAGACTGACCATAACAAGGTTGTCGAGCCTGCATAGATAAATATGTTTCCTCAAATGCAGGTTAAACGGGTGATTAATGAAGAAGTGAAGCAAACAAAGATTTTGGCCTACATAACAGCTCTAAAAAAGTTATGCAATCATCCAAAGGTATGATTTAAATCTTTTTGTTTTTTGGGCGAGGGAAGGAGTGGTTTCTTTCTATTGCTATTGTCTATATGCTTGGACAAAATACACCTTGTAAACTTGGTTAGTTTTTTCCTTAAATAGTCTGTGAAGCTCTTCTATGGGTATCATTGTAATTAGCAAGAAGACTATTTGTAATGATTTATTTTCATTCATTTCCTCTAAACTTAAGATGCTTTGTTAATAATTGTGAAAGAAACCATCTTCTGGTTCTGGTCACACTTTCTTCCTCACAACAATAATGTCTTGCAGCTCATCTATGATACCATACGAAGTGGGAGTCCAGGAACTTCAGGTTTTGAGAACTGCATCCGATTCTTCCCTCCAAATATGTCATCTGGAAGGTAATTTAGTTTATGTTTCAGTTAGACTTATAATTTTGGTGCCACCATTTAGTCATTCTATGGAGGATAATATGTAGGGCTGGATCATGGACAGGAGAACATGGAGGCTGGGTTGAGCTTTCTGGTAAAATGCAAGTCTTGGCAAGATTACTTGCTCAATTACGTCAGAGAACAAACGATCGCATCGTCCTTGTCTCAAACTATACTCAGGCATGTGGTAACAAGAAAAGTTGTCTTGGAACTATTTTTTAATAGTAGGTTTAGGCTTGTAGCTAACCAACACAACTGTTTAAATGTTTAGAATGATTAGAGTTCCGCACTTTTATGAGATGATTCATATATTTTTTATGAATTGAACAAATTTAAATTTTAGGAAAAACTATTAAGTAAAACTTATTCTATAGTTTGGCTAGAAATATTATTTATCATATAAGTTTAGTCCATATAGCCTATCACTTTTAATGGAGCAATAAAGGATTGGTTGCCGTTGTTGTTTATTTTTTTTAAATAAACGATTGTATGTTGCTGTTCTATTTCTCTGTTGCAACCCTAAACTATCTCCCATGTAACAGACTCTTGATCTTTTTGCTCAATTGTGTCGGGAACAAAGGTACCCTCACTTGAGGCTTGATGGCGCTACATCAATCAGTAAAAGGCAAAAGTTGGTCAACTGCTTGAATGACCCGTCTAAGGTAAATGGGCCCCCGTGAAATTTTCAATTCTAGTGTTGTTTCTTCTTGAAATTTCACCAATACATGCGATTTTTGTCTTTGATAGAAACATTTTTGTCATATTGCAGGATGAATTTGTTTTTCTTTTAAGCAGCAAGGCTGGTGGTTGTGGACTCAATTTAATTGGGGCAAATCGACTCGTCTTGTTTGATCCTGATTGGAATCCAGCAAATGATAAACAAGTAATAAATTGGCTTCAATTGTAACAGCTGAAATTTTTACATACACTCTCTCTAACTGATTTTCATTTGTTTACAATTCTTCCCTATAATCAGGCTGCAGCAAGAGTGTGGAGGGATGGACAGAAGAAAAGAGTCTATATTTATAGATTTTTGAGTGCCGGAACAATAGAAGAAAAGGTTTACATTATTGTGATAATTGAGTGAACAGAAATTTATCTTGTGCTGTTTATTGATTTGGTATCAGTTGCTTCTTTGAGCTATTTCTGCTACTGAGTCTATTAAGTTATTTGTAGGTCTACCAGCGTCAAATGTCAAAAGAAGGGTTGCAAAAGGTTATTCAGCGAGAGCAAAATGACAGCGTCGCGGCACAGGTTGCTTCTACCATGTGTTCAAGTTGAAGCTAATATGCTATCAATTCCATGTAATACAATCCTATGCATGTTATAATCTATTTATGATTTTCAGGGTAACTTTCTTTCGACAGAGGATCTTCGCAATTTGTTTACTTTTGATGAGAACGTCAAGTAATGCATTATTTTCCTTTTGATCTATATATTCTCTTGTTATGAACTTATGATGTCTGAAATTAATGGAAAAGAAGAAATATAACATATTTAGTTGGTGGTACTTTAAAATTTGCTGTTGATCGATCAAAGTTCTCATGATGTTGCCTACTAGGATATTTCATATTTATATAGAAAAGAAGTCTATTTGCTCCGGTGGATCCTGCCTGATTATATGAAAATTGATGTAATAAAAGTAGATAGAAAGTGTACATCATTAGCAGAGTTATTAATCCCGGATAGCGGAGCGGAGCGGCCGACCCCCGGGAATGGGAAAAGTGGGAATAGCGGGATAACTTTTTGTATACTAATAATTATATAATAATCTATAAAATATATATCAAATAATACTAAACTAATTTCACAACACTCATAAAATATTTATAAAATCTAATGTCAAACAAAGAACAATGCTTAATCAAGATTCAAATTCAAACTTAGTACTATCATATGAAAATTCAAGCAAACATAGAAATCATGTAGCATCATCAAAATATTCCTCCAATTCTTAGATGAGAAAAGAAAACATGTCATTGTACACAAATATTCCTCCAATTCTTAGATGAGAAAAGAAAACATGTCATTGTACACTTTAAGCTTGCTTAAGTTTGTGTATAATATAAACAAGAATACCAAAGAGCTTGAGGACATGTCATACACTATTCAGCTGCAAGGAAGGGCAAAGTCATATGTTCAGTAGCACCTGAATTAAGTATCATGATATATTCAAGGGTAATACCGGTGACATTCAGAGAATTCAAGATAGAAACTGCTGCAGATTTATGGTTTGACATAGGGGAGAATGATCGTAGCGTCTTTAATATAACAAAAATAATTTACTAACAACAACAAAGGCCCCTGAAATGTGGTAACAACCACAAACTAGTCAAATATCCACAACAGAGAACAAATCGATGGTTGTCAAGATTGCCCACGAAAAAAGCATCTCAAATTGCGATTTCGACCTCACAATAGTTAGGAGAGGTACCAATGAGAAAACTGTGAAAATTGTCCTTCGAATGAAGGATTAGAGAGCGGACTGAGGTCATGCGTTGAAACTGATGGTTGCTGTAGTGGGCGCGTCTGATGGCCTATGGTCACGTGCTTCTTGGTTGTTGCCAATCTCTGGCGGCAGTTGTGTGTATGCTTGTCAGTGTGAGAGCGTGTTTGACGATGATGTGTGAAGAACGGGCACTGAAGGTCCCTAAGGGCTTCAAAGAGGGAAAAATTAGGTGACACCCGACAAGAAACAAACAGCCACTTAAGCTCCCTAAGGACTGCTAAGAAGGAAGCAAAGAGAGGTTGCAGGAGCTCGTGATACAGGTATGGTTGTCAGTGCAAAAGTGCATCTGACGGTACCGTGCAAAGAGTGACAACAAAGGGCTGACGGTGGCGTGGCATTCAACGTGTGACAACAATCGGGAACTTGTTGTAGTGCGAAAGTGGCGTCTGACGGTGACGTGGAAAGAACAACAACGAATGAGAATTTGTTGCATTAGGTGAAGGCCAACAGAAAATGGGCACTTAACGGTCCCTAAGGACAGCAAAGATGGAGGTTTTTATGCGGATGCAAGACCTCCAAAATCAGGAGCTCGTGATGCTAGGTATGGTTGTCAGTGCGAAAGTGGTAACTGGCGGGGTGGCATGCAAAGAGCAACAACAAATGGGAATTTGTTGTAGTAGGGGACGGCCAACAGGAAACAAATGAGCCTCAGAAGGTTGCCATGAAGATGCCTAGACTTTTTACGCGGTGCCTAGAAAAGTTTGAGTGTTATTTCAATTGTTATAAAAGTACAAATGCTAATCTATATTTATAAGCTAATAGCAACTACGTGAGCTGAACAAATGAACCCGTGACAGCTAATACAGACTAATTTCTACTAATTACAATAATTATAATTATCTACAACAATGACAGTGCTCTATTGAAAACTAACAACAGATAGGGATCCGGTTTTCTGATATACCATTTCCAGGAGATGGGATTTCCATTTGGATATCTGTTTTTTCCGTCTGTATCCTCTACCAATTCAATTAGTTAATAAATGTAGTTGATGGAATCAACTTGAAAACACAAATATAATCATAAATGAAGTTGGTCATTTTGCAATGTTAGTCATGGTTGATGTTGATCGTCTGGTAGGGTTATAAGACACTCCAATATTCACGGACTGTCTATTATAGCCTCTCAGTCTAATGTCTGCTTGTTTATATTTCTTTAGGTCAGAGATTCATGAAAATATGCGATGCAGTCGGTGCCAAACATATGATGGGCCAAAAGACACTGATGTCTTATCGACAATGATTAATAATGAAGGAGATGATGATGAAACCTCTGATATAGGCGGATTTGCTGAAATTGCAGGCTGCTTAGGGAATTTAAAAAGATCAGAAAAGCAGGTTGTGTATATATTTTGTTAAATAAAAACTGTATCTATTCAGGGCCTTCTCTTTTGTGTAGGATGCTTTCTTCTCAACCCTTCATTTCATCTATACACAATGAAGGCAACTATACACGTTGAACAAATTATTGTGGTTTTGACTCTTTGGTAAACTTCTTTTTGCAGGTAGGGAATCCATTGGAAGAAGATTTAAGTAGTTGGGGCCATCATTTTTTCCCAACCTCTGTACCAGATGGTATCCTTCAGGCTTCAGCTGGTGATGAGGTGTGTGTGCCATAGTTTTTTTTACACATTTTCATTCCCAAACCCTTCCTTTTTAAAAAAAATTATTTACCGAAAAGTAATTCAATTCAATAACCATATCTTATTTAACACAATTGAATTTAATTGCTTTTCTATATTTTTCAGGTGACTTTTGTCTTTACAAACCAAGTTGATGGAAAGCTGGTACCGGTTGACTCAATCAGTCCCAAAGTACAGAAAAAGGAATTACACAGGCCTAGGCGGAATGTTGAGCGAAAATCTACTCCTTTTTCTTTACATAATAAGCTAGTACCAACTGCATCTCATTCATCTTCGATCGGTTGGAAGAAGGAAGCAACTAATTGCGAAAGAATAACCAAAAAAGTTGCCATAGATGTAGCATTGAACACAGAACACTCTCTTGTAAATGAAATATCAGGACAAAAAAGATCATGCCCTGCTGATATCAATGATGAGCACTCTCTTCTAAATGAAGTATCACAGAAAAAAACACTTTACGTTGTTGTCAGTGATGATGATTTTGAGTAATACTACTTCATAAGTTTTTGCCCAAGTTTTGTTTGATTTATGCACACTTCCCTATCTGGAAATTAACGTCATATTGTCAGCATAAGTTTATGGAATTTAACTTTTATTTATTTAGTTATAAAATGCCACATTTACGTCTGACAAAAATTTGGTTCCAAGTGGTTAATGTGCTAAACACAAGTTTAATCTCTAATGATGGAGTAATCTGTGATCGACCTTAGTTATCTCTTGGGCAAATACAAATTAGTTTAGAGGTATCTTTTCCTAAAGATATTGTGAGTGATTAAAAGAGGAATCATATAACATGTTTAGATACCAGTCATATTCTTTAAGTATATGACTAATATCTAAGAATATAGTTACTTTTATAGAGATATATACGTTAAAAGTCTATTATTTAAACAATTCTTATGGTAGATATACAATGTCTCATAGTAGATATACATTAAAAGTCTGTTATTTAAACAATTCTTATGGTCTTAAATCAAGATACTACTATTCAGTTAAGCATGTTTAAGTTAAAAGGAAACATAGTTTTAATCATGGGCATAAACATAGATGTAGAATGAAAGTAACACAGATAAATATAAAGAACAATTAAAATAGAACCTAAAAAGTAGAAGCACTATGGAGACTTTTGCAAAAATTCAAATCAAAGAGAAATGTAAACTTAAACTACGCAGAAATTTAGAATATGTAAATTGCGTGAAATCTAAAATGTACTAGACATGGAAATGGAAAAACCAAGAATAAAATAGCAAAACGTATCAAATCTAAAAGTTGATGTGGCCATTACTATCATAATATCCATCTAGTCGTAACGTAATGATCTCTGCTTTATGCAAAAAATATTATTATTATTAATTTAAAAAACATCCGGGAGAATTATGGCCATAATGCCATTACGGGCCGATAGGAATTCTTGCAGTTTTTGGCTGAAAACGTAGATTTTTCACTCTTGAAGACTTGAGATTATTATGGTCGTAATGTGCATCATGGGTTGGCCGTAATGGCCATTGGTTAACACTAATTTCAACAATTTCTCTACTTTCTTGCCCAATCTTCGTGGTATATTCATAGATTTTTCTAACTTAGTTCCTTTCCACTTGACCATGACTTAAAATCTTAAAAACTCATGGAACACAAATATAACAAGCAAACGAAAATAAAATAGAACAAAATGAATTAAATAATTAAAAATGATAAAATGCAATTTATTAAACTCCCTCATGCTTGAATTAATGCTTGTCCTCAAGTAATTAGGTCATATAGGATGTATAATGACAAATCAATTTTTCTAGAACTTTTTTTGAAAATATGCATGTACATGAACAATGAAAATCCACGAGGCTGATAACCTGAATTTAAAGGGAATTTCTCAAGATATTCTATGAGTTGCTACCATACTCTCATGAAAAATCTAAAATATTCCAAAATTATAGAAATGTATTTCCGGATGTATCCAAACAAACAAAACACATTTATTTTTTACGAACGTCCCAAATAATAGGTTGATTTTATTCTAGAGATACATCTCCATAAGTCATATAGAGGTACATTTTTAGACGGTACTGAAATACAGATCTAGGAACACAAATGCATATTAAAGCTAAAATTAAAATTGATAACATAAAAGATGAAACTTTACATATGTAATTGAACATTACATATATGAAACATTACATAGCTACAATATTTCAACATCGTGGTGGAAGTTCCAACATCCTAATAAT
Source organism: Vicia faba (assembly GCA_948472305.1). Classification (NCBI taxonomy): domain Eukaryota; kingdom Viridiplantae; phylum Streptophyta; class Magnoliopsida; order Fabales; family Fabaceae; genus Vicia; species Vicia faba. The sequence goes on along the minus strand of OX451736.1, from coordinate 605,595,836 downwards.
ATTTGCGACAAATCTTGCTATTTTCACATCCAGTTCGATTGAATATTTTTTTCACGTAAATGAAAAATGTATTCCACATAGCCCTTACATCTTCACCAGTCTTCAGCTCGAAGTTGTTGAACTCAATATTTCCTTCATTGTAAATCCATGGTGAACGATACTCGAGTTTCGCAATTTTTGGTTATCAGTGCATGGTATGAGATCTTCTGATATGAATTTCATATATGCAAGAGAGGTGTACTAATTGAACTTAAATGCAATAGAGGGCTTCACGTCGTTGAATTAGACATAAGCAATATGTCAAATGATGTTCATTGTGATGTAATGTAATGGTGTAAAAATATATGGGAATATCATATTTATACAATTTCTAGGTCAATATGAACCTCGTAATTTCTATCCTGAACCAGGGAACATTCCGGTAATGCATCTCTGGAACAATCCTATTTGTTATATTTTTAAAACAATTTGAGTGCGTTCAGAGATGCATTTTCAGAGTCACTCAAAGCAGTAGTGTAATACGGTGGGAGAACTGACTTGGTTTTGTATTTTATCACAAATATGCGGATAGCAAGAGTCGCCACCGACTTCTTTTATCCAATAAGAAAAAGGTGAAAAGAACATGAAAAACCTTTGAGATTTTTTTTGAGTTCGAGGGGTAGGTTATGAAAAGGGAAGAGGTTAGCATCATTTTCATCCGTAGTTATCTACGGGCTCTTAATCGCTAGCTCATTTTGTTTTGAAAATTGCTTTGTGTGTGTATGTTTGAAAATATTTTGAAAAAATACCTAAGTATGGCAACTTTTGTCATGATTCTTGTATCGGTTAAGAATGTGTACAAAGTGTTTGTTTTTGAAAATATTTCAGAAAAGTGTAAAAGATTTATTTTGAAAAGTGTGAGCAAGCGATTAACAGTATTCTACCCTTACTCACGGTCTTTCGTGTTTTTTCCTTCTTTCCTTTAGATAATACTATCCTACCATTAGTTGGTAGGTAGCCCCATTGTTGGATGTGTGAGGGACAGACGCGGGTCGTCGTTATGGTCATAGAAGGAAACATATAGGGATACCTTAGCAGTTCGAATGGACTGTCATCATATATTTGTAGGAAACATCGAGGGACAAGATTATTTCTCGTAGGCAACTCGAGAGACATCGCGAGACTATGATCTTTATGATGATTTTAATTGAGGGTCTTTGCTAAGGGTATCCCTACGTCCGAGGGACATGACCATTGTTTTGTTCTGAAGGCAACAAGTGGAGTTATCCTAGAGGTACAAGTGCGCAAATGATTCAGTTCAGTTATTTATCTTGATTAGGGTTATCTAACAATTGACTTTAGATCTTGCCATACATGTCTAGTTACTATACAATAATAAAGAAAGCGGTAAACTGCGGAAAGTAAAGGTACGAAAAGTAAATCTAAACTATTACAGGGCTTCAGAGAAGAGGGTACAAAACCATAAAATTAGGAAGAAATAGTAAACACTAATTAAGACTATTATAACACATTGACAGTTACATAAATTATAAAAAAAATAATGTGACAACAATAAAGTACATGAAGATTATAAAATAAAGGGAAAAGATTTTTTTATGATTTTGATAAAAAAAGTTTGATGTTTAATCTCGAAAAAACTTAATTGATTTTAATTTAAAAAAAGGTTTAATGATAAAACCCTAAAAACTAAATTAATTAAATAAAGAAAAGTTTAAATTTATTTAATTTTTTTTTAAATTAATTAAGTTAATTAAAAAATCTAATGTCTAAATTAATTTAAATTAAGAAAAAAAGTTTGATTTGATTATAAAAAAGTAATTAAAATAAAACAAAAAAGGATTTGGGCCTGTTATAAAATAAACCGGGGGTGCAAGGAAAGAAAATTACTAGGCCCAAAACTACACGCCCAAGCGTCTGTATTGGATCCAGTGTGGCTTTCTAGTAAGGGTTCACCATAGGCGTGTAGATCTGGGGCGCTGGGTCTCCTGGTCAATCATGATGATCAGATCTGATGATGAATAGGTTAATGGTGCATCGTAAGGCATAAGGACAACTTCATTGGATCTGCAAGAGAAAAACATGGAAAAACAAATACCAGGGGCAGGGATCGAACCCATGCCCTGGTATACTAAGGTCTTTATCACGCTCGCTCCTACCGCTGGGGCGACTATACTTCTGTTTATATAACCAAATCTATAAATATATAAAATACACATGAACGCATTAACCGGAGAGGCGCCGAAGCCCTAGCTCCGGTCGTCTTCTCCGGTTGTCCTCTTTTGTTCAACCTATAAAATAACCACCATTAGGAAGCAAACAATACCCTACCTCCCTAAATCGAGGGCTACGAGTTCAATGGTGCAATCATTTTGGACTGAAAAGGCCTAATTTTTGAGTTACAGCGCAAACAAAGCAAATCAAAGCAAACATGGAACTTTGTGATTTAGCATGCATGGGACCATTAAGATGGTCCAAACTTGTTCAAATATAACTCAGAAGTAGATTAGTAACATCAGTATGGTATAAAATGATACAAAAACTAAAATATGCAATTCACATAGTTATGCAATCAGAGATGCATGGTATAGTGTTTTCATGCGTTTTGGACCCTCAAAATCGACCCAACCTTACTCTGCAGGATTGTTAGGAGTGAATGGGATGGGTGCTTTGTAGTGGGAGGACTTGTAAGTAGGATTTTGGAAATTTAGGGTTCTTGAGAAAATTTGATATTTTTTTGGCAAATTTGTGAGGAAAGGTTTCGTGTGGTCTTGTATGGGAGATGATGAGATTATATAGTGAAAAATTAGGTCAAGGATAAGTGGACTTGGACCTTGTGTAAAAATATATATTTTATCTTATTTATTTTGTATTATTAATGAATAAATCAAAAAATAATTAAAATAAAAATAGGTTAAGGGGTGTAAGAATAAGTTTTGAAGTGTATGAGGAGTATAATACACATTTGGACTTTTAAACAATGGTCCAATAGCCCAAGATAACAAGCTTGCTCACTTTGAACTTCATTAATTTGCTCAAAATTTCCCATTTTGCAATGGTCATAACTCTCTCAATTTTCATATTTTTAAAGTGATCTTAGACTTTTTAGAAATCTTAAGATGCCCTCTACAAATTCTATGTTGATCATTTTTGCTTTTGAAGAGTTTATCTTGGTGTAAGTTGCCTTAACAAAAAGTGTCTTTTTGTTGACTTTTGAAATGACTTGTAATGTATTGGCTTATATCTCTCAAATGATGTACTTTTGGGACTTGAGTTTAGAGAGACAAAATTGTAGATAATTGAATTTACTTTAAAATGAGATTTGGTTGGGGAAAATCTCATGAGGCATGTGAAAGTTATGTCTGGTCAAAGTTCAGTTGACTTCTCCTAAGGAAACCCTAATTTGGCAACTTTTGACTTTTGATGATTTGAAGGCTTTTCTTGAGAAATAATGATTAACCTTTGATCAAATGATGGATATGACTTTAATATGTTGATTTTAACCAAAAATATTGAGGTTTGACTGTATATTGACCATAATTGACTTTTTACCCAATGCAGTTAATTTTTAGTCATCTGAGCCATTGACCGAGAAAACTTGTTATGCAAGGCATGAAACTTGATATGAGAATTATTAGGGACATATGAATAACCATGAAAGCCAGTTGATACCTTGGAAACCCAATCTTCCTTGAGAAATACAAAACCCTAGTTATGAGTCCATTGCTTAGGAGGAGAATTTGTATGATCAATTCTTAGGCAAACTTGAGCAAATGAGGACCTTAGGAGAATGTCTTGAAGAAAAATGAGAGGAAAAATTTTGGGGTACAATAAGTAGGAATATTGAAAAAGTTAGAAACAAAACCTGTTATGGAAAGAAAAATATTGAAAATTTCAGGAAACTTAAACATGTACTCAATTTTTTTTGAAAAATTATATATTTGACATCATCAATATTAATACAAGATTACATACAAAATCTAAAGTGAATCAAAATAAGTGTTGGTGGCTAAATCTATATCTATTGTTGGTATCAAACTTGTCTTTTTTTTATTTAAGTCTCTCTCAATCTCGCTCAATTTGGTGAACTCATACATCTTTTCCAAACAATGATCCACCCAAATCTCCATTTTTGTTGATGAATGAGTTGTCCAATCCGGTGATGTCAGTGGTATGGGGCATCCCGATTTCAAATAAACTTGAACAAAGTGCCATTACTTTGAAAGCCACCTTATATACACAATATAATCATTTGGATTTGGAAGTAGGGCAGCGTGCAATGGAAAAAATGTTTTCGAGAAATCATATCTTGTCAGATCAATACATACTTTTCATACGCACTTGCTATAAGACGACCCATTTCAAGGAAGCACATTCATTTATCATACGGTTTCGATCCACTAATGCAATGAGCGAGATTCATAAATTACATCATAATTTTGTTTTCCTCTTATAGTCGTCTGTATGATTCTTTATGTCCCTTCAACTCTTTGATCAGTTGTTGACGGACAAGTCTATGATCCTCTTCTCCTTTATCGAGCAAAGTAGAAACAATTCTAAAACCATATTTACCATCACCATAATCATTATTAGTTTGTTTAATTTATTAATGCATAAAAAGTGGCATCTCGTCTATGAACTGGATTTTTGGTAGAGGCTGTGAAAGAGGCGATTTGCTAATGCGAGCTCCTTTGAAAACACATTTTTAAGATTTTGGAGTTGGAGAATTCATATATGGTTTTCAAACATGTTCAAAATAGGATGAAGACTGCATCATTGAATTGTCACTATGTGTTGGTTTGATCTTCTTAGGAGCACCTTTTATTTTTACTGGTTAAGACTGTGGTTTCAAATCAATGGTTTTGTATTGTCACCGACTTTCAAAAATCTCTCTTATATCACTTCCCACTTGGTCAAGATAGAGATATTCAATTTAGCGTTCTTCATCACATCATCATCATCATCATCATCATCATCATCATCAAACCTTATCCTTTTCCAGTGAGTGCAAACCTCATCCATTCCTATCGAGCTATCAAGTTTCACCTTTTTTGAAATTAGACAAGCACATGAAGGCCCATACGTTCTCCTAAGTTTACAACCACACTTTATGCAATCGAAACCTACATTCCCGACTCGTTTTGCTTCGTGAAAAATAAAATTCAATCTGGCTCGAGATATGTTGCTGAGAAACTGAGAATATAGTTGTTGTCTTTGAATCTGTGTTCTAACACTGTGATGTTGCGACCAAATAATGTATGTATCTTATTATACTGGTTTTAGATCATTTAGTTAACAGATTCCCAATCTCTACTCCCATACTATTCCCCAACCAATTCTTCAATTTCATATAAGTAAACTCAATTCGGTTAGTTTTTGTATTTCTAAGGTGTCTAACCTGATTGGTCCAAGCACAAACAATCTTTTCCTTCACCTAGTCCATAATTGTACTTCTAACATATTTCAACAAACTTGTATATTTATCACACACCTTTCTGAAATGTATAACAACATTGACATATAATTCTTTTGTAGAAGAACTAATTATGTCATTCCATGAATCCATTATTCTTTCCAATATGATGCTAGCTTTAGCAATTATTTCATCTTTGCCCTTAATTTCTTTCGGCCCTACCACGGGTTTAACTCTACTTCTCACATTTTTTGTGATGTGATACCTACAAAGTAATACGTAAGAAGTAGGAAATACCTTTGCGACTGAATTCATCAAGTCGGTACCGCAGTCGATGACAGTGAATTTAGGCATGTCTTCTTTATCCTTCAACATTTTCTGACACACGTCTAAAGTCTAATAAGTATTTTCCTCTTTGTCGCTCTCAAGAAATGCGAACCCGATAGAAAAAGTCTTCTCGGTAGAGGTAATACCAATATTTTCCAATAATGTAAGCCTATACTTATTGGTCTTATACATTAAACCACAGACGAGCACAATATAAAACATGTTTAAAAACTTTATCAAATCCAGATGAGTTCAAAATATATCTTGAACGCTTACTCCATCCTCACACGTTCGATACCTAGATACATACTTGTTATCATTCAATAGTTTCAAAATTGGTTGCATTTCAGTTCTACCCCCCCCCCCCCCCCCCCCCCCCCCCCCCCTTTTCCCTTTTTAACACCTTATTTTTATTAATAGAATATTGTACATTTGATTGATATTTGAGATGTTTCAGGGTATTTTGCATTTCAAAGTTGCAAGTATGTTTTTGGCTGCACCACATTTAATGTCATGTTTATAACAATTCCATTCTCTTTCAGAAAAAAGCGATATGCAATTGGATGTCTGATTAACTTATCACACAGGTCATGGTTATAGAAACCACAAATGACATTAAATTTAGATTTTTCAATTGACAACATATAACCACACAATTTAAATGAACACTTACATTTTCTCTAACTGATGTCATCTTGTTTGAATTTACAAAGAGGAGTTTTATGCGTCCCACTTTTTTCGCATCTCATTGTCACAAATGCATCTCATCTAAACAAACCATTACTGGACCTTCCGGTCACAACACCAAATCCATTTAAACATATGATCATGAAACTTAAACTCTCGTCCATTTGTAAATTATTTACCAACATATCTCTCTCTCTCTCTCTCTCTCTCTCTCTCTCTCTCTCTCACAATAACACATTTGAAATCCATAGACGCAATAAGGAAAACACTCGGGTGCACCATATCTAATGCAAACATTAACAAAAAACATTTAAAAATGGAATTAAATGAACACAAACCTATTTTGGAAATTCATTTCCAGAGGAGTTCATCTAGAATCTAGAGATGCATTTTCGGACTCAACGTAACTTTTACAGCACAAAAATAAGATTAATGTGAGCAATCAAGAATGAAATAAATAATATTTACATTGAGTGCCAACTTCTTTTGCTCATTTGAAAGTGATAAACACAAGATTGGAGTTTTGGAATGAAAATCTTGATCGAGAACAAAATGATTTTTTGCAAGGGTTTTGAGAAAAATTAGCTATGGAGGTTGATCAAGCAAAGTTCTGTTTCATTAAAAATAACGTTTGACGTTTCCGAAAATGCATCTCTAGTATAGGCTGACATGTAAAGGTCGCATGTTTTCAAATTCCCGCTTCACAACTCTGAAAATGCACCTCCAGAAAAGTCACTAAGTTGTTAATTTAGGAATAAATATTTGCAATGTGTCCAGAGATGCATTTTCAGAAAATTTTGAGAAAAAATCTAGAGTGAGACTCAATTAAGTTGTGTTTCAGTGGGACTCAAGGTTCATCCAGAGATGTATCTCAGGAATCTGAGGGGCATTTTTGAATTTGCATAGGCTGCATTTCCACCACATAGGGTGGGGTTAGAAATTCCCAATTTAAATCGTTTGAAGCCCATTTAACTTAAAGATTCTTATAAAAATGCTTAACTAGATTCTTCCTCAAAAATCAAAATTTTATCATAGGCTTGACTAGAAACCTCTATACCTGCCACTTATCCTTTTAAATACAATCTTGGTTTTGCTAAGGCATTTTATAAGATGATAGACAAAAATTCTGATTAATGCAGTGCTTCTTTGAGTTTTTTATTTATTTATTTAGGGACAAATCAACTTTAAGGAAGGATAACTGATTTAGGATTATCCAACTTACTCTGATTCATCCCATTTTATTCTTATACTCATATATTTTTTATTGACATTAGAAATTAACTCATTATTGGGTTGAATAAACGGGTGAAAGTTACCCTAATTAATTAGTACAATTGCTTTTTACTACCTTTATTATTATTATTTTTTAATTTTACATCTCAAGAGCAAAATATATACAAAACCATAAAAACAATAAAAATTTATAATGCAAGACCAATCATGTTTTAATCACAAAGTTAATAGGAATAAGGGTTGCAAGTCAAGTTCTAGTAGAAATGAGAACTAATTGGGATGCTCTAGGTGTTAAAATAAGAGAGGATGCCAAAATTTAAAAGTTCTTAACCTTAAGCATCACTTTTCTATGTAAGTTTTGTTTTTTTTATACAAATGCACAAAATCAAAATTCATTTTTTCACAATTTTAGCATGACTAAAAAAAACAGGAGAATTTAACAGGAGTCTTATTCACCACACAAAAGAAATATAAAAAAAACAAGAAATAAAAAATATAATACCCTCCATAATTAGACTAAACATTATCCATAATATTAAATGGCGAAAGAAAAGGGAGAGAGAAAACTTACAATTTTTTTATGACGAAGGTAGTGGAAAATAAATTTGACTTTATTTATATGCTTTTACCCCCACTCATGGTCGGTATTTATTTATTTATGCATATAATATGGTAGAAGGTGGCGGTAGGTATGACAACACGGCGGATCGGAGACGATTATTATCTCTTTCAAACTCAAACCTGAATTCTTAAGTAATATGCGTTCTCCACCCCAAATCTAAACGGGGATGTAGATTTAAAATTCAAACCGACCCATTCATCTAGTGAAATCAATTTTTTTAATAAAAATACTTATTTTTTCAAAATCAAATTACATTATAAATAATAAAAAACAATTTCAAATATTTTAAATAATAAATACGAATCAAAATATCAAAATATTAGCCACATGCTTAGTATTCTAAATTGTAAAAAATAAATAATAATAAACATGATAAAATAAATAGGGTGGATTCAGGATGAATACTAGTGTCCTTATTACCCGATCCGTCCCCATATTTTATAATCGGAAAAAACCCGTACCCGAACCCAAACCCAATTAAAACAAATTTTTTTCTTTCAACTTCAAAACGTGTTCGAGTGGATACATGGAGGTACGAGTTTTATTATCATGTCTATGTGGTGGTGAAGATAACTGGACTCTCTATTGTAAAACTTTCTTTTCATTCCTACAAATATAAACAAATATCTTGCCTCCCAGACAACATTGACGCTTCTTTAAGTTGACTAGCTTAACCGTTTGAACCATCCATTTATTAGATAATTTACCTTTTTCTTTTGTGCTTATAATTATATGTGAGGTACACTTTTTCTAAGAAGGTTTATACCCGAGATTTGAGAAAGGTTTCGTTTTACTTTGGCATTTTCTTTGTGTGTTAGCAATTCAAATTTTCGAAATCGAAAGATAAGATTTTCGTCTAAAAATTTGTCATAAGCCTCAACTTCTTGGTTTGCACCTTCCTGATTCACGATACCTATCATACAAACTTTCAATCTATCTCAAGGTGGTATTCTTTGACACATTGATCAATTATGTCAAGACAAGAACCATATTCTACAAAGGAATGATTCTTCATAAGTTTGGATAGGAGGAATTTAATCTTCTGATGCCCCCACTTAACATCAATGATGGATACAATGTTGGTGAGAAAAGATATCCTTAAAATAATTTAGACTTGTGAACCCTCTTCCATTATTATAAAATTGAATGGGAAGAAAAATTATCCTATTCTTATAGGTACATCTTTGAAATTCCTACTGGGTACTTTATTGACTGATTTGCTAGCTGCAAAGATATGTTGGTGGACTTTATTTCACCAAGATCAAGCTTCTCACAGATTGATAGAGTCATTGAGCTCACACTTGCCCCTATATCACACAAGGAAAGATAAAAACTCGTATTCCCAAGTAACAAGAAATCGAGAAGCTCACGTGGGAGATTTGAGTATCCAAAATTTTCTTATGCGTGGCTACAAATTCAACCTTATTGGTATGCAAATTCTCATTTTTGAAATAGTTGTTTTGTCGTTTTGAGATATGATGAAAGTTTCCGTCAACATTTCGAGGTTGGACTTTGTAGAAGTTATAGTGTTATATTTGTAAAAGGCCTTGTCTATGGAGATTTCCTTGGATCCCCTATAAGAAGCAATAATAGAATGTCGCTTCTAAGTGAAAAATGTGGGGTAAGACATTTCAGGTTTAGCTCACTATAACAGAACTTCAATGTGACGCTCTGAATAGTTTAGGGTTTTAGAGATCTAGTGTAGGGTTAAGATAGAATTTGGAAGAGGTTTGATACTGAGAGTGTTGATTCTTTTGATAGGAGAGTGAATGAGAGGTTTGTATTCAATGTGATTAGTGGTCTGTGTGAAGTTTCTGAGCTTGAACGGTTAGGATTAATGTAAAGTGTGTTTTCAGTTTTGCTAATTGTATTTGTTGAAATGATGAAATGGACTTTGATTGATAAGTTTGTTATGAGCATACACCATGTGAAAATGTGGTTCCTAATTGTGAGATAGTTTATGTGATGGTTGTATGTGATGATTGTATGATGGTCATGTTGAATGTATGTGATGACTGTTAACTAATTGATCTTTGTTTGTTTTGTTTTTCATATGGGATGGTGATGATGATGCATATGGAGTGAGACTTGGATGGAAATGCTCGACCATAAGGTGATGATGGAATTAAAGAATCAATGCAGCAGATGATGATGCACTATGAAGATTGGAGATAACTTTCCTCTTTCTTCCCTTTTCTGTATATTATGTAACGTGTATGTATGTATTGTTGTAAAAAAAAAACTCATGTGGGGTGTAGTATGAATTGATGTAATGCTATGATATTGGGATATCGTACTATTAATTTAAAAAAAATGCAAATTTTGTTTTATTTGAATCTTAATTTTGTCTTATACCTATTTACTTTAGTCTGTACCAAACCATTTAATTCAAATGGTAGTAAATTAAAATGAACATGATTTAAAACAAAACCAAAATTTGGAAAATAAAATGAACACACAAATGAATTTCAAATAACTTGCAAATGAAGTTACTAACATAAAAACTTCAATGCAACAAGATCAAAAAAGTCAACTATTGAATTTTCATTTTCTTTCTATTTTTTATTTTTAATAATGCAAAATGAAAAATAAAGTCAAAAAGTCAAATTCCTGACTGTTTGTCCTTTGTTCAAATGTATGCTGATGAATTATGATTAAAGGACCATATGAATTCAAACTCTTTGATTTTTCTTTTGGTACTTGTGGATGAATGAAATGAAACCCTGAGATACAAAGACTAGATAAAAGTTTTAACTCTGACTTTTTATCCCATTTTGATCTGTAGATGAATTATGAATGAATGTCATCAAGATCGAATGAAATGTCAAATTGTAGACCTTTCCTCTTAAGCCCTTATGAATTCCTTTGACTAATGAATGCATGACTAAATGAAATGTTCATGCTATGTTGATGCAAATGAAAAACCTTAAAATTTTAGGGTGAAATATAGGGTATAACACTAGGTGAGTTGATGGGTTTGATTCTTGAGAGGAGAAAGTTTGGAGAGGAGAGGAAGTGAAGAGAGAAAGATTTATTCAAAATGAAAGAAATACCTCAATTCTTGGTTATCGGATGAGATCTCAAGATATCTGGTGACAAAGATGAGATAAGGAAGAACAAAGAGAATCTGGATGGCTTGCATGCATTGTGACACATGAACGATGACACGAATAAAGTTGGCAGCTTAAAAAAATGTTGGAAAGGAAAGAGTCTCTATTAATACCATGTGAGTAGATGACCTTTGGTTAACATAAGGGTAAAATCTATTAACGAAAATCTAAGAAAAATAAATAATAAATAAATAATAAATAATAAATAATTTTTTTAGATTTTTTAATACACCCTATAACTTTCTAGTGCACCATACAAATTTACTTAAATGCCCTTAGATTCCAGGGATACATCTCTGGGACGTACCCAAGATGTGATAAAACACAAAATTTCTCGTAGATACATTTATGGTATCAAACCGGTATTATATTTCTGGAAAAAACATTACAGAATGCAGTAAAAAACAAAAGCACAAATTGACACTCAGAAATTAATTGGAAATGCATTTACAGGAAGTCCCTTAGTTGTACTTCTGGTTCGTGTTAACACATAAATATGTGTTGCCTCTTCCCCTTCTTCATTTACATAAATCTTTTGAACACAATTTAAGTTTTTTTAGTGTTTGCAAGCTCAGGAGTCATAATAAACGTGTTAGGTGTGTTTTTTTACGATCAATCACCATTTTTTTAGGTCATTGGGATTGTGCTTCCCCATTGATGGAGCTAAATGTTGTAGGCTGTACCGGAGATGCATTTCCAGTTTTCTTCAACGTTTACATCAAAAATTGGAAATGCATATTCAGTTTTAATCTGTCTGCATTTTCCCATTTTTTTTGAACATGAATCATTTTGTTAACATTTGTTTCATACTTATATGCGAGTAATTGAAGAAAGACCTTTTAGGTTGAAACATGGCAGGCTTGCACAACATACTTTTGTATGGAGGGAAATGAGTAAGGTATCTCAGGCTCCTTCTGTCTCTGGATAACTTGTGTTGGATGCACCTATACATTCTGGTGTTCATATTTCTATGCCTACGTCATCGTCCTCCCGCATGCGAGGTTCTCTAGACCATTCATCCCCGCCTCTGTCTTCCCATAAACGCGCTGCCTCACTGATGGTATTTGAGGATGGAGAGACGTCAGGTTCACAACCGACACCTGAGGTCACCCAGCTGACACCTGAGGTCACTCAGCCAACACCAAATGCATCCAAGCCACAGTCTGCACCCCAACCTCAGTCACAGACGGCACCTGAAGAGGCAGCTGAGGAAGAGGGTTTTGGAGGAGGGCCTTCTGGTTTATCATTATTGCCTTTTTACCATGACCATGTTGCCAGACATATCTGGGATGAAGAGGTATGAATTTTGTATTATTTATTCTATCAGTTTTTGTTGAATTTATTTTATTATTAATTTTGTTGAATGAATTTTGTTAAACATTGTTTTCAGGAACATGATCCGCTAAAGATCATTTATCAAGCGAGGAAGATCACTAAACTTATAGCCCCTATAAGCCATGATTTCATGAGCTCTTGATACTTTTAGGGTTCAAAGACTTGACCATATGTGGATATATTACCATCAATCATGGTATGATAAACAATTTTGTTGAGAGATGACACCATGCGACGTCATTGTTCCATTTACCACATGGTGAGATAACGATTACACTAGACAATGTCGCGTGCCTGCTGCATCTTCTAATAAAAGGAAGGTTTTTAGACCATGATAGGTGCAATAAAGATGAGGCGTTGGAGTTGTTGGTAGAGAAATTGGGAGTTACCCTGAGAGTGCTATGGATGAGATAGACTCCACCTGTGGTGCTCACGTCAGATTTAGTTATTTGAAGAAGGTGTTCACAGTTGAGCTACAACGTGCACAACAAGCTGATGGTGATCCTGAGCAGGCAGCCCATCATCAGACGTGTGCTATGAGAGAAAACCTTTAGTATCTGGTTGGCACGACCATTTTGTGGACACTAGTTCCACTTACTCTGATGTCATGTACCTGCAGTACTTTGACAATTTTGAGCAGATCCATGAGTGGAACTGAGGGGCTGCTTGTTCGGTGTACTTGTACCATAAGTTGTTTGAAGGATGTAACTGGAATATGAAGCAAATCACCGGTATCATCACACTTCTGACGGTAAAATTTCTTGGTCTTATATTATTAGTGTGTCATTTTGTTAATTATTGTGATGCCATTACTAACTAATAATTCTTGTTATTTTAGGCCTGGATCCTACATCATTTCCATCGCATATCCGGTTGGTCACTTGATCCTAGGAATAGTTAAGAGAAGTCTTGTGTCGCTGCATTCGACCTGCTCCAAGGGAACCAGGTGACAACACTATTAATGGTGTATATAGATCGCTTGGTCTTTGAGGATTTACACTTCCATACATACAAAGATCATTTTGAGACGATTCCCTTTGACGACATTGTGTTATACTTGGAACGGTTTTCATGCGGGTCACGCAAGACGGCTGTTCATCTTCCATAGCACGCCATGCATTAGTTTAGGTACATGCACTACATTCCAAGGCATCCTTCTGAGTCTGCTTCTCCTCTGGTGAAACACAGGGATATGGAAGCATTGTTTGATGATTATGAAAATCATCTTGGGATAGATGAGGCTCAGAGTATCTTAGCACCAGACAACTAGAGCTACATGGAGGGTTATATCATATGGTTCTTCAGGGTGCCTCATTCGTATCTGGTACATGATGCTCCAGGAAACCTACCAAGGCAAGCTCATCAAGAGATTATAGAGGAGGAGAAGGCTATGGCTGATCATGCCACTGATGTGTTGCCTATATGTCATCCTATCATGCAGATATTTCAAGTGGGTATTGATGGAGGTTGATTTCTTGATGGCTCTGATGTTAGATGTGTTCTAGATTCCATCATGACGGAGGCTCTGCAGTACATGAGGCAACGGAGGAACATTAGGAGGGTGACGAGCCGAATCAGAGTCTACCATACCTAATAGTATTCATAGTTGTATATGTATTTTGTTTTTGATTGCATTTTGGTATCTACTTTTGGATTGTTGTTGGATAATATTTTAGTTACCTCCTTTATCGACTTTGGACACAATGTGTATTCCTGACTAATATATAATATATTTGTATTCATGTCATGCATTTATTTTATAGTTTCCAACAACATGTGGAACAATGCAAAACAATGTCATTTTAGCTTCTGTTGCTACTGTCTGCATTATTTTCAAAAATGTAACTCTGGTTCACCCCCGTACATGTATTTCTGAAAATAACTTATGTTTAACAAAAAAAAGGTGTGCCTCGAAAATACATTTCCGGAAACGCAGGAGAAAAATTGGGTGTTAATAGGGTTCTTTTCAAGTATATATGGTGAGATAAGAAATCCCTTTTCATTAAAGGGGGTTTCTTAACCCATCCCATAGGGTTGAAAAACACCCTATGGAATGAAGTAAATTCCCCTGTGTAACCAAAAATGTATTTCCAGGACGTACCTTGTTTTTGTTGAACACGGGTTAAAACCTGAAATACAATTACGAGATGGAACCGCAAATATATTTTTGGTTCCTATGCAGACAGTATCAGAAAAAATATGCAGGCAGTAGGCATTTTTCGCATTGTTTTTCTTGTTGTTAGAAACTACAAAATGAATACAAAAACATAAAGAACAAACACACACACACACACACACAAACGGTGTCCTCGGCCAATAAAGTCGATAACCAACAATATTATCCATATACAATCCAAAAATCAATGAACAAAATCTAACAATGAATAAGAATATTAGGTATGGCAGACTATGAGTTATCCCCTCCCCCTCCCGGCGTTCCTCCACTGCCTCTTGTACTGTAGAACCTCCCCCCCCAGCCTCTACCATGATAACATTTATAACACCTCTAACATCAGAGCTATCAGGAAACAAACCACCATCAATATCCACCTACACAATATCCATGATATGATGACACCTAGGCAACACCTTAGTGGCATGATCGGCCCTAGCCTGCTCCTCCTCTAGAACCTCCTGATTAGATGGCCTCAGTGGGTTTCTTGGAGCATCATTTACCAGATATGGATGGAAAACCCTGAATAAACCTATGATATAGTCATCCATGTAGCTCCAGTCGTCTGGTACTAAGGTACTTCGAGCCTCATCTAGCACAAGATGATTTTCAAAATCATCAAACAATGCATCCATATCCCTCCGTTTCACCAAGAGATGAGGAGACACAATAGGATCCTGAGGAATATATTGCATGTACCCTAACTGATGTATGACACGTTCATACAGATTAGCAGCAGTCTTGCGTGATTCACAAGCCAATATACAGTGTAACATCGTTAAATGGAATCGTGACACAGTGGTAGACATATGTATGAAAGTGTATATCATCAAATACTGTGATCGTGGGAATGAGAACTGACTGTTTTTTAGTATGCTGGTTCGCGTTTGCATTTGTTTTCGCAAAGTGTCGCGGTAAGCAAGAGTCGCCACTGTCTTTTATTTTATCCAACAAGGGAAAGGACAAAAGCACAGAAAAAATTCCTTTTCGAGATGTTTCTCGGGTTCGGGAGGTAGATTATAGAAAAGGAAGGTGTTAGCACCCTTTCTATCTGTGGTTATCCACGGGCTCTTAGGTACTTGCTCACTATGTTTTCAAAAGGTTTGCTTTTCTTTGTAATTGTGGGTTTTGAAAAGAGTTTTGTTTTTGAAGAAAGTGTAAGTGTGAAAAGTTTTTATTTTTGTTTTTAAAAGGAGCAAGTACTTGAGAACCTCTACCTACTCAAAAAGGAATTAAACTGCGTAAATATCCTTTAGACAGTACTATCCCACTATTGAGAAGTAGGTAGCACCATCGTTGGAGTTTTCGGGTCAATTCGATTTAAGGGACTTGTGGTCACTAAAGCAACGTTAGGACGCTTTAGTGGTAATCCTAATGTCTTAGATCATTTTTTATCGAGGCAACCATTTCGAGGCAACTTATGATCTTAGGACAGAAGGACGACCTCTAAAACATCCTGTACTTAATGACCACATTCGAGGCAACCAAATGAGGTGTACCCTAGGAGTGGCATGTGCAAGTGTGTCAATTTTCAGTTTATATTATCTTTGTATTTTTAGGTGTTCTACCATTTGTTTTTTAGATCTTGTCATACAATCCTAATCAGCATACATCTAAGCAGTTAATATATATACAGGAATTTAAAGTGCAGAAATCGTAAATACTACATTATTACAAGGCTTCTGGGAGGGGGATTATTTACATGTCCAAAAATTGGGGGAATAATAAGCAGTTACAATAAACGTGCGTGAATCTAGAAAATCCTAAGAATAAGAACTATTTTTTTGTTTTATTTATTTATTTATTTTTTTTGGGAAAATGCTAAATATTCAGTTAAGTCGAATTTGATTAATTAAAAAAAAATACTGATTAAAATTTACTCTAAAACAAAACTAATATTTTTTTTTTGTATTTTTGTTTATGAAAAGGATTGAATTTGAAATAATCCTAAGTCTACTAATTTTAAAATTGAAGAAAATAAATTAAAATAATTAACTAAAATAAATCCTAATTCTAAGCTATTTATTTTTTATGATTTTTTATGTTAATTAAAACTAAGACTAAAAAGAATAAACAGAAACAAAATAAACAGAGTACAAATGGTCCAGGCGGCAAAATAAGAAAAAAATGCAATTCTGGAGGCCTGGGTCGAAAGAGATGCAGGCTGTCTTTCGACCCAGTGAAGAGTCTGGATCGAAGGTGCATGAGGGGCTGCACTCTGAGGGGGTTCGATCTGGGCATGTCATCCTTCGAACTGGAAGTCCTGGATCCAGTTTGAAGCTAAACTGCTGAGCTTCGAAGCTCTGAACAAGAAGCTGAGCATATGGTTCCTGCAAAATGAAACACATATTAAAAGTCCAGGGGGGACTTAACCCCCCCTGGTTCGAATCTCCTCTTATTCGCACCTGCTGAATCTAGGTCTGGGTTCGTTTTATCCTGAGATTCGAAGGATAAACTCAGATTGTGCCCAAGCAATGGCACAATCTCAACTCTGCACTGTAGCTCACATGAAGCACATTAAAATCATTCACAAACAGAAATAAAAATATGAATATGCAATCGAAATGAATTTGAGAGTGAGCTTGAGATTAGATTTTTCTTTTACCAAACAGATGTGCTTCGACCTGTAGTTTTGAGGAAGGAGGCGTTCGCTGGGTGGCAGCTTTGGCTAGGAAAATTCTGGGCAGCGTCTCTCCAAGTTATCTATTTTTGTATATTTTTCGTGTCTTTCTTTGCAGCATTTATGATTTCTTTATATAGAGGGGGTGGAAGGGACAAGAAGACAAAGGTTTAAGTGACCTTGAATATGTGTTTTGACAGCCATGAAGGAGAATTCGTAACGTTAATCATGTGTTTGAAAGCCATGAATGAGAGTTTGCAACGTTGGCTAAACACATGGGATTCTGTCCCTTTTTGAATTTTGAATGACATGCAGCTGGCCTTCGAATGCTCCCTTTCGAATGGGCTGATGGCCTCCTTCGAATGCTCTTCAAAAGCTTCTTCGAATGGACCCTTTGAATGCTTCTTCGAATGGACCTTTTTGGAATTCCAATCGAAGTACTTGTCCTTAATGCCAATCGAAATGCCTATTCAGAGTGTCAATAGAAATGCTCCTTCAGAATTCCAATCGAAGGGTCTTTCAGAATGCCAATCAAAGTGATCCTTCAGAATGCCAATCGAAATGCTCCTTCAGAATGCCAATCGAGGGATCTTTCAGAATGCCAATCGAAGTGCTCCTTCAGAATGCCAATCGAAATGCTTCTTCAGAGTGCCAATCGAAATGCTTCTTCAGAGTTCCAATCGAAATTCTCCTTCAGAATGCCAATCAAAATTCTCCTTCAGAATGCCAATCGAAATGCTCCTTCAGAATGCAAATCCAAATGTCCTTAAAGAACCACTCAAAAATTTTCCTTTTCCTTAGGCAAGAGTTTGTGATCAACCATGCAAGGGGAAGGCTTTGGGAAACATGAGAGGGAAAATTTTGGGGTGCAACAGTTGCCCCTATTCAATTTTCTTAAACCCGAGGATATAGATTGGCTTTCGAGCCTTTCGTGATCCGAGGGTGGAAGATAATTGAACACTAGAGTGCCCAGAAATTTGCACTCGCATGGTGAAGTATCAGCATTGTGATGTCAGGAATGGGCTTACAGATGCCATTTGGAGATTGTTGGTAGGAGGATGGGCTTATAGATGCCATCTGCAGGAGTGTCGATCACATAAGAGATTCCTTAGCGAAAACTTGCATACCTGTTGTTGTAGAAGATTCCACTGGGGAAGTCTAACTTCATTGAGATTTAGGAACCTGCCTGTACTTCAACTGGGAGAATGCCTCAGCTGAGTTTTAAGAACCTGTTCATAATTCAACTGGGGGGAAACATCTTCATCAAGATCTAGGAACTGTCTCGTGCCCACCGGGAGTATACCGTTGAGGTTATAGTACTCGTCCACACTATGACATAGGGAAACATCTTCATCAAGATCCAGGAACTGTCTCGTGCTCAATGGAGTATACCGTTGAGGTTATAGAACTTGTCCATGCTATGACGGAGGAAAACATCAAGATCTAGGAACTGACTCATGCTCAATGGAGTATACCGTTGAGGTTATAGTACTCTTCCACACTATGACGTAGGGAAACATCTTCATCAAGATCCAGGAACTGTCTCGTGCTTAATGGAGTAAACCGCTGAGGTTATAGAACTTGTCCATGCTATGACGGAGGAAAACACCATGATCTAGGAACTGACTCGTGCTCACCGGGAGTATACCGCTGAGGTTATAGTACTTGTCCACACTATGATGTAGGAAAACATCAAGATCTAGGAACTATCTCGTGCTCAATGGAGTATACCGTTGAGGTTATAGAACTTGTCCACGCTATGACGGAGGAAAACATCAAGATCTAGGAACTGACTCGTGCTCAATGGAGTATACCGTTGAGGTTATAGTACTCGTCCACACTATGACGTAGGGAAACATCTTCATCAAGATCTAGGAACTGTCTCGTGCTCAATGGAGTAAACCGCTGAGGTTATAAAACCTGTCCACACTATGACAGAGGAAACATCAAGATCTAGGAGCTGACTCGTGCTCAATGGAGTATACCGTTGAGGTTATAGTACTCGTCCACACTATGACGTAGGGAAACATCTTCATCAAGATCTAAGAACTGTCTCGTGCTCAATGGAGTAAACCGCTGAGGTTATAGAACCTGTCCATACTATGACAGAGGAAACATCTTCATCAAGATCTAGGAACTGTCTCGTGCTCAATGGAGTAAACCACTGAGGTTATAGAACTCGTCCACACTATGACATAGGGAAGCATCTTCATCAAGATCTAGGAACTGTCTCGTGCTCAATGGAGTAAACTGCTAAGGTTATAGAACCTGTCCACACTATGATGGAGTAAACATCAAGATCTAGGATCTGACTCGTGCTCAATGGAGTATACCATTGAGGTTATAGAACTTGTCCACACTATGACATAGGGAAACATCTTCATCAAGATCTAGGAACTGTCTCGTGCTCAATGGAGTAAACCACTGAGGTTATAGAACCTGTCCACACTATGACGGAGGAAAACATCAAGATCTAGGAACTGACTCGTGCTCAATGGAGTATACCGTTGAGGTTATAGTACTCGTCCACACTATGACATAGGGAAACATCTTCATCAAGATCTAGGAACTGTCTCGTGCCCACCGGGAGTATACCATTGAGGTTATAGAACTTGTCCATACTATGACGGAGGAAACATCAAGATCTAGGAACTGACTCGTGCTCAATGGAGTATACCGTTGAGGTTATAGTACTCGTCCACACTATGACGTAGGGAAACATCTTCATCAAGATCTAGGAACTGTCTCGTGCCCACCGGGAGTATACCGTTGAGGTTATAGAACTTGTCCACACTATGACGGAGGAAAACATCAAGATCTAGGAACTGACTCGTGCTCAATGGAGTATACCGTTGAGGTTATAGTACTCGTTCACACTATGACATAGGGAAACATCTTCATCAAGATCTAGGAACTGTCTCTTGCTCAATGGAGTAAACCGCTGAGGTTATAGAACCTGTCCACACTATGACGGAGGAAACATCTTCATCAAGATCTAGGAACTGTCTCGTGCTCAATGGAGTAAACCGCTGAGGTTATAGAACTCGTCCACACTATGACGTAGGGAAACATCTTCATCAAGATCTAGGAACTGTCTCGTGCTCAATGGAGTAAACCACTGAGGTTATAGAACCTGTCCACACTATGACGAAGGAAAACATCAAGATCTAGGAACTGACTCGTGCTCACCGGGAGTATACCGCTGAGGTTATAGTACTTGTCCACACTATGACGTAGGGAAACATCTTCATCAAGATCTAGGAACTGTCTCGTGCCCACCGGGAGTATACCGTTGAGGTTATAGAACTTGTCCACACTACGATGGAGGAAATTGTCGAGATTGAGAACCTTATCTGAAAATTCAACTGATGATAATTCAATTGAGATTTAAGAACTGGTCAGATCTTCGACTAAGCTGAGAACTTAACTGCATCTTTCCTGAAAGGTAAAGGTCAGTCATATGCAATGCATGATATGGATCAGGCAATGATGTTCTCAAAATAAATGAGATTGTATTCGTATGATGTGTATATGCATGTATCATGATGTATGGAAATGTGACGAAGGAAAACATCAAGATCTAGGAACTGACTCGTGCTCACCGGGAGTATACCGCTGAGGTTATAGTACTTGTCCACACTATGACGTAGGGAAACATCTTCATCAAGATCTAGGAACTGTCTCGTGCCCACCGGGAGTATACCGTTGAGGTTATAGAACTTGTCCACACTACGATGGAGGAAATTGTCGAGATTGAGAACCTTATCTGAAAATTCAACTGATGATAATTCAATTGAGATTTAAGAACTGGTCAGATCTTCGACTAAGCTGAGAACTTAACTGCATCTTTCCTGAAAGGTAAAGGTCAGTCATATGCAATGCATGATATGGATCAGGCAATGATGTTCTCAAAATAAATGAGATTGTATTCGTATGATGTGTATATGCATGTATCATGATGTATGGAAATGTGATGTTTTAGCTGGGGAAAATAAATCCCGGATAGCTTGCTGGAGAATAGAGTTGAATTCTTCATTTCCGCTGGGGATGGTGAATGAAGATGATTGTGAGAATAAACCTGCAGGAGAGAAGAACTCCGTTGGGGAATAAACTTGATGAAGAGATTACTCTGCGGGGAAATACTCTGTGGGGAAGAGATACTCTGCTGAGGATTTTAACGATAAGCTCCACTGGGGGTTCCACTGATAAGCTCTGTTGGGATTGATGATAAACTCCACTGGGGATGGATTACCGTTGCTGGTGATATTGAATCTGTTGAGGATAGAAGTCCTGCTTGGGGAAAGAAAGAACTTCACTAGGGATGATCTTTCAGTTGCAACTTGCTGAGGATAAACCAGTTAGACTCTTGTAAGGATAACCTTCTGAATTTGGCTGGGGAGATACATTTGTATTCTGCAAGGGACAAGCTTCCAGAATCTACCCGGGATAGATGATCCAACTCCATTGGGGAAGCTTTTTTTTTAGACTGCGCTGGGGAAATGGCTCCACCGGGGGTGTCTTGCATTCTGTCGGGGAACATTCTTATATTCCGTTGAGGAATATTAAGACTGCCAGGGATACTCTCATGTTTGCTGGGGGATATCCTTATACTCCGTCGGGGAATATTAAGACCTTCTGGGGGATACCCAACCTTTTTAGTGCTGATGGGGGATGAGCTCTGCTTGGGGAGAGCATTGCTGATTTGTTCATAGTTGCAAGTCTCAGCTGGGAGAGCCACCATTGTTATCTTACTCTGGAGGAGTGAAAGTATCTTAGCCATATTCTTCAGCTGAATATATACCTTGGTACCTGGTGGACAGAGAAATTAGACCGCTCAGACAAATCTTATTGCCCCTGTTTCTGATATCACCCGTAATTAGTCCTTTGTTTCGCATGTAAATATTTATGAGCAGCAATTTAATGTCAAATGCATATATAAAAAATGAACATTGGACGTTCTTTGCAAAACAAAACAGATAAAGGGAAGACAATTTGAAATTTGTTTGAACATGAGTTTGTATTGACTTTGAAGTTTGGCCTGTAAAATAGGCGTTTTGTACAAGAGGCTGACGTCCTAGTAAGAGAACACCGCCGAACAAATAGAATTTATACAATTTGTGAAAACAAAACAGCTATGTGAATAATCCCACTGGGTTCCAGCTCTGCTATTGCCTTTATATCTTCAAGCATCTCATCACTTTGCTGCTTAGTTGAAGATGAATCTGATTGACTGGTGTCGTCCGAGCCTGATAGTTGATACCGAAGTCCGGATGCGAGGTGATCCAACGAGACATAGTATTACGCTTTAATCCCTAACTTTTTCCTGAACCGCCCTTTCGGGTTTTCAGTCCACCGGGATACCCATTTTTGCCCAAGCCGCCTTTTCAGGTTTTCGACTTGCCGGGTGTACAATTTTTTTTTAAATTTTCATCCCTTATTTTTGCCCGAACCCTTTTGGTTCGCCGGGAAGCCCTTATTTTTGCCTAGGCTAGTCAACCTAGCGGGTCTTTGATTATGCGTAGTATCTTTTTACTATGTCTACATTGACGGGGTGAGGAAGGTCGTCACCATCCATAGTGGTTAGAATCATCGCTCCTCCTGAGAGTATGTTCTTAACCACAAATGGCCCTTCGTAAGTAGGGGGCCATTTGCCCCTGGGATCACCTTGAGGTAGAATAATGCGCTTGATTACCAGGTCCCCAACTTGATATTCTTGTCGTCTGACTTTCTTATTAAATGCCTTGATCATCCATTTTTGGTACGTCTGACCATGACAAATAGCTGTGAGTCTCTTTTCGTCGATTAGATTCAATTGATCAAGTCAGGTATGGATCCAGTCGTCTTTGCTCAAACCTGCATCCTTCATGATCCAAAGAGAGGGTATCTGAACTTCAATGGGCAAGACTGCCTCCATGCCATAAACCAAGGAATAGGGTGTTGCCCCTGTTGACGTCCGTGCTGAGGTACGGTACCCATGAAGAGCAAATGGTAACATCTCATGCCAGTCTTTGTATGTCACTGTCATCTTCTGCACAATCTTCTTAATGTTCTTATTAGCTGCTTCTACAGCCCCATTCATCTTTGGCCGGTAGGGAGAAGAGTTATGATGCTATATCTTGAATTGTTCGCAGAGCTCAGTGATTATCTTGTTGTTAAGATTGGTACCGTTGTCCGTAATGATCCTCTCTGGTACACTGTATCGACAGATCAGGTTGTGCCGAATGAACCGTGCCACGACGTTCTTGGTTACGGTAGCAAAGGAAGCTGCTTCAACCCACTTGGTAAAGTAATCAATCGCTACCAGGATGAAATGATGCCCGTTGGATGCCATAGGTCTGATCTCGCCGATCATATCAATGCCCCACATTGCAAAGGGCCAAGGTGCTGTCAAAACATTCAGAGGAACTGGAGGAATATGCACCTTATCAGCATAGACCTGGCACTTGTGACATGTCCGAGAATGCTGATAACAGTCGGCTTCCATTGTGGACCAGTAATATCCTGCCCGAAGGATTTTCTTTGCCATGGTATGTCCACTGGAATGAATTCTAAAAGCACCTTCATGCAGCTCTGCCATGATCCTTTCTGCTTCAATTTTATCCACACAACGCAGTAAGGTTGAATCATGGTTACGTTTGTAAAGAATTCCATTGCTGATGAAGAACTTTGCCGCGAACCTTCGCAGAAACTTCTTGTCATTAACAGATGCACCCTCGGGGTATTCTTAAGCTTCAAGGTACCTCTTCACTTCATGATACCAAGGCTTTTCTGTTGCCTCTTCGGTCTCAAGATCACAACAATGTGCAGGTTCATCCAATTTCCAAATAATGATCTGGGGAGCCTCGTTGTCCCCCTTGACTTTGAACATAGAAGACATCGTAGCTAACGCGTCCGCCAACTGATTCTCCTCTCTTGGGAAGTGTTCAAAGGTTATCTCCTCGAAATGGGGAAGCAACGCCAATACATACTCCTTGTAAGGAATAAGATTTGGGTGTTTCGTATCCCACTCTCCTTTGATCTGACTGATCACGAGGGCGGAATCTCCGAAGACACTTAGAAACTTAATCCTTAGGTCAATTGCAGCTCGGAGACCCATAATGCATGCTTCATACTCCGCCATGTTGTTGGTGCAGTTGAAACACAGTCGGGCGATAAACGGGGTATGAGAGCCTTTAGGAGATATGATTACAACGCCAATGCCATTGCCCAAAGCGTTTGAAGCTCCATCAAAGTGCATAGACCATCAGGATCCTTCCTCAGGTCCTTCATCCGGTCCAGGTGTTTCACAATCAGTTATGAACATGATATTCTTGTCTGGAAATTCAAAGTTCATAGATTGGTAATCATCCACTGCCTGATGTGCCAAATGGTCTGCCAATACACTTCCCTTGATTGCTTTTTGAGTCGTGTACTGGATGTCATATTCAGTCAAGATCATCTGCCATCTTACTATTCTTCCAGACAAGGCAGGCTTTTCGAAGATATACTTGATGGGATCCATTTTTGAAATCAACAGAGTAGTGTGAATCAACATATACTGTCTCAGCCGGCGAGCAGCCCATGCCAAAGCGCAACAAGTTTTCTCGAGCAGTGAGTATCGGGTCTCACAGTCGGTAAACTTTTTGCTAAGGTAATAAATGGCATGCTCTTTTCGGCCAGACTCGTCATGCTGCCCCAGCACACACCCCATTGAGTTGTCAAGCACTGTCAAGTATAAGATTAGAGGTCTCCCTTCCACTGGTGGCATCAGAATGGGTGGCTCCTGGAGATACTTCTTAATTCTTTCGAAAGCGGCATGGCATTCATCGTTCCAACATACCACTTGATCTTTCTTCAACAGTTTGAAGATCGGCTCACAAGTAGCAGTTAGATGCAAGATGAATCGGGCAATGTAGTTCAGACGTCCTAGAAAACCTCTGACCTCTTTCTCTGTCTTGGGAGCTGGCATCTCTTGTATGGCTTTCACCTTGGCAGGGTCCACTTGAATACCTTTGTCGCTTACAACGAAACCTAGCAGTTTGCCAGACCTCACTCCGAAGGTGCACTTGTTCGGGTTCAATCTCAGCTTGTACAACTTTAGCCTGTCAATCAGCTTTTGTAGATGGTCAAGGTGTTCCTCCTCAGTTTGGGACCTCGCAATCATATCATCAATGTATACTTCAATCTCATGATGGATCATGTCATGGAATAAAGCAACCATGGCACGCTGATACGTTGCCCCAACATTCTTCAACCCAAAAGGCATGACCTTGTAACAAAAAGTGCCCCACTGAGTGACAAAAGTGGTCTTCTCCATGTCTTCAGGAGCCATTTTGATTTGATTATAGCCGGAGAAACCATCCATAAAGGAGAATACATTGTGCTGAGCAGTATTGTCAACCAGAACGTCGATGTGAGGCAGAGGGAAGTTATCCTTAGGGCTTGCCCTGTTCAAGTCTCTGTAATCAACACACATTCTGACCTTACCGTCTTTCTTCGATACTGGAACCACATTGGTGACCCACTGAGGGTAAGAAGTTACTGCTAGAAAACCGGCGTCAAACTGTTTCATAACTTCGGCCTTGATTTTCTCAGACATCTCTGGACGCATACAACGAACCTTCTATTTTACCGGAGGGCAGTCTTCTTTGGCTGGCAGGCGATGAACCACAATGTCAGTATCCAACCCAGGCATATCTTCGTAAGACCAGGCAAAGATATCCACGTAGTCATGCAGCATCTGAATCAACCGCTGTTTCACACTAAGCTCCAGATTTGCACCGATCTTGACTTCCTTCTTGTCTGTCTCGGTACCCAGATTCACTGTTTCCACCGGCTCTTCATGTGGCTGAATGGCCCTCTCTTCCTGGAGTAGTAGTCTTGCAAGCTCACCAGGCACTTCGCAATCATCTTCACCTTCGTCTTCAGCTAAGTTGATCGGATTTTCAAAGTTATAACTGGCAGTAGCAGAGTCGTTACCAGTGAGATCCAGAGTGGATTGGGACCTGTATATGTGAGTGTGTGTAAAATAGCTGTTTTGTAATATGTAATAAAGAAAGACAAGGAGCACAAAATTTGAAATGCAAAAACGTCCAATGCTTTTATTAATGGTATATGAAAATGGCGTACAAAAGCCCTCACAAATGAAGCCACGGTGCCTCGGGTAAGACACCGGGCCATAAAGTTTCAAAACATTGTCTGTTACAAATTCGAAACAAAGAGCTTCATTACTGAGTGATAACTGAAACATGCATAGAATCCTTTGCTGTCCAGTTGCTTAATCCACCGTTGGTCGTAGGATAGATCCAGCTGTCGATATCAAACTCTTCATCATCATCATCCCTAATAGCATTTACCCCATGTTTGGGCATGGGAGCAGTCACAATATTAGGCCTCTCGTGCGCCTCGAACTCAATCTCATTTGCATCGATTAAGTCCTGCACCTTGTTCTTCAAAACCCAACAATCGTCTGTATTATGCCCCGAGCTATCAGAGTGAAAAGCGCAGCGGGCATTAGGGTTATACCTTGATGACATTGTATTTGGATTCTTTGGAGCTTCTTTTAGGGTCATCAGATTGGTCTTCAGCAATTATGGCAGAATCTGAGACAAGGTCATGCTGAGACGAGTGAATTGCCTTTGAGATCTCTCGTCCCTTCGTTGGTTGTGATGCTGAGGAGCACCGACAGGTTTTGAGATAACAACCGCATTGACAGCTTGGCGGTGTTCAGGTATATTCTTCCTTCTCGAACTGTAGACTGCACTGGACTCTTTCTTAAATGGTCTCTTCTCGGTGCTCGATGAGGCACCCTTCTGTATCTTCCCAGCCTTAATTCCAGCTTCAATCCTCTCACCAGTCAAGATAAGGTCTGTAAACCTGACTGAAGAGCTTCCAATCAAATGGTTAAAGAATGGAACAAATAGGGTCCCCAAAAACATATCAACAAGTTCACGATCAACTAAAGGTGGTTGCACCCTTCCGGCAAGGTCTCTCCATTTTTGAGCATACTCTTTAAATCCTTCGCCCGTCCCTATTGACATACCCTGGAGTTGGGTACGCGTAGGAGCGAGGTCAGAATTGTACTGATAATGCTTAAAGAATGCAGCAGCCAAATCCTCCCAGCTGCGGATACTGGCTCCATCCAACTGATAGAACCACTCAAGCTGAGTCCCCGAGAGACTATCCTGAAAGAAATGGATC
The DNA here is from genome assembly GCA_948472305.1 of Vicia faba. Lineage (NCBI taxonomy): Eukaryota > Viridiplantae > Streptophyta > Magnoliopsida > Fabales > Fabaceae > Vicia > Vicia faba. Next base: position 605,568,140 of record OX451736.1, on the reverse strand, counting down.
CATAAATTCTTATCAGTAGTGTATGGTTGGATCTTCCTCACATATGACCTGAGGTGCAGCTTGGGACAGGAAGCTCCGTCATATTTGGCAAAGGCAGGTGCCTTGAACTTGTGGGGAATCACCACCCCAGATGATAAACCTAAATCTCCGAAGTCCAGACCGGGCACCTTCTGTACTTCCATAGCGTTCAAACGGTCCTCCAACTGTTTGTACTTATCCTCAGCAGGAGGATACTGTTCTTCATCATAGTCCGTCTCGTTGTCGGAGACTTCAGGGCTAGGATCCCTCCTTTCTCGTGGACTGTCTTTCTCTCTAGACGGGGTGGCCAGATCAATTTCATTCTGCAGCCCATTTCCAAACCTGCATCCAGTATTGAACAGGACGGTCCTCTTCTTCTTCTTCTTCTTTTTCAGGAGCAGGGTCTTCAGGTCCTGCTGACCCTTAGCTAGATTCATGACCAACTCTTGAAATTGGGCATTCTGGGCCTGGAGGGCCTTGATAGCTTGCTCAGTGGAAGTTTCAGCAGACATGATGATTGCTGAAATAAACAGCGAAGAAGATAAGAGACCTGTAAAAGGGTACCTGTTATGCATATGATGAATGGTATGCTATTCATGTAATGCATTCAAGGGTTCAAAAATTCAAATTTGTTGCAGACAAAAGAGAACACATGTCACATTAAGAAGCAATTTGTTAGTACATAAGTGCCCCATGGGCGAAATATTACAAAATTCTTAATGTAGAAAGACATTGCGCATCCTCTTTGGAGCGATGTAAGTGTGGAGGGTCTCCCCCTCGTGAAGTCGGCGGGTAAGCTCCAAAACCTTATTTTCACTGGCATAGAAGCTGGCTTCAAAAGTATTCCGCTCTTCCTTGAGTTGGATCCAACTCTTTTGCATTTCTTCCCATGATGTTGGCATGTCAGGATGTAGGATGGCGTATGGAACCTCTCCTTCCATAACAGGCTCTTTGATCAAGGGGAAAATGTGAGGATATGGCATCATAAGATTCTGGGAGCGGGTTCGTACCCACTTGAGGTAAGGCTCAAGGGGGATAGAATTCTTGTGCCCCAGTGTCTTACTATCCACTCTATTAGGCATCCTTCAAGCTCTGATGAACCTTTGTCGAAGTCCTTGTGCATCATTGTCGAAGTCAAAAACTAGGTCAGGGATCAGCATGTCATGAGGGCCATCCCTCCGAGCATATCCAAATTGTCTCAAAGCTAGACAGGGGTTGTAGGTAATGCCTCCCCTAATTCCAAGTAACGGAACATTAGGAAATTCTCTACAACGATCAATGATAGTGACATTTTCTCTGGACAGAGAACACCAATGTACATCAGAATGTGTGAGGGTCATCAATCGTTGTGACCACCTTAAACCCTGCTCATTCTTCAAAATTGATTGTGGAAGGTGAGAAATAAACCACCTTGCTAAGAGAGGAGTATAACACATGAGAACACCTCTTTTCCTCATTGTTCGTGTGTAAAATGAGTGGAGGATATCCCCAAGCAATGTAGGTATGGGATTCCTGGATATGAAAATCTTGACAGCATTCACATCTATAAGTTGATCAGGATTTGGGAACAAAACCAAACCATAGATAAGGAGCGCCACAATCTCTTCAAAGGCTTGTAGATCAAGAGAATTCCAGCATTCTCGTGCCTTCTCAAACAGAAACTTTGCCAAGAATCCTTTGATACCACTTTTGGTTTCCCAATGCCCTTTGATGTCGGATGGTTGCAAGCGTAATGCTTGAGCAACATCTTCAAGTTTTGGTTCCTTTTACGTACCGTTGTAGGGTAGTTGACTAAGAATAGGAATTCTCAAGAGTTGAGAAAATTCCTCCAAAGTAGGCACCAATTGATAATCAGGGAATGTGAAACAGTGGTGTAGGGGATCAAAGAACTGGAAGAGAACTTTCATCATGTCTTCTTCAATGTTGGTGTTGACCAAGCTGAGGAGTCTACCATGTCTTTCACTGAAGAGAGAATTCTCGGGGATCCTGGATGTAAGCTCTTTGAGTTGAATAGGGACCCTTACAAGGTTGATTTGAATTGTTTTCCTGCGGAGAGACTCCATGTCCTACAAAACAAGAACAAAGATGAATATCTAAACCCTTGAAATGGTTAGCAGATGCATATGATGCTTTATGATGTATGCAAAAACACATGTACAAGTAAGTCACACAAAAACCCTAGTTTCAGGCTTGCAGGAGGTTTCATAGGCAAGTACCCTCTTGAGTGTAGTTGGCTCAAAAACCTGTCCTATAAATAGTAACCGGGTTCTAAGGAGCTCAATATCATTGGATTGTTTTCTATGTTCATTGTTTTGGTTTAGCCACTGAACTAGCGAACAAAATATTCCAAGAAAACAATCCTCAATGAGTGTAGTATCGAGTATCTACCAACTTCGGACTGCACCAAAGTCGGTCATCTCACTACCCCTAAAAGGCCAAGATGGTCAAGTAAGGTTCTAGGTCATTAGTGCTTAGTGACATCACTCAGCGGCCCCGTATTCTCTTTGATTGACTCAAAGGCTACCGGTACTCACAAATATGTCGCACTAATATAGCTATTGCTTCAACCGTGTCGGTATACCCCGCACCATTTCCACAACATATTGCTATCTATGAATGTTTCCCCAAATCCGGGTGGAGGATTTATAGAACTCCGATACAGGCCCACAAAATTAAAAGCATACAAAGCAATACAATTGAAAACACAAGTGATCTAGTCCTAAGGTACACCTCACTTATAATTTTCCCAGCAGAGTCGCCAGTTCTGTGATCGGTGGGAATGAGAACTGACTGTTTTTTAGTATGCTGGTTCGCGTTTGCGTTTGTTTTCGCAAAGTTTCGCGGTAAGCAAGAGTCGCCACCGTCTTTTATTTTATCCAACAAGGGAAAGGACAAAAGCACAGAAAAAATTCCTTTTCGAGATGTTTCTCGGGTTCGGGAGGTAGATTATAGAAAAGGAAGGTGTTAGCACCCTTTCTATCCGTGGTTATCCACGGGCTCTTAGGTACTTGCTCACTATGTTTTCAAAAGGTTTGCTTTTCTTTGTAATTGTGGGTTTTGAAAAGAGTTTTGTTTTTGAAGAAAGTGTAAGTGTGAAAAGTTTTTATTTTTGTTTTTAAAAGGAGCAAGTACTTGAGAACCTCTACCTACTCAAAAAGGAATTAAACTGTGTAAATGTCCTTTAGACAGTACTATCCCACTATTGAGAAGTAGGTAGCACCATCGTTGGAGTTTTCGGGTCAATTCGATTTAAGGGACTTGTGGTCACTAAAGCAACGTTAGGACGCTTTAGTGGTAATCCTAATGTCTTAGATCATTTTTTATCGAGACAACCATTTCGAGGCAACTTATGATCTTAGGACAGAAGGACGACCTCTAAAACATCCTGTACTTAATGACCACATTCGAGGCAACCAAATAAGGTGTACCCTAGGAGTGGCATGTGCAAGTGTGTCAATTTTCAATTTATATTATCTTTGTATTTTTAGGTGTTCTACCATTTGTTTTTTAGATCTTGTCATACAATCCTAATTAGCATACATCTAAGCAGTTAATATATATACAAGAATTTAAAGTGCAGAAACCGTAAATACTACATTATTACAAGGCTTCGGGGAGGGGGATTATTTACATGTCCAAAAATTGAGGGAATAATAAGCAGTTACAATAAACGTGCGTGAATCTAGAAAATCCTAAGAATAAGAACTATTTTTTGTTGTTTTATTTATTTATTTATTTTTTTTGGGAAAATGCTAAATATTCAGTTAAGTCGAATTTGATTAATTAAAAAAAATACTGATTAAAATTTACTCTAAAACAAAACTAATATTTTTTTGTATTTTTGTTTATGAAAAGGATTGAATTTGAAATAATCCTAAGTCTATTGATTTTAAAATTGAAGAAAATAAATTAAAATAATTAACTAAAATAAATCCTAATTCTAAGCTATTTATTTTTTATGATTTTTTATGTTAATTAAAACTAAGACTAAAAAGAATAAACAGAAACAAAATAAACAGAGTACAAATGGTCCAGGCGGCAAAATAAGAAAAAAATGCAATTCTGGAGGCCTGGGTCGAAAGAGATGCAGGCTGTCTTTCGACCCAGTGAAGAGTCTGGATCGAAGGTGCATGAGGGGCTGCACTCTGAGGGGGTTCGATCTGGGCATGTCATCCTTCGAACTGGAAGTCCTGGATCCAGTTCGAAGCTAAACTGCTGAGCTTCGAAGCTCTGAACAAGAAGCTGAGCATATGGTTCCTGCAAAACGAAACACATATTAAAAGTCCAGGGGGGACTTAACCCCCCCTGGTTCGAATCTCCTCTTATTCGCACCTGCTGAATCTAGGTCTGGGTTCGTTTTATCCTGAGATTCGAAGGATAAACTCAGATTGTGCCCAAGCAATGGCACAATCTCAACTCTGCACTGTAGCTCACATGAAGCACATTAAAATCATTCACAAACAGAAATAAAAATATGAATATGCAATCGAAATGAATTTGAGAGTGAGATTGAGATTAGATTTTTCTTTTACCAAACAGATGTGCTTCGACCTGTAGTTTTGAGGAAGGAGGCGTTCGCTGGGTGGCAGCTTTGGCTGGGAAAATTCTGGGCAGCGTCTCTCCAAGTTATCTATTTTTGTATATTTTTCGTGTCTTTCTTTGCAGCATTTATGATTTCTTTATATAGAGGGGGTGGAAGGGACAGGAAGATAAAGGTTTAAATGACTTTGAATATGTGTTTTGACAGCCATGAAGGAGAATTCGTAACGTTAATCATGTGTTTGAAAGCCATGAATGAGAGTTTGCAACGTTGGCTAAACACATGGGATTCTGTCCCTTTTTGAATTTTGAATGACATGCAGCTGGCCTTCGAATGCTCCCTTTCGAATGGGCTGATGGCCTCCTTCGAATGCTCTTCGAAAGCTTCTTCGAATGGACCCTTTGAATGCTTCTTCGAATGGACCTTTTTGGAATTCCAATCGAAGTACTTGTCCTTAATGCCAATCGAAATGCCTCTTCAGAGTGTCAATCGAAATGCTCCTTCAGAATGCCAATCGAAGGGTCTTTCAGAATGCCAATCGAAGTGCTCCTTCAGAATGCCAATCGAAATGCTCCTTCAGAATTCCAATCGAGAGATCTTTCAGAATGCCAATCGAAGTGCTCCTTCAGAATGCCAATCGAAATGCTTCTTCAGAGTGCCAATCGAAATGCTTCTTCAGAGTGCCAATCGAAATTCTCCTTCAGAATGCCAATTGAAATTCTCCTTCAGAATGCCAATCAAAATGCTCCTTCAGAATGCAAATCGAAATGTCCTTAAAGCACCACTCAAAAATTTTCCTTTTCCTTAGGCAAGAGTTTGTGATCAACCATGCAAGGGGAAGGCTTTGGGAAACATGAGAGTGAAGAAGTGAAAAACACAAGAAGGGGGGTTGAATTGTAAAAACTTGAAATTAATTGCAGTCAACACGGTATTTTTATCTTGGTTCGTTTGATCTCAAACTACTCCAGTCCACCCGTCAAGGTGATTTCGCCTCTCTCCAACGAGGTCTTAATCCACTATATTCAACTGAATATTACAACTGCTTTAACAACTGCTAAAGCCTTCTTGAGTCAAACCACAAACTGGTTTCTCAAGGAAATACTTTCTTATAGATAAATGAAATCTAAGTGTGTTGAATGTTTTCTACAAAAACTGTTTATCACAACTGTGATACTACACACGTTAAGCTTATGAGAACTAGAGTGCTAAAATAATGAGTAAAGAGTTTGAGAGCTTTAGCAAACTGAGAGTGAGGAAGATGATGAATAGCTTTAGGCGTGTAGAGAGTTGTAGAGCATTAGCCAATTCAATCTTCACTGACTTGTTTATATAGCATTGGAAAATGGTACGTTGGAGTCAGTTAATTCCATTTCAATGCCAATAACATTCTTTCCAAATTGAGAAGATCTTGTCTGGAATGATGTCGTTGATAATAAAGTATCTTGAATGCACAGTACCGTTGCCACTTAAGCGTGTTCTGGCTTTGGCTTATTCTGACGCTGCTAGGTGCTGATGAGTTATTGTTTTCTTGATCAGAGTTCAGATTGTTACGTGCAGATCTGTTCATCAAGCTTCAGCATAAGCACATGTTGATCTTCTAATTCTGGTATCTGATATAACATCCTCTGATGCTGATGTTGATATTTCATCTTCTGATGTTGATGATGATATTCTCTTGCTGATGTCCATCAGAGTTTTTGTAAAACAGAATGTAATTTTTAGGTAGCATATATGTCTTACATGAATCATACAATTTTTATATCTTTGCATTTTGTTATCATCAAAACTTAAACTTAGGGTAGTAGATTCAAACTTTGTTCTAACAATCTCCCCCTTTTTGATGATGACAAAAACTAGATTTTTTCAATTGAAAAATTAACGTGAAAAGTATCAGAGATAACCAAATAGTAAATTGTATCAGAATTAAATAGGAAGTTATCAAAAATAAGAGGATAAGGGATAAAGAGATATCAGAGTTTAGATCGGAGATACTCCCCCTGGATTTATTACTTCCCTTTTTAATTCCATGATTCTTTCAGGATCAGATCTTTATTGACTTTCTTTGAACATCAGAACATCAGAGCTTCAGTGTATCAGAGATGATTAACTTCTTGTACCTGTAAGCTTATGCAAAACAAAAACATTCAAGTATATCAGAATGTTAGAATGTTTGAGACTTTTTGTCTCAATAATCCGTTATTGAAAAATATCATTCTTTTTCTCTCCCTTTTTGTCAGCAATCAAAAAGTGCAAGTAATATAAGCTAAAACGATCAGAGCAGAAAAACTGTTATATTTAATTCAAAGCATAGAAGAGAGTACAGAGAACATGGAAAGAAAACAATGAAAACATCATGAATGAAAAACTAAGGTTGGGGTGGAAAGCGTGTGAACAGAGCTTCTAGTATGTTCTTAATCTGATCAGCAGTTTCCTTCTGCTGATGCACCATGCTGACAACTGTATCAATCTTGCCATCTTGCACATCCATCCTTTCCTTCATCCTCTGATCATTCTCATCCATTCTTTGCTGCAGACGAATATCATTCTGCTTCAGCTCTTCAAGAGTCTGCCTGTCCAAAGCAGCTTGAGAAACGTCAGAAGCAGGATGCTTCTGAGAGCTTTCTGCAACATCTTCATCTTGACTAACATCTTCAGCTTGAATTGTCTGATCTTCTGCTGGCTGAACTTTTGAAGCTGGACGCTTGTCAGACCATGGCTCACTATCCAGAAGTAGCACTTCCTCCTTCAGCAGCTGACCTTTAACTTCCTTCAGCAGCTTGCTGAAGTTCTGTTGGGCCTGTTCATAGTTGATGTCTTGCAGCTTGAGGGCTTCAGCGCGTACCCACATTCTGAATTGTGTCCAGAGTTGGTCTGAAGCAGCAGGATCAATCATTCCAGGAGAAACCTGCTTTAGAGAAGCAATCCAATTCTGCAAGCCTGTTTCAAAATTCAAAATGCCAACACCAACATCTAGTTGTTTGGGTTTGGGGATGGCTATTTTATTTTTGAGGTCAGCAAGATGGTCAAGGATTGTTATATCAATGAAGGTCCTGCTGTGGTCTTATGTATTTTGTTTGGGAGATGGAGTGGGAGAGTCAGAAATGATAATTGGACTGTTTGGAGTATTTGGAGGGGTAGTTTCTGGTGAAGATGGCAGTTGGGGTATGTTTATAGTTGTACCACATGGCAGTTGAATTGCCAATGGTTGAGGTTCAGAGGATTGAGGAGAATGAGGTTCAGGGGTTTGAGGTTCAGGTGATGGAGTTTCAGAGTGTTGAAACTCAGGTTGTGGAGATGATGGTTGAGGTGAAAGTGGATGAAGTTTTGGTTGTGGAGAGGGAGGTGGAATTTCTGGTTGTGGAGAGGGAGGTGGAATTTCTGGTTCCTCTGGTATTGGAGATAGTGTAGTTGCTGGTTGTGGTGAATGAGGAGTTTCTGGTTGAGTGTTTGGATTTTCTGAGAGGGGAGCGGAAGAACGTTGATCAATTTTAGAAAGAACTTTGTCAAGTTCTGATTCTGTTGATGTTGTGGGTTTTGGATTTTGGGATTTGGTGCGGGATCTCCTGAGAGTTAGTGACTCAGAAGGGTCAGCCTCTGGTTCGGTGTCATCAATGGTTGGTATGGGGATTGGGAGTTCATATGAAGCTGGGGTTGGGATTGATGTTGGAATAGCAGAAGAATTTAAAACATTAACAGCAGATAGATTACCTCTCTTCTTAGGGGTCTGCTGGGATGGTCCTTCTGAAGTAGCCTTTCTCTTCTTCGTCTTCTTCACAGTAACTTCTGGATTTTGCTGGTGCAGATCTTTAATGTTCAGAGTGGGATCTGTGCCATCAGCCTTGCAAGCATCCAAGTATCTGAGAACAATGACTGGTTTAGAGTCAATCTCAGAAAATATTGGAAAGTCGTCCAGAGGGACTCTTCTGCTGGTGATGTCAGCAAGAGGAGTGACGCTGGGCTCCTTTCTGATATTCTCTATCAGTTTCATTTTCTTCAGATTCTTGGCATTCAGAGGCTTGCCAACAGTAGGTTCAATAGAGCTTAATTCCTGTGCTTCTGTAAGGTGTTCAATCAGCCTATTCTCAGTTAGAATATATGATATTAACCTGCCAAAGGGTATCCAATCCCTTTATGTCCTTTCTTCTTCTCTTGTCTCCTTGACGCTGGTCCTGAGGTGATTAAACAGAAGATGAGCCAAGTTAATATTTACCTTATGATTAATAAAATAGATCAGAAACTGCTGATCTATGTTTTATATAATCAAGAGAGCTTATGGGGTTCCTGTGATTGAAGCACCCCAGAATAATCTTCTCCCATATTCTGTGCTGATCCTTCAAATCTCTGATTTTGCTGCTGGGAACCCCATGGGTGAAAATCTCTCTTGCAATGACAGCAGGGTCTGAGCATCTTTCTTCCATGTCGATACAGTGGATACCACCACCAGTGTATCCAATCAATCTTGCAATGTGATCTTCAGTGATCACAATATTCTTTCCCATGATATAGGAGGTAACTTGATGTGTTGATGAAGACGCATGAATCCAGAATTCCTTGACCAATACAGGGAACGTTGGACCCACCAACCTATCAAAGTATCGCTCCCATCCTTGTGCCCTAACTTCTTCTGTCAAATCGAATCCATTTTCTTTCAGACTGGTGAAATCAACAATCAGTTCAGACAGAACTTCCAAGTTCTTCACTGGTGTAAGTAGAGTTCTGAAGGGAATTTGGTATTGTTCAGATGAAGCCTCCTTCTGAGAACCTGCAGTAACATTGCTAGAGGTTGCCATGTTCACCCTTAGGGTTTCTTTTAGAAAAGCTTGAAAAAGGGTTTCTTTTGAGAAAGATGAATACACAAGTGAGAATGCAGAAAATATTTGTATGAATGTAAGAGACGGTAAAAATTTAATGAATGATGTTAATGTGCTTAAATAGATTTCAAAATGTGTTTTGAAAACGTAAACGGTTTTAAGAAAGAGAATTAATTCATGATTACAGTTTAACTCATGATTACACAGATTTAATGCTTGCTGATTTTGGGGGATTTGAGAAAGATATTTGAAACGGTTACCAGACATGTGTCTCAATGCATCCAATCAGCATTTTTCCTTCTCAGAAGCGTGCACGCGTGTTCTGCTTCAGAGATTTGCTGATGACTGGATGACACTTGTTTGATTTAGTGAGCAGCACGTCTATCCTTGAGCTGAAACGCTCAGATTTTTAAGAATAGAATCTGATACAATCTACATGTCTATCTTTCTGAAAGAAGATTGATCAGAAGTTCACAGTAAACAGAAAACACATTCTGAAGGTTAATATATAAAATTAAAACATTTTCACTCTGGGTAGAGCTTCATGCTGAGATGTTTCAGAATGAAGTTGAACCTATCTTCGGAAAGTGGTTTAGTGAAGATATCAGCCCATTGATGGTCTGTATCAATAAATTTTAAGTTCAAAATTCCTTTCTGAATATAGTCCCTAATGAAGTGATGTTTTATTTCTATATGCTTAGCCCTAGAATTCAAAATAGGATTTTTACTTAAGCAAATGGCAGATGTATTGCCACAGAGTATAGGGATGTTACTCTCAAAAATCTGGAAGTCTTCAAGCTGACTTTTCATCCAGAGCATTTGTGTGCTGCATCCAGCTGCTGCTATGTACTCAGCTTCTGCTGTTGATAGCGCAATTGTGGATTGCCTTTTGCTGGACCAAGAGATCAGATTTTCTCCCAGAAACTGGCAGCTTCCAGAAGTACTTTTACGCTCTACTCTGTCTCCAGCAAAGTCAGCATCGCAGTAGCCTACTAAGCTGTAATCACTAGATTTTCTATAAAATAAACCCAGATTAGTAGTACCTTTCAGATACTTGAAAATTCGCTTAACAGCTGTTAAGTGAGATTCTCTAGGATCTGATTGGAATCTAGCACAAATACATACGCTGAATAAGATATCAGGCCTTGAAGCCGTCAAATAAAGGAGAGAACCAATCATACCTCTGTAGACCTTCTGTTCTACCTTTTTGCTTACCTCTTCTCTTTCCAGAATGCACGTGGGATGCATTAGAATCTTTGATGACTTACATTCTGAGAGGTCAAATTTCTTCAGAAGTTCTCTGACATATTTGCTCTGATGAATGTAAGTTCCCTCTGGATTTTGATTGATCTGAATTCCCAGAAAGAATTTCAGTTCTCCCATGAGGCTCATCTCAAATTCTGCCTGCATACACTTAGCAAATTTTCTTCCAAGAGAAGGATTAGTAGATCCAAAAATAATATCATCAACATAAATTTGGCAAACTAAGATGTCATTCTTAACTGACTTACAGAATAAGGTAGTGTCCACCTTCCCTCTGGTGAATTCTTTTTCTAACAGAAAGTTACTTAGTCTTTCATACCAAGCTCTGGGAGCTTGTTTCAGACCATATAGTGACTTCTTTAGTTTGAAAACATATTTTGGATTTTTTGTACTTTCAAAACCAGGGGGTTGGTGCACATAAACCTCTTCTTCTATATAACCATTTAAGAATGCACTCTTGACTTCCATCTGATACAGAGTGATGCCTTTGTTAACAGCAAACGAAATTAAAAGTCTGATAGATTCTAACCTGGCGACTGGAGCAAAGGTTTCTGTATAGTCTATCCCCTCTTGCTGACTATAACCTTGTGCTACCAGTCGTGCTTTGTTTCTGATAACTTCACCTTGTTCGTTCAGCTTATTTCTGAACACCCATCTTGTTCCAATCACGTTGAATCCTTTTGGTCTGGGAACGAGATCCCATACGTCATTTCTGGTGAATTGATTCAGCTCTTCTTACATTGCTAGAATCCATTCGTTGTCCAGGAGTGCTTCATCAATAGAAGAAGGTTCAATCAGAGACACAAGTCCCATGAGGGATTCTTCAGAGTTTCTGAAGCTAGCTCTTATTCTGATTGGATCTTCCTTTCTTCCTAAGATAGTTTCTTCTGGGTGATCCAAGCTGCTTCTGGGTAGTCTTTTCTGAGGTTGATCAGCAGCTGTTGCTGGATTGCTTGCAGTGTGTGATACGGTGAGAGAACTGACTTGAGGTTTTGCGTTTGTATTCGCACTTGTTCGGTTTAGCAAGAGTCGCCACCGACTTTTTTTATCCTAAAGGAAAAGTTAAAAAGCACAGGAAAAACCTTTTTGAGATGTTTCGTGGGTTCGGGGGGTAGATTATGAAAAGGGAAGGTATTAGCACCCTTTTCATCCATGGTTATCCATGGGCTCTTAGTTACTTGGTTTTAGATCACTTGCCTTTGATTTTCAATTGCTTGAAATTGTGGTGTGTGTGTGTGTGTTTTGAAAATGTTTTTGAAGAAGACGCCTTGTCTAGGAAACCGTTGTAATGACTCGTGTTTGAGTGTTTTACAAAGGTGTGTATCTTTTCGAAAAGATGTTTCAAATGTTTTTGGAAGTTTGTTTTGAAAGTATTTGTGGAGTGTGGTTTGAAAAGTAGGCAAGTGTTTTGCAAGTTTGATCAAGTAACTAAGAGTTGTCTACCCCTAAATTTACTCAAAGGTTTTTCTCATGTTTTAACCCTTTTAACAATTTTGTTCCACCATTGTATTTGGTGGACAATCTTGCGTTAGGAAGTTAACGGGACAGGCGCGGGTCATTGTATGGACCATGAATGCAATGGTGCCAAGTGTCATTGGCAATTTGCTTGAAGGGACTATGATCATTTTGATAGGCAACTTTCGAAAGCGTCATCGAGGGACTATGATCATTTGATTTGTTTTGTTTTGCCAAAGAAACTCGACGTGCAAGCATGGCCTATTTTGGAAGGCAACAAGCGGGATTACCCTAGGGGTGCAAGTATGATTGTGTATTGATTTCATGTATTTGTCTTGTATTAGGTTATCTAGCGTTTGATTTTATGTACATACAAACCCTAGGTCTAACCATGGTATATTTGAAAGCGATAAATTGCGGGAATTTAAAGTCTACACTATTACAAATAAGTATCCGGGAGTAGGGGTACAAGTATAAAAATGGGGATGAGACTTAATAGGAGAGTAATGTCCAAATACTTACAACCAAATCGAATTGCGATCTCAAATGTAATATGTATCAAATGTATAAGATAAGCAAATGTATAAGAGCCATGTAAATGTATCAATGTATTTGTGTAAGTGTCGGTGATTTATTTACAAGGTGAGAAAGTGTATTTATTAAATATTGTTAAGTATTCATTTGTTCTTTTTGTATTTTAATATGTACAAAATAAAAGGTTTTAATAAAAGAAAAGAAAATGGTTTTAAGAAATTCTATTTTTTCATGTATTAATGTTTAATGTATATAAAATGTTTTAGTTAAAAAGAGAATATTCAACCTTAAAAAGAAGTCTATTTTTTATGTATTTTATAATTATACTAACTATAAGTAGTTAAGAAAATTTTATATAGAAAAGGTTAAGGTATTGTTTTTATTTACAAAATAAATAAAATGTATTAGTTAAAAAAAAAAGAAAGAAATAAAAGGATAAATAAAAAGGAGTTAGTTTATGTACAAACTAAAAGAAAAGAATGGGCTCTTGGAAATTCATGGCCCAAACAAAAACTGGCTGAGAATCAAAAAAAGGAGGGTGCAGGGCGTGTAATGGGCTTAGGCGCTGATGGGGCAAGGCCCAAAACAATTGAAACAAACTTTGCAAGGGTTTCAGTTTTATTGTCTCATTAAGGAATTTTAGGGTTAGGCATAACAACGGCGCCGTTCACTTCGCTTCGTTCCTCTTCATGTTCTCAAGCCGGACATGGCTTACTGACGCCCCTCCGTCCTCGTTGCCAGGCGCCGTTCCCTCTCTCCATTCCCTATGGTCACGCAGGCGGCGACGTTTGCAAGGTAATGATCTCAATGCTTATGTTTTTAGGGTTTCCACTCCGTACACGTTTTTTACTCCTTGATAAATTCTAATCTCTGAACGTTATCATTGTTATGTGAGGTGTGAAGGAAAAAAAAGGTAGAAAAGTTATACCTTTGTTGTCTTTTGAAAATGGAGGAGAGAGCTGGAGAAGGCGCCTAGGGTGGTCGGACGGAGAACGCGGTGCTGACTTGCTCTTGCTGGAACACCTGGTACCTTTGTTTTGCTTCTTTATGGTTTCATGATGAACATCTGAAAACCTTGCTTTAATTTCTTTTTCTCTTCTGTCCACTTTGCCTCTGATGATATTCTGAGTGATTATGATGATATTCTGAATTGCCTTGCTTATTGTTTGCCCAGAACTTATTTGATGATGATATGCTTGAAATGTGTTGAGGTTGATTCTGAATATGTTGTTGTTGGTTTTGAAAACGCGTGTATGCTACAGAGTTTGATTGTTTGGGTTGGATGTTTTGAGTTGTTTGATGTATCACCCTGTGATGAAATTCTTCTGAGGGTTTAGAGTTTTGATTGGATTTTGTGGATATGTTTAGGATGAGCAGTTTAGAGCTTGTGTTTGGTTTGGGCTTCAGGCCTTGGCTTGCTTCAGGCTTTGGCTTGCTGTAACAGGTTTACTGGCTTTAGGTATTTAGAGACAGGTTAGGCTTTGTTGGCTTAACACTGTCTTGAAAGGGCTTGGCCTTTGACAGGTTTAGGTTTGCATCAGGTAAGGTTTTGGTGAGGTTTGGAGCTTTACTGGTTTATGCAGGTTGAGGGTTTGAGGCTTGATGTGTTTCAGACTGATGAAACAGGTTATGGCTTTTGGAACTTTTAATGCAGGTTTCAAGCTTATGTTGTTTTGAGATTTCTATATTGCAGGTCTGTGTGAGGTTTATACAGGATGTTTGAGGGCAGTAACAGGTTTAAGCTTCAAGGTTTGGCTTTGTCATGCTTCTTGTTTGGAGGCTGGACAGGTTATGTGTTTCAAATGTTACAGTTTGTAACTCTCTCTCTTTTTTGTGATATCTCTGCCCCCTCTACTGTGTTGATAACAGTTTGTTTTATATATTTGTCCTTAAGCCTAAGCCCTGTAAGCCTTTTCTTTTTTCTCTTCTCTCTCTCTCTTTACAGATTAAAAAAGCATAAAATATTGCTTATGACTGTATTTCTGAAAAGCAAATGGCCTCGAAAATGATGAAAATGAACCTTGCTTGCATTGTTGGTTTACTCTGCATACTTTATGTACTTCTTTGACATCCTTTTATCTCTTGGAAACCTTTGAGTAACCTTTTGTACTTGTTGATGTTTTGATATCCTTTTGGCAGCTTGGATAGTTTTATTTAGTTTGCCCTTTTGATTTTGTTTAGGCAATTCAGTTTGGTTTGCCCTTGGACTTTGTTTGGCATTTTATGCAGTCTTGCTTGACAATTTTGAATCATGAACTATGCAGTTTGTTTGACCATTTTGAAATTGTGCAATATTACAATTTTGTGCATTCATACTTTTTTTTGCAAGCATTTTTATCCCTCTTTGTGAACCGAGAGAAATCTCGTGATTTGCAGAGAGGGCAAACTGATTCCGGCCAGTTGCTTTTAATGATGATCTTTTTTTTTATCTGTCTGCTCTTTAATTATTTTGACTGCATTTGACTTCTTTTTCTTTTCTTTTTGCAGGTAAAAGTCAATTGAGCCAAAGGAAGCAATGGATAGAAGATGAAGACTTAGGAATTTTTAGGATAGTTTTATTTCAAATTTAATCATTTGTAAAATTATTATTGTAAACAAAAATGTAAATAAATTTACCGTTTGTTCAAATGATAATTTGTAACAAAACAATTGAAGATGAATAAATAAAAATCCTTTTTGATCAGTTAATTCCCTTTTTTTTAGCTGTCTATTTAATTACTTATAAATTCTTAAATTATAATAAATGGAAATAAATTCCAATTATCCTAACTTAGAATAAATAAACAATTAATAAACACTGTGGTTTTAGCATCGATCAATTAATAAACCTGGCGTTTCAAATAGCCACAGCAATGCACAGTCAAATCAAACAACGTCCATATGCCTTTACTGATTGAACAAAACAACTGCAAGTTCTCAATTCAAATGCTTCAATCCAAATATCAGAGTAAACTGAAAAGAACTGTAGGATTAATTCTTTCTGCGTGTACAAACCCTAGTTCTTGGTTAAATGTCAAAGAAGCGTCCGCCTGATTAAAACCTGAGCCAAACTCAAACAAAACCCTAGCAATTTGCTTGAACTGCTTTAAAATCAATGAAAACCCTAATTTTGTCTGACTGATAAGAAAAGTCTGTTTGACTGATTCTTACGCCAATCTAAAAAATCAGGAAAAGCCCGAAGCTGTGATTTCTTGTGGAAAAATACGAGGGCAAATTTTGGGGTACAACAGTTGCCCCTGTTCAATCTTCTTGAACCTGAAGAGTTAGATTGGCAAGCTTGCCTTTCGCGACTCGAAGGTAAAAGGAGATTGGACATTAGAGTGCCCAAAAATTTGCACTCGGTGATGTGATGGTAGAGGGAATGGGCTTACATATTCCATTTGGTGATGGGCTTAAAGATGCCATCTGGAAATGTGACAGAGTCTTGTCGGGGGATGGGCTTAGAGATGCCATATGGAAATGGTCTTAAAGATGCCATTTGGAAATTGCTGGTAGGAGGATGGGCTTAAAGATGCCATCTGAAGGTGATTGTTAAACTGTATGCCCTTGGTGAGTGGACGAGTATCAGAAAGGCATCCATGTTTTGGAACATCTCTGAACTGGGGTTCTGAACATGCAATAGATTGACATCCATGTTTGGAGAATCCGTAAACTGTTTTCAGGAGTTGGAGTTGAATAAGCAATAGATTAACATCCGTTGTTGGGAAGAATCCGTAAACTGTTTTCAGAAGTCTTGAAGTTGAGAAGGAACCGGTGTAGGGTTTCCTGATGATGAGTCCGTGTAAAACTGCATCTGGATGAATCTGGAATAAGTATCAGAATGTCGCCGTGTCTGGGTCACATCTGAACTATCTCTGGGTGAAGTTTGGAATAAGTATCAGAATGTCGCCGTGTCTAGGTCACATCTGAACTATATCTGGAAAGAATCTCGGAAGATGATGATCTTTGTCTGTCGACTGATCTTACCTGAAAAGGTAAAGAGTTAGTTGTATGCAATGTCATGATGCATGATGCAATGTATGTTATATCAATGTTTATGATATGAATGTAAATGAATGCGCATGTAAGCTGAAGAGATGTCCTGCTGAAGATAGATGAATCCTGGATGGCTGAAGATAAAAGAATCTTAACTGCTGTCGGGGAAAATAATTCCTTGACTGCTGCTGGGGAGGGAAAGAATCTTTTGATCATTGAAAATGAGAAGTCCTGGGACCACTGTTGGGGAATCAGGAGCTTGGGTTGTATGCCAATCTACTGGGGATCCCTGTCTTGAGGAGATCTTCACTGGAGAATATTCGAATATTCTGTGAGGTGCTGAGAACGAGAGTCTTCATTCTTCTTGGGGATTGATAGTTGGAAGTTTTAGCTCCGTTGGGGATATTGAAACTTGACTCTGAGGGGAATTAGATTCTGTAAGGCTCTCTGGTTGGGGATTACAAGAATCTTTTGAGTTTCGAGAAGGAACCGGTGTAGGGTTTCCTGATGATGAGTCAGTGTAAAACTGCATCTGGGTTTGAAGAGGAACCTGTGTAGGGTTTCCTGATGACGAGTCCGTGTAAAACTGCATCTGGGTCTGAAGAGGAACCTGTGTAGGGTTTCCTGATGATGAGTCCGTGTAAAACTGCATCTGGTTTTTGAAGAGGAACCGGTGTAGGGTTTCCTGATGACGAGTCCGTGTAAAACTGCATCTGGTTTTTGAGAAGGAACCTGTGTAGGGTTGCTTCATGATGAGTCAGTGTAAAACTGCATCTTGGATTGAGAAGGAACCTGTGTAGGGTTGCTTCATGATGATTCCGTGTAAAGCTGCATCTGGAGTTGAGAAAGAACTGGTGTAGGGTTGCTTCATGATGAGTCCGTGTAAAACTGCATCGGGTTTTGTGAAGGAACCTGTGTAGGGTTGCTTCATGATGAGTCAGTGTAAAACTGCATCTGGAGTTGAGAAGGAACCGGTGTAGGGTTTCTTCATGATGAGTCCGTGTAAAACTGCATCGGGTTTTGAGAAGGAACCTGTGTAGGGTTACTTCATGATGAGTCCGTGTAAAACTGCATCTGGAGTTGAGAAGGAACCGGTGTAGGGTTGCTTCATGATGAGTCCGTGTAAAACTGCATCTGAGGTTGAGAAGGAACCGGTGTAGGGTTGCTTCATGATGAGTCCGTGTAAAACTGCATCTGGAGTTGAGAAGGAACCGGTGTAGGGTTGCTTCATGATGAGTCAGTGTAAAACTGCATCTGAGGTTGAGAAGGAACCGGTGTAGGGTTTCCTCATGATGAGTCCGTGTAGAACTGCATCTTCCGACAGGTGATGAAGGAATTGTTGAACACTTTTGACATTCGAATGCCCCAAGTGGTGGTGACAGAGACTTGCCCCAGGTTAATCTCCAATTGAGAGATTTTGTTGAAATCTTGACTGGACTGCCCCAGGTTAACTGAACTTTGAACGATCTGTTGAAACCTTGACTGGACTGCCCCAGGTTGACTGGATAGTGACATGTGATGCCCCTTGTTGATAGGAGATTTGTCGTTGGAAGTGTCATCCTTTTTGAAGTGATTTTGTTCACTAAGAGAGTTTTCGTTCCCCCGAACATTCGCTGTATGAATTTCTTCGCTGTCAACCAAATAACCAAATGTGAACAGTGATATTCAAACAATGCAAAGTTTATGTTTGTCTCGAAGTTTTGAAAAATGCGTTTTTTAGCAGAAAACTTTTTATAAGACAAGTCAACACAAGATTTAGAGCAAAGCCTTACAGGAGTCAGGATGCCTTTTGTAACAGTATGCTTTCGAACTAACTCATGCTTCAATTAGGACTTTTGAAGGGTTGTAACGTGGCCTGGTTCAAGGTTTAAGAAACAAAGGATAAAGGCTCAAAGTGTATTTGTACCCACCCGCTCTTCGTGATGTTCTTCCATCCTAAGCTCAGTTAATTGTGCGTCGTACTCTATTCGAGTTTGGAACGACTTTTTAGTGATGGCTCACCAGTTGAGTCTGGGAGACAGTCATCATCTCCTTTTTTCTTTGCAACATTTTTCATGTTATTGAGGATTTGTAATGACCTCTCTATTTTGATTTTGATTTGTTATCCCTAACTTTTGCCTGATTGTTCCCGTTTTCGAGATTACAGTTAGCGGGATGCCCGCCTTCTTGAGCTTCCTTTACAGGTTTTGGCTCAGTGGGCTTTTTTTTGAGAGATAATGGCTGCCTATGTGATAGGGAACCACCCTTGTCTTTTGATTCCAAAGGAATGCTTTTGATTTCATCCGTTGTGTTACGAACTGAGAGTTTGCGACTTTAATGCGCACCCTTTTGAATTAACTGAGAGACTACGCGGCCCCAGGTTTATATCAAAGGTTTTGATTGTTTAGAACAGAAAACTCCTACTTCTTTGGCTCGAAAGGGTTGACTAGGGATTATCTTCCTTATAACTCCAGTGTTTGGGAATTGAAAGAAATGCATGTACATCATCAGCAAGGTCTGTTCAAAAGCATATTGTATGAGATTATGGTATTGTTTCGTCATCCTCCCTCTAAAGGCTTGCAGCTTTTTATCAAGAGTTAAATATTATAAAGAAAGCATAAGAGTAGTGAAAACAAATGTATGAATTCAAGACAAACATATGCAATGCATTAATGAAACAGAGTTTGACATTAAAAGATAATTGTTTGAATAACAAAAGATTACAACTTTGAATATTCAAAATGAAACAAACACAATCTCAATGAGCTGGAATAGGAGAAGTGATCATGCTGGGGCCTCTGGAGGACCAAACTCAATCTCCTTGGCATCAATCAAATTCTGAATCTTGTACTTCAATTCCCAACAGTCGTTAGTGTCATGTCCAGGACTGTCAGAATGGTAAGCACATGTTGCATTAGGATTATAGTTAGGAGATGAAGTCTTGGGGTTTGGATGAGGCCCTATCAATGCAATCAGATTCATCCTCAACAAGTGTTGTAGTGCTTGAGACAGCGGCATGTTGATGTTGGTGAACTGTCTCTTAGGCTCGTCTGGCCTTTGTTGACTTCCTTTTGGCTGTTGTCGGCGTGACGTTGAACCAGAGATCAGGACTGCCCCTGCATGTTGACTGTTCGCAGCATTGGACTCTTTCTTTCCGTTATAGGGAATTATCTGAGTATCCGAGGATGTAATTCCTTGGATCTTTCCACTTTTGATGCCAACTTCGACCCTTTCGCCGGTCAGTATTAGTTCGGTGAACCCGGCTGAGGAGCTTCCAATTAAGTGATTGAAGAAAGGCCCGGTCAAAGTTCCCATGAAGATGTCAATCAGCTCCTTATCAGTTAGAGGAGGTTGCACCCTACCCGCCAAATCTCTCCACTTTTGGGCATATCCCTTGAAGCTCTCGTCGGAACCCATGGTCATGCTCTGCAATTGCACACGAGTTGGTGCAAGATCAGCATTATACTGATACTGCTCATAGAAAGCAAAAGCTAAGTCCTTCCAGGTGTGGATGCGAGAACTCTCCAATTGATAGAACCACTCGAGTTGAGCTCCTACCAGGCTTTCTTGGAAGAAATGGATCCAAAGCCTTGGATCAGCTGTGTATGGTTGAATCTTGCGGACATAAGACTTTAGATGCATCTTAGGGCAAGAAACTCCGTCGTACATAGAAAAGGTAGGGACCTTGAACTTTGGCGGGATGACCAATCCAGGAACTAAACCCATGTCTCCTAAATCCAAGCCAGGTATTTGTTGAACCTCCATAGCATTGAGGAGATCCTCCAACTCTTTGTACTTGTCATCAGCGGGAGGATATTGTTCCTCGGAGTAGTCAGCTTCATCAACCTCCAAATTGTGGTCTTCTTCAAGACTAGCCCCTATGCTGGGTGGAGTTGAAAGGTCTTGGGTCTTAGGTCTTCTTTTCAAGTTCAGGATGTTGGCTGCCTTCTTGGACTTCTTCTTCTTGTCTTTGAGAAGAAGAGCTGTCAGATCCTCTTGCCCTTTACCCATAGCCAGCAGCATTTGTTGGAATTGAGCATTTTGAGCCTGGAGATCTTTCACCGTTTGTTCCATATCCATCTGTGGTACGGTGGGAGAACTGACTTGTGTTTCGCGTTCGTATTCGCACTTGTGCGGTTGAGCAAGAGTCGCCACCGACTTTTTACTTTATCCTAAAGGAAAGGTTAAAAAAGCACAGCAAAAACCTTTTGAGATATTTCGTGGGTTCGGGGGGTAGATTATGAAAAGGGAAGGTATTAGCACCCTTTTCATCCATGGTTATCCATGGGCTCTTAGTTACTTGGTTTTTTAGATCACTTGCCTTGATTTTTGATTGCTTGAAAATGGTGTGTGTGTGGGTGCTTTTGAAAATGTTTTGGAAGAAGATGCCTTGTCTTAGGCAACTAATGTATTTGACTCGTGATTGAGTGTTTTACAAAAGTGTGGATCTTTTCGAAAAGATGTTTCAAATGTTTTTGGGAGTTTGTTTGAAAGTGTTGTGGATTGTGGTTTTTGAAAAGAAGGCAAGTGTTTTTGCAAATTGATCTCAAGTAACTAAGAGTTTTGTCTACCCTATTGTACTCAAAGGTTTTTGTTATGTTTTAACCCCTTTTAACAATTTTGTTCCACCATTGAATTTGATGGACAATCTTGCGTTTAGGAAGTTTATTCGGGACGGGCGCGGGTCATCGTATGAATCATGAATGCAATGGTGCCAAGTGTCTTTGGCAATTTTCTTTGAAGGGACTATGATCATTCCGTTTAGGTAACACTTTGAGACTTATGATCATTTGATTTTGTTTTGCCAAAGATACTCGACGTGCAAGCATGGCCCATTTTGGAAGGCAACATATGGGATTACCCTAGAGGGTGCAAGTGTGATTGTGTATTGATTACATGTATTTGTCTTGTATTAGGTTATCTAGCGTTTGATTTTATGTACATGCAAACCCTAGGTCTAACCATGGTATAATTGGAAAACTGTAAATTGCGGAAATGTAAAATCTACGCTATTACAAAATAGTGTCCGGGAGTGGGGGTATAAATGTACAAAAGGGGATGAGACTTATAGTATCCAATAAGTTACAACCAAATCGAATTCGCAATCAAATGTAAATATCGAATATACAAATATAAGATAAACAAATGTGTATAGGGCAATGTGAATGTATTTGTATCGTGTAAGTGTGAGATGTATATGAGTATGTGTAATTATTTACAAGTGCGACAATATGAAATTGAAGTGTATTAGGGTATTTGACCTAAATATGTTTTAAGGAATCTTTGATTTGTATATTTTTAATATGTACAAAAGAAAAAAATGTTTTAACTTAAATGCTCAAGTTTTAATTAAATTATGAGATGATGTATCATTGTTTATTATATACAAAAATGTTTTAATTAAGTGTTTTAAGAATTTTAATATTAGAAAAAATATGTATTTTGTCTATTATGTACAAAATGTTTTAAAAAATTTAAATTATGCAAGAAAATGTATATTTACTTTAGTATGTACAAAATATATTTTAATTAAAAGAGTAAATAAATAAAAAGAAGAAAGTATTTTCAATTTTTTAATATATGAGGCAAAAAAATGTATTTTAATTAAGTTAGGATTTTGCAAAGAATAAAAAGGAAAGTGTTGTTTATAATATAAAAAAAAAGGGTTAGTATTAATGTTTGTTTTTTATAAAAAAAAAAAAGGGTTTAAAATTCTAATGGGCTTTATAGGCATTAAGGAACGGGCAAGGCCCATGCGTTTGGGACGAATTTTAGGGTTGGGAATTGTTATTCAGTTTGGGAACATGCTTAGGGTTTGGGACGGCGCCGTTCGTTCGCTTACGTGCTCTTCCTCGTTCATCCTGCTTCTTGGTCATGGCTACTGAGTTTATCTTTACGCATGTCCCGGTACTTCCTTCCGTTCGAGGCCACCGGCGCCACCCATCTTCCTCCTCTTTACACTAGCTCCAACGGCAAAATGAAAGGTATGAATTCATTCAAACGTATTAGGGGCCTCGTGTTTTGCATGCTTAGTTCTCTGCTTATTGATTCGGATTTATGTGCTTTTTGTTGGTTATGCGAAGAGGAAAAGAACTGTACCTTTCTGAGGAGACGGAGGAGGGACGGTGGTGGAGGCGCCCAGGAGGCCGGAACGAGCGGAGGGAGATTTGCGTGATGAAGCTTTCTTGAGGTCCCTGGTATTTTTTATCTGGTTGCTATTTTCTAGGGTTTTGATGATGATAGACTTGTACTGAGAACCCCTTTAAAATTCACTTCTTTATCTCTTCTACTGCATGTTGCCTTTGAGCATTTGTATGCTTTTGAATATGCTGAGTTTGTACTTATGTATACTTTCTGGGATGCTTTATTGCCCAATGATGTTTATACTGAGGGCCTAGGGTTGGTTCTGAATGCTTGCTTGATATATGTCATTTGCTTGCTTCTGTATCTTCTCTTACAGTTGCCTAGCATTTTCGTTGAGTTTGCCTTGAACATTTACTGCCTATGATGAAGGGATTCTGAGGCTTAGGAGTTGTTTTGAATGCTTGGATATGCTTGAGGGATTATGTTTGGATACGCTTGAGGGGTTATGTTGGTTATGTTTGTGCTAGCAGGTTGTTAGCATGGTTCAGGCAGATTGTTGGTTTTGAGATGGGTTGTATATTTTTTTGGTTTTGACAGTATGTGGTGTTTCTGGTTTAAGGTTAAGCTTCAGCAGGTTTGAGGTTGGGCTTCAGGTTTGCCTCATATCTTAGCAGGTTTTGGTGTTAGAGATTATACTGTGGTTCTGGCTTAATGCAGGTTGATGAGGTTTGATATATGGTTATAGCTTGCAGGTTATCTGTTTTTTTGTTGTGAGGCCTGTGGGTTTGTATATTGAGGCAGGCTTGTGTTGTTTCAGGTTATGAGTTCATCAGGTTTGGTTTTGTGAGGTCTCCGGCCAGTATGCTTGGTTGGTAAATGGTTTTAGCAGGTATGGTGAGGTTTTGACAGCAGGTCAGCTTCAGGCTTGGTGGTTTATCAGGTTTTTTAGTTGGTTTGCTTCAGGCCAGGACCTTGTAGTTTGTATATTTTTCCTCTCTTCTTCTTTCTTGCTGAACCGTGTTCTCCTTTGTATATCTTTTCTTGTTATGCTGAACTGTCTAAACCTAAAGCCTGAAAACCTGCTTCTATTCTCTCTTTTTCTCTCTCTGTAGTACAATTGGATATTATTATATGATTCTTTCTTGTACTATCTTTTCTGAAAGGGCTATTGATGGGAAATGATGATTTGAGTTAGCTTGCTTGCATACAATTTCTCTGCATCTTTATCTCTTTTTGACAGCTTTGGTACTTTGTCTTTTCCTTGATATCTTGGCCAAATCTTCCTCTTTGGTAGCTTTGAGTAGCTTTGTTGACATTTTTGACAGCAAATTGCACTTTTGGCTTTTGATAGAAAGTTGTAACTTGGACTTTTTCAGTTTGGTTTGAATTTGAAGTTTGAGATTTTGAAACTATGCAGTTTGATATTCTATGCATTTTGACATTTGCATTTTTTCAACTTTGCATAAAAATTCTTCCCTCTCTGTGAACCGGGAGAAATCCCGTGATTTGCAGAGAGGGTTAACTGATCCCAGTCAGTGGCCCTTAATGATGAGTCTGTCTTTTTTAATTCAACTGTTTTCTGACTTTCTCTTTTCTTTTGCAGATGAATAATGGAACACCGGAGCGGAGTGAAGAATGAAGAGATTAGGGACTTAGAAAATGTTTAGAAAAAATAGGATAATTTTTATTTTCAATTTAATTATTTGTAAACCATTATTATTTTAAATACTTCGTAATAAATACTTGTATCCAAATAATAATTGTAACAACTATTAAATATGAAATAAAAATTCTATTGATTAAATCTTTTCAATTCCTATTCTTTAATTATTTACTTGTTATTTATAATCCCTTAAATTAAATAAAATGAAAGTTAAATTTCAAGTATTTAATTCTTAGAACCATAAATAATCAACTAAACCTTGTTGATCAAAATAGATGAACTTGACGTCTCCATCATTCAAAGCAACGCACAGTCGAACACATAAACTGATCAGACGCAATCCTTTTTTATTGATTCTTACCAAGTACTGTAAATCCAAACTGCACACCTTCTTTGACTGGCTCAAACAAAACAACATGAATTCAACCCAACTGCCTCTTTTACTGATTAAATCAAGATAATGCGAATTTAACCCGAATCTCGGAATAAACTGCGACGCGCTGTAGAATTTTAATCTTTCTGAGAATATGCCCACAAAACCTTAACTCCTGACTAAATGCCAAATAACGTTCGCCTGATCAAAATTGAGCCAAAATCAATCAAAACTCTGAGCCAACTGTTTGAAATAATTCAGAGTCCTGAAAATCAATAAAACCCTAATTTTGTTTTGACTGACGAGAAAAGTCCGTTTGTCCGATTCTTGAGCCAGTCTAAAAAAAATCAGGAAAGACTTGAAGCTGAGATTTCTTGGGGAAAAATGCGAGGGCAAATTTTGGGGTACAACAGTTGCCCCTGTTCAATCTTCTTGGACCTGAAGAGTTATATTGGCAAGTTTGCCTTTCGCGACTTGAAGGTAAAAGAAGATTGGACACTAAAGTGCCAAGAAAATTTGCACTCGGCGATATGATGGTGGAGGTGAATGGGCTTAAAGATGCCATTTGGTGATGGGCTTAAAGATGCCATCTGGTGCGATAGAATTTTGTCGGGGAATGAGCTTAGAGATGCCATTTGGTGATGGGCTTAAAGATGCCATCTGGTGACTGCTGGTAGGAGGATGGGCTTATAGATGCCATCTGGACATGTTGAACTGTATGTCAAAAGTGAATGGACAAGTATCAGAAGGGCCTCCATGTTTCGGAACATCTCTGAATCGGGGTCCGAACAAGCAACAGATTGACGTCCATGTCTGGATAATCTGTAAACTATTTTCAGAAGTTGGGATTGAATAAGCAATGGAGCAGTATCCGTTGTTGGGAAGCGTCCGTAAACTATTTCAGAAGTCTGAACAAGTTGGTAGATTGACATTCGTTGTTGGGAAGAATCCGTAAACTGTTTTCAAAAGTTGCACCTGAACAAGTTGGTAGATTGACATCCGTTGTTGGGAAGAATCTGTAAACTGTTTTCAGGAATTGAGAAGAGTCTGAACAAGTTGGTAGATTGACATCCGTTATGGGGAAGAATCCGTAAACTGTTTTCAGAAGTCTTGAAGTTGAGGAGGAACCGGTGTAGGGTTTCCTGCTGATGCGTCTGAATGAATCTGGAATAGGTATCAGAATGTCGCCGTGCCTGGGTCACATCTGAACTATTTCTGGATGAATCTCGGGAGATGATCTTTGTCTGTCGACTGATCTTACCTGAAAAGCAAAGGGTTAGTTGTATGCAATATCATGATGCAATGTATGTGACATCAATGTTTATGATATGGATGTGATGAATGCGCATGTAAGCTGATGAGCTATCCTGCTAAGGATACAAGAATCCGAGATAGCTGAAGATAAAAGCATCTTGACTGCTGCCGGGGAAAATAAATCCTTGGCTGCTGCTGGGGAAGAGAATTCCTGATGATTCTCTGGCTGGGGATTTGCAAAGATAAGTTACTGCTGGGGAATTTTGATGAACTCCGCTGGGGATAGGGAGAATTTTGGCAAGCACGATCTTCCGTGGTGGTTAGCTTGAGAAGAATCTGAACAAGCGATAGGTTAACATCCGTTACTTGGAGAACCCGTGAACTATTTTCAGAAATCTTGAAGTTGAATCAGCAATAGAGCCGCATCCGTTGTTGGGAAGCGTCTGTAAACTGATTTCAAAGGCTGAGAAGAGTCTGAACAAGTTGGTAGATTGACTTCCGTTGTTGGGAAGAATCTGTAAACTTGTTTCAGAAGTCTTGAAGAGGAACCGGTGTAGGGCTTCCTGATGATGAGCTTGTGTAAAACTGCATCGGTTTTTGAACACTTTTGACATTCGAATGCCCCAAGTGGTGATGTAGATAAATTCCTGGCTTGTTACAGGTGTTGGTCTACAATCGGTCGTTCACAGATGTTTCCTGGGTTGTTGCAGGTGTTGATCTGGAATTCTTCAGACATGCCCTGGCTGGATACAGGAGTCGAATCTGGAAATGGTCGTCAAAAGATATGCCCTGGCTGGATACAGGAGTCGAATCTGGAATTGTGACAGTTGATAGATATGCCCTGGCTGGATACAGGAATCGAATCTTCAAGCTCTTCCGACGTGCCCTGGCTGGATACAGGAATCGAGTCTGGAAATGTGGTCAACAGATATGCCCTGGCTGGATACAGGAATCGAATCTGAAAATAGTCGTCAACAGATATGCCCTGGCTGGATACAGGAATCGAATCCTCGAACTCTTCAGACGTGCCCTGGCTAGATACAAGAGTCGAGTCTGGAAATAGTCGTCAACAGATATGCCCTGGCTGGATGCAGGAATCGAATCCTCGAACTCTTCAGACGTGCCCTGGCTAGATACAGGAATCGAGTCTGGAAATGGTTGACAGATATGCCCTGGCTGGATACAGGAATCGAATCTGGAAATGTAATAGTTGATAGATATGCCCTGGCTGGATACAGGAATCAAATCCTCGAACTCTTCAGACGTGCCCTGGCTAGATACAGGAGTCGAGTCTGGAAATGTGGTCAACAGATATGCCCTGGCTGGATACAGGAATCGAATCTGGAAATGTAATAGTTGATAGATATGCCCTGGCTGGATACAGGAATTGAATCTTCAAACTCTTCAGACGTGCCCTGGCTAGATACAAGAATCGAGTCTGGAAATATGGTCAACAGATATGCCCTGGCTGGATACAGGAATCGAATCTGGAAATAGTCGTCAACAGATATGCCCTGGCTGGATGCAGGAATCGAATCCTCGAACTCTTCAGACGTGCCCTGGCTAGATACAAGAGTCGAGTCTGGAAATAGTCGTCAACAGATATGCCCTGGCTGGATGCAGGAATCGAATCTTCGAACTCTTCAGACGTGCCCTGGCTAGATACAGGAGTCGAGCCTGGAAATGTTGTAATTGATTTGTTGAACACTTTTGACATTCGAATGCCCCAAGTGGTGATGAAGGAATCTTGAATCAGATTACTCTGCATATTGAGAGATTTCCTGAAATCTTGACTGGACTGCCCCAGGTTAATTGGATTTTGAAAGATCTGTTGGACCTTGACTGGACTGCCCCAGGTTAATTGAATTGTGACATGTCATGCCCCTTGTTGATAGGAGATTTGATGGAAGTGTTATCCTCTTGAAGTGATTTTGACTTACTGAGAGAGCTTTTGTTCCTCCGAACATTCGCTGTCAAACAAAAAGGTCAAATGCAGACAGTGATATTCGAATAATGCAAAGTTTATGTTTGTCTCAAAATTTTGAAAAATGCGTTTTTAGCAGAAAACTTTTCATAAGATAAGTCAACACAAGATTTAGAGTAAGCCCTACAGGAGTCAGGATACCTTTTGTAACAGTATGCTTTCGAACTAACCCATGCTTCAATTAGGACTTTTAAAGGGTTGTAACGTGGCCTGGTTCGCGGTTTAAGAAACAAAGGATAAAGGCTCAAAGTATATTTGTACCCACCCGCTCTTCGTGATGTTCTTCAACCTAAGCTCAGTTAATTGCGTCATACTCTGTTCTGAGTTTTGGACGACTTTCGGGCGATGGTTCACCAGTTTGAATTTTTGGGAGACAGTCATCATCTCCTTTTTCTTTTTTTCAACATTTTTCATGTTGTTGAGGATTTTGTAATGACCTCACTATTTTGATTTTGATTTGTTATCCCTAACTTTTGCCTGACTGTTCCCGTTTTCGGGATTACTGTCAGCGGGATGCCCCAGCTTTCTTAAGCCTCCTTTATAGGTTTTGGCTTAGTGGGCTTTTTCTCTTTTGAGAGATTGACTGTCTATGTGATAGGGAACCACCCTTGTATTTTGATTCCAAAGGAATGCTTTCTTTTTTTGACGTCATTCGTTGTATTAAGAACTGAGAGTTTGCGACTTCAATGCGCATCTTCTTTTGAATTAACTGAGAGACTACATTGCCCCAGGGGTTTTGATTGTTTAGAACAGAAGACTCCTACTTCTTTGGCTCAAAAGGGGTTGACTAGGGATTAACTTCCTTATAACTCCAGTGTTTGGGAATTGAAAGAAACGCCTGTACATCATCAGTAAGGTCTGTTCAAAAGCATACTGTATAAGATCTCGGTATTGTTTTGTCATCCTCCCTCTAAAGGCTTACAGCTTTTTATCAAGAGTCAAATATCATAAAGAAGAGCATAAGAGTAGTGAAACGAATGGATGGATTCAAGACAAACATATGCAATGCATTAATGAAAACAGAGTTTAACATCAACAGATAATTGTTTGACAGCAAAAGAAATTACAACTTTGAAAGTTCAAAAAGAAGCAAAGGTCTTTCAGCTCGAGCTTCGTCACTTCAAGTGGAGAACCCTTTAACGGAAGATCTTCATCTCGCCGTCTGGCATGAATTCCAGCACCCCAATGTCGATCAGATCTTGAATCTTATTCTTCAAGGCCCAACAGTCGTTGGTGTCGTGTCCCGGGCTGTAGGAGTGGTAAACACAGAATGCGTCGGGATTATAGTGAGGAGAGGAGATATTGGGCTTCTGAGGAGGGTCCTTTACGGTGAGCAAATTGACCTCCAACAGGCGCTTCAGTATGAAGAATGATGGTATTTCAGTCTCCGTGAACTGTCTTCCCAACTTTTCTTGCTTACACCGATTACCCCGTTGACGCTGGCGAGGTTGTTGATGGGTTTGTGACCCTGAAGTAAGCAGAGGAGCTTTCCCCTTGTCTTCTTGAGTTGATGGAGGCTGAGCGGTGACTGGCTCTTCCACCTCAGATGTTTGCCCCAGCTGGTTGTTTGGAAGCAGTTGGCGGACAAGAACTCTGAGTTCCTCTTGTCTTTGAGATAGGTCTTGGATGAGAGCCATCTGGCCCACCAACTGTCCCATCATTTGAGTCCTCAGTGTTGTCAGATCAAACTGCAGCTCCGCAATCTGATCACTCCTGGCATTGTTGGAATTCCCCAAGCCCTTGGTGAGGAGAGCTTTCATCTCTTCTTGCCCCAGAGACAAGTTCAGGAACATCTCCTGCAGCTGAGCAGTCTGGTCTTGGATGTCTTTGACAGACCTTTCTAGAGCCATCTCTTGCTGAAATAAACAGCAGGAGAGTAAGGAAACCTGAAAAAAGAAAGACTGTCAAGATGCAATGCATGATATGTGGATGCATGCTTTCAAGGATCTCTTGGGGTAAACACAAGAAAAATGTTAGAGGCTGAACCCTGCTCTTGGATTGGAGATCTCTGCACCGGTGGACGTCCTTCCGCGAGAATCAAGCTCACCATGTCGAGTGGGTCATAGCCACTGATTCAAGTTGTTGTACTTGAGTTTTGATTGGAGAGCTTTGTATCGGCGGATGTCTTTCCACGAGAATCAAGCTCACCATGTCGAGTGGGTCATAGCCACTGATTCAAGTTGTTGTACTTGAACTTTGGTTGGCATTGGTTAGAGGAGAACTCTCTTGCCCCTTGATAGACGTCTGGTTCAACGTAACCCTGCATCAATAGAACCCTCGAGATCCTTGAAATGGTTATTGAAAATGCTGTGGTATGATGTCATGATGTTATGTACATGTATGCAAAAAAGCAGGCAAGTGTATATACAGGCAAACATATTCACACAAAGCAAACAAGTCCTTAGGTTTAGGCTTGCATGGGGTCTGGGTATTACCCTCTTTCAGTTTGTTGGTTAAAACCTGTCCTATCAAAAGTAACCGGGTTCTAAGGGTCCCAATATCACTGGATTGCTTTCATTGTTCATCGTTTCGATTTAGCCACTGAACTGGCGACCGAAATATTCCAGGAAAGCAACCCTCAATTGAGTGTAGTATCGAGTATCAACCAACCTCGGACTGCACCAAAGTCAGTTATCTCACTACCCTAAAGAGGCCAAGATGGTTCAGTTAAGGTTCCTAAGGTCAGTTGATGCTTCACGACACCACGCGGCGGCCCCGTACTCTCCTTGACTGAACTCAAGGGTTACCGGTACACACCAAAGTGCCACATCAACGTAGCAGACTGCTTCAACCATGTCGGTATACCCCGCACAGTTCCCTCACAACCTTGTTTCTACTTTCTAAGAAGGTATCCCCAGATCCGGGTTAGGATCTATAAAACTCCGATACAAAGCCCACAAATGTAAAAGCAAACAAAGAAATCAATTGAAAACAAAGGTGATCTAAACCCTAAGGTAACCCCACTTTGAAATAGGCGTCCCCAGCAGAGTCGCCAGTTCTGTGGTACGGTGGGAGAACTGACTTGTGTTTCACGTTCGTATTCGCACTTGTGCGGTTGAGCAAGAGTCGCCACCGAATTTTTACTTTATCCTAAAGGAAAGGTTAAAAAAGCACAGCAAAAACCTTTTGAGATATTTCGTGGGTTCGGGGGGTAGATTATGAAAAGGGAAGGTATTAGCACCCTTTTCATCCATGGTTATCCATGGGCTCTTAGTTACTTGGTTTTTTAGATCACTTGCCTTGATTTTTGATTGCTTGAAAATGGTGTGTGTGTGGGTGCTTTTGAAAATGTTTTGGAAGAAGATGCCTTGTCTTAGGCAACTAATGTATTTGACTCGTGATTGAGTGTTTTACAAAAGTGTGGATCTTTTCGAAAAGATGTTTCAAATGTTTTTGGGAGTTTATTTGAAAGTGTTGTGGATTGTGGTTTTTGAAAAGAAGGCAAGTGTTTTTGCAAATTGATCTCAAGTAACTAAGAGTTTTGTCTACCCTATTGTACTCAAAGGTTTTTGTTATGTTTTAACCCCTTTTAACAATTTTGTTCCACCATTGAATTTGATGGACAATCTTGCGTTTAGGAAGTTTATTCGGGACGGGCGCGGGTCATCGTATGAATCATGAATGCAATGGTGCCAAGTGTCTTTGGCAATTTGCTTTGAAGGGACTATGATCATTCCGTTTAGGAAACACTTTGAGACTTATGATCATTTGATTTTGTTTTGCCAAAGATACTCGACGTGCAAGCATGGCCCATTTTGGAAGGCAACATGTGGGATTACCCTAGAGGGTGCAAGTGTGATTGTGTATTGATTACATGTATTTGTCTTGTATTAGGTTATCTAGCGTTTGATTTTATGTACATGCAAACCCTAGGTCTAACCATGGTATAATTGGAAAACTGTAAATTGCGGAAATGTAAAATCTACGCTATTACAAAATAGTGTCCGGGAGTGGGGGTATAAATGTACAAAAGGGGATGAGACTTATAGTATCCAATAAGTTACAACCAAATCGAATTCGCAATCAAATGTAAATATCGAATATACAAATATAAGATAAACAAATGTGTATAGGGCAATGTGAATGTATTTGTATCGTGTAAGTGTGAGATGTATATGAGTATGTGTAATTATTTACAAGTGCGACAATATGAAATTGAAGTGTATTAGGGTATTTGACCTAAATATGTTTTAAGGAATCTTTGATTTGTATATTTTTAATATGTACAAAAGAAAAAATGTTTTAACTTAAATGCTCAAGTTTTAATTAAATTATGAGATGATGTATCATTGTTTATTATATACAAAAATGTTTTAATTAAGTGTTTTAAGAATTTTAATATTAGAAAAAATATGTATTTTGTCTATTATGTACAAAATGTTTTAAGAAATTTAAATTATGCAAGAAAATGTATATTTACTTTAGTATGTACAAAATATATTTTAATTAAAAGAGTAAATAAATAAAAAGAAGAAAGTATTTTCAATTTTTTAATATATGAGGCAAAAAAATGTATTTTAATTAAGTTAGGATTTTGCAAAGAATAAAAAGGAAAGTGTTGTTTATAATATAAAAAAAAGGGTTAGTATTAATGTTTGTTTTTTATAAAAAAAAAAGGGTTTAAAATTCTAATGGGCTTTATGGGCATTAAGGAACGGGCAAGGCCCATGCGTTTGGGACGAATTTTAGGGTTGGGAATTGTTATTCAGTTTGGGAACATGCTTAGGGTTTGGGACGGCGCCGTTCGTTCGCTTACATGCTCTTCCTCGTTCATCCTGCTTCTTGGTCATGGCTACTAAGTTTATCTTTACGCATGTCCCGGTACTTCCTTCCGTTCGAGGCCACCGGCGCCACCCATCTTCCTCCTCTTTACACTAGCTCCAACGGCAAAATGAAAGGTATGAATTCATTCAAACGTATTAGGGGCCTCGTGTTTTGCATGCTTAGTTCTCTGCTTATTGATTCGGATTTATGTGCTTTTTGTTGGTTATGCGAAGAGGAAAAGAACTGTACCTTTCTGAGGAGACGGAGGAGGGACGGTGGTGGAGGCGCCCAGGAGGCCGGAACGAGCGGAGGGAGATTTGCGTGATGAAGCTTTCTTGAGGTCCCTGGTATTTTTTATCTGGTTGCTATTTTCTAGGGTTTTGATGATGATAGACTTGTACTGAGAACCCCTTTAAAATTCACTTCTTTATCTCTTCTACTGCATGTTGCCTTTGAGCATTTGTATGCTTTTGAATATGCTGAGTTTGTACTTATGTATACTTTCTGGGATGCTTTATTGCCCAATGATGTTTATACTGAGGGCCTAGGGTTGGTTCTGAATGCTTGCTTGATATATGTCATTTGCTTGCTTCTGTATCTTCTCTTACAGTTGCCTAGCATTTTCGTTGAGTTTGCCTTGAACATTTACTGCCTATGATGAAGGGATTCTGAGGCTTAGGAGTTGTTTTGAATGCTTGGATATGCTTGAGGGATTATGTTTGGATACGCTTGAGGGGTTATGTTGGTTATGTTTGTGCTAGCAGGTTGTTAGCATGGTTCAGGCAGATTGTTGGTTTTGAGATGGGTTGTATATTTTTTTGGTTTTGACAGTATGTGGTGTTTCTGGTTTAAGGTTAAGCTTCAGCAGGTTTGAGGTTGGGCTTCAGGTTTGCCTCATATCTTAGCAGGTTTTGGTGTTAGAGATTATACTGTGGTTCTGGCTTAATGCAGGTTGATGAGGTTTGATATATGGTTATAGCTTGCAGGTTATCTGTTTTTTTGTTGTGAGGCCTGTGGGTTTGTATATTGAGGCAGGCTTGTGTTGTTTCAAGTTATGAGTTCATCAGGTTTGGTTTTGTGAGGTCTCCGGCCAGTATGCTTGGTTGGTAAATGGTTTTAGCAGGTATGGTGAGGTTTTGACAGCAGGTCAGCTTCAGGCTTGGTGGTTTATCAGGTTTTTTAGTTGGTTTGCTTCAGGCCAGGACCTTGTAGTTTGTATATTTTTCCTCTCTTCTTCTTTCTTGCTGAACCGTGTTCTCCTTTGTATATCTTTTCTTGTTATGCTGAACTGTCTAAACCTAAAGCCTGAAAACCTGCTTCTATTCTCTCTTTTTCTCTCTCTGTAGTACAATTGGATATTATTATATGATTCTTTCTTGTACTATCTTTTCTGAAAGGGCTATTGATGGGAAATGATGATTTGAGTTAGCTTGCTTGCATACAATTTCTCTGCATCTTTATCTCTTTTTGACAGCTTTGGTACTTTGTCTTTTCCTTGATATCTTGGCCAAATCTTCCTCTTTGGTAGCTTTGAGTAGCTTTGTTGACATTTTTGACAGCAAATTTCACTTTTGGCTTTTGATAGAAAGTTGTAACTTGGACTTTTTCAGTTTGGTTTGAATTTGAAGTTTGAGATTTTGAAACTATGCAGTTTGATATTCTATGCATTTTGACATTTGCATTTTTTCAACTTTGCATAAAAATTCTTCCCTCTCTGTGAACCGGGAGAAATCCCGTGATTTGCAGAGAGGGTTAACTGATCCCAGTCAGTGGCCCTTAATGATGAGTCTGTCTTTTTTAATTCAACTGTTTTCTGACTTTCTCTTTTCTTTTGCAGATGAATAATGGAACACCGGAGCGGAGTGAAGAATGAAGAGATTAGGGACTTAGAAAATGTTTAGAAAAAATAGGATAATTTTTATTTTCAATTTAATTATTTGTAAACCATTATTATTTTAAATACTTCGTAATAAATACTTGTATCCAAATAATAATTGTAACAACTATTAAATATGAAATAAAAATTCTATTGATTAAATCTTTTCAATTCCTATTCTTTAATTATTTACTTGTTATTTATAATCCCTTAAATTAAATAAAATGAAAGTTAAATTTCAAGTATTTAATTCTTAGAACCATAAATAATCAACTAAACCTTGTTGATCAAAATAAATGAACTTGACGTCTCCATCATTCAAAGCAACGCACAGTCGAACACATAAACTGATCAGACGCAATCCTTTTTTATTGATTCTTACCAAGTACTGTAAATCCAAACTGCACACCTTCTTTGACTGGCTCAAACAAAACAACATGAATTCAACCTAACTGCCTCTTTTACTGATTAAATCAAGATAATGCGAATTTAACCCGAATCTCGGAATAAACTGCGACGCGCTGTAGAATTTTAATCTTTCTGAGAATATGCCCACAAAACCTTAACTCCTGACTAAATGCCAAATAACGTTCGCCTGATCAAAATTGAGCCAAAATCAATCAAAACTCTGAGCCAACTGTTTGAAATAATTCAGAGTCCTGAAAATCAATAAAACCCTAATTTTGTTTTGACTGACGAGAAAAGTCTGTTTGTCCGATTCTTGAGCCAGTCTAAAAAAAATCAGGAAAGACTTGAAGCTGAGATTTCTTGGGGAAAAATGCGAGGGCAAATTTTGGGGTACAACACCATCTTACTAAAATAAACAGTAAGAAGATAAGGAAACCTGTATGGGAGAAACCTGTTATGCAATGATATGTGTGATATATATGCAATATTTTCGAGGATCTCTTGGGGTAAACACAAGAGAATGTTAGAGGTTGAACTTCGGTCTTTGATTAGAGAACTTTGCACCAGTGGATGTCTTTCCACGAGAATCAAGCTCACCATGTCAAGTGGGTCATAGCCCCTGATTCAAGTTGTTGCACTTGATCTTTGATTGGAGAACTTTGCATTGGTGGATGTCTTTCCACGAGAATCAAGCTCACCATGTCGAGTGGGTCATAGCCCCTGATTCAAGTTGTTGCACTTGATCTTTGATGGAATTTGCTTAGAGGAGAAAACCTCTTGCCCTTTGGTAGACATCTGGTTCAACGTAACCCTGCATCAAAAGAACCCTCGAGATACTTGAAGTGGTTAGTGAAAATGCTATGGTATGATGTCATGATGTTATGTACATGTATGCAAAAGCAAGTGAGTGTATATACAGGTAATCATATTCATACAAAGCAAACAAGTCCTTAGGTTTAGGCTTGCATGGGGTTTGTAGGTAAGTACCCTCTTGAAGTCAGTTGGCTCATCCTGTCCTAAAATAGAAACCGGGTTCTAAGGAGCTCAATATCATTGGATTGTTTTCTGTGTTCATTGTTTTGGTTTAGCCACTTAACTGGCGACCAAAATATTCCAAGAAAACAACCCTCAACGAGTGTAGTATCGAATATCTACCAATTTCGGACTGCACCAAAGTCGGTCATCTCACTACCCCTAAAAAGGCTAAGATGGTCAATTAAGGTTCTAAGAGTTCGTTAGTGCTTCACGACATCACTCAGCGGCCCCGTACTCTCCTTGATTGAACTCAAGGGTTACCGGTACTCACAAATATGTCACACTAACATAGCTTACTGCTTCAACCATGTCGGTATACCCTGCACAGTTCCCTCACAGTTTTATTGCTATTTACCTAAAAAGGTGCCCCAAATCCGGGTGTAGGATTTACAACAAACCCAAACAAGGACCAAAAAAGTAAAGCAATCAAGGCAATCAAAGCAAGTATGTAAAGGTGATCTAAACCCTAAGGTAACCCCACTTTTAAGTTTATCCCTAGTAGAGTCGCCAGTTCTGTGATACGGTGGGAGAACTGACTTGAGGTTTTGCGTTTGTATTTGCACTTGTTCGGTTTAGCAAGAGTTGCCACCGACTTTTTTTATCCTAAAGGAAAGGTTAAAAAGCACAGGAAAAACCTTTTTGAGATGTTTCGTGGGTTCGAGGGGTAGATTATGAAAAGGGAAGGTATTAGCACCCTTTTCATCCATGGTTATCCATGGGCTCTTAGTTACTTGGTTTTAGATCACTTGCCTTTGATTTTCAATTGCTTGAAATTGTGGTGTGTGTGTGTGTGTTTTGAAAATGTTTTTGAAGAAGACGCCTTGTATAGGCAACCATTGTAATGACTCGTGTTTGAGTGTTTTACAAAGGTGTGTATCTTTTCGAAAAGATGTTTCAAATGTTTTTGGAAGTTTGTTTTGAAAGTATTTGTGGAGTGTGGTTTGAAAAGTAGGCAAGTGTTTTGCAAGTTTGATCAAGTAACTAAGAGTTGTCTACCCCTAAATTTACTCAAAGGTTTTTCTCATGTTTTAACCCTTTTAACAATTTTGTTCCACCATTGTATTTGGTGGACAATCTTGCGTTAGGAAGTTAACGGGACAGGCGCGGGTCATTGTATGGACCATGAATGCAATGGTGCCAAGTGTCTTTGGCAATTTGCTTGAAGGGACTATGATCATTTTGATAGGCAACTTTCGAAAGCGTCATCGAGGGACTATGATCATTTGATTTGTTTTGTTTTGCCAAAGAAACTCGACGTGCAAGCATGTCCCATTTTGGAAGGCAACAAGCGGGATTACCCTAGGGGTGCAAGTGTGATTGTGTATTGATTTCATGTATTTGTCTTGTATTAGGTTATCTAGCGTTTGATTTTATGTACATACAAACCCTAGGTCTAACCATGGTATATTTGAAAGCGATAAATTGCGGGAATTTAAAGTCTACGCTATTACAAATAAGTATCCGGGAGTGGGGGTACAAGTATACAAATGGGGATGAGACTTAATAGGAGAGTAATGTCCAAATACTTACAACCAAATCGAATTGAGATCTCAAATGTAATATGTATCAAATGTATAAGATAAGCAAATGTATAAGAGCCATGTAAATGTATCAATGTATTTGTGTAAGTGTCGGTGATTTATTTACAAGGTGAGAAAGTGTATTTATTAAATATTGTTAAGTATTCATTTGTTCTTTTTGTATTTTAATATGTACAAAACAAAAGGTTTTAATAAAAGAAAAGAAAATGGTTTTAAGAAATTCTATTTTTTCATGTATTAATGTTTAATGTATATAAAATGTTTTAGTTAAAAAGAGAATATTCAACCTTAAAAAGAAGTCTATTTTTTATGTATTTTATAATTATACTAACTATAAGTAGTTAAGAAAATTTTATATAGAAAAGGTTAAGGTATTGTTTTTATTTACAAAATAAATAAAATGTATTAGTTAAAAAAAAAATAAAGAAATAAAAGGATAAATAAAAAGGAGTTAGTTTATGTACAAACTAAAAGAAAAGAATGGGCTCTTGGAAATTCATGGCCCAAACAAAAACTGGCTGAGAATCAAAAAAAGGAGGGTGCAGGGCGTGTAATGGGCTTAGGCGCTGATGGGGCAAGGCCCAAAAAAATTGAAACAAACTTTGCAAGGGTTTCAGTTTTATTGTCTCATTAAGGAATTTTAGGGTTAGGCATAACAACGGTGCCGTTCACTTCGCTTCGTTCCTCTTCGTCTTCTCAAGCCGGACATGGCTTACTGACGCCCCTCCGTCCTCGTTGCCAGGCGCCGTTCCCTCTCTCCATTCCCCATGGTCACGCAGGCGGCGACGTTTGCAAGGTAATGATCTCAATGCTTATGTTTTTAGGGTTTCCACTTCGTACACGTTTTTTACTCCTTGATAAATTCTAATCTCTGAACGTTATCATTGTTATGTGAGGTGTGAAGGAAAAAAAAGTAGAAAAGTTATACCTTTGTTGTCTTTTGAAAATGGAGGAGAGAGCTGGAGGAGGCGCATAGGGTGGCCGGACGGAGAACACGGTGCTGACTTGCTCTTGCTGGAACACCTGGTACCTTTATTTTGCTTCTTTATGGTTTCATGATGAACATCTGAAAACCTTGCTTTAATTTCTTTTTCTCTTCTGTCCACTTTGCCTCTGATGATATTCTGAGTGATTATGATGATATTCTGAATTGCCTTGCTTATTGTTTGCCCAGAACTTATTTGATGATGATATGCTTGAAATGTGTTGAGGTTGATTCTGAATATGTTGTTGTTGGTTTTGAAAACGCGTGTATGCTACAGAGTTTGATTGTTTGGGTTGGATGTTTTGAGTTGTTTGATGTATCACCCTATGATGAAATTCTTCTGAGGGTTTAGAGTTTTGATTGGATTTTGTGGATATGTTTAGGCTGAGCAGTTTAGAGCTTGTGTTTGATTTGGACTTCAGGCCTTGGCTTGCTTCAGGCTTTGGCTTGCTGTAACAGGTTTACTGGCTTTAGGAATTTAGAGACAGGTTAGGCTTTGTTGGCTTAACACTGTCTTGAAAGGGCTTGGCCTTTGATAGGTTTAGGTTTGCATCAGGTAAGGTTTTGGTGAGGTTTGGAGCTTTACTGGTTTATGCAGGTTGAGGGTTTGAGGCTTGATGTGTTTCAGACAGATGAAACAGGTTATGGCTTTTGAAACTTTTAATGCAGGTTTCAAGCTTATGCTGTTTTGAGATTTCTATATTGCAGGCCTGTGTGAGGTTTATGCAGGATGTTTGAGGGCAGTAACAGGTTTAAGCTTCAAGGTTTGGCTTTGTCACGCTTCTTGTTTGGAGGATGGACATGTTATGTGTTTCAAATGTTACAGTTTGTAACTCTCTCTCTCTTTTTTGTGATATCTCTGCCCCCTCTAATGTGTTGATAACAGTTTGTTCTATATATTTGTCCTTAAGCCTAAGCCCTGTAAGCCTTTTCTTTTTTCTCTTCTCTCTCTCTCTTTACAGATTAAAAAAGCATAAAATATTGCTTATGACTATATTTCTGAAAAAGCAAATGGCCTTGAAAATGATGAAAATGAACCTTGCTTGCATTGTTGGTTTACTCTGCATACTTTATGTACTTCTTTGACATCCTTTTATCTCTTGGACAGCTTTGAGTAGCCTTTTGTACTTGTTGATGTTTTGATATCCTTTTGGCAGCTTGGACAGTTTTATTTAGTTTGCCCTTTTGATTTGGTTTAGGCAATTCAGTTTGGTTTGCCCTTGGACTTTGTTTGGCATTTTATGCAGTCTTGCTTGACAATTTTGAATCATGAACTATGCAGTTTGTTTGACCATTTTGAAATTGTGCAATATTACAACTTTGTGCATTCATACTTTTTTTTGCAAGCATTTCTATCCCTCTTTGTGAACCGAGAGAAATCTCGTGATTTGCAGAGAGGGCAAACTGATTCCGGCCAGTTGCTTTTAATGATGATCTTTTTTTATCTGTCTGCTCTTTAATTATTTTGACTGCATTTGACTTCTTTTTCTTTTCTTTTTGCAGGTAAAAGTCAATTGAGCCAAAGGAAGCAATGGATAGAAGATGAAGACTTAGGAATTTTTAGGATAGTTTTATTTCAAATTTAATCATTTGTAAAATTATTATTGTAAACAAAAATGTAAATAAATTTACCGTTTGTTCAAATAATAATTTGTAACAAAACAATTGAAGATGAATAAATAAAAATCCTTTTTGATCAGTTAATTCCCTTTTTTTTAGCTGTCTATTTAATTACTTATAAATTCTTAAATTATAATAAATGGAAATAAATTCCAATTATCCTAACTTAGAATAAATAAACAATTAATAAACACTGGTTTTAGCATCGATCAATTAATAAACCTGGCGTTTCAAATAGCCACAACAATGCACAGTCAAATCAAACAACCTCCATATGCCTTTACTGATTGAACAAAACAACTGCAAGTTCTCAATTCAAATTCTTCAAGCCAAATATCAGAGTAAACTGAAAAGAACTGTAGGATTAATTCTTTCTGCGCGCACAAACCCTAGTTCTTGGTTAAATGTCAAAGAAGCGTCCGCCTGATTAAAACCTGAGCCAAACTCAAACAAAACCCTAGCAATTTGCTTGAACTGCTTTAAAATCAATGAAAACCCTAATTTTGTCTGACTGATAAGAAAAGTCTGTTTGACTGATTCTTACGCCAATCTAAAAAATCAGGAAAAGCCCGAAGCTGTGATTTCTTGTGGAAAAATACGAGGGCAAATTTTGGGGTACAACACAGTGCTCCTTTCAGATGTTGAAGGAGTGTCTTTGTTGAGAGCTTCTGATGACTTGTCTTCAGAACCTGTAAATTCAACTTCCATACCTGCAAAAACTTCATTCTGCTTTGACTTTTCAGAGTTAAGCTTATCATCAAAACGAACACTGATTGATTCTTCCACAATCTGTGTTTCTGTATTGTATACTCTGTACCCTCTTGAGTGTTCAGAGTATCCTAACATAATACACTTCTATACTTTATAGTCAAACTTGTTCAAATAATTTTTTGTATTTAACATAAAACAAGTACATCCAAATGGATGAAAATATGAAATGTTGGGTTTTCTGTTCTTCCACAATTCATATGGAGTCTTTTCCAGAATAGGTCTTATTGAGATTCTATTCTGAATGTAGCACGCTGTGTTTATTGCCTCTGCCCAGAAGATCTTAGCAACGTTTGTCTCATTGATCATGGTTCTGGCCATTTCTTGCAATGTTCTGTTCTTTCGTTCTACAACTCCATTTTGTTGGGGAGTTCTAGGACAAGAGAAATCATGCAGAATGCCTCTGTCATTAAAGAATGACTCAAAATCTTTGTTTTCAAACTCTCCACCATGATCACTTCTGACTTTAACGATTCTAAGATCCTTTTCATTCTAAACTTGGTTACAGAAGGTGACAAACACAGAGTGTGACTCGTCCTTGTGTCTTAAGAACTTTACCCATGTCCATCTGCTATAGTCATCTACGATTACTAACCCATACTTCTTGCCACTGACTGAAGCAGTTTTAACTGGTCCAAATAAGTCAATGTGCAGAAGTTCTAATGGCTTAGAGGTAGAAACAACATTTTTAGATTTGAAAGAAGGTTTTGCAAACTTGCCTTTCTGACATGCTTCACACAGAGCATCTGAATTGAACTTCAGATTAGGAAGTCCTCTGACCAGATTGAGTTTGTTAATCTGAGATATTCTTCTCATACTAACATGCCCCAATCTTCTGTGCCAGATCCATTGCTCGTTGTTAACAGACAGAAGACACTTTACATTCTGACTTTTTAGTTCAGAAGGTTTGATTTTATAAATGTTGTTTTTCCTCTTTCCATTAAATAGGATAGTCCCATCTTTCTGACTAACAGCTTTACATGATTTTTGATTAAAGATTATATCATAACCGTTATCACTTAATTGACTTATGGATAACAGATTATGCATTAATCCATCTACTAACAGAACATTATTTATAGAGGGAAGATTTCCATTACCTACAGTTCCAGAGCCAATGATATTTCCCCTCTGATTGCCTCCAAAGCCAACGTGGCCTCCAGGCTTAAGTTCCAGGCTTTGGAACATATGCCTTCTTCCTGTCATGTGTCACGAGCAGCCAGAGTCCAGGTACCATGACTGGTGTTTCTGATTTGCTGCTAAAGATATCTGCAACATGTATTATTTTATCCTTAGGTACCCAGATTTTCTTGGGTCCTGATTTGTTAGATTTACCAAAACTCTGGTTGAATTTTGGTTTCACAGAATACTTACTACTAGTATATTTAATATCATGTGTGTGACCATACACAAAATGTGAGTTCAGAGGAGTGTGTTTAATAGTTAAATCCATGGCATTCTTTGGTGTAGGAACCTTACCTTGGTATCCTATTCCCTTTCTGCCGTTTCTGCTAACTCCATAGATCATTGAAGCCATTTTGCTTCTATCTATGCTTTTAGCAAGGAACTTCTGAAAGCTATGATCATACTCCTTGATGATCTCATCAGCGCTGCTGGGAGTTTCAGAAATTGTTTCCTTCTGAGAGTTTTGTAAAACATTTTCTAACTTTGAAATTTTATTTTTCAGCTCAGAATTTTCCAATTTAAGACTCTCAGTCTTATCAGAGTCAGATTCAAGATTCCTTTTCAGGTTTTTGAATTTAACTCTAATCTGCTGGTACCTTTCCAGAATTTCGTTAAGGCTTTTAGCAAGTTCAACCTTAGTAAAATTAATTGCAAAGTCAGGAAATACCTCTTCAGTGTCTGATTCTGAGTCTAATTCAGAAGCTTCATTGTCTTCTGAAATGTTGGCCATGAGAGCTATGTTTGCTCTCTCATCATCTGATTCTGAGTCAGCTTCAGACGAGTCAGAGTCATCCCATGTAGCCATGAGACTTTTCTTCTTTTCTCTTCCAAACTTCTTTTTAGGCTTTTCCCTCTGAAGCTTTGGGCAGTCACTCTTGTAGTGTCCTTGCTCATTGCATTCATAGCAGATGATGTCCTTGGTGTTTGGCTTTCTGCTTCCTGAGGAGCCTTCAGATCTTCTATATCCAGAGGAAGAATCTGACCTTCTGTATCTGGAAGAGGACTCATTCTGATCAGATCTTCTGGGATTCCTGAACTTCCTTTGCCTCTGCTTCCATAGTTGGTTCACTCTTCTGGAGAGGAGGGAAAGTTCGTCTTCTTCTGATGAGGATCCATCAGATGTTTCTTCAACTGCCTGCAAAACTTTAGACTCATATTTTTTGTTAGATTTTAATGCTATAGGCTTACCTTGCTTCTGAGGTTCATCAACTTCCAGCTCTATCTCATGACTTCTGAGGGAGCTGATAAGTTCCTCCAGAGAAATTTTGTTGAGATCTTTAGCTAGCTTCAGCGCTGTAACCATTGGCCTCCACTGTTTTGGCAAGCTTCTGATGATCTTCTTGACATGATCAGCAGTAGAGTATCCTTTGTCCAGAACCTTGAGACCAGCCACCAGAATTTGGAATCTTGAGAACATTGATTCAATGTATTCACTTTCTTCCATTTTGAATGCCTCATACTTCTGAATGAGCGCAAGAGCTTTAGTTTCTTTGACCTGAATGTTGCCTTCATGCGTCATTCTGAGTGAGTCAAACATGTTCTTTACTGTGTCTCTGTTAGAGATCTTTTAATATTTAGCGTAAGAGATGACGCTGAGAAGAATGGTTCTGGTCTTGTGGTGATTTTTGAAGTCACACTTTTGTTGATCAGACATTGCTTTCCTGTCAATCTTCTGACCGCTTGCATTCACTGGGTGCGTGTATCCATCTATCACCATGTCCCACAGATCAGCATCATGTGCCAGAAAGAAGCTTTCAATTCTGTCTTTCCAGTAATGAAAATTTTCTCCATCAAAGACTGGAGGTTTGCCGCTGAATCTGTCTCTGTCTTCATTGTTGTCATTGCTGGTGTGTTGATATGTTCCTGCCATTGTGTTTTTCTGACGCTGGATCTTGTACTGACACGGTTAAGTGTGTTAGCTCAGAACCAGGCGCTCTGATGCCAATTGAAGAAGTGAAAAACACAAGAAGGGGGGTTGAATTGTAAAAACTTGAAATCAATTGCAGTCAACACGGTATTTTTATCCTGGTTCGTTTGATCTCAAACTACTCCAGTCCACCCGTCAAGGTGATTTCGCCTCTCTCCAACGAGGTCTTAATCCACTATATTCAACTGAATATTACAACTGCTTTAACAACTGCTAAAGCCTTCTTGAGTCAAACCACAAACCGGTTTCTCAAGGAAATACTTTCTTACAGATAAATGAAATCTAAGTGTGTTGAATGTTTTCTACAAAAACTGTTTATCACAACTGTGATACTACACACGTTAAGCTTATGAGAACTAGAGTGCTAAAATAATGAGTAAAGAGTTTGAGAGCTTTAGCAAACTGAGAGTGAGGAAGATGATGAATAGCTTTAGGCGTGTAGAGAGTTGTAGAGCATTAGCCAATTCAATCTTCACTGACTTGTTTATATAGCATTGGAAAATGGTACGTTGGAGTCAGTTAATTCCGTTTCAA
Organism: Vicia faba; assembly: GCA_948472305.1. Taxonomy (NCBI): domain Eukaryota; kingdom Viridiplantae; phylum Streptophyta; class Magnoliopsida; order Fabales; family Fabaceae; genus Vicia; species Vicia faba. The sequence continues at coordinate 605,523,564 of OX451736.1, read as the reverse complement.
TGCCAATAAAATTCTTTCCAAATTGAGAAGATCTTGTCTGGAATGATGCCGTTGATAATAAAGTATCTTGAATGCACAGTACCGTTGCCACTTAAGCGTGTTCTGGCTTTGGCTTATTCTGACGCTGCTAGGTGCTGATGAGTTGTTGTTTTCTTGATCAGAGTTCAGATTGTTACACACAGATCTGTTCATCAAGCTTCAGCGTAAGCACATGTTGATCTTCTGATTCTGGTATCTGATATAACATCCTCTGATGCTGATGTTGATATTTCATCTTTTGATGCTGATGATGATATTCTCTTGCTGATGTCCATCAGAGTTTCTGTAAAACAGAATGTAATTTTTAGGTAGCATATATGTCTTACATGAATCATACAATTTTTATATCTTTGCATTTTGTTATCATCAAAACTTAAACTTAGGGTAGTAGATTCAAACTTTGTTCTAACAGAGAGGGCAAATTTTGGGGTGCAACAAATACCAATTGGTCAATGTACACTCGAAATGTCTTTGTCGCCTGGTTCCCTCTGAGTGGGTCGAATACAGCAGCACACAGTCGCTCTTCAGTATAACCCGAGGCTATTAACCAACTTGAAATGCGAGGGAAGTGTTGTTGGATCCATGTCTGAAATTACAATGATTATTAGTTAGTGTCAATAATTAACAAAACTGAATGATAATATAAGTTCAATAAATTTTACCATCAAGAATGTGATGTTGTCGGTCATCTGCTTCGTCTTCCACTCGTAGCCTTCAGACCGCTTATGATAAAAGTGTGAATGAAATCTCTCTTTGTAAGGGTTTTGTATGATGTCAAAAATACAATTGTGCAAGTGTCTCTCTAATAATTTCATGGCCTCTTGGATGGTTTGATGTATTAGTCCATTTGGGAATGGTTAGGAAGTCATCACAATGGTGTGTTGAATCGTTTGAGTCATTAAAACTAAGTTTTTTAGTCAATTTTCGTTGCATGTGTCGACACATCTGAGTTTCAGGTCGACACATGTAACTCGATTTTAAAGCATGCGAGCTTCTGTAAGTCACAGGTTGACACATACATCATACATGTCGACACATACAGAAAGATTTCTAAAATGCAGAAATTCTTATTTTATGTGTCGATACATCCGTGTTTCAGGTCGACACATTCACTCAAGTTTTAAAGCATGTAACCTTTGTCTCAGTCAGGTTGACACATAGGAGTGTTATAGGTCGACACATACATAAGATAGGTCGACACATCTCTATTAAACTTGTCAAAATTGTCAAACCATCTAATTCCAAAATTTCCCCCCTTATCCTAAATGTTCAAAACTATAAATATCTATTCATGCATTATTCTAAACTTAATGATACCATAAAATTAGCCTACATTTCTTCATCTTCATCAACCTTCCAATCTATGAATACACATCAACATTACATTGTGATAATGTTCTGTTAGGGTGTCATCTATACGAAAAATTATGGATTTCTAATTGGTTTGGGTTGAGAATCGTAGGGGTCTTCATCTGGGAAAAACCATCGGGTTTCTCCTCCAAAATCATTTTTTGAATTGGGGGTTTTCGTGCAAGATCGCGTGAGAAGGAATCGCCCATGTGAAAAATCTCTTGGAGTGTTTGAAATCTTTTCAAGGAACCTTATAATGTTTGAAATCTTTTTAAGGTAGCAAGAATTGGATGATAGAATCGGTGATCTTGTGTTGATAATATGCAGTCGGATTTACTCGAGTGAAAAATCCCTTAGAGTGTTTGAAATCTTTGCAAGGAACCTTGGAGTGTTTGAAATATTTTCAAAGAAGTAGCTTAAGAGGCGAATAGGTTGCATCTATCAGGTGATCTGATCTTGCTTAAGATCAAAGGTTGGAAGAAGGAGCATCAACACCAAATTATAGAATTTTGTACTGTTGTTTTATATCTTCCTTTTGTATTAAACAATTTTGCATATAAGAATTATTCTAATTTCGTTGGAATTAGGCACAGACGTACCCACTTGCAAGGACGACAGTGGGGAACCGTGTAGACAAATTCCTTGTGTGTTTTTACTTTTCCGCTTTTACTTGCTTTCAATTTCATAAATCATTTTAACAAATAGCATTATTCTAGTAATTTAATTATAAAAAATTTCCTCTCAAAATCTGTTTTTGAATTAGGTGTGGATATAACTTATAATCATTTTTAATTATAAGTGGTTTTGTATATCAACACCACTCAAGGAAAAATTCCGAAAATTCACTTTCATGCCATGTGTTTGATAAATAGATCAAGTTAGATCTTTGATTATTTAGCCTTGGAAAGAGAATTGACAAGTGATTGTGTTCAAATGATAAATAAATGGATTATTGAATTGAGTTTGTGTTAATCGATTATTCAACTTTGTTTCATAGATTTAATGTTAACAATTTGTATATCTGAGTTTCTAATAAGTTGAATTTTAGACAACTTATCCAGTGACTTGCTTCCGCATTAAAAAGTTTTGAAAACAATTTAAATTCTATTTTTGTGTCTACAATTATTTTTGCGCCTCTATTCACCCCCCTCTGGATACGCGTCGTCGTCTAACAACAAGTACACCAAACAAGCAGCCCTCCCAGTTCCACTCATGGATCTGCTCAAATTCATCAAAGTAGCCCAAGTACATGATATAAGTGTAAGTGGCACTAGTGTCCACAAAAAAGGCCATGCCAATCATATACAAAAGGTATGCTCTCATTACATTGCAAACACTAAAGAAACTTGAATTTTCTACCCTAAAACATAAGTTGTAGGTGAAATTACATAAATTCCAAAAAACTCAAAAACAACTTACAAATGATGATTTTGATTGCTTGAATCTGCTTGAATAATGAAGTATAAGTGATGCTTGATGATTCTAGATGAACTTTTTGTGAAATGGATTGATTTTGACACAATGGAGTTTGATAGGGTTGGGGTTATGTGTGTTGAGTGTTTTACTTTTGAAACTGTGAAGAGTGGAAGAGGTAGCGCGCGTTTAAGTTGTTACACAAACCAAAAATACAACTTTGGTACCTCCCATAAATGCATTTCTGGTTCATTTTCAACTGAAACGTAGGGTCTCATTTAAAAAAAATCCATGTTTTGTGCGTATTGAAAATGCATTTCTGGTTTCCATGAATATTTTTGGAATTTCACGTGGTGCGCTAGAAAACTATGGGGTGGGTTAAGAAACACCCTTCATTAAAATGGTAAGACGCCAAGCCCAGTATATTTACAAAAGAATGGACCTAACTAAATAAAAAAACTGACCCATGGAAATAAGAGAATTTCTTTCCCCGCCCTTACACCTTCTTAGCCACCTCTGGCGAAATTCCATTTTTACCTAAAAAATTCGAAGATATATCTCCAAATGAACCGTATTTTATTTTTCCAGGGGTATTTTCGGAGATGTATGGCCGAAGCAATTTTTTTTTCAAAATTAGGGGTGTTTCAGAGATATATCTCTGAATTAGGGGTTAACAGTGTAAAACACGAACAACCACCACTCATTCTCATTTATTTCATTTTCTAATTATCAAACACCCCAAAAACCTCTAAAATATCTACTTTCAAAATCTTTACTTTCTAACTATCATTTGCACTTAGTACAACTTACTCCAACTCTCAATTTCAACACATTGCAACAACTCTAAAAGCTTCAAATTTGAGTAAGTTCTCCAATCTATTTTAATCTTTGCATGTGAATTTTTAGTTGAGATTATTTATAACTTGTAAGAAGCTTGCTTTTATGTGAAAAAATGGATTTTAGTGTAAAAGTGGTGTTGTTAGGTTGAAGTTTTGGGTTTGGCAATCGCATGCTTTTTTGGAGATGTATCTCCAAAAAAAAGGCTGAGTTTTTTTTCTTTTTTTTCTTCCAAATATGTTCTTGTTTGTTCACTTCCCTTTGATTAACGATTATTTGTTTTTCCAGTTAAATGGTTGAGAACCCAAACACATTGAGACTTAGTATGCCTAGCCAAACTACATTTGCTCGACGAGAGAGAGTTGAGTAGGTTACGAGCCATCGAGGACGCGGTTAGGTACTGCAGGAGGAAGTGGAAGGAACATCAACTTCTGCTCTGAGGAGTCATCTTTCATGTGCATCCTCATCTTGGAATTACGAGGAGGAACCCGAGAGGGTTCATGTTCCAGAACCCGAAGAGACTGATGTTCTGGAACCCGAGGAGAAGGGGAACCCGGGTTTTCTTAGAGGGTCGTCTGACACCTCCCTCTTAATATATTACACTAATCATGTCACTCGATATGTTTTAAAGGAACAAGTATATTATTTTTTGTTTCACTTTTCATTCTAATAATTTACACACTAATATGTTAAAAGTGATATTAATTATTTATCTTTACAGGAACGACGACCACTAAATTGCGTGAACCACGTGCGTAAGATATCTGACATGTATCACCCTCATGAGGATTGGTTTAGAGAGGACATTTTTGCCTCTAGATTTGAAGGTCTTCGTTGTTCCGGTTACAGCACCATCAGCCACGACATGCGTCATACCCCAATTTTCTCCCTAAGATCCTCTATCATCTCATCTCTTCATAATGTATCAAGACCATGCATTTGGGTTGACTATCTATTTTACTCTCACCCTTATATTTAAGTTTTCTCTCAAGAGATCTCCAAGCACCTTAATTGTGTATCTTATATATATGTGTTTTACATATTACTGACCTCTAATCAAAATACCAAAAATATTTGCTTTGTTTTATTGTATATTTGTATTTTGTAGATACAGAGTCAAAGCACGCAACCAACAAAGTTTTATGGATTATTTCTTCTATGGAAATCGATTACCCCATTTGTGAAAATCAATTTCCCTCACTATTTTTGCGCCAGAATTTCACGTTTTTGCAGTGGAAATCGATTACCCCATATGTGAAAATCGATTTCCTGAGGCGAATTTAGAGAGGAAAAAAAAGAGGCAATTTTCAAGTTTGTGATTTTTGGCTCCATTTTCTTTTTTTGAGAATATTCTTGATTTACCAAAAATAATTCCCCTACCTCATGATAATTAAATTCAACCATACACCTTCGTTTAATTACATGTGCACCACTTGATTTTATTTTGGCTCCAAAAATCAATTACCAAGCCTAATTTTGTTTCTAAACCAAACTCCAAACCATCACTAATTCCAAGCCTAAACTCTATAAATATAGCCCTTATTTCATTCAATTCTCAAGCTTTTGATAGCCAAATTCAACTTGAATTTTTTTTCTCAATTCTCTTCATCCACCAAAAACTCACTCAAAGCTCCATTTCCATTAAAGTTAGTAAGTTTTTCATTGAAACTTACTAATCTTTAAGCTAAACCTTCATCCAAACAATTTCTCTAGATCAAAGCTTGGGAGATTGATTCTTGGAGCTGATTTTTGAAGTGGTTTTAATAATTTCCTAGATCTATTTTTGGTATGTTGGGTCTTCATCTTTCACAATGTGATCTCTTGTTGATCTTTGTGGATAAATGTTTTTAGCTACTTTTTTTATTTCATTGGTTCTATTTTCTCATTATTTGATGGAATTTTCGTGCTCAATTAAATCCAAGATCATAAGGTGTTTGATAAAAAAAATTCCTTTTGAAATGCTGCAAATTGATTTCCTGATTTGGGGTAATTGATTTCCTCAACTATTTTTTGTGCCATATTTTTGAAAAATCAGCACAGAAAATTGATCATCCCAAATATGGAAATCGATTTCCTGAAGGCAAAATGCATTTTTTTGCTTTGTTTTGGTTCCCTTTTCTTTTTCCAACTCCTTTCTTTTATTGGTTGCTTTGGATTGCAATTTTGAATATCCAATTTCTCTTCAAATTCAATGGACTTAGGATGTAGATGAAGTTGGATAAACATTCATTAATTCAAATCTATCTTAGAGAGAATTATTTAATTCATTCTTGGTACTTTGAATTAGTGATATATTTAGTACTTAAATCCATCAATTATGAGTTATTGAACTTGAAGATGAAAGAACTTTGAGGATTTGATCCAATGTGATTTTTCTTTCCCGCTCCCTCTTTCCTTTTATTTTTGGTTGATGAAAATATTCAATATCATTGGAACTTTTGTTAAGTTATTGGTGAAGATGAGACCATTCCTTTTTCTTTTTGTATGGTATGACTTTTGGATAATGAACTACATATAATTTCTCTAGCATAAATTTACACAAAGATTGTTATTGATCGGCCTCAAAATAGGTGCTTCTACATAAGCCCACTTATGATTGCTTAACATACCGCTAAATTTGTTCATATTCGGAAAATGATCATTCGTGGCTCAAACTTTATGTTTGTATGCCAAAGTATGGTTGATTGTTTATTTTGGACCCATATCTATGAAGCTTGTTGTTAGGAGGCTTTAATTCTACCAATATTCTAATGAGTTTTCATTATTCTTTGGTCCAAGATCATCATTCAATCATCGTTGATCATATTTGTGACCATTAACTTCTAAGTTCTAACAATTAACAATTAACTTTACTTTATGCCTTTACTTTATGCATTTATTTTATGTCTTTACTTTATGTCATTTACCTTTAAGCATTTACATTTCATGCTATTTTCCTTTTTCTCACTTGATCATTTATTTTCATGTCATTTCTTCTTTGCTCACTTGAGCTTCATTTTCTTTTAAATACACTTAATAATCAACTTGAACCATAAAAGACTTGAGCCTTTTTTCAGACTATCAGTTACTATCCTTGTCATATTGGAGTTGTGGATCTCTTGGACTTAGGATTAGAAACCTTGATACTTGGAGACCTTGTTGCCCAGTTGTTATGTTGTCTGAAGTCCTTGGGCTTTACTCCAAGGCATTGGGTTGATTTTTCTGTGTACAGGTTATTCTGATTTTTATGCCTTATTTGTGATTGGGAATTCCTCTGTATACAGTTGTTACTCTACCCAATTTTTTTAATACTTTGTTAGATTCTTATTTCATCTGAGGCACAAGTTCATCTAAGGCTTATTTCATCCGAGGCTTGGTGTTATCTTGGTATTATGCTTGCTTAGTTTTTAATCCAAAGAATGTGAATTCTATATTGACTTATTTATGCCAAGTGTTGACTTCTTGTTGGTTAGACCTTTTCTTACCTTACTTTGTGTATGTAGGATAATCCCTTCATCTCCTTCTGTTTTCTTTAATTTCAAAATCTTTTCCCTCTTTTTTCAAAATCTTTTCTATTTTCAATAAACTTGACCACTTTCATAATAAACCTTAACCTTGTCAAGCGCATTTTCAAAACTTCTTTTCTTAACAAATACTAATTCATCTAACCATATTCTAACTCTTTCAAAAAAAACAAAAAAAACATCCAACCTCATTCAAACCTTTTTGTGCCCTCGTGCACCTTTTTCCTTTAAAATCTTTTTCAAGATTAGACATGATTCATTTATAGTCGAGATGTCATCTCACTATCCTCATGGTTGTAAAGATGTCTACTTTTCCACTTGATTACTAGAGGCATTCTCAAACCCTCTCTCATGTTGGTGTGTTGTCCCTCTTTATCATACTTTGTGGGTGATTAGGCGAGTATTCTCCCTAAAAATGATGACTTGTCTCTTCATTTAAAATCAACCAGCATATCAATTTTTTTTTAAAAAAAGGTGAACTATGAATACCCTTATCCTCTATTGCACGAAGGGGGTACATAGGCACAAAAGGTTTACAACCGCGGCGGGTGCAAAAATCATAAAAACAACTTCTTTTCTCATCTCTCTGGTCATTTTGCAAAAAACCTTTTTTAGCCTATACACAAATTTTCAAAGAGGTTCCTGTGGAGTACCATATATGTTTAGGGTGTTAATACATTCCCTTTGAATAACTAATCCCCATACCTTGATATCTATTTCATTTTGGGTTTTGTTCACTTTTTTCCCATTTCCCTTTGGAAACAATAAAGTGCGGTGGCGACTTCATTGATATGAGTTAAGTCAATTAATGGGTTAGTCTCAAAATAATTTCGCTACAACATGCATGGGGGAGTTTGTCGAGAGGTGGAACAAGGAGACATCATCTTTCCACTTACATGTTAGGGAGATGACAATTACACTTAATGACGTTGTCTACCTATTACACCTTCCTATCAGTGGGAGGTTACTAAACCACTCGCGAATCGATCGTAATGAGGCGATTGATTGGATGGTCGACTATCTTGGAGCTCAACCAGAAGAGGCATTTAAGCAGTGTTCCTCCACCAATGGGACTTATTCCAAGTTCTCATTCCTTGAGGATCTATATCACGAGAACCTCTCTACGGAAGCTGATTCTGAGCCCGAGGCAAATGACTTATTTGTTATGTATCACTATTAGTATGCTTTGAGGTGTTACTTCATGTTCTTGGTTGATACGTCCATTTTTGGGGACAAAAGTGCCAACTACGTGGATGTAACATACCTTCGGTACTTCATGGATTTGGATACAGTGAGGGAGTGGAACTGGGGGGCCGGTTGTTTGGTATACATGTACCAAAAGTCAAATGAAGCCTCTAATTGGAGGACACGACAGCTAACATGATCTACTAAACTTTTGAAGGTAATTTTCATTCTAACTATTAAAATTAACTTCAATTTTCTATTAATAACTATAATTTGTTCTTAAATGAATCTTATTCTATTTTTAAGGTTGGATCATTTCTCATTTCCATCGCATCCATGGTTTTGAGCTGGATATGCAGTTTAGTAAGCAAATGCTGATGGATGCTATGTATATCCTCCATAGAGGGAACCAAGTTGTGATGTCATTTCAGGTGTATCTGGATCAGACTGTCCATGATGACATCCTATAGACGTCATTCGAGGATCACCGGGAGATTATCCTATTCTACTTAATCTCACTATACTCTGGGTAGCTGGCATGTGGGAGTACCACTATAGTCAGGTATCTGTCGGAGCGATGCATGCGGCAGTTTTACGATGTGCAGATCATACCCAGGTCTCTATTTCAGACTGCTTCCGACACCATTCCCCGTATAGATCTGGATGGCATATTTCAGGATTGGGAGCATCATTTAGTTCCAGAGGAGTGTCAGATGATGCATGCATCTAGCAGTTGACATTATGTTGAGGGATACATGACTTGGTTCTACACATTGTCACATCCTATCATGACACTATATGCTCCTGAACGTCCACCTAGACCAGTTCATGAGGAGATCTTAGAGAACCAGCAGGCCGAGTGTTGTACCCCAAAATTTGCCCTCTCATGTCTTCCAAGATCTTCCCCTACATGGTTAGTCACAAACCATTGCCTAAGGAAAAGAAAAATTTATGAGTAGTGTTTTCAATGATCCTTCAATTGGCATGTCAGCAAAGCCTTTTAATTGGCCTTGCAGTAGGATCCTTCGATGGGCATTCCTAAAACTTCCTTCGATTGGAGCATCAGAGCTTCATTCGATTGGAGCATCAGAGCTTCCTTCAATTGGAGCATCAAAGCTTTCTTTGATTGGAGCATCAGAGCAAAGGCCCTTCGATTGACATTCCAAAAGAGCCATTCAAAGGAGCCTCAGGAGAGCCATTCGAAGGAGCTTCAGAAGAGCCGTTCGAAGGAGGGCATTTGAAGGACATTTACATATCATTCAAAATTCAAAAAGGGAGGCAAGATCCCATGTGTTTGGCCAACGTTACAATTCTCATTCATGGCTTTCAAACACAATCAAGGTTGTTTAAATCTTTGCCTTCTTGTCCCCCCTATATAAAGAGGTCACAAGTATTGCAAAAGGAGAGGACGAAAAAACTTTGGAGAGAGGCTGCCCATAAGATCCATCAAGAGTTTCCAGAATTTTCCAAGCAGCAGCCACGTCCAGAAGTCTCAGATCGAAGGTGCTAACCTCTAGCAAACACCCCAAATCGAAGAATCAATTTGTTGGTAAGTGTTATACCCCAAAATTTGCCCTCCCATATTCCTCAAGAAATTGCCAAGCCAAGCTAGAAAATTCCCCAAGGGTTGTGCAGTGCAACAGTCTCCCATACAATCAAAATTAGGGTTTTGAGTCTGATCAAGAAAAGGAAGTTTTCAAAGGCTCAATCAAGTCTCATATGCTTACAAACATGGTCAAACATCCTCATATCAAGTTTCAAGACATTCAACTCAAGATTACACAGTCAAAACCCTAAATTGCACTACAGTCAACTGTAGGGGCAAAATGGTCATTTGGCAGTCAAAAGTTCAAATTTTTGGTCAACATATCATTTTGAAGCCACAAACATCATTTGATCAATGCTTGATCATGATTCTCAAAATTTGGCTCAGAAATCATCAAAGATGCAAAAGTTGCTATATTTGGACAGCTGAAAAAGTCAACTGAAATTGACCAGGGCATAACTTTCACATGGATTATCAGAAAAATTCCACCCAAAGCTCATTTTGAAGAGAAAGACATTTCCTACAACTCATCTTCATACTTCAAGTCCAAGAAATGCTCTCACAAAAAGTTATCAATTTCAACATTACAGGTCATTTTCAAAAGTCAACAAAAAGGGACTTTAAGTCAAAGACCATAACTTGAGATTGGTAAATCAAAATTACATGGGACCAAAGGAATTGGTTAAAGGACTCAAAGAACTTTCCAAAATGTCCAAGAACATGTGAAAAGCTTAAAAATTGAGCAAGTTATGCCTTGGAGAAGTTGGGAAATTTTTGTGAAATGGCAAAAGTCAACTATCTTTGAAAATCCAATTTTTGACAAAAGGGCCCCATTTTTTCCACTTGGTTCATCCTTGTCATGCCACACACGTGTCCCATGGTTAATTCCAAGACCAAATATTGATTTTTTTATTTTATTTAATTTTTGATGATTTAATTCATTTTAATTCTTTGAAAATTCAAATAAAATTTAAAAACCAATGGAATAGTGTCATGTGAACTTGGACAATTTCTATGTATCATGAACCAACTCAAGAAATCAGGCTAGGGTTCATTTGCACACTAGGTCTAGGTTTTGGCTAAAAAGTAGGAAAAATGGTTAAGGGTGAAAACCCTAGGACTTATTCTTTCCCAAGCATGAATTAAGGTGAGTTAGCAAGCTAGTTTCCATCCAATATAATCACTAAGTCAAACCCTAGGCTGAGGACATAAGAGGCGGCGCCCAAACAAGCATTGGCATATTGAAAATTTTGGATAAAAACTCAAATCTGATTTCAAAGTTGGAGGATCTTTCAAGCCTTAATTCTTTTCCCATTAGCATCCTGAGGCCATTCTGAACGCATTTCAATTCATAACATCAATCAAAACTCCTTGAACTGGAAAATGGAAGGGATGATGGCGTGGCACAAGCGGATTGGAGGAATTTGAATTGCGCGCGTTTTGATGACTATGCATTGGTTTTGTTTTTTATTATTTATTTACTATTATATATTAATTGAAAGTGAAGTGGCTCAGTGGACAAGTATCAATGCGTTAACCTCAATGACCTGGGTTCAAGTCCCAGGTCTACACAATTTCCATTATTTTTCTATTCAAGTTCCTGTGCAGGTTTCTCATTAAGGCGCACCATGCTCCTTCATCCTCCCACCATCCACGCGTCCATCCCACTCAGATCAAGGGCATAAGATCAAGGAACACCATAAATCCCAGTCAAAGCATCACACAAGATTGGAAAAGTCAACCAATTCAATGCAAATGGGCCTGATTTGCTAGGCCTGCACCTCACAATTTTGGGGTCTACCCCCCTGGTTTGCTTTATTAATTTTTATTCTTTCTTTAACTTTTCCTTTTTTTATTTCTTTTATTTGCTATTTATTTAATTAATTATTTTTACATAAATATAATAAAAACATCATAAAATCAAAAAATGCCAAAATATATAATTTATATTATAATTATTTTCATAAATAATAACATGTAAATATTTAGTTTTAATTAGGTTTTCAACTTTAATTCCTTTTAATAAAAATCAAAACAAAAACATAGAATTAGGTTAATGACTTTTTCCTTTTAACTTTCCTTGTTTTTTGCCATAGTATTAGTATTTTTCATAATTAAATTAGGGTTGCATTTTAGGTTAGATTTTAATACTTTCTTAATAACTAAAAATCCAAAAAAATAGAGTTTAGGTTTAATAACTTTTTATTTTCTTTTTTTAATTTTCCTTTTATTTCAGAATAATAATATTATTTATTTATTTTCATAAATCAAAAATTGTACATAAATTAATTTAGAATTAAATTAGGAGAAAAGTCAATATTTTCATAATAAACTTAAAAAACATTAGAACTAGGATTTTAATTTTAATTAATTTTTTCATTTTTCTTTTAAATCTAAAAAACACAAAAATACCATTTTTCATTTAATTTTAATTTTAGATAACTTAATTATTTTAATTCCTTTAAAGGGTTCAACGCCCTCGCATTTGATTATTTTCTTTTTCGCGCGTTTCATTTATTTCTTTTGTGAATATAATGTACTTGTACCAAAGCCATGTAATAGTTATTAGACATTTCTTTTCTGCAATTTATTTTAAAATGGGTCTGGATTAATTTGGCGTTGTAGACCCTCGCCCTTTGTAATAGCGTAGGATTTTTATCTTTTCCGCACTTTAAATTCCCGCACTTTTAACTGTTAAACAATAACATGAAAGAATGAATGCCCAAAAATAAAATTGAATCGTTAGATCACCAATGCATGACAAGACAAACAATAAACTGAAAATGACACACAATTCACACACCACCCCTAGGGTACGCCTCACTGTTGCCTTTCGAAAGGTGATCGTCGAGTATAAGACGTCTTAGTAAGTCCTTATGTTCCATTGATCTAGTTGCCTCGAAACAAGTTGCCTCGGAATAGTTGCCTCGGAATAAAAGATCAATGGCATAAGGGTAGCTTCTAAGGTGTCTTCCCATTGCTCTGGTGGTCACCACGTCCCTAAAACTCGAATTGACCCGAACACCTCCAACGGTGGTGCTACCTACCTCTCAATGGTGGGATGGCACTACCTTAAAGGACATTTACACAGACGAATTCCTTAGGGTAGGTAGGTTCTCAAGGATACTTGCTCTAATCTCAAAACAAAGACTTTTCACCAACACTTTTCAAAAGCTTTCAAAACAAACTTTTCAAACACTCTGACGTACGAGTCGAACTGAAATTTTTCAAAGAAACTTTTTTAACCCACATTGAAAAGCAAACATATTTTGAAAACACATTGAGCAAGTATCTAAGAGCCCATGGACAAACATGGATAGAAAGGGTGCTAACACCTTCCCTTTCTATAACCTACCTCCCGAACCGAGAGCAATCTCTTTAAGGAATTTTTCTGTGCTTTTGTCCTTTCCATTTGAAGAAAATAAAAGACGGTGGCGACTCTTGCTTCCGCGACATTTCGCGAACCAGCTTTAAAACAGTCAGTTCCAGATCCACCGATCACAGAACTGGCGACTCTGCTGGGGACTTAACTTAAAGTGAGGTGTACCTTAGGGCTAGGTCATAACTATGTTTTCAATTGTATTGCTTTGTGTGCTTTAAATTGTGGTTTGCTTGGGAGTTCCATAGATCCTAACCCGGATCTGGGGATACCTTTCTTAGAAAGTAGCAACAAGGCTGTGAGGGAACTGTGCGGGGTATACCGACATGGTTGAAGCAGTCTGCTACGTTGATGTGGCACTTTGGTGTGTACCGGTAACCCTTGAGTCAGTCAAGGAGAGTACGGGGCCTCCATGTGGTGTCATGAAGCATCAACAGACCTTAGGAACCTTAATTGAACCATCTTGGCCTCTTTAGGGTAGTGAGATAACTGACTTTGGTGCAGTCCGAGGTTGGTTGATACTCGATACTACACTCAATTGAGGGTTGCTTTCCTGGGATATTTCGGTCGCCAGTTCAGTGGCTAAATCGAAACGATGAACAATGAAAGCAATCCCGTGATATTGGGAACCTTAGAACCCGGTTACTCTAATAGGACAGGTTGAGCCCACCAACTTCAAGAGGGTAATACCCAGACCCCTTGCTGGCCTAAACTTTAAGGGCTTCTCTTGTGTGACTTGTGTGCCTTCCTACTTGAACTACTTGCATGCTTATTACCTGACATTTGTCTCTTGCAGGTTGTGTTTGTAGTCCTTAATTAGGACTCATAACAGGGTATCCTAAGTTTCTTGCAGGTTTTTTTTGCAGTCCTTAATTGGGACTCATAACAGGGTTACTCACATTACCCCCATGCATATCATGACATCATACCATTGCATACATCCTAACCCATTTCAAGGATCTCAAGGGCTTGTGATACAGGTCATATAAATCAAACATCTAGCAAGGGGCAAAGAGGATTTATTTTCCTCTAGCCAATGTTGTCAGAGGCTATGACCCACTTGATATGGTGAGCTCTGACTCCTGAAGAAGGTTCCCTAACCAAGGTTGTTTGGAAATCAAAACCAGACATGATGACTAAAGTCAGGGGCTATGACCCACTGGATATGGTGAGCCTTTGACCCGTGACAAAGGACTCTCTACAACAGGAAGTACTTTCAATCAAGTTGCCAGTTTCCAACTCTAACAAGTTTCTCTGTTTACCCCACGAGGTCCTTGAAATCATTGCATGCATATCATACATATCATTACATAACAGGTACCCTTCCCCTGCAGGTTGCTTACCTTCTTCGCTGTTTATTTCAGCAGTCTCGTCATGAATCCTGAATCATCAACCGAGGCATCTATCAAGGCTCTTCAGGCGCAGAACGTCCAATTTCAGGCGCAGAACGCCCAATTTCAAGAGCTGATCAAGGGCTTGGCTCAGGGTCAACAAGAGTTGAAGACCATGCTTCTGAAGAAGACTAAGAAGAAGAGGAGGACTGTGCTATTTAACACTGGGCGCAGACTCGGGAACACTTTGGTTGAAGCTGAAAGGACTCCTCCATCTGTGACGGAAGGTAGTCACCAAGAAAGGGATGTCACTACTCCTGTGGGCTCTGATACTGAAACAGACTTCAACGACGAACAGTACCCTCCTGCTGAAGACCGGTACAAACAGCTGGAAGACAGATTAAAGGCTATGGAAGTTCAGCAGGTGCCTGGGTTGGATTTCGGAGACTTGGGGTTATCTACTGGGGTGGTGATCCCCCACAAGTTCAAAACACCTACCTTCGTGAAGTATGATGGGGCTTCCTGTCCCAAGTTGCACCTCCGTTCTTATGTAAGGAAGATCCAGCCTTACACAGCAGACAAGAACCTTTGGATCCACTTCTTCCAGGAGAGTCTTTCAGGGACTCACCTCGATTGGTTCTATCAGCTAGATGGAATCAGCATTCGTAACTGGGAGGATCTGGCCACTGCTTTCTATAAGCAGTATCAGTATAATGCCGACCTCGCTCCTACGCGTACCCAGCTCCAGGGTATGTCGCTAGGGTCGGGTGAAGGTTTTAAGGAGTACGCCCAGAAATGGAGAGACCTTGCTGGAAGGGTGCAACCTCCGTTAACTGACCGGGAACTCGTTGATATGTTCTTGGGGACCCTATCCGGGCCATTCTTCAATCACCTCATTGGTAACTCGTCTGCTGGATTTACCGACCTCATCCTGACTGGCGAAAGAATTGAAGCTGGTATCAAGTCGGGGAAAATTCAAGAGGCCACACCTTCTGATATTCATAAAAAGCCTTACACGGGAAAGAAGGAATCCAATGCTGTATACAGTCAAAAGAGTCGCCGTGATCAACATGCAGGGGCAGTCATGATCTCTGGTTCTGCACCACGCCGTCAACCACAAAGGGGAAACCAGCAAAGGCCGGAAGGGCCTAAAAGGCAATTCACCAACATTAACATGCCTTGGGCACAAGCATTGCAGCATATGGTGAAGATGAACCTGATTGCAGTAATCAACCCTCCTGCCAATCCTAAGACCTCCTCTCCTAGCTACAATCCAGAAGCAAGGTGTGCCTATCATTCTGATAGCCCGGGGCACGATACTGAGGACTGTTGGGCACTGAAGTACAAAATTCAGAACATGATCGATGCCAAAGAGATCGAGTTCGAGCCTGCGGAGACTCCCAACGTGACCACCGCTCCATTGCCAAAGCATGGCTAAATTTTTGTTCATTTGATGTCAAGTTGTATTTTTCCTTTTCTTGTTCAGATAAACAATTATTGTGTTAAACTCTTTTATTTCATGAATGCATTACACATGTCTGTCTTGAATTAATTATGTTTACTATGCTTAAAACTGCTTTCATATTTTTTGCGATGGTCAATTCTTAATTGAAAATTCTAAACCTCTTGAGGGAGGATGACGAAAACAATACCACAATTTACAGTATGCTTTTGAACAGACCCCGCTGATGAGGTACAGGCATTGTTTCAATTCCTAAACACTGGAGTTATAAGGATGATAATCCCTCGTCAACCCATCAGGGCCAAAGAAGTAGGAGTTTGTATTTTCGAAAATCAAAACCCTTAATCATAACCTGGGGCAGGGTAGTTCTCTCAGTCGATCCAAGTGCACAATGAATGTCACTAAATGAGTTTTTCAAAAACAAAAGACAGTGATGGTTCCGAACAATCATAAGGACAGGCAGTCATTATCAAAAAAAAATTCATGAATGAAAAGCCCAAAAAGTCAAAACCAATAAAGAAGACTTACCAAACTGGGGCACCCCGCTGACTGTAATTCCAAAAAGGAAACAGTTCAGGCAAAAAAAGGGATAACAAAAATCAAGAAATAGGTCCTATAAACCCTCAGCAAGAAAAGATGACTGCCCATTCAAAATAAATCATCAATATCGGAACCATCACCGGAAAATCAGAGCAAAGACTCAAACAAGGTCTAACGTATGATCAACTGAGTTTAGGTTTGGAAAACATCACGAAAAGCGGGTGGGTACAAATAATTTGAGCCTTTATCCTTTGTTTCTTAAACCGTGAACCAGGCTACGTTATAACCCTTAAAAGTCCTAGCCGAAGCATGGGTTAGTTCGAAAGCATACTGTTACGAAGGTATCCTGACTCCTGAAGGTTGCTGTAAAATCTTGAGTTGACACCACACTGTATTACAAAAATGCATTTTCAAAATTCAAGACAGACATAGGCTTTTGCATTCTTAAAATAACCTTGTTTGCATATGACTATTTGTTTGAACAGCAGGGAAATTCGCATGGTGAACACCTTGTGAGCAGAAGTACCTCCAATCAAGGGGCACGGTAGGAGCATTGCCCATTATCTGGGGCATGGCAAAATACTTCCAACGGGGGCAACTCCCTACATTCTGAGAGCGTGGACATAGTCGGAAAAATACTGCGCATCATCAAAGACCCGCTAGGTTGACATGCCTAGACAAGAATAAGGGCTTCCCGGCGAACCAAAAGGGTTCGGGCAAAATAAGGGACGAAAACAAAAACAGGTACACCCGGCAAGTCGAAAACCTGAAAAGGCGGCTGGGGCAAAAAAGGGATATCCCGGTAGACTGAAAACCCGAAAGGGCAGTCCAGGCAAAAGTTAGGGATCAAAGCATACGACTATGCTCCGGTATCTCATCATTTGTCTACCCGAAGATTTGTCAACCACCCACGAAGGTATCCTCTTCCCTCACCTCCGAAACAGGGGCAATAATGAGTCATCCAGGCGATCCAATTGCTCTTCCAACCAAAGTACAAAGTAAAGATCAACATAAGGATGATTACCATCTACCTTTACAAATTCCAGATCGTGGACAATCATCCACTTAATCAAAATCATGCAACCCTACACCGGTTCCTTCTCAATTTTCATCCAGAGATTTTTACACAAACTCAACCAAATAACCTTACCCCGGTTCCTCCAGAAGTTTTTACACAAACTTATCCAAGTAACCTTACCCCGGTTCCTCCAGAAGTTTTTACACAAACTTAACCAAATAACCTTACCCCGGTTCCTCCAGAAGTTTTTACACAAACTTATCCAAGTAACCTTACCCCGGTTCCTCCAGAAATCTTACATGGATTTATCACAAGTAACCCTACCCCGGTTCGTCAAGAAGTTTTACACAAACTTATCCAGGTAACCTAACCCCGGTTCCTCCAGAAGTTTTTACACAAACTTATCCAAGTAACCTAACCCCGGTTCCTCCTGAAGTCTTACATGGACCTATCTCAAGATGACCTAACCCCGGCTCGTCAAGAAGTTTTACACGAACTTATCCTACAGTAACCTAACCCCGGTTCCTCCAAAAATCTTACATGGATTTATCCCAAGTAACCTCACCTCGATTCATCAAGAAGTTTTACACGAACTTACCTCACCAGGCAACCCTACACAGGTTCTCCTTCTCCGGACGTAGTTTTACACGAACTCGACATCCAGCAACCCTACACCGGTTCCCTCTCTTCAAGATGCAGTTTTACATAGACTCGTCACCCAGAAACCCTACACAGGTTCTCCCTTTCCAAGAACGAAGTTTTACACGAACTCATCATCAAAGTAACCCTACCCAGGTCCTTTCTCCATTTCAGATACGGTTTTACACGAGCTCATCAGCAGGCAACCCTACATAGGTTCCCTCTCTCAACTTACAAAATTATAGTCCAAAATTTCCCCAGGAGAGTCCCATCCAAGTTCCCCAGGAAAGATGGAATTCATCTTCCCAAGCAGTAAGCTTATCCCCAGTAAATTCTGGAAGCTTATCCTTCACAGAACACGAACGCGTCGTCTGGCTTGATTTAAAGAGTTATTTCCGTACTAGGATATAACTGGGTTATCCTCAGCCAAAAGCCAAGGAAAGGTCGTCGTCAACGTAGTTCTTTCCTATCCTCAGCGAAGTCTATTCACACTGCCAATACAACAACGGTATCCCTAACAGAGTTACTATCAACATTCAGCAAGGCATCACTCTTCCCACAGAGTATTGCTTTCCAGCATGATCGCTAGAGTATCTTTTCTCCCCGCAGAATCTTCCATTCGCCAAGTTTATTCCGCAACGGAGTTATCTTCTCCTACCGGTATCCTTGCAGTTATCATCCCTAGTGGAAGCAAAATCTATTCTTCGATATCAGCCCAGGATACGACTTCCCGGCACCCGTCAAGGATTTACTTTCCTAGACGAAAACATACATAAAACATCACATACATCATTATAGCATGCATAACGCACTGCATCGTACAAATCTCATTTATGTTGAGAACATCATTGCTTGATCCGTATCATGCATTGCATATGACTGACTTTTACCTTTCAGGAAAGACCCAGTTAAGTTCTCAAGCTACATTTCAAGACCTAGACCGGTTCAGTTAAATCATCCCAAGATTTTCCTGATTGCTTATCCAGTCAAAGGCCTTCTCTGGTTCAGTTAAATCGTCCCAAGATTTTCCTGATGCTTATCCCTTTGAAGACATTTCAAGACCTAGACCGGTTCAGTTAAATCGTCCCAAGATTTTCCTGATTGCTTATCCAGTCAAAGGCCTTCTCTGGTTCAGTTAAATCGTCCCAAGATTTTCCTGATGCTTATCCCTTTGAAGACATTTCAAGACCTAGACCGGTTCAGTTAAATCGTCTCAAGATTTTCCTGATGCTTATCCAGTCAAAGGCCTTCTCTGGTTCAGTTAAATCGTCCCAAGATTTTCCTGATGCTTATCCCTTTGAAGACATTTCAAGACCTAGACCGATTCAGTTAAATCATTCCAAGATTTTCCTGATTGCTTATCCAGTCAAAGGCCTTCTCTGGTTCAGTCTGATCAACCCTAAGATCTCCCTGATTCTTATCCCAGTAGAAGACACCCAAGATTTTTTTCAACGAGCGTTGTTGAAGTTAAAGTCAACCAAGGGTCTCTTACCATTCATGCTAAGGCAATAACCATCCCTGGTTCTTTCATCGCCGTTTGAAGCTCCAGACTCAGCTCCTGTAACTAGTCAGGACACATCAATACCAAGCATCTAAAAATCAGCTCCTGCAACGTGTCAGGTACTCATTTTTCTGTTTTGCAGGTATGCAGGTTCTCGCCAAGGAATCTCTTACGCAATCAAAACATCCAGATGGCATCTATAAGCCCATTTCCACCCTCATTGCTAACATGTGAGCGCAAATTTCTGGGCACTCTAGTGTCCAATCATCTTTTACCCTCGGATTACGAAAGGCACGTCAGCCAATCTGCATCCTCAGGTCTAAGAAGATTGAACAGGGGCAACTGTTATACCCCAAAATTTGCCCTCCCATATTCCTCAAGAAATTGCCAAGCCAAGCTAGAAAATTCCCCAAGGGTTGTGCAGTGCAACAGTCTCCCATACAATCAAAATTAGGGTTTTGAGTCTGATCAAGAAAAGGAAGTTTTCAAAGGCTCAATCAAGTCTCATATGCTTACAAACATGGTCAAACATCCTCATATCAAGTTTCAAGACATTCAACTCAAGATTACACAGTCAAAACCCTAAATTGCACTACAGTCAACTGTAGGGGCAAAATGGTCATTTGGCAGTCAAAAGTTCAAATTTTTGGTCAACATATCATTTTGAAGCCACAAACATCATTTGATCAATGCTTGATCATGATTCTCAAAATTTGGCTCAGAAATCATCAAAGATGCAAAAGTTGCTATATTTGGACAGCTGAAAAAGTCAACTGAAATTGACCAGGGCATAACTTTCACATGGATTATCAGAAAAATTCCACCCAAAGCTCATTTTGAAGAGAAAGACATTTCCTACAACTCATCTTCATACTTCAAGTCCAAGAAATGCTCTCACAAAAAGTTATCAATTTCAACATTACAGGTCATTTTCAAAAGTCAACAAAAAGGGACTTTAAGTCAAAGACCATAACTTGAGATTGGTAAATCAAAATTACATGGGACCAAAGGAATTGGTTAAAGGACTCAAAGAACTTTCCAAAATGTCCAAGAACATGTGAAAAGCTTAAAAATTGAGCAAGTTATGCCTTGGAGAAGTTGGGAAATTTTTGTGAAATGGCAAAAGTCAACTATCTTTGAAAATCCAATTTTTGACAAAAGGGCCCCATTTTTTCCACTTGGTTCATCCTTGTCATGCCACACACGTGTCCCATGGTTAATTCCAAGACCAAATATTGATTTTTTTATTTTATTTAATTTTTGATGATTTAATTCATTTTAATTCTTTGAAAATTCAAATAAAATTTAAAAACCAATGGAATAGTGTCATGTGAACTTGGACAATTTCTATGTATCATGAACCAACTCAAGAAATCAGGCTAGGGTTCATTTGCACACTAGGTCTAGGTTTTGGCTAAAAAGTAGGAAAAATGGTTAAGGGTGAAAACCCTAGGACTTATTCTTTCCCAAGCATGAATTAAGGTGAGTTAGCAAGCTAGTTTCCATCCAATATAATCACTAAGTCAAACCCTAGGCTGAGGACATAAGAGGCGGCGCCCAAACAAGCATTGGCATATTGAAAATTTTGGATAAAAACTCAAATCTGATTTCAAAGTTGGAGGATCTTTCAAGCCTTAATTCTTTTCCCATTAGCATCCTGAGGCCATTCTGAACGCATTTCAATTCATAACATCAATCAAAACTCCTTGAACTGGAAAATGGAAGGGATGATGGCGTGGCACAAGCGGATTGGAGGAATTTGAATTGCGCGCGTTTTGATGACTATGCATTGGTTTTGTTTTTTATTATTTATTTACTATTATATATTAATTGAAAGTGAAGTGGCTCAGTGGACAAGTATCAATGCGTTAACCTCAATGACCTGGGTTCAAGTCCCAGGTCTACACAATTTCCATTATTTTTCTATTCAAGTTCCTGTGCAGGTTTCTCATTAAGGCGCACCATGCTCCTTCATCCTCCCACCATCCACGCGTCCATCCCACTCAGATCAAGGGCATAAGATCAAGGAACACCATAAATCCCAGTCAAAGCATCACACAAGATTGGAAAAGTCAACCAATTCAATGCAAATGGGCCTGATTTGCTAGGCCTGCACCTCACAATTTTGGGGTCTACCCCCCTGGTTTGCTTTATTAATTTTTATTCTTTCTTTAACTTTTCCTTTTTTTATTTCTTTTATTTGCTATTTATTTAATTAATTATTTTTACATAAATATAATAAAAACATCATAAAATCAAAAAATGCCAAAATATATAATTTATATTATAATTATTTTCATAAATAATAACATGTAAATATTTAGTTTTAATTAGGTTTTCAACTTTAATTCCTTTTAATAAAAATCAAAACAAAAACATAGAATTAGGTTAATGACTTTTTCCTTTTAACTTTCCTTGTTTTTTGCCATAGTATTAGTATTTTTCATAATTAAATTAGGGTTGCATTTTAGGTTAGATTTTAATACTTTCTTAATAACTAAAAATCCAAAAAAATAGAGTTTAGGTTTAATAACTTTTTATTTTCTTTTTTTAATTTTCCTTTTATTTCAGAATAATAATATTATTTATTTATTTTCATAAATCAAAAATTGTACATAAATTAATTTAGAATTAAATTAGGAGAAAAGTCAATATTTTCATAATAAACTTAAAAAACATTAGAACTAGGATTTTAATTTTAATTAATTTTTTCATTTTTCTTTTAAATCTAAAAAACACAAAAATACCATTTTTCATTTAATTTTAATTTTAGATAACTTAATTATTTTAATTCCTTTAAAGGGTTCAACGCCCTCGCATTTGATTATTTTCTTTTTCGCGCGTTTCATTTATTTCTTTTGTGAATATAATGTACTTGTACCAAAGCCATGTAATAGTTATTAGACATTTCTTTTCTGCAATTTATTTTAAAATGGGTCTGGATTAATTTGGCGTTGTAGACCCTCGCCCTTTGTAATAGCGTAGGATTTTTATCTTTTCCGCACTTTAAATTCCCGCACTTTTAACTGTTAAACAATAACATGAAAGAATGAATGCCCAAAAATAAAATTGAATCGTTAGATCACCAATGCATGACAAGACAAACAATAAACTGAAAATGACACACAATTCACACACCACCCCTAGGGTACGCCTCACTGTTGCCTTTCGAAAGGTGATCGTCGAGTATAAGACGTCTTAGTAAGTCCTTATGTTCCATTGATCTAGTTGCCTCGAAACAAGTTGCCTCGGAATAGTTGCCTCGGAATAAAAGATCAATGGCATAAGGGTAGCTTCTAAGGTGTCTTCCCATTGCTCTGGTGGTCACCACGTCCCTAAAACTCGAATTGACCCGAACACCTCCAACGGTGGTGCTACCTACCTCTCAATGGTGGGATGGCACTACCTTAAAGGACATTTACACAGACGAATTCCTTAGGGTAGGTAGGTTCTCAAGGATACTTGCTCTAATCTCAAAACAAAGACTTTTCACCAACACTTTTCAAAAGCTTTCAAAACAAACTTTTCAAACACTCTGACGTACGAGTCGAACTGAAATTTTTCAAAGAAACTTTTTTAACCCACATTGAAAAGCAAACATATTTTGAAAACACATTGAGCAAGTATCTAAGAGCCCATGGACAACCATGGATAGAAAGGGTGCTAACACCTTCCCTTTCTATAACCTACCTCCCGAACCGAGAGCAATCTCTTTAAGGAATTTTTCTGTGCTTTTGTCCTTTCCATTTGGAGAAAATAAAAGACGGTGGCGACTCTTGCTTCCGCGACATTTCGCGAACCAGCTTTAAAACAGTCAGTTCCAGATCCACCGATCACAGTAAGAAAAGGTAAATTGTCCAACCTTGCACTTGTATAACACATTATTACTTGTTGGTACTTTCGATTTTCCATCTTAGACAAGATCAAAAGGCCTGGGTTTGGCACCCAGGTCATGTTTTTCGTTTGCTAATGTTTGCTGCAGACATAGCCTGAAGGGACCCAACAAGCGCAAGATTGAAGGGCCTGGGTTCGATACCCAGACCCTGCGTTTTATTTCACTAAACATATTTTTGCAGGTATAGCATCCCAGATCAGAGGAGACACCTTCTCTGGATCGAAGCTACCCGTCAATCTGCTGAATCGAAGGAGGCACTTCTTTCCTGAATAAAAAAAGCATCTTTCCCAGGATCGAAGGGCAATCCCCTTCCCTGGATCGAGGGTTGTTCATATCCATTTCCTGGCCCAATCGAAAGGACCATGACCCTCTCTGGATCGAAGCCTTCATTCCCTCCCTGGGTCGAAGCTCCTCTTTTTCCTTGGATCGAAGGATCCCTCTTGCATTTTACTTTTGTTTTCATTGACTTCTTTTTATCTTTTTAATCAACACTAAAATCAAAATAAAAAATATTAGGCTAGTTTTTTTTTCCAATTAAATTAATTTTTGTAAATAAATAAATTAATTATTTTAACATTTTTTTCTTAAAAAAAATAAAATTAAATAGACCTAGGTTTATTTTCTTTTATACTAAAAAAAGGATTTATTTTCTTTAGGTTTTTTCTAGACGTTTTTCTTCTATTTTCACGCGTGGTTATTTAATTCCGTATTTTTTTTATTATTATTACTGTATCTGCCTACTAGATGTAATAGATAAATTAGGATATTTTTACTGCTTTATCCCCTTAATCCTTGTATAATGTAAATCCCCTCCCCGAAGCCTTGTAATAAGCGTAGGGCCTCTATTTTCTGCATTTGACTGCTTTTCTTATTAATTGCTAGTAATTAGAATTGTATGATAAGATTAATAATCAAACGCTAGCAAACTTAACAAAAAGACAAAAAAATAACTGAAACACAACACAATTACACACAAGCACCTCTAAGGTACGCCCACTTTGGTTGCCTTTAAAAATAAAAAGTCAAGAGGCAGGAATGCTTTAGCAAAGACCCACAAAAATCAAAAAGATCATAGTCCCTCGATGACCCTACAATTGCCTATTCGGTAAATGATCTAGTCCCTAAAAATAGAATTGCTAAAGCATCTCCATAATTGCCTTCGTGACTGTAACATCCCTTTCAATGTCCCTCAAACATCCAACGATAAGGCTACCTACTCACTAATAGTAGGATAACATTGTCTAAAGGAAAAGAGGAAAAGAACGACCCTTTTCGAGTAATAAGAGTATATAGCTGTTAGAAGTTTGCTCAAACTACTTTTTTCACTTACACACAAAAAACTACTTTTCAAAAGATATTTCAAAACATTTTCTTTGTTAACACCCTTGAGGACCGATACAAGAGTTAAACACAAAGCAAATCGCCGCACTAAGGCATCTTTCAAAACATTTTAAACGCACAAAGCACAAAGCATTTTAAAAATGAGCAAACCTCTAAGAGCCCGTGGAAAACCACAAATGGAAAGGGTTCTAAAACTTTACCTTTCCATAATCTACCCCCCTTACTCAGAAAAATCTCGAAAAGGTTTTTTTTCTGTTCTTTTCACCCTTTCCTTAATTTGGATAAAAGAAAAGACAGTGGCGACTCTTGCTTACCGCAACATTTGCAAACACAAACACAAAACCAGTATATAACAGTCGGTTCTGCCACCGTGCAACAGAACTGGCGACTCTGCCGGGGAATTATAAAATGTGGGGTTACCTTAGAGTTAGTTCATTACTTTGTGTGCTTTGATTGCTTTAATTTGAGGGATTTGTTTGGGTTACTATAGATCCTACACCCAGATCTGGGGACACCTTTTAGGTAAGTAGCAATAGATCGTGGAAAATGTGCGGGGTATACCGACATGGTTGAAGCGATGGCTACATTGATGCGACACTTTGGTTGGTACCGGTAGCCCTTGAGATAATCAAGGAGAATACGGGACCTCCACGTGGTGTCATAAAGCGTCAACTGACCTTAGAACCTTTAAATGAACAACTTGGCCATTAGGACGTAGCGAGATGGCCGTCTTTGGTGTATTCCCAAAGTCGGTAGATACTCGATGCTACACTCATTGAGACTTGACTTTTGGGTTTTGTTTGGTTGCGAGTCAATCGCCTATCGAATGAAGCTTGTGGGAAAGGTCGGTGATATTGAGATCCCTTAGAACCCAGTTACTATTTATAGGACAGGTTGAACCGATCCAACTGCAAGAGGGTACTACCTTAAAACCCATGCAAGCCTTAAACATATGGTCTTGGTGTGATTTGCTTGTTGCTTGATACATATGTGATTTCTTAGCATAATCATGACATCATAACATGGCATATCATACTAACCATTTCAAGGATTTTCTAGGGCTTATCTTTGTCTTGTTTTATAGGACATGACATCCACTCACAGGAACACTATCCAAATCAATCTTGTGAAAGTACCTCCTCAACTCAAGGAATTAGCGTCAATAATTCCTGAAAGCTCTCCCTTCACCGAAAAATATGGTCGACTTCTCAACTTGGTCACTTCAACCCCTGATGAAGAAATGTTAAAGGTGATCTTTCAGTTCTTTGACCCGTTGCACCACTGCTTCACTTTTCCAGATTACCAGTTAGTGCCTACTATGGAAGAATTATCTCAGTTATTGAGGGTACCTATCCTTGATCACCTATCATTCAACGGTACGGAAAGAGACCCAAAGCCTGAAGATATTGCTCAAGCTCTATCTTTACAACGGTCTGATGTAGTAGCAAATTGGGAAACCAGAAGAGATGTCCAAGGATTTCCAGTCAAGTTTCTATTTGAGAAAGCTCGCTATTTTTGGGATAACCTGGATTTATAAGCTTTTGGGGAGGTGTTGGCCCTTCTCATCTATGGGATGGTACTATTCCCTAACACAAACCAACTCATAGATGTGAATGCAGTTAAGGTTTTTCTGTCGCATAATCCGGTACCTACTTTACTTAGAGATATTCTACACTCTCTGCATACTCGCACTCTAAAGAGAAGAGGGACCCTTCTGTGTTGCACTCCTAATAGGCTAGGTGGTTTATTTTGTGCCTACCCCGGTCTATCTTAAGAAATGAGCAGGGTATGAGATGGTCTCATAGGATGATGTCCCTTATACATTCATGCATTCATTGGTGTTCCCGGTCCTTGGAGAGTGTCACCATCATTGATTGCTGTGGGGAATTCCCTAATGTACATCTTTTAGGCATTAGGGGAGGAATCACTTATAATCCTTTCTTGGTGCTGCGAAAGTTTGGTTATGCTAGAAGGGATGGTCCTCACGACACACTCATCCAAGGAATCACGTTCGACTATGAGAATGATGTTCAGGGTTTTTGCAAGAGGTTCATTCGAGCTTGAGGCATGATAAACAAAGTTGATAGCAAGACACCGGGGCACAAGAATTCAATACCTCTTGAGCCTTACCTCAAATGGGTGCGAGATCGTGCTTAATGTCTTATGATGCCTTACCCCTCCATCTTACCTGTGATTATGGAGCCAATTGCTGAAGGAGACACTCCTTACGTTATTCTTCATCCCGATATGCCAACTGACCTTGAGGAGCTACAAAAATCATGGATCCAACTCAAAGAAGAACGAGATACTTTCAAAGCCCAATTCTACACCAACGAGAAAAAGGTTCTAGAACTCACCTGATTACTTCATGAGGAGAGGATCATAAATGCCTACATTGCACCAAAAAGGATGCGTCCATGGGAAGCTTTAAGTCTTTCTTTTGCTTTGGATTTTTTATTGTTTCTTTATTCCCTTTGTAAGCCTAAGAGGCATCGTTGTGACCAATAAAAACTTCTTGATGCAATTAATGTTTGCTATCTTTTTGTTTAAGAAAATTTGAATCTTAGAAATCCTTGAAAATATTGCATACATATATCATACATATCATTGCATAAACAGGTTTCACAGCAGGTTTCTCATCCTCTTCACTGTTTATTTCAGCAATGGCTCTAGAACAAACAGTGAAGGATCTGCAGACTCAGAATGCCCAGTTTCAACAAATGGTCATGGCTCTGACCAAAGGGCAAAAAGAACTGAAAGCCCTGCTTATTAAAGAGAAGAAGAAGATAAAGAAGCCAACTGGTTTAGTGAATCTGGGAAGGAGGATCAGAGGACGAGTGCAGCAAGCCTCTGAACTGATAACTTCTTCAAGGGCAGGAAACAATCAAGATGAGGAAACAAGAGAGGAAGACTCCAGTCCCAGGGAATCCAATGATGAATCTGACTATGATGAGGAGCAGTATCCTCCTGTTGATGAAAGATATAAATAGCTGGAGGATCATTTAAATGCAATGGAGGTCAGGAAGATACCAGGTCTGGATTTTGAAGAGCTGGGTTTGGTCTTTGGGGTTGTCATCCTGCAAAAGTTCAAGGTGCCAGTACTCACCAAATATGATGGGGTCTCATATACCAAAATTCACCTCCAATCTTATGTGAGAAAGATCCATCCTTACACTGCTAACAAGGACTTATGGGTCCACTTCTTTCAAGACAGTCTATCTGGAACTCAATTAGAGTGGTCCTACCAGCTAGAAGGGGCCAACATCCATAATTGGGAAGACATGGCTGCTTCTTTCTACAAGAAGTATCAGTATAATGCATACCTTGCTCCCACCCGTACACAACTCTAAAACATGTCTATGGGTTCGAGTGAGGGCTTTAAAGACTATACCCAGAAGTGGAGAGACTTAGCAGGAAGAGTCCAGCCTCCCCTGTCTGATAGGGAAATGGTGGATATGTTTTTGGGGACCCTGTCTGGTCCATTTTTCAATCATCTAATTGGAATTTCATCAGTCGGCTTCATTGAATTGATTCTGACAGGAGAACGGGTGGAATCTGGAATCAGGAGTGGGAAGATTCAAAAGGATGCATCCTCTAGTGCTGTAAGGAAGCCTTTCACTAGGAATAAGGAGGTTAGTGTTGTGTACCGTCAAAGAAATCAGGACCGAACTGAACTCCGTCCAACGGTAGGGGCTGTCATGATTTTTAAGTCTGAACCTACCCAACAAAGGAACAATCAACCAAGGATAGAAAGGCCGGAAAGACAGTTTACCTGAATAAACATGATTCTGTCTCAAATCTTGCCACAGTTATTGAAGGCCAATCTGGTAACCCTGCGGGAAGCTCCGAAGAATCCCAACACCACCTCTCCTCACTACAACCCTAAGGCTCATTGTGCTTACCACTCTGAAAGTCCAGGCCATAATACCAACAACTGCTGGGCTTTGAAGAACAAGGTGCAGGATCTGATCGAGGAAAAGGAGATTGAATTTGATCCCCCTGAGACTCCCAATGTTATAACTTCTCCCATGCCCAAGCATGGCTCAGGAATCAATGCTATGGAGGTTGTCTCCGCCACGGAAGATGCTGATGATGGTGACGAGGACATGGACAACTGGATCTTCCCAACCACCAACGGTGGACTCAGTAATTGGGAGGCTAAAGATTTTGTTCCCATCTCTTTTATTAAAGAGTAATTTGTCTTTTTGTTTTAAGGAAATGTAATATTTGAACAATAAACATTAAAACCTTGTGTCTTACCCGGGGCACAATGGTTTATTTGTGAGGGATATCATGTTTCAATCTCATATGGAATTAATAAAGCATTGGATGTTTAAGCATATAAATTTTGCGCTCTCTTTTTTTACTTTCTGCTTTTTATTTTTTTCTATACAGCTACGCTCTTACACACACTCACATATCAAACTGCAGATCCATATCCACTCTAGATCCCATTGATAACAGTTTTGATATCACCGGTTATGACTTTGAAAATCCGATCAACCAAGCCGAGGACGAAGGTGAGGAAGATTGTGAGGTACCCAGAGAACTTTCCAGACTGTTACAGTAGGAAGAAAGGGCTATACAACCCCATGAAGATCTGGTTGAGACAGTGAACTTGGGCACAGAGGAAGACAGAAAAGAAGTCAAGATCGATGCAAATATGGGACTTAATGTCAAACAACGGTTGATACAGATGTTGCATGATTATGTCGAGATCTTTGCTTGGTCATATGAAGACATGCCTGGACTAGACGCATATATTGTGGTTCATCGTCTGCCAACTAAAGAAGATTACCCTCCGGTAAAGCAGAAGGTCTGCCGTATGCATCCCGAAATATCAGAGATGATCAAAGCAGAGGTTATGAAACAGTTAAACGCTGGATTCCTGGCTGTCACCTCTTATCCCCAATGGGTCGCTAACATAGTCCCGGTGCCTAAAAAAGACGACAAGGTACGAATGTGTGTGGATTACCGAGATTTGAATAGGGCAAGCCCTAAGGATGATTTTCCGCTTCCCCACATTGACATTCTGGTTGATAACACCGTACATCACAAGGAATTTTCCTTCATGGATGGTTTCCCTGGTTACAATTAGATCAATATGGCACCTGAAGACATGTAGAAGACAACCTTTGTCACATAATGGGGTACTTTCTGCTACAAAGTGATGCCGTTTAGGTTGAAGAACACTGGGGCAACCTATCAGCGAGCCATGGTAGCATTGTTCCATGACATGATTCACCATGAAATAGAGGTCTATGTTGATGAAATGATAGCCAGGTCTCATACAGAGGAAGAGCATCTTGATCATCTACAAAAGTTGTTTGACAGGTTGAAGACTTACAAGCTGAGGTTGAATCCGAACAAGTGCACCTTCGGGGTGAGGTCTGGTAAACTCTTAGGTTTCATTGTCAGTGACAAGGGCATTCAGGTAGACCCTGCAAAAGTGAAGGCTATACAAGATATACCGGATCTTCACACTGAGAAGGAGGTCAGAGGCTTCTTAGGACGCCTAAATTACATTTCCAGGTTCATTTCCCATTTAACTGCTACTTGTGAGCCAATCTTCAAACTCCTGAAGAAAGATCAAGTGGTAAAGTGGAATGACGAATGCCATACTGATTTCGAAAGAATCAAAGAATACCTTCAAGAGCCTCCAATTATGATTCCCCCGATTAAAGGAAGACCTTTGATAATGTACTTAACATTGTTAGATAATTCAATGAGGTGTGTGTTGGGGCAGCATGATGAGTCTGGTAAAAAAGAGCATGCAATATACTACCTTAGCAAAAAGTTTACCGACTGTGAAACAAGATACTCACTGCTCGAGAAAACTTGTTGCGCTTTGGCATGGGCTGCTAGCCGACTGAGACAGTATATGTTGGCCCACACTACCTTGCCGATATCTAAGATGGATCTGATCAAGTACATCTTCGAGAAGCCCGCACTCTCTGGAAGAATAGCAAGATGGAAAATGATCTTGAATGAATATGATATCCAATACACAACCCAAAAAGCAATCAAGGGAAGTGTACTAGTTGATCATTTGGCTCATCAGGTTGTGGATGACTACCAATCCATGAACTTTGAATTCCCGGATGAGAACATTATGCTAGTGACTGACTGTGAAGAACCTAGACCGGATGAAGGACCTGAGGAAGGATCCCAATGGACTATGGTTTTTGATGGAGCCTCGAACGCACTCGGTAATGGCATTGGTGCTGTAATCATATCGCCTGAGGGCTGTCATACTCCTTTTACTGCAAGATTATGCTTCAACTGCACCAACAATATGGCGGAATATGAAGCATGCATCATGGGTCTCAAAGATGCTATTGACCTGAGGATCAAGTTCTTGAGCATTTTCAGTGATTCAGCCTTGGTAATAAGCCTGATCAAAGGTGAGTGGGATACGAAGCACCCAAATCGCATCCCCTACAAAGAACATGTGCTGACACTACTCCCACACTTTGAAGAGGTCACCTTTGAACACTTCCCACGAGAAGAGAATCATTTAGTGGATGCTGTTGTACCCCAAAATTTTTCCTCTCACTTATTAAATATTTTCTCACAAAGATCTCTCTTGGTTCAAGACTGCACTAGGGTTGATCAACTCAAGACACATCCTTAAGCACTGATGACTGAAATTAGGGTTTGAGATTGCACCAGGATAATTGAACTTTCAATGCCTCATATTACTTTCATGGACCATTATGGATCCCCAAGATTACTCATGTCAAGTTTCAAGCCTTGGATCACATTTTTGCTCAGTTAATTGAGCAGTTGACCTAAAAATCAACTGTATTGGGGGAAAAGTCAAATGTGGCCAATTTACAGTCAAACTTCATAATTTTTTATCCATATCAACATTATGAACTCATATGTATCATTTGATCAAGTTTGGACCATAATTCCTCAAGAAATTTGATCAGATCATCAAAAGGGCAAAATGGTCAAAATTATGGTTTTGACTAAGAAATGACAATTTCTGATTCTTGACCTAGCAAATGGTTAATTAGTTTGAGGCACGATCTCAAGATTTCAATTGCATCATTTTTACCTAATGGCATGACTCAAAACATTGCTCAAGATCATTTGATTGATAGTTGATTTTCAGTCAACTGATCAAAAGTCAATTGTACACTGAAAAGTCAAACTTTGACTTTTTGGTCAAAATCAAGTGTCAAAAATCACAATTCATCAAAACATGTCAAAATATGAAAATTTTTCATCAATAAATCAAAAAGTCAAGATTTCATTTTTGAAAAGTCAAAGTTTTCAAACTTAGAAATTTTTCTAAGTGTTGAAAACTTCATGTTTTTTCACGACTTTGAGCCAATTTTTCACCATGATGCAAGATGATTCAAAAGAAACTCTCAACATGAAATTTGTATATCTCCATGAGATCTACAACATTTCTTTACACAATTTCTCCTAGAAATTCTTGGATCTCAAGTTATTAATCCATGAAGTCATGGTCATGAAACTAAACACTTAGTGAAATTTTGAACATTTTTGGTCAGGATTTTGACCTAATTTCTGACCCAAGTTTCACATAGTTCCATTTGGATTTTGCAAAAGTAATTCAAAGAGGGGTTGTATAGAAAATTACAAGCTTTCCAAAATGTCCAAGAACTTCTTGAGATCATTTGTGAGCATGGAGAATCGAAGGTCAGAAGTTGGGGTTTCAAGTTGTTTTACAAGGCAAATTTTGTGATGAACAAAATTCAAATCTCAAACCTATTCTGCCCAATCTTGCTTTGAAGGCCTCTAAACCTCAATATCTCTCCATAATAAGAAGATTACACTTGCTTTTGAGCTATTATACACTTGATTCAAGCTTTACCCAAGTAAATTTTCCATTAATGGCACAAAGGCACCATTGCCATTTACATAAAGCAAGCTTTGTGCAAAGTCAACTTGCATTGAGCTTTGCACTTGTTCCTTATGTACAAGATTCCTCTATAAAGTCATATGAGCTTGTTTAAAGTTGACAACCACCCTACATGCTTGTCCTTGCTTCCTTGAAACCAGATTTTTCACTTTTCTTCAAAATCAAGTAATTGAGCCATAACCCTATAACTCAGAAATCTTTTATGCAATAGCTCTCCAACCTTTTCCATACATAAACACAAGTCATATGCAAGAAAAAACACGCATGCTCAAGCCCTGAAAATCCCTAAAACACAAAATCACCAAAAACATCTCAAAACTTGCCATTTCTGACTTTTGAATCCAATCTCCAAATTTGCTCATGCGTTTCTTGGCCTTTTACTTTCAAAAGCTTCTAAATAACCTACACAAACAATTCCAACACCTGCTACACAACTGTAACACCTCCATCATCATCCACCATTTTCAAAAACAACACCTTGCACCTTGACTTCTCCAGAGCTCCTTAAGCACTTTCAGCTCAAGCTAAGCATCACATTAGCTTCCTGGGAACTTGAGGAAGCTAATTCAATCATTGGAACCCATCAAAAGATGCTCAAACTCAAAACACGATACCCTCTTGCAAGGTGAGTTTTCTGACTTTTAAACTCTTCATACAAGCATCGTTAATGGTTTATTTGTGAATAATAAATGTAGGTATCATTGTCCTGAAGCTAACCATATCCTTATATTTCATTATTGTTGCTTGAGTAGTTAGAATTTTGAAACTGGACCTCTGAAAATAATTAGGTCAGGATTTGGTACTTTAAAAAATTCTCATTCATCTTTTATTTATAGTTTATGATATTTACATGGCTGGATTCGTATGAAGAAATGGAACAACTTTCATGTTTGCATTTTCCATTTTTGTTGAGAAATGGTGAAGTTACAGGTGGTATGGCTGGAGGTTGAAGATGAAGTGTATTCAGGACTTGTTTTGCCTTACATATTTATCATTTCAGTTATATTAACGGATGTACAGCCACCCCAGTGGTAAGGCAGCCCGCTGGTAACCAAGAGGGCATGGGTTCAAACCTCAGCGTGTTGCCTTTTTCATTTTTTTCACATTTTTCACCTTTTTTTGACTCTTGCGGCGCCTGGGCTTCCATTTGTTTGGGCCTTACTTTTTTTGCTATGTTCTGACCCTCTACCTTGCTGTTTACACTCCTGATCCATTTATTTTTCTTTTGTTATTTTATTTTATTTTTTTATTTTATTTTATTTTCATTTTACATTTTCTTGATTATCAATATTATTATTATTATTATTATTATTATTATTATTATTATTATTATTATTATTATTATTATTATTATTATTATTTTCATTAATAAAAAATCCATAAAATATTTATATTTGTATTATTTATTTTTATTTAGTTTATTTTTCATAAAACTAAAAGTACGAAAACATTTCCTTTAAATAATTAAATTTACCCTTTTTTAAATACTTAGATAATTTAATTTTAATTATTATTATATTATTTTGTAAATTAAAATCAATTTAGAATTTAGGATTTTTTTATTTAATTATTTTTATTTATTTACTAATTTAATTAAATTCACCAAAATCCTAAAAAAACCCGTTTTCTTTAAATTAATTTATTTTACTAACTTAATATTAATTTTCTTATTTTTTTAGTTAATTATTTTATTCTAATTAATTAGGTCAAAAAAACCCTTTTCATGAAAAACCAAACAAAAATCACATTTCTTCTTACATTGTATATTCTTGCATTTTATCTTTATTTTGTACATTTATTCAAAATTCAACATGGTTGTAATAATTATTTAGATTCAATTTCTTGCAATTCCCCATTTGTAATTTGTACACCCCTCCCTTAAATGATGTAATATCATAGCAATTTTAATTTCCGTAATTTAAATGCTTTATATGCAAATGCTAGTAATTATGGTTTTGTATGGAAAGATTAAAACCAACAAATAGAAAACCCTAATAAAGACAAATCAAGCATGTAAATCAATACACTTGCACACATACACCCTTTGGGTAAACCCACTTTGTTGCCTTACAAAAATGGCCATATTATGCATGTGAGGTATTTTAGCAAATACAAGCAAGAAATACAAGATCATAGTCCCTCGATGATGCTATCCATGTTGCCTTTCAAAATGGTCTTAGTCCCTAAATAAAAATGCTAAGACATCTTACAACATTGCTAATCAATGGTAATATAACAATGCCAAAGGAAAGAGGAAATGAACATGAACGACTTTTGAGTAGGTAGAATGTTCCTAGTTACTTGCTCAATTTCAAAAAAAAAACATCCTTTCTATTTTCAAAACAAACACTAACACTTTCAAAGCATCTTACAAATTTGAAAATATTTTCAAAAGATCAAACACTTTGTATACATTCTTACAAACGAGAATCATTACAAAGTTTGCCTGAACGATGGCATCTTTACAAAATACTTTCAAAAAACCACACAAAGCATATTTTCAAACAAAAGCAAGTGATCTAGCAAGTAACTAAGAGCCCATGGAAAACCATGGATGAAAAGGGTGCTAATACCTTCCCTTTTCATAATCCACCCTTCGAACTCAAGAAAACATCTTAAAGGTCTTTCCTGTGCTTGTTCACCTTTCCTTTTGGATAAAAGAAAAGTCGGTGGCGACTCTTACTAACCGCAACATTTGCAATCAAACGCAAAATAACCAAGGCAATTCTCTCACCGTATCATAGAACTGGCGACTCTGCTGGGGAAAATTTTAAAAGTGGGGATACCTTAGGGTTAGATCATATTTATTTTCTTTCATTGTTTGACTTGTATGCTTTACATTTTGGTTCTTTGTTTGGGTTTGAATCCTTTACCCGGATTTGGGATACCTTATAGGTAAGTAGCAATACGTTGTGGAAACTGTGCGGGGTATACCGACATGGTCTAAGCAATAGCTACATTAGTGTGACATATTTGTGGGTACCGGTAGCCCTTGAGTAGTCAAGGAGAATACGGGGCCGCTGAGTGATATCATGAAGCACTAACTAAATTCTAGAACCTTTACTTGACCAACTTGGCCATTAGGACGTAGTAAGATGACCGACTTTGGTGCAGTCCGAAGTTGGTAGATACTCGATACTACACTCATTGAGGTTTGGTTTTTTGGGATATTTCGGTCGCCATTAAAGAGGATTGCACTGAAACAATGCCCAAGGAAACAAACCAGTGATATCGAGCTCCTTAGAACCCGATTACTATTGCTAGGATAGGTTTGAGCCAACTAAACTTCAAGAGGATACTTACCTATGAGACTCCATGCAAGCCTAAACCCAAAGACTTGTTTGTTTTGTTTGTATATATATCTACTTGTACATAACATCATAAATGTCATAACATCATACTCATACTCACTAACCATTTCAAGGATTTTGGGATTTTATCTTTGTTCTGTTTTGTAGAACATGGATTCTATTCGCAGGAAAACCATTCAAGTCAATCTTGTAAGGATCCCTCCTCAACTTAAAGAGTTAGAATCAAGGGTTCCAGAAAATTCTCCATTTACCAAAAGACATGTTCGCCTCCTAAACTTGGTTACCTCCAACACTAATGAGGACATGATGAAGGTGCTTTTCCAGTTCTTTGATCCTCTACACCATTGCTTCACATTTCCCGATTATCAACTTGTGCCAACTTTGGAAGAATTCTCCCAACTATTAAGGATTCCCATTCTCAATCAACTACCTTTCAACAGTACGGAAAGAGATCCAAAGCCAGAAGAGACTGCTCAAGCCTTACACTTGCAACCATCTGATGTCACAACTAATTGGGAAACAAGGAGTGGTGTCAAAGGTTTATTTGCTAAATTCTTGTTTGAGAAAGCCCAAAACTGTTGGAATTCCCTGGATTTGCAAGCTTTTGAGGAAATTATGGCTCTCCTCATCTATGGGATGGTTTTGTTTCCAAATCCTAACCAACTCATAGATGTGAACGCCGTCAAAATCTTCATGTCTCGTAACCCAGTGCCTACTTTGTTAGGGGACATCCTACATTCTTTTCACACTCACACTATGAGGAAAAGAGGTATCCTTATGTGTTGTACTCCTCTTTCAGAAAGATGGTTTATTTCTCATCTTCCCTAATTTTTATTGAAGAATAACAAGGTTTAAGGTGGTCACATAGGTTGATGACACTCAAACATTCAGACATTCATTGGTGTTCCTGGTCTATAGAGAATGTTACTATCGTCGACTGATGTGGAGAATTCCCTAATTTACCCTTACTTGGCATTAGGGGAGGTATCACCTACAACCCCTGTTTAGCCTTAAGACAATTTGGTTACGCCCGAAGGGATGGCCCATATGAGATGCTTATTCAAGGTTTGGTATTTAACTACGAGAATGATGATCAAGGTCATCGCCAGAGGTTTATCCGAGCTTGGAGGATGTTGAACAAGGTAGATAGCAAGACATTGGGGCATAAGAATTCCATCCCTCTTGAGCCCTACCTCAAATGGGTACAAGCTCGTGCTCAAAGTCTTATAATGCCTTACCCCTCCATTCTCCCGGTTATCATAGAGCCTGTTGTGGAAGGAGATGTTTCATACACTATCCTGCATCCTGACATGCCTACTTCTCTTGAAGACTTGCAAAGGGATTGGATACAACTTAAGGGGGAGCGAGACACTTTCGAAGCCCAATTCTACGCCAGCGAGAAGAAGGTTTTGGAACTCACCAAGCAGCTACATGAGGAGCGGAGTCTGAACGCCTACATCGCACCAAAGAGGATGCATACAACTTTTTTATCTTAGAGTTTTTGTATTTCTTTGTAAGCCTAAATAAGGCATGATGTACTCAAACTTTGATTTATTAATATAACGTGTGTTCCTTTATGGTCTAAAGCAAATTTAAATCTCTAATTTTCTTGAAATCATTGCATATGCATCTACCATTCATCATAACATAAGTAGGTTTCTTACAACAAGTCTCCTCATATTTCTACTGTTTATTTTAGTAAGATGGATCTTGAGCAGACAGTAAAAGACCTCCAGGCGCAGAATGCTCAGTTTCAAAGGATGTTCTTGACTCTAGCCAAGGGACAAGAAGATTTGAAAACTTTGTTGATCAAAGAAAATAAGAAGAAAGCAAAGAAAGCAACCGATGTTCTGAATCTAGGAAGAAGGTTCCCAGGGGCAGCCAGAAAGATCTTAGACTTCGCAACATCATCTGGTGAAAAAGAAAATCAAGAAGGGAAAGGCAAGGAAGCGACTGCCCAGCCAGAATCTGAAGAGGAAGAAGAAGAGGATTACTCTGAAGAGCAATATCCCCCGGCTGACGACAAATACAAACATCTGGAAGAACGTCTAAGTGCAATGGAGATTCAGAAAGTGCCCGGGCTGGACTTTGAAGAGCTGGGTTTGGTGTATGGGATTGTTATTCCACCAAAGTTCAAAGCACCAGTATTTTCTAAGTACGACGAGGTTTCATGTCCCAAGATGCATCTCCGATCTTATGTGAGGAAGATACAGCCTCATACTGCTGACAGAGATTTGTGGGTCCACTTCTTTCAAGACAGTCTATTCGGGACTCAGCTAGATTGGTTCTATCAACTAGAAAGGGCCAATATTCATAACTGGGAAGACCTTGCCGCTGCTTTCTATAAACAGTATTAGTACAACACAGACCTTGCTCCCACCCGTACTCAACTCTAGAGTATGGTTATGGTTTCAAATGAAGACTTCAAAGACTACGCTTAGAAATGGAGGGACTTAGCAGGAAGAGTCCAGCCTCCCCTGTATGAAAGAGAGCTAGTAGACATGTTTTTGGGTACCCTGTCCGGTCATTTCTTCAATCATCTAATTGGGAGCTCCCCAACAGGCTTCACTGAATTAATCTTGACCGGGGAAATAGTGGAAGTTGGGGTTAAGAGTGGGAAGATCCAAAAAGACGCATCCTACGCTGCTGTAAGAAAACCATTTATCGGAAACAAAGAAGTTGGTTTTGTGTATCCTAAAATAAATCAAGATAGAATTGAGCGTCGTCCAATGGTAGGGGCTATCATTACCCCTAAGCATGCACCTACTCAACAAAGGATCAATCAACCTAGAACATAAAGACCGATAAGACAATTTACCCGGATTAATATGATACTATCTCAAGTCCTGCCACATTTGTTGAGATCTAATCTGGTAACTTTGAAAGAAGCCCCAAAGAATCCCAACACAGCCTCTCCTCATTACCACCCTAATGCTCTCTATGCTTACCATTCAGAAAGTCCAGGCCATGACACCAACAACTGTTGAGCTTTGAAAAACAAGGTGTAATAACTTCTTGAAGCAAAAGAAATTGAGTTTTATGCTCCTGAGATCCCAAATGTTATCACCACTCCGATGCCCAAGCATGGTCGTGAAGTTAACGTTTTTGTAGATGATATGTTTGTTACTGCTGTTGATGAACTTGTTACTCCTCTCCTGACTGTCAAGAGAGACCTGTTGAAAGCCGGTTTATTTTCGGGCTGTGACAAAAGCTGCCACCTATGTTTATCCCTACCAACTAGTTGTCATTTATTGAAAGCATGTGTCCAGTGCCTAATGGATGCCAAAGAGATTTTGTTTGAAAAGACTCCTATTCCAACCATTTCTTACAATGATGTTTCAATAGTAACCATTTCTGCCAATCCTTCTAGGGTCTCCACCAAAAGACCCGTTAGGATTACATCAGTTCCTAAAGTGACTCCACTGATAATTACTATGCCAGGACCAATCCCGTACTCACCAGATAAAACTGTCCCATGGAACTATGAGGGAAACGTCTACTATCACGGCGTCAAGCAATATTGGCTGGCTGATGAAGACTCAATTTTTAAGAAGGCTGACCCCGACATCAGCAATATTGTGGGAACCAGCAAGATAATCCAAAGAGGAAGAGTATTCTCTCTTAAGATTGCTCCTCCGAAAACTGTCACCGGTGCTGTGATCATCCCTGCTTCTGTTCCTGTTGACACTACTACTACTACAATCCTTATGGTTACCCCTACTGACACCCCTACCTTTGAGTCGACCGAGACTCGGGGCTAAGGAATTCTAGTTGATCCTGTCCAGATGAAGGCACAATCATTATCTATCCCTAAAGCCTCCCAAAAGGAGATGGAAGAAATTCTGAAAATTATAAAGAGAAGCGATTACAACGTAGTCGAACAGCTAGAACAGACTCCATTAAAGATTTCCATGCTGGCTTTATTGTTGTGCTCCGAGGCTCATGCGAATGCCTTGGTGAAATTTCTTAAAACTGCCCATGTACCACAAGAAACCTCTACTGATCAGTTCCAAGACTGTGTGGCTAGTTTAACAGGTGAAAATGATTTAGGATTTTCTGATGCTGACTTGACACCTATGGGGAGGAAGCATAACGAGGCGTTGCATGTCTCTGTCGAATGTCGGGGCACAACTTTGGCCCATGTCTTGGTTGGTACTGGTTCGTCTTTGAATATGATGCCTAAGAAAGCTCTTGATAGACTCGACTGTGAAGGTTTGACCTTAAAACCCAGTAACATAGTGGTAAGGGCCTTCGACGGTTCAAAGAGAATGGTGCACGGGGAGGTGGACATCCCCATAAAAGTTGTAACTCAAACCTTTGATTCAACTTTTTATGTGATGGACATTCACCCTTCCTATTCCTGCTTATTAGGCCGACCATGAATTCACAACGCTGGTGCCGTCACCTCTACATTACATCAAATGCTGAAATACCCAACCAAGGGGAAAATCATTAATGTCCATGGAGAAGAGGAATATATGGGCAGTCACTTGAACTCCTTCAGATACGTGGAATTGGATGGTGAATTCATTGAAACTCCGTTTCAGCATTTTGAGGAAGTCCCACAAACCTTGGCAGTAACCAAGACTATTTCCCAAGTCCTGAAGATTACAAGACCTCCGCTAAATATGTCTTCTCTGAAAGATGCCAGGGCCGTGATCGAAGAAGGTAGGTGTACTATTTGGGGCCAACTCCCGGATATCCCTTACAAATCTGACAAATTTGGTTTGGGTTTCACTTCAGGGGCCCAGAAAGATGTACGTCGTGCTCGTTCCGGAGGACCACCTTTGAAGATCAGCAACCACAGAGTCAACGCAGTGGAGGATAATGATGATGACAGTTGTGCCCTAGAAGACTGGATTTTCCTAACCATCAACGGAGGATCCAGCAACTGGGAAGCTAAAGACTTTTTCCCAATTACTTTTATCCAACAATAATTGTTTTTAAATTTTTATCGGACCTGTAATAATTAAACAATTCAGACTTTTAAAACCATGTGTCTTACCCGAGGCACAACGGTCCATTTGTAAGGGTTGTTACCTCATTTTCATATGTCATCAATGAATCATGGACGTTTTTGCATACAAACTTTGTGCTCTTTGTCTTTCTTTTTTACACTTTTATTTCTTTCAAATATAACTATACTCTTACACACACTCACATTTAAAATGCAGATCTACATCCATTCGGGATCCCATGGGTAACAATTCTGCTATGGCCTTTTGTGACTCTGAAAATCTAATCTACCAAGCCAAAGACGAAGGTGAGGAAGATTATGAAGTGCCAGGGGAACTATCCAGGTTACTGCAACAAGAAGAAAAGACCATATTGCCCCACAAAGAACCAGTGGACACAATTAACCTAGGTACCAAAGAGGACAAGAAAGAAGTCAGGGTAGGAGCCAATCTGGAATCTAGTGTCAATAAGCTCTTAATTCACTTGTTACATGACTATGTTGAGGTCTTTTCCTGGTTGTACAAAGACATGCCAGGACTCGATGCTGATATCATGGTCCATCATCTACCGACAAAAGGAGACTGCCCTCCAGTAAAACAGAAAGTCCGTCGCATGTGGCCAGACATGTCAGAGAAGATCAAGGCTGGAGTCATGAAGCAATTCAATGCCGGATTCTTAGCTGTCACCTCCTATCCATAATGGGTCGCCAATTTTGTTCCAATGCCTAAAAAGGACGGAAAAGT
Source organism: Vicia faba (assembly GCA_948472305.1). Taxonomy (NCBI): domain Eukaryota; kingdom Viridiplantae; phylum Streptophyta; class Magnoliopsida; order Fabales; family Fabaceae; genus Vicia; species Vicia faba. Next base: position 605,481,678 of record OX451736.1, on the reverse strand, counting down.
ACACATGTGTGTGGATTACCGAGATTTGAATAGGGCAAGCCCTATGGATGATTTCCCACTTCCCCATATCGACATTTTGGTTGAAAATACCGCACAACATAAAGTGTTATCATTTATGGATGGTTTCTCAGGCTACAATCAAATCAAAATGGCACTTGAGGACATGGAGAAAACGACCTTCGTCACACGGTGGGGCACATTCTGTTACAAGGTTATGCCATTCGGGTTGAAAAATGCCGGGGAAACTTATCAGTGCGCCATGGTAGCTCTATTTCACGACATGATCTATCACGAAATAGAGGTCTATGTGGATAACATAATAGCTAGATCTCAAACTGAAGAGGAACATCTTGACCATTTGCAGAAACTGTTTTTAGAGACTAAAGAAATACAAGCTGAGGTTGAACCCGAATAAATGCACATTTTGGGTGAAGTTCGGTAAACTCCTAGGCTTCGTCGTCAGTAGTAAAGGTATCAAAGTGGATCCTGCCAAAGCGAAAGCAATACAAGAAATGCCTTCTCCTTGCACCGAGAAGGAAGTCGGAGGATTCTTAGGATGGCTAAACTACATTGCCAGATTCATTTCTCACTTGACTGCTACTTGTGAACCAATCTTCAAATTACTGAAGAAAGATCAAGTAGTCAAATGGAATGATGAATGCCAAACTGCCTTCGATAAGATCAAAGAGTACCTACAAGAGCTTCCTGTTTTGATGCCGCTAGTTGAGGGAAGACCCTTGATCTTGTATCTAACTGTTTTGGAAAATTCAATGGGGTGTGTGCTAGGGCAGCATGACAAGTCTGGTCGAAAAGAGCATGCTATATACTACCTGAGAAAAAAGTTTATCGGCTGTGAAATAAGATGTTCACTTCTCAAGAAAACTTGCTGCGCTCTGGCATGGGCTGCTCGCCGGCTGGGATAGTATATGTTGACCCATACTACCTTATTGATATCCAAGATGGATCCAATTAAATACATATTCGAGAAGCCTGCCCTCTCTGGGAGAATAGCAAGATGGCAAATGATTCTGACTGAATACGACATTCAGTACACTACCCAAAAAGCAATAAAGGGAAGTGTGCTAGCCGATCATCTTGCTCATCAGGCTGTGGATGACTACCAGTCCATAAAATTCGAATTCCTAGATGAATACATCATGATGGTAAACAACCGTGAAGAATTTAGACCATATGATGGACCTGAACAAGGATCCCGATGGACCCTGGTTTTTGACGGAGCCTCCAACGCACTCGGGAATGGCATAGGTGTTGTACTCATGTCCCCTGAAGGATGTCATACTATATTTAATGCAAGACTTTGCTTTAATTGTACAAATAATATGGCAGAATACGAAGCGTGCATTTTTGGTCTCAAAGCTGCCATAGATTTGGGAATCGAGTCCTTAAGTGTGTTCAGAGATTCAGCCTTAGTCATCAGCCAGATCAAAGGAGAATGGGATACGAAGTACCCTAACCTCATCCCCTACAAAGAACACGTGTTGACATTAATCCCACACTTCAAGGAAATTACCTTTGAGCATTTTCCACGAGAGGAAAATCAGCTAGCAGACACGCTAGCCACAATGTCATCCATGTTTAAACTCAAGTGGGGTAACGAGGCTCCCTAGATCACCATTGAACGGATGGATGTACCAGATCACTGTCATGAGATCAATATTGAATAAGTAGTGGACCAACCTTGATTCCATGAAGTCAAGAGGTATCTCGAGGCTCAAGAGTATCCAGAAGGAGCTTCAGTCAATGATAAGAAGTTCTTAAGGAGATTCTCTGTGAAGTTCTTCCTTAGTAATGGCATTCTCTACAAGCGAAACCACAACTCTGTGTTGCTTCATTGCATAGACAAGGTTGAGGCAGAAAAGATCATGGCTGATCTACATGAAGCTACTTTTGGTACCCACTCTAGTGGGCATACGATGGCTAAGAAGATCCTACGGGCAGGGTACTACTGGTCTACCATGGAAGCAGATTACTATCAGCATTCGCGAACCTACCACAAGTGTCATATCTACACTGACAAATTGCATGTGCCTCCAGTTCCTCTAAACATCCTAACTGCTCCTTGGCCATTTGTGATATGGGGCATCGATATGATTGGAGAAATCAAACCAACAACTTCTAATGGGCATCACTTCATCTTGGTGGCCATTGACTACTTTACAAAGTGGGTTGAGGCAACTTCTTTCGCTTCTGTTACCAAGAATGTTGTTTCCCGATTCATCAAACAGAATCTCATATGTCAGTACGGTATCTCGGAGTGGATCACCACAGACAATGGTACGAATCTCAACAACACTATGATCACCGCACTGTGTGCGCAATTCAAAATCCAGCACCATAATTCATCTCCTTACCGGCCGAAGATGAATGGTGCTGTCGAAGCCGCAAATAAGAACATCAAAAAGATCATACAAAAAATGATAGTAACCTACAAGGACTGGAATGAGATGCTACCATTCGCTCTCCAAGGTTACTGTACCACGACACGCACATCAACAGGGGCAACTCCCTTTTCCTTGGTGTACGGCATGGAAGTTGTCCTACCAATTAAAGTTCAAATACCTTCTCTAAGAATCATAAAGGATGCAGGACTGAATGAAGATGATTGGATCCAAACTCGACTTGACCAATTAAACCTAATTGATGAGAAGAGGCTTACGGCTGTCTGTCACAGCCAGATGTACCAAAAACGCATGATCAAAGCTTTTAACAAGAAACTCAGGCGTCAGGTACATCAGGTTGGTGACTTGGTAATCAAGCGTATTGTATTAACACAAGGTGACCCCAGGGGAAAATGGACTCCTACATACGAAGGAACATTTGTGATCAAAAGCATATTCTCTGGTGGAGCAATGATCTTGACCACTATGGATGGAAACGACCTTCCACACCCTGTGAACGCAGATATAGTCAAAAGATAATACGAGTAAGAGACCCGCTAGGTTGACACACCTAGGCAAAACAAGGGTATCCCGGCGAACCAAAAAGGTTCGGGCAAAAATTATGGATAAAACAAAAAAATTTGTACACCCGGCAAGTTGAAAACCCGAAAGGGCGACTTGGGAAAAAAAGGGTATCCCGGTGGGCTAAAAACCCGAAAGGGCGGTCCAGGAAAAAGTTAGGAAATTAAAGCGCATGACTATGTCCCGTTGGATCACCTTACAAACAACCTTTAGCTTCGACTGACAAACTCAACGGTTCTAATGAATCCAATCAACTTCAGACAAGGCAGCAAGTGGACAAGACGCTCAGACACGAAGACTATAGCAAAATGGGAACCCCATGGGATTATTTCACATAGCTATGTTTTCTTTGTATCAAATTTTCATTTTTCTACGACGATACTCTCTTACTAGGATGTTCATCTCATTGTACAAAAATACTTATTCAAGTTAAATACAAAGAATCCCTTTGAAAGTGCAAAACTATATACTTTTCTTTATTTCTGTGCTTTGTTTACAAAAGCGTCCAATGATTTATTTTTGAACATATGCATTTGAATGTAACTACTGTTTACAAATGAACAAAAAAGGAACGGAAAATAGAAAGATAATCACTAATGGATTTAAGAAATAGGATAATATCTTTAGACTATTCCATAAAATCCCCCACAATGTGAAGCTTAATGATATCAAGCTCTCTCACATCCTCGGCGGAACAAAACTTCCAGTTATCATTCCCCAGTAGAAGTCGCCCAATTTCTCAGGATTCCCCAACAGGATTTCACAAGCAATACACGGTGTTTCCCTTACACAACAAAGTTTATTTCTCTAACAAATGGAAGCTCATCAACTCATCAACAACTTCTAAACATAAAGACTTACACCCTTTGTACCCAGCAATACTCAAGGACTTATCTTCCCTAGCAACACTGCGGCATGACAATTGACATATCCATACATCGCATCCATACGTCATAACATTGACAACACAAATACATACGGCACAATCTCATTTATTTTGAGAACATCATTACACCATGCATTTCATACATCATGACATTGCATACAACTAACCCTTCATCTTTTCCAGGAAAGATCAATCAACAGAAAATTATCATTAAATATTCAACAAGTCAATTACAGATCAATTCCCAAGAAAGGATTGGTCAACCATCTATATAACAGATGTTTCTTTCAGACTCCTGTCAGTTCAGTTTAAATATCTCAACAATTTATTCTGATTCTTTTCCCGCAATTTTCTTCTCTGGTTCAGATAAATCTCTTAATGATTTATTCTGATTCTTTCCTGCAAACACTTTCTCTGGTTCAGATAAGTCTCCCAAAGATTTACTATGATTATTTCCAGTTAAAGAATATTTAAGACCTCTTTTGGTTAAGTTTAAAACCCTCAACGATTTATCCTGATACTTTCCAAAGGACACTTTCAGGTTCAGATAAGTCTCTCAATGATTTATTATGATTCTTTCCCACAGGCACTTTCTCTGGTTCAGATAAGTCACTCAAAGATTTACTCTGATTCTTTCCAGTTAAAGAATGTTCAAGATTTCTTTTGGTTCAGTTTAAACCCTTCAACGGTTCATCCTGATACTTCCCAAAAAGAATACTTTGGTTTCAGATAAATCTCTCAATGATTTATTCTGATTCTTCCCAGTCAAACAACATACAAGACTTCTCCTGGTTCAGATAAATCTCTCTAAAGATTTATTCTGATTCTTTTCCAGTTGAAATCAAGTTCAGACTTAGTACATTCTCTGTCAACGGCCACCTTTGGATGGCATCTACAAGCCCATATCCGGCAAATTTCAATCACTTCTCCAAATGGCATCTATAAGCCCATTCCCATTTTATCTTCGAGTGCAAATTTCTGGGCAATCTAGTGTCCAATCATCTTCCACCTTCAAGTCACGAATGGCAAATGTGCCAATCTAACTCTTCAGGTTTAAGAAGATTGAACAAGGGAAGCTGTTGTACTCCAAAATTTTCCCTCTCACTTATCAAATATTTTCTCACAAAGATCTGTCTTGGTTCAAGACTTCACTAGGGTTGATCAACTCAAGACACCTCCTTAAGAACTGATGACTGAAATTAGGGTTTAAGATTGCACAAGGATAATTGAACTTTCAATGACTCATATGACTTTCATGGACCATTATGGACCCCCAAGATTACTCATGTCTAGTTTCAAGCATTGGATCACATTTTTGCTCAGTCAATTGAGCAGTTGACCTAAAAATCAACTGTATTGGGGAAAAAGTCAATTGTGGCCAATTTACAGTAAAACTTCAAAATTTTTGATCCATGTCAAAATTATGAACTCATATTTATCATTTTATCAAGTTTGGACCATAATTCCAAAAGAAATTTGATCAGATCATCAAAAGGGCAAAATGGTCAAAATTAGGGTTTTGATTAAGAAAGGGCAATTTCTGATTCTTGACCTAGAAAATGGTTAATTGGTTTGAGACATAATCTCAAGAGTTCAATTGCATCATTTTGACCTAATAGCATGACTCAAAACATTTCTCAAGATCATTTGATTGATAATTGATTTTCAGTCAACTGATAAAAAGTCAACTGTACACTAAAAAGTCAAACTTTGACTTTTTGGTCAAAATCAAGTGTCAAAAATCACAATTCATCAAAACATGTCAAAATATGAAACTTGTTCATCAAGAAATAAAAAAGTCAAGATTTCATTTTTGAAAAGTCAAAGTTTTCAAACTTAGAAATTTTTCTAAGTGTTGAAAACTTCATGTTTTTTCACAACTTTGAGCTAATTTTTCACCATGATGCAAGATGATTCAAAATAAACTCCTAACATGAAATTTGTAGATCTCCATGAGATATACAAAATTTCTTTACACAACTTCTCCTAGAAATTCTTGGATCTCAAGTTATTAATCCATGAAGTCATGGTCATGAAACTAAACACTTAGTGAAATTTTGATCATTTTTGGTCAGGATTTTGACCTAACTTCTGACCCAAGTTTCACATAGTTCCATTTGGATTTTGCAAAAGTAATTCAAAGAGGGATTGTAGAGCATATTACAAGATTTCCAAAATTTCAAGGAACTCCTTGAGATCATTTGTGAGCAAGTAGAATTGAAGGTCAGAAGTTGGGGTTTCAAGTTGTTTTACAAGGCAAATTTTGTGATGAACAAAATTCAAATCTCAAACCTATGCTGCACAATCTTGCTTTGCAGGCCTCTAAACCTCAAGATCTCTCTATAATCATAAGATTACACCTGCTTTTGAGCTATTATCCACTTGATTCAAGCTTTATCCAAGTAAATTTTCCATTAATGGCACAAAGGCACCATTGCCATTTACATAAAGCAAGCTTTACGCAAAGTCAACTTGCATTGAGCTTTGCAATTGTTCCTTTTACACAAGCTTCCTCTACAAAGTCAGATAAGATTGTTTAAAGTTGGCAACCACCCTACATTCTTGTACTTGCCGCCTTGAAACCATATTTTTCACTTTTCTTAAAAATCAAGTAATTGAGCCATAACCCTATAACTCAGAAATATTTTGTGCAATAGCTCTCCAACCTTTTCCATACATAAACACAAGTCATATGTAAGAAAACACACACATGCTCAAGCTCTGAAACTCCCTAAAATATATAATCACCAAAAACATCTCAAAACTTGCCATTTCTGACTTTTGAATCCAATCTACAAATTTGTTCATGCGTTTCTTGGCCTTTTACTTTCAAAAGCTTCTAAATAACCTACACAAACAATTCCAACACCTGCTACACGACTGTAACACCTCCATCATCATCCACCATTTTCAAAAACAACACCTTGCACCTTGACTTCTCCAGAACTCCTCAGACACTTTCAGCTCAAGTTAAGCATCACATTAGCTTCCTGGGAACTCGAGGAAGCTAATATAATCATTGGAACTCATCAAAAGCTGCTCAAACTCAAAACACGATACCCTCTTGCAAGGTGAGTTTTCTGACTTTTGAACTCTTCATACAAGCATCATTAATGGTTTATTTGTGAATAAGAAATGTAGGTATCATTGTCCTGAAGCTAACCATATCCTTAGATTTCATTATTGTTGTTTGAGTAGTTAGAATTTTGAAACTGAACCTCTATAAATAATTAGGTCTGGATTTGGTACTTTCAAAAATTCTCATTCATCTTTGATTTATAGTTTATGATATTTATATGGTTGGATTCGTATGAAGAAATGGAACAACTTTCATGTTTGCATTTTTCATTTTTGTTGATAAATGGTGAAGTTACAGGTGGTCTGGCTGGAGGTTGAAGATGAAGTGTGTTCAGGACTTGTTTTGCCTTACATATTTATCATTTCAGTTATATTAATGGATGTACAGCCACCCCAATGGTAAGGCAGCGCGCTGGTAACCAAGAGGTCATGAGTTCGAACCTCAGCGCGCTGCCTTTTACATTTTTTCACATTTTCTCACATTTTTTTTACTCTTGCGGCGCCTGGGCCTCCATTTGTTTTGGCCTTATTTTTTTTGCTATGTTCTGACCCCCTGCCTTGCTATTTACACTCCCGGCCCATTTATTTTTCTTTTGTTATTTTATTTTATTTTTTTATTTTTTTTATTTTATTTTATTTTCATTTTATATTTTCTTGATTATCAATATTATTATTATTATTATTATTATTATTATTATTATTATTATTTTCATTAATAAAAAATCCAAAAAATATTTATATTTGTATTAGTTATTTTTATTTAGTTTATTTTTCATAAAACTAAAAGTACAAAAACATTTCTTTTAAATAATTAAATTTACCCTTTTTTAAATACTTAGATAATTTAATTTTAATTATTATTATATTATTTTGTAAATTAAAATCAATTTAGAATTCAGGATTTTTTTATATAATTATTTTTATTTATTTACTAATTTAATTAAATTCACCAAAACCCTAAAAAACCTATTTTCTTAAAATTAATTTATTTTAATAACTTAATATTAATTTTCTTATTTTTTTAGTTAATTATTTTATTCTAATTAATTAGGTCAAAAAAACCCTTTTCATGAAAAACCAAACAAAAATCACATTTCTTCTTACATTTTATATTCTTGCATTTTATCTTTATTTTGTACATTTATTCAAAATTCAATATGGTTGTAATAATTATTTAGATTTAATTTCTTGCAATTCCCCATTTGTAATTTGTACACCCCTCCCCTAAATAATGTAATAGCGTGGTAATTTTAATTTCCTCAATTTAAATGCTTTATATCCAAATGCTAGTAATTAGGGTTTTGTATGGAAAGATTAAAACCAACAAATAGAAAACCCTAATCAAATACAAATCAAGCATGTAAATCAATACACTTGCACACATACACCCTTAGGGTAAACCCATTTTGTTGCCTTACAAAAATGGCCATATTATGCATGTGAGGTATCTTAGCAAATACAAGCAAGAAATACAATATCATAGTCCCTCGATGACGCTATCCTTGTTGCCTTTCAAAATGGTCTTAGTCCCTAAAGAAAAATGCTAAGATGTCTTACACCATTGCTAATCATGGTTATACGATGACCCACGCCCGTCCCTTTTACATCCAAAGATAGGGTTACTTACCAAATCAATGGTAAGATAACAATGTCAAAGGAAAGAGGAAATGAACATGAAAGACTTTTGAGTAGGTAGAATGTTCCTAGTTACTTGCTCAATTTCAAAACAAAAACATCCTTGCTATTTTAAAAACAAACACCAACACTTTCAAAACATCTTACAAATTTGACAACATTTTCAAAAGATCAAACACTTTGTATACATTCTTACAAACGAGAATTATTACAAAGTTTGTCTAAACGGTGACATCTTTACAAAATACTTTCAAAAAACCACACAAAGCACATTTTCAAACAAAAGCAAGTGATCTAGAAAGTAACTAAGATCCCATGGAAAACCATGGATGAAAAGGGTGCTAATACCTTCCCTTTTCATAATCTACCCGCCGAACTCAAGAAAATATCTTAAAGGTCTTTCCTGTGCTTTTTCACCTTTCCTTTTGGATAAAAGAAAAGTCGGTGGCGACTCTTGCTAACTGCAATATTTGTGATCAAATGCAAAACAACCAAGTCAGTTCTCCCACCGTATCACAAACACGCTAGCCATCATGTCATCTATGTTCAAGGTCAGGTGGGATAACGAGGCCCCTCGAATCACTATTAAAAGGTTGGATGAATCGAAATATTGCTACGAGATTGACACTGAAGAGGTAGCAGGAAAACCTTGGTTCCATGAAGTGAAAAGGTATCTCGAGGCTCAAGAGTATCCTGAGGGGGCATCTGTCAATGATAAGAAGTTTCTGAGAAGGTTCGCCGCAAAGTTCTTCCTCAGTAATAGAATCCTCTACAAGAGCAATCATGACTCTACTTTACTTTGGTGCTTAGACAAGAGCGAAGCAGAGAGGATTATGGAAAATCTACAAGAAGGTACCTGTGATACGGTGGGAGAACTGACTATGAGTTTTGCGTTTGTATTCGCACTTGTTCGGTTGAGCAAGAGTCGCCACCGACTTTTTATTTTATCCTAAAGGAAAGGTTGAAAAAGCACAGCAAAAACCTTTTGAGATATTTCGTGGGTTCGGGGGGTAGATTATGAAAAGGGAAGGTATTAGCACCCTTTTCATCCATGGTTATCCATGGGCTCTTAGTTACTTGGTTTTTAGATCACTTGCCTTGATTTTCGATTGCTTGAAATTGTGGTGTGTGTGTGTGTTTTGAAAATGTTTTTGAAGAGATGCCTTGTCTTAGGCTACCTTTGTAATAATTCTTTACTCGAATGTTTTACAAAGGTGTGTATCTTTTCGAAAAGATGTTTCAAATGTTTTTTGAGAGTTTGTTTGAAAGTGTGTATGAAGTGTGGTTTTTGAAAAGAAGGCAAGTGTTTTTTTGCAAGTTGATCTCAAGTAACTAAGAGTTTTGTCTACCCTATTGTACTCAAAGGTTTTCTCTATGTTTTCAACCCTTTTTAACAATTTTGTTCCACCATTGAATTTGATGGACAATCTTGCGTTTAGGATGTTTAACGGGACATGCGCGGGTCATCGTATGGACCATGAATGCAATGGTGCCAAGTGTCTTTGGCAATTTGCTTTGAAGGGACTATGATCATTCCATTTAGGCAACTTTCGAAAGCGTCATCGAGGGACTTATGATCATTTGAATTTGTTTTGCCAAAGATGCTCGACGTGCAAGCATGGCCCATTTTGGAAGGCAACATGTGGGATTACCCTAGAGGGTGCAAGTGTGATTGTGTATTGATTTCATGTATTTGTCTTGTATTAGGTTATCTAGCGTTTGGTTTTATGTACATACAAACCCTAGGTCTAACCATGGTATAATTTGAAAGCGGTAAATTGCGGAAATGTAAAGTCTACGCTATTACAAAATAAGTATCCGGGAGTGGGGGTACAAATTCACAAATGGGGATGAGACTTTAGGAATGTAGTGTCCAATAGATTACAACCAAATCAAATCGATCAAATGTAAATGTAACGTATAGCAATGTATAAGATAAGCAAATGTGTATAGGAGCAATGTAAATGTATTTGTATCAAGCGTATAATGTGAAATGTATCGTATATTGTGTAAGTGTATATGTTCATGTATGTAATTTATTTACAGGTTAAGAAAATGTGAATTTTAATGTGTATTATTAAGTATTGTTTAACTTAAATGAAAAATTAAATGTTTATCTATTTAATCTGTAATCTTGTATATTTCTTTAATATGTACAAATATTTATTTACTAAAAGAAAAGAAAAATGTTTTAATCTTAATTAAATTATGTATATTAAAAAAAGTATTTTGTCTTGATTCTGTACAAATGTTTCTTGTAAAAAAGGAAAATATTTGTCTTAAAAGAAAAATTATGTAACTATGTATTTATGTACAAAAAGAATATTAATTAAATGTTTTAAGTTTTAATTAAATTAGGTATTTTATAAAATCTAAGTTAAATACAAAATGTCCATTCTTTTTAGGAAAATTATTATTTATGCTTTAAAATGTATCAAATAGTGAAATTTGTATAAAAGATTTGTTTTAAAAAATTTAATCTATTAATCTAGTATTTGTATGTTCTAAATAAAAGATAATAAAATGCACTAGATTATGTTTTAAAAAAAAAGTGAAATGGTAAGAATAACAAAAAGATGAATGGGCCAAAGAGTTTTAGGGCTTAGTCAGAATTGGAAGCAAAGGGGGGGGGGGGGGGGGGTGCCATTTAGGACACGTTTGGGCTTAGGCGCTGGAGAAAGGGCAAGGCCCATCAAATTTGACAAATGTTTTAGGGTTTTGATTATTGTTTTCAGTTGGGATAACGCTTAGGGTTACATTGCTGAGCGGCGCCGTTGATAGTTCCACTTCATCTTCTCCGTTCGTTTCATTCATCTCTCCAACATAGGGCCACTAATCCCCTCCAACCTTCGACTACCGGGCGCCACTTCCGTCCTCATCTCCTCACATTTGTTCAGTTAAAGATGGCAAGAAAGGTAACGAGCTTTTGGACACTTTAAGGTTCTTTTTGATTTATGTCTTTGCATGTCATGATTCCTTGATTATTGAATCTCATTTTGTGTTTTATTGTCGTTTCTGTGAGCGAAAAAAAGAAGGGAAGGGGTTTATACCTTAGGCTTTTGGGAGATGGAGATGAGGCGGACCGGAGGCGCTGAGGATGGCCGGAGGGCGGAGGTTCGATGATGATGGACTTATGGACTTCCTGGTACTCTTTATCTTTTTGCCATTTTAGGGTTTTGTGATGATATTGAACTGAAAACCCTTTTGTAAATTCACTTCTTTCTTCTTCTCTTCTACTGTATGCTCGTTGCTTAATATGCTTCTTTGTCCGATGATGAACCTAGGGTTCTGAGGGTTTTGATGGGTGGCCTTGAATGCTTGAGTATGCTTGACTGTTGTATGATGCCTTTGTATACTTTGCTTCTTTATCTTCTTCAACTGCTTCATTGCCTTGACACCTCTGTATGCTTGCCCCCTTTTTTTACTGCCCTGTGATGACTATACTGAGGGCCCTGTGTTTGACACTGAGTTGTCTTATTGAGTTGATGATGGTTGATACCTTGTTTCTGACTTTGCCTATTTTGTAATTTGGCCTATGATGAAGACTTTTCTGAGGCCTTTTGTGGGTTTGGAAATTGGTATGCTTGTTTATGTTTGAGTGTGCTTATGAGATATGTTTTATGATGCTTGGATGGTGTTGGAAGGTTATGTTGAATGCCTTTTAGGCTTGACAGGGTTTAATGGTTTATGGCCTTGTGAGGTTTCTACTGGTTTATGGTTTCTCAGTTTAGGCTTAACAGGTTTTGAATGGCTAGGCCTGGTATCTGGTACAGGTTTGAGCTTTTTTTGGTTCTTCAGGCTTTCAGGCAGGTTGGGTTGTGGTGAACTTGTGGCTTTTTACTGGTTTTTGTGAGGCTTGATATCAGTTCAGGCTTGTGCTGGTTATTGTGTTTGAGTTGAATGGTAAGGTTTTTGAATGTTTTGGCTCAGATTGGTGTTACAGGTTCAAGGCTTTGGATATTTGTTCTATATTGTTTGACAGGTTCAGCAAGCTTGGCCTTTTTGTTTTAGTTAATGCAGGTTTTGGCTTTTTTCTTATGCTTTTTAACAAACAGGTTCAAGGTTTTGAATGGAGGCTTATGCAGTTTTGTATATTTTTGTGTGTATTGGTTTGCCTCCTCCTTACTGTACTGTGTTCAGTTTGTTTTATATTTCTCTTCGCTCTCAAGCCTAAACCTGTAAGCCCTATTTCTTCTTCTCTTTTTTCTTCTCTCTCCAGTACAAAAACATTAAAATATGTTATGCTTTGTGCTTTTCTGAAAGGGCCACTTTTTTGGGAAATGATGAAAAGAATATGTTGCTTGCATATCATGCTTTCTCTGCATTTTTTATCTCTTCTTTTGACAGCTTCTTGTACTCTTGTATCTTTTGATATCTTTCTAAATCTTCTTTTTGACAGCTTTGGTAGCCTTGTGACAGTATTTTGTACTTTGGCAGAAAGTTTGAATTTGGACTTTTAGTTTGGACTTTGTAGTTTGATTTGCAACATGCTGTTTGAGATTTGAACTATGCAGTTTGACAATTTTGACTTGTGCATTCTTTCAAAGTTTAGCAAATAAATATTCGTCCCTCTTTGTGAACCGGGAGAAATCCCGTGATTTGCAGAGAGGGTTAACTGATCCCAATCAGTTGCCCTTAATGATGAACTGTAATTTTATCTGTCTCTTTATTTATTTATCTGTCATTGACTTTTCTCCTTTTCTTTTGCAGATAAAAAATTGAATGGAAAGGAGTATCACTAAATGAAGAATGAAGAATTGGAGGCTTAGGAATACTTAGAAAAAATAGGATAGCTTTATTTTTATTTAAATTTAAATAAATGTAAAATCATTGTTGTAAACAACAAAACAATTGTACAATTAATTTAAAAATCAATAAAAGTTTCTTTATCCAATTAATTCTTTTTCCTCCTTTTTCAATTATTTATTTATTATTTATAGTTCTTTAAATTAAAATAACTGAAAATTAAATTCCAACTATTTAATCTTTAGAATAATAAATAATTAACTAAACATTGATTCAACGTTGATCAAAATAATAAACTTGGCGCTTCTAACATCCAAAGCAAAGCACAGTCAAACACAATAACTGATCAGACGCATTCCCCTTTTTACTGATTTTTTACCAAACACTGCAAATCCAAACTGAATGTATCCTTTGACTGGTTCAATCAAACAAACGTGAATTCAATCCAAATGCATTCTTTTACTGATTAAGTCAAACAATGCGAATTCAAACCAAATCTCGGAATAACTTGCAAAGCATCGTAGAATTAAATCTTTCTGAAGAACCGCGCATGAACAACCCTAATTCCTGATTAAATGCCAAAGAAGCGTTCGCCTGATCAAAGTTGAGCCAAAATCAACCAAAACCCTAAACCAACTGTTTGAAACATTCTAGAACCCTGAAAATCAGTAAAACCCTAATTGTGTCTGACTGACGAGAAAAGTCTGTTTGACCGATTCTTGAGCCAGTTTGAAAAATCAGGAAACGCCTGAAGCTGTGATCTCTTGAGGAAAAATGCGAGGGAAAATTTTGGGGTACAACAGTTGCCCCTGTTCAATCTTCTTGAACCTGAAGAGTTAGATTGGCAAGTTTGCCTTTCGCGACTTGAAGGTAAAAGAAGATTGGACACTAAAGTGCCCAGAAAATTTGCACTCGGTGACGTGATGGTATAGGTGAATGGGCTTAAAGATGCCATTTGGTGATGGGCTTAAAGATGCCATCTGATGCGATAGAATCTTGTCGGGGGATGGGCTTAGAGATGCCATCTGAGAATGAGCTTAAAGATGCCATTTGGAAATGTTGAACTGTATGTCAATGGTGAGTGGACGAGCATCAGAAAGGCCTCCCTATTTTGGAACATCTCTGAACTGGGGGTCTGAATAAGCAATAGATTGACATCCGTGTCCGGAGAATCCGTGAACTGTTTTCAAAAGTTGAGAAGAGTCTGAACAAGTGATAGGTTAACATCCGTTACTGGAGAGAATCCATAAACTGTTTTCAGAAGTCTTGAGAAGAATTTGAACAAGCGATAAGTTAACATCCGTTACTGGAGAACCCGTGAACTGTTTTCAGAAATTGAGAAGAGTCTGAACAAGTGATAGGTTAACATCCGTTACTGGAGAGAATCCATAAACTGTTTTCAGAAGTCTTGAGAAGAATCTGAACAAGCGATAGGTTAACATCCGTTACTGGAGAACCCGTGAACTGTTTTCAGAAATCTTGAAGAGGAACCGGTGTAGGGCTTCCTGATGATGCGTTCGTGTAAAACTACATCTGAATGAATTTGAACAAGTATCAGAATGTCGCCGTGTCTGGGTCACATCTGAACTGTCTCTGAGTGAACCTGGAATAAGTATCAGAAAGTCGCCATGTTTGGGTCACATGTGAACTATTTCTGGATGAATCTCGGAAGATGATCTTTGTCTGTCGACTGATCTTACCTGAAAAGGTAAAGGGTTAGTTGTATGCAATGTTATGATGCATGATGCAATGTATGTGACATCAATGTTTATGACATGAATGTGATGAATGCGCATGTAAGTCGATAAGTTGTCTTGCTGAGGATAAATGAATCCTGGATGGCTGAAGATAAAAGAATCTTGACTGCTGCCGGGGAGAATAATTCCTTGGCTGCTGCTGTGGAGGGCAAGAATCTTCAATTGTTAAAAATGAGAAGTCTTGGGACCACTGTTGGGGAAATCAGAAGCTTGGGTTGTATGCCAAACTACTGGGGTCTTCCTGTCTTGAGGAGATCTGTGTAGGATTTCCTGATGATGAGTTCGTGTAAAACTGCATCGAGTTTTTTGAACACTTTTGACATTCGAATGCCCCAAGTGGTGATGTAGATAATTTCCTGGCTTGTTACAAGTGTTGGTCTACAATCAGCCGTCCACAGATATTTTCCTGGCTTGTTACAAGTGTTGATCTGGAACTCCTCAGACGTGCCCTGGCTAGATACAGGAATCGAGTCTGGAAATAGTCGTCAATAGATATGCCCTGGCTGGATACAGAAATCGAATCTGGAAATAGTCGTCAACAGATATGCCCTGGCTGGATACAGGAATCGAATCCTCAAACTCTTCAGACGTGCCCTGGCTAGATACAGGAATCGAGTCTGGAAATAGTCGTCAACAGATATGCCCTGGCTGGATACAGGAATCGAATCCTCAAACTCTTCAGATGTGCCCTGGCTAGATACAGGAATCGAGTCTGGAAATAATCGTCAACAGATATGCCCTGGCTGGATACAGGAATCGAATCTGGAAATAGTCGTCAAAAGATATGCCCTGGCTGGATACAGGAATCGAATCCTCAAACTCTTCAGACATGCCCTGGCTAGATACAGGAATCGAGTCTGGAAATAGTCGTCAACAGATATGCCCTGGCTGGATACAGGAATCGAATCCTCAAACTCTTTAGACGTGCCCTGGCTAGATACAGGAATTGAGTCTGGAAATGTGATAGTTGACAGATATGCCCTGACTGATTACAGGAATCGAATCTTCAAACTCTTCAGACGTGCCCTGGCTAGATACAGGAATCGAGTCTGGAAATGTGATAGTTGATTTGTTGAACACTTTTGACATTCGAATGCCCCAAGTGGTGATGAAGGAGTCTTGAATCAGATTACTCTGCATATTGAGAGATTTCTTGAAATCTTGACTAGACTGCCCCAGGTTAACTGAATTTTGAAAGATCTGTTGGACCTTGACTGGACTGCCCCAGGTTAATTGGATTTTGAAAGATCTGTTGGACCTTGACTGGACTGCCCCAGGTTAATTGGATGGTGACATGTCATGCCCCTTGCTGATAGGAGATTTGTCGTTGGAAGTGTTATCCTCTTGAAGTGATTTTGCTCACTGAGAGAGTTTTTGTTCCTCCGAACATTCGCTGTATGAAATTCTTTGCTGTCAAACAAAAAGCCAAATGCAGACAGCGATATTCAAGCAATGCAAAGTTTATGTTTGTCTCGAAGTTTTGAAAAATGCGTTTTTAGCAGCAAACTTTTTATAAGACAAATCAACACAAGATTTAGAGCAAAGCCTTACAGGAGTCAGGATACCTTTTGTAACAGCATGCTTTCGAACTAACCCATGCTTCAATTAGGACTTTTGCAGGGTTGTAACGTGGCTTGGTTCGCGGTTTAAGAAACAAAGGATAAAGGCTCAAAGTATATTTGTACCCACCCGCTCTTCGTGATGTTCTTCAACCCTAAGCTCAGTTAATTGTGCGTCACACTCTGTTTTGAGTTTGGAACGACTTTTGGGCGATGGTTCACCAGTTGAATTTGGGGAGACAATCATCATCTCCTTTTTTCTTTTTCAACATTTTTCATGTTGTTGAGGATTTTGTAATGACCTCACTATTTTGATTTTGATTTGTTATCCCTAACTTTTGCCTGACTGTTCCCATTTTTGAGATTACAGTCAGCGGGATGCCCCAACTTTCTTAAGCCTCCTTTATGGGTTTTGGCTTGGTGGGCTTTTCTCTTTTGAGAGATTGACTGTCTATGTGATAGGGAACCACCCTTGTCTTTTGATTCCAAAGGAATGCTTTCTTTTTTGACGTCGTTCGTTGTATTATGAACTGAGAGTTTGCGACTTCAATGCGCACTTAACTGAGATACTACCCTGCCCCGGGTTTATATCAAAGGTTTTGATTGTTTAGAACAGAAAACTCATACTTCTTTGGTTCGAAGGGGTTGACTAGGGATTAACTTCCTTATAACTCCAGTGTTTGGGAATTGAAAGAAATGCTTGTACATCATCAGCAAGGTCTGTTCAAAAGCATACTGTATGAGATTATTGTATTGTTTCGTCATCCTCCCTCTAAAGGCTTGCAGCTGTTTATCAAGAGTCAAATATCATAGAGAAAAGCATAAGAGTAGTGAAACGCATGGATGAATTCAATACAAACATATGCAATGCATTAATGAAAACAGAGTTTAACATCAACAGATAATTGTTTGACAGCAAAAGAAATTACAACTTTGAAAATTCAAAAAGAAGCAAGAGTCTTTCAGCTTGAGCTTCGTCACTTCAGGTGGAGAACCCTTTAACAGAAGATTTTCATCTCGCCGTCTGGCATGAATTCCAGCACTCCATTGTCGATCAGATCTTGAATCTTGTTCTTCAAGGCCCAACAGTCGTTGGTGTCGTGTCCCGGGCTAAAGGAGTGGTAAACACAAAATGCATCGGGATGATAGTTAGGAGAGGAGGTATTGAGCTTCTGAGGAGGATCCTTCAAGGTAAGCAGGTTGACCTCCAACAGGCGCTTCAGTATGAAGAATGATGGTATTTCAGTCTCCGTGAACTGTCTTCCCGACGTTTCTTGCTTACGCCGATTACCCCGTTGACGCTGGCGAGGTTGTTGATGGGCTTGTGACCCTGAAGCAAGCAAAGGAGCTTTCCCCTTGTCTTCTTGAGTGGATGGAGGCTGAGCGGTGACTTGCTCTTCAACCTCAGATGTTTGCCCCAATTGGTTGTTTGGAAGCAGTTGGCGGACAAAAACTCTGAGTTCCTCTTGTCTTTGAGATAGGTCTTGGATGAGAGCCATCTGGCCCACCAACTGTCCCATCACTTGGGTCCTCAAGATTGTCAGATCAAACTGCAGCTCCGCAAGCTGATCACTCCTGGCATTATTGGAATTCTCCAAGCCCTTTTTGAGGAGAGCTTTTATTTCTTCTTGCCCCAGAGACAAGTTCAGGAACATCTCCTGCAGCTGAGCAGTCTGGTCTTGGATGTCTTTGACAGACCTTTCTAGAGCCATCTCTTACTGAAATAAACAGCAGGAGAGTAAGGAAACCTGAAAAAGGAAAGACTGCCAAAATGCAATGCATGATATGTGGATGCATGCTTTCAAGGATCTCTTGGGGTAAACACAAGAAAATTTTAGAGGTTGAACTTCGATCTTTGATTGGAGAACTTTGCACCGGTGGATGTCTTTCCACTAGAATCAAGCTCACCATGTCGAGTGGGTCATAGCCACTGATTCAAGTTGTTGTACTTGATCTTTGTTTGGAGAATTGTGTATCAGTGGATGTCTTTCCACGAGAATCAAGCTCACCATGTCGAGTGGGTCATAGCCACTGATTCAAGTTGTCGTACTTGAACTTTGATTGGCATTGGTTAGAGGAGAAACCTCTTGCCCCTTGGTAAATATCCGGTTCAACGTAACCCTGCATTAACAGAACCCTCGAGATCCTTGAAATGGTTATTTGAAAATGGTATGATGTCGTGATGTTATGTACATGTATGCGAAAAAGCAAGTGAGTGTATATACGGACAAACATATTCACACAAAGCAAACAAGTCCTTAGGTTTAGGCTTGCATGGGGTTTAGGTAAGTACCCTCTTGAAGTTAGTTGGCTCATCCTGTCCTAAAATAGAAACTGGGTTCTAAGGAGCTCAAAATCATTGGATTGTTTTCTGTGTTCATTGTTTCGGTTTAGCCACTTACTGGCGACCAAAATATTCCAAGAAAACAACCCTCAAATTAGTGTAGTATCGAGTATCTACCAACTTCGGACTGCACCAAAGTTGGTCATCTCACTACCCCTAAAAAGGCTAAGATGGTCAATTAAGGTTCTAAGAGTTCGTTAGTGCTTCACGACATCACTCAGCGGCCCCGTACTCTCCTTGATTGAACTCAAGGGTTACCGGTACTCACAAATATGTCACACTAACATAGCTTACTACTTCAACCGTGTCGGTATACCCCGCACAGTTCCCTCGCATTTTTTTTGCTATTTACCTAAAAAGGTGCCCCAAATCCGGGTGTAGGATTTACAACAAACCCAAACAAGAACCCAAAAGATAAAGCAATCAAGTCAATCAAAGCAAGAAAGTAAAGGTGATCTAAACCCTAAGGTAACCCCACTTTTAAGTTTGTCCCCAGCAGAGTCGCCAGTTCTGTGATACGGTGGAAGAACTGACTATGAGTTTTGCGTTTGTATTCACACTTGTTCGGTTGAGCAAGAGTCGCCACCGACTTTTTATTTTATCCTAAAGGAAAGGTTGAAAAAGCACAGCAAAAACCTTTTGAGATATTTCGTGGGTTCGTGGGGTAGATTATGAAAAGGGAAGGTATTAGCACCCTTTTCATCCATGGTTATCCATGGGCTCTTAGTTACTTGGTTTTTAGATCACTTGCCTTGATTTTCGATTGCTTGAAATTGTGGTGTGTGTGTGTGTTTTGAAAATGTTTTTGAAGAGATGCCTTGTCTTAGGCTACCTTTGTAATAATTCTTTACTCGAATGTTTTACAAAGGTGTGTATCTTTTCGAAAAGATGTTTCAAATGTTTTTTGAGAGTTTGTTTGAAAGTGTGTATGAAGTGTGGTTTTTGAAAAGAAGGCAAGTGTTTTTTTGCAAGTTGATCTCAAGTAACTAAGAGTTTTGTCTACCCTATTGTACTCAAAGGTTTTCTCTACGTTTTCAACCCTTTTTAACAATTTTGTTCCACCATTGAATTTGATGGACAATCTTGCATTTAGGATGTTTAACGGGACAGGCGCGGGTCATCGTATGGACCATGAATGCAATGGTGCCAAGAGTCTTTGGCAATTTGCTTTGAAGGGACTATGATCATTCCATTTAGGCAACTTTCGAAAGCGTCATCGAGGGACTTATGATCATTTGAATATGTTTTGCCAAAGATACTCGACGTGCAAGCATGGCCCATTTTGGAAGGCAACATGTGGGATTACCCTAGAGGGTGTAAGTGTGATTGTGTATTGATTTCATGTATTTGTCTTGTATTAGGTTATCTAGCGTTTTGTTTTATGTACATACAAACCCTAGGTCTAACCATGGTATAATTTGAAAGCGGTAAATTGCGGAAATGTAAAGTCTACGCTATTACAAAATAAGTATCCGGGAGTGGGGGTACAAATTCACAAATGGGGATGAGACTTTAGGAATATAGTGTCCAATAGATTACAACCAAATCGAATTGATCAAATGTAAATGTAACGTATATCAATGTATAAGATAAGCAAATGTGTATAGGAGCAATGTAAATGTATTTGTATCAAGCGTATAATGTGAAATGTATCGTATATTGTGTAAGTGTATATGTTCATGTATGTAATTTATTTACAGGTTAAGAAAATGTGAATTTTAATGTGTATTATTAAGTATTGTTTAACTTAAATGAAAAATTAAATGTTTATCTATTTAATCTATAATCTTGTATATTTCTTTAATATGTACAAATATTTATTTACTAAAAGAAAAGAAAAATGTTTTAATCTTAATTAAATTATGTATATTAAAAAAAGTATTTTGTCTTAATTATGTATAAATGTTTCTTGTAAAAAAGGAAAATATTTGTCTTAAAAGAAAAATTATGTAACTATGTATTTATGTACAAAAAGAATATTAATTAAATGTTTTAAGTTTTAATTAAATTAGGTATTTTATAAAATCTAAGTTAAATACAAAATGTCCATTCTTTTTAGGAAAATTATTATTTATGCTTTAAAATGTATCAAATAGTGAAATTTGTATAAAAGATTTGTTTTAAAAAATTTAATCTATTAATCTAGTATTTGTATGTTCTAAATTAAAGATAATAAAATGCACTAGATTATGTTTAAAAAAAAAGTGAAATGGTAAGAATAACAAAAAGATGAATGGGCCAAAGAGTTTTAGGGCTTAGTCAGAATTGGAAGCAAAAGGGGGGGGGGGGTGCCATTTAGGACACGTTTGGGCTTAGGCGCTGGAGAAAGGGCAAGGCCCATCAAATTTGACAAATGTTTTAGGGTTTTGATTATTGTTTTCAGTTGGGATAACGCTTAGGGTTACATTGCTGAGCGGCGCCGTTGCTAGTTCCACTTCGTCTTCTCCGTTCGTTTCCTTCATCTCTCCAACCCAGGGCCACTGATCCCCTCCAACCTTCGACTATCGGGCGCCACTTCCGTCCTCTTCTCCTCACAGTTGTTCAGTTAAAGATGGCAAGAAAGGTAACGAGCTTTTGGACACTTTAAGGTTCTTTTTGATTTATGTCTTTGCATGTCATGATTCCTTGATTATTGAATCTCATTTTGTGTTTTATTATCGTTTCTGTGAGCGAAAAAAAGAAGGGAAGGGGTTCATACCTTAGGCTTTTGGGAGATGGAGATGAGGCGGACCGGAGGCGCTGAGGATGGCCGGAGGGCGGAGGTTCGATGATGATGGACTTATGGACTTCCTGGTACTCTTTATCTTTTTGCCATTTTAGGGTTTTGTGATGATATTGAACTGAAAACCCTTTTGTAAATTCACTTCTTTCTTCTTCTCTTCTACTGTATGCTCGTTGCTTAATATGCTTCTTTGTCCAATGATGAACCTAGGGTTCTGAGGGTTTTGATGGGTGGCCTTGAATGCTTGAGTATGCTTGACTGTTGTATGATGCCTTTGTATGCTTTGCTTCTTTATCTTCTTCAACTGCTTCGTTGCCTTGACACCTCTGTATGCTTGCCCCCTTTTTTTACTGCCCTGTGATGACTATACTGAGGGCCCTGTGTTTGAAACTGATTTGCCTTATTGAGTTGATGATGGTTGATACCTTGCTTCTGACTTTGCCTATTTTGTAATTTGGCCTATGATGAAGACTTTTCTGAGGCCTTTTGTGGGTTTGGAAATTGGTATGCTTGTTTATGTTTGAGTGTGCTTATGAGATATGTTTTATGATGCTTGGATGGTGTTGGAAGGTTATGTTGAATGCCTTTTGGGCTTGACAGGGTTTAATGGTTTATGGCCTTGTGAGGTTTCTACTGGTTTATGGTTTCTCAGTTTATGCTTAACAGGTTTTGAATGGCTAGGCCTGGTATCTGGTACAGGTTTGAGCTTTTTTGGTTCTTCAGGCTTTCAGGCAGGTTGGGTTGTGGTGAACTTGTGGCTTTTTACTGGTTTTTGTGAGGCTTGATATCAGTTCAGGCTTGTGCTGGTTATTGTGTTTGAGTTGAATGGTAAGGTTTTTGAATGTTTTGGCTCAGATTGGTGTTACAGGTTCAAGGCTTTGGATATTTGTTCTATATTGTTTGACAGGTTCAGCAGGCTTGGCCTTTTTGTTTTAGTTAATGCAGGTTTTGGCTTTTTTTCTTATGCTTGTAAACAAACAGGTTCAAGGTTTTGACTGGAGGCTTATGCAGTTTTGTATATTTTGTGTGTATTGGTTTGCCTCCTCCTTACTGTACTGTGTTCAGTTTGTTTTATATTTCTCTTCTCTCTCAAGCCTAAACCTATAAGCCCTATTTCTTCTTCTCTTTTTTCTTCTCTCTCCAGTACAAAAACATTAAAATATGTTATGCTTTGTGCTTTTCTGAAAGGGCCACTTTTTTGGGAAATGATGAAAAGAATATGTTGCTTGCATATTATGCTTTCTCTGCATTTTTTATCTCTTCTTTTGACAGCTTCTTGTACTCTTGTATCTTTTGATATCTTTCTAAATCTTCTTTTTGACAGCTTTGGTAGCCTTGTGACAGTATTTTGTACTTTGGCAGAAAGTTTGAATTTGGACTTTTAGTTTGGACTTTGTAGTTTGATTTGCAACATGCTGTTTGAGATTTGAACTATGCAGTTTGACAATTTTGACTTGTGCATTCTTTCAAAGTTTAGCAAATAAATATTCGTCCCTCTTTGTGAACCGGGAGAAATCCCGTGATTTGCAGAGAGGGTTAACTGATCCCAATCAATTGCCCTTAATGATGAACTGTAATTTTATCTGTCTCTTTATTTATTTATCTGTCATTGACTTTTCTCCTTTTCTTTTGCAGATAAAAAATTGAATGGAGAGGGGTATCACTAAATGAAGAATGAAGAATTGGAGGCTTAGGAATACTTAGAAAAAATAGGATAGCTTTATTTTTATTTAAATTTAAATAAATGTAAAATCATTGTTGTAAACAACAAAACAATTGTACAATTAATTTAAAAATCAATAAAAGTTTCTTTATCCAATTAATTCTTTTTCCTCCTTTTTCAATTATTTATTTATTATTTATAGTTCTTTAAATTAAAATAACTGAAAATTAAATTCCAGCTATTTAATCTTTAGAATAATAAATAATTAACTAAACATTGATTCAACGTTGATCAAAATAATAAACTTGGCGCTTCCAACATCCAAAGCAAAGCACAGTCAAACACAATAACTGATCAGACGCATTCCCCTTTTTACTGATTTTTTACCAAACACAGCAAATCCAAACTGAATGTATCCTTTGACTGGTTCAATCAAACAAACGTGAATTCAATCCAAATGCATTCTTTTACTGATTAAGTCAAACAATGCAAATTCAAACCAAATCTCGGAATAACTTGCAAAGCATCGTAGAATTAAATCTTTCTGAAGAACCGCGCATGAACAACCCTAATTCCTGATTAAATGCCAAAGAAGCGTTCGCCTGATCAAAGTTGAGCCAAAATCAACCAAAACCCTAAACCAACTGTTTGAAACATTCTAGAACCCTGAAAATCAGTAAAACCCTAATTGTGTCTGACTGACGAGAAAAGTCTGTTTGACCGATTCTTGAGCTAGTTTGAAAAATCAGGAAACGCCTGAAGCTGTGATCTCTTGAGGAAAAATGCGAGGGAAAATTTTGGGGTACAACAGTTGCCCCTGTTCAATCTTCTTGAACCTGAAGAGTTAGATTGGCAAGTTTGCCTTTCGCGACTTGAAGGTAAAAGAAGACTGGACACTAAAGTGCCCAGAAAATTTGCACTCGGTGACGTGATGGTAGAGGTGAATGGGCTTAAAGATGCCATTTGGTGATGGGCTTAAAGATGCCATCTGATGCGATAGAATCTTGTCGGGGGATGGGCTTAGAGATGCCATATGAGAATGGGCTTAAAGATGCCATTTGGAAATGTTGAATTGTATGTCAATGGTGAGTGCACGAGCATCAGAAAGGCCTCCCTGTTTCGGAACATCTCTGAACTGGGGGTCTGAATAAGCAATAGATTGACATCCGTGTCCGGAGAATCCGTGAACTGTTTTCAAAAGTTGAGAAGAGTCTGAACAAGTGATAGGTTAACATCCATTACTGGAGAGAATCCATAAACTGTTTTCAGAAGTCTTGAGAAGAATCTGAACAAGCGATAGGTTAACATCCGTTACTGGAGAACCCGTGAACTGTTTTCAGAAATTGAGAAGAGTCTGAACAAGTGATAGGTTAACATCCGTTACTGGAGAGAATCCATAAACTATTTTCAGAAGTCTTGAGAAGAATCTGAACAAGCGATAGGTTAACATCCGTTACTGGAGAACCCGTGAACTATTTTCAGAAATCTTGAAGAGGAACCGGTGTAGGGCTTCCTGATGATGCGTTCGTGTAAAACTGCATCTGAATGAATTTGAACAAGTATCAGAATGTCGCCGTGTCTGGGTCACATTTGAACTGTCTCTGAGTGAACCTGAAATAAGTATCAGAAAGTCGCCATGTCTGGGTCACATCTGAACTATTTCTGGATGAATCTCGGAAGATGATCTTTGTCTGTCGACTGATCTTACCTGAAAAGGTAAAGGGTTAGTTGTATGCAATGTTATGATGCATGATGCAATGTATGTGACATCAATGTTTATGACATGAATGTGATGAATGCGCATGTAAGTCGATAAGTTGTCTTGCTGAGGATAAATGAATCCTGGATGGCTGAAGATAAAAGAATCTTGATTGCTGCCAGGGAGAATAATTCCTTGGCTGCTGCTGTGGAGGGCAAGAATCTTCAATTGTTAAAATTGAGAAGTCTTGGGACCACTGTTGGGGAAATCAGAAGCTTGGGTTGTATGCCAGACTACTGGGGTCTTCCTGTCTTGAGGAGATATGTGTAGGATTTCCTGATGATGAGTTCGTGTAAAACTGCATCGGGTCTTTTGAACACTTTTGACATTCGAATGCCCCAAGTGGTGATGTAGATAATTTCCTGGCTTGTTACAGGTGTTGGTCTACAATCAGCCGTCCACAGATATTTTCCTGGCTTGTTACAGGTGTTGATCTGGAACTCCTCAGACGTGCCCTGGCTAGATACAGGAATCGAGTCTGGAAATAGTCGTCAACAGATATGCCCTGGCTGGATACAGGAATCGAATCTGGAAATAGTCGTCAACAGATATGCCCTGGCTGGATACAGGAATCGAATCCTCAAACTCTTCAGACATGCCCTGGCTAGATAAAGGAATGGAGTCTGGAAATAGTCGTCAACAGATATGCCCTGGCTGGATACAGGAATCGAATCCTCAAACTCTTCAGACGTGCCCTGGCTAGATACAAGAATCGAGTCTGGAAATAATCGTCAACAGATATGCCCTGGCTGGATACAGGAATCGAATCTGGAAATAGTCGTCAACAGATATGCCCTGGCTGGATACAGGAATCGAATCCTCAAACTCTTCAGACGTGCCCTGGCTAGATACAGGAATCGAGTCTGGAAATAATCGTCAACAGATATGCCCTGGCTGGATACAGGAATCGAATCCTCAAACTCTTCAGACGTGCCCTGGCTAGATACAGGAATCGAGTCTGGAAATGTGATAGTTGACAGATATGCCCTGGCTGGATACAGGAATCGAATCTTCAAACTCTTCAGACGTGCCCTGGCTAGATACAGGAATCGAGTCTGGAAATGTGATAGTTGATTTGTTGAACACTTTTGACATTCGAATGCCCGAAGTGGTGATGAAGGAGTCTTGAATCATATTACTCTGCATATTGAGAGATTTCTTGAAATCTTGACTGGACTGCCCCAGGTTAACTGAATTTTGAAAGATCTGTTGGACCTTGACTGGACTGCCCCAGGTTAATTGGATTTTGAAAGATCTGTTGGACCTTGACTGGACTGCCCCAGGTTAATTGGATGGTGACATGTCATGCCCCTTGCTGATAGGAGATTTTTCGTTGGAAGTGTTATCCTCTTGAAGTGATTTTGCTCACTGAGAGAGTTTTCGTTCCTCCGAACATTCGCTGTATGAAATTCTTTGCTGTCAAACAAAAAGCCAAATGCAAACATCGATATTCAAGCAATGCAAAGTTTATGTTTGTCTCGAAGTTTTGAAAAATGCGTTTTTAGCAGCAAACTTTTTATAAGACAGATCAACACAAGATTTAGAGCAAAGCCTTACAGGAGTCAGGATACCTTTTGTAACAGTATGCTTTCGAACTAACCCATGCTTCAATTAGGACAGGGTTGTAACGTGGCTTGGTTCGCGGTTTAAGAAACAAAGGATAAAGGCTCAAAGTATATTTGTACCCACCCGCTCTTCGTGATGTTCTTCAACCCTAAGCTCAGTTAATTGTGCGTCACACTCTGTTTTGAGTTTGGAACGACTTTTGGGCGATGGTTCACCAGTTGAATTTGGGGAGACAGTCATCATCTCCTTTTTTCTTTTTCAACATTTTTCATGTTGTTGAGGATTTTGTAATGACCTCACTATTTTGATTTTGATTTGTTATCCCTAACTTTTGCCTGACTGTTCCCATTTTTGAGATTACAGTCAGCGGGATGCCCCAACTTTCTTAAGCCTCCTTTATGGGTTTTGGCTTGGTGGGCTTTTCTCTTTTGAGAGATTGACTGTCTATGTGATAGGGAACCACCCTTGTCTTTTGATTCCAAAGGAATGCTTTCTTTTTTGACGTCGTTCGTTGTATTATGAACTGAGAGTTTGCGACTTCAATGCGCACTTAACTGAGATACTACCCTGCCCCGAGTTTATATCAAAGGTTTTGATTGTTTAGAACATAAAACTCCTACTTCTTTGGTTCGAAGGGGTTGACTAGGGATTAACTTCCTTATAACTCCAGTGTTTGGGAATTGAAAGAAATGCCTGTACATCATCAGCAAGGTCTGTTCAAAAGCATACTGTATGAGATTATGGTATTGTTTCGTCATCCTCCCTCTAAAGGCTTGCAGCTGTTTATCAAGAGTCAAATATCATAGAGAAAAGCATAAGAGTAGTGAAACGCATGGATGAATTCAAGACAAACATATGCAATGCATTAATGAAAATAGAGTTTAACATCAACAGATAATTGTTTGACAGCAAAAGAAATTACAACTTTGAAAATTCAAAAAGAAGCAAGAGTCTTTCAGCTTGAGCTTCGTCACTTCAGGTGGAGAACCCTTTAACGGAAGATTTTCTTCTCGCTGTCTGACATGAATTCCAGCACTCCAATGTCGATCAGATCTTGAATCTTGTTCTTCAAGGCCCAACGGTCGTTGGTGTCGTGCCCCGGGCTGTAGGAGTGATAAACACAAAATTCATCGGGACAATAGTTAGGAGATGAGGTATTGAGCTTCTGAGGAGGATCCTTCAAGGTAAGCAGGTTGACCTCCAACAGGCACTTCAGTATGAAGAATGATGGTATTTCAGTCTCTGTGAACTGTCTTCCCGACGTTTCTTGCTTACGCCGATTACCCCGTTGACGCTGGCGAGGTTGTTGATGGGCTTGTGACCCTGAAGCAAGCAAAGGAGCTTTCCCCTTGTCTTCTTGAGTGGATGGAGGCTGAGCGGTGACTTGCTCTTCAACCTCAGATGTTTGCCCCAATTGGTTGTTTGGAAGCAGTTGGCGGACAAAAACTCTGAGTTCCTCTTGTCTTTGAGATAGGTCTTGGATGAGAGCCATCTGGCCCACCAACTGTCCCATCACTTGGGTCCTCAAGGTTGTCAGATCAAACTGCAGCTCCGCAAAATGATCACTCCTGGCATTGTTGGAATTCTCCAAGCCCTTTGTGAGGAGAGCTTTCATTTCTTCTTGCCCCAGAGACAAGTTCAGGAACATCTCCTGCAGCTGAGCAGTCTGGTCTTGGATGTCTTTGACAGACCTTTCTAGAGCCATCTCTTACTGAAATAAACAGCAGGAGAGTAAGGAAACCTGAAAAAGGAAAGACTGTCAAAATGCAATGCATGATATGTGGATGCATGCTTTCAATGATCTCTTGGGGTAAACACAAGAAAATGTTAGAGGTTGAACTTCGATCTTTGATTGGAGAACTTTTCACCGGTGGATATCTTTCCACTAGAATCAAGCTCACCATGTCGAGTGGGTCATAGCCACTGATTCAAGTTGTTGTACTTGATCTTTGTTTGGAGAACTGTGTATCAGTGGATGTCTTTCCACGAGAATCAAGCTCACCATGTCGAGTGGGTCATAGCCACTGATTCAAGTTGTCGTACTTGAACTTTGATTGGCATTGGTTAGAGGAGAAACCTCTTGCCCCTTGGTAAATGTCCGGTTCAACGTAACCCTGCATTAACAGAACCCTCGAGATCCTTGAAATGGTTATTTGAAAATGGTATGATGTCATGATGTTATGTACATGTATGCGAAAAAGCAAGTGAGTGTATATACAGACAAACATATTCACACAAAGAAAACAAGTCCTTAGGTTTAGGCTTGCATGGGGTTTAGGTAAGTACCCTCTTGAAGTTAGTTGGCTCATCCTGTCCTAAAATAGAAACTGGGTTCTAAGGAGCTCAAAATCATTGGATTGTTTTCTGTGTTCATTGTTTCGGTTTAGCCACTTACTGGCGACCAAAATATTCCAAGAAAACAACCCTCAAATGAGTGTAGTATCGAGTATCTACCAACTTCGGACTGCACCAAAGTCGGTCATCTCACTACCCCTAAAAAGGCTAAGATGGTCAATTAAGGTTCTAAGAGTTCGTTAGTGCTTCACGACATCACTCAGCGGCCCCGTACTCTCCTTGATTGAACTCAAGGGTTACCGGTACTCACAAATATGTCACACTAACATAGCTTACTGCTTCAACCGTGTCGGTATACCCCGCACAGTTCCCTCGCAGTTTTTTTGCTATTTACCTAAAAAGGTGCCCCAAATTCGGGTGTAGGATTTACAACAAACCCAAATAAGAACCCAAAAGATAAAGCAATCAAGTCAATCAAAGCAAGAAAGTAAAGGTGATCTAAACCCTAAGGTAACCCCACTTTTAAGTTTGTCCCCAGCAGAGTCGCCAGTTCTGTGATACAGTGGGAGAACTGACTATGAGTTTTGCGTTTGTATTCGCACTTGTTCGGTTGAGCAAGAGTCGCCACCGACTTTTTATTTTATCCTAAAGGAAAGATTGAAAAAGCACAGCAAAAACCTTTTGAGATATTTCGTGGGTTCGGGGGGTAGATTATGAAAAGGGAAGGTATTAACACCCTTTTCATCCATGGTTATCCATGGGCTCTTAGTTACTTGGTTTTTAGATCACTTGCCTTGATTTTCGATTGCTTGAAATTGTGGTGTGTGTGTGTGTGTTTTGAAAATGTTTTTGAAGAGATGCCTTGTCTTAGGCTACCTTTGTAATAATTCTTTACTCGAATGTTTTACAAAGGTGTGTATCTTTTCGAAAAGATGTTTCAAATGTTTTTTGAGAGTTTGTTTGAAAGTGTGTATGAAGTGTGGTTTTTGAAAAGAAGGCAAGTGTTTTTTTGCAAGTTGATCTCAAGTAACTAAGAGTTTTGTCTACCCTATTGTACTCAAAGGTTTTCTCTATGTTTTCAACCCTTTTTAATAATTTTGTTCCACCATTGAATTTGATGGACAATCTTGCGTTTAGGATGTTTAACGGGACATGCGCGGGTCATCGTATGGACCATGAATGCAATGGTGCCAAGTGTCTTTGGCAATTTGCTTTGAAGGGACTATGATCATTCCATTTAGGCAACTTTCGAAAGCGTCATCGAGGGACTTATGATCATTTGAATTTGTTTTGCCAAAGATACTCGACGTGCAAGCATGGCCCATTTTGGAAGGCAACATGTGGGATTACCCTAGAGGGTGCAAGTGTGATTGTGTATTGATTTCATTTATTTGTCTTGTATTAGGTTATCTAGCGTTTGGTTTTATGTACATACAAACCCTAGGTCTAACCATGGTATAATTTGAAAGCGGTAAATTGCGGAAATGTAAAGTCTACGCTATTACAAAATAAGTATCCGGGAGTGGGGGTACAAATTCACAAATGGGGATGAGACTTTAGGAATGTAGTGTCCAATAGATTACAACCAAATCGAATCAATCAAATGTAAATGTAACGTATAGCAATGTATAAGATAAGCAAATGTGTATAGGAGCAATGTAAATGTATTTGTATCAAGCGTATAATGTGAAATGTATCGTATATTGTGTAAGTGTATATGTTCATGTATGTAATTTATTTACAGGTTAAGAAAATGTGAATTTTAATGTGTATTATTAAGTATTGTTTAACTTAAATGAAAAATTAAATGTTTATCTATTTAATTTGTAATCTTGTATATTTCTTTAATATGTACAAATATTTATTTACTAAAAGAAAAGAAAAATGTTTTAATCTTAATTAAATTATGTATATTAAAAAAAGTATTTTGTCTTGATTATGTACAAATGTTTCTTGTAAAAAAGGAAAATATTTGTCTTAAAAGAAAAATTATGTAACTATGTATTAATGTACAAAAAGAATATTAATTAAATGTTTTAAGTTTTAATTAAATTAGGTATTTTATAAAATCTAAGTTAAATACAAAATGTCCATTCTTTTTAGGAAAATTATTATTTATGCTTTAAAATGTATCAAATAGTGAAATTTGTATAAAAGATTTGTTTTAAAAAATTTAATCTATTAATCTAGTATTTGTATGTTCTAAATAAAAGATAATAAAATGCACTAGATTATGTTTTAAAAAAAAGTGAAATGGTAAGAATAACAAAAAGATGAATGGGCCAAAGAGTTTTAGGGCTTAGTCAGAATTGGAAGCAAAAGGGGGGGGGGGGGGGTGCCATTTAGGACACGTTTGGGCTTAGGCGCTGGAGAAAGGGCAAGGCCCATCAAATTTGACAAATGTTTTAGGGTTTTGATTATTGTTTTCAGTTGGGATAACGCTTAGGGTTACATTGCTGAGCGGCGCCGTTGCTAGTTCCACTTCGTCTTCTCCGTTCGTTTCCTTCATCTCTCTAACCCAGGGCCACTGATCCCCTCCAACCTTCGACTACCGGGCGCCACTTCCGTCCTCATCTCCTCACAGTTGTTCAGTTAAAGATGGCAAGAAAGGTAACGAGCTTTTGGACACTTTAAGGTTCTTTTTGATTTATGTCTTTGCATGTCATGATTCCTTGATTATTAAATCTCATTTTGTGTTTTATTGTCGTTTCTGTGAGCGAAAAAAAGAAGGGAAGGGGTTTATACCTTAGGCTTTTGGGAGATGGAGATGAGGCGGACCGGAGGCGCTGAGGATGGCCGGAGGGCGGAGGTTCGATGATGATGGACTTATGGACTTCCTGGTACTCTTTATCTTTTGGCCATTTTAGGGTTTTGTGATGATATTGAACTGAAAACCCTTTTGTAAATTCACTTCTTTCTTCTTCTCTTCTACTGTATGCTCGTTGCTTAATATGCTTCTTTGTCCGATGATGAACCTAGGGTTCTGAGGGTTTTGATGGGTGGCCTTGAATGCTTGAGTATGCTTGACTGTTGTATGATGCCTTTGTATGCTTTGCTTCTTTATCTTCTTCAACTGCTTCGTTGCCTTGACACCTCTGTATGCTTGCCCCCTTTTTTTACTGCCCTGTGATGACTATACTGAGGGCCCTGTGTTTGAAACTGATTTGCCTTATTGAGTTGATGATGGTTGATACCTTGCTTCTGACTTTGCCTATTTTGTAATTTGGCCTATGATGAAGACTTTTCTGAGGCCTTTTGTGGGTTTGGAAATTGGTATGCTTGTTTATGTTTGAGTGTGCTTATGAGATATGTTTTATGATGCTTGGATGGTGTTGGAAGGTTATGTTGAATGCCTTTTGGGCTTGACAGGGTTTAATGGTTTATGGCCTTGTGAGGTTTCTACTGGTTTATGGTTTCTCAGTTTAGGCTTAACAGGTTTTGAATGGCTAGGCCTGGTATCTGGTACAGGTTTGAGCTTTTTTGGTTCTTCAGGCTTTCAGGCAGGTAGGGTTGTGGTGAACTTGTGGCTTTTTACTGGTTTTTGTGAGGCTTGATATCAGTTCAGGCTTGTGCTGGTTATTGTGTTTGAGTTGAATGGTAAGGTTTTTGAATGTTTTGGCTCAGATTGGTGTTACAGGTTCAAGGCTTTGGATATTTGTTCTATATTGTTTGACAGGTTCAGCAGGCTTGGCCTTTTTGTTTTAGTTAATGCAGGTTTTGGCTTTTTTCTTATGCTTGTAAACAAACAGGTTCAAGGTTTTGACTGGAGGCTTATGCAGTTTTGTATATTTTGTGTGTATTGGTTTGCCTCCTCCTTACTGTACTGTGTTCAGTCTGTTTTATATTTCTCTTCTCTCTCAAGCCTAAACCTATAAGCCCTATTTCTTTTTCTCTTTTTTCTTCTCTCTCCAGTACAAAAACATTAAAATATGTTATGCTTTGTGCTTTTCTGAAAGGGCCACTTTTTTGGGAAATGATGAAAAGAATATGTTGCTTGCATATCATGCTTTCTCTGCATTTTTTATCTCTTCTTTTGACAGCTTCTTGTACTCTTGTATCTTTTGATATCTTTCTAAATCTTCTTTTTGACAGCTTTGGTAGCCTTGTGACAGTATTTTGTACTTTGGCAGAAAGTTTGAATTTGGAATTTTAGTTTGGACTTTGTAGTTTGATTTGCAACATGCTGTTTGAGATTTGAACTATGCAGTTTGACAATTTTGACTTGTGCATTCTTTCAAAGTTTAGCAAATAAATATTCGTCCCTCTTTGTGAACCGGGAGAAATCCCGTGATTTGCAGAGAGGGTTAACTGATCCCAATCAGTTGCCCTTAATGATGAACTGTAATTTTATCTGTCTCTTTATTTATTTATCTGTCATTGACTTTTCTCCTTTTCTTTTGCAGATAAAAAATTGAATGGAGAGGGGTATCACTAAATGAAGAATGAAGAATTGGTGGCTTAGGAATACTTAGAAAAAATAGGATAGCTTTATTTTTATTTAAATTTAAATAAATGTAAAATCATTGTTGTAAACAACAAAACAATTGTACAATTAATTTAAAAATCAATAAAAGTTTCTTTATCCAATTAATTATTTTTCCTCCTTTTTCAATTATTTATTTATTATTTATAGTTCTTTAAATTAAAATAACTGAAAATTAAATTCCAGCTATTTAATCTTTAGAATAATAAATAATTAACTAAACATTGATTCAACGTTGATCAAAATAATAAACTTGGCGCTTCCAACATCCAAAGCAAAGCACAGTCAAACACAATAACTGATCAGACGCATTCCCCTTTTTACTGATTTTTTACCAAACACTGCAAATCCAAACTGAATGTATCCTTTGACTGGTTCAATCAAACAAACGTGAATTCAATCCAAATGCATTCTTTTACTGATTAAGTCAAACAATGCGAATTCAAACCAAATCTCGGAATAACTTGCAAAGCATCGTAGAATTAAATCTTTCTGAAGAACCGCACATGAACAACCCTAATTCCTGATTAAATGCCAAAGAAGCGTTCGCCTGATCAAAGTTGAGCCAAAATCAACCAAAACCCTAAACCAACTGTTTGAAACATTCTAGAACCCTGAAAATCAGTAAAACCCTAATTGTGTCTGACTGACGAGAAAAGTCTGTTTGACCGATTCTTGAGCCAGTTTGAAAAATCAGGAAACGCCTGAAGCTGTGATCTCTTGAGGAAAAATGCGAGGGCAAATTTTGGGGTACAACAGTACCTTTGGTACCCATTCTAGTGGACACACCATGGCTAATAAGATCCTACGAACAAGATACTATTGGTCCACTATGGAAGCAGACTGTTATCAGCATTCTCGAACTTGTCACAAATGTCAGATCTACGCTGATAAAGTACATGTACCTCTGGTTCCCTTGAATGTCTTGACGGATCCCTGGCCCTTTGCAATGTGGGGAATTGACATGATCAGAGAGATTATGCCTACCACTTCCAATGGGCATCACTTCATCTTGAGGCTTCCTCTTTTGCTTATGTTACCAAGAATGTTATAGCCCGGTTTATCAGGCATAACCTGATTTGTCGGTATGGTATGCCAGAGAGAATCATCACAGACAATGGTACAAATCTCAACAATACAATGATCATCGAACTCTGTAAGCAATTCAAGATCCAACATCATAATTCTTCCCCTTACCGGCCGAAGATGAATGGCATTGTGGAGGCTGCTAACAAGAACACCAAGAAAATTGTGTAGAAAATGACAGTGACATATAAAGACTGGCACGAGATGTTACCATTTGCTCTTCATGGCTATCGCACCTCAGCATGTATGTCGACAGGGGAAACACCTTATTCTCTAGTATATGGTATGGAGGTTGTCCTGGCTATTGAGGTCCAGATCCCTTCTCTGAGGATCATTAAGGATGTGGGCTTGGACGAAGACGATTGGATCCAGACTCGACTTGATCAACTAAATCTGATTGATGAGAAAAGGCTTACTGCTGTTTGTCATGGTCAAATGTATCAAAAATAGATGATCAAGGCTTTCAATAAAAAGTTCATACGTCAAGTGTATCAAGTGGGTGATCTGGTAATCAAAAGCATCATACTGCCACAAGGTGATTCTAGGGGCAAATGGACTCCAACATACGAAGGGTCATTTGTGATCAAAAGCATATTTTCAGGTGTACCCATGATTTTGACCACCATGGATGGTGACGAACATCCTTACCCTGTTAATGCGGACATATTGAAAAGATACTACGCATGAATAAAGACCCACTAGGTTGACTGGCCTAGGCAAAAATTAGGGATAAAAAATATAAAAAATTGTACACCCGGCAAGTCGAAAACCTAAAAAGTCGGCTTGGGCAAAAAGGGGTATCTCGGTGGACTGAAAACCCGAAAGGGCGGTCCAGGAAAAAATTAGGGATTTGAAGTGTATCACTATGTCCCATTAGATCACCTTGCGATTAGACTTCAATATCGACTATCAAACTCAAACGGTACCGACTGCTGTACCCCAAAATTTGCCCTCCCATTTCTCTCAACATTTTCTCATCACAAGACCCTTAGAGCTCAAGATCCAGTTAGGGTTTCCTCTGCTCAAGACTTCTCCTTGCACTGTTGACCCAAATTAGGGTTTGTGTTTGCACAAAGATATTTTGAACTAAAATGCCTAAGATGACTTTCATGCTTCATGTTGGACTCCCAAGTTTATCCACACCAAGTTTCAAGTCTTGATTCCAATTTTTGCCCAGTCAATTGGACAGTTGACCTAGAAATCAGCTGTATTGGAAAAAAGTTAACTGTGGCCAATTGACAGTCAAATCTCATGAAAATTGACCCACATCAACATTATGAACTCACATGGACCATTTGATCAAGTTTGGATCACAATTCCACAAGAAATTTGATCAGATCACCAAAAGGGCAAAATGGTCATTTTTAGGGTTTTGACTGCACAAAGGCAATTTTTGACTGTTTGACCTAGCCAATGGCAAACCAAGCTCACATATGGACTCAAGGACCACATGGAATTGTCTTGACATACTCAAAAAGTTCAAAAGATCCCAAATGCACAAGATTGACAGTTGAATTTCCCAGTCAATTGATCAATTTTGACTGTATACTAAAAAGTCAAACTTTGACTTTTTTGGTCAAAATCAAGTGTCAAGATTCATTTTTCATCAAAACATGCCAAATCATGAAACTTGTTCATCAAGAAATCAAGAATTGCAAATTAGGGTTTGAAATGAAGATTTTTCATGACTTAGAATTTTTCTAAGTTATGAAAAACCCTAATTTTTTCCTAACTTTGTCCCACTTTCTCACCAAGATTCATTTGGATTCAAGGAAAAGTCAAAACATGAAAGTTGTAGTCCATTGAAAAATATACAACTTTGATTCACAAAGTTTCCTCAAAAGAAGCTTGTAGCTCAAGTTACAATTTTTGGAACAAGGGTACCAAACCATTCTTAACTTAGAGAAAATTTGACCTATTTTAGGCAGGATTTTTGCCTAACTTCAAGACCATTTTTCACATACTTCCACTTGGAATTTCAATTTGCATTTCAAATATGGATGGTAGTACACATTCCAAGATTTCCAAAATGTCCAAGAACTCATCAAACAACCTCATGGTTAGGGAGAATCGAATTTGGCAAGTTGGGAAAAACTCACTTTTGTTATGACCAATTTACATGTTCATACACTTAGGCAATTTTGAACTCAGCTTGCATTTCTTGATTACAGGTCCTATATCCCATTTACACTCATAAATTTAATGCTAACTCATTGTGCCAAGACCATATTTTATGTGTTCAAGCATTACATAAAGGTTTAGTCCCAAAATAGAAAAAGCATAATGTCCATTTTTGCAAAAGTAGAACTTTATGTCAATTAGCAATCCAAGCAAGTACAATGCAAATACTTTTGGCACAAGTTTATGAACAAAACACACTGATCAAGAGGAAGGTTAGCAGCACATTAGGGGGGCCTCTATCAGTCTAAAACTCAAGAGGACACTTTGTTGCTTAAAGTTGAAGAAACATAGCATAACAAGACACAACTCTCATTCCTGTGAACCAGAGCTTAAGCAAAGTTATCAAACACTTTCTAATCATCAAACCTAAGCTGAAACACGAGCCAACCATCTCCATTTCCTTCTCAAACACAGAATCACCCTTAAACTACCCAAACAGGGTACCTGCTGCAGATTGAGTTCCATAACTCAATCCATTCATGCATTCTTGCTAAAACCACTTCAAACATATCCCACATCATCCCTTGAAACTATTCCAAGCCTCAAACACGACCTGTAACACTCCCAAGCAACATCACCATTTTCATTTTTTTGTTTTGCAGTTGAAGTTCCATAACACGATTCTCTTGGTTTCCAAACAAAGTAAAGCTTGGAATAGCATCCCTGGACATCAAGGAAGCTGTACCAATCATCACCTTGCATTGAAAACACCTCCATCATCAGATACGATTCCAACTGAACAGGTAAGTTCATGGACTTCTATCTCCCTATCCAGGCATTGTTAGCTCTAGGTTTGTGAATGAAAAATGTTCTACTCATGCCCCTGAAGCTGTACATATCTTTACTTTCCATTTATTTTGCATGTGCTATGAGAATTTAAGGTCTGAACATTGATGGAAACTTAGGTCAAGAATTAGGGATGGAGAAATTCTCTCTCATCTTAGAGAGTTAAGTCAAGTTCTTTATATGTCTGGATTCGTCTCTTAATGCTCTACATTTTTCATGTTGTGAGTTTTGCTTTAAAGTCCAGGAATCTGGAGATAGAAAACGCGCGTTTTGTTCATGTTCAAACAGTCTGGAGGTTGAAGAAGCTGCCTTTGGGCTGGGCCTGTTTCACTTTTCTTATTTGCACCATAGTTTTACTTTTAAACCCCCTTGGCCCATTATGCTTATTTTTATGATTTTTTGATCTTTTCTTTTTTGTTCTGACTTATTTATTTTTTCTCATAATATTAAAAATATAAAAATTATTTTTTAAACCATTTTTGTATTTATTAGGCATTTATTTGTTTAAATGAGTATTTGTACATAAATAAATATATAGATATACTTTTATTCAAAATACTAAAAAATAATGCAAACATGTTTATTTTTTGATTTTATTTTATATCACCTCTTGAAAACATTTTACATAAAATATACTTTTTTTTAATAAATATTAAATAGTTTATTTTTATATATATAATATATTTAATAAATAATACAAATACATATATATTTATTAGAATATTTAGGACAAAGATACAAAATATATACATTTTTATTCTTATTAATATTTAATATTAAAAATACCCTTTTTACAAATATACTTCATTTTTATTTTATTTTTGTACATAACTAATAAATATTATACATATTAAATATTTAATACCTCTTATTTGCAAAATTAGGGTTTGGCCCTAAATACATAAAAACTCCAAAAATTAATTCTTTTTATTTTGTTTATTTGACATATAAAAAAAACACTTTTTTTTCATACATATAAAAAGCCTTTTTGCATCTTGCATATTTATTCCCTTTTTGTTTAATTATTGTATATTAAATAATTTGTACAATTCAATTTTGATGTAATAGCTAGGTTTAAATTCCTTGTCAAAATACCCCCATTTGAACATTTGTACCCCCTTCCCATATATTGTGTTGTAATAACTTAGGAACTTTATTTTTCGCACTTTAAAGTTTTCTAAATATGCCATGTTAGAATTAGGGTTTTGTATGCGAATCAAAAACAACAAAAATAGTTTGACCTAAATTCAAGATAAACAAGCATGAAAATGGACAACACTAATCACACTTGCACCCCTAGGGTATTCCACTTGTTGCCTTCAATAATAGGCCATATTGCATGTTAGGTCTCTTTGGGAAAAACAAAAACAATCAAATGATCATAGTCCCTCGATGACGCTTTCGAAAGTTGCCTAAAAATGATCAAGTCCCTCCAAGGAAAAATTGCCCAAAGATACTTGGCACCATTGCAATTATGGTCTAAACGATGACCAGCGCCCGTCCCTCTCACATCCTAACACAAGATTGTCCACCAAATGCAATGGTGGAACAAAATTGTCAAAAGGGTTAAAAACATAGGAGAAATCTTTGAGAAATTTAGGAGTAGACAACCTCTTAGTTACTTGAATCAAACTTGCAAAACAAAACACTTGCCTATTTTTTTCAAAACCACACATCACTACACTTTCAAAACAGCTTTCAAAAACAAATGAAAACCTTTTCAAAAGACATACACCTTTGTATACATCCCAACATGGATCATTACAAAGGTTGCCACCACATTGGCCTCTTTTCAAAACATTTTCAAACCCACACACATAAAGCACCATTTCAAACAATTGAAAATCAAGGCAAGTTGATCTAAGCAAGTAACTAAGAGCCCATGGATAACCATGGATAGAAAGGGTGCTAATACCTTCCTTTTCTATAATCTACTCCCCGAACCCAAGAAAACATCTCAAAGGTTTTTGCTGTGCTTTTTAACCTTTCCTTAGGATAAAATAAAAAGTCGGTGGCGACTCTTGCTCAACCGAAACATTTGCGAAAACAAACGCAAAACCCAAGTCAGTTCTCCCACCGTATCACAGAACTGGCGACTCTGCTGGGGACTAATTTAAAAGTGGAGTAACCTTAGGGATTAGATCACCCTCTTGCATGACTAATTGTTTGTCTTGATTGCTTTATATCTTGGATCTCTTGTTTGGGTTTGCAATCCTACACCCGGATTTTGGGAAACATTCATAAATAGCAAAACGTTGTGGAAACTGTGCGGGGTATACCGACACGGTCGAAGCAATAGCTATATTAGTGCGACATATTTGTGAGTATCGGTAACCCTTGAGTTCAATCAAGGAGAGTACGGGGCCGCTGAGTGATGCCACTAAGCACTAATGACCTAGAACCTTACTTGACCATCTTGGCCTTACATTAGGGGTAGTGAGATGACCGGCTTTGGTGCAGTCCGAAGTTGGTAGATACTCGATACTACACTCATTGAGGGTTGTTTTCTTGGAATATTTTGGTCGCTAGTTAAGTGGATAAACCAAAACAATGAACAATGAAAACAATCCAGTGATATTGAGCTCCTTAGAACCCGGTTACTATTTATAGGACAGGTTTTTAAGCCAACTACACTCAAGAGGGTACTTGCCTATGAAACCCCATGCAAGCCTGAAACTAGGGTTTGGTGTGAATTGCTTGTACATATGTTTGTGCATACATCATAAACATCATAAAACATCATATGCATTTACTAACCACTTCAAGGGTTTAGATCTTCATCTTTGTTCTTGTTTTGTAGGTCATGGAAATTCCTCGCAGAAAAACCATCCAAGTTAACCTTGTGAGAATCTCTCCTCAACTCAAGGAGCTCACCTCAAGAATTCCGGAAAGCTCATCCTTCAGTGAAAGACATGGTAGACTACTCAGCTTAGTCAACACCAACATTGAAGAAGACATGATGAAAGTGCTATTCCAATTCTTTGACCCTCTTCACCACTGTTTCACTTTCCCTGACTACCAGTTGGTGCCCACTTTGGAGGAATTTTCTCAACTCCTGAGAATTCCTATCCTCAATCAACTACCTTTCAACGGTACGGAAAAGGAACCAAAGCCTGAAGATGTTGCTCGAGCATTACATCTACAGCCATCTGACATCAAGGGGCATTGGGAAACTAGAAGCGGTGTCAAAGGCTTCTTAGCAAAATTCTTGTTTGAGAAGGCACAAGAATGTTGGAATTCATTGGACCTACAAGCCTTTGAAGAAATTGTGGCACTCCTTATCTATGGGTTGGTCTTGTTCCCAAATTCTGACCAGCTGGTAGATGTCAATGCTGTCAAAATCTTCTTGTCCAGAAATCCAATACCAACATTGCTTGGGGACATTCTTCACTCATTTTACACACGAACAATGAGAAAGAGGGGTGTTCTCATGTGCTGTACTCCTCTCCTTGCAAGGTGGTTTATTTCGCACCTTCCACAATCTGTCTTGAAGAATGACCAAGGCTCAAGGTGGTCCCAACGGTTGATGACTCTTACTCACTCTGATGTACATTGGTGTTCTCGGTCCAGAGAAAATGTCATCATCGTCGATCGTTGTGGAGAGTTTCCTAATGTTCCTTTACTTGGAATCAGAGGGGGCATCACCTACAACCCTTGCCTAGCTTTGAGGCAATTTGGATATGCACGAAGAGATGGCCCTCACGACATGTTAATTCCTGACCTAGTTTTTGACTTCGACAACGATACGCAAGGACTTCGCCAAAAATTCATCAGAGCTTGGAGGATGCCCAACAAGGTTGATAACAAGACACTGGGACACAAAA
The DNA here is from genome assembly GCA_948472305.1 of Vicia faba. Lineage (NCBI taxonomy): Eukaryota > Viridiplantae > Streptophyta > Magnoliopsida > Fabales > Fabaceae > Vicia > Vicia faba. The sequence continues at coordinate 605,440,327 of OX451736.1, read as the reverse complement.
ACTCCATCCCTCTTGAGCCTTATCTCAAGTGGGTACGAGCCCGAGCCCAGAGTCTAATGATGCCTTATCCTCATGTTCTCCCTGTGATTAAAGAGCATGTCAAGGAAGGAGAGGTTCCCTACACCATCCTACATCCTGACATGCCTACATCGTGGGAGGAGATGCAGAAGAGTTGGATCCAACTCAAGGAGGAACATAACACTTTTGAAGCCAGCTTCTACGCCAGCGAGAAGAAGGTTCTAGAGCTCACCCGCTGACTCCATGAGCAAGAGGCCCTCAACACCTACATTGCGCCAAAGAGGATGCGCAACGTCTTTTTACCTTAAGAAGTTGTTTTTGTAATATTTGGCCCATGGGGCACTTATGTACTAACAAATTTCTTCTTATTAATATGACGTGCGTTATTTTTGTCTACAACAATTGTGAATTTCTAAAATCCTTGAATGCATTGCATAAATAGCATCTCATGCATCATGTGCATAACAGGTACCCTTTTTTCTACAGGTTGCTTAATCTTCTTCGCTGTTTATTTTGAACAGTCATCATGAATCCAGAATCATCCTGTGAACAAGCAATCAAGGCCCTTCAGGCCCAAAGTGCCCAGTTTCAAGAAATGGTCATGAGCCTGGCCCAAGGTCAGCAAGAGTTGAAGGCTTTGCTCCTAAAGAAGAAGAATAAGAAGAGGATTGCGTTGTTAAATACTGGACGCAGGTTTGGGAACACACTCCATAATGAGGCTGATCCAACTACTTCCTCTGCAGAGAAAGACAGTCCCGAAGAGGGAGGAGCTCCTAGTCCTGCAGTCTCTGACAACGAGACGGATTACAATGACGAACAATACCCTCCCGCTGCTGACAGATACAAGCAATTAGAGGACCGCTTGAGTGCCATGGAGATTCAAAATGTACCGGGGCTGGATTTCGGAGATTTAGGGTTATCTTCTGGGGTGGTAATCCCACACAAATTCAAGGCGCCTGCCTTTGCCAAATACGACGGGGCTTCCTGTCCAAAGCTGCACCTCAGATCGTACGTAAGGAAGATCCAACCTTACACGACAGACAAAAATCTTTGGATCCACTTCTTCCAAGACAGCCTTTCGGGGTCACAGCTTGAGTGGTTCTATCAGCTAGAGGGAACCAGTATCCGACATTGGGAAGATTTGGCTACCGCATTTTATAGACAATATCAATACAATTCTTACCTCGCTCCTACGCGTACCCAACTTCAGGGTATGTCGCTAGGAACGGGCGAAGGATTCAAAGAATATGCACAAAAATGGAGGGATTTGGCTGGCAGGGTGCAGCCTCCTTTGACTGATCGTGAACTGGTTGACATGTTTCTAGGGACCTTGTCTGGTCCATTCTTCAATCATCTGGTTGGTAATTCCTCCGCTGGGTTTACGGATTTGATCCTGACGGGTGAAAGGATAGAAGCTGACATCAGGTCAGGAAAGATACAGAAAGGCGCCGCCGCAAGTACTGATAAGAAGCCTTTCAAGAAGGAAGCTAGTGCAGTCTATGGTCCTAGAAGACAAGTCAAGCCAGAAAGCCGCCAAGCCGTCAATGCCTTGGTCATTTCAAAACCTGTTGCTGCTCCTCAGCAGTACAATCAACAAAGAGGTGAAAGGCCCAAGAGGCAGTATACTCGGCTGAGTATGACCTTATCACAAATCTTACCGCAACTATTATCAACCAACTTGGTGACCATCAAAGAGGCTCCGAAGGTCGTGAATACTGCATCTCCTAAGTATAACCCAAATGCTCGTTGTGCTTATCATTCTGATAGCCCCGGGCATACTACTGATGATTGCTGGGCCCTGAGAAATAAAGTTCAAGACCTTATCGACGCAAAGGAAATTCAGTTTGAGGCACCTGAGAGGCCAAATGTTGTAACTGCTCCTATGCCCCAGCATAGAGTAAATGCCATTGAGGAAGATTTGTATGCTGTTTCGGTGAATGACGTTGCTACCCCTCTATTGACTGTTAAGAGGAACCTACTGCTAGCCGGTTTATTTCTGGGTTGTAGCAAGGGTTGCCTCCTGTGTGCTGTTATCCCTACCGGTTGTCCGCTGCTGAAATCAGGCATCCAAAGCCGGATGGATAGCAAAGAAATTCTGTTCAAGAAAACTGTTGTTCCATTTGTTTCCGCTGAAGAAGTATCTGTCGTCACAATTTTCAACAATCCTACCAAGGCTCCCCCGAGGAAGCCAGTCCAAATTATGTCTGTTGCACCCATTACCATTACTGTTCCGGGGCCCCTCCCCTATGAATCTGACAAGGCTGTCCCATGGCACTATGGGGCAGACATGTATGTGCTTGGAGTGAAGCAGGAGTTCAATACCGGTACTAGTATCAGTAACATCACTGGTCCCGCCAAGATTACTCGCAGTGGCAGGCTTTTCTCGCCTGACATTGCACCGCCAGTTATCCGAAAACCTCTTATCATCACACCCGCAAGTGTGCATGTTCCAAATCAAGTTCCTGTGTCTACTACTGCCGCCGAGTCCTCTGATGCTCGGGGCAAAGAATTTGCTACCGATTTGCCTGCCCGGACGGAGGCACCAAAAAAGACCGCTGTTGAAGCCTCCCAACAAGAAATGGAGGAGATCCTTAAAATCATTAAAAAGAGTGACTTCAATGTCGTTGAACAGCTGGGGCATACCCCCTCCAAAATCTCTATGCTATCATTACTGCTGTGCTCAGAGGCCCACGCCAAGGCCCTGATTTCATTTCTGAAAACGGCCCATGTGCCGCAAGAGACCTCTGCAGATCAATTCACTGACTGTCACTACTACGAAAATAGGCTTTCACAGCGCTTTTTTTTGCCCTTTAAAAGCGCTTAAAAGCGCTGCCGTAGCCAGCGCTGGCGTAGGCTACGAAAGTGCTTTTTTCTGGCCAAAAGCGCTGTCGTAGGTGGACCTATCACAGCGCTTTTTCCTTAAAAAGCGCTTTGATAGGGGGGTCTTTCCCAGCGCTTTTTGAAAAGCGCTTTGATAGGTGTGCTATTTAAATTTTTTTTTTTATTTATCAGGCCTTTTACAGCGCTTTTTATGGAAAAAGCGCTTTGATAGGGGGGTCTTTCCCAGCGCTTTTTCCATAAAAAGCGCTTTGATAGGGGGTTTCTATTTAATTTTTTTATTTATTTATCATGGCTTTTACAGCGCTTTATGGAAAAAGCGCTTTGATAGGGGGGTCTTTCACAGCGCTTTTCCCATAAAAAGCGCTTTGATAGGGGGTTTCTATTTAATTTTTTTTTTATTTATTTATCATGGTTTTTACAGCGCTTTATGGAAAAAGCGCTTTGATAGGGGGGTCTTTCACAGCGCTTTTTCCATAAAAAGCGCTTTGGTAGGGGGTTTCTATTTAATTTTTTTTTATTTATCCTGCCTACGAAAGCGCTTTTTAGCCAAAAGCGCTTTCGTAGCTCATACAAATTTTTTAAAGTGAAACCTATAATTTGAGGTTCCCTGTGCGGCCTGTAATTTTTTTTTGGTCCAATAATTTAACCTGTAATTCAATCCTTATAATATTCACAGAAACCGGTATTATATTAACAGAAACCGGTATACCATATAATACATTTGTAACCATAACTAAATCCTTATATACATATGTAACTAAATCACATACAAAGTATATATACATTTGTAACCATAATTCAATCCTTATATACATTTGTAACCATAACTAAATCACATACAAAGTATCGTGTTAATTTGTAACCATATATATATACATATGTAACTAAATCATATATAATTACATCGAAAATAATGCTCCACCGACACGGTCGTCATCCTGCAAAGTATGAATATGAACAACACGGTAAATTAAACAAACAATATTAAAGGCTCCAACACAATCAAACTAACACGTACAATAATATTTTATTCATACCCATCAGAATAATCTGTTTTCAACATAAAATTGACATATTTCCTCTTTGACTTCTTCCACTTGAACTTTCGTGTACGACATAGTATAGAGGTCATCAAAGTACTACATAAGAAATTATTACTTCAGTATATGCATGATGTTATTAAATGTAGAAATCATACAAAATTATTCTAAGTTATAAATCCATACCGTGCTTGGAATCTCTACTTGATTTTTATGAAGGATTTCTTTCATAAACCTCAAGCAAAAGTATCCGCAATCTACATCGTTATTCTGTAACGGACACTGCATAGAAAAACAGAATATATTTTATAGTTGTCGTGTAATTTTATCAAGTAACATTATTATTATAAGCAACTAATTTTGTACCTGCACTTTGATCCAAGTAATATTTGATGATTTACTCCGGGGTACCTGTGCGTCCCTTTGACTACGAAATATTTGTATTGATCTAAGAAAATAAAAACATATATTTAGATCAATCTCACAGAAATAATTAAATATATAAATATACACGAATAGTTAGAACGATCTCACTTACTGATCAACAGTTTCCTTCATAGCGGGATAGTTAGTCCATTCCCCGTCTACCGAATTCAGAAAGTACACAACTTCTTTAATCGGATCGATAGCCAACAACAACCAGTGTTTTCTAAAAATTTAAGCAACAGTTTAGAAGAAAAGTTTCTACGCAAAATAAACAAAGATATATTAGAATAAATGAAAAACTCACCCCACTGGAACAGTGTTATACGGCAAAATAAACAAGCTATCTGGGTTGCCGACGTAGGCCATGTATCGATTCACTAAGTACTCCCTAACTGAACCCGGTTCCCTGACAATTGTCGCTCCGCTGACAATATGGGCAGACAAGAAATGGAAGCGTCTTGCCAATACAGTCTCGCGCATTTTTTTATCGTACAACAACCTTAAATAAAAACATATAAACATTAGACTATTTTCATTGAAATGTGTAAATAAATTGTTCAACTAATTAAATGATATATTTATCGGAATACCGGATGTATGCGTGAACATTGCCGATGCCTAATTCACCATGCGTCATAATCTCAGTCATTTCGTCCATTCCTATCGTTTCTTCGCAGTCAAGACCAAAGATATCTGCATCCATAAGGATTCGACGAATACCACCTGACTTCAAATCTGAGGTTTCCAAAAGTACTCCAAGTGTATTCCGATATCGAGGTACAAAAACGCCTCTTCCCCCGCCTCTTCCCCCCTTATGCATTGACTTTTTCGGGGGTGGTCTGCTACGAACAGGCTGGGTCACTTGTTGTGACACTTTTGCAGATACCTAACAATCATATAACTTAGGTAAATTATAAAATCGTTCAGTTTTAAATTCATATCATATAATAAACAATTTAAGTGTACCTCTGGAATTGATGCCATAGACTCGCCGCCTTGCTGCAAAATCTCCTTACCCTTATTAGCGGGTTTTGTAGGAGGCTAATATTAAAAAATAATTAACTTAACGGTTCAGAATTGACATTTGAAATCTAAATGATTCATATTAACGGTTTTAAACATACCTCATCATCAATGAAAATGAGGTCCAAGGGCCATGCAACAAACGACCCTACTGCGTCTCGCACCGATCTTATATCCAAGGCCACGTCAGGTACCGGTACCAACGCATCGGGATCAATAGGATAATCTACTGATACTCTCAGGTGTCCAGCCGGGATCGGTGTATTATGAATTAAATCTCCCAAAGTGTTGTACACTTTTCCCTTGCCAACAAGGTGATAATCTGATGCCATTACGTATAGTTGGCAAGATGAAATGCCCTAAACCAATATGCATACATATTACTTTTAATTCAATAATAGAAAGAGGTGGAATAAAAATGAGAAACTTGAACAATAGAGATTTATCAATATATTTATAATTACCTCAGGAAATTTATTCTGACGGTTGATACTAGCGTTGTCACTAGTTTCTTTCGCCATTGCCGCATTGCCCTTTTCCCTCATTAATACCTCTTTATCTCTTTCCAATGCATTGACTTTTGCTTGTAATTCCATAAGTACATTCATCACTTCTGCATTGGTAGGATTTCTTTTCCGATTATGCTGGTAGAAAGAGGTTGGAGTCACACCGTGACCTTTACCCCTAACCCGACCGGAATACTCAAGAACATTCAGTGCTTTACTAAGTACGCTCCTCGTATCCTGGTCGTCACCGGTGGACTCCGTTTGTGACAATGTCTCCTGAAAATAATGGAGATAAAAAAATCAATTAAATAGTCATAAAAATTTGATTTAATTAAAGACACAATGTTATACTTACGCATTCATCATAAATTCTTAGAACACTTGGATCAACAGCTTGATTCTTGCCCACACGGGCTTCCTTCCACAGCAAATGTGCTGGAAGTGAGGTTTCATCACTTTTAGTCTCCTCTAACTATGCATAGAAACAAACGGTTAGATCGTCAAATACAACACATTTAGACAATTAATAAGAACATATCATTTCTATTTATTACTTACAATTTTTTCCTCTAAGCGCGCATATCCCAAACGCCCTTTTTTGTATGGGTACGCGGGCTTTGATGCTCTCTCACTATTTTTGGCACTCTTTTGCCGGAATTCGTCATCTCTTTGTCTAATAAACTCAGTCCAATCTTCTTGTTTAATGAAAAGATTATACTTTTCTGGCCTTCCGGCCGGGAACTCTTCCAGCCACTTTCCTTTGTCATCCTTAAGATAGGTGTTCGTCAACAGATTTTTCCACCCTCTAAATCTTTTCCCGGCCAACCCAAGTATGAAGCCTTTACGCTCATCTGAAACGTTAAAAGACCGCTGCGTATAAACCATATAAACATATAAGTAATTTAAAAACCATATAAACCATATAAACATATAAGTAGTTTAAAAACCATATACAACATATAAACTTATAAACTTAAAAACCATATAAACCATATAAACCATATAACATACATACCTTAACATCTTCCCAAAACATTTCTTTTCCTTGCTTCAATGCTTCACATTGTTTCGCATTCCATCTAGATATGGAGATTGGCACATGCATACGAACAAGTGTACCAACGTAGCTTGTGAATTTTGAAGCATTAACCCCAACTACTTGATTTGAATGATTCCAATCTACATTATATTTCACTCCCTTATCTCTAGCACGAATGATTTCGCGCATTATGGTGATGCCTCATGCAACATCATTTGCTGAAGTATCATCCGCTGCATGATTTGTTTCTTGTGAGTTTTCATGATCTTGTTGGTTTCCTGGTGGGTTTTCTTGTTGGTTTCCTTGCGGGTTTTCTTCATTGCTAGCCATTAGACCTGTAACAAAAGTCAAACAAGCACATTAGTACACTACATGAAAATGGATAGTCGAAAAAGATATGAATAGCACTAAAGGAACTCAAAATTGAATAAAATGCTAAAAAACCAAACTTGCAAGAAATAAACCTCACCATCAGCTCCGGAAACATTGTTCTACTAATTAAGCACAAGCACATTCGCAAAAATTCAAAACGGTTCAAAAGATATGCCAAAAATTCAAAACATTATTCACATATTACTTACAATATTAGGCTATAATTATAATAATACCTTTTTCACTAACGTCTCTTTCTTTTCTTGGTAGCAATATATTTTACGCTTCTGTTAACAACTCGGATGGTTGGATTGATCCAAATACCCTCATTATGATCATCTCTAGTACAAGGTTCATTCTCATTTTGATCGTTTCTTGTACAAGATTCAATGCCAACGCCAATATCACCTTGATCTCCAATGTTTTCATCAATTACTTTGTTAGACAAAAGCACTATAGACCATTTCGTACTTGTCGGATCATTGACATAGAACACTTGTTTAGCCTGAGAGGCTAGAATAAAAGGTTCATCTTTGTACCCCACCCTATTGAGATCCACTTGCAAAAATCCTGACTTATCCATTCGTACGCCATTATTATTTTCAACCCACTTGCAATCAAATACAGGAATCTGAAACTTCCCGTAATCAAACAACAAAATGCGCTCGATAATCAGGGGTTATGAAAGTTAGACCTTAATGAGGCTACAACATGTGTTTTTTCTTAACTGTCCAATGGCCGTTTGTTTATGTAGTTTGGTTCTATCAAACCATTCCTTGTTTGGCTGTCTTCATTGATATTGCTGTGATGTTAAATTGCTACTGTTGTTCAAAATCAATAATATATTTGGAAAACAAAGCATGAGTCTGAGAAAATATTAGATTGACAACTATAAGATTGTATTTGCTAGGTTAAAAGCTAATGGTGTTACTCAAACTCTATTATATTCCTTGCAGTAACTTTCATTAGATGTTTTTGTTGTATTACTCATATTAGCAATGAAATGCTTTGACTTTTATTCTGTAAAAAACAAGAAAATGTTACAAGAAGTCGTGTACATGGAAACAATTGTAACCATGAAATGAATGATAAATCAAAGAGTTTCATTAAAATGTTAGGACAATGTTAGTAGGTCTAAAGATGGATTCCAAGTGGGGATGAGAAGCAAACCTGCTGTGTTAGAGGACAATGCATAAACAGATGTTCTTGGCATTCCTTTTCATCCAAATGTTACTAAACAAAGCCTGTCACAAATTTTTAAGTACTCACTTATTGTCATTTTGAATTAAATTTTACATTTACTTGTTTATGTTATATGTAAATTCTAGCGTAAACTCTAATTATGGTCTATATGATTTTCCTTAATATTGCGTGTAGGATAAGATTTCACATCTCAATGATCCCCTTATGTTAATTCCACTGCATCTAATCATTTCTCCTTATAGATTTCCAAATTTACAACCTAGACAATCATATGAAACTCATCATTAGGTTTATCTCTATCCCTCTTATCCTCATCTTATCCCTCACCTAGTATTATACTCATTAACATTCCTTCCCTGCCCAATCCCAGATGGTTCCCTAACTCAATAGTCTTGTACCATGCCATCAATAGCTTCAAAAATATTCACCATCATCTACCTTTCAAAGGGCTTACGCATACCTATATTGTCAATGGGCAAGTTTTGGCCAATCTTTTATTTGGTTCCTCTCATTTCTCTTTTCTTGTAACACGACATTTACCTCTAATTTTAGATGAATTACTTTATGACCATTTTGTTACAAAAAAAATTGGATTGTGTTAGAAAGTTTGCAATGGATAATTCACATTACTATGTTTTATCCTAATCAATGTATTGTTAAATTTCAAGTCATTAATGTTCTTCTCCTACAATGATCAGTATGCTTTAGTGGTCTTTATGAGTTCTCCAACATTAAACTCCAGATCTCATGACCAAGTATAGATCCACATACTAATGCTTTTATTTCTTAGTTTACTCCTAATACTAGTATTTCCGACAGGTTGTCACCTAGATCTTATTCTCTATGACACCTAGGATTAGGTCATCCTATGTTCATAGTATCTCTTCTAGATTATATTATTCTATTGGTTGAATCATCACCATCCATGCCACGTCAAGAGCAACACACAAAATACACAAAGTAAGAGAGTCATCGTATATTTATCAGAAATCTTATAAGTAATGGTTGTAGGAGTTATAAAGTTTTCAACTACTACTATTTCAATCAATGTGATCCACTATCACATTTTTTATTCTGGATCGTAGCTTAAGGTTCAACAGGACCGGTTTGTAATGTTGTTAACATTGGAGAATTTATGGTATTTAAAGTTAATTAAAATGTTAATTATGAAATTCTACAATTTATAGACGATACTATCTTTGTAGGTAAGGGATCATGGAAAAATTTATGGAGCATCATTCTGTGAAAACCACATGTAATCTATATGTAATCTATCTGTCCTGTTAAGCACTTAAGCTGAAATATAAACTTAAACTAATGAGATAAAAATCTCAGTAAGACTTATATGCAAAATATACAAGCCTATTAAAACATTTTCTTAGCTATAACTTTTTTAGTAGTAATGTTATAATTTCCTTTGTGTGATTAATTCTTTTGTCTACAGTGTAGATAGGATTAGAAATTTATAATCCCACTTGAAGTATCTCCAAGCATAACTCACACCCTCTTAGTACAGTCCATAAAGTTTGAAAATATTGCTTTCAACACATCCATTGAGAGATTTGAAACAAAGGTGATTTCAAAAAAGAGTTTGAAGCAGGAGCTGACCGTGAAAATTCCATATTATTCCTTCAGCCATACGTATTTATCACTGACATGCTGATCCAAATCCACCTCCTGAAACAAAGCTGAGAATTCCTCCCATAAAATTGGTTCAACATCAATAGAATTTACCACTAAATCTACAAGCTTCCAGGTCCAGACAGAGCCTTCCTAACTTCCTGCATCCACTACACAACAGTCGTTGCTAATCACCTTTACATAGATGTCAGGAAAGCGCTCATCAGAGATTGGTTACCCAACCACTTCGAGTGCCAGAAAGAAGTTCCGTAACCATTTTGTACTCTGCATATGAAAACTCCAGAAAACCTATTTTCCATAAAGGCTATGGAATACCATAAATCCATCTGGTCCAACGCTTTTATTGCCATCGCAAGACAAGACAACAACCTTCACTTCTTCTTCTTTAGTAAACACTCTCTCCAGCCACTCGCTGTCATGCTCATTCATTCTATTAAATCTGAGACCTTCAAGAACATGTCTTATTGGATTGTGTTCTTTGAAAAATTCCTCAAAATAGATCTTGATAGCCTCTTTTACCTCTTCTACTCCATCCACACTGCCACCCGTCCCTTTCACTAAAGTTATAACATTTCTTCTATATCTCTCCTTCATAGAATTGTTGAAATATCTCATATTCTTATCGCCTTCTTTCAAGTCTTAGAATACTTTCCTTTAAGTTTAACATACTTTTGTTTAAGTTTAGCGTGTTCCACAACTCTATTGATTTAAGTCTTAACATACATTCCTTTAAGTTTAGCGTATTCCATAGCTCACCCAAAAATTTATTCCTATCCGTTGCAATCTCCTCATTATCTTCAACAAAATGATCTACGAATAAGCCAACCAAATCATTTATAATTTTCAATTCCTCATTCACATTCAAATTAATCCACTTGAAACTCTCTTTATTCCACTCTTTAATACGAAGTTTTCTGCACTTCAGCTTCTCATACATGATATAGTCTCCTCTTCCCTCCACATCAATTTTAGCCCATTACTCTAAAATGAAGGGCTTGACACCCTTATGATTATGCAATGTTGAATCTGAAAGGCATATCCCCCCCAATCAGCCATCCCAGAATTTAGTCAAACAAGACAATGGTCTGAAATGTCTCTTTTTCCCACTTTTTGATCGATCACATTGCAATCCTCAATCAACTTACTTGAAATAAGAAATCTGTCAAATCTACTCATTACCTTTAAACCAAGTAAACCTTCCCCCTATACAAGGTATATCCACCAAGTTCATGTCTTCAATAAAATTTCTAACTCTTCCATATTTCTACTACTATGATTCTCCCCTGTGCCCAGTCTCTCCTCTCTATAAAAAACTTCATTAAAATTGCCTCATAAGCACCATTATTCATTAGTGCTTCTCTGTTTTCTATCCACCAAACTTCTCCATAAATTTATTCTATCAACCGTTGAACAAGCTGCATAAACATTAACAAAACTGTACACTTCTCCCTTCCACCCTACATTAATTCCTACAAACCCTTTACTAATGAAACTTAAATTAAGAGAAAGAGAATTTCTTCTCCAAAGGATTACCATACCTCCCGACGCTCCTCTGGAGTTACAAGTTATCCATTCCACCAACAACTTAAGTACTTGTGAATTTTAAGCTAGTATACACCTAAAATTAGGACCCGTAAATCCAACTTCATTTTCCTAACCCTCTAACATACCCTTAATTAGGAACAATCATGTAGAACATTTCACAAACAGTTAATATGCAATATCTAAAACTAAGAAAAATGAGTAAGAATTCTTACCTCAAACCAAAGAAATGGAAAAAGTGAAATGAACTTTTAGATCTTTCCTCTAACAAGTAACAGCCAACCTTCAAAATCCCTTGGGTTTCGTTCTTGCTAACTGTTGAAGGGTTTTGTAATAACAAGAAACTTTGAGAATGAAACCCTAATTAATGTAATAAAGTAAAGTAGTTAGAGTGGGTGATGATGAATCAATGTTGAGATGAAATTGAATGGGAAAGAAACAACACCTGAATGTAAATTACAGTTTGATGGGTTTTTTGGATGCAAATTACACCTGAATCAAAATTACAGTAGAATCAAACACTCTAGTCACGATGTACACCAAAAACAACAATTACAGAAGCACAGGCTTTAATGATAGGAACACTTACTTGGATTGAAAATTTGAATTAGTCGTGGGCCGAAGATTCGAAGGTGATGGTGCTAGGCGTTTGGAGTTACAACGGAGGAGGTTGCTGGTGTTGGTGATTGTGTCGTTGATGCGAGGCGGGGGGTAATGGTGAGAGGACGACGAAGGGATGAACAGTGGATGGGAAGGGTCGACGAAGGGATGAACAGTGGATGGGAAGGGTCGACGAAGGTTCAAAGGTTGTTATGAAAGTGAGGACGACGAAGGATGAAGAGAGCTTGAATAGGAGCAGACGAATGGAGAAGAAGATGAACAACTGGGTTTCGTTTTTTGTATCAGCTGGGTTTAGAAATCTGATTGTAAATTTAGGGGTTTAGAAATTATTTAACTAACCTATGCCAGCGCTTTTAAACAAGCGCTTTCGTATCCCCCCCCTATGCCAGCGCTTTTTAAAAAGCGCCTTCATATCCCCCACCTATGCCAGCGCTTTTATAAAAGCGCTTTCGTATCCCCCACCTATGCCAGCGCTTGTTAAAAAGAGCCTTCATATCCCCCACCTATGCCAGCGCTTTTAAAAAAGCGCTTTCGTATCCCCCACCTATGCCAGCGCTTTTAAAAAAGCGCCTTCGTAGGTTTCCCTTTTTTTTAATTTTGTTTTTTGTGAAGGCTATGGCAGCGCTTTTTCAATAAGCGCTTTCGTATCCCCCACCTATGCCAGCGCTTTTAAAAAAGCGCCTTCGTAGGTTTCCCTTTTTTTTAATTTTGTTTTTTGTGAAGGCTATGGCAGCGCTTTTTCAATAAGCGCTTTAGTAGAGGCGCTGGCAAAAGCAGTTTTTGGCGTAGTGTGTGTGGCTAATTTGACAGCTGACAATGGTTTGGGGTTCTCGGATGCTGACCTTACCGCCAAAGGGAAAAACCACAATGATGCCCTGCATGTTTCCATAGAATGCAGGGGCACTACTCTCGCACACGTGTTGGTGGACACCGGTTCTTCCCTGAATGTATTGCCCAAGAAGGCCTTAGATCGGTTGGATTGTGAGGTCCTGGAATTGAAACCTAGTAACATCATTGTTAGAGCCTTCGACGGTTCTAAGAGGATGGTGCACGGTGAGGTAGACATTCCTATTTGTGTGGGTTCCCAAGTCTTTGACTCAACGTTCTACATGATGGATATTCGTCCATCTTATTCCTGTTTGCTGGGTCGACCCTGGATTCACAAGGCTGGGGCGGTGACATCCACTCTATACTAGAAGCTCAAATACCCTGTCAAAGGGAAGATTGTTACTGTGCAGGATGAGGAGGAATACATGGTAAGTCACTTGAATTCATTCTGGTATATCGAGATGGACGGGGAGTTTATTGAAACCCCCTTTCAACATTTTGAGGAGGTACCTCCAACATTGGCGTCCGCTGAGACAGTGGTTGAAGAAGACTTTCCTCTGAAGATGGCTTCCCTGAAGGATGCCCGGGCTGTAATCGAGAAAGGCAAGTGCGCAAACTGGGGTCAACTTCCTGACTTCACTCGAAAGACCGACAAGTTTGGGCTGGGCTTCACTGCAGAGGCTCAGAGGGCTGTTCGCAAAGAGAGGATCAGAAGGGCTCCGGTGTTCATCACCAACCCAAGAGTGAATGCTATCGAGGAGGACGTAGAGGAAGCAGAATTTGACAGTTGGATCTATCCAACAACCATCAACGGACCAAGAAACTGGACGGCAAAAGATTTTACACCTATCACATTTGTCACGCAGTAATGAATTCTTTTGATTTTCAATTTGTAACAAACAATATGTTGAAACTTTTATTGGCTCGGCGTCCTACCCGGGGCACCGTGGCTCCATTTGTGAGGGCTTTTTGTATGACATTTCCATATATCATTAATCAAAACATTGGACGTTTGTTGCATTTCAAATCTTGTGCTCTTTTTATTTCTGTGTTATATATTGCAAAACAGCTATATTTACACACACTCACTTATACAGGTTTCAATCCACTCTGGATCTCACTGGTAATAGCTTTGCTACTGCCAGTTATGACTTCGAGAATCCGATCAACTTGGCCGAAGACGAAGGTGAAGATGATTGCGAAGTGCCTGGTGAACTCGCAAGACTGCTACTCCAGGAAGAGAGGGCCATTCAGCCGCATGAAGAGCCGGTGGAAACAGTGAACCTGGGTACTGAGACAGATATAAAAGAAGTCAAGATTGGTGCCAATCTAGAGCTCAGCGTGAAGCAACGATTGATCCAGATGCTGCATGATTACATGGAGATCTTTGGTTGGTCTTACGAAGACATGCCTGGTTTGGATGCCGACATTGTGGTTCATCACCTGCCTACCAAGGAAGACTGCTCTCCGGTAAAGAAAAAGGTCCGCCGTATGCATCCAGAGATGTCCGAAAAGATCAAAGCCGAGGTTATGAAGCAATTCGATGCCGGGTTTCTAGCAGTGACTTCTTACCCTCAGTGGGTTGCCAACATGGTGCCAGTACCGAAGAAGGACGGTAAGGTCAGAATGTGTGTCGATTACAGGGATCTAAATAGAGCAAGCCCCAAGGATGACTTCCCCCTACCTCACATCGACGTTCTTGTTGACAATACTGCTCAACACAAGGTGTTCTCCTTCATGGATGGTTTTTCAGGGTATAATCAGATCAAGATGGCTCCTGAAGATATGGAAAAGACTACCTTTGTGACTCAGTGGGGCACCTTCTGCTACAAGGTCATGCCATTCGGGTTGAAAAACGCTGGGGCAACCTATCAACGTGCCATGGTTGCTTTATTTCATGATATGATCCATCATGAGATTGAAGTGTATGTCGATGATATGATTGCAAGGTCCCAAACTGAGGAGGAACACCTTGACCATCTGCGGAAGCTGTTTGACCGACTGAAGTTGTACAAGCTGAGGTTGAACCCAAACAAATGCACCTTTGGGGTGAGGTCTGGAAAATTGTTAGGTTTCATTGTAAGCGATAAAGGTATTCAAGTGGACCCTGCCAAGGTGAAAGCCATACAAGAGATGCTGACTCCCAAGAAAGAGAAAGAAGTCAGAGGCTTTTGGGGACGACTGAATTATATTGCCCGATTCATCTCACATCTAACTGCTACCTGTGAGCCAATCTTCAAATTGCTGAAGAAAGATCAAGTAGTACGTTGGAACGATGAATGTCAGGATGCTTTCGAAAAGATAAAGGAATATCTCCAAGAGCCACCCATTCTTATGCCACCAGTGGAAGGGAGACCTCTAATACTATACTTGACAGTACTTGACAATTCAATGGGGTGTGTGCTGGGGCAGCATGACGAGTCTGGCCGAAAAGAGCACGCTATTTATTACCTGAGCAAAAAGTTTACCGACTGTGAGTCTCGGTACTCACTGCTCGAGAAAACTTGCTGCGCTCTGGTATGGGCTGCTCGCCGACTGAGACAGTATATGTTGACTCACACTACTCTGTTGATTTCAAAGATGGATCCCATCAAGTACATATTCGAAAAGCCTGCTCTGTCTGGAAGAATAGCAAGATGGCAAATGATCTTGACAGAATATGATATCCAGTACACAACTCAAAAAGCAATCAAGGGAAGTGTACTGGCAGATCATTTGGCACACCAACCTGTGGACGATTACCAATCATTGAACTTTGAATTTCCGGACGAAGATATCATGATAGTAACTGATTGTGAAGTACCTGGACCGGATGAAGGACCTGAGGAAGGATCCCGATGGTCTATGCATTTTGACGGAGCCTCGAACGCTTTGGGTAACGGCATCGGCGCTGTGATCATATCCCCCAAAGGCACTCATACTCCACTCACCGCCCGATTGTGTTTCAACTGCACCAACAACATGGCAGAATATGAGGCATGTATCATGGGTCTTCAAGCTGCAATCGATTTAAGGATCAAGTTTCTGAGTGTCTTCGGAGATTCCGCTCTCATGATCAATCAGATCAAAGGCGAGTGGGATACGAAACACTCAAATCTTATTCCTTACAAGGAGTATGTGTTGACTTTGCTTCCCCACTTTGAAAAGATAACTTTTGAGCACTTCCCAAGAGAGGAGACTCAGTTAGCGGACGCACTAGCTACGATGTCTTCAATGTTCAAAGTCAAATGGGACAATGAGGCTCCCCGGATCATTATCTGGAAGTTGGACGAACCTGCATATTGCTGCGATCTTGAGGCCGAAGAGGTAATCGAGAAACCTTGGTATCATGAGGTGAAGAGATACTTGGAAGCTCAGGAATACCCTGAAGGCGCATCGGTCAATGACAAGAAGTTCCTGAGAAGGTTTGCCGCGAAATTCTTCCTCAGCAACGGCATTCTCTACAAACGAAACCATGATTCAACTCTACTGCGTTGTGTGGATAAGGCTGAAGCAGAGAAGATCATGGTAGAACTGCATGAAGGTACATTCGGAACACATTCCAGTGGACATACCATGGCAAAGAAAATCCTTCGGGCAGGATATTTCTGGTCCACAATGGAAGCCGACTGTTACCAACATTCTCGAACTTGTCATAAATGCCAGATCTATGCTGATAAGGTGCATATCCCTCCGGTTCCTCTGAACGTCCTGACATCACCTTGGCCTTTTGCAATGTGGGGCATTGATATGATCGGCGAGATCCGACCGACGGCATCCAACGGGCATCGCTTCATCCTAGTAGCAATTGATTACTTCACGAAGTGGGTTGAGGCAGCTTCCTACGCCACCGTAACCAAGAGCGTCGTTGCACGTTTCATTCGGCATAACCTGATATGTCGGTACGGCGTCCCGGAAAGGATCATTACGGACAATGGTACCAATCTTAACAACAAGATGATCACTGAGCTCTGCAAGCAATTCAAGATACAGCACCACAACTCTTCTCCTTACCGGCCGAAGATGAATGGGGCTGTAGAAGCAGCTAATAAGAACATCAAAAAGATTGTGCAGAAGATGACAGTGACCTATAAAGATTGGCACGAGATGTTACCATTTGCTCTTCATGGGTACCGTACCTCAGCAAGGACGTCAACCGGGGCAACTCCTTTTTCCTTGGTCTATGGCATGGAGGCAGTCTTGCCGATTGAAGTCCAGATACCCTCTCTCCGGATAATGAAAGATGCAGACTTGAGCGAAGACGACTGGATCTAGACTCGGCTTGATCAATTAAACCTAATTGACGAAAAGAGACTCACTGCTATCTGTCATGGTCAGACGTACCAAAAACGGATGATCAGGGCATTTAACAAGAAAGTTAGACCACAAGAGTATCAAGTTGGGGACCTGGTAATCAAACACATCATCCTTCCTCTAAGTGATACCAGGGGCAAATGGACCCCTACGTACGAAGGGCCATTTGTGGTTAAACATGTGTTCTCAGGAGGAGCCATGATTCTAACCACCATGGATGGTGACGACCTTCCTCACCCCGCCAATGCAGACATAGTAAAAAGATACTACGCATGAATCAAAGACCCGCTAGGTTGACATACCTAGGCAAAAATAAGGGCTTCCCGGCGAACCAAAAGGGTTCGGGCAAAAATAAGGGATGAAATGAAAAAAATCTGTACACCCGGCAAGTCGAAAACCTGAAAAGGCGGCTTGGGCAAAAATGGGTATCCCGGTGGACTGAAAACCCGAAAGGGCGGTCCAGGCAAAAGTTAGGGATAAAGCGTAACACTATGTCTCATTGGATCACCTTGCATCCAGAATTCGGCATCAACTATCTGGCTCAGACTTCGACATCGATCAATCAGCTTCATCTTCAACTAAGCAGCAAAGCGATGAGACGCTTGGAGACATAAAGGCGATAGCAGAGTTGGAACCCAGTGGGAATATTGTGCACATAGCTGTTTTGTTTCCTTTTCAAAATTGTATAAACTTTATGTTATTCGGCGACGTTCTCTTACTAGGACGTCGGTCTCTTGTACAAAAAACGCCTATTTACAGGCAAATTTCAAAATCAATACAAGTTCATTTTTCCAAACAAATTACCAATTGTTTTTCCTTTTTCTGTTTTGTCTTGCGAAGAACGTCCAATGTTCATTTTTGGTATATGCATTTGACATTAAATTGCTAATTCACAAATGCTTGCATATGAAACAAAAGATAATTACAGGTGACATCAGAAACAGGGGCAATATAGAATTGTCCAGGCAGTCTAGTTGCTTTGTCCGCCGAGATACCAAGGTAGGATCGACTGAAGAATATGACCAAGTTGCCTCAACTCACCACAAAGTAAGACAAGATTCAACAATACTCTCTTCAATAAGAGTTAGTCTATCATCAGCCCTACAATAGGCACCCTGTTCCCCTAGCAAGTCAGTAATACTTTCCTCCAGAAGAGTTAGTCTACGGTCAGCCTAAAGGAAGTTGGGAATCCCCAGAAGATATCAACATTCCCCAGCGGAGTGTAGGCATTCATCAGCAAGCATCCCCGGCAGTCTTGATCTAAGATTGTTCCCCGGCGGAATACAAACACCCCAGTGGAACCATTTACCAGTACAGTCTGAAGGTTTCCCCAGGAAAGTGGAATTCGTATCCCCAGCAGGTCTTGAAGCTTATCCCCAGTAGATTCTGGAAGCTTATCCCCTGCAGAGTACGGACGTCTCTCTCGAGCTTCATTCAAAGTTATTCCTCACAAGGGCTTATAACTGGGTTATCCTCAGCTAATTACCATGGAAGATCGCCCTCGGCAAAGTTCTTCTTATCCCCAGCAGAATTTATCATTGTCATCCCCAGCGGAGTTCATCATTGAAATCCTCAGTGAAGCTCTCGTCAAAACTTCAGCGAAGTATCTCTTCCCACAGAGTAATTCCCCTCAGAGTAATCTCTCTAACAAGTTTATTCCCCAACGGAGTCATCTTCTCCTACCGGTATATTCTTGCAACCATCATCCCTAGCGGAAACGAAGAGCTCTACTCTTCAACATCAGCCCAGGATTTAATTCTCCGGCCGATCGTCAAGGATTTATTTTCCTAGACGAAAATACATTCATAAACATTTCACATTTCATACATCTTGCTTACGTACATGATAAAGTGCATACCACACTATCTCATTTTGAACATCATGACATCATGCATTTCATACATCATGACATTGCATGCAACTGATGTTTTGCCTTTTCAGGGAAAAAGACAACCCAAAAGACAACTACTTTCAACTATCACAATTCCAGACTCGATTCCTGTATCTAGCCAGGGCACGTCTGAAGAGTTTGAAGATTCAATTCTTGTATCCAGCCAGGGCATATCTGTTGACGTCTATTTCCAGATTCGATTCCTGTATCTAGCCAGGGCACATCTAAAGAGTTTGAAGATTCGATTCCTGTATCCAGCCAGGGCATATCTGTTGACGACTATTCCCAGATTCGATTCCTGTATCCAGCCAGGGCACATCTGAAGAGTTTGAAGATTCGATTCCTGTATCTAGCCAGGGCATGTCTATCAACTGACCACAATTCCAGATTCGATACCTGTATCCAGCCAGGGCATATCTGTTGACGACTATTCCCAGATTCGATTCCTGTATCCAGCCAGGGCATATCTGAAGAGTTTGAAGATTCGATTCCTGTATCTAGCCATGGCATGTCTATCAATTGACCACAATTCCAGATTCGATACCTGTATCCAGCCAGGGCATATCTGTGAGCAACCAATTGTAGATTCAACACCTGTAACAAGCCAGGAAAACATTTGTCTTTCTCAAAGTACACAAGTTCTCGCTAAGGAATCTCTTATGCGATCAACACTTCCAAATGGCATCTATAAGCCCATTCCCGACAAGGTTCTGCCACGCCTTCAGATGGCATCTATAAGCCCATCTCCCTATCCACCATCTCTCCAAATGGCATCTATAAGCCCATTCCCGACATCACATTTGCTGATACTCCAACATGCGAGTGCAAATTTCAGGGCACTCTAGTGTCCAATCTCCTTTTACCCTCGAGTCACGAAAGGCAAACTTGCCAATCTAACTCTTCAGGTTCAAGAAGATTGAACAGGGGCAACTGTTGTAACCCAAAATTTGCCCTCCCATTTCTCTCAACATTTTCTCATCACAAGACCCTTAGAGCTCAAGATCCAGTTAGGGTTTCCTCTGCTCAAGACTTCTCCTTGCACTGTTGACCCAAATTAGGGTTTGTGTTTGCACAAAGATATTTTGACCTAAAATGCCTAAGATGACTTTCATGCTTCATGTTGGACTCCCAAGTTTATCCGCACCAAGTTTCAAGTCTTGATTCCAATTTTTGCCCAGTCAATTGGACAGTTGACCTAGAAATCAGCTGTATTGGGAAAAAGTCAATTGTGGCCAATTGACAGTCAAATCTCATGAAAATTGACCCACATCAACATTATGAACTCACATGGACCATTTGATCAAGTTTGGATCACAATTCCACAAGAAATTTGATCAGATCACCAAAAGGGCAAAATGGTCATTTTTAGGGTTTTGACTGCACAAAGGCAATTTTTGACTGTTTGACCTAGCCAATGGCAAACCAAGATCACATATGGACTCAAGGACCCCATGGAATTGTCTTGACATACTCAACAAGTTCAAAAGATCCCAAATGCACAAGATTGACAGTTGAATTTCCCAGTCAATTGATCAATTTTGACTGTATACTGAAAAGTCAAACTTTGACTTTTTTGGTCAAAATCAAGTGTCAAGATTCATTTTTCATCAAAACATGCCAAATCATGAAACTTGTTCATCAAGAAATCAAGAATTGCAAATTAGGGTTTGAAATGAAGATTTTTCATGACTTAGAATTTTTCTAAGTTATGAAAAACCCTAATTTTTTCCTAACTTTGTCCCACTTTCTCACCAAGATTCATTTGGATTCAAGGAAAAGTCAAAACATGAAAGTTGTAGTACATTGCAAAATCTACAACTTTTATTCACAAAGTTTCCTCAAAAGAAGCTTGTAGCTCAAGTTACAATTTTTGGAACAAGGGTACCAAACCATTCTTAACTTAGAGAAAATTTGACCTATTTTAGGCAGGATTTTTGCCTAACTTCAAGACCATTTTTCACATACTTCCACTTGGAATTTCAATTTTTATTTCAAATATGGATTGTATTACACATTCCAAGCTTTCCAAAATGTCCAAGAACTCATCAAACAACCTCATGGTTAGAGAGAATCGAATTTGGCAAGTTGGGAAAAACTCACTTTTGTTATGACCAATTTACATGTTCATACACTTAGGCAATTTTGAACTCAGCTTGCATTTCTTGATTACAGGTCCTATATCCCATTTACACTCATAAATTTAATGCTAACTCATTGTGCCAAGACCATATTTTATGTGTTCAAGCATTACATAAAGGTTTAGTCCCAAAATAGAAAAAGCATAATGTCCATTTTTGCAAAAGTAGAACTTTATGTCAATTAGCAATCCAAGCAAGTACAGTGAAAATCCTTTTGGCACAAGTTTATGAACAAAACACACTGATCAAGGGGAAGGTTAGCAGCACATTAGGGGGGCCTCTATCAGTCTAAAACTCAAGAGGACACTTTGTTGCTTAAAGTTGAAGAAACATAGCATAACAAGACACAACTCTCATTCCTGTGAACCAGAGCTTAAGCAAAGTTATCAAACACTTTCTAATCATCAAACCTAAGCTGAAACACGAGCCAACCATCTCCATTGCCTTCTCAAACACAGAATCACCCTCAAACTGCCCAAACAGGGTACCTGCTGCAGATTGAGTTCCATAACTCAATCCATTCATGCATTCTTGCTAAAACCACTTCAAACATATCCCACATCATCCCTTGAAACTATTCCAAGCCTCAAACACGACCTGTAACACTCCCAAGCAACATCACCATTTTCATTTTTTTGTTTTGCAGTTGAAGTTCCATAACACGATTCTCTTGGTTTCCAAACAAAGTAAAGCTTGGAATAGCATCCCTGGACATCAAGGAAGCTGTACCAATCATCACCTTGCATTGAAAACACCTCCATCATCAGATGCGATTCCAACTGAACAGGTAAGTTCATGGACTTCTATCTCCCTATCCAGGCATTGTTAGCTCTAGGTTTGTGAATGAAAAATGTTCTACTCATGCCCCTGAAGCTGTACATATCTTTACTTTCCATTTATTTTGCATGTGCTATGAGAATTTAAGGTCTGAACATTGATGGAAACTTAGGTCAAGAATTAGGGATGGAGAAATTCTCTCTCATCTTAGAGAGTTAAGTCAAGTTCTTTATATGTCTGGATTTGTCTCTTAATGCTCTACATTTTTCATGTTGTGAGTTTTGCTTGAAAGTCCAGGAATCTGGAGATAGAAAACGCGCGTTTTGTTCATGTTCAAACAGTCTGGAGGTTGAAGAAGCTGCCTTTGGGCTGGGCCTGTTTCACTTTTCTTATTTGCACCATAGTTTTACTTTTAAACCCCCTTGGCCCATTATGCTTATTTTTATGATTTTTTGATCTTTTCTTTTTTGTTCTGACTTATTTACTTTTTCTCATAATATTAAAAATATAAAAATTATTTTTTAAACCATTTTTTTATTTATTAGGCATTTATTTGTTTAAATGAGTATTTGTACATAAATAAATATATAGATATACTTTTATTCAAAATACTAAAAAATAATGCAAACATGTTTATTTTTTGATTTTATTTTATATCACCTCTTGAAAACATTTTACATAAAATATACTTTTTTTTTAATAAATATTAAATAGTTTATTTATATATATATATATAATATATTTAATAAATTATACAAATACATATATATTTATTAGAATATTTAGGACAAAGATACAAAATATATACATTTTTATTCTTATTAATATTTAATATTAAAAATACCCTTTTTACAAATATACTTCATTTTTATTTTATTTTTGTACATAACTAATAAATATTATACATATTAAATATTTAATACCTCTTATTTGCAAAATTAAGGTTTGGCCCTAAATACATAAAAACTCCAAAAATTAATTCTTTTTATTTTGTTTATTTGACATATAAAAAAAAAACACTTTTTTTTCATACATATAAAAAGCCTTTTTGCATCTTGCATATTTATTCCCTTTTTGTTTAATTATTGTATATTAAATAATTTGTACAATTCAATTTTGATATAATAGCTAGGTTTAAATTCCTTGTAAAAATACCCCCATTTGAACATTTGTACCCCCCTTCCTATATATTGTGTTGTAATAACTTAGGAACTTTATTTTTCGCACTTTAAAGTTTTCTAAATATGCCATGTTAGAATTAGGGTTTTGTATGCGAATCAAAAACAACAAAAATAGTTTGACCTAAATTCAAGATAAACAAGCATGAAAATGGACAACACTAATCACACTTGCACCCCTAGGGTATTCCACTTGTTGCCTTCAATAATGGGCCATATTGCATGTTAGGTCTCTTTGGGCAAAACAAAAACAATCAAATGATCATAGTCCCTCGATGACGCTTTCGAAAGTTGCCTAAAAATGATCAAGTCCCTCCAAGGAATTGCCCAAAGATACTTGGCACCATTGCAATTATGGTCTAAACGATGACCCGCGCCCGTCCCTCTCACATCCTAACACAAGATTGTCCACCAAATGCAATGGTGGAACAAAATTGTCAAAAGGGTTAAAAACATAGGAGAAATCTTTGAGAAATTTAGGAGTAGACAACCTCTTAGTTACTTGAATCAAACTTGCAAAACAAAACACTTGCCTATTTTTTTCAAAACCACACATCACTACACTTTCAAAACAGCTCTCAAAAACAAATGAAAACCTTTTCAAAAGACATACACCTTTGTATACATCCCAACATGGATCATTACAAAGGTTGTCACCACATTGGCCTCTTTTCAAAACATTTTCAAACCCACACACATAAAGCACCATTTCAAACAATTGAAAATCAAGGCAAGTTGATCTAAGCAAGTAACTAAGAGCCCATGGATAACCATGGATAGAAAGGATGCTAATACCTTCCTTTTCTATAATCTACTCCCCGAACCCAAGAAAACATCTCAAAGGTTTTTGCTGTGCTTTTTAACCTTTTCTTAGGATAAAATAAAAAGTCGGTGGCGACTCTTGCTCAACCAAAACATTTGCGAAAACAAACGCAAAACCCAAGTCAGTTCTCCCACCATATCACACCGACCAATTCAGTCAGCTTCAAACAAGCAGTAAAGTGATGAGACACTTGAACACATAGGGGAAATAGCATAATTGAAACCCAGTGGGATTGTTGCACATAGCTATTTTTTTCTCTTTGTACACTATTTTGTATAGTTTTCACTTCTTACGGCGATGTTCTCCTACTAGAACGTTAGCCTCTTTGTACAAAACGCCAGTTGTAGGCAAACTTCAGAAATCAATACAAATCATTTCTTTGAAAGTATAAAATTGTTTATTTATTTTTTTCTGTTTTAGTTTTGCAAAGACGTCCAATGATTTATTCTTGACATATGCATTTGAATATGATTACTATTCACAGATATTTGCATAGAAAAACAGAAAGACAGTCTCGACAGTTATTCCTTCCAACAGGTACAGGGGGAAGAGACAGTTTGAGACGAAGTCACCATTGCATACGACCCCATGACATCTATGTTCCCCACAGAGCAGAAACAACCAAGTTTTAACTCTTTCATCCCCAAGCAGGATTTATCTCCTCCAACAAACTCCCTCCCACAGAGAGTTAAAGTCTGTGTTCCCCAGCCGAGCTTCATAATTTCAAACAGTTATAAAACCTCCTCCCAGGTAGGGTTTGTTTCTCAGACTACGAAAGTTCATCTCCCAACAGAGTTTATTTCTCTACATCGGCAGAATATTCCAACAAGCATCTCTCTCCACATACCTACTCTCAAGCAGAATCAATTCTCAAACAGAGTCAATCCCCAGCAGGTTATCCTCAAACCGAAAGAGGAAATCCTCAGCGAATAATATATATTCATCATCCCCAACAGAAATAAAGGATTCAACTTCCAAATACTCTCCAGCAGTAGTCCAAGATTTATTTTCCTAGATCAAGAAACGTCTCAACAACATCCCATGTTTCATACATCATGGCATGTGCATACACATCGCATACATCATAATCTCATTTATTTTGAGAACATCGTCACAATGCATTTCATACATCATGACATTGCATATGAATACCTCTTTTCTTTTTTTTCTTCAGGGAAAGATCAAATCAACGAACACCGCTACTTATGCGACCAAGTAGTCTTCTCAAAAGCTACGTCTGATGGAGGGTTACTTTCAGCAATTTCCTCAGAAAGATGTCCTCCCAAGATTTTCTCTGGTTTAGTCAGGTCGACACTAAGATCTCTCTGATTTCCTTTCCAATTGAAGAAACTGTAAAGCCTGGATTTCGACCAGATAATAATATAAGGCGCTACGAAGCCTATAATCCGACTAGATAGTAGTTCACTTCTTCAAAGACACTGTGAAGCCTGGATTTCGACCAGATAATAGTATAAAGTGATGCAAAGCCTGGGGTCCAGCCAGATAGCAGTTTACCCTATCAATTACTATAAAGCCTGGATCCGACCAGATAATAGTCAACCAACAATTTAAGACGTTGTGAAGCCTAGATTTCGACCATATAATAGTATAAGGTGTTGCGAAGCCTGGAATCTGACCAAATAGCAGTTTACTCCATAAAATCACTGTAAAGCCTAGATTTCGACCAGATAATAGTATAAGATGCTGTGAAGCCTGGAATCCGACCAGATAGTAGTTTACTCTGTCAAATTACCGAAGCCTGGATACAACCAGATAATGGTACACCTCAGATTCAAGTTGAAGCCTGGACCCGACCAGATAACAACTTAATTTCTTCAAATTACCGAAACCTGGATACGACCAGATAACAGTACACCTCAGATTCAAGCTGAAGCCTAGATACGACCAGATAATAGCTTAATTCCTTCAAATCACTAAAGCCTGGACACAACCAGATAACAGTTTAATCTCATTTCCCCAGTAAGTCACTGTGAAGACTAGAATACGACCAGATAGCAGTCAACTTTATCATCCTTAGAAAGTCACTAAAAAGCCTGGATCCTGACCAGATAGCAGCTCACTTTAATCTCTTCAGTCAAGATATGATTCCCCAGTAGGGTAATGGACAACCGAAGCTCCTAGACTTTATTCCCCTGAAAAATGTTCCCCAGCGAACTCCTCCTCAGACAGCTGGAACAAGAATCCCCGCAAAGGAATATCCCATGAAATCAACATTCATCTGGATGGTATATTTAAGCCCATCTCTGACGACTCTCCGTCATATTTCGTGGATGGCATCTTTAAGCTCATCTCTGACAGTCTCCTATCACCTTTTCCAATTTGCATCTGTAATCCCATTCCCGATATTATTCACCAACAGTTTACTTCAGACGAGTGCAAATTTCTGGGCACTCTAGTGTTCAACTGTCTTCAACCTTCAGATCACGAAAGGCAGACAAGCCAATCTACAACTTCAGGTTTAAGAAGATTGAACAGGGGCAACTGTTGTACCCTAAAATTTGCCCTCTCAAGTTTTCCAAGATCTTCCCCTACATGGTGTTAGAACAAAGTTTGAATCTACTACCCTATGTTTAAGTTTTGATGATAACAAAGTGAAAAGATATATTATTTATATGATTCATGTATGAACTATCTGCTGCCTAAATTATTATGTTCTGATTTGCAGATACTCTGATTGATATAAGCAAGATCACACCTAATCAGCATTAGAATTTTGGTTCCTGACACCAGCATCAGAAGTTGCCATATCAGAATGTCAGAATCAGAAGATCAACTCACGTATATGCTGAAGTCTGATGAACAGAACTGCGCTCAACACTCTGATAAAGAAACACAACAGTTCATCAGCAGCTAAGCAGAGTCAGAATGAGCCAAGCCAGAACTTGCATTAAGTAAGCAACGGTACTGTGCATTGAAAGAAAATTAATACCAACGTCCTCATTCCAGACAAGATCTGCTCGATAAGGAAAGTTTGTTAATAGCATTGAATCAAGAATATTGCTCCAATGTTCAACATCTCAGTGCTATATAAACAAGAATTTGAAGATTGAATTGGCTAATGCTCTCCAAATCTTTACACGAATAAAAAGCTGATCAAAATCTTCCTTCTCTCAGTTTGCTAAACACTACACATTCTCATATTCAATCATTGTTTTAGCAATCTAGTTTCTAAGCTTTAAGTTGTGTATACACCACAGTTATGATACAGTTTTGTAGAAAACATTCACACACTTAGATTTATCTTTTTTGTAAGAAAGTGTTTCCTTGACAAACCGGGTTGTGGTTTGCATCAAGAAGGCTTTAGCAGTTGTTAAAGCAGTCTGTAATATTCAGTTGAATATAGTGGATTAAGACCTCGTTGGAGAGAGGCGAAATCACCTTGACGGGTGGACTGGAGTAGTTTGAGATCAAACGAACCAGGATAAAAATATCTTGTTCATTGCATTGATTTTCAGTTTTACAATTCAACCCCCCCTTCTTGTGTTTTTCACTACTTCAATTGGCATCAGAGCGCCTGGTTCTGAGCTAAAACACTTAACCGTGTCAGTACAAGATCCAGCGTCAGAAATACACAATGGCAGGAAACGTTTCTCACACCATCAATGACAACAATGAGGACAGAGACAGATTCAGCGGCAAACCTCCAGTCTTTGATGGAGAAAACTTTGATTACTGGAAAGACAGAATTGAAAGCTTCTTTCTGGCACATGATGCTGATCTGTGGGATATGGTGACAGACGGATACACGCACCCTGTGAATGCAAGCAGTCAGAAGATTGATAGAAAAACAATGTCTGACCAACAAAAGCGTGACTTCAAGAATCACCACAAGGCCAGAACCATCCTCCTCAGCGCCATCTCCTATAATGAATATGAAAAGATCTCCAACAGAGACACAACAAAGAATATTTTTGACTCACTCAGAATGACGCATGAGGGCAACGTTCAGGTCAAAGAGACTAAAGCTCTGGCGCTCATTCAGAAGTATGAGGCGTTCAAAATGGAAGAATCTGAATCCATTGAAACAATGTTCTCAAGATTCCAGATTCTGGTAGCTGGTCTCAAGGTTCTGGACAAAGGATACTCTACTGCTGACCATGTCAAGAAAATCATCAGAAGTTTACCCAAGCAGTGGAGACCAATGGTTACAGCTCTGAAGCTAGCTAAAGATCTCAACAAAATCACTCTGGAGGAACTTATCAGCTCCCTCAGAAGTCATGAGATAGAGCTAGAAGCTGACGAGCCTCAGAAGCAAGGTAAGCCTTTAGCATTAAAATCTAACAAAAAATTTGAGTCTAAAGTTTTGCAGGCAGTTGAAGAAACATCTGATGGATCCTCATCAGAAGAAGACGAACTCTCCCTCCTTTCCAGAAGAGTAAATCAACTGTGGAAGCAAAGACAAAGGAAGTTCAGGAATCCCAGAAGATCTGATCAGAACGAGTCTTCTTCCAGATACAGAAGGACAGATTCTTCCTCTGGATACAGAAGATCTGAAGGCTCCTCTAGCAGCAAAAAGCCAAACACCAAGGACATCATCTGCTATGAGTGCAATGAGCAAGGACACTATAAGAGTGACTGCCCAAAGCTTCAGAGGGAAAAGCCCAAAAAGAAGTTTGGAAGAGAGAAGAAGAAAAGTCTCATGGCTACATGGGATGACTCTGACTCGTCTGAAGCTGACTCAGAATCAGATGATGAGAGGGCAAACATAGCTCTCATGGCTAACATCTCAGAAGATAGTGAAGCTTCTGAATCAGACTCAGAATCAGATACTGAAGAGGTATTTCCTAACTTTGCTGTTAACTTTACAAAGGCTGAACTTGCTGAAAGCCTTAATGAGATTCTGGAACGGTATCAGCAAATTAGAGTTAAATTCAGAGACCTGAAAAGGAATCTTGAATCTGACTCTAATAAGACTGAGAGTCTCAAATTGGAGAATTCTGAGCTGAGAAATAAGATTTCAAAATTAGAAAACACTTTACAAAACTCTCAGAAGGAACCAATTTCTGAAACTCCCAGCAACGCTGATGAGATCATCAAGGAGTATGATCACAGTTTCCAGAAGTTCCTCGCTAAAAGCATAGATAGAAGCAAAATGGTTTCAATGATCTATGGAGTTAGCAGAAACGGCAGGAAAGGAATAGGATACCAAGGTAAGGTTCCTACACCAAAGAATGTCATGGACTTAACCATTAAACACACTCCTCTGAATTCACATTTTGTGTATGGCCACACACATGATATTAAATACACTAGCAGTAAGCACTCTGTGAAACCAAAATTCAACCAGAGTTTTGGTAAAACTAACAAATCAGGACCCAAGAAAATCTGGGTACCTAAGGATAAAATAATACATGTTGCAGATATCTTTAGCAGCAAGTCAGAAACACCAGTCATGGTACCTGGACTCTGGCTGCTCGTGACACATGACGGGAAGAAGGCATATGTTCCAAAGCCTGGAACTTAAGCCTGGAGGCCACGTTGGCTTTGGAGGCAATCAGAGGGGAAAGATAATTGGCTCTGGAACTGTAGGTAATGGAAATCTTCCCTCTATTAATAATGTTCTGCTAGTAGATGGATAGATGCATAATCTGTTATCCATAAGTCAATTAAGTGATAACGGTTATGATATAATCTTTAATAAAAAATCATGTAAAGCTGTTAGTCAGAAAGATGGGACTATCCTGTTTAATGGTAAGAGGAAAAACAACATTTACAAAATCAAACTTTCTGAACTAAAGAGTCAGAATGTAAAATGTCTTCTGTCTGTTAACAACGAGCAGTGGATCTGGCACAGAAGATTGGGGCATGTTAGTATGAGAAGAATATCTCAGATTAACAAACTCAATCTGGTCAGAGGACTTCCTAATTTGAAGTTCAATTCAGATGCTCTGTGTGAAGCATGTCAGAAAGGCAAGTTTGCAAAACCTTCTTTTAAATCCAAAAATGTTGTTTCTACCTCCAAGCCATTAGAACTTCTGCACATTGACTTATTTGGACCAGTTAAAACTGCTTCAGTCAGTGGTAAGAAGTATGGGTTAGTAATCGTAGATGACTATAGCAGATGGACATGGGTAAAGTTCTTAAGACACAAGGACGAGTCACACTCTGTGTTTGTTACCTTCTGTAAACAAGTTCAGAATGAAAAGGATCTTAGAATCGTTAAAGTCAGAAGTGATCATGGTGGAGAATTTGAAAACAAATATTTTGAGTCATTCTTTAATGACAGAGGCATTCTGCATGATTTCTCTTGTCCTAGAACTCCCCAACAAAATGGAGTTGTAGAACGAAAGAACAGAACATTGCAAGAAATGGCCAGAACCATGATCAATGAGACAAACGTTGCTAAGACCTTCTGGGCAGAGGCAATAAACACAGCGTGCTACATTCAGAATAGAATCTCAATAAGACCTATTCTGGAAAAGACTCCATATGAATTATGGAAGAACAGAAAGCCCAACATTTCATATTTTTATCCATTTGGATGTACTTGCTTTATATTAAATACAAAGAATTATTTGAACAAGTTTGACTCTAAAACACAGAAGTGTATCATGTTAGGATACTCTGAACGCTCAAGAGGGTACAAAGTATACAATACAGAAACACAGATTGTGGAAGAATCAATCAGTGTTCGTTTTGATGATAAGCTTGACTCTGAAAAGTCAAAGCAGAATGAAGTTTTTGCAGGTATAGAAATTGAATTTACAGGTTCTGAAGACAAGTCATCAGAAGCTCTCAACACAGACACTCCTTCAACATCTGAAAGGAGCACTGCTAGCAATCCTACAACAGCTGCTGATCAACCTCAGAAGAGATTACCCAGAAGCAGCTTGGATCACCCAGAAGAGACTATCTTAGGAAGAAAGGAAGATCCAATCAGAACAAGAGCAAGCTTCAGAAACTCTGAAGAAACTCTCATGGGACTTGTGTCTCTGATTGAACCTTCTTCTATTGATGAAGCACTTCTGGATAATGACTGGATTCTGGCAATGCAAGAAGAGCTGAATCAATTCACCAGAAACGACGTATGGGATCTCGTTCCCAGACCAAAAGGATTCAACGTCATTGGAACAAGATGGGTGTTCAGAAACAAGCTAAATGAACAAGGTGAAGTCATCAGAAACAAGGCACGACTGGTTGCACAAGGTTATAGTCAGCAAGAGGGGATAGACTATACAGAAACCTTTGCCCCAGTCGCCAGGTTAGAATCTATCAGACTTATAATTTCATTTGCTGTTAATAGAGGCATCACTCTGTATCAGATGGATGTCAAAAGTGCATTCTTAAATGGTTATATAGAAGAAGAAGTCTATGTACACCAACCCCATGGTTTTGAAAATACAAAACATCCAAAACATGTTTTCAAACTAAAGAAGTCACTATATGGTCTGAAACAAGCTCCCAGAGCTTGGTATGAAAGGCTGAGTAACTTTCTATTAGAAAATGAATTCACCAGAGGGAAAGTGGACACTACTCTATTATGTAAATCAGTTAAGAATGACATCTTAGTTTGTCAAATTTATGTTGATGATATTATTTTTGGTTCTACTAATCCTTCTCTTGGAAGAAAATTTGCTAAGTGTATGCAAGCAGAATTTGAGATGAGCCTCATGGGGGAACTGAAATTCTTTCTAGGAATTCAGATCAATCAAACTCCAGAGGGAACTTACATTCATCAGAGCAAATACATCAGAGATCTTCTGAAGAAATTTGACCTCTCAGAATGTAAGCCATCAAAGATTCCAATGCATCCCACGTGCATTCTGGAAAGAGAAGAGGTAAGCAAAAATGTAGAACAAAAAGTCTACAGAGGTATGATTGGTTCTCTCCTCTATCTGACTGCTTCAAGACCTGACATATTATTCAGTGTTTGTATCTGTGCTAGATTCCAATCAGATCCTAGAGAATCTCACTTAACAGCTGTTAAGTGAATTTTCAAGTATCTGAAAGGTACTACTAATCTGGGTTTGTTTTATAGAAAATCTAGTGATTACAGCTTAGTAGGCTACTGCGATGCTGATTTTGCTGGAGACAGAGTGGAACGTAAAAGTACTTCTGGAAGCTGCCAGTTTCTGGGAGAAAATCTGATCTCTTGGTCCAGCAAAAGGCAATCAACAATTGCGCTATCAACAACAGAAGCTGAGTACATAGCAGCAGCAGGATGTAGCACACAAATGCTCCGGATGAAAAGTCAGCTTGAAGACTTCCAGATTTTTGAGAGTAACATTCCTATACTCTGTGATAATACTTCTGCTATTTGCTTAAGTAAGAATCCCATTTTACATTCTAGAGCTAAGCATATAGAAATAAAACATCCCTTCATTAGGGACTATATTCAGAAAGGAATTTTGAACTTAAAATTTATAGATACAGACCATCAATGGGCTGATATCTTTACTAAACCCATTTCAGAAGATAGGTTTAATTTCATTCTGAAACATCTCAGCATGAAAGTCTGCCCAGAGTGAAAATGTTTAATTCCATATATTTACCTTCAGAATGTAATTGTTTTACTGTGAACTTCTGATCAATCTTCTTTCAGAAAGATAGAACATGCAGATTGTATCAGATGCAAGTCTAAAGATCTGAGAGTCTAAGCTCAAAGACAGACGTGCTGATCACTACATCAAACAAGTGTCATCCAATCATCAGCAAATCTCTGAAGCAGAACGCGTGCACGCTTCTGAGAAGGCAAAGCACTGATTGGGTGCATTGAGACACATGTCTGGTAACCGTTTTTAAGTATCTTTCTCAAATCCCCCAAAATCAGCAAGCATTTAATAAAAGTAATCATGCTTTTAAAACGCAATCATGATTTTTCTCTTTCTTAAAAACGTATATTTTTTCAAAATATTCTGAAACTCTATTTAAACACATTAACCTCTCATTCCAATTCTTTACAGTTTCTCACTAATACTCAAGCATTCTCTGCATTTTTCTGTGTTCATCTCTTGCAAAACCTCTTTTTCTCAGTTTCTTCTCAAAATCTTTTAGTGTGAACATGGCAACCTCCAGCAGTGCTTCTGCAGGTCCTCAGAAGAAAGCATCATCTGAACAGTATCAAGTGCCATTCAGAACACTCCTCACTCCTGTGAAGAATCTTGAAGTGTTATCTGAATTGATCATTGATTTTGGAAGCTTGAAGGAGAACGGTTTTAACCTAACAGAAGAAGTTAGGGCACAGAAATGGGAAAGGTATTTTGACAGATTGGTTGGACCAACATTCCCTATGTTAGTCAAGGAATTCTGGATTCATGCGAAGGCTTCAACGCATCTAGTCACCTCCTTCGTTATGGGGAAGAAGAGGAAGGCACCTTCAGAAGGATCATCCCAGCAGACACCCAAGAAAAGAGGTAATTTATCTACTGCTTCTGTTTTAAATTCTTCTACTATTCCAACATCTATTCCTCTCCAAACCTCTCATAGAATCTCAATCCCCATCCCTACAATAGATGAAACTGAACCAGAAGATGACCCTTCTGAGGCATTAAAACTCAGAAGACCCAGAACCAAACATCCCAAAACAATCTCAACAACATCAGCAATTGACAAAGTGCTGTCTGACATTGATCAACACACTTCTGATCACTCCGCCAATCCAAACTCTGAACCACAGATTGTCCCTCCTCCACAACCAGAACAACAACAATCTGCTGAAGAACCTGAACAACAACAACCTCTCTCATCAATTCCAGAAGAACCCCTTATCCCTGAACAACCAGAAATTCCAACAACTTCTCCTCAACCAGCAATTCCGTCTCCCTCTCCTCCACCAGAAATTCATCCACCATCACCTCAACCTGAGTTTCATCACTCTGAAACTCCTTCTCCTCAACCATCTGAACCTCATTCACCTCAACCATCACCTCTGGCAATCCAGCTGCCAGGAGGAACAACAATCACCTTGGCACAGTTGCCATCCTCACCAGAATCTACACCACCAAATACTCCCAAAACACCAAGCAGTCCAATCATAATCTCTGATTCTCCCACTCCATCTCCAAAACAAACAGCTGCCAAGCAAACCACAGAAAACCCCAACAGGACATTCATAGACTTAACCAGTCTTGACCGTCTTGCTGATATGAAACATAAAATAGCCATCCCTAAACCAAAACAACCAGATGTTGGCTCTGGTATTATGAATTTTGAAACAGGTGTGCAGCAATGGATTGCTTCTTTGAAGCAAGTCTGTCCTGGAATGATTGACCCAGCTGCTTCTGATCAGCTCTGGTCACAATTCAGACTTTGGGTACGTGCTGAAGCCCTCAAGTTGCAGGATATCAACTATGAGCAGGCACAACAGAATTTCAGCAAGCTTCTGAATGAAGTTGGAAGTCAGCTTCTGAAAGAAGACGTGCTCCCTCTGGACAGTGAACCTTGGTCTGAGAAACAACTAGCTTCAAAGGTGCAACCAGAAGAAGACAAGACCATTCAAGCTGAAGCAAGTCAAGCAGAAGATGTTGCAGAAAGCTCTCAGAAGCTTCCTGCTTCTGATGCTTCTCAAGCTGCCTTGGACAGGCAGACTCTGGAAGAATTGAAGCTGAATGACATGCGTCTACAGCAGAGGATGGATGAAAACGACCAGAAGATGAAAGAAAGAATGGATGTGCAGGATAGCAAGATTGACACTGTTGTCAGCATGGTGCACAAGCAGAATGAGACTGCTGATCAGATCAAAGCCATGCTGGAGAACCTGTTCACACGCTTTCCTCCCCAACCTTAGTTTTTTCATTCATGTCTTTTTCATGTTTTCTTTGATTCTCTGATGTACTATTTGAATATGTTTTGTCTGATTCTGAACCTTTTAATATAATAAGTTTTTCTGATCTTAATTGTTCTAGCACTCACCTACACTTTTTGATTGCTGACAAAAAGGGGGAGAACAAGAATGATATTTTAAACAATAACGGTTTACTAAGACAAAAATTCTCAAACATTCTAACTCCATTATACTTGAAAATTTTTCTTGTTTGCTTAAAGTCTACAGGTACAAGGAAGCTCCTGGACACTCTGAAGACTCAAAGCTATGAAGCTCTGATCCGCTCTGATACTCTGATCCAAAGCAAAGCTCTGACAAGAAAAGCTCTGATACGCTGATCTGAAGCTCTGCTCTGATATGCTGATCCAAAGCTTCTTATAGTCAAAGACTCTAATACTCTGATGTTTAAAGAAAGGCAAAAAGATCTGATCCTGAAGAACACTTGTAATCAAAAAGGGAAGTAATAAACTCAGGGGGAGTATCTCTCAACTCTGATATCTTTTTACTCCTTATCTTTGATAACCTCTTACTCTGATGCATCTCTCTGATACCTTTTCACGTTATTTTCATTTAAAATTATCTAGTTTTTGTCATCATCAAAAAGGGGGAGATTGTTAGAATAAAGTTTGAATCTACTACCCTATGTTTAAGTTTTGATGATAACAAAGTGAAAAGATATATTATTTATATGATTCATGTATGAACTATCTGCTGCCTAAATTATTATGTTCTGATTTGCAGATACTCTGATTGATATAAGCAAGATCACACCTAATCAGCATCAGAATTTTGGTTCCTGACATCAGCATCAGAAGTTGCCATATCAGAATGTCAGAATCAGAAGATCAACTCACGTATATGCTGAAGTCTGATGAACAGAACTGTGCTCAACACTCTGATAAAGAAACACAACAGTTCATCAGCAGCTAAGCAGAGTCAGAATGAGCCAAGCCAGAACTTGCATTAAGTAAGCAACGGTACTGTGCATTGAAAGCAAATTAATACCAACGGCCTCATTCCAGACAAGATCTGCTCGATAAGGAAAGTTTGTTAATAGCATTGAATCAAGAATATTGCTCCAACGTTCAACATCTCAGTGCTATATAAACAAGACTTTGAAGATTGAATTGGCTAATGCTCTCCAAATCTTTACACGCATAAAAAGCTGATCAAAATCTTCCTTCTCTCAGTTTGCTAAACACTACACATTCTCATATTCAATCATTGTTTTAGCAATCTAGTTTCTAAGCTTTAAGTTGTGTATACATCACAGTTGTGATACAGTTTTGTAGAAAACATTCACACACTTAGATTTATCTTTTCTGTAAGAAAGTGTTTCCTTGACAAACCGGGTTGTGGTTTGCATCAAGAAGGCTTTAGCAGTTGTTAAAGCAGTCTGTAATATTCAGTTGAATATAGTGGATTAAGACCTCGTTGGAGAGAGGAGAAATCACCTTGACGGGTGGACTGGAGTAGTTTGAGATCAAACGAACCAGGATAAAAATATCTTGTTCATTGCATTGATTTTCAGTTTTACAATTCAACCCCCCCTTCTTGTGTTTTTCACTACTTCACATGGTTGGTCATAAACCCTTGCCTAAAGAAAAGGAAAATCTGTGAGTAGTGTTTTCAAGGATCCTTTGATTGACATGTCAGCAAAGCCTTTCGATTGGCCTTGCAGCAGGATCCTTCGATGGGTATTCCTAAAACTTACTTCGATTGGAGCATTAGAGCTTCCTTCGATTGGAGCATCAGAGCTTCCTTCCATTGGAGCATCAGAGCTTCCTTCGATTGGAGCATTAGAGCAAAGTCTATTCGATTGACATTCCAAAAGAGCCATTCGAAGGAGCCTCAGGAGAGCCATTCGAAGGAGCTTCAGAAGAGCCATTCGAATGAGGGTGTGATACGGTGGCAGAACCGACTGTTTTGAAATACTGGTTTGCATTTTGCGTTTTGCGTTTTTTGTTTGTAAAATGTCACGGTAAGTGTTGTACCCCAAAATTTGCCCTCCCATATTTCTCAAAACATTTCAAGAAAGATCCTCAAATTGCTCAAGGAAGTCCAAGGGTTGACCAGACAAGCTCTCTCCTAAGGCAGTCTACCCCAAATTAGGGTTTCATATTGCATAAAGATACTTAAGTCCAAGGGATCCCAAATGCTCACAAATGTCCTAATATGTTCTCAAGATCATCCATGTCAAGTTTCAGGCCCTACAGAGAAAGTTTGCTCAGTCAATTGCTCAAAGGCTTGAAAATCGATTGTGCTAGGGCAAAAGTCAACTGTGACCCCCATACAATCAAACTTAAGGATTTTTAGTCAACATTCTCATTTTGAAGTATATTTCATCATTTGATCAAAGGTTGATCATGATTCATCAAGGATTGCTCATAATTCCTCAAGAACCAAAAGTTGCTAAATTAGGGTTTTGTAGGAAAAGTCAACTCAACTTTGACCAAGCATAACTTTCTCATACTTTATGAGAAATGATCCATCCAAAGCTCATTTTGAATAGGATGCAATGATATAAAATCCATCTTCAGTTCCCAAGTTCAAAATATGCACTCACAAGAAGTTATGAATTTGGACATTATAGGTCATTTTGAAAAGTCAACAAAAACACCTTTTTTGTCAAAGCTTCATACTTGAGTATGGAATATCAAATTGAGATGAGACCAAAAGGATTTCTTAGAGGACATCTCAATATTTCTAAAAAGTCCAAGAACACCTTCAAAGAGTCAAAATTGAGGAAGTTATCCATTGTTGAAGTTGACCTTTTTTGCAAAATTGCCAAAAGTCAACTATGCCTAAAACATCAATTTTTGCCAAATGGGCCCAATCTTTTTCACTTGTTTTGAGTTGGAAACATAGTCCACGAGCTCTAGCCCTTGCCACTTGTCATCATATTATTTATATTATTTATTTTTATTTTTATTTGAATTAAATCATTTTAAATCAAAACAAACCATATAAAATCCAAAACATTGAAAACTCAAGATTTTTTACATGATTCAGGTCTTAAATTCCAGCTAGCATAAAATCAAATTCGTGTAAAGGCATGGTGTGGACAAAAAGATTGAATTAGGCCATTTTTGGAAAGATATTCAAGGTGTATCAAATCAAAATCAAACTCATTGATGGAGGAAGATTAGGCACATTCTTTTAACCCTAATTCACTCCTCAATACATATAGAAGTAATGCAGACCAAAAACTAGGTTAGAAGGAGGCGTATGAACCAGAAGCAAAACTTGAAAAATCAAGAAAAAGTGCAAACACGAATTCACACTTAGAGGCCAATTCAAGACCCTTGGACCATCCCAATGGTTTCCTGAGGTCATCAGCAAGCAAAAGCAATCAAAAGCAAGCATTTCCAGGCCCTATATTGCGCTGTAAGTCATCCACGACATCCATGTATTATTGAATTCGATTTGCATGATTTAGACATTGTTAACATGAATTAACCATATATTGTTGATCCATAGAACATTTGCAAGCTTCCTGCATCGTTTAATTTCATTTATATGTCCTGTAAAAGATTTCACCATTACTAGTTACAAGATTGAAGCTGAAAAGATCATGGCTGAATTGCATGAAGGTACCTTTGGCACTCACTCTAGCGGGCATACGATGGCAAAGAAGATTCTACGGGAAGGCTATTACTGGTCTACCATTGAAGATGACTGCTATCAGCACTCCCGGACTTGTCATAAATGTCAAATCTATGCAGACAAGGTGCACGTGTCTCTGGTTCCTCTAAATGTATTAACAGCTCATTGGCCCTTCCCTATGTGGGGAATCGACATGATTGAAGAGATCAAGCCTACAGCCTCCAATGGACACCGCTTCATTCTGGTGGCCATTGACTTCTTTACCAAGTGGGTCGAAGCATCTTCCTTCGCATCTGTTACTAAGAATGTTGTTACCCGCTTCATCAAGAAGAATCTTATATGCCGGTACGGTATCCCCGAAAGGATCATCACCGATAACGGTACAAACCTTAACAATAATATGATCACCGCCTTGTGCGAGCAGTTCAAGATTCAATATCACAATTCATCTCCCTACCGGCCAAAGATGAATGGTGCAGTCGAAGCTACTAACAAAAATATCAAAAAGATCATACAAAAGATGACAGTCACCTACAAGGACTGGCATGAAATGTTACCGTTTGCTCTTCACGGGTACCGTACCATGGCTCGCACATCAACTGGGGCAACACCCTATTCTTTGGTATATGGCATGTAGGTTGTTTTACCTATTGAGGTTCAGATTCCATCTTTGAGAATCATGAAGGATGCAGGTTTGAGTGAAGACGATTGGGTCCAGACCCGACTTGATCAGCTGAACTTGATTGAGGAAAAGAGACTTACTGCTGTTTGCCACGATCAGACGTATCAAAAACAGATGATCAAGGCTTTCAATAAGAAAGTCAGACGCCATATATATCAATTTGGAGATCTAGTGATAAAGCGCATCATCTTGCCACAAAGTGATCCCAGGGGCAAATGGACTCCTACCTATGAAGGACCATTTGTAGTCAAGAACATCTTTTCTGGTGGGGCAATGATCTTAACCACCATGGACGGCGACGACCTGCAAACGCATACATAGTCAAAAGATACTACGCATAAAAGACCCGCTAGGTTGACACACCTAGGCAAAACAAGGGCACCCTGACGAACCAAAAAGGTTCGGGCAAAAATTAGGGATAAAATAAAAAAATCTGTACACCTGGCAAGTTGAAAACCCGAAAGGGTGACTTGGGCAAAAAAGGGTTTCCCGGTGGACTGAAAACCCGAAAGGGCGGTCCAGGAAAAAGTTAGGGAATTAAAGCATATGACTATGTCTCGTCGGATCATTTTAAGGACAATCTCTTCACTGACAAACTCTGAGCTTCTGATTAATCCAATCATCTTCGGACGAAGCAACAAACATACAAGATACTCGGAGATATGAAGGCTATAGCAGAATGGGAACCCCATGGGATTTTTACACAAAGCTATCTTTCTTTGTATAAATTTTTCTTACTTTTATGACACCATCCTCTTACTAGGATGTCTGTCTCCTTTGTACAAAATACTTATTCAAAGTAAATACAAAGATATCTCTTTCAAAGTACAAAAAACTATTTGCCTTTTTCTTTACACTTGTGTTTTTATTTGCAAAAACATCCAATGATTCATTGATGAACATATGCATTTGAACATAATTACTATTTACAAATAAACAGGATGGAAAAGAACAATTACTGACAGATTGAAAGGATAGGAAAACGTCTTTAGGCTATTCTATGAGCAATCCCTACAGTACATCATCTAGATCCCCAGCGGAGCTAAAATTTCAAACCCTTAATCCCCATCAGAGTTGAAACTTCAAACTCCCAATCCCCAACGGAGCCAAAACTTCTAACTATCAATCCCCAGTGGAGACCATCCAGTTTCTCCATACTCCCTAGAAAGTTATCTTGAAGCCTGGAAATCAACCAGATAACAATTAACTTCTGTCTCTCCCCAACCTAGGGTATTTCCCCAGTAGAGTGGCAGACGACCGAAACTCCTGAACCTACTCCCCAGCAGTAAGCCTTTCTTCCCCACAGAGTTTTTATTGCTCCCCAACAGAAGGAAGATTCTCTTTACTAATTCCCTGCAGAAGTCATCAGAGTTTTCTTTATTCCCCAGCAGAATAAGGATTCCCATTGTGTAATCCCCAGTAGAAGTCATCAAAATGTTATGGATTCCCCAAGCAGATTACTCAAGCAGTATATGGAATTGCTCACAACAGAACCTTTTTCAATACTCCAACTTCAAGACATGAAGGAATCCGATATCCCCAACAGTCGCCAAGGATTTCTTATCCTCAGCAGTCAAGGATTTATTTTCCCCGACAGCAGTCAAGGATTTATTTTCCTCAGCAAAACAACAAATCGGCTTACATGCGCATACATTACATTCATATATCATAAACATTGATAAAACACATATATTGCATCATACATTTCATGCAACATAACGTTGTGTTTCAGCTAACATTTTACCCTTTTCAGGATAAGATTAACAGCTACCATTAACAATGTTCAAAGATTTCAGATATAGTACAGATACGCTCCAGAAAAGGATGCCATTCTGATATTTATTCAGATCTCAACTTCAGATACAGTACAGATACGCTCCAGACATAGATACCATTCTGATATTTATTCAGATCTCAACTTCAGATACAGTACAAATACGCTCTAGACACTGATGCCATTCTAATACTCATTCAAATTTCAACATCAAGATATAGTCCAGATACACTCCAGACGCAGAAGTCATTCTGTTACTCATTCAGAATCAGCTTTCAGATTCCAGTCCAGATACACTCCAGACACGGAAGTCATTTTGTCACTTATTCAAATTACGGTACAGATACACTTCAGACACGGAAGTCATTCTGTTACTTATTCAGATTCAAACTCGGATACGCTCCAGACACGGCTGCTATTCCTTTGCTCATATAGATTCAGTCTCCAGATACAGTTCAGATACGTTCCATACGCGGACACCATTCTGATACTCATTCTTTTGACTTACAACTTACAACTCAGCAAAAACTCTTGGATGACATCTACAAGCCCATCTCCAACAATGTTCTATCACCTCTCCAAATGGCATCTTTAAGCCCATTCCCTCAACTACACTTTGACGAGTGCAAATTTACGGACACTCTAGTGTCCAATCATCTTTTACCTTCGAGTCACGAACGACAAAACTCGCCAATCTAACTCTTCAGGTTCAAGAAGATTGAACAGGGGAAACTGTTGTACCCCAAAATTTTCCCTCTCATTTATCAAGATTTTTCACAAGACTTCTTGGACTCAAGACAAGATTAGGGTTTGTTCAGCTCAAGACATCTCATCTTGCACTGATAACCCAAAATTAGGGTTTGAGTTTGCACAAGGATTTTTTGACCACCAATGCTTCAAATGACTTCCATACATCATGTTGGACCCCTAAGATTGCTCATTGTGATACAGTGGGAAAGAACTGACTGTTTTTTGGAATGCTGGTTTGCATTTTGCGTTTTGTGTTCGCAAAATGTTGCGGTAAGCAAGAGTTTCCACCGACTTTTATTTTATCCAACAAGGAAAGGAAAAAAGCACAGAAAAATTCCTTTTTTCGAGATATTTCTCGGGTTCGGGGGGTAGATTATAGAAAGGGAAGGTGTTAGCACCCTTTCTATTCGTGGTTATCCACGGGCTCTTAGGTACTTGCTCATATTGTTTTCAAAATATCTTTCTTTGTGCTTGTGGGTTTGAAAAAAATTTTGTTTTGAAACTTCGATTTAGCTCTTGCTTCTGTCCTCAAGAGTATATGAAGTGTTTTTGAAAACTTTGTTCGAAAAGTGTAAGTGTGAAAAAGATTTTGTTTTTTGAAAGAGAAAGTACTTAAGAACCATCTACCTACTCGAAAAAGGAATCGTTCTATGTTATCTTCCTTTAGACAATGCTATCCTACTATTGATGAGTAGGTAGTACCGTCGTTAGAGTTTGAGGGTCAATTCGAATTAGGGACTTACGGTCACTAAAGCAATATTAGGACGCCTTAGCGATAACCCTAATGTCTTAGATCATTTTTTTGAGGCAATCATATCTGAGGCAACCGTTTCGAGGCGACCATGATCTTTAGACAAAATGACGACCTCTAAAGTGACCTATACTCAATGATCGCTTACAAAGGCAACCAAGTGGGGTGTACCCTAAGAGTTCGCATGTGCGAGTGTGTCGTTTTCCATTAATTTTATCTTTGTACATGTTAATGGTTATCTAAGTTAATTTTAGGTTTAAACATTCAATCTTATCATGCCATCCTATTATCAAACATCTAACAGTTATAATTTGCGGAAATTAAATTACAAGGCGTCGGGTATTTACATCGCCAAAATCAACCCTTTGAAATTTAAATGCGGAAAAATAAATAAAGCGATAAAAATAATTAAATGGTCCTAATTATCTATTACATTCCGGGAACAAGTACAATATTGAATAAAATAAAATGGATCGCATGCGGGAAATTAAATCGAGCGCAAAGTTCTAGGGTTTTGACCCTTTTGGTTTAAAGGAAACATTTTTTTGTTGTTTTTGAATTAAGAAAGAAAATTACCTAAGTTAATTACTAAATTAATAATTTAATTAATTAATTAATGAAAATAAATTATTTTTTTGGATTTTTGGTATTTTAAGAAGGAAAATAAAATTAATTAATGTTAGTAAAAACCTAATTAAGTCTAATTGATTTTAATTATTTACAAAAATATATTAAAGTTATTTCTAATTAATGTCCTAAATTTATTTATAAATTTGTTAATAAAAAATAAAATACTAAAATTTAATTTGATAAAGAAAAATATTTTTTTTTGGTTTTTAATTTTATAAAGAAAAAATTTGATTGGTTAGTTAATTAAATAAATATAATAAAACAATTAAAACAAAATAAATGAAATAGAAAGAGATAGTGGGTTTGGGCCTGAAAAGGGTGGTTTGAGAAGAAATCTGAGGCCCACTAGGCGCTGGCCTTGTTTGACTTATGAGATTCCCTGCACGCATGCTGACTTGACTCCATGGTGGACTCTCAATTTGGATCACCAGATCTGGCCTTTGGCCATCTGGTTGTTGGACATGTGAAGGCGCACGGTATGCTACAAGCATGGATCTGCATGTGATTATCTTAAGAAAAAATATATTGAGAAATTGAGGGGACCTGGGATTCGAACCCAGGTCCTGTTGGATATTGGCAAGCACGCTTACCACTTCGCTGTTGTGCTTCATTTGTTAATTATATACAAAATAATAATAATAATAATAAGAGAAAACCAATTAATATGCCAGCACAACAAAATTAAGCGCGCCATGGTTTGAATTGGCCACTGGGGAGGCGACACGCCATCGTCCCCTATCTCCAGCCACTGTAATATTTCCTGCGGATTTGGATCTGCAGCTAAATGCGTAGCTCGATCCAAAAATCAATTCCAGGCCATAAAAACGACCTTCTAAGATATGGTTGGGTTCGTCTCCCTCTCCTGAGTGCAACCATGCCTATCATAAGAATCAATTTCATCGGAAACACAAATCCCTAAAATCCAAAACATAACCCTAGCCATGCTGTTATGAGGTTACAGTCCATATAAATCAAATTAAGTATTGCCAAAAGTTTAGAAATGTTGTAAGGATCATAAATATGTCAAGAATTGATTCAAATGATGCAAGAATGAGGATGTACGGTTTCAAGAATAGAGCTTGGCATCGTGATACTTACAGAGCTCTTGAAGGCTTGGGAATGCGTGCTTTGGATCCAGGAGGGTTATGTGATCACCCAGGAATCGATTGGAATGCTTCTTGGCTTCTGAAAACCTCCCTTGCTATGATTTTGAATTCCAACTTTTTCACCACTTTTTCAAGTTTTGCTTT
The DNA here is from genome assembly GCA_948472305.1 of Vicia faba. Classification (NCBI taxonomy): domain Eukaryota; kingdom Viridiplantae; phylum Streptophyta; class Magnoliopsida; order Fabales; family Fabaceae; genus Vicia; species Vicia faba. The sequence continues at coordinate 605,395,901 of OX451736.1, read as the reverse complement.
GCTTGTTCTTACAGCCTCTAGCCCTATTTTTCGTGCCTTTTCCTTCCTTTTGTAATGTATATTGCATTAGGGTAACAAATATGGCTTGAATCTTTCTAAATCAATACACTCATATTTGATTTGATCTCCTTTTGAAAGCTTTCCAAATTTGTCAAAAATAAATCTTTTTGCACATGGTTTAGTGTGATACGAATTTGATGAGATTAATGATGATGATCTCAACCTGAAATAGCCAAAAAGATCTCAAGTAATCAATATTTGGATTTTATTTGATTTAATTTGATTAAAAATGAAATAATTCAATAAAAAATCAAATAAAATAATAAAAAAGAAATATGATCTCAAGGCTGAAGCTAGGACACGTGTGCAATGGGGGAAGCTCAAATTAAGTGGAAAAGAATGGGCCCATTTGACAAAATTTGAAGTTTTGGGGATAGTTGACTTTTGGCAATTTGCAAAAATTCCCAACTTCAACAATGATTAACTTCTTCAATTTTGAACTTTTGGAGGTGTTCTTGGACTTTTTAGAAATCTTGAGATGTCATCTAACCAAAACTTTTTGTATCATCTCATTTTGATATTCCATGCTCAAGTTATAAGCTTTGGCAAAAAAGGTATTTTTGTTGACTTTCAAAAATGACCTATAATGTCCAAATTTATAACTTCTTGTGAGTTCATTTTCTGATCTTGGGGGTATGAAGATGGATTGTAGGAAATTGCATCCTCTTAAAAATGAGATTTGGATGGGTCATTTCTCATAAAGTATGAGAAAGTTATGCTTGGTCAAAGTTCAATTGACTTTTCCTACAAAACCCTAATTTAGTAACTTTTGAGTCTTGATGAATTTTGAGCAATCCTTGATGAATCATGATCAACCCTTGAAAAATTATGAAATGTCCTTCAATATGATAATGTTGACAAAAAATCTTGAAGTTTGACTGTTTGTAGGTCACAATTGACTTTTGCCCTAGCACAGTCGATTTTTGGACCCTTTGAGCAATTGATTGACCAAACTTCCTCTGCAAGGCTTGAAATTTGACATGGATGACCTTTAGAACATATTAGGACATTGGGGAGCACTTGAGGTCATTTAGACTCAAAGATCTTGATGCAACACAAAACCCTAATTTGGGGTTGACTGCCTTAGGAGATAGCTTGACTGTCCAACTCTTGAGCAATCTTGAGACACTTGGAGATTTTTATTGGAATGTTTTGAGAAATATGAGAGGGAAAATTTTGGGGTACAACAACTGCCCCTGTTTAATCTTCTTAAACCTGAGGATGTAGATTGGCTTTCGTGCCTTTCGTGATCCGAAGGTGGAAGATGATTGAACACTAGAGTGCCCAGAAATTTGCACTCGCATGAAGTGGTATCAACCTTGTGGTGTCGGGAATGAGCTTACAGATGCTATTTAGAGATTGTTGGTAGGAGGATGGGCTTACAGATGCCATCTGTAGGAGCATCGGTCGCATAAAAGATTCCTTAGCGAGAACATGCATACCTGTTGTTGTAGAAGATTCCGCTGGGGAAGTCTAACTTTTATTGAGATTTAGGAACTTGCCTGTACCTCGGCTGAGAGAACATCTTTGCTGAGTTTTAAGAACTTGTCCGTAACTCAACTGGGGGAAACATCTTCATCAAGATCTAGGAACTGTCTGGTCTTCAACGGAGTATAATTCTGTTGAGATTGTAGAACTCGTCCACACCATGACGGAGGAAAATTGTCGAGATTGAGAACCTTATCTGAAATTCAACCAAGGATAATTCAGTTGAGATTTAAGAACCGGTCAGGTCTTCGACTGAGTGAAACATCTTCATCAAGATCTAGGAACTGTCTGGTCTTCAACAGAGTATACTGTTGAGATTGTAGAACTCGTCCATACTATGACGGAGGAAAATTGTCGAGATTGAGAACCTTATCTGAAATTCAACCGAGGATAATTCAGTTGAGATTTAAGAACCGGCCAGGTCTTCGAATGAGGGAAACATCTTCGTCAAGATCTAGGAACTGTATGGTCTTCAACGGAGTATACTGTTGAGATTGTAGAACTCGTCCACACTATGACGGAGGAAAATTGTCGAGATTGAGAACCTTATCTGAAATTCAACCGAGGATAATTCAGTTGAGATTTAAGAATCAATCAGGTCTTCGACTGAGGGAAACATCTTCATCAAGATCTAGGAACTGTCTGGTCTTCAACGGAGTATACCGTTGAGATTGTAAAACTCGTCCATACTATGACAGAGGAAAATTTTCAAGATTGAGAACTTAAGTGTTTGTTTGTTGGCATTTTTTTTGGTAAAACCAGATTTGTGAATGTCATGACTGATGTCATAACATTCTGGGATAAAGGTACATTCTGCATAAAAGAATGTTCTACAGGAACTACTCAGTATGAGTGATTATCATGATCATTAAGTTATGATCATATATATTGAATTCTACCAAAATCAGTTAGCAAGATACATGATGTCATAACCAATGTTAAGACATCATGTACTGATCAAGTTGTTGTGCATATTTATTATTCCTGAGATTTTTTAGGAAACTGGTGTGCTGCTCTGAGTTGAAGAATTATTGTCCAGATCAGATGCTCATGTGGACATTAGGTTAACCTTGCTTAACCCTAATATGTTATGAAAAAGCCCTAAACCAAGTCTTTAGGTTAACTTTAGTTAACCCTAGCTATTTTCATGGAAGCCCTAGATGAGGAATGGTCTGCTTATATATTTCTCACGAAGCCTAATGGACTGCAGCACTTTTGACAGAAGATCAATAAGGCATTGTATAGTTGTAATTACTATGATCCAAGCAATTATCGTTTGATAAGCGACTTGGAGTAGGATCTGGTTGTAAGGGTTGTTTTATCACTCAAAGCTTTGAAGCATGAGTGTTTGTGTCTCTTGATTAAAGCTTTAAAGCAAAAATCAAGTAAGGATTGTTTATCACTCAAAGCTTTGAAGCACGAGTGATTGTGTCTCTTGATTAAAGCTTTTAAGCAAAATCAAGTGTGTGTATTGAAGAATGTCTTCATAATATCATCAATCAATAGATTAGTATCACTGCTGTGATTTAGGGGGGGTGAGTAGGAACTCAGGTTCAAGTTGGACTTAGATTGAAGTTGCATTGGGTAGGTCTTAAGTGAAGGAGATAAACTGTTTGGTTTATTCCTAAATTAACACCTCTTATAGTGAATTTCCTCCCTGGCTTGGTAGCCCCCAGAGTAGGTGTTGTTATACACTAAACTGGGTTAACAATTGATTGTGTTCTTTACTGTATTTTAAATTACTGTTTGGAGTGTGTACAAGTTTGTCAGATACGGTGTCATAACATTCACTGTGACATTAAGTATTTGTTGCCAGAATTTCAATTGGCATTAGAGCAGGCACCCTGCCTGTCTTTTTGGGTGAGATCTAGGGATATTATTTTCTGGCGCTATGGACAAGGAAGGAGGATTTGGGAACAAACCACCTATTCTGGATGGATCAAATTATGACTACTGGAAACCTCGTATGATTGCCTTCTTGAATTCACTGGACAAAAAGGCTTGGAGAGCTGCTGACAAAGGATGGAACCATCCCACCTTAACTGGGAAAGATGGGATGACCAGTTTGAAACCTGAGGAAGAATGGAGCAAATAAGAAGATGAGTTAGCCCTGGGTAACTCCAAAGCATTAAATGCCTTGTTCAATGGAATTGATAGAAACATATTTAGACTAGTACATCAATGTGAACTGGCCAAGGATGTTTGGGACACTCTCAAAACCACCCATGAGGGTACATCCAAAGTAAAAATGTCAAGACTTAAGATGCTCACTACCAAATTTGAGAACCTAAGGATGATGGAAGATGAGACCATTCATGAGTTTCACATGAACATCTTGGAAATTTCCAACACCTCAGGAGCATTGGGAGAAAAAATGTCAGAAGAAAAGATGGTGAGAAAGATTCTCAGATCCTTGCCTAAAAGGTTTACAATGAAAGTGACTGCTATAGAGGAAGCTCAGGATATCTGCAACTTGAAGGTTGATGAACTCATTGGGTCACTTCAGACTTTTGAGATGGGGATCAGTGACAATGTTGACAAGAAAAACAAGAGCATAGCCCTTGTATCCAATACTGAAGATGAAAGCAAGGAGGGTGATGAAGAGAATATTTCAGAAGCTATAGCTATGCTTGGAAGGCAGTTCAACAAACTCATCAAGAGAATGGACCCAAAGTCAAGGTAAAATGTCAAGAACATTCCCTCTGACATTAGCAGATCCTATGACTCCAGCAGAAGACCTAAGTCTGAAGAAAAGGGAAATCAAAGCAGAGGAATCCAATGCCATGGATGTGAAGGATATGGGCACATTCGAGCTGAATGTCCTACCTTTCTTAAGAAACAAAAGAAAGGAATGTCTGTTACTTGGTCTGATTGTGACTCAGAAAGTAACTCTGAAGAAGAATTTGCTAAACTAGTTACTGCACTAGTTGGTATTTGTAACTCTGATAGTGACTCTAGTGATGAGGAAGTGACATTTGAAGAACTTGCTGACTCCTACAAGAAGCTATGTATCAGAAATGATGAAGTCTGTCAGCAAGATGCGAAACAAAAAAAACTCATAGTAAAGTTGGAGGCTGAGAATAAGGTAGATAATGATACTATAAGCCATCTCGAAGGTGAAGTTCAAATGCTGAACTCCAAACTTGATCAGATGACTAAGTCAGTCAAGATGTTGACAAATGGAACTGACAAGCTGGAAGAAATCCTTCAGGCTGGACAAATTGCAGGAAACATGTCTGTTCTAGGATTTGTGGCTGCAAAGAAATCTGCTGTTGACAAGAAGAAGACCAGGCCTGATAAACAAATGTCAAAGCAGATGCCACAACATAGCACTCAACATCAAGAACAGAGAAATATGAAGAAAAAGTATCAAAGATGGAGATGTCATCATTGTGGAAGGTTTGGTCACATAAAGCCATTCTGCTTCAGATTATATGGATACCCTAATCAGACCCCATATGTCAAACCTAAGACTAATAAGGCACCACTTACTCAACAGTGGAAGAATAAGTCTGCAGCCCTGATAGCTCACACCTCCCTTAGAGTTTCTGCCAAGGAAGACTGGTACTTTGAAAGTGGATGCTCTAAACACATGACTGGAATCAAGAATCTGCTGAATGATGTTAAACCTCATACTACTAGTTATGTCACTTTTGGAGATGGTGCTAGAGGAGAAATCAAAGGAGTTGGAAACTTGGACTGCCCTGGAGTTCCTAACCTAAATGAAGTGTTACTGGTAAATGGTTTGACTGCTAATCTCATAAGTATCAGTCAAATATGTGATCGAGGATTCAAGGTCAACTTCACCAAGTCTGAATGTCTTATAACTAATGAAAAATAAGAAGTTGTAATGAGAGGAGTCAGATCAAAAGACAACTGCTACTTATGGGAGTCTGAGAACACTAACTACTCTTCTGTATGCTCTATAGCCAAAGAAGAAAAGGAAGTGAAACTGTGGCACCAAAAACTTGGCCATTTACATCTAAGAGGGATGAAAAAGATCATATCCATGGAGGCAGTCAGAGGGAATCCAAGGCTTCAGATTGATGAAGGGAGAGTCTGTGGTGAATGTCAGGTTGGAAATCAAACTAGAATGTCACATCCAAAGACAAGACATCTGACTACCTCTAAGGTGCTAGAACTTCTACATATGGATCTGATGGGTCCAATGCAGGTGGAAAGTCTCGGTGGAAAGAGATATGCCTATGTTGTTGTGGATGATTTTTCCAGATTCACCTGGATAAACTTCATTAGGGAAAAGTCTGATGTATTTGATGTATTTAAGGAAATGTGCAAAAGAATTCAAAGAGAAAAAGAAGGATGCATTGTCAGAATCAGAAGTGATCATGGTAAAGAATTTGAAAATAGTAAGTTTGATGAGTTCTGTTCCTCAGAAGGAATCAATCATGAGTTCTCTTCACCCATAACTCCTCAACAAAATGGAGTTGTGGAAAGGAAAAACAGGACTATACAGGAATCTGCCAGAGCAATGATACATGCCAAAAGGCTTCCTATTCATTTTTGGGCTGAAGCTATGAATACAGCTCGTTATGTCCATAACAGGGTCACCCTGAGAAAGGGAACATCTTCCACCATTTATGAACTATGGAAAGGAAGAAAGCCTACAGTGAAGTACTTCCATGTCTTTGGAAGCAAATGCTATATTCTGACAGATTGTGAACAAAGGAGAAAGATGGACCCTAAAAGTGACGAAGGAATATTCCTAGGATACTCTACCAACAGCAGAGCATATAGGGTATTCAATTCTAGGACCAAAGTTATGATGGAATCTATAAATGTCATAGTTGATGATCACCATGAGGAAACAAATGTTCCATATGATGTTGAGACATTCTTTGAGACTTCAACTCAAGTGACTAAAAATGATGATGTACCTAAAACTACTCCATCAAAGTCTGAATCAAAGGAAGCTAACAAAGATCCTTCCATCAAAATTCAAAAAGATCATCCTAAGGAACTCATCATAGGAGACCCTAACAGTGGAGTCATTACAAGATCTAGAGAAATCATCACAAACTCTTGCTTTGTATCTAAGATTGAACCAAAGAGGATTGTTGGAAACAAGAAAGACACTTAGGGAGGATTGTTCTCTTTGTGGTCTTAGTGAAAATCCAAGAGGATTATTCTTGGTCCAAGAGGATTGTTCTTGGCTTGTTAGGTAGTCTTTGTACAAATTACCAACTATAAGGAAATCTCTTTCATGTTGAAAGGGGACTGGAGTACTCTCGGACTGTGAGGGGAACCCGGATACATCTCTGTGTTCTTTACTTTCCGCATTTACTGCTTTCATCACTTATCAGAAAAAGAAAGAAAAGAAACTCGTGCAAAAATATTCATACAATTCAGAAAAAGTTTTTAAAGAACCTAATTCACCCCCCTCTTAGGTGCATCTGAACTTACATTGTCGAGATTGAGAACCTTATATGAAATTCAATCGAGGATAATTCAGTTGAGATTTAAGAACCGGCCAGGTCTTCGACTGAGGGAAACATCTTCATCAAGATCTAGGAACTGTCTGGTCTTCAACAGAGTATACTGTTGAGATTGTAGAACTTGTCCATACTATGACAGAGGAAAATTGTCGAGATTGAGAAACTTATCTGAAATTCAATCGAGGATAATTCAGTTGAGATTTAAGAACCGGTCAGGTCTTTGACATAGCTGAGAACTTAACTGCCTCCTTTCCTGAAAGGTAAAGGTCAGTCATATGCAATGCATGATATAGATCAAGAAATGATGTTCTCAAAATAAGTGAGATTGTGTTGTATGATGCGTATATGTATGTATCATGATATATGGAAATGTAATGTTTTAGCTGGGGAAAATAAATCTTGGATAGCTGCTGGAGAATATAGTTGAATTATTCGTTTCCGCTGGAGATAGCGGACAACGATGATTGATGAGAATAAACCTGCAAGGGAAGATAACTCCGTTGGAGGATAAACTGATGAGGAGATTACTCTGTGGGGAAGAGATGTTCTATTGAGGATTCCACTGATAAATTCTGTTGGGGACGAATTACCGTTGCTGGCGATACTAAATCCTGTTGGGGATTAAATTCCTGTTTGTGAAAGGAAAGAACTCTGCTGGGGATGATCTTTCTTTGAACTTGGCTGGGGATATACTTCTAGAGTCTACTGGGGACGATTCTTCAACTCCACTAGGGAAGCTTTTTTAGACAGCGCTGGGAAAATTTTAAATCCACTGGGGATATCTTGTATTCTACCGTGGAATATTCTTATACTCTGTTGGGGAATATTAAGACTGCCGGGGATATTAAGCCTTTTTCAGTGTTGATGGTAGATAAACTCTGCTTGGTGAGAATATTACCGATTCATTCATTCATAGTTGCAAGTCTCAGCTGGGCAGAGCTATCATTATTGTCTTACTCTGCGGGGAGTGAAAGTACCTTAGCCATATTCTTCAATTGAATTTACCTTGTACCTGGTGGACAGAGCAACTGTACAGTTTGGACAATTCTCATTGCCCCTGTTTCTGATATTACCAGTAATTGTCTTTTGTTTCCATGTAAATATTTATAAGCAACAGTTAATGTCAAGTGCATATATCAAAAATAAACATTGGACGTTCTTTGCAAAACAAAACAGATAAAGGAAAAATATCTTGAAATATCTTTGAAAATGAATTGTATTGATTTTGAAGTTTGGCCTGTAAATAGGCGCTTTTGTACAAGAGGCTGACGTCCTAGTAAGAGAACGCCGCCGAACAGATATAGTTTATACAATTTGTGAAAAACTAAACAAAACAGCTATGTGAATAATCCCACTGGGTTCCAACTCTGCTATTGCCCTTATGTCCTCGAGCATCTCATCACTTGGCTAATTGGTTGAAGGTAGATCAGATTGATTAGTGCCGTCCGAGCTTGATAGTCGATACCGAAGTCTGGATGCAAGGTGATCCAATGAGACACAGTGTTACACTTTGATCCCTAATTTTTGCCTGGACCGCCCTTTCGGGTTTTCAGTCCACCGGGATACCCTTTTTTGCCCAAGACGCCTTTCCAGGTTTTCGACTAGCCGGGTGTACAGATTTTTTTATTTTCATCCCTTATTTTTGCCCGAACCCTTTTGGTTCGCCGGGAAGCCCTTATTTTTTCCTAGGCCAGTCAACCTAGCGGGTATTTGATTATGCGTAGTATTTTTTCACTACGTCTGCATTGACGGGGTGAGGAAGGTTGTCACCATCCATGGTGGTTAGAATCATAGCCCCTCCTAAGAAAATGTTCTTAACCACAAATGGCCCTTCGTAAGTAGGGGTACATTTTCCCCTGGGATCACCTTGAGGTAGAATAATGTGCTTGATAACCAGGTCCCCAACTTGATACTCTTGTCGTCTAACTTTCTTGTTAAATGCCTTGATCATCTGTTTTTGATACGTCTGACCATGACAAATAGCAGTAAGTCTCTTTTCGTCGATTAGGTTCAATTGACCAAGCCGGGTCTGAATCTAGTCATCCTCGCTCAAACCTGCATCCTTCATAATCCAAAGAGAGGGTATCTGAACTTCAATGGGCAAGACTGCCTCCATGCCATATACCAATGAATAGGGTGTTGCCCCTGTTGACGTCCGTGCTGAGGTACGGTACCCATGAAGAGCAAATGGTAACATCCCGTGCCAATCTTTGTATGTCACCGTCATCTTCTGCACAATCTTCTTAATGTTCTTATTAGCCGCTTCTACAGCCCCATTCATCTTCGTCAGGTAAGGAGAAGAGTTGTGATGCTGTATCTTGAACTGCTTGCAGAGCTCAGTGATCATCTTATTGTTGAGATTAGTACCATTGTCCATAATGATCCTCTCTGGTACACCATATCGACAGATCAGATTATGCCGAATGAAATGTGCCACGACGTTCTTGGTCACAGTAGCAAATGAAGCTGCTGCAACCCACTTTGTAAAGTAATCAATAGCTACCAGGATGAAACGATGCCCGTTGGATGCCGTAGGTTTGATTTCGCCGATCATATCAATGCCCCACATTGCAAAAGGCCACGGAGCTGTCAAGACATTCAGAGGTACTAGAGGTATGTGCACCTTATCAGCATAGACTTGGTGTTATACCCCAAAATTTGCCCTCCCTTTTTCACAAGAAATCACGACCCTAGGGTTTTTTCTCTGATTTTTAAGAATTTGCTCAGGAATTGATCAAACAGACCTTTCTTTGGCAGTAAATCAAGAATCAGGGTTTCTCTCGCATTTCTCAGAAGAAATTGAATCCTCATAAATTCAGTTAACTATTACATTATTTTCACGCTTGTTCAAGTTTACTGGTTGTTTCTCAAGGCCTGATTATCTAAGATGAGAGTTGAGACTTTTATTTGGAATATTAAGGAGTCTGTTTGTTAATGGAACGAAACGTTGTTTATTAATGGAATGCTTGCTTATTGGAATACGCAACACGTATGTTAATTGGAATGCTGTTGCAAGGTTACGAGACTGCAAAGTCTTTTGATTATTTATTTTATCTGGGTTAGAATTGCTGAGATACAGTTTCAATTATTTTTGATTTGAGAGTCTTAAATAATTAAATGAACATGCAAGGAAGAAGGGAAAGATATTTGACAGTAGAAATAAATTCTTTTGGATAAAGACTTTTTATTCATTTCAATTGTTGTTACAAAATTATTTGAATAGTGTAAGTTTACAACTTATAGTATTTAAAATAATAATTGTTTACAATAAAGGAAAATAAATCTAAGTCTAAATCCTAAACTCCATTGCTCCCGTGCCCGAGGTCTTTTGCTTCCTCTGCTTCCTCTATCGTCCAAGTTGCTTTCACCTGAAAAAGAAGAAAGAAAAGAAATTAGCACAGTTAATTGAAAAGGATTTTCAAATAGAAAAAGTAAGAAAATCATCATTAAAGTTTGCCGGACGGAATCAGAATGCTATTTGTTCATCATGTTTTTATTTTTATCTTTGCAAATCACAAGAAGATTGCTCTTCTTGGTTCACAAAGAGAAAAGTAAAAAATAAAATGCAAGCATACAATTGGTTCAAATGCAAAAACATGGGCCATGCTATACAAGGCTGCAAACTAAAGCAAAACCAAACTGAATGTCAAACTGCAGTAACCAAGCATGGCAAGCTAACTAAACTGTGAAAAACAGCAAACCAAATGCAACAAGGTGCCAAGCATGTCAAACTAGATGCAAACTGTCAAGGCAAAGTACACAATGCAGAAAGTATAACATCAATAGCAGGTAATGCAATGCAGAGGAAAACCAAATTACAAGCCAAAAGGACTTATCATAGCTGTCCTCATTTTCCAGGCCTAGGCAATTTTTCAGAATTTAAAATAATAAGCAAAAAGGTGCTTAGGAGAGAGAGAGAGAGAGAGAGAGAGAGAGAGAAAGAGAGAATCTTTGGTGAAAAAGTTTGCAGTTTGGCTAAGGCAGGCTAACACAAGACAAAAAGAAAAAAAGGATATAAAAACTATCTCACTGCATAAACAGAGGAGAAGAAAATACTTTGTGAAAAAGAAAACCACAAAGCCCTTAAAAGTTACAAACTCCCCAACCTGCAACACATTCCAGCAGAAACCAAAAAGCAAAAACAGACCACAAGCTTGCTCAAACAACAAGCTCAAAACCTGCTTGCCAAAGCCTAGTCAAAACAAGAACAACAACCAAAACAAACAAACTGTAAGCCAAGCAAACCTACTGGCCAAACCTGCAAAACAGGCCTGCTATCAATCACAAACCAGCAACCTGCATAAGCCTAAGCAAACCACAACCAAGCTTTCCCAGACCTGTAAAACCAAACTGTTAAACCAAACTTCAAGTCAAACAAAACAAGCCTAGCTTGCTCAAAACCTTCAAACCAAAACCTATGACAACTGCCAAACCAATATCCATAAACCTGTTGTTTCAAAACTGCAAAACCAAATCATCAAGCCTGCACAACTTGCAAACTTACAAACCTGCAGTTTCAAAACTGCAAAACAAAAATCATCAAGCCTGCAGTTCAAACTACAAACTCAAAAACACCACAACCCAAAAAATTCCAAAACAGTACAAACTAACCACAAGCTGGCCAAAACTGCAGAAAACCAACAAACTTGTTAAGACTGTCAAACCACAAGCCTAAACAAACTCAGCAAGCCAACCAAGCTTCAATAAGAAGCAACCCAAAAAAAAAATACAGTTTCAGAATTCTTTCATCACCAACCTTTCAAAAGCCAAAAAGAGAGAAAGAAAGAGTTTTGGAAGCAACAAAAGCACAAGTTTTCAGAATGTTTCATCATCAAACAACATATTAAAAAACAATAGAGTTTCAAAAACTTCAACAACAAATTTCAGAACCCTTGTCAACCACAAAAACAACAGTTTTAGAGTGGTGCTCATCATTAACATACAAAGAGAAAGGAAGAGTTTTCAGAAGCGAAGCCAACTTAGTTTCAGAAATCAAGTTCATCAACAACAAAGAACAAACAGTTCTCAGAAAATCATCATCAAACATCACATTCAAAATACAAACAAACCGTTTTCAGAATCACTCATCATCAAACAATCAGAGGAAAGAAGAGAGATACAAAAATCAAAACAACACAGTTTCAGAATCGTGTCCACCATCATCAACCATCAAACATTAACATTCAGAAAAAGAAGGAAGAGAGGTCCAAAATCAACGAAAACACAATTCTCAAAATCATCATCATCAAACATTCAAAATCTTAAAGGGACAAAGACAAAGATACCAGAAACATGTTCGTCATCATATTTCTCCTCCGCTCTAGCCACCAGGAACGCCTCCACCAACTCCCATCTCTCTCCCTCCATCTTTTTTCAGAAACAAAACGCTCAAGGTAAGTTTTCTCAACCCCTTTACTGCATCATATTCATAAACATCATAGGTTAAAGAACTAAACATGCAAGCAAACTGTAAAAACCCTAAAGACAAGAAATGAACCATATCGTTCAAAGCAAAGTCCTTGGATTGTCGTGAAGAGGTGAGAGAGTTAGGGTGGCGCTTCGACAACCTGGGGGTTTGAGGAAGAATCAGAAGCGCATGTGGATGAGAAAGATGAAGAGAGGAGAAGAAGAACGAAGCGGCGCCGCTGTGTACCAAACTTGCAAACCCTAACTGATCAAACCCCTAAAACATTATGCAAACATTGGGCCTTCACCCCAAATAATCGCCCTTAAGCCCATATTTGCTTCTGCCTGCACCCCCTCCTTTCTATTCTTTCTTTTGGGCTTTAACACACTTTGCAAATCCTTGGCCCATCATTTTTTGTTTTAATTTAATTTAATTTATTTTTTGATTTAACAAATACTAACTCTTTTTTTATTTATTATTTTATTTTTAGATTAATTTGTTTTACATTGTTAATAATAAAAACAAATAATAGATTAAGTTTTATTTTTGATTTTCTCAATATAGCTTTCTTTTTTTAATAATTGTTACATTTAATAAAATACAATAATAATAGAGATTTTATTTTTGTTTTCTTTAAAAAACATGTAAATAATAGAAGCTTTTATTTAAATAATTTTTTATTTCTTTAAAACTTTTCCTTTTCATAATTCCTAAAACACAAATAATTATATAATTTTTAATCTTTCTTTTTAGAATAGACTTTTATTTGTTTATTTGTAAATAAATACATGCATCTCATAACTTACTGATTCTCCTTATTTTGTAATTTGTTATAATTTTATGTTGAATTGCGACAATTCGATTTGGTTGTAACATATAATATTTGGGCTTTATTATCCTTGTGAGATTCATCCCCAGTTGTAAATAATTGTACCCCCATCCCCGGATACTTTTTTGTAATAACTTAGACTTTAAATTCCCACAATTTATTGCTTTCAATATACTGTATAGTAATTAGGCGTGTATGGCAAGACTCAAAATCAATCGCTAGATGACCTAATCTAAGAATAAATGCATGAAAATGACAAACACAATTCACACTTGCACCTCTAGGGTAACCTCGCTTGTTGCCTCGGAAATGCAATCATGCCCCTCGAATATGAGACACTCTAGCAAATGCCCCTTCGATAAACAAAGATCGTATTCCCTCGATGACCCTCGATGTTGCCTTCGATAAAATGATCTCGTCCCTTACAAAATTGCTAGAGCGTCTCACAAGTTGCTTTCAATGATTGTATGCGATGACCCGCGCCTGTCCCGTTTAACATCCTAACACAAGGTTGTTCACCAAATACAATGGTGAAATAACACTGTCAAAAGGGTTAAAAACATAAGAAAGATCTTTTGAGTAAAATAGGGTAGACAACTCTTAGTTACTTGAACAAAAGCTTGCAAAACATCCTTGCCATTTTCAAACACACATCACAACACAATTTCAAAACAAACTTTCAAAACATTGAAATATCTTTTCAAGAAGACACACACCTTTGTATATATTCGAACAAGAATCATTACAAAGGTTTCCTAGACAAGGCCTATTTTTCAAAGAATTTTCGAAACCACACACACACAAAGCACCATTTCAAACAATTGAAAAGCAAAGGCAAGTGATCTAAAACAAGTAACTAAGAGCCCATGGAAAACCATGGATGAAAAGGGTTCTAATATCTTCCCTTTTCATAATATACCCCCCAAACCAAAGAAAACATCTCAAAGGTATTTCCTATGCTTTTTGACCTTTCCTTAGGATAAAATAAAAAGTCGGTGGCGACTCTTGCTAAACCGAAACATTTGCGAATGCAAACGCAAAACCTCAAGTCAGTTCTCCCACCGTATCACAGAACTGGCGACTCTGCTGGGGAAATATTCCAAAAGTGGGGTTACCTTAGGGTTTAGATCACCTTTTACATGCTTATCTTATTTGACTTGCATGCTTTACTTTTTGGTTCCTTGCTTGGGTTTGTTTTAAATCTTACACCCGAATTTGGGGACACCTTTTAGGTAAGTAGCAATAAACTGTGAGGGAACTGTGCGGGGTATACCGACATGGTTGAAGCAGTAACTACGTTAGTGTGACATATTTGTGGGTACCGGTAGCCTTTGAGTCAATCAAAGAGAATACGGGGCCGCTGAGTGATGTCATAAATCACTAACGAACTCTTAGAACCTTACTTGACCATCTTGGCCTTTTTTAGGGGTAGTGAGATGACCGGCTTTGGTGCAGTCCGAAGTTGGTAGATACTCGATACTACACTCATTGAGGATTGTTTTCTTGGAATATTTCGGTCGCCAATAAAGTGGCTAAACTGAAACAATGAACACAGAAAACAATCCAGTGATATTGAGCTCCTTAAAACCCGGTTACTATTTATAGGACAGGTTGAGCCAACTAACTTCAAGAGGGTACTTACCTATGAACCCCATGCAAGCCTAAACCTAAGGACTTGTCTGCTTTGTGTGAATGTGATTATCTGTATATACACTTGCTTACTTTTGCATACCTGTACATAACATCATAACATCATACCATAGCATTTTCAATAACCATTTCAAGGATCTCGAGGGTCTTTGATGTAGGGTCACGTTGAACCAGACGTCTACCAAACGGCAAGATGATTCATTTTCCTCTAAACAAACGCCGTCAAAGATCAAGTACAGCAACTTGAATCAAGGGCTATGACACACTTGACATGGTGAGCTTGATTCTCGTGGAAAGACATCCACCGATACAAAGTTCTCCAATCAAAGATGTTGATCAAAGTTCAATCTCTAACATTTTCTTGTGTTTACCCCGCAAGATTCTTGAAAACATGCATCCACATATCATGCATCATAACAGGTTTTCTCTTTCAGGTTTCCTTATTCTCCTACTGTTTATTTCAGTAGAGATGGCTCTAGAGAGGACTGTCAAAGATATCCAGGATCAAAACGCTCAACTTCAAGAAATGTTCTTGAACCTGTCCCAGGGGCAGGAAGAGGTGAAAGCTCTCCTCACAAGGGGCATGGTCCAAGGAAATCCAGGGGGCATCAGGAATGATCAGTTGGAAGAGCTACATATTGAGTTGGCAACAATGAAAATCCAGATGATGGGACAACTGGTGGGCCAGATGGCTCTCATTCAAGACCTGGCTCAAAGACAAGAGGAGCTCAGGGTCCTCATCAACAAACTGCTTCAAGATAACCAAGTGGGGCAAACAACTAGGGTTGAAGATCAAATCATCATTCAGCCTCCTTTGAGACAAGAAGACAAGGGAAAGGCTCCCCAGCTTGCTTCAGGGTCACAAGCCCAATGTGATCGGTGGAAATAGAACTGACTGTTTTTAGTACTGGTTCGCGAAATGTCACGGTAAGTAAGAGTCGCCACCGTCTTTTATTTTCTCCAACAAGGAAAGGACAAAAGCACAGCAAAATTCCTTTTCGAGATGTTTCTCGGGTTCGGGAGGTAGATTATAGAAAGGGAAGGTGTTAGCACCCTTTCTATCCGTGGTTATCCACGGGCTCTTAGGTACTTGCTCACTATGTTTTCAAAAATGTTTTGCTTTTCTTGTGTTTGTGGGTTTTGAAAAAAAGTTTTGTTTGAAAACTTCGATTTAACTCTTGTATCAGTCCTCAAGAATATATGAAGTGTTTGTTTGAAAACTTTTGTTTGAAAAGTGTAAGTGCGAAAAGTATTTTTTGTTTTGAAAGAGCAAGTACCTAGGAGAAATCTACCTACTAAAAAGAAATTAAGCTGTGTAAATGTCCTTTAGACAGTACTATCCCACTATTGAAAAGTAGGTAGCACCGTCGTTGGAGTTTCGGGTCAATTCGATTATAGGGACATGTGGTCACTAAAGCAACAGTAGGACGCCTTAGCCGTAACCCTAATGTCCTAGATCCTTTTTATCCGAGGCAACCTTTTTGAGGCAACTTGGATCTTTAGACAGGAGGGCAACCTCTAAAACACCCTATACTCAATGACCACGTCAAGGCAACCAAGTGAGGCGTACCCTAGGAGTGGCATGTGCGAGTGTGTCAGGATTCAGTTAAGTTATCTTTGCACATGTTATGGTGAGCTACGGGTTGATTTTAATATCAGAGATAAGTCTTTCATGCATAGCCTAGTTAACATACATCTAACAGTTAATAGTTGTGCGGAAAGTAAATCTATGCTATTACAAGGCGTCGGGTATTTACATCGCCAAAAACAACCCTTGAAAAAGTAAATTGCGGAAAATTAAAGAAAGCGATAAAAAGGTCCTAATTAACACTATTACATTCTCGGAGCAATTACATAAATATGGATCAAAATTAATATGCGCGCAAGAGAAATTGAATTGGAGAAGTCCTTAGGGTTTTGACCCTTTTTGAGAAAGAAAGAAGTTTTGAAATTTAATGAATTAAGTCAAATTAAACCTAAAACTAATTAGTTAATTAAAAGAAAAGATATATTTTTTAAGTTTTTTATGTTTTTAATGAAATAAAATAAAAATAGTTAAATATATTAATTAACCTAATTCTACATGGATTTTATTTTATTGAGAAAAAAGTTAAAATTACCCTATTTAGCTAAATTAATCTATGTTAGTATTTATTTACAAAAATAATAAATTAAAGGTGAAATTAATAATAATAATAAAAATAATATATTTTAGTTTTTCTGAATTTATTATGAAAATAAATAATTATGTTAATTAAAATAATAATAATTAATAATAATAATTAGTAAAAGAAAATAAAAAGAAAAGAATGAATGAACCAGGGGGGTGCTGGGCCCATCAAGGAGGTTTCTTTGGAAATTCTCAGGCCCATTAACCTCAAGCCTGTTTGACTTTCCTGCTTCTCCATGGTACGCGCTGACTGGGAGTACCATGATCCTTCCATCTGGACCATTAGATTTGAATCTGAAGCCACCTGGAGTGTTTGTAAGTGAGGTACATGGTGGAACACTTTGGGAAGCCTGCATGTGAATATGTTAGGAAAAACAACATAAGCGTTTTGGGGGACCTGGGATTCGAACCCAGGTCCCAATGCCTATTGGATGCTTGGCCAACCACTCCAACCAACGCGCTTCAATTGATCTTATAATAACCAACAATTAATATATTGACAAAACAAATAATATGCAATAAAACCAAAACACGCGCGCCTTTTTTGAATTGACCAATGATGTATCAACACCTAGTCATCTTCTTCGCTGAACCTGCAGAAACAACGTTAGATAGCGAGGGTTTTTAACCCCCACAAACTACAATGACGAAAAATAGAGATTATAGCTATGGCCTATATAAATATTTCGCGAGGGTTTGGTCAAATTCGTCTGAGTCTCCTGAATTCAATCATATGTCTTATAAGGCTTAATTTTTCCTGGATTGCAAAGCCCTAATTTGGAAGCTTATGAACCCTAAAATTCATCAATGGCATTCTGTGATTTATGGCGTTATAATTCAATTGAGCTATACCATTAGCTTTGTACAGTCCCTAGCAACACAAATCAAACACAAAATCATGTTAATGATGCATGAATTAAGCTGTACGATTCTCAAAATAAAACGCAAACCGTGACTCTGTATGTATCGATTCTATTAGCTTTAAGGCCTGAATTGGATTGCAATTTATCCCTGGGACCTCCTGCAATGTATTAGAACCAATAAAACCTTTTGAATCTCCCTCAAAGGCCAAAGTCAGTTTTGAGTTTTCTTGGAAAATTTCAATATGCTATGGCCTTCTTGCATCAGCTTTTTCACGTGTATGGCATTAGGGTTAGCTTGCATATTTATAGAGGAATGGAATTAGGTCAGAATCTTGCACAGAAATCCATTGGAATGATGATTGAATATTTGATTGAAAATCAAATCTTTTTGTATTTTCATGATTGTAAAAGTTGCCAATTTTGGAGATTTTGCATCTTTGACTTGGTGCACGAAATTGCCAGCATATCTTGACCATGTTTGCTTCACAAAAAGATTAAAAAATCAAATCTTTGTATTTTCCTACAATTTAAATTAATTAAATGAATTAATATTGATTAAAAATCCAATTAATTAATAAAAAATAAGAAAATAAATTCAATTAAGCTTGATGGGTCGTGCATAGGTCATGGATGAAGTTTCAAGAAGAAATTTGAGGCCCATTAGCAAAAACAAAGTGTTTTGAGCAAAGTTGACTTTTGCAAATTCATAAAAATTTCCCAACATCTCCAATGCATATCTTGCTCAATTTTGATCATATGAACATGTTCTTGGACATTTTGGAAAGGTATTGAAGTCCTCTAACCAATGCCTTTGGTCCCATGTCATTTGGATTTACCGATATCAAGTTATGGTCTTTGACTTAAAGTGCATTTTTGTTGACTTTTGAAATTGACCTATAATGTAGAAGTTGATAACTTTTTGTGAGAGCATTTCTTGGACTTGGAATGTGAAGATGGATTGTAGGAAATGTCATCCCCTTCAAAATGAGCATTGGATGGGATTTTTATGATGAACCATGAAAAAGTTATGCCCTGGTCAAGATACAGTTGACTTTTCTACTGTCCAAAAATAGTAACTTTTTGCACCTTGATGATTTTTGAGTTATTCTTTGTGGAATCATGATCAAGACTCGATCAAATGATGATTGTGGACTCAAAATAAGATGTTGCCCAAAAATTCTGACTTTTGACTGCAAAATAACCATTTTGCCCCTGTAGTTAACTGTGGGTCAAATGAAGCTTTTGACTGTGCAAATTGACACTGTGAGCCTTGAAACTTGGCATGTAGGTGCTTGAGAATGTATAGAGGCCTATGAGACTTGATTGATCCATTTAAAACCTCCAATTCCTTGAAAGAACCAAAACCCTAATTTTAGCTGTCCTAAGAAGATGGTTTGACTGTGCAACCCTTGAGCAATCTTGAGCAATTTGAAGATCATTCTTGACAAACCTTGAAGAATATGGGAGGGAAAATTTTAGGGTACAACAGTTGCCCCTGTTCAATCTTATTAAACCTGAGGATGTAGATTGGCTTGCGTGCCTTTCGTGATCCGAAGGTGGAAGATGATTGAACACTAAAGTGCCCAGAAATTTGCACTCGCATGGTGTAGTATCAGCAATGTAGTGTTGGGAATGGGCTTACAGATGCCATTTGGAGAGATGATGGATAGAAGGATGGGCTTATAGATGCCATCTGGAGATTGTTGGTAGAGGGATGATGGGCTTATAGATGCCATCTGAAAGTGTAATGGATAGTTGTGGAGATGGGCTTATAGATGCCATCCAGGGGTGTCGATCGCGTAAGAGATTCCTTAGCGAGAACTTGCATACCTGTAGTTTATAGAATTGTAACTTTATAAGTTGAAAGAAGGAACCTGTGTAGGGTTGCTTGATGATGGTCAAGTAGATAGTTGTCCTGTCTGGTTTCAGGTATTAATCTACAATCCGTCGTTCACTGATATTTCCTTGCTAGTTACAGGTGTTGATCTGGAACTTAGAAAAGGTTGGCCGATGAGATAGTTGTCCTGTCTGGTTTCAGGTATTAATCTCTGACCTGAGAAAGAAAGATGGTTTCCTGGCTTGTTACAGGTATTAATCTTCAATCTCTTTGTGTAGATGGTTTTCCTGGCTTGTTACAGGTATCAATCTACAATCAGTCGTCCACAAATATTTTCCTGGCTTGCTACAGGTATTAAACTGGGACCTGAAAAGGTTGGTCGAGGAGATATTTGTCCTGGATGGTTTCAAGTATTAATCTCTGACCTGAGAAAGAAAGGTCTTCCTGGCTTGTTACAGGTGTTAATCTTCAATCTCTTTGTGTAGATGGTTTTCCTGGCTTGTTACAGGTATCAATCTACAATCAGTCGTCCACAGATATTTTCCTGGCTAGTTACAGGTATTAATCTGGAACTTAGAAAAGGTTGGTCAAGATAGCTTTCTTGTCTGGTTTCAGGTATAGATCTCTGACCTGAGAAAGAAAGATAATTTCCTGGCCTGTTACAGGTGTTGATCTTCAATCTCTTCATGTAGATAACTTTCCTGGCTAGTTACAGGTATAGATCTACAATCAATCGTCCACAGATACTTCCTGGCTAGTTACAGGTGTTAATCCGGAACTTAAGAAAGAGCGGTCGGGGTGATAGTTGTCCTGGCTGGTTTCAGGCATTAATCTCTGACCTGAGAAAGAAAGATAATTTTCTGGCCTGTTACAGGTGTTGATCTTCAATCTCTTCATGTAGATAACTTTACTGGCTGGTTTCAGGTATAGATCTACAATCAATCGTCCACAGATACTTCCTGGCTAGTTACAGGTATTGATCTGGAACTTAAGAAAGGTTTGGTCGAGATAGCTTTCCTGTCTGGTTTTAGGTATAGATCTATGACCTAAGAAAGAAAGATAATTTCCTGGCCTGTTACAGGTGTTGATCTTCAATATCTTCATGTAGATAACTTTCCTGGCTAGTTACAGGTATAGATCTACAATCAATCATCCACAAATACTTCCTGGCTAGTTACAGATATTGATCTGGAACTGCAAAAGTTGACGGTAATCATCTTTTGATTGACCTTTTCCTGAAAGGCAAAATGTTAGCTGTATGCAATGTCATGATGTATGAAATGCATGATGTCATGATGTTCTCAAGAATAAATGAGATCGCGTTGTATGCACTTTATCATGTATGTAAATAGGAGATGTAAAATGTGATATGTTTATGAATGTATTTTCGTCTGGAAAATAAATCCTTGACAAATGCTGGGGAGTTATATCCTGGTCTGATGTTTGAAGAGTAGAGTTCTTTGCTTCCGCTGGAGGATGCTGAACGGAGATGATTGTGTGAATAAACCGGTAGGAGAAGATGACTCCGTTGGGGAATAAACCTGGTGAAGAGATTACTCTGTGGGGAATTACTCTGTGGGGAATTACTCTATGGGGAAGAGATGCTTCGCTAAAGATTTGAATGATAAATTCCGCTGGGGATTCTGTTGTTATGCTTTGTTGGGGATTTTGATGAACTCCGCTGAGGGATAGAAAGACTTTGCTGGGGACGATCTTTCATTGCAATTTGCTGAGGATAACCCAGTTAGACTCTGGTGAGGAATAACCTTATGAATAAGGCTGGGGAGATGCATTTGCACTCTGCAGGGGATAAGCTTCCAGAATCTGCTGGGGAGGATGATTCAACTCTTCTGGGGAAACTCTTGAGGAAATGACTCCACTGGGGGTATCTTGTATTCCGCCAGGGAACAATCTTATATTTATGTCGAAGAATATTAAGACTGCCGGGGATGCTTGCTGAGGAATATCTGTGTACTCTGCTGGAGAATATTAAGGTCTTCTGGGGTACCCAACCTCTCGGGACTGATGGTAGACCAACTCTGCTCGGGGAGAGTATTGCTGACTTGCTGGGAATACTGTGCCTTTTTAGGGCTGATGGGAGACCAACTCTGCTTGGGGAGAGTATCGCTGATCCTTGTCTTACTCTGCGGGGAGTGAAGGTATCTCGGTCATATTCTTCAGCTGAACTTACCTTGGTACCTCGGTGGACAGAGCAACTAGATCGCTTAGACAATTCTTATTGCCCCTATTTCCGATGTCACCCGTAATTAGTCCTTTGTTTCACATGCAAATATTTATGAACAACAGTTAATGTCAAATGCATATATCAAAGATGAACATTGGACGTTCTTTGCAAAACAAAACAGATAAAGGAAAAACAATTGGCAATTTGTCTGAAAAATAGACTTGTATTGATTTTGAAATTTTCCTGTAACTAGGCGTTTTGTGTACAAGAGGCTGACTTCCTAGTAAGAGAACACCGCCGAACAAAATAGAGTTTATACAATTTGTGAAAAGGAAACAAAACAGCTATGTGAAAAATCCCACTGGGTTCTAACTCTGCTATCGCCTTTATGTCTTCATGCATCTCATCACTTTGCTGCTTAGTTGAAGATGAATCTGAATGATTGGTGCCGTCTGAGCCTGATAGTCGATACCGAAGTCTGGATGCAGGGTGATCCAATGAGACATAGTATTACGCTTATCCCTAACTTTTTCCTGGACCTCCCTTTCGGGTTTTCAGTCCACCGGGATACCCATTTTTGCCCAAGCCGCCTTTTCAGGTTTTCGACTTGCCGGGTGTATAGATTTTTTTTAATTTTCATCCCTTATTTTTGCCTGAACCCTTTTGGTTCACCGGGAAGCCCTTATTTTTGCCTAGGCCAGTCGAACTAACGGGTCTTTTACTCATGCGTAGTATCTTTTTACTATGACTGCATTGGCGGGGTGAGGAAGGTCGTCACCATCCATGGTAGTTAGAATCATCGCTCCTCCTAAGAAGATATTCTTAACCACAAATGGCCCTTCGTACGTAGGGGTCCATTTGCCCCTGGGATCACCTTGAGGTAGAATGATGCGCTTGATTACCAGGTCTCCGACTTGATACTGTTGCCTTCTGACTTTCTTGTTAAATGCCTTGATCATCCGTTTTTGGTACGTCTGACCATGACAAATAGCAGTGAGTCTCTTTTTGTCGATTAGGTTTAGTTGATCCAGCCGAGTCTGGATCCAGTCGTCTTCGCTTAAACCTACATCCTTCATTATCCGAAGAGAGGGTATCTGAACTTCGATGGGTAAGACTGCCTCCATGCCATATACCAAGGAGTAGGGTGTTTCCCCTGTTGATGTCCGTGCTGAGGTACGGTACCCATGAAGAGCGAATGGTAACATCTCGTGCCAATCTTTGTAGGTCACTGTCATCTTTTGTACAATCTTCTTGATGTTCTTGTTAGCTGCTTCTACAGCCCCATTCATCTTCGGCCGGTAGGGAGAAGAGTTGTGGTGTTGTATCTTGAATTGCTCGCAGAGCTCAGTGATCATTTTGTTGTTAAGATTGGTACCATTATCTGTAATGATCCTCTCCGGTACACCGTAGAGACAAATCAGGTTGTGCCGAATGATCCGTGCCACGACGTTCTTGGTTACGGTAGCAAAGGAAGCTGCTTCAACCCACTTCGTAAAGTAATCAATTGCTACCAGGATGAAGCGATGCCCATTAGATGCCGTAGGTCTGATCTCGCCGAACATATCAATGCCCCACATTGCAAAAGGCCAAGGTGTTGTCAAGACGTTCAAAGGAACTGGAGGAATATGCACCTTATCAGCATAGATCTGGCATTTGTGACATGTCCGAGAATGTTGGTAACAGTCGGCTTCCATTGTGGACCAGTAATATCCTGCCCGTAGGATCTTCTTTGCCATGGTATGTCCACTGGAATGAGTTCCGAAGGTACCTTCATGCAGCTCCGCCATGATCCTTTCTGCTTCAGTTTTATCCACACAACGCAGTAAGGTTGAATCATGGTTTCGTTTGTAAAGAATGTCATTGCTGAGGAAGAACTTTGCTGCGAACCTTCTCAAAAACTTCTTGTCATTAACAGATGCGCCCTCGGGGTATTCTTGAGCTTCCAAGTACCTCTTTACTTCATGATACCAAGGCTTTTCTGTTACCTCTTCGGTCTCAAGTTCACAGCAATGTGCAGGTTCATCCAATTTCCAAATAATGATCCGGGGGGCCTCGTTGTCCCATTTGACTTTGAACATAGAAGACATTGTAGCCAACGCGTCCGCCAACTGATTCTCCTCTCTTGGGAAGTGCTCAAAGGTTATCTCCTCGAAATGGGGAAGCAACGTCAATACATACTCCTTGTAAGGAATAAGATTTGGGTGTTTCAGATCCCACTCGCCTTTGATCTGACTGATCACGAGAGCGCAATCTCCGAAGACACTCAGAAATTTGATCCTTAAGTCAATTGCAGCTCGAAGACCCATGATGCACGCTTCATACTCCGCCATGTTGTTGGTGCAGTTGAAACATAGCCGGGAGGTAAGTGGAGTATGAGAGCCCTTGGGAGATATGATCACAGCGCCAATACAATTACCCAAAGCGTTTGAGGCTCCGTCAAAGTGCATAGACCATCGGGATCCTTCCTTAGGTCCTTCATCCGGTCCAGGTACTTCACAATCAGTTACCACCATGATATTCTCGTCTGGAAATTCAAAATTCATATATTGGTAATCGTCCACTGCCTGATGTGCCAAATGGTCTGCCAATACACTTCCCTTGATTTCTTTTTGAGTCGTGTACTGGATGTCATATTCAGTCAAGATCATCTGCCATCTTGCTATTCTTCCAGACAAGGCAGGCTTTTCAAAGATGTACTTGATTGGATCCATTTTTGAAATAAACAGAGTAGTGTGAGTCAGCATATACTGTCTTAGCCGGCGAGCAGTCCATACCAAAGCGCAACAAGTTTTCTCGAGCAGTGAGTATCGGGTTTCACAGTCGGTAAACTTTTT
Source organism: Vicia faba (assembly GCA_948472305.1). Lineage (NCBI taxonomy): Eukaryota > Viridiplantae > Streptophyta > Magnoliopsida > Fabales > Fabaceae > Vicia > Vicia faba. The sequence goes on along the minus strand of OX451736.1, from coordinate 605,371,125 downwards.
GCTAAGGTAATAAATAGCGTGCTCTTTTCGGCCAGACTCGTCATGCTGCCCCAGCACACACTCCATTGAGTTGTCCAGTACTATCAAGTATAAGATTAGAGGTCTCCCTTCAACCGGTGGCATAAGAATGGGTGGTTCTTGGAGATACTCTTTGATTCTTTCGAAAGCGGCCTGACATTCATCGTTCTAACGTACTACTTGATCTTTCTTCAGTAGCTTGAAGATTGGCTCATAAGTAGCGGTTAGGTGCAAGATGAATCTGGCAATGTAGTTCAGCCTTCCTAAAAAGCCTCTGACCTCTTTCTCTGTCTTGGGAACTGGCATCTCTTGTATGGCTTTTACTTTGGCAGGGTCCACTTGAATACCTTTGTCGCTCACGACGAAGCCTAGTAGTTTTCCAGATCTCACCCCGAAGGTGCACTTGTTTGGGTTTAATCTCAGCTTGTATAACTTCAAACGGTCAAACAGCTTCTGTAGATGGTCAAGGTGTTCCTCCTCAGTTTGGGACCTTGCAATCATATCGTCGACATATACTTCGATCTCGTGATGGATCATATCGTGAAACAAAGCAACCATGGCACGCTGATACGTTGCCCCTGCATTTTTTAACCCAAAAGGCATGACCTTGTAGCAAAAGGTGCCCTACTGAGTAACAAAAGTGGTCTTCTCCATGTCTTCAGGAGCCATCTTGATCTGATTATAACTGGAGAATACGTCCATGAAGGAGAATACCTTATGCTGAGCAGTGTTGTCAACCAGAACGTCGATGTGAGGCAGAGGGAAATCTTCCTTAGGGCTCGCCCTGTTCAAATCCCTGTAGTCAACACACATTCAGACCTTACCATCTTTCTTTGGTACCGGAACCACATTGGCAACCCATTGAGGGTAAGAAGTTACTTCTAGAAAACCGGCATCGAATTGTTTCATAACCTCAGCTTTGATTTTCTCGGACATCTCTGGACGCATACGGCGAACCTTCTGTTTTACCGGAGGGCAGTCTTCCTTGGTAGGCAAATGATGAACCACAATGTCGGTATCTAATGCAGGCATATCTTTGTAAGACCAGGCAAAGATTTCCACATAGTCATGCAGCATCTGAATCAACCGTTGTTTCACACTGAGCTCCAGATTGGCACCAATCTTGACTTCCTTTCTGTCTGTCTCAGTACCCAGATTTACCGTTTCCACTAGCTCTTCATGTGGCTGAATGGCCCTCTCTTCCTGAAGTAGCAGTCTTGCAAGCTCACCAGGCACTTCACAATCATCTTCACCTTCGTCTTCGACTAAGTTGATTGGATTTTCGAAGTCATAACTGGCAGTAGTAGAGTCGTTACCAGTGAGATCCAAAGTGGATTGGGACCTGTATATGTGAGTGTGTGTAAATAGCTGTTTTGCAATATATAATAAAGAAAGACAAGGAGCGCAAGATTTGAAATGCAAAAAAAATGTCCAATGCTTTTATTAATGATATATGAAAATGACACACAAAAGCCCTCACAAATGAAGCCACGGTGCCCCGGGTAAGACACCGGGCCATAAAGTTTCACAATATTGTCTGTTTACAAATTCAAAACAAAGGAGTTCATTACTGAGTGACAAAAGTAATAGGTATGAAGTCTTTCGTTGTCCAGTTGTTAGGTCCACCGTCAGTCGTAGGGTAGATCCAACTGTCGAATTCAGATTCCTCCACGTCCTCTTCGATAACATTTACTCCCGAGTTGCTGATGAACACAGGAGGTCTTCCAATCCTTGCTTTACGAACAGCCCTCTGAGCTTCTGCAGTGAAACCCAAACCAAACTTATCAGTCTTCTGAGTGAAATCCGGAAGTCGGCCCCAGTTTGCATACTCACCCTTCTCAATAACAGCCCGGGCATCCTTTAAGGAAGCCATCTTCAAAGGAGAATCTTCGATCATAGTCTCTGTTGATGCCAGTGTCTGAGGAACCTCTTCAAAATGTTGGAATGGAGTCTCAATGAACTCCCCATCCATTTCTATGTACCGGAACGAGTTGAGGTGACTGACCATATACTCTTCCTCTCCCTGCACTGTCACAATCTTCCCTCTGACCGGGTATTTCAGCTTCTGATGTAGTGTGGAGGTCACAGCTCCAGCTTTGTGGATCCATGGCCGACCCAGCAAACAAGAATAGGATGGTCGAATGTCCATCACATAGAATGTAGAATCAAAGACCTGAGAACCAACTCTGATTGGAATATCAACCTCACCATGTACCATCCTTTTAGACCCGTCAAAGGCCCGGACAACAATGTTACTTGGCTTTAGTTCCAACCCCTTGCAGTCCAACCTGTCTAGAGCTTTCTTGGGTAATACGTTCAATGAGGAACTAGTGTCAACCAGCACATGGGCAAGAGTAGTGCCCCTGCACTCAATGGAGACATGCGGGGCATCATTATGGTTCTTCCCTTTGGCAGTTAGATCATCGTCGGAGAAACCCAACCCATTATCAGCAGTTAAGTTGGCCACACAATCGGTAAATTGATCAGCTGACGTCTCTTGTGGCACATGGGCCGTCTTCAGGAAGGTAATCAGAGCCTTGGCATGGGCCTCTGAACACAACAACAGTGATAGCATAGAAATTTTAGATGGGGTGTGCCCCAGCTGCTCAACTACATTAAAATCACTCTTCTTGATAATCTTAAGAATCTCTTCCATCTCCTGCTTGGAAGCTTCAACATTGATGGTCTTTGGTGCCTCTATCTGGGCAGGCATATCTGTGGCGATCCCTTTGCCCCGAGCATCAGATGACTCGGAAACAGGGGTAGAAATAAGAACTTGGTCAGGGAGGGAAGTAGGCACACTTGCAGGTGTGATGACAGTAGGTCTCCGGATTGTTGGTGGCGCAATATCTGGTGAGAAGAGTCTACCGCTGCAGGTGACTTTGGCAGGCCCGGTGATGTTACTGACGCCGATACTGGTATCAAACTCTTGTTTAACTCCAAGCACATAAACATCTGCCCCATAGTGCCATGGGACAGCTTTGTCGGATGCATAGGGGATGGGTCCCGGAACAGTGATGATTATGGGTGCAATCTTCTGAACATGCATGATTTTGACAGGCTTCTTTGAGGGAGCCTTAGGAGAATTATTGAAAATGGTGACAATGGACACTTCTTCAGTTGGGGTAGCAGGAACAACAATCTTCTTAAACAAGATCTCTTTGTTATCCATCATGTTTTGGACGCCTGACTTCAACAAAGGACAACCAGCAGGTGAAACAGAACACAAATGGAAACCTTTACTACATCCCGAAAATAAACCGACTAGCAATAGGTTACTTTTGACAGTCAATAGCAGAGTAACAATATCATCCACAGAGGCTACATATAGGTCTTCCTCTACAACATTCACTCCATGCTTGGGCATGGGAGCAGTCACAACATTGGGCCTTTGGGGCGCCTCGAACTCTATCTCCTTAGCATCGATTAGGTCCTGAACCTTATTCTTCAGAGCCCAACAATCGTCCGTGTTATGCCCCGGGCTATCAGAGTGATAAGCGCAGCAAGCGTTGGGATTATACTTTGGAGAGGTTGTGTTCACAATCTTCGGAGCTTCTTTCAGAGTCACCAGATTGGTTGTCAGTAACTGTGGCAATATCTGGGACATGGTCATGCTGAGTCGAGTAAACTGCCTTTTAGGTCTCTCACCCCTTTGTTGGTTATATTGCTGAGGAGCAGCAGCAGGCTTTGAAATTACCACCGCGTTGGCAGCTTGGCGGCATTCCGGTTTATTCTGTCTCCTTGAACCATAGACAACACTAGATTCCTTCTTGAATGGTTTCTTCTCAGTGCTCAAGGAAGCACCCTTCTGTATCTTTCCAAACTTGATACCAGCTTCAATTCTCTCACCAGTCAAGATAAGGTCTGTAAACCCGGTAGAAGAATTTCCAATCAGATGGTTGAAGAACGGACCAGACAGGGTCCCCAAGAACATATCTACAAGTTCACAGTCAGTCAAAGGTGGCTGCACCCTTCCAGCCAGGTCTCTCCATTTTTGGGCATATTCCTTAAATCCTTCACCCGTCCCTAGTGACATACCCTGGAGTTGGGTACGCGTAGGAGCGAGGTCGGAATTATACTGATACTGCTTATAAAACGCAGTAGCCAAATCCTCCCAGTTACGAATACTGGCCCCATCCAGCTGATAGAACCATTCGAGTTGAGTCCCTGAAAGACTATCCTGGAAGAAATGGATCCACAAATTCTTGTCATCAATGTAAGGTTGGATCTTCCTTACATACGATCGGAGGTGCAACTTAGGACAGGAAGCTCCGTCGTATTTTGCAAAAGCAGGCGCCTTGAACTTATGGGGAATCACCACCCCAGAGGATAAGCCTAGGTCTCCAAAGTCTAACTCGGGCACATGTTGAATCTCCATAGCACTTAAGCGGTCCTCCAACTGTTTGTACCTATCCTCAGCAGGAGGATACTGTTCATCATTATAATCCGTCTCGTTGTCGGAGACCACGAGACTAGGAACCCTTCTCTCTTGGGGACTGTCTTTCCCTACAGATGGGGTAGTCAGCTCAACCTCATTCTGCAGTGCATTCCCAAATCTGCGTCCAGTATTGAACAAGACAGTCCTCTTCTTCTTCCTCTTCAGAAACAGAGACTTTAACTCCTGTTGACCCTGGGCTAGGCTCATAACCAACTCTTGGAACTGGGCATTCTGGGCCTGGAGGGCCTTGATAGCTTGTTCGATGGAAGGTTCAGTAGACATGCTGATCGCTGAAATAAACAGCGAAGAAGATAAGTGACCTGTAAAAGGGGTACATGTGATGCATATGATGACATGGAATGCGTATGATTTATGTTTTCAAAGACAATCGGGATTCAACTTCGTAGACAAAAAGGAAATACACTTTATTAGATTCAACTTTTAGAATTTAAATTGTTCAACAAATTTCCCTTAGGCGTTACAAGAATGAAAATACTGAAAAGTAAATAAAGCTGTAAAAGAAACATCCAAGGCCCATCAATGCTCCCATGGCCTCTTCTTCTCAGTACAGATATAGTCATTCAGGGTCCGTTCGTTCTCCAATTGCTTAGTCAACTTCTGGATTTTCTGTTATTGTTCGTTGAACCTTTCCCGATAAGAATCCCATTCTTCCTATAGTTGCGCCCAAGACCTCTTTAGCGTGCCAACATCAGTAGGTATATGAGGATGAAGAACAGTTGGAGGAACCCCGTCCTTTTCAGGAACTTCAAGAGTAATAGGTCTGACAGCTTCGTATGGCATACCTAACTTCTGAGCACGGATGCGGACCCATCTGAAGTAGGATTCCATTGGCAGAGAAGTTTTTGGTCCTAACTCATGTGGGTCAGCTTTGTGAACTCTATCCCAAGCCCAGATGAATTTACGACGCAACTCGTCACTATCTACCTGAAACTCAAAACTGATGTGAGGTATCAACATCTCATGAGGCCCTGCTCTTCTGGCTCTTCCGAACTGACGGAGAGCTAAACATGGATTATAAGAGATTCCTCCCTGGGTTCCGATCAATGGAACATTAGGATACTCTCTGCAACGATCGATAACAGCCACCTCATCTAACCCTCTGAGAGTCCAAATGATGTCATTATCAGTGAGAGACATTATCCTATGAGCCCAGCCTCTTCCTTCTTTGTTCTTTAGTATGGACTTAGGGAGGTGCGAAATAAACCACCTCACCAACAAAGGAGCACAACACCATAGAGTTCCCCGTCTTCGGGCAGTACGAGCATAGAGCTGTTACAGGATATCACCCAAGAGAGTGGGCACAAGGTTCCGAGAGATGAAGATCCTTATGGCATTGACATTAACAAAGGTGTCAGGATTTGGAAACAATACTAGACCATAGATTAAGAGAGCCAGGATGTCTTCGTATGCCCTGAAGTCTAATTCATTCCAGAAACTATTAGCTTTGCCAACCAGAAACTTAGCCAAAAAGCCCTTAACTCTGCTTCTAGTCTCCCAGTTAGCCGTTACCTCTTCTTTGGTCAAAGGAAGGGCTGCAGCAATCTCCTCAGGCCTAAGAGTCTTTTCCCAACCCATGAATGGAGTCTGTTCCAAAATATGGATACCATGAAAATCAGAGAATTCTTCCAGGGTAGGGACCAGCTGGAAGTCTTGAAAGGTGAAGCAATGGTATAGCGGATCATAAAACTGGACCAGGAAACTCATCAGTTGTTGGTCCCACTTTGAAGTGACTAAACCGAGAAGAGAACCATGCCTCTTGATGAAGGAAGTAGTATTTGGAATTCTGTCAACCAATTCTGTAAGCAAAGCAAGTGGTTGAATAAAGTTGAGTCGTATAGTATTCCTTCGCATAGGCATCATGATGTCCTACAAAACAGAGCAAAGATGAAACCCTCTTGTCTTTGAAATGGGTTAGTCCTTATGCAGGATGCATGCAATGTTATGATGGTATGATATTATGATAAAGCACACCACAAATATTCACAAAAGGCAAACATGGTAAAGCACACAAGTCACACAAGACAGCCCTCAGAGTTCAGGCCAGCATGAAGTTTAGGTACTACCCTTTTTCAGTTTCAGTTGGTTAAGACATGTCCTAAAAATAGTAACCAGGTTCTAGAGGATCTCAATATCACTGACTACCCTCAATCGATCATAACTCCAGCTTCGCAACCTTTTCTTGCGGCCGGAACCATCGCGAGAGTTTAGCCTCAATGAGTGTAGCATACTGCTACTGTTCTATGGCCAAGTTGGGTCAATTTAAGGTTCTAAGGTCAGTTGGTGCTTAATGACTCCTCAGAAGACCCATATTCTCCTCGTTCCAACACAAGGGATATCGGTACAGACCAAGGTGTCACACCAATGTAGCTACTGCTTCACCCGTGTCGGTCTACGCCGGACAGGTCCCTCACAGTTTATTGCTACTTACCTAAACAAGGGTGCCCCAGATCCGGGTTAGGATCTATGAAACTCCAATACAAGCCCATAATATTAAAGCATTCAAGGCATAAAATTGAAAACATAGTGATCTAATTCTAAGGTACACCTCACTTATTAATTGTCCCCAGCAGAGTCGCCAGTTCTGGGATCGATGGAAATAGAACTGACTGTTTTTAGTGTTGGTTCGTGAAATGTCGCGGTAAGCAAGAGTCGCCACCTTCTTTTATTTTCTCCAACAAGGAAAGGACAAAAGCACAACAAAATTCCTTTTCGAGATGTTTCTCGGGTTCGGGAGGTAGATTATAGAAAGGGAAGGTGTTAGCACCCTTTCTATCCGTGGTTATCCACGGGCTCTTAGGTACTTGCTCACTATGTTTTCAAAAATGTTTTGCTTTTCTTGTGTTTGTGGGTTTTGAAAAAAAGTTTTGTTTGAAAACTTCGATTTAACTCTTGTATCAGTCCTCAAGAATATATGAAGTGTTTGTTTGAAAACTTTTGTTTGAAAAGTGTAAGTGCGAAAAGTATTTTTTGTTTTGAAAGAGCAAGTACCTAGGAGAAATCTACCTACTCAAAAGAAATTAAGCTGTGTAAATGTCCTTTAGACAATACTATCCCACTATTGAGAAGTAGGTAGCACCGTCGTTGGAGTTTCGGGTCAATTCGATTATAGGGACATGTGGTCACTAAAGCAATAGTAGGACGCCTTAGCGGTAACCCTAATGTCCTAGATCCTTTTTATCCGAGGCAACCGTTTCGAGGCAACTTGGATCTTTAGACAGGAGGGCGATCTCTAAAACACCCTATACTCAATGACCACGTCGAGGCAACCAAGTGAGGCGTACCCTAGGAGTGGCATGTGCGAGTGTGTCAGGATTCAGTTAAGTTATCTTTGCACATGTTATGGTGAGCTACGGGTTGATTTTAATATCAGAGATAAGTCTTGCATGCATAGCCTAGTTAACATACATCTAACAGTTAATAGTTGTGCGGAAAGTAAATCTACGCTATTACAAGGCGTCAGGTATTTACATCGCCAAAAACAACCCTTTAAAAAGTAAATTGCGGAAAATTAAAGAAAGCGATAAAAAGGTCCTAATTAACACTATTACATTCTCGGAGCAATTACATAAATATGGATCAAAATTAATATGCGCGCGAGAGAAATTGAATTGGAGAAGTCCTTAGGGTTTTGACCCTTTTTGAGAAAGAAAGAAGTTTTGAAATTTAATGAATTAAGTCAAATTAAACCTAAAACTAATTAGTTAATTAAAAGAAAAGAAATATTTTTTAAGTTTTTTATGTTTTTAATGAAATAAAATAAAAATAGTTAAATATATTAATTAACCTAATTCTACATGGATTTTATTTTATTGAGAAAAAAGTTAAAATTACCCTATTTAGCTAAATTAATCTATGTTAGTATTTATTTACAAAAATAATAAATTAAAGGTGAAATTAATAATAATAATAAAAATAATATATTTTAGTTTTTCTGAATTTATTATGAAAATAAATAATTATGTTAATTAAAATAATAATAATTAATAATAATAATCAGTAAAAGAAAATAAAAAGAAAAGAATGAATGAACCAGGGGGGTGCTGGGCCCAACAAGGAGGTTTCTTTGGCAATTCTCAGGCCCATTAACCTCAAGCCTGTTTGACTTTCCTGCTTCTCCATGGTGCGCGCTGACTGGGAGTACCATGATCCTTCCATCTGGACCATTAGATTTGAATCTGAAGCCACCTGGAGTGTTGGTAAGTGAGGTACATGGTGGAACACTTTGGGAAGCCTGCATGTGAATATGTTAGGAAAAACAACATAAGCGTTTTGGGGGACCTGGGATTCGAACCCAGGTCCCAATGCCTATTGGATGCTTGGCCAACCACTCCAACCAACGCGCTTCAATTGATCTTATAATAACCAACAATTAATATATTGACAAAACAAATAATATGCAATAAAACCAAAACACGCGCGCCTTTTTTGAACTGACCAATGATGTATCAACACCTAGTCATCTTCTTCGCTGAACCTGCAGAAACAACGTTAGATAGCGGGGGTTTTTAACCCCCACAAACTACAATGACGAAAAATAGCGATTATAGCTATGGCCTATATAAATATTTCGCGAGGGTTTGGTCAAATTCGTCTGAGTCTCTTGAATTCAATCATATGTCTTATAAGGCTTAATTTTTCCTGGATTGCAAAGCCCTAATTTGGAAGCTTATGAACCCTAAAATTCATCAATGGCATTCTGTGATTTATGGTGTTATAATTCAATTGAGCTATACCATTAGCTTTGTACAGTCCCTAGCAACACAAATCAAACACAAAATCATGTTAATGATGCATGAATTAAGCTGTACGATTCTCAAAATAAAACGCAAACCGTGACTCTGTATGTATCGATTCTGTTAGCTTTAAGGCCTGAATTGGATTGCAATTTATCCCTGGGACCTCCTGCAATGTATTAGAACCAATAAAACCTTTTGAATCGCCCTCAAAGGCCAAAGTTAGTTTTGAGTTTTCTTGGAAAATTTCAATATGCTATGGCCTTCTTGCATCAGCTTTTTCACGTGTATGGCATTAGGGTTAACTTGCATATTTATAGAGGAATGGAATTAGGTCAGAATCTTGCACAAAAATCCATTGTAATGATGATTGAATATCAAATCTTTTTGCATTTTCATGATTGTAAAAGTTGCCAATTTTGGAGATTTTGCATCTTTGACTTGGTGCACGAAATTGCCAGCATATCTTGACCATGTTTGCTTCACAAAAAGATTAAAAAATCAAATCTTTGTATTTTCCTACAATTTAAATTAATTAAATGAATTAATATTGATTAAAAATCCAATTAATTAATAAAAAATAAGAAAATAAATTCAATTAAGCTTGATGGGTCGTGCATAGGTCATGGATGAAGTTTCAAGAAGAAATTTGAGGCCCATTAGCAAAAACAAAGTGTTTTGAGCAAAGTTGACTTTTGCAAATTCATAAAAATTACCCAACTTCTCCAATGCATATCTTGCTCAATTTTGATCATATGAACATGTTCTGGGACATTTTGGAAAGGTCTTGAAGTCCTCTAACCAATGCCTTTGGTCCCATGTCATTTGGATTTACCGATCTCAAGTTATGGTCTTTGACTTAAAGTGCATTTTTGTTGACTTTTGAAATTGACCTATAATGTAGAAGTTGATAACTTTTTGTGAGAGCATTTCTTGGACTTGGAATGTGAAGATGGATTGTAGGAAATGTCATCCCCTTCAAAATGAGCATTGGATGGGATTTTTATGATGAACCATGAAAAAGTTATGCCCTGGTCAAGATACAGTTGACTTTTCTACTGTCCAAAAATAGTAACTTTTTGCACCTTGATGATTTTTGAGTTATTCTTTGTGGAATCATGATCAAGACTCGATCAAATGATGATTGTGGACTCAAAATAAGATGTTGCCCAAAAATTCTGACTTTTGACTGCAAAATAACCATTTTGCCCCTGTAGTTAACTGTGGGTCAAATGAAGCTTTTGACTGTGCAAATTGACACTGTGAGTCTTGAAACTTGGCATGTAGGTGCTTAAGAATGTATAGAGGCCTATGAGACTTGATTGAGCCATTTAAAACCTCCAATTCCTTGAAAGAACCAAAACCCTAATTTCAGCTGTCCTAGGAAGATGGTTTGACTGTGCAACCCTTGAGCAATCTTGAGCAATTTGAAGATCATTCTTGACAAACCTTGAAGAATATGGGAGGGAAAATTTTGGGGTACAACACCCAACAACAACCTCGCCAGCGTCAACGGGGTAATCGGCATAAGCAAAATACATCTGGAAGACATTTCACTGAGACTGACATACCATTATCTATAATACTGGAACACTTGTTGGAGGTCTGTGATACGGTGGGAAGAGAACTGACTATTTTGGAATGCTGGTTTGCGTTTTGCATTTGTTTTCGCAAAATGTCGTGGTGAGCAAGAGTCGCCACCGTCTTTTATTTTATCCAACAAGAAAAGGAAAACAGCACAGAAAAATTCCTTTTTTGAGATGTTTCTCGGGTCCGGGGGGTAGATTATAGAAAGGGAAGGTTTTAGCACCCTTTCTATCCGTGGTTATCCACGGGCTCTTAGTTACTTGCTCAAAGTGTCTTCAAAATTTGCTTTTCTTTGTGTTTGTGGGTTTGAAAGAGTCTTTGTTTGAAAATAGTGTAAGTGCGAAAAGTTTTGTTTTGTTTTGTGAGAGAAAGTACTTAAGAAACATCTACCTACTCGAAAAAGGAATTAATCTGTACAAATGTCCTTTAGACAATGCTATCCTACTATTGATGAGTATGTAGCACCGTCGTTGGAGTTTAAGGGTCAATTCGATTAAGGGACGTGTGGTCACTAAAGTAATGTTAGGATGCCTTAGCGGTAACCCTAATGTCTTAGATCATTTCATTCGAGGCAACCGTTTCGAGGAAACTATGATCTTTGGACGAGAGGGCGACCTCTAAAACTTCCTATACTCAATGACCACGTTCGAAGGCAACCAAGTGAGGTGTACCCTAAGAGTGCGCATGTGCGAGTGTGTTGTTTCGATTATATTATCTTTGTACATGTCATGGGTGAGCTATGTTGATTTTAAGTTCATACATTTGATCTTGTCATGCGTTCCCTATTATCAAACATCTAACAGTTTATGGATTGCGGAAATTAAATTGCTGAAATTAAATCTAACTATTACAAGGCGTCGGGTATTTACATCGCCAAAAACAACCCTTTAATTTAAAATGCAGAAAATAAATAAAGCGATAAATAATTAAAGTCCTAATTTAACTATTACATTCTGGGGAACAATTACATCAATATGGCAAAATAGATCGCGTGCGGAAAATTAAATCGGACGCATTTTTTAGGGTTTTGACCCCTTTTTTGAAAAGAAAGCATTTTTTTGTTTATTTTTTGAATTAAATGGAATTAAATCTAAGTTAATTATTAAATAAATAAATTAATTAATGAAAATATTTTTGGATTTTTGGAGATTTAAGGAAATAAAATAAATTTGATTAAAAATTAGTAAAACCTAATTATCTACATTGATTTTAAATATTGCAAAAATATTAAAAGTTAAACCTAATTAAAAAGCTAAATTAATTAATTAATTTATTTACAAAAATAAAGCCATGAATTTAATTTTAATAAATAAAAATATATTTTTTGGTTTTTGATTTTATGAGGAAAAAGATTTAATTGGTTAGTGATAATAAAAATAATAATTAACAAAACAATTAAATAAAAGGAAATATAAAAAAGAAAAGAAATAAACCAATGGGGGGTTTGGGCCCAGATCTGGATATGTGATAGCAACTTCCAAGCCCAATTATGCTAGCCTGCTATGACTTTCCAGATTATCCATGGCACTTTGACTGGGCAATAGGATGCACCTTCAATCCTGACCATCAGGTTTGGCCTGAAGGCCATATGGCATCTGGAGATCTGAAGGTGTATGGTGTGCTACGCTTTGGAAATCACATGGAATAACCTGAAGAAAAATGAAACAAATGCATTAGGGGACCTGGGATTCGAACCCAGGTCCCATTGGATTTTCCAGTAGCGCCTTTACCAACTCAACTACTGCACGTATTTGTTAATAGAATAGATGATAATTAATATATTGGAAAACGAAACAAATGCTAGAATTAAAATAAAAAACGCTAGAATTATGAATGGACGAATGAGGTCGAGCCACGTCTTCGTGTTCTTTGCTGACCCCCTGGTTATTTACCTGCGGATTTTATCCGCGGCTAAAATCATGGCTCGTTCCTAAAATCTATCCCAGGCCATGAAAACTCAAACAAAAAACACAGTCATGCTCGTCTCTCTCTCCTAAACGTATCCATGTCCATTATTGGTCCTGATTTCACCTGTAGAGAAAATGCCCAAAAAACAAACTTCCAAACCCTAGGTTCGGTTACAAGCTACCAAAATAAAATCAAATATTGCAGAAAGTTTCGAAATCACACAAGGATCATAACCATGCCAATAATTTTTCAAAAAATGCTAGAATGAGAGATTACGTTTTTATGTACAGGGCGGTGTTCAAGGAGACTTACAACGGGATTCAGGGAGGGAGAAGGCTTGCTTTTGATTCCTTCTCACTCAGTGGACGTCTGGCAATTGAATAGCGTGGAGTTTTGGCCTTGAAAACGCCTCTAGGATGGATTTCAGATTCAAGCTTTTTCAAGCTTTTTCAAGTTTTGCTTTTTGTAATTTTTGCAGCCTTTTGGTCCTTATTTTCGTGCCTTTGTGTTGTATATGTATAATGGAATCAATTAGGTCAAGTCTTGGGCTTTGAATCTTAGTGTATTGATGATTTAAGATTTAATATGATCCTCCATTACAAAGCTTCCAAAAATGTCCCAAATCCAATATTTTGTGCATGATATGGCTTGATATGAGTTTGATCCTGTCCATGATGATAATTGAAAACTGTATCAATCAAAAAGATCCTATTTCATCAATATTTGGATTTTATTTGGATTTAAGTTGATTTAAAATGAATTAAATTAATAAAAATTAAATAAAATATAAAAATCAATGAATGGACACAAGACTGAAGATAGGACACGTGTGTGGTGTGACAAGATCCAATCAAGTGGAAAAAAGTGGGCCCTTTTGACAAAATTTGAAGTTTTGGGGATAGTTGACTTTTGGCAATTTTGAAAAAATGCCCAACTTCAACAATGCACAAATCCTTCAATTTTGAACTTTTGGAGGTGTTCTTGGACTTTTTGGAAACCATGTGATGTCCTCTAACCAACCCTTTTGGTCTCATCGCATTTTAATATTCCATGCTCAAGTTATAAGCTTTGGAAAAAAAGGTGTTTTTGTTGACTTTCAAAAATGACCTATAATATCCAAATTTGTAAATTTTTGTGAGTTCATTTCTTGATCTTGGGGTGTGAATATGGATTGTAGGAAATTTAATCCTATTCAAAATGAGCTTTGGATGGGTCATTTATCATAAAGTATGAGAAAGTTATGCTCGGTCAAAGTTGAGTTGACTTTTCCTACAAAACCCTAATTTAGCAACTTTTGAGTCTTGATGAATTTTGAGAAATCCTTGATGAATCATGATCAAACCTTGATCAAATTATGAATTATCCTTCAAAATGAGAATGTTGACAAAAAATCTTGAGGTTTGACTATTTGTAGGTCAAGTTGACTTTTGCCCTAGCACAGTCGATTTTTGGACCTCTTGAGCAATTGACTGACCAAACTTCCTCTGCAAGGCTTGAAATTTGACATGGATGAACTTGAGGACATATTAGGACATTGGGAGCACTTGAGGTCATTTTGATGTAAGGACCTTGATGCAACACAAAACCCTAATTTGAGATTGACTGCCTTAGGAGGTGATTTGACTGTCCAACTCTTGAGCCATCTTGGGCAACTTGGAAGTTATTCTTGAAATGTCTTGGGAAATATGGGAGGGAAAATTTTGGGGTACAACAGCTGTCCATGTTCAATTTTCTTAAACTTGAGGATATATATTGGCTTTCGAGCCTTTCGTGATCCGAAGGTGGAAGATGATTGAACACTAGAGTGCCCAGAAATTTGCACTCGCATGATGTAGTATCAGCGTTGTGATGTCGGGAATGGACTTACAGATGCCATTTGGAGATTGTTGATAGGTGGTCTGAACTTCGACTGGAATACAAATCAGGGAAATCTTGTCGGTGATCTGACTGAACCAGAGGAGGTCTTGTCTTCTTTGACTGGATAGGTATCAGAAAAATCTTTAGAAATCGATTTAACTGGTTTTATCTCCTTTGACGGGGTTGGCCTCAGAAAAATCTTTAGGAATCGATTTAACTGGTTTTGTCTCCTTTGACTGGGTTGGCCTCAGAAAAATCTTTAGGAATCGATTTAACTGGTTTTGTCTCTTTTGACTGAGTTCGCATCAGAAAAATCTTTAGGAATCGATTTAACTGGTTTTGTCTCCTTTGACTGCGTTCGCATCAGAAAAATCTTTAGGAATCGATTTAACTGGTTTTGTCTCCTTTGACTGCGTTCGCATCAGAAAAATCTTTAGGAATCGATTTAACTGGTTTTGTCTCCTTTGTCTGCGTTCGCATCAGAAAAATCTTTAGGAATCGATTTTACTGGTTTTGTCTCTTTTGACTGCGTTCGCATCAGAAAAATCTTTAGGAATCGATTTAACTGGTTTTGTCTCCTTTGACATAACTGAGAACTTAACTGCATCTTACCTGAAAGGCAAAGGTCAGTCATATGCAATGCATGATATGGATCAAGCAATGATGTTCTCATTATAAATGAGATTGTATTATATGATGCATATATGCATGTATCATGATGTATGGAAATGTAATGTTTTAGCTGGGGAAAATAAATCCCGGAGCTGCTGGAGACAAAAGTTGAATTCTTCGTTTCCGCTGGGGATGATGAACGAAGATGATAATCTTGCAGGAGAGGATAACTCTGTTGGGGAATAAACTGATGAGGAGATTACTCTGAGGGGAATTACTCTGTGGGGAAGAGATGTTATGCTGAAGATTCCACTAATAAACTCCGCTGGGGATAAATTACCGTTGCTGGTGATACTGAATCTGTTGAGGATTGAATGCCTGTTCGTGAAAGGAAAGAACTTCGCTGGGGATGATCTTTCAATTGTAACTTGCTGGGGATAACCCTGTTAGGCTCTTGTAGGGGTGACCCTTTGAACTTGGCTGGGGAGATTTATTTGTGCTCTGTAGGGGATAAGCTTCCAGAGTCTACTAGGGATGATGATTCAACTCTGTTGGGGAAGCTTTTTAGACCGTGCTGGGAAAATTGACTCCACTAGAGGTATCTTATATTCTTCCGGGGAACATTCTTATACTCCGTTGAGGAATATTAAGACTGTCGGGGATACTCTTATACTTGCTGGGGAATATTCTTACACTCCGCTGGGGAATATTAAGACCCTTTTAATGCTGATGGTAGATCAACTCTGCTTGGGGGGAGTATTGCTGATTTATTCATAGCTGCAAGCCTCAGCTGGGGGAGAGCTACCATTACTGCCTTACTCTGCGGGGAGTGAAAGTATCTTAGCCACATTCTTTAGCTGAATATACACTGGTACCTGGTGGACAGAGCAACTGTATAGTTCAGACAATTCTTACTGCCCATGTTTCTGATATTACCAGTAATTCATCTTTCGTTTCACATGTAAATATTTATGATCAACAATTAATGTCAAATGCATATATCAAAAATGAACTTTGGACATTCTTTGGAAAACAAAACAGATAAAGGAAAAACAGTTTGAAATTTGTCTGAAAATGAATTGTATTGATTTTGAAGTTGGGCCTGTAAATAGGCTTTTTTGTACAAGAGGTTGACGTCCTAGTAAGAGAACTCCGCCGAATAATAGAATTTACATAATTTGTGAAAAACTAAACAAAATAGCTATGTGAATGATCCCACTGGGTTCCAACTTTGCTATTGCCTTTATGTCCTCAAGCATCTCATCACTTTGCTACTGGTTGAAGGTAGATCAGATTGATTAGTGCTGTCCGAGTTTGATAGTTGATACTGGAGTCTGGATGCAAGGTGATCCAATGAGACATAGTGTTACGCTTTGATCCCTAACTTTTGCCTGGACAGCCCTTCTGGGTTTTCAGTCCACCGGGATACCCTTTTTTGCCCAAGCTTCCTTTTCAGGTTTTCGACTTGCCGGGTGTACATATTTTTTCATTTTCATCCCTTATTTTTGCCCGAACCCTTTTGGTTCGCCGGGACGCCCTTATTTTTGCCTAGGCCAGTCGACCTAGCGGTTCTTTGATCATGCGTAGTATCTTTTCACTATGTCTGCATTGAAGGGGTGAGGAAGGTCGTCACCATCCATGGTGGTTAGAATCATAGCTCCTCCTGAGAAAATGTTCTTAACCACAAATGGCCCTTCGTAAGCAGGGGTCCATTTACCCCTGGGGTCACCTTGGGGTAATATGAGGCGCTTGATTACCAGGTCCCCAACTTGATACTCTTGTCGTCTAACTTTCTTGTTAAATGCCTTGATCAACCGTCTTTGGTACGTCTGACCGTGACAAATAGCAGTAAGTCTCTTTTCGTCGATTAAGTTTAGTTGATCAAGCCGGGTCTGAATCGAGTCATCTTCGCTCAAACTTGCATCCTTCATGATCTGGAGAGAGGGTATCTGAACTTCAATAGGCAAGACTACCTCCATGCCATAAACCAAGGAATAGGGTGTTTCCCCTGTTGACGTCCGTGCTGAGGTACGGTACCCATGAAGAGCAAATGGTAACATCTCGTGCTAGTCTTTGTATGTCACTATCATCTTCTGCACAATCTTCTTAATATTCTTATTAGCCGCTTCAACAGCCCCATTCATCTTTGGCCGGTAGGGATAAGAGTTGTGATGCTGTATCTTGAATTGCTCGCAGAGCTCAGTGATCATCTTGTTGTTGAGATTGGTATCATTGTCCGTAATGATCCTCTCTGGTACACCGTATCGAAAAATTAGGTTGTGCCGAATAAACCGTGCCACGACG
Source organism: Vicia faba (assembly GCA_948472305.1). NCBI lineage: Eukaryota > Viridiplantae > Streptophyta > Magnoliopsida > Fabales > Fabaceae > Vicia > Vicia faba. The sequence continues at coordinate 605,353,647 of OX451736.1, read as the reverse complement.
TTATTGGTTACAGTAGCAAAGGAAGCCGCTTCAACCCACTTTTTAAAGTAATCAATTGCTACCAGGATGAAACGGTGCCCATTGGATGCCGTAGGTCTGATCTCGCCGATCATATCGATGCCCCACATTGCAAAAGGCCAAGGTGCCGTCAAGACGTTCAGAGGAACTGGAGGTATGTGCACCTTATCAGCATAGACTTGACACTTGTGACATGTCTGAGAATGCTGATAACAATCAGCTTCCATTGTGGACCAGTAATATCCTTCCCGAAGGATTTTCTTTTCCATGGTGTGTCCACTGGAATGAGTTCTGAAGGTACCTTCATGTAACTCTGTCATGATCTTTTCTGCTTCATTCTCATCCACAAAACGTAGTAAGGTCGAATCATGGTTACACTTGTAAAAGATGTTGTTGTACCCCAAAATTTGCCCTCCTATATTCATCAACATTTTCTCATCACAAGACTCTTGGAACTAACGATCAAGCTAGGGTTTGCTCTGCTCAAGACATTTCCTTGCACTGTTGACCTAAATTAGGGTTTGAGTTTGCACAGGGTTGTTTTGACCCACAACGCCCAAAGTGACTTTCATACTTCATGTTGGACTCACAAGTTTATCCATACTAAGTTTCAAGTCTTGATTCAAATTTTTGCCCAGTCAATTGGACAGTTGACCTATAAATCAACTGTATTGGGGAAAAAGTCAACTGTGGCCAATTGACAGTCAAACCTCATGATTTTTGACCCACATCAACATAATGAACTCATATAGGTCATTTGATCAAGTTTGGATCACAATTCCACAAGAAATTTGATCAGATCATCAAAAGGGCAAAATGGTCATTTTTAGGGTTTTGACTGTACAAAGGCAATTTTTGACTGTTTGACCTAACCAATGGCAAATCAAGCTCAACCATGGACTCAAGAACTCAATGAAATTGTCTTGACCCATTCAAAAAGTTCAGAAGATCTCAATTGCATTGGATTGACAGATGAATTTTTCAGTCAACTGATCAAAATTTGACTGTACACTGAAAAGTCAAACTTTGACTTTTTGGTCAAAATCAAGTGCCAAGAGTTATTTTTCATCAAGACATGTAAAATTATGAAACTTGTTCACCAAGAAACCCAAAAATACAAATTAGGGTTTAAAATGGAAAAATTTCATAACTTAGAAATTTTCTAAGTTATGAAATTTTCTTATTTTTTCCTAACTTTGTCCCATTTTTTCACCAAGATGAAAATGGATTCAAACAAAACTTGAAACATGAAAGTTGTATTCTATCACAAAGTATACAACTTTTATTCACAAAGTTTTCTCAAAAGAAGCTTGTATCTCAAGTTTTGAATTTTGGAACAAGGGTACCTAAAACTTTTAACTTAGGGAAATTTTGCCCTAGTTTAGGCAGGATTTTGACCCATCTTCTTGGCCATTTTTCACATAGTTCCACTTTGAGTTTCAAGTTCCATTTCAAAGATGGATTATAGTACATGTTCTAAGATTTCCAAATTGTCCAAGAACTCCTCAAACACCCTTGTGGTTAGAGAGAATCGAATGCTTGAAGTTGGCAAAAACTCACTTTTGTCCATGGCCATTACATGTTCATACCAATTTGCAATTCTGATCTAGTTAGCTTGGTTAACCATTACAGGCCTCAAAACCAATTTTTACTCCTTAATTTAATGCATATCCATTGATTTAAGGTATTGTCTTGGTCATTAGGGCATTATACACTAGTTTAAGCCTTAAAAGGAAAAAGTAACAATGCCATTTTTGCCTAAACTTCACTTTATGTCAAAACAAAATCCTTGAGGCATGGGGCCAGATCTTTGAGGCAGGATCAAATCCACTAATTCCAGTAACCAAGAGCAAAATGTGCAGCATGATATAGGGCTTGCACATGCCTGCATTGGGAGGACACACACTCTTGCTTCAAAAAGAAGAAAAGTTGCAAACCATATACAAATCTCACACATCTGTTGAAAGGAGCTTACACAAACATTGTAGACAAGTTCCATACCTCCCAACAAGTCTGAAACACGACCCCTTTGCCTCTCAAACTCCCTTGTACACAGAATCACTGTTTTTCTACAAAACATGGCAAGTTCTGCATTCTGCAAGCCATAACCAAATTCCATCGTGCGTTTTGTCCAAAGATAGTTCAAACACCTTCCAATCAACTCACCTGAACTATCCCAGGCCCCCATTGCAAGCTGTAACACCTCTAACACACTTTGCCATTTTTATTTCAAAGCTCTGCAGGTTGAGTTCTACAGCACGATTCAAGCTGTTTCAAAACAAGCCAAGCATTGGAAAAGCTTCCTTGGACCTCAGGCAAGCTCAAAAGAAGCTCAAACACCATTGAAGGTTGCTACATTGTCCAGCTCGAAGTCAACTGAAACAGGTATTTCATGGACTTCTATCTCTCTATTTAGAAATGGTTAGACTTAGGTTTGTGAATGAAATATGTTGTACTCATAGCCCTGAAGCCATACATATGCTTAGTTTCCATTTACATTAATCGTGCTAAGAGAATTTCACTCATGAACTTTCTGAAAAAACTAGGTTAGAAATTAGGGTCAGAGAAATTCTCTCTGGTTTTTTAGAGTTAATCCAAGTTTTTTATATGGTTGGATTCGTTGTTTAATTCTCTACAATGTTCATGTTATGAGTTTTGTCAAAAAATCAAAGAAACAGGAGATAGCCATTGATGTACAGAGGTACGCATTTTGTGAACAAGAGGAAGAAGATGAAGTCTGACTGGGCTGGGCCTGGTTGTTCTTTGCTTTTGACACTCCCCTTTTCTGTTTACACCCCCTGGCCCATTTATTTAAATATTTATCATTTTATCATTTTTATTTTTTATTATGACTTTATTATTTTTTGTCCAAATATAAAAAATGCCAAAAAATTATTTTCTATATTTTTCATATTTATTTGATATTTATTTTTATTTTACTAAGTATAAATATGTAAATAAACTATTTTCTTTTTTAATAAAACTCAAAAATAATACAAAAAATACACTTATTTTTATTTATTATTTCTATTTATATTTGAGAACATTTCCTTGAAAATACCCATTTTTGTAAATAATTAATTTTTATCTTTGAATATTTAATATGATTAATATATATATATATATATATATATATATATATATATATATATATATATATATATATATATATATATATATATATATATATATATATATATATATATATATATATATATATATATATATATATATATATATATATATATATATATATATATATATATATATATATATATATATATATATATATATATATATATATATATATATATATATATATATATATATATATATATATATATATATATATATATATATATATATATATATATATATATATATATATATATATATATATATATATATATATATATATATATATATATATATACTTGTTTTATTAAATAATTAGGTAAAAAAAATACAAAAATACTACATTTTCATTTTTATTAATATTTTATACTAAAGATATCATTTTCATAATATACTTTTATTTTTTTGTATAGATTAGTATATTATTGCATATAATATTATTTATTAAGAATTAGGGTTTTGCCCTAAATAACAAAAAATAATAAAAATTAACCTTTTTATCTTATTTACATTTCACATTAAAAAATATACTTTTTACATACATAAAAACTTTTTTGCATAATACATTTTATTTGACTTCTATTTATTTGTATTTATTTCAATTATTGTACATTTAAATATTGCCTATACATTCGATTTGGTTGTAATAACTTAGAATTTAATTTCTTGTCAAATACCCCTAATTCAAATTTGTACCCCCTACCTATATCATGTTGTAATAGTGTAGCATTTAAATTCTCGCACATTTAAAAGCTTCCAATTAAGCCATGCTTAGACCTAGGGTTTGTATGCAAATAAAATCAACAATTAGTTTGACCTAATCCAAGATAAATATGCATGAAAAACAAACACAATGCACACTTGCACCCCTAGGGTTTCAATCCACTTGTTGCCTTCAAAAATGGGCCATGGTTGCATGTCAAGTACTTTGGCAAAACAAAAACAAACAAAAAAGATCATAGTCCCTCGATGACGCTATCTGAGTTGCCTAAACAAAATGATCAAATCCCTCAAGAAAATTGCCAAAAATACTTGACACAATTTCTATCATGGTCTATACGATGACCCGCGCCTGTCCCGTTTAACATCCTAACACAAGGTTGTTCACCAAATACAATGGTGAAGCAACACTGTTAAAAGGGTTAAAAACATAAGAAAGATCTTTGAGTAAAATAGGATAGATAGCTCTTAGTTACTTGATCAAACTTGCAAAAACATCTTTGCTATCTTCAAAACACACTTTACAATACAATTTCAAAACCTTGCTTTCAAACATTGAAAACTTTTCAAAAGACAAAAAACACCTTTGTATACATTCAAACAAGAATCATTATAAAGGTTGCCACAACGATGGCCTCTTTTCAAAACATCTTTCAAAATCACACACAAAGCACCATTTCAAACAATTGAAAAACACCATTTCAATCAATTGAAAAGCAAAGCAAGTGATCTAAGCAAGTAACTAAGAGCGCATGGATAACCATGGATAGAAAGGGTGCTAATACCTTCCCTTTCTATAATCTACTCTCCGAACTCAAGAAAACATCTCAAAGGTCTTTCTTGTGCTTTTTGACTTTTCCTTAGGATAAAATAAAAAGTCGATGGTGACTCTTGCTAAACCGAAACATTTGTGAACAAAAAATGCAAAATCCCAAGTTAGTTCTCCCACCGTATCACAGAACTAGCAACTCTGCTGGGGAAAACTTTAAAAGTGGAGTAACCTTAGGGCTTAGATCACCCTTTTGCATGATTATTGTTTGCTTTGTTTGCTTTACATTTGGTTTTCTTGTTTGGGCTTGAAATCCTCTACCAGGATTTGGGAAACATTCATAGGTAAATAGCAATACGTTGTGGAAACTGTGCGGGGTATACCGACATGGTTGAAGCAATAACTATATTAGTGCGACATATTTGTGAGTACCGGTAGCCTTTGAGTCAATCAAAGAGAATACGGGGGCGCTGAGTGATGTCATAAAGCACTAATGAACTCTTAGAACCTTAATTGACCATCTTGGCCTTTTATTAAGGGTAGTGAGATGACCGGCTTTGGTGCAGTCCGAAGTTGGTAGATACTTGATACTACACTCATTGAGGGTTGTTTTCTTGGAATATTTTGGTCGCTAGTTAAGTGGATAAAACAAAACAATGAACATAGAAAACAATCCAGTGATATTGAGCTCTTTAGAACCCGATTATTATTTATAGGACAGGTTTGAGCCAACTAAACTCAAGAGGGTATTTACCTTCGAAACCTCATGCAAGCCTGAAACTAGGGTTTTGTGTGACTTGCTTGTACATGTGCTTGTGCATACATCATGAACATCATAAAGCATAATATGCATCCACTAACCATTTCAAGGGTTTGGATCTTCATCTTTGTTCTTGTTTTGTAGGTCATGGAATCTCTTCGCAGGAAAATAATTCAAGTCAACCTTGTGAGGATCCCTCCTCAACTCAAGGAGCTTACATCCAGGATTCCAGAGAATTCTCTCTTCAGTGAAAGACATGGTAGACTCCTCAACTTAGTCAACACTAACATTGAAGAAGACATGGTTAAAGTTCTCTTCCAGTTCTTTGACCCCCTACACCACTGTTTCACATTCCCTGACTACCAATTGGTACCAACTTTGGAGGAATTTTCTCAACTCTTGAGAATTCCCATTCTTAATCAACTACCCCACAACGGTACGGAAAAAGAACCAAAGCCTGAAGATGTTGCTCAAGCATTACACTTGCAACCATCTGATATCAAGGGACATTGGGAAACCAGAAGTGGTGTCAAGGGTTTCTTGGCAAAGTTTCTGTTTGAGAAGGCACAAGACTGCTGGAATTCTCTTGATCTATAAGCCTATGAAGAGATTGTGGCACTCCTTATCTATGGGTTGGTCTTGTTCCCAAACCCTGACCAACTTATAGATATGAATGCTGTCAAGATTTTCCTATCCAGGAATCCTATACCTACATTGCTTGGGGACATCCTACACTCATTTTACACACGAACAATGAGGAAAAGAGGTGTTCTCATGTGCTGTACTCCTCTCCTGGCAAGGTGGTTTATTTCTCACCTTCCACAATCAGTTTTGAAGAATGAGCATGGTTTAAGGTGGTCACAACGATTGATGACCCTCACACATTCTGATGTACATTGGTGTTCTCGGTCCAGAGAAAATGTCATCATCATTGATCGTTGTGGGGAATTCCCTAATGTCCCACTACTTGGCATTAGGGGAGGCACCACCTACAGCCCCTGTCTAGCTTTGAGACAATTTGGATATGCTCGGAGGGATGGCCCTCATGACATGCTGATTCTGGACCTAGTTTTTGACTTCGACAATGATGCGCAAGGACTTCGACAAAAGTTCATCAGAGCTTGGAGGATGCCTAACAAGGTAGACAGTAAGACACTAGGGCACAAGAATTCTGTCCCCCTTGAGCCTTACCTCAAGTGGGTACGAACCCACACCCAGAATCTTATGATGCCATACCCCCACATTCTCCCCTTGATCAAAGAGCCTGTTATGGAAGGAGAGGTTCCATACACCCTCCTACATCCTGACATGCCAACATCATGGGAAGAAATGCAAAAGAGTTGGATCCAACTCAAGGAAGAACGGGATACTTTTGAAGCCAGCTTCTATGCCAGTGAGAAGAAGGTTTTAGAGCTTACCCGCCGACTTCACGAGGAGGAAACTCTCAACACTTACATCGCACCAAAAAGGATGCACAATGTCTTTTTACATTAAGAATTTTGTAATATTTCTCCCATGGGGCACTTATGTACTAACAAATTTCTTCTTAATATGACGTGCGTTCTTTTTTGTCTGCAACAAATTTGAATTTTTGAACCCTTGAATGCATTACATGAATAACATACCATTCATCATATGCATAAACAGGTCTTCACGCCAGGTTTCCTTATCTTTCTGCTGTTTATTTCAAAAAGATGGATTTGGAGAAAACGGTAAAGGATCTGCAGGCACAAAATTCACAGTTTCAGCAACTCCTCATGACCTTGGCAAAGGGTCAAGAGGATCTCAAAGTTCTGTTGGAAAAGAATAAAGAGAAAAAGAAAAAGAGACCTGGAGTGGCTACTTTCAGAAGAAGGTTTGAGAGCAATGCTAGGAAGGTTCTTGAGTTCCCCTCAACGTCTGACGAAGGAGTCGGTAAAGGGAAAGAGAATGCTGTGCCTTCTGAATTTGAAGTGGAAGAGGAGGAAGAGGAAGAAGACGAAGACTACTCCGAACAACAGTATCCACCAGTGGATGATAAATATAAGAACCTTTGTGATAGACTGGCAGCTATGGAGTTGCAGAGGGTGCCCGGATTAGATTTTGAAGAACTAGGGCTGGTGGCTGGGATTGTTATCCCTCCCAAGTTCAAAGTGCCAACATTTTCCAAGTACGACGGTATGTCTTGCCCTAAGATGCACCTGAGGTCGTATGTCAGAAAAATACAACCCCATTCATCCGATAAAGACCTATGGGTACACTTTTTCCAAGACAGTTTGTCTAGCACTCAGTTAGACTGGTTTTATCAACTCGAGAGATCAGAGGTTCACAATTGGGAAGACTTGGCAGCTGCTTTTTATCGTCAGTATCAATATAATGCTGATTTGGCGCCCACTCGTACTCAGTTACAAAGTATGGGGATGGCTTCCAATGAAGGGCTTAAAGAGTACGCCCAGAAGTGGCGTGATCTAGCTGGAAAGGTGCATCCGCCATTATCAGATAGGGAGTTAGTTGATATGTTTCTGGGGACCCTGTCTGGCCCCTTCTTCAACCATCTAATCGGGAGCTCTTCTGTGGGATTTACTGAATTGATTTTGACCGGCGAAAGGGTGGAGGGCGATATTAAAAGTGGAAAGATTCAAAAAGATGCTTCCGCATCCACATCTGTTAAGAAACCTTTCCCAGCCAAGAAAGAAGCATCTGATGTGTATTCTCAGAAGGGATTGGGAAGAACTGAGCGCCGACCGACTGTAGGGGCCGTGATGATTCAAAACTCGTCAAATGATCAACCTTGTAACAATCAGTCGAGACCTAATCAACAACGGGTGGAAAGGCCACAACGGCAGTTCACCCGCACCAACATGATGCCAACGCAAGTACTCCCTCATTTATTGAAGTTGAATCTTACTAGTTTGAAGGAAGCGCCAAAGAACCCTAACACCTCCTCTCCATACTACCACACCAATGCTGAGTGCCCCTACCACTCCGACAGTGTTGGACATGATACAAATAATTGTTGGGTGCTTAAGAACAAAATCCAGGACTTGATTGATGCCAAAGAAGTAGAATTCGAGGCACCTGAGAAGCCCAATGTGATTTTTGCTCTGATGCCCAAGCACAGTAATAATATTCATGCTGTTTTGGAGGACCTCCATGTTACTGATGTTGTTGATTTGTTGACACCGCTACTTGTGATTAAAAAGAACTTGATGAGAGTCGGGATCTTCCCTGGTTGTGGTAAAGACTGCTATTTTTGTTTGAATATATGAGGTGATTGTCCAATGTTGAAGTCAGGTGTCCAACGCCTGATGGATACCCAAGAGATATTATTCCAAAAAAACCCTGTTGATACGTTCAATCCTATTGCTACTGATACTTTTGCTACTTCAACCAACGATATTGCAATCATAACCATTTCCAACAATCCTCCCAAGGCTTTCAAAAGGCCTGTCAGGATTACGCCCAACTCTAAATGTGTACCATTAAAGATCACCATGCCGGGGCCAGTCCCGTATCAATCTAGCAAGACAATCCCATGGAATCATGAAGGAGAAATCTTCTATCATGGCGTCAAGCAGATTGAAACAGTCCAAGAGATTTCTGAAGAAGAAGACCCTGATATAGGGAACATCGCGGGTACAAGTAAGATAACCCGCAGTGGCTGGATCTTTTCTCCGGAGATTGCTCCCCCTCGAGCAGTTTTCGGATCCTTGAAAGCTTCTGCACCTGTTGGACCATCTGTGCAAGACCCGATAATTGAAGAATTGGATACTCCTGAAGTTAGACCATCTGCTAAAACTACCGACAAGGGTAAGGGGATACTAGAAGGGTCTGTCAGGATGAAGGCTCATGCTGTGGTTATCCCCGAAACCACTCAGAAAGAAATGGATGAAATCTTGAAAATAATCAGAAAAAGTGACTATGACGTTGTGGAACAATTAGGGCAGACCCCTTTTAAAATTTCAATGTTGGCTCTTCTGCTCTGTTTTGAGGCCCATGCCAAGGCCCTGATCAAATTCTTGAAGGTGGCACATGTTCCCCAAGAGACTTCGGCTGACCAGTTCCAAGAATGTGTGGCCAGTCTTACTGCTGATAATGGCCTTAGCTTTTCCGATGCTGACTTAACTCCCAAAGGAAGGAAACATAACGACGCATTACATGTTTCAGTTGAATGCCGGGGAACCACTCTTTCCCATGTCTTAGTTGATACTGGGTCTTCCTTGAACGTGCTGCCAAAGAAAGCCTTAGACCGCTTGGACTGCGAAGGATTGACTCTCAAACCTAGTATCATCGTTGTTAGGGCTTTTGATGGGTCCAAAAGAATGGTTCATGGGGAGGTTGATATTCCTATCAAAGTAGGCACAAAGGTCTTCAACTCAACCTTTTATGTGATGGACATCTGTCCGTCATATTCATGCTTGTTAGGAAGACCATGGATCCATTATGCCGGGGCAATTACCTCCTATTTGCACCAGATACTGAAATATCCTGTTAAGGGTAAAATTATAACGGTGCACGGCGAGGAAGAGTACATGATAAGTCATCTCAACTCCTTCCGTTATGTGGAGCTGGATGGCGAGTTCATCGAAATGCCTTTCCAGCATTTTGAGGAAGTTTCTCCCGAGGTAGAAGTTGCGAAGACAATGGTTGAGGTACCCATCATTCCCAAGCTTGTGCCTAGGATGGCATCTCTCAAGGACGCAAAGGCGGTGATCAAAGAAGGGAAGAGTACAGCATGGGGGCAATTTCCAGATTTTCCCCATAAGACGGACAAATTTGGACTAGGGTTTACAGCTGCAGGACAGAAGGCTATGCATCGTTCCAAGACTGGGGGGTAACCTATAAGGATCAATCATCACAGAATTAATGTTGTTGAAGACGAAGATGAAGAGAACGACTTCGAAGATTGGATCTTTCCGACCGTCGAAGGGGGTTTAAGCAACTGGGAAGCAAAGGATTTTGTTCCCATCACCTTTATCAACCAATAATTTTATCTTTGAACAATTTCCCATTTTTATGGTCTGTAATAACTAAAACAATTCGCACACTGTTTTCACCTCATGCCTTGCCCGGGGCATGCAGGTCCATTTGTAAGGGTTTGATTTTCTTCATTATCATATGCCATGTTTTAATGAATCATTGGACGTTTTTCATCTATAAACTGCTGTGTTCATTTTTCTTTCCTTTTTGCATTTTTTGTTTGTTTAAGGATGGCTATCCCTTACACACACCCACACTCACAAATGCAGGTACCCATCCATTCTGGATTCCATGGGCAACTGTTCTGTTTCAGCCTTCGATAACTCTGAGGATTTGGTCAATCACGCTAAGTACGAAGTTGATGAAGATTGTGAAGTGCCGGGAGAGTTAGCCAAACTTTTGCAACAAGAAGAGCGGGCTATTCTGCCTCATGAAGAGTTGCTAGAAACCATCAACTTGGGGACAAAGGAAGATAGGAAAGAAGTAAAAGTGGGTGCCAACCTGGAACCAGGTGTCAAGGAGCGCTTGGTGCAGTTGTTGAATGAATACGTTGAAATCTTCGCTTGGTCTTATGAAGACATGCCAGGGCTAGACACAGATATCGTGGTTCACCGTCTCCCTACAAGAGAGGACTGTCCACCGGTCAAGTAAAAGGTCCTCCAAATGAGGCCTGACATGTCTGAGAAAATCAAGGCTGAAGTAATGAAGCAATTCAACGCTGGATTTCTGGCTGTTACAACCTATCCACAATGGGTTGCTAACATTGTGCCCGTAGCCAAAAAAGACGGCAAGGTCAGAATGTGTGTGGACTATCGGGATTTGAACAGGGCCAGCCCTAAAGACGATTTTCCATTACCGCATATTGACATCTTGGTTGACAACGCAGCTCAACACAAGGTTTTTTCCTTCATGGACGGATTCTCGGGCTACAACCAGATTAAAATGGCCCCCGAAGACATGGAGAAAACTACCTTTGTCACGCAATGGGGTACCTTCTGCTACAAAGTGATGCCGCTCGGACTGAAGAACGCAGGGGCAACCTATCAACGCGCCATGGTAGCTTTATTTCATGATATGATCCATCATGAGATCGAAGTTTACGTAGACGACATGATAGCTCGATCAAAGACAGAAGAAGAACACCTTAATCATTTGCAAAAGCTATTTGCCAGGTTGAAGGAGTATAAACTCAGACTGAATCCAAGCAAGTGCACTTTTGGAGTTAGGTCTGGTAAACTTCTGGGATTTATTGTCAGCAACAAAGGCATTGAGGTCGATCCAGCTAAAGTAAAGGCTATACAAGAAATGTTTGCCCCCCGTACTGAAAAGGAGGTTAGAGGATTCTTGGGACGCTTGAACTATATTGCGAGGTTCATCTCTCACCTGACATCTACCTGCGAGCCAATTTTCAAACTGCTGAAGAAAGATCAGGTAGTTGAATGGAACGATGATTGTCAAGTTGCTTTTGATAAGATCAAGGAGTACTTACTAGAACCTCCCATTCTGATGCCACCCGTCGAAGGAAGGCCATTGATCATGTATCTGATTGTTTTGGATAACTCAATGGGGTGCGTACTGGGCCAACATGACGAGTCTGACCGAAAAGAGCATGCCATTTATTACCTTAGAAATTTTTTTACCGACTATGAGACTCGCTACTCACTGCTCGAGAAAACTTGCTGCACTTTGGTATGGGCTGCTCGCCAGCTAAGACAGTATATGTTGACTCATACCACTTTGCTGATTTCCAAGATGGATCCAATCAAGTATATCTTCGAGAAGCCGACTTTATCTGGAAGAATTGCTAGATGGCAAATGATCCTGACTGGATATGACATCCAGTATACTACCCAAAAAGCTATAAAGGGGAGTGTACTAGCTGACCATCTAGCTTATCAAGCCGTCGAAGATTACCAATCTATGAGATTCGACTTCCCTGACGAGGACATCATGACATTGGACAACATTGAAGGTAACAGACCGTATGACGGACCTGAACAAGGATCCTGATGGACCCTGTACTTTGATGGTGCGTCAAATGCACTTGGCAATGGTATCAGTGCAGCACTCATTTCTCCGGAAGGTTGCCATACACCCTTCACTGCCCGACTTTGCTTCAGCTGTACCAACAACATGACATGGCTGAATATGAAACTTGCATCTTTGGTCTCAAGGCTGCTATAGACTTGGGAATCAAATCTTTGGCCATATTTGGGGATTCTGCTTTGGTTATCAGTCAAGTCAAAGGAGAGTGGGACACTAAACATCCTAATCTTATCCCATACAAAGAACATGTCTTGACATTGTTGCCTCATTTCGAGCAGATTACCTTCGAGCATTTCCCGCGAGAAGAAAATCAGTTAGTCAATGCTCTGGCTACAATGTCTTCCATGTTTAAACTCAACTGGGATAACGAGGCGCCCCAAATTACCATCGAGCGAATGGACGAACCTGCACACTGTCATGAGATTAATACCGAAGAAGTAGTGGAACAACCCCGGTTTCATGAAATAAAAAGGTATCTCCAGACCAGAGAATATCCTGAAGGAGCTTCCGTCACTGACAAAAAGTTCTTAAGGAGATTTGCTGCCAAGTTCTTCCTAAGCAATGACATCCTTTATAAGCACAATCATGATTGTGTTCTACTTCATTGTGTGGACAAGGTTGAAGCAGAGTTGATCATGACCGATATACATAGCGGCACATTTGGCACCCACTTGAGCAGACATACAATGGAAAAGAAGATTCTAAGGGCTGGCTACTACTGGTCTACCATGGAAGCTGATTGTCATCAACATTCCCGTACCTGCCACAAATGCCAAGTCTACACCGACAAGGTACATATTCCTCCTGTTCCTCTCAACATTCTGACAGCTCCTTGGCCATTCGCAATGTGGGGCATTGACATGATTGGAGAGATCAAGCCCACGACATCCAATGGACATCGCTTCATCTTGGTGGCTATTGATTACTTCACTAAATGGGTCGAGGCAGCTTCCTATGCCTCAGTTACAAAGAATGTGGTTGCCTGCTTCATAAAGAAGAACCTCATATGCCGATATGGTATCCCCGACAGGATCGTCACAGACAACAGTACAAATTTGAACAATACTATGATCACCGCTCTATGCGAGCAGTTCAAGATTTATCATCACAATTCATCTCCCTACCGGCCAAAGATGAACGGTGTTGTTGAAGCCGCGGACAAAAATATTAAGAAGATCATTCAAAAGGTGACAGTCACCTACAAGGACTGGCATGAGATGTTACCGTTTGCTCTGCATGGATATCGTACCACGGCACATAATTTAATAGGGGCAACTCCATTTTATTTGGTATATGGTATGGAAGTTGTTCTGCCTATGGAAGTTCAGATTCCTTCCTTGAGGATTATGAAGGATGCCGGTTTGAGTGAAGATGATTGGATTCAGACCCGGCTTGATCAACTTAACTTGATCGACGAGAAACGACTTACTGCTGTTTGTCATGGTCAGACGTATCAAAAACGGATGATCAAGGCTTTCAACAAAAAGGTTAGGCGTCAGGTATATCAAGTCGGAGATCTTATAATCAAGCGGATCATCTTACCGCAAAGTGATCCTAGGGGCAAGTGGACTCCTACTTACGAAGGACCATTTGTAATCAATAGCATCTTTTCTGGTGGGGCAATGATTCTAACCACCATGGACGACGATGACTTACCGCACCCTGCGAACGCAGATATAGTCAAAAGATACTACGCATAAAATGACCCGACAAGTTGAAAACCCGAAAGGACGACTTGGGAAAAAATGGGCATCCCGGTGAACCGAAAACCCGAAAGGGAGGTTCAGGCAAAAATTAGGGATAAAATATAAAAAATCTGTACACCCGGCAAGTTGAAAACCCGAAAGGGTGACTTGGGCAAAAAAGGGTTTCCTAGTGGATCGAAAACCCGAAAGGGCGGTCCAGGAAAAAGTTAGGGAATTAAAGCGTATGACTATGTCTCGTCGGATCACTTTGAGAACAATCTCTTCACCAACAAGCTCCAAGCTTCTGATCAATCCAATCATCTACGGACGAAGCAACGAATGGACAGATACTCAGAGTTGTGAAGGCTATAGCAGAATGGGAACCCCATGGAATTGTTACACATAGCCATCTTTCTTTTTGTATAAATTTTTTCTCAATTTTTACGACAACATTCTCTTACTAGGATGTCTGTCTCCTTTGTACAAAGAAACTTACTAAAAATTAATACAAATATACTTCAAAGTGCAGAAATTTGTTTGCCTTTCCTTTTTTCTTTTTTACACTTATGTTTTATTTGAAAACGTCCAATGTTTTGTTAAATAGGCATATGCATTTGAATATAATCATTACTTGCAAGAAAATCGAAAATGAAAAAGGATAATTACTGATAGGTTAAGGGTGTAGGAAGATATCTTTGTGCCATTCCAGAAGAAGTCCCTTACAAGACATCATTCGGACCTCGGAGTACATGTCCCCAGCGGAGTTAAGCTTCAAGATCCCCCGGTAAAGCCAGTACATTCCAAACTGGATTCCCCAGCCGAGTAAAGCTTCAAAGTTCCCATCAGAGTTCAAACTCCTAATTCCCAGTGGAGCCAGAATAATCTAAACCTCCTTCCGCAGCGAAGTCAAATTTCCAACCGATCAAATTCCCTCAATTTCCCCAACAGCTAGGATGATTCCCCAGTAGATTGGCATACAATCCAAAACTCCTGAGTTCACCGGCTGAGTAAACTTTCTCCCCACAGGGTCATTTCCCAACAGATTGAAGATTCTCAGTCTCATTTCTCCAGTAGAAGTCTCTCAGGTTTTAATTCCCCAGTAGAGGTCGTCAGAGTAAACCCTATTCCCCAGGGAAGTCATGAAGAATGCTCAGTCCCCGCAGAAATTGGTGAAGCTCTTGTTAAAATCCCCGCAAGTCACCAAGGATTTTCAATTCCCAACAGTGGTCCTAAGATTTCTCATTCTAAACAATCAAAGATCTTTAATCCCCCAAGCAGTCAGCAAAGATTTCTCATCAGCAGTAATCAAATATTTTTTTAGAATCCCCAGCTTCGGTCAAGGATTTATTTTCCCCGGAAGTAGTCAAAGATTTCATTATCTCCAGCTATCAAGGATTCATTTTCCTCAGCAAGACAGCTACTCAGCTTACATGCATAACCATTACATTCATATATCGTAAACATCAGATATAATTTATTGCATCATACATATCATGCAACATGACTTTGTGTTTTAGCTAACATTTTACCCTTTTCAGGATGAGATTAAAAGGCTATTGTTAACAACTATTAAGATACAATATGGATACACCCAAGACACAGCGGTCATTCTATTACTCATTCAAGAACTTCAAGTCAAAATACAGTACGGATACACCCTAGACACGACGGTCATTCTACTACTCATTCAGACTTCAACAATCAGATACAGACTAGATACACTCCAGACACGGCAGCCATTCTATCTCTCATTCAGATTCAACTATCAACTACAAGTTCAGATACGTTCCAAACACGTATGTCGTTCTGGCCCTTACACCAGCAGTGTGATTTCCCCTAATGCAGTCGCCTCGGAAATCATTCGATCACTCATTCAGATCCCAGTTACAGTACGGATACACCCCAGACACGGCGGTCATTCTACTACTCATACAGATCTCAACTTCAGATAAAGTCCAGATACGCTCTAGACACGGTTGCCATTCTGTCACTCATTCATAGTTTATCCCCAGCACACAGTTACTCCATACACAGATGTTTCTCTATTACCCAGATACAATACAGATACACTCCAGACACGGCAGTCATTCTGATATTCATTCAAAGTTCAAATACAGTTACAGCTCAGATACGTTCCAGACACGGATGCCATTCTTTTGCTCATACAGACTCAGTCTCCAGATACCATTTTGATGCTCATTCTTCTGACCTACAACATTACAATTCAACAAACATTCTTGGATGGCATCTTTAAGCCCATTTCCGGAAATATTCTACCATCTCCAAATGGCATCTTTAAGCCCATTTCCTCAGCCATGTTTTGACGAGTGCAAATTTATGGGCACTATAGTGTCCAATCCTCTTTTACCTTCGAGTCACGAAAGGCAAACTTGCCAATCTAACTCTTCAGGTTCAAGAAGATTGAACAGGGGCAACTAATGTACCACAAAATTTTCCCTCCCATATTCATCAACATTTTCTCATCACAAGACTCTTGGAACTAAAGATCAAGCTAGGGTTTGCTCTACTCAAGACACTTCCTTGCACTGTTGACCTAAATTAGGGTTTGAGTTTGCACAGGGATGTTTTGACCCACAATGCCCAAAGTGACTTTCATACTTCATTTTGGACTCACAAGTTTATCCATACCAAGTTTCAAGCCTTGATTCAAATTTTTGCTCAGTCAATTGGACAGTTGACCTAGAAATCAACTATATTGGGGAAAAAGTCAATTGTGGCCAATTGACAGTCAAACCTCATGATTTTTGACCCACATCAACATAATGAACTCATATAGGTCATTTCATCAAGTTTGGATCACAATTCCATAAGAAATTTGATCAGATCATCAAAAGGGCAAAATGGTCATTTTTAGGGTTTTGACTGTACAAAGGCAATTTTTGACTGTTTGACCTAACCAATGGAAAATCAAGCTCAACCATGGACTCAAGAACTCAATGAAATTGTCTTGACCCATTCAACAAGTTCAGAAGATCTCAATTGCATTGGATTGACAGATGAATTTTTCATTCAACTGATCAAAATTTGACTGTACACTGAAAAGTCAAACTTTGACTTTTTGGTCAAAATCAAGTGCTAAGAGTTATTTTTCATCAAGACATGTAAAATTATGAAACTTGTTCACCAAGAAACCCAAAAATGCAAATTAGGGTTTAAAATGGAAAAATTTCATAACTTAGAAATTTTCTAAGTTATGAAATTTTCTTATTTTTTCCTAACTTTATCCCATTTTTTAACCAAGATGAAAATGGATTCAAACAAAACTTGAAACATAAAAGTTGTAGTCTATCACAAAGTCTACAACTTTTATTCACAAAGTTTTCTCAAAAGAAGCTTGTATCTCAAGTTATGAGTTTTGGAACAAGGGTATCTAAAACTTTTAACTTAGGGAAATTTTGCCCTAGTTTAGGCAGGATTTTGACCCATCTTCATGGCCATTTTTAACATAGTTACACTTGGAGTTTCAAGTTACATTTCAAAGATGGATTATAGTACATGTTCCAAGATTTCCAAATTGTCAAAGAACTCCTCAAACACCCTTGTGGTTAGAGAGAATCGAATGTTTGAAGTTGGCAAAAACTCACTTTTGTCCATGGCCATTACATGTTCATACCAATTTGCAATTCTGATCTAGTTAGCTTGGTTCACCATTACAGGCCTCAAAACCAATTTTTACTCCTTAATTTAATGCATATCCATTGAGTTAAGGTATTGTCTTGGTCATTAGGGCATTATACACTAGTTTAAGCCTTAAAAGGAAAAAGTAACAATGCCATTTTTGCCTAAACTTCACTTTATGTCAAAACAAAATCCTTGAGGCATGGGGCCAGATCTTTGAGGCAGGATCAAATCCACTAATTCCAGTAACCAAGAGCAAAATGTGCAGCATGATATAGGGCTTGCACAGGCCTGCATTGGGAGGACACACACTCTTGCTTCAAAAAGAAGAAAAGTTGCAAAAGATATACAGATCTCACACATCTGTTGAAAGGAGATTACACAAACATTGTAGACAAGTTCCATACCTCCCAACAAGTATGAAACACGACCCCTTTGCCTCTCAAACTCCCTTGTACACAAAATCACAGTTTTTCTGCAAAATAGGGCAAGTTCTGCATTCTACAAGCCATAACCAAATTCTATCGTGCGTTTTGTCCAAAGATAGTTCAAACACCTTCCAATCAACTCACCTGAACTATCCCAGACCCCCATTGCAAGCTGTAACACCTCTAACACACTTTGCCATTTTTATTTCAAAGCTCTGTAGGTTGAGTTCTACAACACGATTCAAGTTGTTTCAAAACAAGCCAAGCATTGGAAAAGCTTCCTTGGACCTCAGGCAAGCTCAAAAGAAGCTCAAACACCATTGAAGGTTGCTACATTGTCCAGCTCGAAGTCAACTGAAACAGGTATTTCATGGACTTCTATCTCTCTATTTAGGAATGGTTAGACTTAGGTTTGTGAATGAAATATGTTGTACTCATAGCCCTGAAGCCATACATATGCTTAGTTTCCATTTACATTAATCGTGCTAAGAGAATTTCACTCATGAACTTTCTGAAAAAACTAGGTTAGAAATTAGGGCCAGAGAAATTCTCTCTGGTCTTTGAGAGTTAACCCAAGTTTTTTATATGGTTGGATTCGTTGTTTAATTCTCTACAATGTTCATGTTATGAGTTTTGTCAAAAAATCAAAGAATCAGGAGATAGCCATTGATGTACAGAGGCACGCGTTTTGTGAACAAGAGGAAGAAAATGAAGTCTGACTGGGCTGGGCCTGGTTGTTCTTTGCTTTTGACACCCCCCTTTTCTGTTTACACCCCCCTGGCCCATTTATTTAAATATTTATCAATTTTTCATTTTTATTTTTTATTCAGACTTTATTATTTTTTGTCCAAATTTAAAAAATGCCAAAAAATTATTTTCTATATTTTTCATATTTATTTGTTATTTATTTTTATTTTACTAAGTATAAATATGTAAATAAACTATTTTCTTTTTTAATAAAACTCAAAAATAATACAAAAAATACACTTATTTTCATTTATTATTTCTATTTATATTTGAGAACATTTCCTTGAAAATACCTGTTTTTGTAAATAATTAATTTTTATCTTTGAATATTTAATATGATTAATATATATATATATATATATATATATATATATATATATATATATATATATATATATATATATATATATATATATATATATATATATATATATATATATATATATATATATATATATATATATATATATATATATATATATATATATATATATATATATATATATATATATATATATATATATATATATATATATATATATATATATATATATATATATATATATATATACTTGTTTTATTAAATAATTAGGTAAAAAAAATACAAAAATACTACATTTTCATTTTTATTAATATTTTATACTAAAGATATCATTTTCATAATATAATTTTATTTTCTTTGTATAGATTAGTATATTATTGCATATAATATTATTTATTAAGAATTAGGGTTTTGCCCTAAATAACAAAAAATAATAAAAATTAACCTTTTTATCTTATTTGACTTCTATTTATTTGTATTTATTTCAATTATTGTACATTTAAATATTGCCTATACATTCTATTTGGTTGTAATAATTTAGAATTTAATTTCTTGTCAAATACCCCCAATTCAAATTTGTACCCCCTCCCTATATCATGTTGTAATAGTGTAGCATTTAAATTCTCGCACATTTAAAAGCTTCCAATTATGCCATGCTTAGACCTAGGGTTTGTATGCAAATAAAATCAACAATTAGTTTGACCTAATCCAAGATAAATATGCATGAAAAACAAACACAATGCACACTTGCACCCCTATGGTTTCAATCCACTTGTTGCCTTCAAAAATGGGCCATGGTTGCTTATCAAGTACTTTGGCAAAACAAAAACAAACAAAAAATATCATAGTCCCTCGATGACGCTATCCGAGTTTCCTAAACAAAATGATCAAGTCCCTCAAGAAAATTGCCAAAAATACTAGACACAATTGTTATCATGGTCTGTGCGATGACCCGCGCCTGTCCCGTTTAACATCCTAACACAAGGTTTTTCACCAAATACAATGGTGAAGCAACACTATTAAAAGGGTTAAAAACATAAGAAAGATCTTTGAGTAAAATAGGGTAGATAGCTCTTAGTTACTTGATCAAACTTGCAAAAACATCTTTGCTATCTTCAAAACACACTTCACAATACAATTTCAAAACCCCACTTTCAAACATTGAAAACTTTTCAAAAGACAAAAAACACCTTTGTATACATTCAAACAAGAATAATTACAAAGGTTGCCACAACGATGGCCTCTTTTCAAAACATATTTCAAAATCACACACAAAGCACCATTTCAAACAATTGAAAAGCACCATTTCAAACATTTGAAAAGCAAAGCAAGTGATCTAAGCAAGTAACTAAGAGCCCATGGATAACCATGGATAGAAAGGGTGTTAATACCTTCCCTTTCTATAATCTACTCCCCGAACTCAAGAAAACATCTCAAAGGTCTTTCATGTGCTTTTTGACCTTTCCTTAGGATAAAATAAAAAGTCGGTGGTGACTCTTGCTAAATCGAAACATTTGCGAACACAAAACGCAAAATCCCAAGTCAGTTCTCCCATCGTATCACAGATGTCATTGCTGATGAAGAACTTTGCTGCGAACCTCCTCAGAAACTTCTTGTCATTAACAGATGCACCCTCAGGGTATTCCTGAGTTTAAAGATACCTCTTCACCTCATGATACCAGGGCTTTTTTGTTACCTGTTCAGTCTCAATGTCAGAATAATGTGCAGGTTCGTCCAATCTTTCGATGATGATCCGGGGAGCCTCATTGTCCCAATTGACTTTGAACATAGAAGACATCGTAGCCAGCGCGTCCGCCAACTGATTCTCCTCTCTTGGTAAGTGTTCAAAGGTTATCTCCTCGAAATGGGGAAGCAATGTCAACACATATTCTTTGTAAGGAATAAGATTTGGGTGTTTCGTATCCGACTCGCCTTTGATCTGACTGATCACGAGAGAGGAATCTCCGAAGACACTTAGAAACTTAATCCTTAAGTCAATTGCTGCTCGAAGACCCATAATGCACGCTTCATACTCCGCCATATTGTTGGTGCAGTTGAAACATAGTCGGGCGGTGAATAGAGTATGAGAGCCTTTAGGAGATATGATCACAGCGCCAATGCGATTACCCAAAGCGTTTGAAGCTCCATCAAAGTACATAGACCATCGGGATCCTTCCTCAGGTCCTTCATCCGGTCCAGGTGTCTCACAATCAGTTACCAACATGATATTCTTGTCCGGAAATTCAAAGTTTATAGACTGGTAATCATCCACTGCTTGATGTGCCAAATGGTCTGCCAACACACTTCCCTTAATTGCCTTTTGGGTCGTATATTAGATGTCGTACTCAGTCAAGATCATCTTCCATCTCGCTATTCTTCCGGACAAGGCATGCTTATCGAAGATATACTTGATTGGATCCATCTTTAATATCAACAGAGTAGTGTGAGTCAGCATATACTGTCTCAGCCGGCGAGAAGCCCATGCCAAAGCATAGAAAGTTTTCTCGAGCAGTGAGTATCGGGTCTCACAGTCGGTAAACTTTTTGCTAAGGTAATAAATAGCATGCTCTTTTCGGCCAGACTCGTCATGTTGACCCAGCACACACCCCATTGAGCTGTCGAGTACTGTCAAGTATAAGATCAGAGGTCTCCTCTCAACTAGTGGCATCAGAATATGTGGCTCTTGGAGATAATCTTTGATTCTTTCGAAAGCGGCCTGGCATTCATCATTCCAACGTACTACTTGATCTTTCTTCAGCAACTTGAAGATTGGTTCACAAGTAGCAGTCAGGTGCGAGATGAATCGGGCAATGTAGTTTAGACGTCCCAGGAAGCCTCTGACTTCTTTCTTTGTTCTGGGAGCTGGCATCTCTTGTACAGCTTTCACCTTTGTAGGGTCTACTTGAATACCTTTGTCTCTTATGACGAAACCTAGCAGTTTACCAGATCTCACCCCGAAGGTGCACTTGTTCGGGTTTAACCTCAGCTTGTACAATTTCAGCCTATCAAACAGCTTCTGCAGATGGTCAAGGTGTTCTTCCTCAGTCTGGGACCTTGCAATCATATCATTGACGTATACTTCAATCTCATGATGGATCATGTCATGAAACAAAGCAACCATGGCATGCTGATACATTGCCCCAGCATTCTTCAGTCCAAAAGGCATGACCTTGTAACAAAAGGTACCCCATTGAGTAACAAAAGTTGTCTTCTCCATGTCTTAGGGAGCCATTTTAATCTGATTATAACCTGAGAAACCATCCATAAAGGAGAAGACTTTATGTTGAGCAGTGTTGTCAACTAGAACGTCAATATGAGGTAGAGGGATGTCATCCTTAGGGCTCGCCCTGTTCAAATCCCTGTAGTCAACACACATTCGGACCTTACCATCCTTCTTTGGTACCAGAACCACATTGGCCACCCACTGTGGGTAAGAAGTCAATGCTAGAAAACCGGCATCAAACTGTTTCATAACTTCAGCCTTGATTTTCTCAGACATCTCTGGGCGCATTCGGCGGACCTTCTATTTTAATGGAGGACAGTCTTCCTTGGTAGGCAGGCGATGAACCACAATGTCAGTATCCAAACCAGGCATGTCTTCATAAGACCAGGCAAAGATCTCTACATAGTCATGCAGCATCCGAATCAACCGTTGTTTCACACTAAGCTCCAGATTTGCACCAATCTTGACCTTCTTCTTGTCTATCTCAGTACCCAGATTCACTGATTCTACCGGCTCTTCATGTGGCTGTATAGCCCTCTCTTCTTGGAGTAATAGTCTTGCAAGTTCACCAGGCACTTCGCAATCATCTTCACCTTCGTCTTCAGCTAAGTTGATCGGATTTTCGAAGTCATAACTGGAAGTAGCAGAGTCGTTACCAGTGAGATCCATAGTGGATGTGGACCTGTATACGTGAGTGTGTGTAAAATAGCTGTTTTGAAATATATAATAAAGAAAAACAAGGAGCGCAAAATTTGAAATGCAAGAACGTCCAATGCTTTTATTAATGATATACGAAAATGACACACATAAAGCCCTCATAAATGAAGCCACAATGCCCCGGGTAAGACACCAGGCTGTAAAGTTTTAAACATTGTCAATTACATATTAAAAAAAAAAGTTTCATTATTGGGTGATAACGGAAACGGCCATAGAATCCTTCGCTGTCCAGTTGCTTAATCCACCATTGGCAGTCGGGTAGATCCAACTGTCAATGTCAAACTCTTCTTCATCGTCATCCCTGATAGCATTCACCCCTGCATCTTGTTTAGGCTTTTCTGGTGCTCCGAACTCAATCTCCTTCGCATCGATCAAGTCTTGTACCTTGTTCTTCAAAACCCAACAATCATCTGTATTATGCCCCGGGCTATTAGAGTGAAAAGCACAACGGGCATTAGGGTTGTACCTCGATGACGTTGTATTTAGATTCTTTGGAGCTTCCTTTAGAATCAACAAATTAGTCTTCAGTAATTATGGCAGGATCTGAGATAAGGTCATGTTGAGACGGGTGAATTTCCTTCTAGGTCTGTCATCCTTCTGTTGATTGTTGTGCTGGGGAGCACCAGCAGGTTTTGAAATAACAACCGCATTAACATCTTGGCGGTGTTCAGGTCTATTCTGTCTTCTCGCACTGTAGACAACACTGGACTCTTTCTTAAAGGGCTTCTTCTTGGTGCTTGATGAGGCACCCTTCTGTATCTTTCCAGCCTTAATACCAGCCGCAATCCTCTCACCGTTCAAAATAAGCTCCGTAAACCCAGATGAAGAACTTCCAATCAAGTGGTTGAAAAATGGACCAGACAGGGTCCCTAGAAACATGTCAA
This sequence comes from Vicia faba, assembly GCA_948472305.1. Taxonomy (NCBI): domain Eukaryota; kingdom Viridiplantae; phylum Streptophyta; class Magnoliopsida; order Fabales; family Fabaceae; genus Vicia; species Vicia faba. Next base: position 605,329,595 of record OX451736.1, on the reverse strand, counting down.
CTAGCTCCCGATCAGCCAAGGGTGGTTGTACTCTTCCGGCGAGGTCCCTCCACTTCTGAGCATAATCTTTGAATCCTTCACCCGTTCCCATTGACATACCCTGGAGTTGGGTACGCGTCGAAGCGAGGTCGGAGTTGTATTGATACTGCCTGTAGAAAGCAGTAGCCAAATCTTCCCAACTGCGGATACTGGCTCCGTCCAACTGATAGAACCACTCAAGCTGAGTCCCTGAGAGACTGTCTTGAAAGAAATGGATCCATAGGTTCTTATCAGCGGTGTATGACTGAATCTTCCTTACATATGACCGGAGGTGCAACTTTGGACAAGAAACTCCGTCATACTTAGCAAAGGCTGGTGCCTTGAATTTGTGGGGAATCACTACCCCAGATGATAGACCTAGATCACCAAAGTCTAGACCAGGCACTTTTTGAACCTCCATAGCACTCAACCGGTCTTCCAGTTATTTGTATCTATCCTCAGCAGGAGGATATTGTTCTTCATCGAAGTCCGTCTCGTTGTCGGAGACCATAGGGCTAGGAGCCCTCCTTTCCTCTTGACTATCTTTCCCTCCATATGAGGTGGTCAGATCAACTTCATTCTGTAGCCTGTTTCCAAACCGGTGTCCCGTGTTAAACAAGATTGTTCTCTTCTTCTTCTTCTTATCTTTCAGAATCAGGGTCTTCAGGTCTTGCTGACCCTTAGCTAGATTCATGAACAGCTCTTGAAATTGGGCATTATGGGCCTGGAGGGCCTTGATGGCTTGCTCAGTTGAAGGTTCAGCAGACATGATGCGTGTTGAAATAAACAATGAAGAAGATAAGAGACTTGTAATGGGTACCTGTTTATGAAGTGCATGGGATGAAATGCGTATGATTTATGATTTCAAAGACAATCGAGAGATTCAAATTTGTAAACCAGAAAGGAAACACACTTTATTAGATAAACTTTGGAATTCAATTGTTCAACAAATTTCCCTTAAGGCGTTACAAGAATGGAAATATTGAAAAGTAAATAAAAACTGGAAAGGAAATCATCAAAGGTCAATGAATGCTCCCATGGTCTCTTCTTATCAGTGCGGACATAGTCGTTGAGAATCCGCTCGTTCTCTAACTTCCTGGTCAACCTCTGGATCTTCTGCTCTTGCTCGTTGAACCTCTCTCGGTAAGAATCTTGTTCCTCCCTCAGTTGCATCCAAGACCTTTTCAGTGCCCCAATGTCAGTGAGCATATGAGGATGGAGGATGGTTGGAAGAACCCCTTCTTCATTAGCAACTTCAAGAGTGACAGGCCGGACAACTTCATATGGCATACCTAGCTTTTGGGCACGGATGCGGACCCATCTGAGATATGGCTCCATCGAGAGAGAAGTCCTTGGGCCTAGCTCATGTGGATCAGATTGGTGCACTCTATCCCAAGCCCTTATGAATCTGCGACGTTGCTCATCGCTATCCCCTTGAAAATCAAATATGATACTAGGCATTAGCATCTCATGAGGTCCTTCTCTTCTGGAACGCCCAAACTGACGTAAGGCTAAGCACGGGTTGTAAGAAATTCCTCCATGGGTTCCTAACAGTGGAACATTGGGATACTCCCCACAGCGGTCAATGATAGTCACCTCATCCATACCCTTGAGAGTCCATATAATGTCATTATGCGAGAGAGACATAACTCTATAAGCCCAGCCCATGCCTTCTTTATTCTTCAGCACTGACTTGGGGAGGTGCGAAATAAACCACCTCGCTAATAAAGGAGCACAACACATCAAGGTTCCTCGCTTTCGGGCCGTACGAGCATAAAGCTGATGAAGGATGTCACCCAAGAGAGTGGGTACAGGATTGCGAGAGATGAAGATCTTTACCGCATTCACATCAACAAAGGAGTCAGAGTTCGGAAACAATACCAAGCCATATATCAAAAGAGCCAGAATATCCTCGAATGCCTTGAAGTCTAGACTATCCCAGAAGTAACTGGCCTTACCAACCAAGAACTTAGTCAGAAAGCCCTTTGCTCCACTTCTAGTCTCCCAATTAGCCATATTACCTCCTCTTTGGTCAAATGAAGGGCTGCAGCAATCTCTTCGGGCTAAGAACCTTCTCCCAACTAGTAAACAGGGTCTGCTCCAGAACAGAGATACCGAGCAGCTCAGAGAACTCTTCTAAGGTGGGAACCAGCTGGTAGTCCTGGAAAGTAAAGCAATGGTACAGCGGATCATAGAATTGGACCAGGACACTCATCATCGGTTCGTCCAATTTGGAGGTGACCAAACTGAGAAGATAACCATGTCTTCTGAGGAAAGAAGTAGTATCAGGCATCTTTGCAATCAACTCTTTAAGCAAGGTGGGAACCTGGACAAAGTTAATCCGGATGGTATTCCTACGCATAGGCATCATGATGACCTACAAAATAGAACAAAGATGAATCCCTCCTGTCTTTGAAATAGGTTAGTTCAATGCAAGATGTATGCGATGTTATGATGTCATGATAGTAAGCACACCACAAGTATCCACAAATGGCAAACATGGTAAAGGCACACAAGTCACACAGAGAGCCCTTAGATTTCAGGCTGGCAAGGAGCTTAGGTACTACCCTCTTTCAGTTCAGTTGGTTTAAACCTGTCCTAAAAATAGTAACCGGGTTCTAGAGGATCTCAATATCACTGACTACCCTCAATCGGTCATAATTTCAGTTTGGCAACCTTTTCTTGCGGCCGAAATCATCGCGAGAGTTTAGTCTCAATGAGTGTAGCATACTGCTACTGTTCTATGGCCAAGTTGGTCAATTTAAAGGTTCTAAGGTCAGTTGGTGCTTAATGACCCCTTAGAAGACCCATATTCTCCTCGTTCCAACACAAGGGATATCGGTACAGTCTAAAGTGCCACACCAACGTAGCTACTGCTTCAACCGTATCGGTCTATGCCATACAGTTCCCTCACAATTTATTGCTACTTACCTAAAGGGTATCCCCAGATCCGGGTTAGGATCTATAGTAACTCCAATACAAGCCCACAAATATAAAGCATTCAAGGCAAACAATTGAAAACATAATGATCTAATCTTAAGGTACACCCCACTTATTAATGTCCCTAGCAGAGTCGCCAGTTCTGTGATACGGTGGGAAGAGAACTGACTGTTTTTGGAATGCTGGTTCGTGTTTTGCGTTTGTTTTCGCAAAATGTCGCGGTGAGCAAGAGTCACCACTGTCTTTTATTGTATCCAACAAGGAAAGGAAAAAAGCACAGAAAAATTCCTTTTTTGAGATGTTTCTCGGGTCCGGGGGTAGATTATAGAAAGGGAAGGTGTTAACACCCTTTCTATCAGTGGTTATCCACGGGCTCTTAGGTACTTGCTCAAAGTGTCTTCAAAATTTGCTTTTCTTTGTGTTTATGGGTTTGAAAGAGTCTTTGTTTGAAAAGAGTGTAAGTGCGAAAAGTTTTGTTTTGTTTTGAGAGAGCAAGTACTTAAGAACCATCTACCTACTCGAAAAAGGAATTAATCTGTACAAATGTCCTTTAGACAATGCTATCCTACTAATTATGAGTAGGTAGCACCGTCGTTGGAGTTTAAGGGTCAATTCGATTAAGGGACGTGTGGTCACTAAAGCAATGTTAGGATGCCTTAGCGGTAACCCTAATGTCTTAGATCATTTCATCTGAGGTAACTGTTTCGAGGCAAATATGATCTTTGGACGAGAGGGAGACCTCTAAAACTTCCTATACTCAATGACCACGTTCGAAAGCAACCAAGTGAGGTGTACCCTAAGAGTGCGCATGTGCGAGTGTGTTGTTTCGATTATATTATCTTTGTACATGTCATGAGTGAGCTATGTTGATTTTAAGTTCATACATTAGATCTTGTCATGCATTCCCTATTATCAAACATCTAACAGTTTATGGATTGCGGAAATTAAATTGCGGAAATTAAATCTAACTATTACAAGGCGTCGGGTATTTACATCGCCAAAAATAACCCTTTAATTTAAAATGCGGAAAATAAATAAAGCGATAAATAATTAAAGTCCTAATTTAACTATTACATTCCGGGGAATAATTACATCAATATGGCAAAATAGATCGCGTGCGGAAAATTAAATCGGGCGCATTTTTTAGGGTTTTGACCCCTTTTTTGAAAAGAAAGCATTTTTTGTTTATTTTTTGAATTAAATGGAATTAAATCTAAGTTAATTATTAAATAAATAAATAAATAAATTAATGAAAATATTTTTGGATTTTTGGAGATTTAAGGAAATAAAATAAATTTGATTAAAAATTAGTAAAACCTAATTATCTACATTGATTTTAAATATTGCAAAAATATTAAAAGTTAAACCTAATTAAAAAGCTAAATTAATTAGTTAATTTATTTACAAAAATAAAGCCATGAATTTAATTTTAATAAATAAAAATATATTTTTTGGTTTTTGATTTTATGAGGAAAAAGATTTAATTTGTTAGTGATAATAAAAATAATAATTAACAAAACAATTAAATAAAAGGAAATATAAAAAAGAAAAGAAATAAACCAATGGGGGGTTTGGGCCCAGATCTGGATGTGTGATAGCAATTTCCAAGCCCAATTATGCTAGCCTGCTTTGACTTTCAAGATTATCCATGGCACGTTGACTGGGCAATAGGATGCACCTTCAATCCTGACCATCAGGTTTGGCCTGAAGGCCATCTGGCATCTGGAGATCTGAAGGTGTATGGTGTGCTACGCTTTGGAAATCACATGGAATAACTTGAAGAAAAATGAAACAAATGCATTGGGGGACCTGGGATTCGAACCCAGGTCCCATTGGATTTTCCACTAGCGCCTTTACCAACTCAACTACTGCACGTATTTGTTAATAGAATAGATGATAATTAATATACTGGAAAACGAAACAAATGCCAGAATTAAAATAAAAAAACGCGTGAATTATGAATGGACGAATGAGGAAGAGCCACGTCTTCGTCTTCTTCACTGACCCCCTAGTTATTTACCTGCAGATTTTATCCGCAGCTAAATTCATGGCTCGTTCCTAAAATTTATCCCAGGCCATGAAAACTCAAACAAAAAACACAGTCATGCTCGTCTCTCTATCCTGAACGTATCCATGTCCATTATTGGTCCTAATTTCACCTGTAGAGAAAATGCCCAAAAAAAAACTTCCAAACCCTAGGTTCGGTTACAGGGTTACAAGCTACCAAAACAAAATCAAATATTGTAGAAAGTTTCGAAATCACACAAGGATCATAACCATGCCAATAATTTGTCAAAAAAATGCTAGAATGAGAGATTGCATTTTTATGTACAGGGCGGTGTTCAAGGAGACTTACAGCGCGATTCAGGGAGGGAGAAGGCTTGCTTTTGATTCCTTCTCACTCAGTGGACGTCTTGCAATTGAATAGCGTGGAGTTTTGGCCTTGAAAACGCCTCTAGGATGGATTTTAGATTCAAGCTTTTTCAAGCTTTTTCAAGTTTTGCTTTTTGTAATTTTTGCAGCCTTTTGGTCCTTATTTTCGTGCCTTTGTGTTGTATATGTATAATGGAATCAATTAGGTCAAGTCTTGGGCTTTGAATCTTTGTGTATTGATGATTTAAGATTTGATATGATCCTCCATTACAAAGCTTCCAAAAATGTCCCAAATCCAATATTTTGTGCATGATATGGCTTGATACGAGTTTGATCCTGTCCATGATGACAATTGAAAACTGTATCAATAAAAAAGATCTTATTTGATCAATATTTGGATTTTATTTGGATTTAAATTGATTTAAAATGAATTAAATTAATAAAAATAAAATAAAATAGAAAAATCAATGAATGGACACAAGACTGAAGATAGGACACGTGTGTGGTGTGACAAGATCAAATCAAGTGGAAACAATTGGGCCCTTTTGACAAAATTTGATGTTCTAGGGATAGTTGACTTTTGGCAATTTTGAAAAAATGCCCAACTTCAACAATGCATAACTCCTTCAATTTTGAACTTTTGAAGGTGTTATTTGACTTTTTAGAAACCTTGAGATGTCCTATAACCAACCCTTTTGGTATCATATCATTTTTATATACCATTCTCAAGTTATAAGCTTTGTAAAAAAAGGTGTTTTTGTTGACTTTCAAAAATGATCTATAATGTCCAAATCTGTAACTTTTTGTGAGTGCATTTATTGATCTTGGGGTGTGAATATGGATTGTATGAAATTTCTTCCTCTTCAAAATGATATTTGGATGGTTCATTTATCATAAAGTATGAGAAAGTTATGCTCGGTCAAAGTTGAGTTGACTTTTCCTACAAAACCCTAATTTAGCAACTTTTGAGTCTTGATTAATTTTGAGCAATCCTTGATGAATCATGATCAACCCTTGATAAAATGATAAATTATCCTTCAAAATGAGAATGTTGACAAAAAATCTTGAGGTTTGACTATTTGTAGGTCACAGTTGACTTTTGCCCTAGCATAGTCGATTTTTGGACCTCTTGAGCAATTGACTGACCAAACTTCCTCTGCAAGGCTTGAAATTTGACATGGATGAACTTGAGGACATATTAGGACATTGGGGAGAACTTTAGGTCATTTGTATGTAAGTACCTTGATGCAACACAAAACCCTAATTTGAGATTGACCGCCTTAGGAGGTGATTTGACTGTCCAACTCTTGAGCCATCTTGAGCAACTTGAAGTTATTCTTGAAATGTCTTGGGAAATATGGGAGGGAAAATTTTGGGGTACAACAAGGTCAATCTTACTGCTTTAAAGGATCCTCTTCGGAATCCCAATACCTCTGCTCCTGGCTATCACCCCAACGTATTTTGTGTATACCACTCCTATAGTCCTGGACATGACACCGACGATTGTTGGGCTTTGAAAAACAAAATCCAAGATTTGATTGACAAAGGAGTGCTGAAATTCATGCCGGATGGCGAGATGAAAATCTTACGCTGAGGGTTCTCCACCTGAAATGACAAGTTCGAACTAAGAGACTTTTGTTTCATTTGAATTTTCAAGTTGTAATTTCTTTTATTATTCAAACAATTATCTGTTAATGTCAAACTCTGTTTCATTAATGCATGGCATATGTTTATCTTGAATTCATCCATTCGTTTTCACTATTCTTGAATTATGCTTTCTACTTTCTTTATGACATTTAACTCTTGCTAAAAGTTACAAGTCTTTAGAGGGAGGATGACAAAAAATGCCATAATCTCATACAGTATGCTTTTGGACAGACCTTGCTGACGATGTACATGCGTTTCTTTCAAATTCTAAAACACTAGAGTTATAAGGAAGATAATCCCTAGTAAACCCCTTTGAGCCAAAGAAGTTAGAAGTTTCCTGTTTTAAACACAAAACTAAAACCTTTAATCAAAACCTGGGGCAGGGTAGTCTCTCAGTTAATTCAAAGTGCGCGCTTAGTCGCAAACTCTCAGTTCGTAATACAACGAACGACATCAAAAACATTCCTTTGGAACCAAAAGACAAGTGATGGTTCCTTATTCATAGGCAGTCATTATCTCTCAAAAAGAAAAAACCCACTGAGTCAAAACCTACAAAGGAGACTTAAGAAAGATGGGGCATCCCGCTGATTCTAAATCTCAAAAATAAGAACAGTTAGGCAAAAATTAGGGATAATGAATCAAAATATTGAGGCCACTACAAATCCTCAACAACATGAAAAAATGTTGCAAAAAATGATGACTGCCTTCCAACAAATTCAACTTGTGTGAACCATCACCAAAACATGTCGTTCCAAACTCGAATAGAGCTCAAATGAACAATTAACTGAGTTTAGGATTGAAGAACATCACGAAGAGCGGGTGGGTACAAATATACTTTGAGACTTTATCCTTTGTTTCTTAAACCGTGAAACAAGCCACGTTACAACCCTTGAAAAGTCCTAATTGAAGCATGGGTGTGATACGATGGGAGAACTGACTTGGGTTTTGCGTTTGTGTTCGCAAATGTTCGGTTTAGCAAGAGTCTCCACAGAATTTTTATTTATCCTAAGGAAAGGTCAAAAAGCACAGGAAAGACCTTTGAGATGTTTTCTTGGGTTCGGGGAGTAGATTATAGAAAGGGAAGGTATTAGCACCCTTTCTATCCATGGTTATCCATGGGCTCTTAGTTACTTGCTTAGATCACTTGCTTTGCATTTTCAATTGTTTGAAATGGAGCTTTGTGTGTGGTTTTGAAAGATGTTTTGAAAAGAGGCCATTGTTGTGGCAACCTTTGTAATGACTCGTGTTTGAGTATATACAAAAGTATTTTTGTCTTTTGAAAAGTTTTTCAATGTTTTTGAAAGTTGTTTTGAAATTGTATTGTGAGGTGTGTTTTTGAAAAGTAGCAAGGATGTTTTTTGCAAGTTTGATCAAGTAACTAAGAGTTGTGTACCCTATTTTACTCAAAGATCTTTCCATATGTTTTTAACCCTTTTAACAGTGTTGTTTCACCATTGTATTTGGTGAACAACCTTGTGTTAGGATGTTAACGAGATGGGCGCGGGTCATCGTATAGACCATGAAAGCAATAGTGTCAAGTATATTGGCAATTTTCTTGAGGGACTATGATCATTTTGTTTAGGCAACTCCGATAGCGTCATCGAGAGACTATGATCATTTTGTTTGTTTTTGTTTTGCCAAAGTACTTGACATGCAACCATGGCCCATTTTTGAAGGCAACAAGTGGATGAAACTCTAGGGGTGCAAGTGTGCATTGTGTTTGTTTTTCATGCATGTTTATCTTGAATTAGGTCAAGCTATTTGTTGATTGATTTTTGCATACAAACCCTAAGTTTAAGCATGGCATAATTTGGAAACTTTTAAATGTGCGAGAATTTAAAGTCCTAAATTATTACAATATGATTATGGGGATGGGGATACAAGTTTGAATTGGGGGATATTTGACAAGGAACTAAAATCTAAATTATTACAACCATATCGAATATACAAATTAATATTTAACATTTAAATAGATACAATTAAATAAATATCAAAATGCAATGTATTATGCAAAAAAAAAAAGATTTTTTATGTATGTGAAAAAAGTTTTAATGTTTGAAGTATAACCAAAATAAAAAAAGTCATATTTTTGATTATTTTTGTGGTTTAGGGCAAAACCCTAATTTTTGAATAAATAGTATTATTTATTGATTATATACAATATATATTAATTTATACAAAAAATAAAAAGTATATTGTAAAAAAAAAGTATTTTTAATGTCAAGTATTAAATAAAAATAAAAATGTAATATTTCTATATTTTTGTCCTAGTTATCTAATAAAAGAAAATATACAAGTATTTATATATTATATATACTAAATATGCTAAATATGTACAAAAATAAAATATTAATTATTTACAAAAATGTATATTTTAGAAAATGTTTTCAAAATGTAAAAAAAAAAATAACTAAAAAAATAAAAATCTTTGTATTATTTTTTTTAGGTTTTTTAAATGAAAAGGATTTATATTTATTTACATACATATGCCTAAAAAGTAAATAAATGTCAAATAAATGCAAAAAATGTGGAAAAAATATTTTTTTGATGTTTTTTATGTTTGAGCAAAAAATATAAAATCAGAATCAAAAAGAAAAATGCAAAAATGTCAAATATTTAGCAAAATGGGCCAGGGGGGTGCAAATGGAAAAAAGGGGTGCAAAAAGCCAACTGACTCAGGCCCAGCCCAAGCCAACCTTCTTCAACCTCCAGCACTGTCAAACGCGCGCATCCTTGTTCAAAATACAAACTCCTGATTCTTTGATTTTTAGCCAAAACTCATAACATAAACATTGTAGAGCATCAAACCACGATTTCAAACATATAAAACACTTGACCTAACTCTAAGTAACCAGGGAGAATTTCATCACCCCCAATTTCTGACCTAGCTTTTTTTCAATGTTCATGGCTAAAATTCTCACAACATGCTTAATATAAATGAAAAGTGACCACATGTATGGCTTCAGGGCTATGAGTAGGACATGTTTCATTCACAAACCTAAGCTTAATCATGCCTGGATAGAGAGATAGAAGTCCATAGATTACCTGTTTCAGCTTGACTTGGATAGAGCAATGTAGCAACCTTCAATGGAGTTTGAGCTTATGTTGAGCTTTCCTGAAGTCCAAGGATGCTTCCCAAGTACCTAGCTTGCTTTGAAACAACCTGTATCGTGCTATGGAAGTTCACCTGCACAGCTTGAAAATGAAAATGGAAAATGAGGTTAGGAGTGTTACAACTTGAGTTTAAGTCTTGGAATAGTTTAGGTGGATGGTATGGAATGTGTTTGAACAGGTTTTAGCCAAAGCGCACGAGTGGATTGAGTTGTGGACCTACATCTGCAGCAGATGCCCTATTTTTGCAGCAAGATGGTGTTTTGGTGTATTAGGAGGTATGAGGGGTGGAATGGTCGTGTCTTAGGTCAGTTGGGATGTATGGAAGATGAGTACAAAGTTTGTTCTGGCTTGTGCTTGCAGGAAATGAAAGTTGGATCTGTTTTGCAATGTTACTTGTTTTTGAAGTAAGAAAGTTCAAGTTGACAATGCAGGCCTGTGACCTCTATCCTCTATGCTGCAGCATTTGCTCTTGGTAACTGGGATTTATGTACAAAGTTTTGCCTCAAAGATCCGGCCCCATGCCTCAAGAATTTGGAATTTGACATAAAGTGTTACTTTACCAAAATGGCAATTTTGCTTTGTCTAATTAAGGGTTAATTCTATGTGTAATGCCCAAATGGATGAAATAACACCTTAACACAATGGTTAGGAATTAAATTATTGAGTGTGAAGAGGTTTAGAGGCCTGCAAGCTAGGATAAACCATGCTGATTTGAAAAATGCAAATGTTATGAACATGCCTTGGCCATGAACAAAAGTGAGTTTTTGCCAACTTTGTGAATTTGATTCTCTCTAACCACAAGGATGTTTGAGAAGTTCTTGGACAATTTGGAAAGCTTGGAACATGTACTACAATCCATATTTGTAATGAAAATTTAAACTCCAAGTGGAACCATATGAAAAATGGCCAAGAGGTTGGACCAAAATCCTGCGTAGAATAGGGCAAATTTCTTCTAAGTTAAAAGTGTTTGGTACCCTTATTCCAAAAATCATAACTTGAGATACAAGCTTCCTTTGAGAAAAAATTGTGAATCAAAGTTGTATATTTTGTAATGGACTACAACTTTCATGTTTCAAGTTTTGTTTGAATCCATTTGAATCTTGGTGAAAAAATGGGGCAAAGTTAGGAAAAAATAAGAAAATTTTATAACTTAGAAAATTTTCTAAGTTATGAAAAATTTCATTTTAAACCCTACTTTGCAATTTTGGGTTTCTTGATGAAAAAGTTTCATAATTTGACATGCCTTGATGAAAAATGGATCTTGGCACTTGATTTTGACCAAAAAAATCAAAGTTTGACTTTTCAGTATACAGTCAAATTTTGATCATTTGACTGAAAAATTCATCTGTCAATCCTATGCTTTTGAGATCTTTTGAACTTGTTGAATGGGTCAAGACAATTCCATTGAGTCCTTGAGTCCCTATGTGAGCTTGGTTTGCCCTTGGTTAGGTCAAACAGTCAAAAATTGCCTTTGTGCAGTCAAAACCCTAAAAATGATCATTTTGCCTTTTGGTGATCTGATCAAATTTCTTGTGGAATTATGATCCAAACTTGATGAAATGGTTCATATGAGTTCATTATGTTGATGTGGGTCAAAAATCATGAAGTTTGACTGTCAATTGGCCATAGTTGACTTTTTCCCCAATACAGCTGATTTTTAGGTCATATGTCCAATTGGCTGGGCAAAGATTTGAATCAAGGCTTGAAACTTGGTATGGATAAACTTGTGAGTCCAACATGAAGCATGAAAGTCACTTTGGGCATTTTAGGTCAAAACATCCTTGTGCCAACTCAAACCCTAATTTGGGTCAACAGTGCAAGGAGGGGTCTTGAGCAGAGCAAACCCTAACTTGATCTTGAGTTCCAAGAGTCTTGTGATGAGAAAATGTTGATGAAATGAGAGGGCAAATTTTGGGGTACAACAGTTTCCCCTGTTCAATCTTCTTGAACCTGAAGAGTTAGATTGGCAAGATTTCCTTTCGCGACTCGAAGGTAAAAGAGGATTGGACACTAGAGTGCCCGTAAATTTGCACTCGTCAAAGCGTAGTTTGAGGGAATGGGCTTAAAGATGCCATATGGAAATGGGCTTGAAGACAGAAAATTGTCGGGGGATGGGCTTAAAGATGCCATCTAGAATGTATGTTGAACTGTTATGTTGTTGGTGAGCAATAGATTGACATCCGTATTTGGAAGCATCCGTAAACTGTTTTCAAAAGTTGAAGTTGAAGCTTATTAATCTTATCCTGAAAAGGGTAAAATATTAGCTGAAAAACAAAGTTATGTTGCATGAAATGTATGATGCAAAATACATGTTATATCAATGTTTATGATATATGAATGTAGTGAATGCGCATGTAAGCTGATGAGCTGTCTTGCTGAGGATAGATGAATCCTGGATAACCGGAGATAATAGAATCTTGACTGCTGCCGAGGAAAGTGAATCCTTGACTACTGCAGGGGATTGCAAGAATCTTTTGATCGTTGAAAATGAGAAGTCCTGGGACCACTGTTGGGGACTCAGGAGCTTGGGTTGTTTGCCAATCTACTGGGGATTCCTGTTTTGAGGAGATCTTCACTGGGGAATCATCTGAATACTCTGAGGAACTGAGAATGAGAGTCTTCATTCTGCTTGGGGAATTTGTGTGGAGAGTCAAAGATGAGAATCTTGATTTTGTTGGGGAGTAAAACATCCGTGGGGAATATCCATTCGGCTGGGGAGTAGCTATCCTGCTGGAGAGTAAGCTCAGGACACTGGGAAAAGCTTACTCCTGTTTGGAAGAAGTTCAGGAGTTTAAGTTGTTTGCCACTTTGAGAATGAGAATCTTTATTCTGTCGGGAATATCAGGAACTCGGGTTATATACCACTTTGAGAATGAGAATCTTCATTTTGTTGGGGATATCAGGAATTCAGGTTGTATGCCACTTTGAGAATGAGAATCTTCATTCTGTTGGGGATATCAGGAACTCAGGTTATCTTCCACTTTGAGAATGAGAATCTTCATTCTGTTGGGGAGATCAGGAACTCAGGTTATATGCCACTTTGAGAATGAGAATCTTCATTCTGTTGGGGAGTATCAGGAACTCAGGTTATATGCCACTTTGAGAATGAGAATCTTCATTCTGTTGGGAATATCAGGAATTCAGGTTGTCTGCCACTTTGAGAATGAGAATCTTCATTCTGTTGGGGAGTATCAGGAACTCAGGTTGTCTGCCACTTTGAGAATGAGAATCTTCATTCTGTTAGGGAGATTAGGAACTCAGGTTATATGCCACTTTGAGAATGAGAATCTTCATTCTTGTTGGGAATATAAGGAATTCAGGTTATATGCCACTTTGAGAATGAGAATCTTCATTCTGTTGGGAAAATCAGGAATTCAGGTTGTCTGCCACTTTGAGAATGAGAATCTTCATTCTGTTGGGGAGTATTATGAACTCAGGTTGTCTGCCACTTTGAGAATGAGAATCTTCATTCTGTTGGGGAGATCAGGAACTCAGGTTATATGCCACTTTGAGAATGAGAATCTTCATTCTGTTGGGAATATCAGGAATTCAGGTTGTATGCCACTTTGAGAATGAGAATCTTCATTCTGTTGGGAAAATCAGGAATTCAGGTTGTCTGCCACTTTGAGAATGAGAATCTTCATTCTGTTGGGGAGTATCAGGAACTCAGGTTGTCTGCCACTTTGAGAATGAGAATCTTCATTCTGTTGGGGAGATCAGGAACTCAGGTTATATGCCACTTTGAGAATGAGAATCTTCATTCTGTTGGGGATATCAGGAATTCAGGTTATCTGCCACTTTGAGAATGAGAATCTTCATTCTGTTGGGGAGTATCAGGAACTCAGGTTATATGCTACTTTGAGAATGAGAATCTTCATTCTGTTGGGAATATCAGGAATTCAGGTTGTCTGCCACTTTGAGAATGAGAATCTTCATTCTGTTGGGGAGTATCAGGAACTCAGGTTGTATGCCACTTTGAGAATAAGACTCTTCATTCTGTTGGGAATATCAGGAGCTTGGGTGTATGCCAATCTACTGGGGTTTCAAGGATGAGAGTCTTCATTCTGTTAAGGGTCATAAATTGGGAGTATACCAATCTTCTGAGGTTTCAAGGATGAGAGTCTTCATTCTTGAGAGAAACAGATTTTCAGGAGCTTCAATTGTCCGTTATTCTGTTGGTGGCTGTAACTTCCAATAGGTGATGAAGGAATTTTTGATGATGACCGCAACTTCCAGCAGGTGATGAAGGAAATTTTGAACGACCTTTCAACTTGAAATGTAATTTTGCTTTGGAGAATAAATCCTTGACAAATGTTGGGGAAATAAACCCATAACTGAAGCTGGGGATTGAAAATCCTTTGATTACTGAGGGTGAGAAATCCTTGTTGACTGCTGATTGCTTGGGGAACAAGATCTTCAGTTGTTGAGGGATCTTAGGACCACTGCTGAGGATTGAAAATCCTTGGTGACTTGTGGGGAATGAGAATTCTGACGATCTCTACTGGGGAATTTAAAACCTGGGAGACTTACGCTGAAGAAATGAGACTGAGAATCTTCAATCTGATGGGAAGTATCTCTGTGGGGAGAATGTTTACTAATCTGGTTCCGCTGGGGATCGATAGTTGGGAGTTTTAGCTCCGCTGGGGATTAACAGTTTTGGCTCCACTGGGGATCTTGAAACTTAACTTTGTATGGGGAAATATATTCCGAATCTTAACTCAGTTGAGGAAGTTGGAGTTCAATTCCGCTGGGGATTTCTTCCGAAAGGGCATCAAGATATCTACCTATACCTTCAACCTATCAGCGATCATCTTTTCTTGATTTTGTTTTTGTAAGCAATGATTATGTTCAAATGCATATGCCTATTTAACAAAACATTGGACGTTTCTCAAATAAAACATAAGTGTAAAAAGAAAAGGAAGACAAAGCAAATTTCTGTACTTGGAAAAGTATTTGTATTAACTTCTTATGAGTATCTTTGTACAAAGGAGACAGACATCCTAGTAAGAGGATGTTATCGTAAACATTGGAAAATTTTATGCAAAAGAAGATGGCTATGTGTAACAATTCTATGAGATTCCCATTCTGTTATAGCCTTCACAACTCTGAATATCTTGTCCATTCACTTCTTCGTCCGCCGATGATTGGATTGATCAGAAGCTTGGAACTTGTTGGTGAAGAGATTGTTCTTTAAAGTGATCCGACGAGACATAGTCATACGCTTTAATTCCCTAACTTTTGCCTGAATCCCCCTTTCGGGTTTTCGATCCACCGGGAAACCCTTTTTTGCCCAAGTCGCCCTTTCGGGTTTTTAACTTGCCGGGTGTACAGATTTTTTGTTTTATCCCTAATTTTTGCCTGAACCGCCCTTTCGGGTTTTCGGTTCACCGGGATGCCCATTTTTGCCCAAGTCGCCCTTTCGGGTTTTCAACTTGTCGGTTCGTTTTATGCGTAGTATCTTTTGACTATGTCTGCGTTCGCAGGGTATGGCAAATCGTCACCGTCCATGGTGGTCAGAATCATTGCACCACCAGAAAATATGCTCTTGATCACAAACGGTCCTTCGTAAGTAGGAGTCCATTTTCCCCTGGGATCACTTTGCGGCAAGATGATCCGCTTGATTACAAGATCTCCGACTTGATATACTTGACGTCTTACTTTCTTGTTGAAAGCCTTGATCATCCGTTTTTGGTACGTCTGACCATGGCAAATAGCAGTGAGTCGTTTCTCGTCAATAAAATTGAGTTGATCAAGTCGGGTCTGAATCCAATCGTCTTCACTCAAACCAGCGTCTTTCATAATCCTTAAAGAAGGAATCTGAACTTCCATGGGTAAGACAGCTTCCATGCCATACACCAAAGAAAATGGGGTTGCCCCTATTGAAGTACGTGCCGTGGTACGGTATCCATGCAGAGCAAACGGTAACATCTCATGCCAGTCCTTATAGGTAACTGTCATTTTCTGAATGATCTTCTTGATGTTTTTGTTCGCGGCTTCAACAGCACCGTTCATCTTCGGCCGATAGGAAGATGAATTGTGATGATAAATCTTGAACTGTTCGCATAGAGCGGTGATCATAGTATTGTTCAGATTTGTACCGTTGTCTGTGACGATCCTGTCGGGGACACCATACCGGCATATGAGGTTCTGCTTGATGAAGCGGGCAACCACATTCTTTGTAACAGAGGCAAAGGAAGCTGCTTCGACCCACTTGGTAAAATAATCAATGGCGACCAGGATGAAGCGATGTCCATTGGATTCCGTGGGCTTGATCTCTCCAATCATGTCAATGCCCCACATTGCGAATGGCTAAGGGGCTGTCAGAATGTTGAGAGGGACAGGAGGAATATGAACCTTGTCGGCATAGACTTGGCATTTGTGGCAAGTACGGGAATGTTGATGACAATCATCTTCCATGGTAGACCAATAGTAGCCTTCCCTTAGAATCTTCTTAGCCATCGTATGTCCGCTCAAGTGGGTGCCAAATGTGCTGCTGTGTATCTCAGTCATGATCAACTCTGCTTCAACTTTGTCCACACAACAAAGTAAAACACAATCATGGCTGCACTTATAAAGGATGCCATTGCTTAGGAAGAACTTGGATGCAAATCTCCTTAAGAACTTCTTGTCAATTACTGAAGCGCCTTCAGGATATTCTGTAGTCTGGAGATACCTTTTGATTTCATGAAACCAAGGTTGTTCCACTACTTCTTTGGTATTAATCTCATGACAATGCGCAGGTTCATCCATTCGCTCGATGGTGATTTGGGGAGCCTCGTTATCCCAGTTGAGTTTAAACATGGAAGACATTGTAGCCAGAGCATCTGCTAGCTGATTTTCTTCTCGCGGGAAGTGCTCGAAGGTGATCTGCTCGAAATGAGGCAACAACGTCAGGACATGTTCTTTGTATGGGATAAGATTAGGATGTTTGGTGTCCCACTCTCCTTTGATTTGACTGATAACCAAAGCCGAGTCCCCAAATACGACTAAAGATTTGATCCCCAAGTCTATAGCAGCCTTGAGACCAAAGATGCAAGCTTCATATTCGGCCATGTTGTTGGTACAGCTGAAACAAAGTCGGGTGGTGAAAGGTGTATGGCAACCTTCTGGGGAAATGAGTACCGCACCGATACCGTTTCCGAGTGCATTTGAAGAACCATCAAAGTACAGGGTCCATCGGGATCCATTTTCAGGTCCGTCATACGGTCCGTTACCTTCAATGTTGTCCAAAGTCATGATGTCCTCGTCCGGGAAGTCGAATCTCATGGATTGATAATCTTCGATAGCTTGATGAGCTAGATGGTCAGCTAGTACACTCCCTTTTATAGCTTTTTGGGTAGTATACTGGATGTCATACTCAGTCAGGATCATTTGCCATCTAGCGATTCTTCCAGATAAAGCAGGCTTCTCGAAGATATACTTGATCGGGTCCATTTTGGAAATCAACAAAGTGGTATGAGTCAACATATACTGCCTTAGTCGGTGAGCAGCCCATACCAAAGCGCAGCAAGTTTTCTCGAGCAGTGAGTAGCGAGTCTCACAGTCGGTAAACTTTTTGCTAAGGTAATAAATGGCATGCTCTTTTCGACCAGACTCGTCATGTTGGCCCAGTACGCACCCCATTGAGTTGTCCAAAACAGTCAGATACATGATCAGCGGCCTTCCTTCGACGAGTGGCATCAGAATAGGAGGTTCTAGCAGATACTCCTTGATCTTATCAAAAGCAACTTGACAATCATTGTTCCATTCGACTACCTGATCTTTCTTTAATAGTTTGAAAATTGGCTCACAGGTAGACGTCAGGTGAGAGATGAACCTGGCAATATAGTTCAAGCGTCCCAAGAATCCTCTAACCTCCTTTTCAGTACGGGGGGCAGGCATTTCTTGTATAGCCTTTACTTTTGCTGGATCGACCTCAATGCCTTTGTTGCTGACAATAAATCCCAGAAGTTTACCAGACCTAACTCCAAAAGTGCACTTACTTGGATTTAGTCTGAGTTTATACTCCTTCAACTTGGCAAACAGCTTCTGCAAATGTTCAAGGTGTTCTTCTTCTGTTTGTGATCGAGCTATCATGTCGTCTACGTAAACTTCGATCTCATGATGTATCATATCATGAAACAAAGCTACCATGGCGCGTTGATAAGTTGCCCCTGCGTTCTTCAGTCCGAACGACATCACCTTGTAGCAGAAGGTACCCCATTGTGTAACAAAGGTTGTTTTCTCCATGTCCTCGGGGGCCATTTTGATCTGGTTGTAGCCCGAGAATCCGTCCATGAAAGAAAATACTTTGTGTTGAGCCGTGTTGTCAATCAAAATGTCGATATGTGGTAGCGGAAAATCATCTTTAGGGCTGGCCCTGTTCAAATCCCGATAGTCCACACACATTCTGACCTTGCCATCTTTTTTGGGAACGGGCACAATGTTAGCCACCCATTGTGGATAGGATGTAACAGCCAGAAAGCCAGCGTTGAATTGCTTCATTACTTCAGCTTTAATTTTCTCAGACATGTTGGGCCTCATTCGGCGGACTTTTTGCTTAATCGATGGACAGTCTTCTCTTGTAGGGAGATGGTGAACCACGATATCTGTGTCTAACCCTGGCATGTCTTCATAAGACCAGGCGAAGATTTCAATGTTTTCATTCAACAGCTGTATTAAGCGCTTCTTGGCACTTGGTTCCAGATTGGCACCCACTTTGACTTCTTTCCTGTCTTCCTCTGTCCCTAAGTTGATGGTTTCCAACAACTCTTCATGAGGCAAGATGGCCCTCTCTTCTTGTTGCAGAAGCCTGGCTAACTCTCCCGGCACTTCACAATCTTCGTCGTCTTCGTACTCAGCCCGATTGACCAAATCTTCAGAGTTATTGAAGGATAAAACAGAAT
The DNA here is from genome assembly GCA_948472305.1 of Vicia faba. NCBI lineage: Eukaryota > Viridiplantae > Streptophyta > Magnoliopsida > Fabales > Fabaceae > Vicia > Vicia faba. The sequence continues at coordinate 605,310,618 of OX451736.1, read as the reverse complement.
AGTCACCCATGGAATCCGGAGTGGATGGGTACCTGCATTTGTGAGTGTGGGTGTGTGTAAGGGATAGCCATCCTTAAACAAAAATGCAAAAGGAAAGAAAATGAACACAGCAGTTTATAAATGAAAAACGTCTAATGATTCATTAAACATGGCATATGATTATGAAGAGAATCAAGCCCTTACAAATGGACCTACATGCCCCGGGCAAGGCATGAGGTGAAAAACAGTGTGCGGATTGTTTTAGTAATTATTACAGACCAACAGGAAATGTTCAAAAGATAAATTACTGATTGATGAAAGTAATGGGAACGAAGTCTTTCGCCTCCCAGTTGTGAAGTCCCCCTTCAATGGTTGGGAAGATCCAATCTTCAACGTTACCCCCTTCGTCTTCGTCTTCTAAAGCATTGATTCCATGAGGAGAAATCTTGATGGGTGTCTTTTCAATTTTGGAGCGACGCATAGCCTTTTGCCCCGCAGCGGTAAACCCCAACCCAAACTTGTCTGTCTTGTGGGGAAAGTCAGGAAATTGTCCCCATGCCGTGCTCTTTCCCTCCTTCATTGCAGCCTTTGTGTCTTTCAGAGATGTCATCCTGGCCACCTGCTTGGGTACCTCAGCTACTACCTTTGCTACTATAACCTCGGGAGAAACTTCCTCGAAGTGTTGAAAGGGTGTTTCGATGAATTCGCCATCCACTTCCACATACCGAAAGGAATTCAGATGACTGATCATGTACTCCTCCTCACCGTGTACAATTATGATTTTACCCTTAACAGGGTACTTCAGCATCTGATGTAGAGAGGAAGTGACTGCCCCAGCATTATGAATCCACGGCCTTCCTAGAAAGCAAGAGTATGATGGACGGATGTCCATCACGTAGAAGGTTGAGTGGAACACTTCAGTGCCTACCTTGATGGGAATGTCGACCTCCCCATGCACCATCCTTTTAGACCCGTCAAAGGCCCTGACAATGATATTACTCGGTTTCAGCTCCAAGCCTTCACAATCCAACCGGTCCAGAGCTTTCTTAGGCAGCACGTTTAGGGAAGAACCAGTATCGACCAAGACATGGGCGAGAGTGGTTCCTCGGCATTCAACCGACACATGCAGTGCGTCATTGTGCTTTCTTCCCTTAGGAGTCAGGTCAGCATCGGAGAAACCCAGACCGTTGTCGGCGGTGAGACTGCTACACAATCCTGAAATTGGTCGGCTGAGGTCTCTTGGGGCACATGGGCCGTCTTTAGAAATCTTATCAAGGCTTTGGCATGAGCCTCCAAACAAAGCAACAGGGCCAACATGGAGATTTTTGAGGGGGTTTGCCCCAGTTGCTCTACAACATCATAGTCACTTTTCTTTATTATTTTCAAAATATCCTCCATTTCTTTCTTAGAGGTTTCGGGGATGACCAATGGCTGAGCCCTCGTCCTGACGGGCTCTTCTTGGATCCATTTCCCCTTATCAGCAGCAGCAAGAGTTACAACTTCTTCAATCATTGGGGTTCTTGCAGGTAGTTTTACCGGTGCAGGGGTAACCTTGGGAGCAGCTGAGGGTCCAAAGATTGCCTTTGGAGGGGCAATCTCTGGAGAGAAAATTCTTCCACTACGGGTAATTTTACTCATTCCGGCAATGTTTCCAATGTCGGAAGTCTCTTCGTCAGAGATCTCTTCAGTTATTTCAATTTGTTTAACACTGTGGTAGTAGATTTCTCCACCATAGTTCCACGGTATTGATTTGTCAGATTTGTATGGGACGGGCCCAAGCATGGTTATCTTCAGGGGTACAGTCTTCGGAGTGGATGTAATCTTAACAGGTCTTTTGGGGACCTTTGAAAGATTGGCGGAAATGGTTATTATTGAAACTTCATTGATAGGAGTTGGAGTAACAGGAGTCTTTTCGAAAAGAATTTCTTGGTTGTCCATTAGGCGTTGGATGCCTATCTTCAGCAATGGACAGTCGGTTGGTAAGGAGGAACAAAATTAGAAATCTTCTTCATAACCTGGGAAAATCCCAGCCTTTAACAGATTCAACTTTATTGTCAGTAGTGGAGTTATCAGATCATCAACAGCAGCAACAAACAGATCTTCTTCAACAGCATGGATATTGCGGCCATGCTTTGGCATTAGAGCGGAGATTACATTCAGCTTCTCAGGGGCGTCGAACTCAACCTCTTTAGCATCTATCAAATCTTGAATTTTATTCTTAAGCGCACAGCAATCGTTGGTGTCATGCCCGGTGCTGTCAGAATGATAGGCACATTTAGCATTGGGATGATAGTACAGAGATGTGGTGTTAGGGCTTTTCGGCGCCTCCTTTAAACCAGTCAGATTTAGCTTTAACAAATGGGGAAGAACTTGTGCAAGCGTCATGTTGATGCGGGTGAACTGCCGTCGTGGCTGTTCTACCTGTTGCTGATTAGGTCTAGACTGATTGTTACGAGGCTGATCATTTGACGAATTTTGAATCATCACGGCCCCTACATTTGGACGGCGCTCAGTTCTTCCCAATCCTTTCTGAGAGTATATAACAGTTGCTTCCTTCTTGGCCGGGAACGGTTTTTTAACAGTTGTGGAGGCAGAGGCATCCCTTTGAATCTTTCCGCTCTTAATACCAGCTTCCACCCGTTCGCCAGTCAGAATCAGTTCGGTAAACCCTGCAGAAGAGCTCCCGATCAAATGGTTGAAGAAAGGGCCAGATAGGGTCCCCAAGAACATATCAACTAGCTCCCTATCTAAAAGCGGTGGTTGTACCCTTCCGACCAAGTCGCGCCATTTCTGGGTGTATTCTTTGAACCCCTCATTTGAGGCCATCCCCATACTTTGTAGCTGAGTACGGGTCGGTGCCAAGTCAGCGCTATATTGATACTGGCGATAGAAGGAAGCTGCCAAGTCTTCCCAATTATGCACTTCCGACCTCTCAAGCTGGTAAAACCAATCTAGCTGTGTACCAGACAAGTTGTCCTGAAATAAGTGTACCCAAAGATTTCTATCGGATGAATGAGGTTGAATTTTTCTGACATATGACCTCAGGTGCATCTTTGGGCAAGACAGACCATCATATTTTGCAAAAGTTGGTACCTTGAATTTGGGAGGGATAACAATCCCAACAATCAGTCCCAATTCTTCAAAATCTAGCCCGGGAACCCGTTGCAACTCCATGGCTGCCAGTCTATCCTCCAGGTTTTTATATTTGTCGTCCGCTGGCGGGTATTGCTGCTCTGAATAATCTTCATCTTCCTCAACCTCTTCTTCTTCAGCCTCAGACTCAAAGGATAATGCAGCTCCTTTTCCTTTGCCAGTCCCCTCGTCAGATGTGGAGGGGAATTCTAGAACTCTCCTAGCTTCATTCTCAAATCTTCTTCCCAGTGTAGCTACCCCAACTCTTTTCTTTTTCTTTTTTCCTTTTTCTTGCTCTTTATTCCCTAACAGTGTTTTAAGATCCTCCTGACCCCTTGCCAAGGTCATGAGGAGCTGTTGAAACTGCGAGTTTTGTGCCTGCAGATCTTTGACCGTCTGCTTAATATCCATCTTACGGAAATAAACAGCAGAAAGATAAGGAAACCTGGTGTGAAGACATGTTTATGCATATGATGAATGATATGTTTATTCATGTAATGCATTCAAGGATTTAGAAATTCAAAGTTGTTGCAGACAAAAAGAACACACGTCATATTAATAAGAAGAAATTTTGTCAGTACATAAATGCCCCCATGGGCCAAATATTAAAAAAACTTCTTAAGATAAAAAGATGTTGCGCATCCTCTTTGGTGCGATGTAAGTGTTAAGGGTCTCCTCCTCGTGAAGTTGGTGGGTAAGCTCCAAAACCTTCTTCTCACTGGCGTAGAAGCTGGCTTCAAAAGTATCCCTTTCTTCCTTGAGTTGGATCCAACTCTTCTGCATTTCTTCCCATGATGTTGGCATGTCAGGATGTAGGATGGTGTATGGAACCTCTCCTTCCTTAACAGGCTCTTTGATCAAAGGGAGAATATGAGGGTAAGGCATCATAAGAATCTGGGCTCGGGTTCGTACTCACTTGAGGTAAGGCTCAAGAGGGATGGAGTTCTTGTGCCCCAATGTCTTACTATCTACCTTGTTAGGCATCCTCCAAGCTCTGATGAATCTTTGTCGAAGTCCTTGTGCATCGTTGTCGAAGTCAAAAACTAGGTCAGGAATCAGCATGTCATGAGGGCCATCCCTCCGAGCGTATCCAAATTGTCTTAAAGCTAGACATGGGTTGCAGGTAATGCCTCCCCTAATGCCAAGTAATGGAACATTAGGGAACTCACCACAACGATCGATGATGATGACACTTTCTCTGGACCGAGAACACCAATGTACATAAGAATGTGTGAGGGTCATCAATCATTGTGACCACCTTGAACCCTGCTCGTTCTTCAAAACTGATTGTGGAAGGTGAGAAATAAACCACCTTTCTAGGAGAGGAGTACAGCACATGAGAACACCTCTTTTCCTCATTGTTCGTGTGTAAAATGATTGTAGGATGTCCCCAAGCAAAGTAGGTATGGGATTCTTGGACATGAAAATCTTGACAGCATTCACATCTATAAGTTGGTCAGGGTTTGGGAACAAGACCAACCCATAAATGAGGAGTGCCACAATCTCTTCAAAGGCTTGCAGATCCAAAGAATTCCAACACTCTTGTGCTTTCTCAAACAAGAATTTTTTCAAGAAGCCTTTAACACCACTTCTAGTTTTCCAATACCCCTTGATGTCAGATGGTTGCAAGTGTAGTGCTTGAGCAACATCTTCAGGCTTTGGTTCTTTTTTCGTACCGTTGTAGGGTAGTTGATTAAGAATAGGAATTCTCAGGAGTTGAGAAAATTCCTCCAAAGTAGGCACCAATTGGTAGTCGGGGAATGTGAAACAGTGGTGAAGGGGGTCAAAGAATTGGAATAACACTTTCACCATGTCTTTTTCAATGCTGGTGTTGACTAGGTTAAGAAGTCTACCATGTCTTTCACTAAAGAGAGAATTTTCTGGAATTCTGGATGTAAGCTCCTTGAGTTGAGGAGGGATTCTCACAAGGTTGACTTGGATTGTTTTCCTGCGAAGAGTTTCCATGACCTACAAAACAATAACAAAAATGAAGATCCAAACCCTTGAAATGGTTAGTGGATGCATATGATGCTTTATGATGTTCATGATGTATGCACAAACACATGTACAAGCAAATCACACAAAAACCCTAGTTTCAGGCTTGCATGAGGTTTCATAGGTAAGTACCCTCTTGAGTGTAGTTGGCTTAAAAACCTGTCCTATAAATAGTAACCGGGTTCTAAGGAGCTTAATATCATTGGATTGTTTTCTATGTTCATTGTTTTGGTTTAGCCACTTAACTAGCGACCAAAATATTCCAAGAAAACAACCCTCAATGAGTGTAGTATCGAGTATCTACCAACTTCGGACTGAACCAAAGCCGGTCATCTCACTACCCCTAATAAAAGGCCAAGATGGTCAAGTAAGGTTCTAGGTCATTAGTGCTTGGTGACATCACTCAGCGGCCCCGTACTCTCCTTGATTAAACTCAAGGGTTACCGGTACTCACAAATGTGTCGCACTAATATAGCTATTACTTCAACCGTGTCGGTATACCCCGCACAGTTTCCACAACATATTGCTATCTATGAATGTTTCCCAAATCCGGGTGGAGGATTTTAAGCCCAAACAAGAGAACCAAAATGTAAAGCAATCAAAGCAAACAATTAGTCATGCAAAAGGTGATCTAAGCCCTAAGGTTAACTCCACTTTTAAAGTTATTCCCCAGCAGAGTCGCCAGTTCTGTGATACGGTGGGAGAACTGACTTGGGTTTTGCATTTGTGTTTGCAAATATACGGTTTAGCAAGAGTCGCCACCGACTTTTTATTTATCCTAAGGAAAGGTCAAAAAGCACAGGAAAGACATTTGAGATGTTTTCTTGGGTTCGGGGAGTAGATTATAGAAAGGGAAGGTATTAGCACCCTTTCTATCCATGGTTATCCATGGACTCTTAGTTACTTGCTTAGATCACTTGTTTGCATTTTCAATTGTTTGAAATGGTGCTTTGTGTGTGGTTTTGAAAGATGTTTTGAAAAGAGGCCATTGTTGTGGAAACCTTTGTAATGACTCGTGCTTGAGTATATACAAAAGTGTTTTTGTCTTTTGAAAAGTTTTTCAATGTTTTTGAAAGTTGTTTTGAAATTGTATTGTGAGGTGTGTTTTTGAAAAGTAGAAAGGATGTTTTCTGCAAGTTTGATCAAGTAACTAAGAGTTGTCTACCCTATTTTACTCAAAGATCTTTCCTTATGTTTTTAACCCTTTTAACGGTGTTGTTTCACCATTGTATTTGGTGAACAGCCTTGTGTTAGGATGTTAACGGGACGGGCGCGGGTCATCGTATAGACCATGAAAGCAATAGTGTCAAGTATTTTGGCAATTTTCTTGAGGGACTATGATCATTTTGTTTAGGCAACTCCGATAGCGTCATCGAGGGACTATGATCATTTTGTTTGTTTTTGTTTTGTTTTTGTTTTTCCAAAGTACTTGACATGCAACCATGGCCCATTTTTGAAGGCAACAAGTGGATGGAACCCTAGGGGTGCAAGTGTGCATTGTGTTTGTTTTTCATGCATGTTTATCTTGAATTAGGTCAAGCTATTTGTTGATTGATTTTTTCATACAAACCCTAAGTCTAAGCATGGCATAATTTGGAAACTTTTAAATGTGCGAGAATTTAAAGTCCTAAATTATTACAACATGATTATGGGGATAGGGATACAAGTTTGAATTGGGGGATATTTGACAAGGAAATAAAATCTAAATTATTACAACCATATCGAATATACAAATTAATATTTAACATTTAAATAAATACAATTAAATAAATATCAAAATGCAATGTATTATGCAAAAAAAAGATTTTTTATGTATGTGAAAAAAAGTTTTAATGTTTGAAGTATAAACAAAATAAAAAAAGTCATATTTTTTATTATTTTTATGGTTTAGGGCAAAACCCTAATTTTTGAATAAATAGTATTATTTATTGATTATATACAATATATATTAATTTATACAAAAAATAAAAAGTATATTGTAAAAAAAAAAGTATTTTTAATGTCAAGTATTAAATAAAAATAAAAATGTATTATTTCTATATTTTTGTCCTAGTTATCTAATAAAAGAAAATATACAAGTATTTATATATTATATATACTAAATATTCTAAATATGTACAAAAATAAAATATTAATTATTTACAAAAATGTATATTTTAGAAAATGTTTTCAAAATGTAAATAAAAAATAATAACTAAAAAAATAAATATCTTTGTATTATTTTTTTTAGGTTTTTTAAATGAAAAGGATTTATATTTATTTACATACATATGCCTAAAAAGTAAATAAATGTCAAATAAATGCAAAAAATGTGGAAAAAATATTTTTTTGATGTTTTTTATGTTTGAGCAAAAAATATAAAATCAGAATAAAAAAGAAAAATGCAAAAATGTCAAATATTTAGCAAAATGGGCCAGAGGGTGCAAAAAGCCAACTGACTCAGGCCCAGCCCAAGCCAACCTTCTTCAACCTCCAGCAATGTCAAACGCGCGCATCCTTGTTCAAAATACAAACTCCTGATTCCTTGATTTTTAGCCAAAACTCATAACACAAACATTGTAGAGCATCAAACCACGATTTCAAACATATAAAACACTTGACCTAACTCTAAGAAACCAGGGAGAATTTCATCACCCCCAATTTCTGACCTAACTTTTTTTCAATGTTCATGGCTAAAATTCTCACAGCATGCTTAATATAAATGAAAAGTGACCACATGTATGGCTTCAGGGCTATGAGTAGGACATGTTTCATTCACAAACCTAAGCTTAATCATGCCTGGATAGAGAGATAGAAGTCCATAGATTACCTATTTCAGCTTGACTTGGATAGAGCAATGTAGCAACCTTCAATGGAGTTTGAGCTTATGTTGAGCTTGCCTGAAGTCCAAGGATGCTTCTCAAGTACCTAGCTTGCTTTGAAATAACCTGTATCGTGCTATGGAAGTTCACATGCACAGCTTGAAAATGAAAATGGCAAATTAGGTTAGCAGTGTTACAGCTTGAGTTTAAGGCTTGGAATAGTTTAGGTGGATGGTATGAAATGTGTTTGAACAGGTTTTAGCCAAAGCGCACGAGTGTATTGAGTTGTGGACCTCAATCTGCAATAGATGCCCTGTTTTTGCAGCAAGATGGTGTTTTGGTGTATTATGAGGTATGAGGGGTGGAATGGTCGTGCCTTAGGTCAGTTGGGATTTATGGAAGATGAGTACAAAGTTTGTTCTGGCTTGTGCTTGGAGGAAATGAAAGTTGGATCTGTTTTGCAATGTTACTTGTTTTTGAAGTAAGAAAGTTTAAGTTGACAATGCAGGCCTGTGACCTCTATCCTCTATGCTGCAGCATTTGCTCTTGGTAACTGGGATTTATGTACAAAGTTTTGCCTCAAAGATCCGGCCCCATGCCTCAAGGATTTGGAATTTGACATAAAGTGTTACTTTACCAAAATGGCAATTTTGCTTTTTCTAATTAAGGGTTAATTCTATGTGTAATGTCCAAATGGATGAAATAACACCTTAACACAATGGTTAGGCATTAAATTATTGAGTGTGAAGAGGTTTAGAGGCCTGCAAGCTAGCATAAACCATGCTGATTTGAAAAATGCAAATGTTATGAACATGCCTTGGCCATGAACAAAAGTGAGTTTTTGCCAACTTTGTGAATTCGATTCTCTCTAACCACAAGGGTGTTTGAGAAGTTCTTGGACAATTTGGAAAGCTTGGAACATGTACTACAATCGATCTTCATAATGAAAATTGAAACTCCAAGTGGAACCATATGAAAAATGGCCAAGAAGTTGGACCAAAATCCTGCCTAGAATAGGGCAAATTTCTTCTAAGTTAAAAGTGTTTGGTACCCTTATTCCAAAAATCATAACTTGAGATACAAGCTTCCTTTGAGAAAACTTTGTGAATCAAAGTTGTAGATTTTGTAATGGATTAAAACTTTCATGTTTCAAGTTTTGTTTGAATCCATTTGAATCTTGGTGAAAAAATGGGGCAAAGTTAGGAAAAAATAAGAAAATTTTATAACTTAGAAAATTTTCTAAGTTATGAAAATTTTCATTTTAAACCCTAATTTGCAATTTTGGGTTTCTTGATGAACAAGTTTCATAATTTGACATGCCTTGATGAAAAATGGATCTTGGCACTTGATTTTTACCAAAAAGTCAAAGTTTGACTTTTCAGTATACAGTCAAATTTTGATCAGTTGACTGAAAAATTCATCTGTCAATCCTATGCTTTTGAGATCTTTTGAACTTGTGGAATGGGTCAAGACAATTCCATTGATTCCTTGAGTCCCTATGTGAGCTTGGTTTGCCCTTGGTTAGGTCAAACAGTCAAAAATTTCCTTTGTGCAGTCAAAACCCTAAAAATTACCATTTTGCCCTTTTGGTGATCTGATCAAATTTCTTGTGGAATTGTGATCCAAACTTGATCAAATGGTTTATATGAGTTCATTATGTTGATGTGGGTCAAAAATCATGAAGTTTGACTGTCAATTGGCCATAGTTGACTTTTTCCCCAATACAGCTGATTTTTAGGTCAACTGTCCAATTGGTTGGGCAAAGATTTGAATCAAGGCTTGAAACTTGGTATGGATAAACTTGTGAGTCCAACATGAAGCATGAAAGTCACTTTGGGCATTTTAGGTCAAAACATCCTTGTGCCAACTCAAACCCTAATTTGGGTCAACAGTGCAAGGAGGGGTCTTGAGCAGAGCAAACCCTAACTTGATCTTGAGTTCCAAGAGTCTTGTGATGAGAAAATGTTGATGAAATGAGAGGGAAAATTTTGGGGTACAACAATGGGTTAGTCCGAAAGCATACTGTTACGAAAGGTATCCTGACTCCTGTAAGGCTTTGCTCTAAATCTTGAGCCGAATTTATCTTATAAAAGTTTTCTGCTAAAAAACTCATTTTTCAAAAAAAAATTCAAGACAATCATAAACTTTGTATTATTTGAATATCGTTGTTTGCACATGGTTATTTGTTTGACAGCAAAGAAATTCACACAGTGAATGTTCGGATGAACAAAAGCTCTCTCAGTGAATAAAATTACTTCAAGTAGGATGACACTCCCGTTGCAAAAATTCTCCTATCAACAAAGGGGGACTTGGTATTGTCCAGTTAACCTAGGGAAGTCCAGTCAAGATTTCAATAAATCTCTCAAGTCCAGTTAACCTGGGGCAGTCCAGTCAAGATTTCAAGAAATCTCTCAATTGCAGATTAACCTGGGGCAGGTCTCCATCACCATCACTTAGGGCATTAAAACGTCAATCTCATCAAAGGGTTACGTACAGTCCAAGTTTCCTGGCAATGCCACAAACATTTGATACTAGGGGAAGTGACGAATCTCTCTAAAATCTTTATGAAAGGAAATTCAAGCATCCTCGAGAAGTTCATCACCTCTCTAGCAGACCAACAGTCATGGGTTTATTTCCCAAACACTTGTCAAGGATTTATTCTCCAAAGCAAATTACATTTTCATAACATACACAGATTGATCGGCAGGTAAAGATTCCTTCATCACCTGTTAGGAGTTACGGTCGTCGAAGATTCCTTCATCATCTGTTGGAGTTATGATCGTCGAAGATTCCTTTATCACCTGTGGGAGTTATGATCGTCAAAGATTCCTTCATCACCTGTTGGAAGTTACGATTGTCGAAGATTCCTTCGACAACTGTTGGAAGTTACGGTCGTCGAAGATTCCTTCATCACCTGTTGGAAGTTACGGTCGTCGAAGATTCCTTCATCACCTGTTGGAGTTATGATCGTCGAAGATTCCTTCATCACTTGTGGGAGTTATGATCGTCAAATATTCCTTCATCACCTGTTGGAAGTTACGGTCGTCGAATATTCCTTCATCACCTGTTGGAAGTTACGGTCATCGAAGATTCCTTCATCACCTGTTGGAGTTACATTCGTCAAAGATTCCTCCATCATCCGATTGAGTCAAAGTTAATCCAAGACCCTCTTTGTTTTGGTCAGATCGACACTAAGATCTCCCAGATTCTTATTCCAATGGAAGATATTCCGGGTTTTTGCTGTTTTAGATAAATCTCTCAGCAATTTATTCTGATCTTTTCACTATCAGAGATGAAGAATCCAACTCTTTTCTCCTTCACCAGTTCGGGATTTATTTTCCCCAGCGAAAGGTCGTCTTGAAAAAATATTACACCTCCGTGCATCAGGACATCATGCAACGCAATCTCATTTATTTTGAGAACATCATTGTTTGATATATGCCACTAACCTCTACCTTTCAGGAAAGGTACAATCAAATTCAAGCAACAAAGCTTTACTTCAGTTGAGTTACGGACAAGTTCCTAAATCTCAGCAGAAACAGCCCACCAGCAGAATGACAGACAAATGAAGTTCCTGAATTTCTTTTTCTATCAAGAATGAAGATTCTCATCCTTGAAACCTCAAAAGATTGGTATACTCCCAAGCTCCTGATACCGTTAACAGAATGAAGATTCTCATCCTTGAAACCTCAGAAGATTGGTATACTCCCAAGCTCTTGATACCGTTAACAGAATGAAGATTCTCATCCTTGAAACCTCAGAAGATTGGTATACTCCCAAGATCCTGATACCGTTAATAGAATGAAGATTCTCATCCTTAAAACCCCAGTAGATTGGCATACACCCAACCTTCTAACCCAAACGCCTGAATGAAGATTCTCATTTTTGCTTCCCCAGTAGATTGGCATACTCCCAACCTCCTGATATTTCCGACAGAATGAAGATTCTCATTCTCAAAGTGGTACATACACCAACCTTCTGATAAACCCGACAGAATGAAGATTCTCATTCTCAAAGTGGCATATTACTTGAATTCCTGATATTCCCGACAGAATGAAGATTCTCATTCTCAAAGTGGTATATAACTTGAATCCCCGATATTCCTGACGGAATGAAGACTCTCATTATCGAAGTGGCGTACAACTTTAACTCCTGAACTTCTTCCAAACAGGAATAAGCTTTTCCCAGAGTCCTGAGTTTTACTCTCCAACATGATAGTTACTCTTCAGCAGTACAGCTACTCCCCACAGAGTTCTTACTCCTCAACAAAATCAAGATTCTTATCCTTGATTCTCCAGAGCTTTATTTACTCATCAGCATGAATTTGTCAGAGTTCTTAATCCCCTGCAGATCGAAGATTCTCGTTCTTGGTTCCTCAACACAAATCACCCTGGCAGAATGAAGATTCTCATTCTCAATTCTCCACAGAGTTTTCAGATATTCCCCAGCGGAGTTCTCCTCAAACGACAAAACAGGAATCCCCGGTAGATTGGCATACAACCCAAACTCCTGACTTTCCCCAGCAGTATAACTTCTCCCCGCAGAGGTTGTCAAAAAGCTTGAAGACACACATACTCTTCAACAGTGGTCCCAGGACTTCTCATTCTCAAACGATCCATGGATTTTCAATCCCTAGCAGCAGTCAAGGATTTATTTTCCCCGACAGCGGTCAAAGATTTTATTATCTCTAGCTATCCAGCATTTATCTTCCTCAGCAAGATAACTCATCAGCTCACATGCGCATACATTGCATTCATATATCATAAACATTGATAAAACACATATATTGCATCATACATTTTATGTAACATAACTTTGTGTTTCATCTAATCTTTTACCCATCACAGGATAAGTTTAGCAAGCTTCAAACTTCCAAGAATCATGAAAAAAGTTTACGGATACTTCCCAACATGGATGTCAAGCTATCGCTTGTTCAGATTCAACTTCTGAAAACAGTTTACGGACGCTTCCAAACACGGACGCTAATCTATCGCTTGTTCAGAATCAGCTCATGAAAATAATTTACGGATTTTCCAAACATGGTTGTTAATCTATTGCTTATTCAGACTCCCAGCTCAGAGACGTTCCAAACACGGATACCTTTCTGATACTTACTCTTTCACCTACAACATACAGTTCAATAAATATTCTTGGATGGCATCTTTAAGCCCATCTCCGACAAGATTCTGTCACATCTCCAAATGGCATCTTTAAGCCCATTCCCTCAACTATGCTTTGACGAGTGCAAATTTATGGGCACTCTAGTGTTCAATCCTATTTTACCTTCGAGTCGCGAAAGGAAAACCTGCCAATCTAACTCTTCAGGTTCAAGAAGATTGAACAGGGGCAACTGTTGTACCCCAAAATTTGCCCTCCCTTTTTCACAAGAAATCACGACCCTAGGGTTTTTTCTCTGATTTTTAAGAATTTGCTCAGGAATTGATCAAACAGACCTTTCTTGGCAGTAAATCAAGAATCAGGGTTTCTCTCGCATTTCTCAGAAGAAATTGAATCCTCAGAAATTCAGTTAACTGTTACATTGTTTTCACGCTTGTTCAAGTTTACTGGTTGTTTCTCAAGGCCTGATTATCTGAGATGAGAGCTGAGACTTTTATTTGGAATATTAAGGCATCTGTTTGTTAATGGAACGAAACGTTTTTTATTAATGGAATGCTTGCTTATTGGAATACGCAACACGTATGTTAATTGGAATGTTGTTGCAAGGTTACGAGACTGCAAAGTCTTTTGATTATTTATTTTACCTGGGTTAGAATTGCTGAGATACAGTTTCAATTATTTTTTATTTGAGAGTCTTAAATAATTAAATGAACATGCAAGGAAGAAGGGTAAGATATTTGACAGTAGAAATAAATTCTTTTGGATAAAGACTTTTTATTCATTTCAATTGTTGTTACAAAATTATTTGAATAGTGTAAGTTTACAACTTATAGTATTTAAAATAATAATTGTTTACAATAAAGGAAAATAAATCTAAGTCTAAATCCTAAACTCCATTGCTCCCGTGCCCGAGGTCTTTTGCTTCCTCTGCTTCCTCTATCGTCCAAGTTGCTTTCACCTGAAAAAGAAGAAAGAAAAGAAATTAGCACAGTTAATTGAAAAGGATTTTCAAATAGAAAAAGAAAGAAAATCATCATTAAAGTTTGTCGGCCGGAATCAGAATGCTATTTGTTCATCATGTTTTTATTTTTCTCTTTGCAAATCACAAGAAGATTGCTCTTCTTGGTTCACAAAGAGAAAAGTAAAAAATAAAATGCAAGCATACAATTGGTTCAAATGCAAAAACATGGGCCATGCTATACAAGGCTGCATACTAAAGCAAAACCAAACTGAATGTCAAACTGCAATAACCAAGCATGGCAAGCTAACGAAACTGTGAAAAACAGCAAACCAAATGCAACAAGGTGCCAAGCATGTCAAACTAGATGCAAATTGTCAAGGCAAAGTACACAATGCAGAAAGTATAACAACAATAGCAGGTAATACAATGCAGAGGAAAATCAAATTACAAGCCAAAAGGACTTGTCATAGCTGTCCTCATTTTCCAGGCCTAGGCAACTTTTCAGAATTTAAAATAATAATAAAAAAGGTGCTTAGGAGAGAGAGAGAGAGAGAGAGAGAGAGAGAAAGAGAGAATCTTTGGTGAAAAAGTTTGCAATTTGGCTAAGGCAGGCTAACACAAGACAAAAAGAAAAAAGGATATAAAAACTATCTCACTGCATAAACAGAGGAGAAGAAAATACTTTCTAAAAAGGAAAACCACAAAGCCCTTAAAAGTTACAAACTCCCCAACCTGCAACACAGTCCAGCAGAAACCAAAAAGAAAAAACAAACCACAAGCTTGCTCAAACAACAAGCTCAAAACCTGCTTGCCAAAGCCTAGTCAAAACAAGAACAACAGCCAAAACAAACAAACTGTAAGCCAAGCAAACCTACTGGCCAAACCTGCAAAATAGGCATGCTATCAATCACAAACCAGCAACCTGCATAAGCCTAATCAAACCATAGCCAAGCTTGCCCAGACCTATAAAACCAAACTGTTAAGCCAAACTGCAAGTCAAACAAAACAAGCCTAGCTTACTCAAAACCTTCAAACCAAAACCTATGACAACTGCCAAACCAATATCCATAAACCTTCACTTTCAAAACTGCAAAACCAAATCATCAAGCCTGCACAACTTGCAAACTTACAAACCTATAGTTTCAAAACTGCAAAACAAAAATCATCAAGCCTGTTGTTCAAACTACAAACTCAAAAACACCACAACCCAACAAATTCCAAAACAGTACAAACTAACCACAAGCTGGCCAAAACTGCAGAAAACCAACAAACTTGTGAAGACTGTCAAACCACAAGCCTAAACAAACTCAACAAGCCAACCAAGCTTCAACAACAAGCAACCCCAAAAAAATACAGTTTCAGAATTCTTTCATCACCAATTTTTCAAAAGCCAAAAAGAGAGAAAGAAAGAGTTTTGGAAGCAAAAAAAGCACAAGTTTTCAGAATGTTTCATCATCAAACAAAATATTCAAAAACAACAGAGTTTCAAAAACTTCAACAACAAATTTCAGAACCCTTGTCAACCACAAAAACAACAGTTTCAGAGTGGTGCTCATCATTAACATACAAAGAGAAATGAAGAGTTTTTAGAAGCGAAGCCAACTTAGTTTCAGAAATCAAGTTCATCAACAATAAAGAACAAACAGTTCTCAGAAAATCATCATCAAACATCACATTCAAAATATAAACAAACAATTTTCATAATCACTCATCATCAAACACTCAGAGGAAAGAAGACAGATACAAAAATCAAAACAACACAATTTTAGAATCGTGTCCACCATCATCAACCATCAAACATTAACATTCAGAAAAAGAAGGAAGAGAGGTCCAAAATCAACGAAAACACGGTTCTCAGAAAATCATCATCATTAAACATTCAAAATCTTAAAAGGACAAAGACAAAGATACCAGAAGCGTGTTCGTCATCACATTTCTCCTCCGCTCTGGCCACCAGGAACGTCGCCACCAACTCCCATCTCTCTCCATCCATCTTTTTTTAGAAACAAAACGCTCAAGGTAAGTTTTCTCAACCCCTTTACTGCATCATATTCATAAACATCATAGGTTAAAGAACTAAACATGCAAGCAAACTGTAAAAACCCTAAAGACAAGAAATGAACCATACCATTCGAAGCAAAGTCCTTGGATTGTCGTGAAGAGGTGAGAGAGTTAGGGTGGCGCTCCGGCAACCTGGGGGTTTGAGGAAGAATAAGAAGCGCATGTGGATGAGAAAGATGAAGAGAGGAGAAGAAGAACGAAGTGGTGCCGCTGTGTACCAAACTTGCAAACCCTAACTGATCGAACCCTGTGATTGGTGGAAATAGAACTGACTGTTTTTTAGTGCTGGTTCACGAAATGTCGCGGTAAGCAAGAGTCGCCACCGTCTTTTATGTTCTCCAACATGGAAAGGACAAAAGCGTAGCAAAATTCCTTATTCGAGATGTCTCTCGGTTCGGGAGGTAGATTTATAGAAAGGGAAGGTGTTAGCACCCTTTCTATCCGTGGTTATCCACGGGCTCTTAGGTACTTGCTCTTATGTTTTCAAAATTTGTTTGCTTTTCAAGTGTGTGTGGGTTTTGAAAAAGTTCGTTTGGAAAACTTCTAAGTAACTCTTGTATCAGTCCTCAAGAGTGTATGAAGTGTTTTGTTTGAAAACTTTTTGAAAGTGTAGGGTGCGAAAAGATGTTTTTGTTTGTTTTGAAAAGAGCAAGTACCCAGGAGAATCTACCTACTCTAAGGAATTAGGCTGTGTAAGAGTCCTTTAGGTAGTGCTATCCCACCATTGAGAGGTAGGTAGCACCATCGTTGGAGGTGTTCGGGTCAATTCGATTATTAGGGACAGTGTGGTCACCGAAGCAATAGTAGGACACCTTAGAAGTAACCCTAATGTCCTAGATCCTTTTTATCCGAGGTACCCGTTTCGAGGCAACTGGATCTTAGACAGGAGGGCGACCTCTAAGACACCCCATACTTGATGACCACGTTCGAGGCAACCAGTGAGGCGTACCCTAGGCGTGGTATGTGCATGTGTGTTGTTTTCATGTTTATTGTTTATCTTGTACATGTTATTTGTGAGCTACGAATTGGTTTTATTTGTCATACATTCTTGCAGGCATAATTAACAGTTAGGAGTGCGGAAAATAAATTGCAGAAATGTAAATCTAGCTATTACAAGGCGCGGGTCTATACATCGCCAAAAACAAAAATCTGTTTTGGAAAATAGAGTGCGAGAATTTAAATAAGGCGATAAAATCCTAATTAACTATTACATATTCTGTACAGATACATAATCAAAAGAAATTAAAGCACGAAAGAAGATTGAATCGGGAACGTCTTAGGGTTTTGACCCTTTTTAGAATTAAATTAAACGTTAAACCTAATTAACTAATTAATTATTTAATTAAAGAAAAAATGTTTTTTTGTATTTTTATGTTTTTTATGAAATAAAATAAAAAGAAATTAGAAGTCAAAAGTTAGAGAAAACCTAAGTTCTAAGTTGATTTTATTTATTATAAAAAGAAAATTAAAATTAAACCTAATTAACTAATTAATTTGTTAGAATTTATTTACAAAAATAATTAGTAGTGAAATTAATAAATAAGAATAATAAAAAATATTAGTTTTTGATTTTTTTTGTTTATGAAAAATAATTATCTGTGAATTAAATAATAATAATAATAATAATAATAGTTATTAAAGAAAATAAAAAGAAGAAAAAAAAGTGAAAAATGAATAATAAACCAGGGGTGCTGGACCCAATATGGGGGTGGATCTGGAATTTGCTGGCCCATTAATGATCAGGCCTTTTGACTTTTGCAATCAGCTGCGTGTGCATTGACCAGATAGCATGGTGTTCCCCTTCTTTTGGCCTTTGGATCACTGCTTGATGACACTTGGCATTTGGGCGCTGGAGTCACATGGTGGACTGCTTTTGGATATGCTGCATGAAATCACTTTAAACAAAATAATAGCAAGTATTTGGGGGACCTGGGATTCGAACCCAGGTCCCAAGGGATGATTCATGTACGCCTTAGCCAGCTGAGCTGATTGACTTAATTGAAATAATAATAATACACAAATAATATATTGGTAAATCAAACAATCCCCTGGAAAAAAGAAAAAAAAAACGCGCTTATTTTTGAAATGGCCAATCAGATGCAAGCACGTACTTCGTCTTCCTCCTTTTTCCTGTAAAAAACAAAACAATTAGCGGGGGTTTTTAACCCCCACAACCTGCATCAAGAGAAAATAGCGAATAGGCGTACGTCAATCAATAATTGTTCGCGAGGGTTGTTTTGATTTCGTCTCATCCTGACGAATCCAACCATGGATTTTTCAAAGCCTGATTTTTCCTATATGAGAAACCCCTAATTCGAAAGCTTCGAAACCCTAAAACTTATCCATGGTGGTTTCAGTTTCAGGGTGTTTCAAGACAATTGAACCACACCATTAGCTTCGTATGGGTCCTGTGAACACAATACACTCAACAAAACATATCAAATGTGCATGAATCAATGTATGTGATTATGAAAAATTTTGACAAACCGTGGGTCTGTGTAGCACGTGTTCTTGAGCTTTGAGGCTTGTTTTGGATTGCAATCTGTTCCTAGGAATGCTAGCAACGTGTTTGAATTGCTCTAAGGCTTTGAATTGGTCTGCAATATCAAAAACAGTTTTGATTTTTTTGCTTGGATTTTTTTAATGTGGTTTGGCCGTTTCAGAGATGCTTGGATCGTCAATGAGGTCTGGAATGCTTGCATATGTATATCTGAATGAAATTAGGTCACATTATGAGCTTGGGATCCATTGCAATTAAGTTTTTGGATTTTGCTTTAACACCATTAAAGGACTTTCCAAGCTTGGTTCAAAACCATGATTTTGTGCACAAAATAGCCTTACACGAATTTGGTAGTTGGCATATGCTGTATGAAAGCCATTCAAACCACAAAGATGCCATTTAATTAATTTTTTGATTTTATTTGAATTATTATGGATTAAAATGAATTAAATCCATAAAAATTAAATAAAAATGAAAAAATAAATTTTTGGTCTTGAAATTAATCATGGGACACGTGTATGGCATGACAAGGCTGAATCAAGTGGAAGAAAGTGGGCCCTTTTGTCAAAAATTGAAGTTTCAAGGATAGTTGACTTTTGCCATTTCACAAAAATTTCCCAACTTCTCCAATGCATATCTTGCTCAATTTTGATCATATGAACATGTTCTTGGACATTTTGGAAAGGTCTTGAAGTCCTCTAACCAATGCCTTTGGTACCATGTCATTTTGATTTACCAATCTCAAGTTATGGTCTTTGACTTAAAATGCCTTTTTGTTGACTTTTGAAAATGACCTATATTGTTGAAATTGATAACTTTTTGTGAGAGCATTTCTTGAACTTGGAATGTGAAGATGAGTTGTAGGAAATGTCATCCCCTTCAAAATGAGAATTGGATGGGATTTTTCTGATGAACCATGAAAAAGTTATGCCTTGGTCAAGTTACAGTTGACTTTTCAGCTGTCCAAAAATGGAAACTTTTGCATCTTGATGATTTTTTGAGCCATTCTTGTGGAATCATGGTGAAGACTTGACCAAATGATGATTGTGGTTTCAAAATAAGATGTTGACCAAAAATTTTGACTTTTGACTGCCAAATGACCATTTTGCCCTTGCAGTTGGTTGTGGAGCAAATGGGGCTTTTGACTGTGCAACTTGACCTTGTGAGCCTTGAAACTTGGCATATGGATGCTTGACAATGTATATAGGCACATGGGACTTGATTGAGCCTTTGAAAATCTCAACTTCCTTGACAGAACCAAAACCCTAATTTTGACTGGCTTAGGAGATGACTTGACTGTGCAACTCCTTGAGTAGACTTGAGCAAATTGAGATGATGCTTGTCAAAACTTTGAAGAATATGAGAGGGAAAATTTTGGGGTACAACAAACCCCTAAAACATTATGCAAACATTGGGCCTTCACCCCAAATAATTGCCCTTAAGCCCATATTTGCTTCTGCCTGCACCCCCTCCTTTCTATTCTTTCTTTTGGGCTTTAACACACTTTGCAAATCCTTGGCCCATCATTTTTTGTTTTAATTTCATTTCATTTTTTTTATTTAACAAATACTAACTCTTTTTTTTATTTATTATTTCATTTTTAGATTAATTTGTTTTACATTGTTAATAATAAAAACAAATAATAGATTAAGTTTTATTTTTGATTTTCTCAATATAGCTTTCTTTTTTAATAATTGTTACATTTAATAAAATACAATAATAATAGATATTTTATTTTTGTTTTCTTTAAAAAAACATGTAAATAATAGAATCTTTTATTTAAATAATTTTTTCTTTCTTTAAAACTTTTCCTTTTCATAATTCCTAAAACACAAATAATAATATAATTTTTAATCTTTCTTTTTAGAATAGACTTTTATTTGTTTATTTGTAAATAAATACATGAATCTCATAACTTACTGATTCTCCTTATTTTGTAATTTGTTATAATTTTATGTTGAATTGCGAGAGTTCGATTTGGTTGTAACATATAATATTTGGGCTTTATTATCCTTGTGAGATTCATCCCCAGTTGTAAATAATTGTACCCCCATCCCCGGATACTTTTTTGTAATAACTTGGACTTTAAATTCCTGCAATTTATTGCTTTCAATATACTGTATAGTAATTAGGCGTGTATGGAAAGATTCAAAATCAATCGCTAGATGACTTAATCTAAGAATAAATGCATGAAAATGACAAACACAATTCACACTTGCACCTCTAGGGTAACCTCGCTTGTTGCCTCGAAAATGAAATCATGTCCCTCGAATATGAGACACTCTAGAAAATGCCCATTCGATAAACAAAGATCATAGTCCCTCGATGACCCTCGATGTTGCCTTCGATAAAACGATCTCGTCCCTTACAAAATTGCTAGAGCGTCTCACAAGTTGCTTTCAATGATTGTATGCGATGACCCGCGCCTGTCCCGTTTAACATCCTAACACAAGGTTGTTCACCAAATACAATGGTGAAATAACACTGTCAAAAGGGTTAAAAACATAAGAAAGATCTTTTGAGTAAAATAGGGTAGACAACTCTTAGTTACTTGATCAAAAGCTTGCAAAACATCCTTGCCATTTTCAAACACACATCACAACACAATTTCAAAACAAACTTTCAAAACATTGAAATATATTTTCAAGAAGACACATACCTTTGTATATATTCAAACAAGAATCATTACAAAGGCTTCCTAGACAAGGCCTCTTTTTCAAAGCATTTTCGAAACCACACACATAAAGCACCATTTCAAACAATTGAAAAGCAAAGGCAAGTGATCTAAAACAAGTAACTAAGAGCCCATGGAAAACCATGGATGAAAAGGGTGCTAATACCTTCCCTTTTCATAATCTACCCCCTGAACCCAAGAAAACATATCAAAGGTATTTCCTGTGCTTTTTGACCTTTCCTTAGGATAAAATAAAAAGTCGGTGGCGACTCTTGCTAAACCGAAACATTTGCGAACACAAACACAAAACCTCAAGTCAGTTCTCCCACCGTATCACACTTGGCACTTGTGACAGGTCCGAGAATGCTGATAACAGTCGGCTTCCATTGTGGACCAATAATATCCTGCCCGAAGGATTTTCTTTGCCATGGTGTGTCCACTGGAATGAGTCCCGAAAGTACCTTCGTGTAAATCTGCCATGATCCTTTCCGCTTCATTCTTATCCACACAACGCAGTAAGGTTAAATCATTGTTACGCTTGTAGAGAATGCCATTGCTGATGAAGAACTTCACCGCGAACCTCCTCGGAAACTTCTTATCATTAACAGATGCACCCTCGGGGTACTCCTGAGCCTCGAGATACCTCTTCACCTCATGAAACCGGGGCTTATCTGCTACCTCTTCAGTCTCAATGTCACAACAATGTGCAGGTCCGTCCAATCTTTCAATGATAATCCAGGGAGCTTCATTGTCCCAATTGACTTTGAACATAGAAGACATCGTAGCCAGCGCGTCCGCCAACTGATTCTCCTCTCTTGGGAAGTGTTCAAAGGTTATCTCTTTGAAATGGGGAAGCAATGTCAATACATACTCCTTGTAAGGAATAAGGTTCAGGTGTTTCGTATCCCACTCGCCTTTGATCTGACTGATCACGAGAGCGGAATCTCCGAAAACACTCAAGAACTTAATCCTTAGGTCAATTGTTGCTCGAAGACCCATGATGCACGCTTCATACTCCGCCATGTTGTTGGTGCAGTTGAAACATAGTCGGGCGATAAACGGAGTATGAGAGCCTGTAAGAGATATGATCACGACGCCAATGCCATTGCCCAAAGCGTTTGAAGCTCCATCAAAGTACATAGACCATCGGGATCCTTCCTCAGGTCCTTCATCCAGTCCAGGTGTCTCACAGTCAGTTACTATCATGATACTATCATCCGGGAATTCAAAGTTCATAGACTGGTAATCATCCACTGCCTGATGTGCCAAATGGTCTACCAACACACTTCCCTTGATTGCCTTTTGGGTTGTGTATTGGATGTCATACTCAGTCAAGATCATCTGCCATCTTGTTATTCTTCCGGACAAGGCAGGCTTCTCGAAGATATACTTGATTGGATCCATCTTTGATATCAACATGGTAGTGTG
The DNA here is from genome assembly GCA_948472305.1 of Vicia faba. NCBI lineage: Eukaryota > Viridiplantae > Streptophyta > Magnoliopsida > Fabales > Fabaceae > Vicia > Vicia faba. Next base: position 605,287,969 of record OX451736.1, on the reverse strand, counting down.
AGTCAACATATACTGTCTCAGCCAGCGAGCAGCCCATGCCAAAGCGCAGCATGTTTTCTCGAGCAACGAGTATCGGGTCTCGCAGTCGGTAAATTTTTTTGCTAAGGTAGTATATAGCATGCTCTTTTCGGCCAGACTCATCATGCTGCCCCAACACACACCCCATTGAGTTGTCGAGTACCGTCAAGTATAAGATCAAAGGTCTCTCTTCAACTGGAGGCATCAGAATGGGTGGCTCTTGGAGATACTCTTTGATCCTTTCAAAAGCAGTCTGACATTCATCATTCCATCGTACCACTTGATCTTTCTTCAGTAACTTGAAGATTGGTTCACAAGTAGTAGTCAGGTGCGAGATGAATTGGGCAATGTAGTTCAGACGTCTCAGAAAGCCTCTGACTTCTTTTTCTGTTCTGGGAGCCGGCATTTCCTGTATAGCCTTCACCTTTGCAGGATCCACTTGAATACCTTTGTCACTTACGATGAAACCCAGCAGCTTACCGGACCTCACCCCGAAGGTGCACTTGTTCGGGTTTAACCTCAGCTTATACAACTTCAACCTGTCGAATAAATTCTAAAGGTGGTCAAGATGCTCTTCCTCCGTCTGGGATCTTGCAATCATGTTGTCGACGTATACCTCAATCTCATGATGGATCATATCATGGAACAAAGCAACCATGGCACGCTGATACGTTGCCCCAGCATTTTTCAATCCAAAAGGCATGACCTTGTAGCAAAAGGTACCCCATTGGGTAACAAAGGTTGTCTTCTCCATGTCTTCGGGAGCCATTTTAATCTGATTATAACCGGAGAAACCATCCATAAAGGAGAATACCTTATGCTGAGCAGTGTTGTCAACCAGAACATCGATATGAGGTAGAGGGAAATCATCCTTGGGACTCGCCCTGTTCAGATACCTATAGTCGACACACATTCGAACCTTACCATCCTTCTTCGGCACAAGAACCACATTGGCAACCCACTGCGGGTAAGAAGTAATTGCTAGAAAACCGGTGTCAAATTGTTTCATAACCTCAGCCTTGATTTTCTCAGACATCTCTGGGCGCATTCGGCGAACTTTCTGTTTTACTGGAGGACAGTCTTCCTTGGTAGGCAGGCGGTGAACCACAATATCGGTATCCAACCCAAGCATATCTTCATAAGACCAGGCAAAGATCTCAATGTATTCACGCAACATCTGATTCAACTGTTTCTTGACACTAGGCTCCAGATTTGCATCGATCTTGACCTCTTTCTCGTCCACTTCTGTACCCAGATTTACTGATTCCATTGGCTTTTCATGCGGATGAATAACCCTCTCTTCCTGAAGTAACAGTCTTGCAAGTTCAACAGGCACTTCGCAATCATCTTCACCTTCGTCTTTGGCTAAGTTGATCGGACTTTCGAAGTCATAACTGGCAGTAGCAGAGTCATTACCAGTGAGATCCAGAGTGGATGTAGACCTGTATATGTGAGTGTGTGTAAAATGGTTGTTTTGCAATATGTAATAAAAGAAAAACAAGGAGCGCAAAATTTGAAATGCAAGAAAATGTCCAATGCTTTTATTAATGATATATGTAGATGACACACATAAAGCCCTCACAAATGAAGCCACAGTGCCCCGGGTAAGACACCGGGCCATAGAGTTTAAAATATTGTTTGTTACAAATTCAAAACAAAAGTCTCATTACTGGGTAACAAAAGAAATTGGGATGAAGTCCTTTGCGGTCCAGGTTCTTAGTCCTCCATCAGTAGTAGGATAGATCCAACTGTCGAACTCATACTCTTCAACATTGTCTTCAATGGCATTCACTCTCGAATTGCTGATGAACAAGGGAGGTCTTCCGATCCGTGCATTCCGAACAGCCTTCTGAGCTTCTGCAGTGAAACCCAAACCAAACTAGTTAGTCTTCTGTGCAAAATCAGGGAGTTGTCCCCAATTTGCACACCCACCTTTCTCGACAACAGCCCAGGCGTCCTTGAAGGAAGCCATCTTCATAGGAGAATCTTCAACAACAATCTCAGTTGATGCCAGCGTCCGGGGAACCTCTTCAAAATGCTGAAATGGGGTCTCAATGAACTCCCCATCCATTTCTACATATCGGAAAAAGTTGAGGTGTCTCACCATGTACTCCTCTTCTCCTTGCACTGTCACAATTTTCCCTTTCACCGGGTACTTTAGCTTCTGGTGGAGCGTAGACGTCACTGCCCCAGCTTTGTGGATCCACGGATGACCCAGCAAACAAGAATAAGATGGCCGAATGTCCATCACATAGAATGTAGATGCAAAAACCCGAGAACCAACCTTAATCGGAATATCCACTTCTCCATGCACCATCCTCTTAGACCCATCAAAGGCCCTGACGACAATGTTGTTTGGTTTCAGCTCTAACCCTTCACAGTCCAACCGGTCTAGATCTTTCTTAGGCAAAACATTCAATGAGGAACCAGTATCCACTAATACATGAGCAAGAGTAGTGCCCCTGCATTCAATGGAGACATGCAGGGCATCATTGTGATTCTTCCCTTTAACAGTTAAGTCGGCGTCAGAGAAACCCAACCCATTATCAGCAGTCAGACTAGCCACGCAATCTTTAAACTGATCAGCTGATGTTTCTTACGGTACGTGTGTAGTCTTCAGGAAAGCAATAAGAGCCTTACCATGGGCTTCTGAGCATAGAAACAGTGACAACATAGAGATTTTGGATGGGGTTTGCCCCATCTGCTCGACCATATTGTAGTCGCTCTTTTTGATGATTTTCAAAATTTCCTCCATCTCTTGTCTAGAGGCTTCAACAATAATCTTCTTCGGCGCCTCCGTCTGGGCAGGCTCATCAATGGTCCCTTTACCCCGAGTGTTGGATGACTCGGCAACAGGGGTAAGAATGGGAACTTGAACAGGAATAGTAGCAGGTACACTGGCAGGTGTAATAACAACAGGTTTCCGGGCAGTTGGTGGAGAGATATCAGGGAAGAAAAGTCTTCCGCTGCGGGTGACTTTGGCAGGTCCAACAATGTTGCTGACGTCAGTATCATCATCCAAATCTTGTTTAACTTTGTGATAATAAACATTAGCCCCGTAGTGCCAAGGGACAGCTTTATCAGATGTATAGGGGATAGGCCCTGGAACAGTGATGATCAACGACGCGATTCTTGGAGCAGATGTAATTCTAATAGGCTTTCTCGAGGAAGCCTTGGAAGAATTGTCGAAAATGGTGATGATAGCAACTTCTTCAGTAGGAACCAAAGGAACAACAGTCTTCTCAAACATAATTTCTTTATTATCCATCAAGCGTTGGACACCTGACTTCAAAAGATGGCAAATGGTAGGTAGGACAGAACGCATGCGGCAACCTTCGTCACAGCCCGGAAATAAACCGGCTAACAAAAGGTTCTTCTTCATAGTCATTAAGGGAGTAACAATGTCTTTCACAGAAACCACAAACGAGTCTTCATCTACAACATTTACTCCATGCTTGGGCATGGGAGCGGTCACAACATTAGGTCTTTCATGTGCTTCGAACTCAATCTCATTCACATCAATTAAGTCTTGTATTTTGTTCTTCAAAACCCAACAATCATTCGTATCATGCCCCGGACTATCAGAGTGAAAAGCACAGCGGGCATTAGGGTTGTACTTTGGTGATGTAGTGTTGGGATTCTGCGGGGCCTCCCTTGGAATCATTAGATTGGTTTTCAGCAACTGTGGCAAAATCTGAGATAAAGTCATATTGAGCTGAGTGAATTATCTTCGAGGTTTCTCGGCCCTTGGCTGATTGTTGCACTGAGGAGCACCAGAAGGTCTTGATATAACAACCGCATTAACAGCTTGGCGTCATTCAGGTCTATTCCAGCTTTTCGAACTGTAAACAACACTGGACTCCTTCTTAAAAGGCTTCTTCTTGGTGCCTGATGAAGCACCCTTCTGTATTTTACCAAACTTAATACCAGCCTCAATCCTTTCCGCGGTCATAAACAACTCCGTAAATCCGGACAATGAACTCCCAATCAGATGGTTGAAATACGGACCAGATAAGGTCCCCAGAAACATATCAACTTACTCCCTATCAGCCAAGGGTGGTTGCACTCTTCCAGCGAGGTCGCTCCACTTCTGAGCATAATCTTTGAAACCTTCGCTCGCACCCATAGACATACCCTGGAGTTGGGTACGTGTGGGAGCGAGGTCGGCATTGTATTGGTACTGCTTGTAGAAAGTAGCAGCCAAATATTCATAACTATGGATACTGGCTCCTTCTAGCTGGTAAAACCATTCAAGCTGAGTCCCTGAGAGACTGTCTTGAAAGAAGTGGATCCATAGGTTTTTGTCAGCGGTGTACGGCTGAATCTTCCTAACATACGAACGGAGGTGCAGTTTCGGACAAGAAACTCCGTCGTATTTAGCAAAGGCCGGTGCTTTAAACTTGTGGGGGATTACCACCCCAGATGACAAACCTAGATCTCCAAAGTCCAGACCAGGCACCTTCTGAACTTCCATCGCACTCAATTGGTCTTCCAGTTATTTGTATCTATCCTCGGCCGGAGGATACCGGTCTTCGTCGAAGTCCGTCTCATTGTCTGAAACCACAGGGCTAGGAGCCCTCCTCTCTTCCTGACTATCTTTCCCTCCAGATGAGGGGGTCAAATCAACTTCATCTCGTAGCCTATTTCCATACTTGTGGCCCATGTTGAACAAGACTGTCTTTTTCTTCTTCTTCTTCTTCTTCTTCTCTTTCAAGATAAGGGCCTTCAGATCTTGCTGACCCTTAGCCAAATTCATGAACAATTCCTGGAACTGGGTGTTTTGAGCCTGCAGAGCTTTGATTGCTTGTTCAGTTGATGGTTCAGAAGACATGATGCTGAAATAAACAGCGAAGAAGATGAGAAAACCTGTAAGGGTACCTGTTATGAGGTGCATGGAATGAAATGCATATGCTATGATTTCAAAGACATCGAGAGATTCAAATTCGTAAACCAAACATGAAGCACACTTTTATTAGATAAACTTGAAATTCAATTGTTCAACAAATGCCCTTAAGGCGTTACAATAAAGGAAATACTGAAAAGTAAATAAAGACTAGAAATAATTAAAAGACATCAGCGCTCCCATGGACGTTTGCCTTTAGTGCTGACATAGTCATTGAGGATCCGCTTGTTCTCTAGCTGCCTAGTCAACTTCTGGATCTTCTGCTCTTGTTCGTGATACTTTTCTCGGTAAGTATCCCATTCTTCCCTCAGCTGCATCCAGGACCTCTTTAATGCCCCAATGTCAGTAGTCATGTAAGGGTGTAAGATAGTAGGAGGAACCCCTTCCTCATCAGCAACTTCAACAATAATAGGCAAGACGACTTCATAGGGAATTCCCAGCTTTTGTGCACGGATACAAACCCATCGGAGATATGGTTCCATTGGTAGATAAGTATTCGCACCCAGCTCGTGTGGATCAGATCTGTGTACTCTATCCCAAACCCTTTTGAATCTGCGGCGTTGCTCGTCACTATCCCCTTGGAAATAAAAGATTATACTAGGCATTAGCAGCTCATGAGGTCCTTCCCCTCTGGCTCGCCCAAACTGACGTAATGCCAAGCATGGATTGTAAGTAATTCCTCCATTAGTTCCTAGCAGTGGAACATTGGGGTATTCCCCACAGGGATCAATAACGGCCACCTCGTCCATACCCTTAATAGTCCAAATGATGTCATTCTGAGAGAGAGACATAACCCTATAAGCCCAGCCCATGCCTTCCTTGTTCTTTAAAACTGATTTGGGGAGGTGAGAAATAAACCACCTCGCCAATAACGGAGCACAGCACATCAAGGTTCCCCGCCTCCGAGCAGTACGGGCATAAAGCTGATGAAGAATGTCACCCAAGAGAGTGGGTACAGGATTACCAGAGATGAAGATTTTTACCGCATTCACATCAACAAAGGAGTCAGAGTTAGGAAACAATACCAAGCCATATATCAGAAGAGCCAAAAATGATTAGCCTTACCAACCAAGGACTTAGTCAAAAAGCCCTTTGCTCCACTACGAGTTTCCCAATTAGCTATTACTTCAGCCTTTGTCAGATGAAGGGCTGAAGCAATCTCTTCCGGCCTAAGGATCTTCTTCCAACCTGTAAAGGGGGTCTGCTCCAGAATAGAGATACCTAGCAGATCATAGAACTCTTCCAAGGTAGGGACCAACTGGTAGTCCTGAAAAGTAAAGAAATGGTACAGTGGATCAAAGAACTGGACTAGGACACTCATCATCTGCTCGTCCAATTTGGAAGTGACCAAACCAAGAAGATGCCCATGTCTTATGATGAAGGAGGTAGTATCTGGCATCTTTGCAACCAAATCTTTAAGTAGAGTGGGAACCTGGACAAAATTGATCCGGATGGTGTTCCTACGCATAGGTACCATGACCTACAAAACAGAACAAAGATGAATCCCTCTTGTCTTTGAAATAGGTTAGTTCAATGCAAGATGTATGCAATGTTATGATGTCATAATGTCATGATAGAAAGAACACCACAAGTATCCACAAATAGAAAACATGGTAAAGGCACACAAGTCACACAGAGAGCCCCTTAGATTTCAGGCTGGCAAGGAGTCTAGGTACTACCCTCTTTCAGTTCAGTTTGTTTAAAGTTGTCCTAAAAATAGTAATCGGGTTCTAGAGGATCTCAATATCACTGACTACCCTCGATCGATCATAATTCCAGTTTAGCAACCTTTTCTTGCAGCCGGAATCATCGCGAGAGTTTAGTCTCAATGAGTGTAGCATACTGCTATTGTTCTATGGCCAAGTTGGTCAATTTAAAGGTTCTAAAGTCAGTTGGTGCTTAATGACCCCTTAGCAGACCCATATTCTCCTCGTTGCGCCACAAGGGATATCAGTACATACTAAAGTGCCACACCAACGTAGCTACTGCTTCAACCGTATCGGTCTACGTCGTACAGTTCCCTCACAGTTTATTGCTACTTTCCTAAAGGGTATCCCCTAGATCCGGGTTAGGGTCTATAGTAACTCCGATTCAAGCCACAAAGATAAATCATACAAGTCAAGCAATTGAAAACATTATGAACTATTCCTAAGGTACACCACACTTATAAGCGTCCCCAGCAGAGTCGCCAGTTCTGTGATACGGCGGGAAAGAACTGACTGTTTTTTGGAATGCTGGTTTGCATTTTGCGTTTTGTGTTTGCAAAATGTCGCGATAAGCAAGAGTCGCCACCAACTTTTATTTTATCCAACAAGGAAAGGAAAAAAGCACAGAAAAATTCCTTTTTTCGAGATATTTCTAGGGTTCGGGGGGTAGATTATAGAAAGGGAAGGTGTTAGCACCCTTTCTATCTGTGGTTATCCACGGGCTCTTAGGTACTTGCTCATATTGTTTTCAAAATTGCTTTCTTTGTGCTTGTGGGTTTAAAAAAGTTTTTGTTTTGAAACTTCAATTTAGCTCTTGCTTCTGTCCTCAAGAGTATATGAAGTGTTTTTGAAAACTTTGTTCGAAAAGTGTAAGTGTGAAAAAGATTTTGTTTTTTGAAAGAGAAAGTACTTAAGAACCATCTACCTACTCGAAAAAGGAATCATTCTATGCTATCTTCCTTTAGACAATGATATCCTATTATTGATGAGTAGGTAGTATCGTCGTTGGAGTTTGAGGGTCAATTCGAATTAGGGACTTACGGTCACTAAAGCAATCTTAGGACGCCTTAGCGGTAACCCTAATGTCTTAGATCATTTGTTTTGAGGCAATCATATCTGAGGCAACCGTTTCGAGGCGACCATGATATTTAGACAAGAGGATGACCTCTAAAGTGACCTATACTCAATGACCGCTTACAAAGGCAACCAAGTGGGGTGTAGCCTAAGAGTGCGCATGTGCGAGTGTGTCATTTTCAGTTAATTTTATCTTTGTACATGTTAATAGTTATCTAAGTTGATTTTAGGTTTAAACATTCAATCTTGCCATGCCATCCTATTATCAAACATCTAACAGTTATAATTTGCGGAAAATAAAAGTGCGGAAATTAAATTACAAGGCGTCGGGTATTTACATCGCCAAAAGCAACCCTTTGAAATTTAAATGCGGAAAAATAAATAAAGTGATAAAAATAATTAAATGGTCCTAATTATCTATTACATTCCTGGAACAAGTACAATATTGAATAAAATAAAATGGATCGCGTGCGGGAAATTAAATCGAGCGCAAAGTTCTAGGGTTTTGACCCTTTTGGTTTAAAGGAAATATTTTTTTGTTGTTTTTGAATTAAGAAAGAAAATTACCTAAGTTAATTACTAAATTAATAATTTAATTAATTAATTAATGAAAATAAATTATTTTTTTGGATTTTTGGTATTTTAAGAAGGAAAATAAAATTAATTAATGTTAGTAAAAACCTAATTAAGTCTAATCGATTTTAATTATTTACAAAAATATATTAAAGTTATTTCTAATTAATGGCCTAAATTAATTAATAAATTTGTTAATAAAAAATAAAATACTAAAATTTAATTTGATAAAGAAAAATATTTTTTGTGGTTTTAAATTTTATAAAGAAAAAATTTGATTGGTTAGTTAATTAAATAAATATAATAAAACAATTAAAACAAAATAAATGAAATAGAAAGAGATAGGGGGTTTGGGCCCGAAAAAGGTGATTTGAGAAGCAATCTGAGGCCCACTAGGCGCTGGCCTTGTTTGACTTCTGAGATTCCCTACGCGCATGCTGACTTGACTCCATGGCGGACTCTCAATTTGGATCACCAGATCTGGCGTTTGGCCATCTGGTTGTTGGACATGTGAAGGCGCACGATATGCTACAAGCCTGGATCTGAATGTGATTATCTTAAGAAAAAATATATTGAGAAATTGAGGGGACCTGGGATTCAAACCCAGGTCCTGTTGGATATTGGCAAGCACGCTTACCACTTGGTTGTTGTGCTTCATTTGTTAATTATATACAAAATAATAATAAGAGAAAACCAATTAATATGCCAGCACAACAAAATTAAGCGCGCCATGGTTTGAATTGGCCACTGGGGAGGCGACACGCCATCGTCCCCTACCTCCAGCCACTGTAATATTTCCTGCGGATTTGGATCCGCAGCTAAATGCGTAGCTCGATCCAAAAATCAACTTCAGGCCATAAAAACGACCTTCTAAGACATGGTTGGGTTCGTCTCCCTCTCCTGAGTGCAACCATGCCTATCATAAGAATCAATTTCACCTGAAACACAAATCCCTAAAATCCAAAACGTAACCCTAGCCATGCTGTTATGAGGTTACAGTCCATATAAATCAAATTAAGTATTGCCAAAAGTTTAGAAATGTTGTAAGGATCATAAATATGCCAAGAATTGATTCAAATGAGGCAAGAATGAGGATGTACGGTTTCAAGAATAGAGCTTGGCATCGTGATACTTACAGAGCTCTTGAAGGCTTGGGAATTCATGCTTTGGATCCATGAGGGTTATGTGATCACCCAGGAATCGATTGGAATGCTTCTTCACTTCTGAAAACCTCCCTTGCTATGATTTCGAATTCCAACTTTTTCACCACTTTTTCAAGTTTTGCTTTGCTTGTTCTTATAGCATCTAGCCCTCTTTTTCGTGCCTTTGCCTTCCTTTTGTAATGTATATTGCATTAGGGTAACAAATATGGCTTGAATCTTTCTAAATCAATGCACTCATATTTGATTTGATCTCCTTTTGAAAGCTTTCCAAATTTGTCAAAAATCAATCTTTTTGCACATGGTTTATTGTGATACGAATTTGATGAGATTAATGATGATGATCTCAACCTGAAATAGCCAAAAAGATCTCAAGTAATAAATATTTAGATTTTATTTGATTTAATTTGATTAAAAATGAAATAATTCAATAAAAAATCAAATAAAATAATAAAAAAGAAATATGATCTCAAGGCTGAAGTTAGGACACGTGTGCAATGGGGGAAGCTCAAATTAAGTGGAAAAGAATGGGCCCATTTGACAAAAAAATTTAGTTTTGGGGATAGTTGACTTTTGGCAATTTTGCAAAAATGCCCAACTTCAACAATGAATAACTTCTTCTATTTTGAACTTTTGGAGGTGTTCTTGGACTTTTTAGAAATCTTGAGATGTCCTCTAACCAACCCTTTTGGTCTCATCTCATTTTGATATTCCATTCTCAAGTTAGAAGCTTTAGCAAAAAATGTGTTTTTGTTGACTTTTAAAAATGACCTATAATGTCCAAATTTATAACTTCTTGTGAGTGCATTTTCTGATCTTGGGATATGAAGATGGATTTTAGGAAATTTCATCCTCTTAAAAATGAGATTTTGATGGGTCACTTATCATAAAGTATGAGAAAGTTATGCTTGGTCAAAGTTGAGTTGACTTTTCCTACAAAACCCTAATTTAGTAACTTTTGAGTCTTGATGAATTTTGAGCAATCCTTGATGAATAATGATCAACCCTTTATCAAATGATGAAATGTAATTCAAAATTAGAATGTTGACAAAAAATATTGAAGTTTGACTATTTGTAGGTCACAGTTGACTTTTGCCCTAACACAGTCGATTTTTGGACCCTTTGAGCAATTGACTGACCAAACTTCCTCTGCAAGGCTTGAAATTTTACATGGATGACCTTGAGAACATATTAGGACATTAGGGAGCACTTGAGGTCATTTGGACTCAAAGATCTTGATGCAACACAAAACCCTAATTTGGGGTTGACTGCCTTAGGAGATAGCTTGACTGTCCAACTCTTAAGCAATCTTGAGACACTTGGAGATTTTTCTTGCAATGTTTTGAGAAATATGAGAGGGAAAATTTTGGGGTACAACACTCATGTTAATTTTCAAGCCTTGAATCACATTTTTTATCAGTCAATTGGACAGTTGACCTAAAAATCAACTGTATTGGGGAAAAGTCAACCATGGCCAATTTATAGTCAAACTTCATAATTTTTGATCCACAACAACATTTTAGACCCCTATGTACCATTTGAACAAGTTTGGATCACAACTCCTCAAGAAATTTGATCAAATCATCAAAAGGGCAAAATGGTCAAAATTAGGGTTTTGACTGAGAAAGGGCAATTTCTGATTTTTAACCTAGCCAATGGCCAATTGGGTTCAAACATGATTTAAAGGGTTCAATGGAATCATCTTAACCTAATCACATGGTTCAAAAGATCTCAAGTTCATTGGATTGACAGATGAATTTTGTAGTCAACTGATCAAAAGTCAACTGTACACTGAAAAGTCAAACTTTGACTTTTTGGTTAAAATCAAATGCCAAGAGTCATAATTCATCAAGATATGTCAAAATATGAAACTTTCTCACCAAGAAAACCAATTTTGGAAATTAGGGTTTTGAATTTGAAAATTTTCATAACTTGGAATTTTTCTAAGTATGGAAATTTTCTTATTTTTTCCCAACTTTCCACCACATTTTCACCATGATGCAATTTGATTCAAAGAAAACTTCCAACATGAAATTTGTAGTCCTCCATGAAATCTACAACTTTTCTTCACAAACTTTTCTCAAAAGATGCTTGGATCTCAAGTTATGAATTTGTGAATAGGGGTCCATGAACTAAATAACTTAGTGAAATTTTGCCCTAATTTAGGCAGGTTTTGGACCCAACTTCATGGACATTTTTCACCTAGTTCCAAGAGGTATCTCAAAATGCATTTCAAATATGGATTATAGGGCACATTTCAAGATTTCCAAAATGTCAAAGAACTCTCCAAGATCATTTGTGGTTAGGGAGAATCGAAGAAGAGAAATTGGCATTTTATCACTTTTGTTCATGCCATTTTCACAAAGTATCAAGTTGCAAATCAGATCCATGATACTTGTGCCTTGCATTACAGGTCCTAAACTCATTTTACACTCCATAATTAAATGCAAACTCAGAGGTTAAAGGCTTTATTTTCACTTTTGAAGCATTGTACAAGTTGTAATTCCATTTTAGGCATAAAGCTCACATTGCCATTTTCATAAAGTGCAACTTTTGCAACTTTTTCCATCTTGAGCCTTGGACCTGTCCCTTTGGTGCAAGCATTTTCTACAGGTTTCAATCAAAGTATACCAAGTATTATCAGCTCACAAACTAGCCAGTACAAGCATATAGCAATAGTCACTTCACATTTCTTCAAAAACAAGAAAAGTGGTAAAAGCGGTCAGAACTTGTACAACTAAGAAGGAGTGGACTTTGTATCATTCTATACATATTCACAAGCATATCACAAAGAAAAAGGATGAATGCTTAACATCAAAAACACTATATGTGATCGGTGGAAATATAACTGACTGTTTTGGAATGATGGTTCGCAAAATGTCGTGGTAAGCAAGAGTCGCCACCGTCTTTTTTTTTCTCCAACAAGGAAAGGACAAAAGCACAACAAAATTCCTTTTCGAGATGTTTCTCGGGTTCGGGAGGTAGATTATAGAAAGGGAAGGTGTTAGCACCCTTTCTATCTGTGGTTATCCACGGGCTCTTAGGTACTTTCTCACTATGTTTTCAAAAGGTTTTACTTTTCTTGTGTTTGTGGGTTTTGAAAAAAAGTTTTGTTCGAAAACTTCGATTTAACTCTTGTATCAGTCCTCAAGAGTGTATGAAGTGTTTGTTTGAAAACTTTTGTTTGAAAAGTGTAAGTGCGAAAAGTGGTTTTGTTTTGAAAGAGCAAGTACCTGAGAACCTCTACCTACTCAAAAGAAATTAAGCTGTGTAAATGTCCTTTAGACAGTACTATCCCACTATTGAGAAGTAGGTAGCACCGTCGTTGGAGTTTTCGGGTCAATTCGATTAATGGGACATGTGGTCACTAAAGCAATGGTAGGACGCCTTAGCGGTAACCCTAATGTCTTAGATCGTTTTCCGAGGCAACCGTTTCGAGGCAACTTGATCTTTATACAGGAGGGAGACCTCTAAAACACCCTATACTCAATGACCACGTCGAGGCAACCAAGTGAGGCGTACCCTAAGAGTGGCATGTGCACATGTGTCAATTTCAGTTATGTTATCTTTGTACATGTTATGGTGAGCTACGATTGATTTTAATTTAAGAGAGATCTTGTCATGCATAGCCAAGTTAGCATACATCTAGCAGTTAATGGTTGTGGAAATTAAATCTAAACTATTACAAGGCGTCGGGTATTTACATCGCCAAAAACAAACCCTTGAAAATAAATGAGGAAAAATAAATGAAAGCGATAAAAAGGTCCTAATTAAAGCTATTACAAACTCGGAGCAATTACAATTATATGGATCAAAATATGAGTCAAGAATAATCACACGCGCGAGAAAAAAATTGAATCGGAGAGTCTTTAGGGTTTTGACCCTTTTTTAAAAGAAGAAAGAGATTTTTGGTTATTTTGCATTTAATTAAATTAAACCTAAACTAATTAATTAATAAAAATAAATATTTTTGGTTTTTTAATGTTTCAAGGAAATAAAAATAAAATAAAATGATTAAAAGTTATCAAAAACCCTAATTCTATATTAATTTTATTTATTGTGAAAATATTAAAATTAACCTAATTACAAAACTAAATTAATTATGTTAGTATTTATTTACAAAATAACTAATTAAATTTAATAAATAAAAATATTATATTTTTTATGTTTTCTGAATTCATTAAAAAAATTGTTAATTTTTTTAGTTAATAGTTAATTAAAAATTAATAAAAACAATTTAAATAAAAATAAAAAGGGAAGAGGAAAATAAACTCAGGGGGGTGCTGGCCCAAGTTAGGAGGTATCTTTGGAAATTTTCAGGCCCATGAACTCTCCAGCCTGTTTGACTTTCTGGTTTGTCCACACATGTGTTGACTAAGGAGTATGGTGATCTCCCACTCACGTCCATTGGATTTCAGTTTGATGACATCTGGCGCTTGGGAATTGGAAGCGTATGGTGGACATCCCCTTGCAAGCTGCATGTGAACATAGGAAGAAAAAATAGAATAAATGTTTTTTGGGGGACCTGGGATTCGAACCCATGTCCCAAGGCTTCCATATCAACACGTTTACCACTCAACCACCTGCATCCTTTTATTATTATAATGATAATCAATTAATATATATATGAAAACGAGATAATATGCTATAAATAAAAAAAACAAACGCGCACTTTTCAAATTAACCAATCAGGTATCAACACATCATCGTCTTCTTCGTTTTTCCAGTGTAAATAACATCAGATAGCGGGGGTTTTTAACCCCCACTAACCCCTGCAATGAAAAATAGCGAATATAAGCTCAGTACATATAAATATTTCGCGAGGTGTGGTTCTTGTTCGTCTTGGCCACACGATTTCAGTCATATGTCTCATGAGTACCAACTTTTCCTGGTTTAGAAAGCCCTAATTGAAAGCTCAAGAACCCTAGAAATTTGTTCATGGCATCTTTTGATTCAGGGCGTTATAGTCTAATTCAATCATACCATTAGCTTCGTATGGTTCCTAGCAATGCAAAACAATCATGAAAACGTGTTAAATGCGCATGAATCAAGATATATAATTCCGAGTAAGAATGGCAAACCGTGAAACTGTATGCAACGATTCCTTGAGCTTCAGTGCCTGAATTTGATTGCAAAATGTTCCTGGAACCTCCTGCAATGTATTTGAATCAACAAAAACCCCGGAATCGACCTAGAATGCAAGAATAGGTTTTCAATTTTCTTGGAATTTCTTGAATGTGTTATGGCTGTTTCTGCAGTTTTTTCACGTCCATTAGGTCATGGTTAGCTTGCTTATTTATATGGGAAACAAATTAGGTCAAAAAGCTGGGCCAATATCCATTGTATTGATGTTTGAATCCTTGATTGAAAAATCAAATATTCTTGATTTTCATGATTGAACAAACTTGCCAAAATTGGATTTTTCTATATCTTTGACTTGTGCACAAATTTTCCAGCATGTTTTGATCAGATTTGCTTCACAAGTTGATTTAAAAAATCAAACGCTAGCAAACTTAACAAAAAGACAAAAAAATAACTGAAACACAACACAATTGCACACAAGCACCTCTAAGGTACGCCCACTTTGGTTGTCTTTAAAAAGAAACAGTCAAGAGGCAGGAATGCTTTAGCAAAGACCCGCAAAAATCAAAAAGATCATAGTCCCTCGATGACCCTACAGTTGCCTTCTCGGTAAATAATCTAGTCCCTAAAAACAGAATTGCTAAAGCATCTATTGCCTTCATGACTGTAACGTCCCTCTCGATGTCCCTCAAACATCCAACGATAAGGCTACCTACTCACTAATAGTAGGATAGCATTGTCTAAAGGAAAAGAGGAAAAGAACGACCATTTTCGAGTAATAAGAGTAGATAGCTGTTAGAATTTTTCTCAAACTACTTTTTGCACTTACACACAAAAAACTACTTTTCAAAAGACATTTCAAAACATTTGTTTTGTTAACACCCTTGAGGACCGATACAAGAGTTAAACACAAAGCAAATCGCCACACTAAGGCATCTTCCAAAATATTTTAAACGCACAAAGCACAAAGCACTTTAAAAATGAGCAAACCTCTAAGAGCCCGTGGAAAATCACTGATGGAAAGGGTGCTAACACATTCCCTTTCCATAATCTACCCCCCTTACTCAGAAAAATCTCGAAAAGGTCTTTTTCTGTTCTTTCACCCTTTCCTTAATTTGGATAAAAGAAAAGACGGTGGCGACTCTTGCTTACCGTAACATTTGCAAACACAAATGCAAAACCATTATATAACAGTCGGTTTTGCCACCGTGCAACACCGAGGATGACCATGTCATTGATCTCTTATCAATCTGTCATCAAATATAGATGATTGGGCGGGAGGCTTTAGACATAAGTATCATTGACCAGAGCAGTACTGCGGCGGTGACCATTGTAGAGAGGATGGTCGGGGTGGCAGAGAGTGCAGCGAGATATAGGAGACAGAGGAGGGGCCAAGGAGTGAAGATCAGGCATACGCAGTAGGCTATGCCTTTCAGAAAAATTTATGAACGATTATTGTATTTTTTTTTAAACAATTTGTTGTATCTATTATTATTTTTTACTTCTTATCATTTTTCATTTTTGTTTTTTTATCGTTTTAAACTAATTATTTATCAAAACATTGGTGATTTTAAAAAATATATATTATTGTCCAGGGTTTCGGAGTTGCATCTCCGAAATAACCAAATCAAGGTGTTTCGGAAGTGCATCTCCGAAAATATTGCTGCATGTTTAACTATAACTTCAAAGTGCAAATAAATTATTTTCGGAGATGCACCTCCGAAACACCATAATTTATAGTGCGTTCTGAGATGCATCTCCGAATGATATTTTTGGGTTTTCAAGTTTTCAGAGATTTTTCTCCACCCATAAATGAAATATAAAACATATTTTTGTGCATCCAAACCAATAACGGCTTGCAACTTATAAGCACATTAGAAATACGTTGTATATTTCATTTATATTTGGGAACTGTTACATTGTGAGGTATATATAGAATACAGTACACTAATTTGTTAATAAATAGAGAAATAATTTCCTATAATTGCTGCTACCTAAATAAGGAAATCAGAATAATAGATAATAAATCTATTTACACCACTGTTTTGTAACAACTTGACAAATCAGAATCAAATGATTATGATTTGATATGTGCTAATCTTCAACACTCCCCCTCAATCTGGGTGGTAGATGTCTATCATACCCAGATTGGATTTGATATTTTCATAAGTATTCTTTGGAAGAGCCTTGGTTAAGATATCTGCAGTTTGCTTGCATGATGGGACATGATCAATACTTATAATCTTATGATCAATTTTTTCTTTAATGAAGTGTCGGTCAATTTCCACATGTTTTGTTCTACCATGTTGGACTGGATTCTTTGCAATGCTTATAGCAGCATTGTTATCACATAGTAACCTCACAGTATGGTTCACTGGAATTTTGATTTCATCTAGCATGCTCTTAAGCCACATTCCTTCACAAATACCTAGGGCCATAGCTCTACTCCTCGCCACTACAGTTTGTTTCTTGCTTCGCCAAATTACTAGGTTCCCCCACACAAATGAACAATAACCTGTAGTCGATTTTCTGTCTGTGGAGCATCCTGTCCAATCTGAATCTGTATAAACTTCAATGTCCCTGTTTGAATTTCTCTTGAAGTGGAGGCCTCGACCTGGTGTGTGTTAGAACAAAGTTTGAATCTACTACCCTATGTTTAAGTTTTGATGATAACAAAGTGAAAAGATATATTATTTATATGATTCATGTATGAACTATCTGCTGCCTAAATTATTACGTTCTGATTTGCAGATACTCTGATTGATATAAGCAAGATCACACCTAATCAGCATCAGAATTTTGGTTACTGGCATCAGCATCAGAAGTTGCCATATCAGAATGTCAGAATCAGAAGATTAACTCACGTATGTGCTGAAGTCTGATGAACAGAACTGCGCTCAACACTCTGATAAAGAAACACAACAGTTCATCAGCAGCTAAGCAGAGTCAGAATGAGCCAAGCCAGAACTTGCATTAAGTAAGCAACGGTACTGTGCATTGAAAGAAAATTAATACCAACGGCCTCATTCCAGACAAGATCTGCTCGATAAGGAAAGTTTGTTAATAGCATTGAATCAAGAATATTGCTCCAACGTTCAACATCTCAGTGCTATATAAACAAGACTTTGAAGATTGAATTGGCTAATGCTCTCCAAATCTTTACACGCATAAAAAGCTGATCAAAATCTTCCTTCTCTCAGTTTGCTAAACACTACACATTCTCTTATTCAATCATTGTTTAGCAATCTAGTTTCTAAGCTTTAAGTTGTGTATACATCACAGTTGTGATACAGTTTTGTAGAAAACATTCACACACTTAGATTTATCTTTTTTGTAAGAAAGTGTTTCCTTGACAAACTGGGTTGTGGTTTGCATCAAGAAGGCTTTAGCAGTTGTTAAAGCAGTCTGTAATATTCAGTTGAATATAGTGGATTAAGACCTCGTTGGAGAGAGGCGAAATCACCTTGACGGGTGGACTGGAGTAGTTTGAGATCAAATGAACCAGGATAAAAATATCTTGTTCATTGCATTGATTTTCAGTTTTACAATTCAACCCCCCCCCCCCCCCCTTCTTGTGTTTTTCACTACTTCAATTGGCATCAGAGCGCCTGGTTCTGAGCTAAAACACTTAACCGTGTCATTACAAGATCCAGCGTCAGAAAAACACAATGGCAGGAAACTATTCTCACACCAGCAATGACAACAATGAGGACAGAGACAGATTCAGCGGCAAACCTCCAGTCTTTGATGGAGAAAACTTTGATTACTGGAAAGACAGAATTGAAAGCTTCTTTCTGGCACATGATGCTGATCTGTGGGATATGGTGACAGACGGATACACGCACCCTGTGAATGCCAGCGGTCAGAAGATTGATAGAAAAACAATGTCTGACCAACAAAAGCGTGACTTCAAGAATCACCACAAGGCCAGAACCATCCTCCTCAGCGCCATCTCCTATACTGAATATGAAAAGATCTCCAACAGAGACACAGCAAAGAACATTTTTGACTCACTCAGAATGACGCATGAGGGCAACGTTCAGGTCAAAGAAACTAAAGCTCTGGCGCTCATTCAGAAGTATGAGGCGTTCAAAATGGAAGAATCTGAATCCATTGAAACAATGTTCTCAAGATTCCAGATTCTGGTAGCTGGTCTCAAGGTTCTGGACAAAGGATACTCTACTGCTGACCATGTCAAGAAAATCATCAGAAGTTTGCCCAAGCAGTGGAGACCAATGGTTACAGCTCTGAAGCTAGCTAAAGATCTCAACAAAATCACTCTGGAGGAACTTATCAGCTCCCTCAGAAGTCATGAGATAGAGCTAGAAGCTGACGAGCCTCAGAAGCAAGGTAAGCCTTTAGCATTAAAATCTAACAAAAAATTTGAGTCTAAAGTTTTGCAGGCAGTTGAAGAAACATCTGATGGATCCTCATCAGAAGAAGACGAACTCTCCCTCCTCTCCAGAAGAGTAAATCAACTGTGGAAGCAAAGACAAAGGAAGTTCAGGAAGCACAGAAGATCTGATCAGAACGAGTCTTCTTCCAGATACAGAAGGACAAATTCTTCCTCTGGATACAGAAGATCTGAAGGCTCCTATAGTAGCAAAAAGCCAAACACCAAGGACATCATCTGCTATGAGTGCAATGAGCAAGGACACTATAAGAGTGACTGCCCAAAGCTTCAGAGGGAAAAGCCCAAAAAGAACTTTGGAAGAGAGAAGAAGAAAAGTCTCATGGCTACATGGGATGACTCTGACTCGTCTGAAGCTGACTCAGAATCAGATGATGAGAGGGCAAACATAGCTCTCATGGCTAACATCTCAGAAGATAGTGAAGCTTCTGAATCAGACTCAGAATCAGATACTGAAGAGGTATTTCCTAACTTTGCTGTTAACTTTACCAAGGCTGAACTTGCTGAAAGCCTTAATGAGATTCTGGAACGGTATCAGCAAATTAGAGTTAAACTCAGAGACCTGAAAAGGAATCTTGAATCTGACTCTAATAAGACTGAGAGTCTCAAATTGGAGAATTCTGAGCTGAGAAATAAGATTTCAAAATTAGAAAACACTTTACAAAACTCTCAGAAGGAACCAATTTCTGAAACTCCCAGCAACGCTGATGAGATCATCAGGGAGTATGATCACAGTTTCCAGAAGTTCCTCGCTAAAAGCATAGATAGAAGCAAAATGGCTTCAATGATCTATGGAGTTAGCAGAAACGGCAGGAAAGGAATAGGATACCAAGGTAAGGTTCCTACACCAAAGAATGTCATGGACTTAACCATTAAACACACTCCTCTGAATTCACATTTTGTGTATGGTCACACACATGATATTAAATACACTAGCAGTAAGCACTCTGTGAAACCAAAATTCAACCAAAGTTTTGGTAAAACTAACAAATCATGACCCAAGAAAATCTGGGTACCTAAGGATAAAATAATACATGTTGCAGATATCTTTAGCAGCAAGTCAGAAACACCAGTCATGGTACCTGGACTCTGGCTGCTCACGACACATGACGGGAAGAAGGCATATGTTCCAAAGCCTGGAACTTAAGCCTGGAGGCCACATTGGCTTTGGAGGCAATCAGAGGGGAAAGATAATTGGCTCTGTAACTGTAGGTAATGGAAATCTTCCCTCTATTAATAATGTTCTGCTAGTAGATGGATTGATGCATAATCTGTTATCCATAAGTCAATTAAGTGATAACGGTTATGATATAATCTTTAATCAAAAATCATGTAAAGCTGTTAGTCAGAAAGATGGGACTATCCTGTTTAATGGTAAGAGGAAAAACAACATTTACAAAATCAAACTTTCTGAACTAAAGAGTCAGAATGTAAAATGTCTTCTGTCTGTTAACAACGAGCAGTGGATCTGGCACAGATGATTGGGGCATGTTAGTATGAGAAGAATATCTCAGATTAACAAACTCAATCTGGTCAGAGGACTTCCTAATTTGAAGTTCAATTCAGATGCTCTGTGTGAAGCATGTCAGAAAGGCAAGTTTGCAAAACCTTCTTTTAAATCCAAAAATGTTGTTTCTACCTCTAAGCCATTAGAACTTCTGCACATTGACTTATTTGGACCAGTTAAAACTGCTTCAGTCAGTGGTAAGAAGTATGGGTTAGTAATCGTAGATGACTATAGCAGATGGACATGGGTAAAGTTCTTAAGACACAAGGACGAGTCACACTCTGTGTTTGTTACCTTCTGTAACCAAGTTCAGAATGAAAAGGATCTTAGAATCGTTAAAGTCAGAAGTGATCATGGTGGAGAATTTGAAAACAAAGATTTTGAGTCATTCTTTAATGACAGAGGCATTCTGCATGATTTCTCTTGTCCTAGAACTCCCCAACAAAATGGAGTTGTAGAACGAAAGAACAGAACATTGCAAGAAATGGCCAGAACCATGATCAATGAGACAAACGTTGCTAAGACCTTCTGGGCAGAGGCAATAAACACAGCGTGCTACATTCAGAATAGAATCTCAATAAGACCTATTCTGGAAAAGACTCCATATGAATTGTGGAAGAACAAAAAGCCCAACATTTCATATTTTCATCCATTTGGATGTACTTGCTTTATATTAAATACAAAGAATTATTTGAACAAGTTTGACTCTAAAGCACAAAAGTGTATTATGTTAGGATACTCTGAACGCTCAAGAGGGTACAGAGTATACAATACAGAAACACGGATTGTGGAAGAATCAATCAGTGTTCGTTTTGATGATAAGCTTGACTCTGAAAAGTCAAAGCAGAATGAAGTTTTTGCAGGTATGGAAATTGAATTTACAGGTTCTGAAGACAAGTCATCAGAAGCTCTCAATACAGACACTCCTTCAACGTCTGAAAGGAGCACTGCTAGCAATCCTACAACAGCTGTTGATCAACCTCAGAAGAGATTACCCAGAAGCAGCTTGGATCACCCAGAAGAGACTATCTTAGGAAGAAAGGAAGATCCAATCAGAACAAGAGCAAGCTTCAGAAACTCTGAAGAAACTCTCATGGGACTTGTGTCTCTGATTGAACCCTCTTCTATTGATGAAGCACTTCTGGATAATGACTGGATTCTGGCAATGCAAGAAGAGCTGAATCAATTCACCAGAAACGACGTATGGGATCTCGTTCCCAGACCAAAAGGATTCAACGTCATTGGAACAAGATGGGTGTTCAGAAACAAGCTAAATGAACAAGGTGAAGTCATCAGAAACAAGGCACGACTGGTTGCACAAGGTTATAGTCAGCAAGAGGGGATAGACTATACAGAAACCTTTGCCCCAGTCGCCAGGTTAGAATCTATCAGACTTTTAATTTCATTTGCTATTAATAGAGGCATCACTCTGTATCAGATGGATGTCAAAAGTGCATTCTTAAATGGTTATATAGAAGAAGAAGTCTATGTACACCAACCCCCTGGTTTTGAAAATACAAAACATCCAGAACATGTTTTCAAACTAAAGAAGTCACTATATGGTCTGAAACAAGCTCCCAGAGCTTGGTATGAAAGGCTAAGTAACTTTCTATTAGAAAATGAATTCACCAGAGGGAAAGTGGATACTACTCTATTCTGTAAATCAGTTAAGAATGACATCTTAGTCTGTCAAATTTATGTTGATGATATTATTTTTGGTTCTACTAATCCTTCTCTTGGGAAGAAAATTTGCTAAGTGTATGCAGGCAGAATTTGAGATGAGCCTCATGGGGGAACTGAAATTCTTTCTAGGAATTCAGATCAATCAAACTCCAGAGGGAACTTACATTCATCAGAGCAAATACATCAGAGATCTTCTGAAGAAATTTGACCTCTCAGAATGTAAGCCATCAAAGATTCCAATGCATCCCACGTGCATTCTGGAAAGAGAAGAGGTAAGCAAAAATGTAGAACAGAAAGTCTACAGAGGTATGATTGGTTATCTCCTCTATCTGACTGCTTCAAGACCTGACATATTATTCAGTGTTTGTATCTGTGCTAGATTCCAATCAGATCCTAGAGAATCTCACTTAACAGTTGTTAAGCGAATTTTCAAGTATCTGAAAGGTACTACTAATCTGGGTCTGTTTTATAGAAAATCTAGTGATTACAGCTTAGTAGGCTACTGCGATGCTGATTTTGCTGGAGACAGAGTGGAGCGTAAAAGTACTTCTGGAAGCTGCCAGTTTCTGGGAGAAAATCTGATCTCTTGGTCCAGCAAAAGGCAATCAACAATTGTGCTATCAACAGCAGAAGCTGAGTACATAGCAGTAGCAGGATGTAGCACACAAATGCTCTGGATGAAAAGTCAGCTTGAAGACTTCCAGATTTTTGAGAGTAACATTCCTATACTTTGTGATAATACTTCTGCTATTTGCTTAAGTAAGAATCCCATTTTACATTCTAGAGATAAGCATATAGAAATAAAACATCACTTCATTAGGGACTATATTCAGAAAGGAATTTTGAACTTAAAATTTATAGATACAGACCATCAATGGGCTGATATCTTTACTAAACCCCTTTCAGAAGATAGGTTTAATTTCATTCTGAAACATCTCAGCATGAAAGTCTGCCCAGAGTGAAAATGTTTTAATTCCATATATTTACCTTCAGAATGTAATTGTTTTACTGTGAACTTCTGATCAATCTTCTTTCAGAAAGATAGAACATGCAGATTGTATCAGATGCAAGTCTAAAGATCTGAGAGTCTAAGCTCAAAGACAGACGTGTTGATCACTACATCAAACAAGTGTCATCCAATCATCAGCAAATCTCTGAAGCAGAACGCGTGCACGCTTCTGAGAAGGCAAAACGCTGATTGGGTGCATTGAGACACATGTCTGGTAACCGTTTTTAAGTATCTTTCTCAAATCCCCCAAAATCAGCAAGCATTTAATAAAAGTAATCATGCTTTTAAAATGCAATCATGATTTTTCTCTTTCTTAAAAACGTTTATTTTTTTCAAAATATTCTGAAACTCTATTTAAACACATTAACCTCTCATTCTAATTCTTTACAGTTTCTCACTAATATTCAAGCATTCTCTGCATTTTTCTGTGTTCATCTCTTGCAAAACCCTTTTTCCCAGTTTCTTCTGAAAATCTTTTAGTGTGAACATGGCAACCTCCAGCAGTGCTTCTGCAGGTCCTCAGAAGAAAGCATCATCTGAACAGTATCAAGTGCCATTCAGAACACTCCTCACTCCTGTGAAGAATCTTGAAGTGTTATCTGAATTGATCATTGATTTTGGAAGCTTGAAGGAGAACGGTTTTGACCTAACAGAAGAAGTTAGGGCACAGAAATGGGAAAGGTATTTTGACAGATTGGTTGGACCAACATTCCCTATGTTAGTCAAGGAATTCTGGATTCATTCCAAGGCTTCAACGCATCTAGTCACCTCCTTCGTTATAGGGAAGAAGATTGTGATCACTGAGGATCACATAGCAAGATCGACACTGTTGTCAGCATGGTGCACAAGCAGAATGAGACTGCTGATCAGATCAAAGCCATGTTGGAGAACCTGTTCACACGCTTTCCTCCCCAACCTTAGTTTTTTCATTCATGTCTTTTTCATGTTTTCTTTGATTTTCTGATGTACTATTTGAATATGTTTTGTTTGATTCTGAACCCTTTTAATATGACAAGTTTTTCTGATCTTAATTGTTTTAGCACTCACCTACACTTTTTGATTGCTGACAAAAAGGGGGAGAGCAAGAATGATATTTTAAACAATAACGGTTAACTAAGACAGAAATATTCAAACATTCTAACTCTATTACTTGAAAATGTTTTTTTGTTTTTGCTTAAAGTCTACAGGTACAAGGAAGCTCCTGGACACTCTGAAGACTAAAAGCTATGAAGCTCTGATCCGCTCTGATACTCTGATCCAAAGCAAAGCTCTGACAAGAAAAGCTCTGATACGCTGATCTGAAGCTCTGCTCTGATATGCTGATCCAAAGCTTCTGATAGTCAAAGACTCTGATACTCTGATGTTCAAAGAAAGGCAAAAAGATCTGATCCTGAAAGAACACTTGTAATCAAAGGGAAGTAATAAACTCAGGGGGAGTATCTCTCAAATCTGATATCTTTTTATCCCTTATATTTGATAACCTCTTACTCTGATGCATCTCTCTGATACCTTTTCACGTTATTTTCATTTAAAAATATCTAGTTTTTGTCATCATCAAAAAGGGGGAGATTGTTAGAACAAAGTTTGAATCTACTACCCTATGTTTAAGTTTTGATGATAACAAAGTGAAAAGATATATTATTTATATGATTCATGTATGAACTATCTGCTGCCTAAATTATTACGTTCTGATTTGCAGATACTCTGATTGATATAAGCAAGATCACACCTAATCAGCATCAGAATTTTGGTTACTGGCATCAGCATCAAAAGTTGCCATATCAGAATGTCAGAATCAGAAGATTAACTCACGTATGTGTTGAAGTCTGATGAACAGAACTGCGCTCAACACTCTGATAAAGAAACACAACAGTTCATCAGCAGCTAAGCAGAGTCAGAATGAGCCAAGCCAGAACTTGCATTAAGTAAGCAACGGTACTGTGCATTGAAAGCAAATTAATACCAACGGCCTCATTCCAGACAAGATCTGCTCGATAAGGAAAGTTTATTAATAGCATTGAATCAAGAATATTGCTCCAACGTTCAACATCTCAGTGCTATATAAACAAGACTTTGAAGATTAAATTGGCTAATGCTCTCCAAATCTTTACACGCATAAAAAGCTGATCAAAATCTTCCTTCTCTCAGTTTGCTAAACACTACACATTCTCTTATTCAATCATTGTTTAGCAATCTAGTTTCTAAGCTTTAAGTTGTGTATACATCACAGTTGTGATACAGTTTTGTAGAAAACATTCACACACTTAGATTTATCTTTTTTGTAAGAAAGTGTTTCCTTGACAAACCGGGTTGTGGTTTGCATCAAGAAGGCTTTAGCAGTTGTTAAAGCAGTCTGTAATATTCAGTTGAATATAGTGGATTAAGACCTCGTTGGAGAGAGACGAAATCACCTTGACGGGTGGACTGGAGTAGTTTGAGATCAAACGAACCAGGATAAAAATATCTTGTTCATTGCATTGATTTTCAGTTTTACAATTCAACCCCCCTTCTTGTGTTTTTCACTACTTCAGTGTGCCTTTGAGGTATTGGAGGATTCTATTTGCCATTTTCATGTTAGACTCGGTTGGATTTGACATGTAACGACTAGCCAAGCTTACAGCGAACCCAATGTCAGGCCTAGTGTAAGATAGGTAGATTAGTTTCCCAACTAGACTTTGATATCTATCTTTGTCGGCTGGTGGACTTTCATCTTCTCTTCCTTTTATTTGTTCTATTGGTGTATTAGCTGCCTTGCACCCAAGCATTCCAGTTTCTTGAAGTAAGTCAAGGGTGTATTTCCTTTGTGATACATAGATACCATCCTTTGTTCGAGCAACTTTCATCCCTAAAAAATACTTAAGTTGTCCCGAGTCCTTAACTTCAAATTCCTTTGCCAAGAGTCCCTTTAAATGATCAATTTGATCATAATCATTTCCTGTAATAACGATATCATCCACATAAACAATAAACAAAGCTACATTTCCTTCCATGGAGTGTTTAACAAACATAGTGTGATCTGATTGGCATTGGTTGAACCCGTCTTTCTTGACAACTCGAGTCAATCTATCAAACCACGCCCTTGGGGACTGCTTGAGGCCATAAAGGGATTTTCGGAGCCTGCACACCATATTTACGGTGCTGGATGATTCGAGTCCAGGAGGAATCTGCATATAAACTTCCTCTTCTAGGTCACCATTTAAGAAGGCATTCTTGATGTCTAGTTGATGGAGTGGCCAATCTAAATTTGTAGCCAAAGACAGAATAACTCTAACGGAGTTTAGTTTTGCCACCGGTGCAAAAGTCTCTTCATAATCTACTCCATATGATTGAGTAAATCCCTTTGCTACAAGTCGAGCTTTGTACCGATTTACACTCCCATCTGCATTATACTTCATGGAGAATATCCATTTGCATCCTACCGGCTTCTTCCCTGCAGGTAGGCTTGTGATTTCCCAAGTGCCATTCTTAATTAAGGCCTGAACCTCTTCCGTTACAGCTGCTGCCCATTCAGAATTTTGGAGTGCCTCATGGATGTTGCTTGGAATATGTGTATTGTCAAGAGTTGTTACAAAAGTCTTGTAACTTTGGGACAATTTTCCATAAGATACAAATCTTTCAATGGGATGTTTGGTACAGGATCTTACATTTTTTCTCAACGCAATAGGAATATCAATATCAACATTCACAGAGTTAGGAGCAGTATTACCTGAGGGAACGCCATTTTCTAGAGTCTTGGAGGTTTCTTGGTTCTGCCTTGGAGTTGTGCAGGACTCTATTCCCTTCTTGTTCTTCCTGGAGTACACTTTCATGTTGTTTCCTGGTGCAGTTTCTGTTGTAGGGGCTGCAGTTTCTACTGCAATTTCCTCTGTATTTTCTAACGTAGTTTCTTCTGGTCCACATGTAAGTTCTGCAGTTTCTGTTGCATTTTCATTTGGTTCAGCTGTAGGTTTTGATGCCTCTTCAGTGAGTTTGGGTTCAGTTAGCTCAAGTTCCAAAAGTTGGGATTCTACCACTTCAATTGGATATGTGTTCTCCCCCTGAATGCCAACTTTGGGGTAATATGGCTGATTCTCAAAAAAGGTTACATCCATGGTGTGGTAGAATTTTTTGTTTTGAGCTGAATAACATTTGTATCCCTTTTGGTGAGGAGAGTAGCCGAGGAATATGCATTTAATGGATTTCGGGTCAAGTTTACTGCGTTGGGGATCAAGATTATGGACAAAGGTTGTGCATCCAAATATTTTCAAAGGAATAGATGTAAGAATACGATTGGTTGGGTATAAGGTTTGGAGAGTGGAGTAAGGCGTATGAAAGTTAAGGATTCGGGAAGGCATTCTGTTTATTAGATAGGTTGCAGAGAGGACAGCTTCTCCTCAAAACTGGTTAGGTACATTTGTAGCTAGCATGAGAGATCGGGTTACTTCTAGGAGGTGTTTATTCTTTCTCTCGGCAACCTCGTTCTGCTGAGGTGTATCCACACATGAGGTTTGGTGTATTATTCCATGTTGCGTAAAGTATGAGCTTAGTGCAGAATTATAGTACTCACGACCATTATCACTCCTAAGCACTCTAATTTTGCTTTAAAATTGTGTTTGCACCATGGTATGGAAACATTCAAATATCCTACCCACTTCCGATTTATCTTTCATAAGGTAGACCCAAGTGATCCGTGTGTGGTCATCAATAAATGTGACAAACCATCTTGCTCCAGTTACATTTCTGACCCGCGATGGTCCCCATACATCACTATGAATAACATAAAAAGGTTGGGAAGGTTTATAGGGTTGAGGTGGGTGGGGGCTGCGTGTATGTTTGGACAATTGACAAATTTCACATTGAAACAACTTTTGATTTTTATTGAATTGTTTATGAAGCATTTTTTCCAAGTACATCAAATTTGGGTGGCCTAGTCTATAGTGCCACAGCATTGCAGAATTTTCACTACATGCAGAAACTACAGCGCAAGAGGTTGCCTCGAATTCTGGTTTAGATGCTTCAGCCTGAAGGATATATAGTCCAACACATTCTTTAGCATTGCCAATCGTCCTCCCCGACTCCAAAATCTGAAATTCACACAGGTTAGGAAAGAATTTAGTGATACACTTCAAATCCTTTGTAAGTTTACTTATGGACGGCAAGTTACAATCAAGTTTAGGCACATACAGTACTGAACTAAGAGTAATATTTTGCGAAATAATGACTGAACCTTTACCCATGACCTTAGAAAGGGTACCATCAGCAATTCGAACAGTCGAATTATTTTGACATGGATAATAGCTATCAAAGACAGTCAAATCTCCAGTCATGTGATCAGATGCTCCTGAGTCAATAATCCATGATTTTTGTTTTCCCCTGCTAGTGTTTAGAGCATGCAAAAAATTACCTTTTTGTGCCACAGTAGCTGTACCAATTGTTTGTTGAAGCAATGTTTGTAAGGCTTCCATTTGCTCCTTGTTGAATGGTGATGAGTGAGAATGTTTCTTGCAGTGGTCACACCATGGCCGTGTTTTCTTTTGGAAAGATCGATGATCTCCCCTTGCTGCCATTG
This sequence comes from Vicia faba, assembly GCA_948472305.1. NCBI lineage: Eukaryota > Viridiplantae > Streptophyta > Magnoliopsida > Fabales > Fabaceae > Vicia > Vicia faba. The sequence continues at coordinate 605,259,295 of OX451736.1, read as the reverse complement.
CAGATCCTTCTATAGATGGGGTTGCACTGGATTTTCTCCAATTTCATTTGTCATGGTGTTTAGCAGCCATGACATTACTAGACTGTTTTCTAGTTGCCATTTTTCAAGGTTGGAATCCCCCTTTTTTGGACACTTGGAGTCTCCTGTGATATAACCTTCCTTCCCTTTTCCTTGAAGGTAGATTTTGACTGAGCGCACCCATTGATTGTAATTCTGGCCATTCAGTTTGTGACCAGTGATAGGAAGAGCATGTCCTTCGGCCAAACTGTTGGTATCAGATCTTATGCTCTGATACCATCTTAGAGTTTGACTTAACTTCACCTTATAAAACCGGTTATAAAGGTGAGGAGCGTCACTCTATATGAACTCTTTCAATGCTCTATCTCTAACCAATGTGGGACTTTAGGATTCTCCTAACATCCCCCTCACGCCCAGCACTCTTTTTCTTTGGGCTTGGTGCGTGGATATTAATGGTGGACGCCCATGATCCGATCGATAGGCTCTGATACCATGTAGAAATACGTTGTATATTTCATTTATATTTTGGAACTGTTACATTATGAGGTATATATAGAATACAGTACACTAATTTGTTAATAAACAGAGAAATAATTTCCTATAATTGCTGCTACCTAAATAAGGAAATCAGAATAATAGATAATAAATCTATTTACACCACTGTTTTGTAACAGCTTGACAAATCAGAATCAAATGATTATGATTTGATATATGCTAATCTTCAACAAGCACGTTGCTGCAAATCAGTGGAGTGGGATGCTAATAATTCTTCAACCAAATATTGACACTCAGATAGCATATCCACTTTCCTCCCTTCTGCTATTTCAAATGCATAAATTTTTGTCTAATGTTGTTATTGCGTATGCCTTAACAATTTCATCATTAGAATATGCTTCTGCCATATCACATGACTTTCCAGCGATATAGGACACGAAATGCTTTCCATCAGTTATACCATATTCCCCAATAACCCAACAGATAACTTGAAGAAACCCTGATAGAAGCTTTGGCTCTCCAATAATGCGCAAATATGACTCAACGGTAGACGATCTCAGCTGACTGTATGCCGCATCATCGTCCTCTCCAAATCCTTCTGCAATCAACCGCATTAAATTATGTGCAACTTTAATGTTCACAAGATCTCCAGCATGCTCAAAAACTTTATTCATGGTCTATATAAACCAATGATTACTTGGTGCAAATTGCTCAGCAAGTTCTACACATCTAGAAGCAATATAGGTTTTGTAATGATCATCAGTGATGATGATCATGTACTCAATCATACGGTCAATAATCACTTTAACATTGGAAAACTTTGTCATTTTGTATAGCAGTTCAAAAAAAATTTGCTTCAAAGTATCATCGGGTTCCTCTAAGCAGTCAATGATAGACAGCAAGTTGATGTTGTTCTGCAATAAGCGGACTTAACTTTATCAGTGGACCGAGAGCATCAATACTCATATACTTCAGATTATGAGTATCACTCTTTAAGAACTTGGCAATCACATCTGCAACATCTTCTAACAATTTGGGATTGGGATATATGGAAGACACACAACAAATGGATTCATAAAGTATTGCATTCCAAGAAGCAACATCTTTGTTCACCTTCCTTGCAGTGTCAAAATGACCAATTTTAAAAAACATGTTAACAAGACTAGTCCCAACAAAGTGATCTAAAGCAGCAGTACAAGCCTTTCCATATCTCTTCCTTGTGTGATGATGAATGGGTGGTTTTGGTGGGATTCTGAATTTGACATTATCATCAAAACTTTTGTGTTTGAAGTGAGAATCTGGCCTACAAGTGAGTTTAGAACAAAGTGACGATGAGGAAATAGTCGTGTATGTCGTCGAAAATTTTGTCGGAGCCTTTGGTTCAAAAACTCTTTTTCTGTTCATCCTTCTTTTTATGTGTTTTTGTTTGTCTTTCATAACATATAATAAAGAGGAGATCCTCGACAACAACAACCGACATGATTTCTTGATCACTAGATATGTTGGATTTGGAATGGGTGAATGACTTGGATATAGTGTTGTTGAAGGTGATGAATGATAAATGTATGGTTGTGGGAAAACGGGAGGAGTGTTGCATGGATATGAGTAATGAGTATGTGTTGAAAATTCATGAGTGAAATACAAACTTGGTGATGAAGATGTAATATGGGTGTAACGAGGTGTAAAAATTTCTCAAGGAAAAGATGGAAATGAGGAAGTGATTTGAGATGTAAAAGAAGGGTTTGTGGGATAGGTACGAAGAATGCTCCATGGATGATATGAAGGTGTATGATAAGGATAATCTATAGGAGGATTTAAGTACATGAATAAAAGCACCAATTATTAGGATGCTAATTCATAAACCCTAACAAGACTAAAAAAGCTAAAAATTCTACTCTATGAAGAAGATAAACTAAGAAAGTAAAACATTTTCATTCATTTGATACTCTTTAATGTCTCAAAGACTACATGTATATAATACTCATATGGATAATTGACTAAAGGTCCAAACGTACTAAAAACCCAATTACATAATTATACAAATAATAGTGCTACTAATTATGCATTAATTTAAATAACTAAATTATTTATCTAAATAATTTATCTTCTCTATCATAGACCAGATACATTAATTATTCAATAAATTTAAAAATCAAATTTGCATATGACTAATGCTACTCATACTTGTAGAATAAATATAGTCTAATATCAATTTTAACTAAAAAAAGAATAACTAAAAGGATTTCAAATTTAATTGATTTGCACAATGTCGTGAGTTTAGAGCATGTATATCGAGAGTCAAATAAGTGTGGATGTTTTAGCTAGCTTTAGGTGTGTTTTGGATTCGAAGTTGATCGTTTTCGATTTGGCGTCAAGTTTTATTGAGCATTCACTAGAGGACGATGCTAACGGTGTAACCACTTCTAGGGTGGTGTTTGCATAGTTTATTTTCTTTTGGGCCTTTGGCCCTCTCATGTAACAAAAAAAAACATCAAACCAGAAGTAATGTAAATTCTTTAACCTTTTATTTAGAGAATTTCTTAATACACCATACTGTTAGCTCCTAAATTCGACAGAAGAGCTTGTAACAAAAAGGTTGTGTCGAAGTCTCCCTTGCTAAGAAGGAGAAAATATACTTAGAGAAATTTCTAAGTTAATGTTGGTCTTCGACTGAGGTTCCCGTGGCCTTCGACTTAAAGGTTCTCGTATCAGCAAGCGAGTAATTTTGAATTTGAAGAAAGGAGGGAAAGACAGTTCACTTGGCAGGTGAAGAAAGCAACGTCGCATGAAGATAGAGGTCGAAGCACATGCAGAGGACACTTGTCCTCATCCTAGAACGAGGCAACTGCTCGACGGTTACTTAGTTTTAGTATAAATATAGGAAGTTTGTGTAAAATTTTATGTGTTCAACATATAGTACAAGTCACTCAAATATATCCAAGTACCCGCTGTGAGAGAAAAGATATTGAGAATGTACGTTTGAAACACCATCTTTCATTTCAATCAAATTCTTTACAATTCCTTTACATTCCTTGTCATTTACATTTCCTTGCAAACTTTATCATTACTGCAAATTTACTCTATCTTGCCTTTACTTGCACTTTTTATCGTTTTTTAACCTTTATCCTTAAACTCTTCTCAACCCCTTTCTATTTACTTTTTACTTGCACTTTTATCAAGTTTCTCTTGCATCTCGCTTATACTCTTAGTTCTCCTCTCAACCCTTTTTCACTTAAATTTACTAAACTTACAAACTAACTTAACATGTGTTCTAGGATCAATTTGATCGATCCTGCAAGTCACCAAAATAACCCGTTTTAGAAGATCAGCGGTTATTTACCAATTTCTACGGTAAACAAAATGGCACACTTGGTGGGACGTTGCTAAGTTTTCTTGTTTTACAAACTCTGATAAAAATAATTTTGTTGTATGTTATTGAGAAGTGGCAAAACAAACACCCACAAATACATACCTAAGAGAAGAAATAGTAAAATGGATAATTCGTCTAGTACTGGAGAAATGCCTCCACCAATCTCTAGCATTGGAAATACTGTTATGTCAAAAGTTAATGAGCCTATGCCATCAACAGTTGGTTCGACACCAGCATTGACGGATACACAAACAGGACCAATACCTTCTTATGTAGGTCCTAGGAGTCCACCAGGAACACCCCCACCAAGGGGAAATCTAGGGGTTCGACCCTATGTCCCTCCAGGATTTTTGACAGCTTAGATGGATCGAGAACAACCTTATGGCATACCAACTACTGAAATGGCAAACCTTATGAATGTTTCATCCATATTTTCAGAACCTTTGGTGAGTGCATCTTCACCATTGCAGGGATCTGGAACTGGTATGGAAAATTTGGGTAGGAACCAATTCTTAGGAGGAAGATCCCATACGATGCCAAGTCTCACAAATGCTTCTACATCAATTTTGAGGAAACAAATGGATGAAATCAACCATGACATGGTGCAAATATTGGCATAAACTTTGAGTACATTGCTTAACCCTCTAATACAAAATACTACTCAGTCGAATCAGCAAATGACAGCGCAAATTACGCGCATGGCTGAATTTTTCGGAGTTCCCCAACCTATTCGATAACCCCAAAGAGAGTTGATAAGAGGAAATCAAGGTGTAGTCTTAGAGGATGACATGACCATTAACCAAAATTCACATCCAGATAGGATAAACCATAGAGTGGAAATCGAACAACCTAGAGTCGAAATACCCAAGATTGTCCCACAAATCCATGGAGCTGTTGAACACGATATAGTTATGGTAAATAGAAACCAAAATGCTGATGAAGTAGTACAGTGTGTTTGACACCACAACTATGCACCAGATAATAACCTGACAGCCATGGTCGAGAGAATCATGGCACATAATGGAGTCAACATCGGTTTCCATAGGCCAAACTTTACATCTCCATTGTCAGATTATATCTTGCAATCAGAATTACCTCCTAGGTGGAAAGTTCCAAAGTTCACCAAATTTTCAGGGGATACGACAGAGTCCATTGTCGAACATGTAGCAAGGTATTTGATAGAGGGTGGGGAAATTTCGAATAATGAGAATCTTAGGATTAAGTATTTCCCAAGTTCCTTGACCAAAAATGCCTTCACTTGGTTTACCATACTCCCAGCCAATTCGATCCATAATTGGAATCAGTTGGAGAGATTGTTCCATGAACAGTTCTATATGGGACAAACCAAAATAAGTTTGAAAGAACTGCCTAGTGTGAAAAGGAGGTTCATTGAGCCAATTGATGAGTATCTGAACAGATTTTGATTACTCAAGGCCAGATGCTTTACACAAGTGCCTGAATATGAGTTAGTCGAAATGGATGCAGGAGGTCTAGATTATTCCATTAGGAAGAAATTAGATACTCAATACCTGAGAGATATGGCCCAATTGGATAATAGAGTTCGACAGGTAGAACGCATTAAGGCTGAAAAGCTAAGGCAAATAAGAATCATCGAAGAGAAAGGGTAGCGTATGTCGAAATGGATGATGACAATCCAGAGACATCTAATGATCCTCTAACTGTCAAAGAGAGAGAGATCGATTTAGAAGAGTTAAAGCAAGGGCCACCATACTCTTGCAGATCGTTAACGCCCTCAAATGGAAAAAAAATCCTATTAAAACTGAAAAGAATAGTGATAGATTCCCAAAGAAATCATATAGTTTCGACGTCACAAAATGTGACGAAATATTTGACTTATTAGTTAAAGATGGCAATATGATAGTGCCCCCTGGGGAAAAATGCCTCCTTTAGATCAAAGGAAAAAGAGAGGTTTTTGTAAATATCATAATTTTTTGGGCCATAAAACCTCACAATGTTTTATTTTCAAAGATCTCGTTCAAGGCGCAATCAAAGACGGAAGGCTTACGTTTGCTGAAAAGCCACCCATGAAGATTGACACAAACCCATTGCAAGTTGAGGCCAACTATGCTAAACCTTCAAGCATCAACATGGTCGAAGTCTCAGCAAATTTCATTAACAAACATGTTTTTGGCAGTTTCACTGAAGATGTTAGCAAAGAAGTTGTCGAGATGGTACAGAAAAAGGCTACTAAAGGCCTAAGCAAAGGGGCCTCTGAAGGTTCAAACAAAGGAACTGTTGCAGGTTCCTGCTTGGCTGCTGTTACATGTTCGACGAAGGGCCTAGAAGCCAAGATGCAAAAGCTGAATATAGCTAGTAAGAGTAATTTGCAAATCAATATGGTTGAAGTATCTGAACCTAAAGCTTCAGAAGATGCCATAAGACAAGAGAAAGTCAACAAAACTGTATTTCCTAAAGAAGATGAAGATCTGGCAGACTTTCTGCAAAGATACCAGAAAAATAAGTCAGAAGCCATGATGTGCCCAAGATGCAGCTCCATCTTCGACAAAAAAGTTGTTGAACACATACAAGGTATGCGTGCGGCAAAGAAGAAATGGGGAACCAATGCCCAACCCAACATGGATCCTGAGGTGATATGGCCCTAGAAGAGGGTACCAAAAGGGTCCAATCAATCAAGTGAATAGGCCACTAACATTCAGGCCTCCAACAAATGTCCCTGTGGACACCTGGTTGAAAACAGCAAGCAGGAAAATGTCCAACGAGGAAAAATGGTGAACATTTGATGTGCCAAGAGGATCCTCCCTAGACTATAGAGAGGAATTCCAAACAACAACCAATAAAGTGGCTCATGTGTCGAGCAACTACAAGGGAAAAAACCCCGTGATACGCTCTCAATGGAGGAGATATCAAAGACGGCGAAAAGCCGAAAGAGAGGCTACACAAGGGCCCCAACCAGAAACAAGCACTAATGTGCCACAAAGAAAAGGAAAGGGCAAACTAAGAAAGCCTTTGGAAAGAGAGCCAGTAGCCAAAAGATTGAAATGGCCTGGACAAAATGAATCAGAAGATGAATGTGATTATGGGTCAGACGCTACACTGGATATTATGGTCAATATGGTGTCAGTGTTACCCAGGGAGTATGATTAACAAGTCGAAGTCGAAGAGACTGACTGGGAGGTCGAACAGGAGATGGCCAAACATAGGCCAGTTTGTTATTATGTTATGAACAACGGCTGCGTAAAAGAGCAGAATGCTTTCTTCAAACGCCCCACTGAGGCGATGAAGAATCACCTCAAACCATTGTTCATCAGGGAAAAAGAAGGGGAAGCAACCATAAATAAGGTTCTAGTTGATTGTGGAGCCACAGTCAATATAATCCCACAATGCATGCTGAGAAAGATGGGTAAGGGGGATGAAGACATCAAACCCCATAACATGGTTATGTTGAACTATGAGGGTGGAGTTGGGACTACCATGGGAGTGATACAGTTGGAACTCAAAGTGGGATCCATAGTTAGACCAACAATGTTCATGGTCATCTCAGCAAAACCTAATTATAATTTTCTCCTAGGAATGGAGTGGATCCATGGCATAGGAGCAGTGCCATCATCAATGCATCAGCGTGTCACAATCTAGCGCCCAAATGGCAAAGTGGAAAATATCGAAGCTGACCAGAGTTATTATATGGTCGAAGTCAACAATGTTGGTAGAACAAGCTTCGATAGAAGTTTGTCCCATATAGGGCCATGTAGTCCTCCAGATTTAGACTTGGCGCCAGCCCCAAACGCCTTATGTTCCCTGTACCTCCATTCAGATCATGGTTTTCAATGGGATAGGGAGGATTTGTCCAACATCGATTTTTGAGGAATTGATGATATACGGCTAACAGGTTGGGGAAGTGAATTCAGTGATTATGATTGAGTCACAAGCCTTGCAAAGGATTTCGGCATATGTAGCCGAAAATAGAATGATAGCGGCCTTAGAGGCTGAAGTGAAGTATATGGCTATCAAAGCCAATGAAAAAGTGCCATTTCCTGAAGGCCCTGGGAAAGACTTCGACCCAGAGCCACCTGACTTAAGAAGGGAGGAAGTGTGAAGCCAGAGGCTAGATGCCATCTACGATGATGAGCCTTTGGGTTTTGAAAAGGATCCGTTAGCAAACAATGTTAAAATTCTAGCGCAAGATCCTCTGGAAGAAATAGACTTGGGCGAAGGATTGGTGAAAATACCAACGTACATCAGTGCGAAGATAGATCCAGCGCTCAGGGTCGAAATGATCCAATTGTTGAAGGAGTTTAAAGACTGCTTTGCATGGGATTATGACAAAATGCCTAGCCTCGAAAGAGGATTGGTGGAGCTTCAACTTCCAATAAAGCCTGGAGAAAATCCTGTCAAGCAAACCCCGAGGTGTTTTTCACCAGAGATCTTGTCGAAGATCAAGATGGAAGTCGAAAGAGTGCTGAAATGCAAGTTCATACGAACGACAAGGTAGGTCGAATGGATTGCAAATATAGTATCGGTTATAAAGAAAAATGGTACCTTAAGAGTGTGCATTGATTTTAGAGATTTAAATGTTGCAACACCCAAAGATAAATATCCAATACCTGTGGCGGAAATGCTTGTCAATTCTGCTGCTTGCTTTGAATACATGAGTATGCTTGATGGATACTCTGGGTATAATCAAATTTTCATTGCTGAAGAGGATGTGTCGAAAACAGCATTTTGATGCCCTGGAGCTTTATGCACTTATGAATGGGTAGTGATGTCCTCTGGCCTAAAAATGCAGGGGCAACATATCAAAGAGCAATGAATTCTATCTTCCATGATTTTATTGAAACTTTTATGCATATTTATATTGACGATATTGTTGCCAAATTTGTTTCAGGGAAGAATCATATAGACCACCTTCGACAGTCCTTCGAAAGGATGAGAAACTATGGTCTAAAGATGAATCCTCTAAAATGCACTTTCTGCGTAAAAGCAGGGGATTTCTAAGGCTTTGTGGTCCACAAAAAGGGAATCAAAATAAACCAGAACAAGACCAAAGCCATTTTTGAAGCGAAAGCGCTAACTAGCAAGAAGGAGTTGCAATCTCTACTTGGCAAGATAAATTTCCTAAGGAGATTTATATCCAACTTAAGTGGAAAAACGCAAGCCTTCTCACCACTACTTCGACTCAACAAAGGAGGATTCGAGTGGGGACAAGAACAACAAGAGGCCTTCGACAAGATCAAAGGATACCTCACCAAGCCACCTATTATGGTACCTCCTTGTAGAAATAGGAGTATGAGATTATACATAGCTGCATCTGATAAAACCTTAGGAAGCATGTTGGCTCAAGAGGATGAAAATGGTGTTGAAAGACCCATCTACTACCTCAGTAGAGTTTTAAATGATGAAGAAACTAGATATAGCGAAGTTGAAAAACTATGTTTATGTCTCTATTTCTCATGTACAAAACTCAAGCAATATATTAAACCAGTTGATGTTTATGTTTCATCTCATTTTGATGTTTTTAAATATATGTTGTCGAAACCCATCATGCACAGTCGAATTGGCAAATGGGCACTTGCATTAACTGAGTATTCATTAACCTTTATGCTTCTCAATGCTGTAAAAGGTCAAGTGGTAGCGGACTTTATAGTTGACCACTCAATAAATGAAGAATCACCAAAGTACTTGGAGATCGAACCCTGGAAGTTATACTTCGACGTTTCCAGTCATAAAGATGGAACTGGAGTAGGAGTTCTAATTATTTCTCCAAGTAAAATTCCAACAATATTCAAGTGCAAGATCAAAGGTTCTTGTTCGAACAATGAGGTTGAGTACGAAGCTCTAATCGCGGGCCTTGAAATCTTGTTGGAATTGGGGGCAACTCGAGTCGAAATAATGGGAGACTCAGAGTTAATCATAAGGCAAGTTACGAAAGAATACAAATGTATAAGAGAAATCTTATCATGTATTTTGTAATAGCCAATCGTTTGTTGAAAAAATTTGAAGTGGTCAATATCTGACTTATAACAAGATTGGAAAATCAAGTGGCTAATGACTTAGTACATATTGCATCTGGGTATAAAATTTCGAAAGAAAAATTACAACAAGCAATCAAAGTTAAAGGAAGAATAACATCAACCAAGTTATCTCCAATAGATTTGGAATCAACAAAATTAGGGTACGTCGACCAAGAAAACTTCGAAATTTAGTTCATAAACAATCTAACAGAACAAGATTGGAGAAAGCCTATAGTAGATTATTTTCAAAATCCAATGGTTTGGACAGAACAAAAGACAAGGTATAGGGCGTTAAGTTATATTCTAATGGGAAATGATTTATTCAAAAAGACGCTTGAAGGAGTACTACTGAAATGCCTAAGTGAAACAGAGGCATACATAGCCCTTTCAACTACACATGCTGGGGCATGTGGGGCACATCAAATAGGCCATAAAATGAAATGGTTGTTGTTTCGACAAGGATTATATTGGCCTACTATAATGAAAGATCGTGTGGAGTTTGCAAAAGGATGCCAAGAATGTCAAATACATACAGGCATCCAGCATGTACCTGCAAGCGAACTTCACTCAATTGTTAAACCTTGGCCTTTTAGAGGATGGGCTTAGGATCTTATTGGAGAGATTCGACCAGCATCGTCTAAAAGCCATAAATATATATTGGTGGGCATTGACTATTTCACTAAATGGATTGAAGCAATTCCTTTAGTCAATGTAGACCAAGAGAATTCCATTGATTTTATTTAAAAGAACATTATATATAGGTTTGGAATCCTTAAGACAATAAAAACTGCCCAAGGATCAGTATTCACTGGTCAAAAAATGCAGGAGTTTGCCACAGAAATGGGATTCAAGTTGTTGACGTCCACACCTTATTATACGCAAGCCAATGGCCAAGTCGAAGCAACAAATAAGGTAGTAATTGGCTTGATAAAGAAGCATGTAGAAAAAAAATCTAAAGAATTGGCATAAGACGTTGGACCAAATCTTATGGGCATGTCCAACTTCCCCTAAAGAAGCAACCAGAACGACACCTTTTCAATTAACCTATGGTCACGATGCAGTGTTGCCAATTGAAATCTGTCTACAGTCAACAAGAATTCAGAGACATCAAGATATTCCTTCGAAATCTTATTGGAATATGATGTTAGATTAATTAGTTGATTTGGACGAATAAAGACTGAGGGCTTTAGATCTTTTAAGGATACAGAAGAAAAGAGTGGAAAAATCTTACAACAAGAAAGTAAAACCCAAGACATTCTTGCCTGAAGATCTGGTATGAAAGGTAATTCTCCCAATGGATCGAAAGGATAGGAACATGGGAAAGTGGTCTCCTAAATGGGAAGGACCTTTTAAGAGTATCCAATCATTTTCTGGTGGTGCCTATGAGATTGAAGAATTAAATGAAGATAAAAGACTCTTGAGAGTAAATGGTAAATATTTGAAAAAGTATAGACTTTCACTTCAAGAGGTCAAAATAGCCAGTGTTTAATCTTAGTCGAAGTATATAGCCAAAATGGAAGATGCATTAAAATTATCCAAAATGGCTCCAAGTCATTACATAAACATTATTTTACAAACAAAGAAATATAAATCAAAATGGAATATTGGCTTTAATTTGGAGATATTTGATCTTTTGGAGTTCCAAGCGCCTTTCACACAGAGCCCTTGACTGATGGAGAGCCTCGGTCTTTGCATCCAAGGCTTGAGCCTGTTCAGCATTTTTCAATCCATGGTTAAGTTCCTCTTGTCTCTCAACATCATTATTGACGGCAAGAAGCTTTTCTTTGCGTTTGTCATTTGCAGAAATCTTGGCCTCCAACTCTTTGATCTGAGCTTTCATGTTGGTTGTACTTTGGTCAATCTCTTCGACCTCTTTTTGCATATCTTCTCGTTCTTTCGATGGCTCATTTAGCTTCAAAGTTGACTCAGTAGCAGCAACCCAGGAAGCGCCAACTCGGCCATTGGCCTCTTCAATTTCACGATTGAAAGTCCTTTGGCGATTGTATTCAGCTGAAACCTGATCAATAATCGAAGTCAAATCCAGAATGATGCTAGTTATATTAGGAGAGGCAACAAGAAGGTCGATAGTTTTTAAAGTATTCTTCATAAAGGAAGGGGCAGTAGGTTCTCCCTCCAAGGTCAACATCAAATCTCTCTTAAAAAGTTTAGCCTTAACTTTTTGAAGCGCATCTTTAAGGGGAGAAGTCGAAGTAGATTTACCAGATGCAGTCGAAGCATCATGGATTTGATCAGAAGAACTTTCTTTGCCTTCGAGAATGGCATTCAAATAGCCAAGAGGGTTATTCCGCTTAAGTAGTGCCAAGTCCTCTTTAGTACAGGGCCTTGTCGAAGTAACTCTTTCATTGGTAACACGAGCCAGATTTTCTCCGACTAATAGATCATGTACTTGGACATGGACACCTTCAACGCTTGCAGGATTTTTCTCCCCCTCTGCAGAGTTTCCTTTGTCAGCAGACGCGTTATTGTCCTTGGTTTGATTTCCTCCATCTGGTGCGCCCTTCATTTCTGTTTCGACTTCACCGTCAGCTTCTTCTTCTTCTTCTCCCTCCTCATCATCAATAGCATGTGGAGTCCTGAGATTCACATGTGGTAAGTCAGAATCTTCCTCACTAAGGACATCTTCATTTGGCTCCCCAATGGTTGTAGTTCAATGTTCAGAAGTCTGGTTCACCTCACTTGATTAACTTACCAAATATTATTTCCCTGAAGAAGGCCTGTAAGTGTGATCGTCTTCACTGTTTAGTAAAGTGACAGAATCTTCTACAGGTACGGGAGCCTGTTTGGAAGTGCCAGCAGTGTCTTGGGGATTGAGAGATTGTTATCAGAATTATTGCAAAAAACTAATTCAAGAAATAATCTTTAGATGGTCGAAGTTATTACCTTGGGTGGAACTTCAACACCAGGGCTTGAATTGTCGCTCTCGCTTGGATCATTCATTCTAGCAACCATTTCTTATTCAGTTGGCTCTCGAATGATGATGAGAGTAGATTTAGGTTTGGTGGTCATAACCTTGATCTGGGTTTTCAGGCGAGGTTTAGGAATGGGAGCTGGTTTCTTCAACTTTTGTCTCTTGAGAGGGATAGGAGGCGTTGTTAGACGGTGTGGCAAGTGATCAAAAGGGGGGGTGAATATATCACCTTTTACTTTTTCAAGGATTTAAAATTATTTTATCAAGCGAGTTGAAAGCAGCGAAAATCAATGTCCTGAATCAATTCCGTCTACTTTGAACTGACTACTAGAAAACTTGACATGTGAAAAACTTGTTGGATTTTTATTGAATGAGATGGATGAATATACAACTCAGATATCTTAACGTTTCAATGCACTTATCATAAAACAATATTTCCAATGAATTTAGAAATTTGATAGGAATTTCGTCAAACACTTGGCATATGCTTGTATAATGATTTAGAAGTGGTGGTTTGGTGAAAATGTTTGAACCACTATGTTTATCATTAGACAGTAAAACTTAGCAAGCCAATTGAATTACAAAATTATAGAATATGTAAAATTATAAAGATAAAGAAAGAAAGAATGATACACAGGCAGTTTGGTAAGGAAGTTCCCCTTTGTCGCCCTTGCGTGTGGGTACGTCTCCCTCTCAATTTCACAATCGAAACTGAGAACTTTTATATCAATTTGCTGAATGTTTGATAACAAGGTTACACTACACAGAAAGATATAAATCCCTATGATCTTCTTCTTCTTGTAAGAACCACCACTTGATATGAGCTGTATCAAGATTCCCTGCAAAGTCCACGAACAATCCTCCGCTTCCACGGCCTGTTTGTTAAAATTCTTCTGATTTCCAAACCCCTCACTACGGATAAATTCGACTCGTGCGACCGTGGCTAACAAAACCCTCAAGAGCACACCCGTTCTTGAAGGAAAAACCCTATGGTTTATTTCTTGAAGCCTCCTCTTCAACCTTCAACTCAGCTGAGATTTCTTCAATACACAGATGAACGTCATCTCAAATCGCTTGATTCAGTTCAACAAGGATGTTTGATTTTATTTGTTGTTGTTGAATTTAAGATGGTTGAGAAGATGATAAATATGAAGTTTCTTTAAGCTTCTGGTTGCTCACAATTGTTTGCACACAATTCAATATGTTGCTATCTTGAAACTAAGAAAAATGCTTGCTTATATTTATAACAGAAAACGGTTAGTCAAAAAGAAAGTGTTATGAGTCGATGCATGTTGGTTATGTGTCGAATCATGTTAGTTATGTGTGACAGGATGAGTCGATACATTGTTTTTTGAGTCGATACAAAATCATGTTATAACGTTTAACAGAACCAACACTTTTATATCCGTCGACACATAACACGTATGTGTCGATACATATTGATTGTAAATTTAACTTTTGAATTTAAAACATAGTATGAGTTGATACATTTTTGTACCCCAAAATTTTCCCTCCCATATTTCTCAAAACATTTCAAGAAAGATCCCCAATTTGCTCAAGGTAGTCCAAGAGTTGGTCAGACAAGCTCTCTCCTAAGGCAGTCTACCCCAAGTTAGGGTTTTATGTTGCATAAAGATACTTGAGTCCAAGTGGTCCCAAATGCTCAACATTGTCCTAATATTTTCTCAAGACCATCCATGTCAAGTTTCAAGCCTTGCAGAGAAAGTTTGCTCAGTCAATTGCTCAAAGGTCCAAAAATCGACTCTGCTAGGGCAAAAGTCAACTGTGACCTACATACAGTCAAACTTGAATATTTTTGGTAAACATCCTCATTTTGAAGTATATTTCATCATTTGATCAAGGGTTGATCATGATTCATCAAGGATTGCTCACAATTCATCAAGACTCAAAAGTTGCTAAATTAGGGTTTTGTAGGAAAAGTCAACTCAACTTTGACCGAGCATAACTTTCTCATAATTTATGAGAAATGACCCATACAAATATCATTTTGAAGAGGATGCAATTCCCTACAATACATCTTCATCTCCAAAGTTCAAAATATGCACTCACAAGAAGTTATGAATTTGGACATTATAGGTCATTTTGAAAAGTCAACAAAAACACTTTTTTTGTCAAAGCTTCATACATGAGCATGGAATATCAAAATGATATGATCCCAAAAGGGTTGATTATAGGACATCTCATGCTTTCTAAAAAGTCCAAGAACAACTCCAAAGATTCAAAATTGAGGAAGTTATGCATTGTTGAAGTTGACCTTTTTTGCAAAATTACCAAAAGTCAACTATCCCCAAAACTTCAAATTTTGCCAAATGGGCCCATTCTTTTTCACTTGTTTTGAGTTAGCATTACAGCCCACGTGCTCTAGCCTTGGCCATGTGTCCATATCATATTTTTATTATTTAATTTGGTTTTTATTTGAATTATTCTAAATTAAATCAAATTAAATCAAATAAAATCCAAAAGCATTGATAACAAGGATTTTGTGATTGTTTCGGGCTCTAATTACAGCTAGCAAGGCAATCAAAATCATATCAAGGCAATTGTGTACAAGGAGATTGGATTTAGGCCAAATTTGGAAGGTTGTTAAAGGGAATCAAATCAAATATCCAAGGCATTGATGGAGAGGGATTTGGACTGAATTTGCAACCCTAATGCATTGTACAATACATAAGGAGGCGAGGCATATCAAAATAAAGGTTGGAGATCAAGCATAGAGAGCAAACAAAATCTGGAAAAAAATCAAAGAAAAGTGTGAGATCAAAATCCCACTTAGAGACATCCTCAAGGCTTGGCAATTGTCCCAATCGTCTCCTGGCAATCTCCACAAGCGAAAGCAACCAAGAGTAGGCATTTTCGAGCCCTCCAATGCAATGTAAGTCGTTCACAGAACCACCATTTTCTTGAATTCGAAAAGCTTCATTCTTGCATCTATAATGAAAAATAATTGCATATTCTTGATCACTATGATGTTTGCAAGCTTTTGCCAATAGCCAATTTCATTTATCTGGACTGAATCGAAATTCACCATAGCTAGGGTTTCGAGTTTGCTTTTAGGGTTTTCGTTTTCAGGTATAATTGGCCTTAATAATGGCTATGGTTGCAATCTGGAGGATGAGACGACCTCAACCATGGTCTTAGAATTCCTTTACATGTCATGTACGAGATTTTGGAATGGACATGACCTGTAGTGACGGCCAGCGTCCGTAGGTATAGGTGTTGCAGACTTTTAGCTACGGAGGGAGGAAGGGGACGATGCGTTGTCACCTACCCATTGGCTTGTTTAAACGAGCGTGCCTTTTTCTTTTTATTTTCCAATAACACTTGTTTATTATATTATATTTAGTTTATATTGTATTAACAAAACAAGTCAAGCAGCGTAGTGGCAAGCATAGCATGGAATTCCCTTCAGGACCTGGGTTCGAATCCCAGGTCCCCCTATTTTCTTCATAATATTTTATTTCAGGTGATCATGTGCACGCTCAAGCCAGGCTTCCACCATGGACACTCACCATCCAGCACGCCAGATGGCCAGATCTGGTGGCCAACATTGAAGGCACACCATATTAATGTTAGATAACTTCAAATGATTTTTGCAAATATTTAAAATTAATTAGAAATAAATAGGTTTTAACATTAATTTAATTATTTTATTTTCTTTCCCAAAAATAAAAAATAAAAACTCCAAAAATATGTCATTTAATATTTTTCATTAATTAATTTATTTAATAATTAATTGAGCATTTAATTTTAGGATTTAATTTCTTTTCTTAAAAATAAAAACAAGAAAAAACATTTTCTTTTAGTTAGGAGGGTCAAAACCCTAATTTTGCATCCGATTTAATTTTGCATCGCGCGCTTTATTTATCCAATTATTGTATCTGCTCCCGGTTTGTAATATTTAATTAGGACATTTACTTTTACCGCATTTACTTTTAAAGGGTTGTTTTTGGCGATGTAAATACCCGACGCCTTGTAATAATTTAGTTTAATTTCCGCTCTTTAATTTCTGCAAATTATACAACTGCTAGATGTTTGGTAATAGGGTTTGCATGACAAGAATGAATGTTTAATCTTAAAACGGTTAGATCACCCTAAACATGTGCAAAGATAAATAATCTGAAATCAACACACTCGCACATGCGCACTCCTAGGGTACATCCCACTTGGTTGCCTTTGTAAACGGTCATTGAGTATAGGTTGTTTTAGAGGTCGTCCTCTTGTCTAGAAGATCATAGTTGCCTCAAAATGGTTGCCTCGGATATTGTTGCCTCGAATAAATGATCTAAGACATTAGGGCTACCACTAAGACGTCCTAACATTGCTTTAGTGACCATATATCCCTCTTTCGAATTGACCCTCAAACTCCAACGACGGTGCTACCTAGTCATTAATAGTAGGATAGCATTGTCTAAAGGAAATTAGCATATAATGATTCCTTTTTCGAGTAGGTAGATTAGTTCTTAGATACTTGCTCATCCAAAACAAAACTTTTTCACACTTACACTCTTTTTACAAACAAGTTTTCAAAAACACTTCATTACACTCTTGAAGACAGAAGCAAGAGTTAAATCGAAGTTAAAACAAAAACTTTTCAAAACCCACAAACACAAAGAAAACAATTTTGAAAATGATGAGCAAGTACCTAAGAGCCCGTAGATAACTACGGATAGAAAGGGTGTTAATACCTTCCATTTCTATAAATCTACCCCCCGTACTCAGAAATATCTCAAAAAAGGAATTTTTCTGTGCTTTTTTCCTTTCCTTGTTGGATAAAATAAAATTCGATGGCGACTCTTGCTTACCGCGGAATTTTGCAAAAACAAACGCAAAGCGCGAACCAGTATTCCGAAAACAGTCAGTTCTTCCACCGTATCACAGAACTGGCGACTCTGCTGGGGAGTTAATAAGTGGGGTGTACCTTAGGAATAGTTCATCATATTGTTTTCAATTGTTTGATTTGTTTGCTTTATTTTGTGGGCTTTGTATCGGAGTTACTATAGATCCTAACCCGGATCTGGGGGATACCTTTTAGGTAAGTAGCAATAGACTGTAAGGGAACTGTACGGCATAGACCGATACGGTTGAAGCAGTAGCTACATTGGTGTGACGCATTAGTTGGTACCGATATCCCTTGTGGAGGAACAAGGAGAGTATGGGGCTGCTAATGGGTCATTAAGCATCAACTAACATTAGAACCTATAATTAACCAACTTGGCCATAGAAAAGTAGCAGTATGCTACACTCATTGAGACCATACTCTCACGATGATTCTGGCCGCAAGAAAAGGTTGCTAAACTGGAATTATGACCGATCGAGGATGGTCAATGATATTGAGAAGCTCTAGAACCCGGTTATTATTACTAGGACAGGTTGAACCAACTAAACTGAAAGAGGGTAATACCTAGACCCCATGCAAGCCTAAACTTAAGGCTGTTTATGTGACTTGTGTACCTTCAAACTTGAACTACTTGCACATTCTTGTTATCTGACAACATGAGTTCCTTGCAGGTTTTGTTTACAGACCTTATCCAATAATTTGGATTTATTGCAGGGTTTACTTACAGAACCTCACACTTTTGCTTAAACGCATAGCATACACATTATAACATCATTCCTTAACATTTCCTTAGCCATTTCAAGGATCTCAAGGGTTTGTGATGCAGGTTATGGTAAATCAAATGTCTAGCAAGGAGCAAAGGGGATTTATTTTCCTCTAGCCAATGTCGTCTAGAGATCAAAACATGATGACTTGATTCAGTGGCTATGACCCACTCGATATGGTGAGCTTGACTCTTGAAGAAGGACTCTTAACGACACGAAGTTTCTTCAAACAAATTCTAACAGTTTCTTGTTTACCCCGCGAGATCTTTGAAAATATTGCATACATATATCATACATATCATTGCATAACAGGTCTCCCAGTACAGGTCTCTCATGTTCTCGCAGTTTATTTCAGCAATGGCTTTCCAACAAGACAACCAAGATCTTCAAACTCAAGAAGCTCAGTTCAGGGACGTACTCCTAAACCTATCCAAGGGGCAGGAAGAGTTGAAAACACTCCTCGTTGGGAACTTGGTCAAGAAAAGTCCTGAAGACAATAAGGACAAACGGCTGAAACAACTGCAAGCTGAGGTAGATGTAATAAGAACCCAAATGCTAGGGCAGATGGCTCTTATCCAAGGCTTAGCCCGGGAACAAGAGGAGTTGAGAACCATTATCAACCAACTTCATCAAGACAGATACAAAAGTATGAAGCAAATAGTCAAGGCCAGGGACCAAGTCATTAATCATCCTCCAAGAAGACAAGGGTTTGGGTTGGTGAAGAATGGCCCTCTCAAGGTTGCTACTACCTCCCGAGTCCAACAACAACCTTGCCATAAATAACGGGTTAATCAGAGGCAGTTTACCAAGCTCAACATGTCGTTGTCCCATGCTTTACAACACCTGTTGAGATGGAATCTGGTGACATTGGTAGGACCTCATCCGAATCCTAAGACTTCTTCACCCAACTACAATCCTGATGCAAGGTGTGCATACCATTCTAACAGCCCGGAGCATGATACTGACGACTGTTGGAAGTTGAAGTACAAAATTCAAAACCTGATTGATGAAGGAGCATTGGAATTCACACAAGATGTTCAGGCTGAGTTCTTCTACCATCCCTCCAAGGCACACCATTTGAAGTGACAAGTCCTGAGACGAGAAGACTTTTTGTTCATTAGAATTTTCAATTTGTAATTTTCTTTTGATTGTTCAGACATTTATTCATGTCAAACTTTGTTACTTTATCAATGCATTTCATATGTCTGTTTTGAATCAATCCATTCGTATTCACTATATTTAAATTTCTTTCCCTTCTGTGATGTTTAACTCTCGATTAAAAAACTCTAAGCCTTTAGAGGGAGGATGACGAAAATGATATCAAAATCTCTACAGTATGCTTTTGAACAGACCCCGCTGACGATGTACATGCGTTGTTTCAAATCCTAAATAGTGGAGTTATAAGGAAGATAATCCCTAGTCAACCCCTTTGAGCCAAAGAAGTTAGAGTTTTTCTTTTCACACAAATTAAAACCCTTAATCACAACCTGAGGCAGGGTAGTTTTCTCAGTTAATTCGAGTGCACAATGAATGGCATCAAAGAGGTCCTTCCAAAATAAAAGATGGTGATGGTTCCTTATAATCGTCAGGACAGGCAGTCATTATCTCTCATAAATAAAAGCCCATTAAGTCAAAACCTATGAAGGAGACTTACAAAACTGGGGCATCCCGCTGACTGTAATCACAAAAGAAACAGTTCAGGCAAAAGACAGGGATAATAAAATCAAAAAGAAAGAGATCCTACAACAAAAATGAGTGCTTGTTCAAAATAAACTGTCAGTATCTGAACCATCACTGGAATATCAGAGCAAAGACTCAAACGGGATCTAAATGCACAATTAGCTGAGTTTAGGATCGAAGAACATCACGAAGAACAGGTGGGTACAAATAAAACTTGAGCCTTTATCCTTTGTTTCTTAAAATGTGAACCAGGCCACGTTATAACCCTTAAAAGTCCTAGCTGAAGCATGGGTTAGTTCGAAAGAATACTGTGATACGGTGGGAGAACTGACTTGAGTTTTGCGTTTGTATTCGCACTTGTTCGGTTTAGCAAGAGTCGCCACCGACTTTTTATTTTATCCTAAAGGAAAGGTTAAAAAGTACAGGAAAAACCTTTTGAGATGTTTCGTGGGTTCGGGGGGTAGATTATGAAAAGTGAAGGTATTAGCACCCTTTTCATCCATGGTTATCCATGGGCTCTTAGTTACTTGTTTTAGATCACTTGCCTTTGATTTTCAATTGCTTGAAATGGTGTGTGTGTGTGTGTGTGTGTTTTGAAAATGTTTTGAAAAAGACGCCTTCGCCTCGGCAACCATTGTAATGACTCGTGTTTGAGTATATACAAAGGTGTGTATCTTTTCGAAAAGATGTTTCAAATGTTTTTTGAAAGTTTGTTTTGAAAGTGTTTGTGGAGTGTGGTTTTGAAAAGTAGGCAAGTGTTTTTGCAAGTTTGATCAAGTAACTAAGAGTTTGTCTACCCCTATTGTACTCAAAGGTTTTTCTTATGTTTTAACCCCTTTTAACATTTTTGTTCCACCATTGTATTTGGTGGACAATCTTGCGTTTAGGATGTTTAACGGGACTGGCGCGGGTCATCGTATGGACCATGAATGCAATGGTGCCAAGTGTCTTTGTCAATTTGCTTGAAGGGACTATGATCATTTTGATAGGCAACTTTCGAAAGCGTCATCGAGGGACTATGATCATTTGAATTGTTTTGCCAAAGAAACTCGACGTGCAAGCATGGCCCATTTTGGAAGGCAACAAGCGGGATTACCCTAGGGGTGCAAGTGTGATTGTGTATTTGATTTCATGTATTTGTCTTGTATTAGGTTATCTAGCGTTCGATTTTATGTACATACAAACCCTAGGTCTAACCATGGTATATTTGAAAGCGATAAATTGCGGTAATTTAAAGTCTACGCTATTACAAATAAGTATCCGGGAGTGGGGGTACAAATTTACAAATGGGGATGAGACTTAATAGGAGAATGGTGTCCAAATATTTACAACCAAATCGAATTGCAATCTCAAACGTAATATGTAATGTATAGCAATGTACAAAGAATAAAGGCAATGTAAAATGTGTCAATGTATTTGTGTAAGTGTATGATTATTTACAAGTGGTAAATGTATTTATTAAATATTGTTAACTTAATGAAAAATTAAGTGTTTGTTATATATTTTGTGTTTTTTATCTTGTATTTTGTTAATGTATTGTTATCATGTTTTGTATTTTTGTTTAAGTATTTTTCATCCCTCTTTGTGAACCGGGAGAAATCTCGTGATTTGCAGAGAGGGCAAACTGATTCCGGCCAATTGCTTTTAATGATGAACCCAATTTTTATCTGTCTGCTTTTAATTATTTTATCTGCTTTGACTTTTCTTTCTTTTCTTTGTTTTGCAGATAAACATCAAATGGAGCAAAAGAGGAGGGGCCATAGAAGATGAAGATTTAGGAATTTTCTTAGGATGTATCTTTATTTTACTTTGAATTATTGTAAAATTATTAATGTAAACCTCTGTAAATAAATTTACAGTGTACAAATAATAACTGTAACAAATAATTTAAAGATGAATAAAAATCCAAATTTGTCAGATATATCTTTCATCTCAGCTGTCTGTTTAATCATTTGAATTTCTTAAATTAAAACAATTGAACGTAAATCCAATTATTCTGACTTAGAAAAATAAATAATTAATAAACGTCCAGCGTTCCGAATAATCCAAAACATTGCGCAGTTAATCTCAACAAATGTCCATATTCCTTTTCCTTTACTGATTGAGTCCAAACACTGCTAATTCTCAATCAACAGCCTCAGTCCATATCTCAGAGCAAATTGAAAAGCACTGATAGAATTAATTCTTTCTGCGCGCACAAAACCCTGATTCTTGTTTAAATGTCAAAGAAGCGTCTGCCTGATCAAAATCTGAGCCAACTCAAACAAACCTTAGCAATCTGCCTGAACTGCTTTAAAAAATCAGTGAAAACCCTAATTTTGTCTAACTGATAAGAAAAGTCTGTTTGACTGATTCTTACGCCAATCTGAAAAAATCAGGAAAAGCCCGAAGCTGTGATTTCTTGTGGAAAAATACGAGGGCAAATTTTGGGGTACAACAGTTGCCCCTGTTCAATCTTCTTGAACCTGAAGAGTTAGATTGGCAAGTTTAACTTTCGCGACTCGAGGGTAAAAGGAGATTGGACACTAGAGTGCCCAGAAAATTTGCACTCGGTGATGTGATGGTGGAGGGAATGGGCTTACAGATGCCATTTGGTGATGGGCTTAGAGATGCCATCTGGAAATGTGACAGAATCTTGTCGGGGGATGGGCTTAAAGATTCCATTTGGAAATTACTGGTAGGAGGATGGGCTTATAGATGCCATCTGAAAATGTTGAATTGTATGTCATTGGTGAGTGGACGAGTATCAGAAAGGCATCCATGTTTTGGAACATCTCTGAACTGGGGGTCTGAACAAGAAATAGATTGACATCCATGTTTGGAGAATCCGTAAACTTTTTTCAGGAGTTGGAGTTGAATAAGCAATAGAGTAGCATCCATTGTTGGGAAGAATCCGTAAACTGTTTTCAAAAGTTGCATCTGAACAAGTGATAGATTAACATCCGTTGTTGGGAAGAATCCGTAAACTGTTTTCAGAAGTCTTGAAGTGGAGAAGAAACCGGTGTAGGGTTTCCTGATGATGAGTCTGTGTAAAACTGCATCTGGATGAATCTGGAATAAGTATCAGAATGTCGCCGTGTTTGGGTCACATCTGAACTATTTCTGGATGAATCTCGGAAGATGATGATTTTTGTCTATTGACTGATCTTTTCCTGAAAAGGTAAAGAGTTAGTTGTATGCAATGTCATGATGCGTGATGCAATGTGTGTTACATCAATGTTGATGATATGAATGTGATGAATGCGCAGGTAAGCTGATGAGCTGTCTTGCTGAGGATAGATGAATCCTGGATGGCTGGAGATAAAAGCATCTTGACTGCTGCTGGGGAGGGCAAGAATCTTTTGATTGCTGCAGATGAGAAGTCCTGGGACCACTGTTGGGGGGTCAGGAGCTTGGGTTGTATGCCAATCTACTGGGGGATTCCTGTCTTGAGGTGATCTTCACTGAAGAATATTCGAATACTCTGTGAGGAACTGAGAATGAGAGTCTTCACTCTGCTTGGAGATTGATAGTTAGAAGTTTTAGCTCCGCTGGGGATTGACAGTTTTGGCTCCACTGGGGATTTTGAATCTTGACTCTGAGGGGAATTAGATTCTGTGAGGCTCTCTGGCTGGGGATTCCAAGAATCTTGAGAGTTTGAGAAGGAACCGGTGTAGGGTTTCCTGATGATGAGTCCGTGTAAAACTACATCTGGAGTTGAGAAAGAACCTGTGTAGGGTTTCTTCATGATGAGTCCGTGTAAAACTGTATCTGAGGTTGAGAAGGAACCGGAGTAGGGTTTCCTGATGATGAGTCCGTGTAAAACTGCATCTGGTTTTGAGAAGGAACCGGTGTAGGGTTTCCTGATGATGAGTCCGTGTAAAACTGCATCTGGTTTTGAGAAGGAACCGGTGTAGGGTTGCTTCATGATGAGTCCGTGTAAAACTGCATCTGGAGTTGAGAAGGAACCTGTGTAGGGTTGCTTCATGATGAGTCCGTGTAAAACTGCATCTGAGGTTGAGAAGGAACCGGAGTAGGGTTTCTTGATGATGAGTCCGTGTAAAACTGCATCTGGTTTTGAGAAGGAACCGGTGTAGGGTTTCTTGATGATGAGTCCATGTAAAACTGCATCTGGTTTTGAGAAGGAACTGGTGTAGGGTTGCTTCATGATGAGTCCGTGTAAAACTGCATCTAGTTTTTGAGAAGGAACCGGAGTAGGGTTGCTTCATGATGAGTCCGTGTAAAACTGCATCTTGGATTTGAGAAGGAACCGGTGTAGGGTTGCTTCATGATGAGTCCGTGTAAAACTGCATCTTCCAATAGGTGATGAAGGAATTGTTGAACACTTTTGACATTCGAATGCCCCAAGTGATGGTGAGGGAGACTTGCCCCAGGTTAATCTGCAATTGAGAGATTTTGTTGAAATCTTGACTGGACTGCCCCAGGTTAACTAAACTTTGAACGATCTGTTGAAACCTTGACCGGACTGCCCCAGGTTAATTGGATGGTGACATGTCATGCCCCTTGTTGATAGGAGATTTTTGTAATGGAAGTGTCATCCTTTTGAAGTGATTTTACTCACTGAGAGAGTTTTCGTTCCTCCGAAAATTCGCTGTATGAATTTCTTTGCTGTCAAACAAATAGTCAAATGCAAACAGTGATATTCAAGCAATGCAAAGTTTATGTTTGTCTCGAAGTTTTGAAAAATGCGTTTTTTAGCAGAAAACTTTTTATAAGACAAGTCAACACAAGATTTAGAGCAACGCCTTACAGGAGTCAGGATACCTTTTGTAACAGTATGCTTTCGAGCTAACCCATGCTTCAATTAGGACTTTTGAAGGGTTGTAACGTGGCTTGGTTCACGGTTTTAAGAAACAAAGGATAAAGGCTCAAAGTGTATTTGTACCCACCCGCTCTTCGTGATGTTCTCCAATCCTAAGCTCAGTTAATTGTGCGTCGAACTCCATTCGAGTTTGGAACGACCTTTGGGTGATGGTTCACCAATTGAATTTAGGAGGCAGTCATCATCTCCTTTTTCTTTTGCAACATTTTTCATGTCGTTGAGGATTTGTAATGAACTCTCTATTTTGATTTTGATTTGTTATCCCTAACTTTTGCCTGACTGTCTCTGTTTTCGAGATCACAGTCAGCGGGATGCCCCAGCTTTCTTAAGCCTCCTTTACAGGTTTTGGCTCAGTGGGCTTTTCTCTTTTGAGAGATTGACTGCCTAGGTGATAGGGAACCATCACTGTCTTTTGATTCCAAAGGAATGCTTTTGATGTTGATGTCGTTCGTTGTGTTACGAATTGAGAGTTTGCGACTTCAATGCGCACCTTTTTGAATTAAATGAGATACTACCCTGCCCCAGGTTTATATCAAAGGTTTTGATTTGTTTAGAACAGAAAACTCCTACTTCTTTGGCTCGAAGGGGTTGACTAGGGATTATCTTCCTTATAACTCCAGTGTTTGGGAATTGAAAGAAATGTCTGTACATCGTCAGTGAGGTCTGTTCAAAAGCATATTGTATGAGATTATGGTATTGTTTCGTCATCCTCCCTCTAAAGGCTTGCAGCTTTTTATCAAGAGTTAAATGTCAAAAAGAAAGCATAAGAGTAATGAAAGCGAATGTATGAATTCAAGACAAACATATGCAATGCATTAATGAAACAGAGTTTGACATTAAAAGATAATTGTTTGAATAACAAAAGATTACAACTTTGAAAATTCAAAATGAAACAAACACAATCTCAGTGAGCTGGCATAGGAGCAGTGATCATGCTGAGGCCTCTGGAGGACCAAACTCAATCTCCTTGGCATCAATCAAATTCTGAATTTTGTACTTCAATGCCCAACAGTCGTTAGTGTCATGCCCGGGACTGTCAGAATGATAAGCACATGTTACATTAGGATTGTAGTTAGGAGATGAAGTCTTGGGGTTTGGATGAGGCCCTATCAATGCAATCAGATTCATCCTCAACAAGTGTTGCAGTGCTTGAGACAGCGGCATGTTGATGTTGGTGAACTATCTCTTAGGCTCGTCTGGCCTTCGTTGACTTCCCTTTGGCTGTTGTCGGCGTGACGTAGAACCAGAGATCAGGACTGCCCCTGCATGTTGATCATGACGAACCTTTTGACTGTTCACAGCATTGGACTCTTTCTTTCCGTTGTAGGGAATTATCTGAGTATCCGAGGATGTAATTCCTTGGATCTTTCCACTTTTGATGCCCGCTTCGACCCTTTCGCCGGTCAGTATTAGCTTGGTGAACCCGGCTGAGGAGCTTCCAATTAAGTGATTGAAGAAAATCCATGTCAAAGTTCCCATGAAGATGTCAATCAACTCTCTGTCAGTTAAAGGGGGTTGCACCCTACCAGCCAGATCTCTCCATTTTTGAGCGTATCCTTTGAAGCTCTCGTCAGAACCCATGGTCATGTTCTGCAATTGCACACGAGTTGGTGCGAGATCAGCATTGTACTGATATTGTTTGTAAAAGGCAGTAGCCAGGTCCCCCCAGGTGTGGATGCGAGAACTCTCCAATTGATAGAACCACTCGAGTTGAGTCCCTACCAGGCTTTCTTGGAAGAAATGGATCCAAAGCTTTGGATCAGCTGTGTATGGTTGAATCTTGCGGACATAAGATCTTAGATGCATCTGAGGGCAAGAGACTCCATCGTACAGAGCAAAGGTAGGGACTTTGAACTTTTGCGGGATGACCAATCCAGGAACTAAACCCAAGTCTCCTAAGTCCAAGCCAGGTACTTGTTGAATCTCCATAGCATTGAGGCGATCCTCCAACTCTTTATACTTGTCATCAGCGAGAGGGTATTGTTCCTCGGAGTAGTCAGCTTTCTCTTCATCAATCTCCACATTGTGGTCTTCTTCAAGACTATCCCCTGTGTTGGGTGGAGTTGCAAGGTCTTGGGCTTTAGGTCTTCTCCTCAAGTTCAGGATGCCCGCTGATTTCTTGGACTTCTTCTTCTTGTCTTTGAGAAGGAGGGCTGTCAGATCCTCTTGCCCTTTACCCATAGCCAGAAGCATTTGCTGGAATTGAGCGTTTTGAGCTTGGAGATCTTTCACCGTTTGTTCCATATCCATCTTACTGAAATAAACAGTAGGAAGAATAAGGAAACCTGAAAAGTAGAAACCTGCTATGAAATGATATGTATGATATATATGCAATGTTTTCAAGGATCTCTTGGGGTAAACACAAGAGAATGTTAGAGGTTGAACTTCGATCTTTGATTTGGAGATCTTTGCCCCGGTGGATGTCTTTCCACAAGAATCAAGCTCACCATGTCAAGTGGGTCATAGCCCCTGATTCAAGTTGTTGCACTTGATCTTTGATGGCATTTGTTTAGAGGAGAAAACCTCTTGCCCCTTGGTAGACGTCTGGTTCAACGTAACCCTGCATCAAAAGAACCCTCGAGATCCTTGAAATGGTTATTGAAAAGTGCTATGGTATGATGTTATGATGTTATGTACATGTATGCGAAAGCAAGTAAGTGTATATACAGGCAATCATATTCACACAAAGCAAACAAGTCCTTAGGTTTAGGCTTGCATGGGGTTGTAGGTAAGTACCCTCTTGAAGTTAGTTGGCTCATCCTGTCCTAGAAATAGAAACCGGGTTCTAAGGAGCTCAATATCATTGGATTGTTTTCTGTGTTCATTGTTTTGGTTTAGCCACTTAACTGGCGACCAAAATATTCCAAGAAAACAACCCTCAATGAGTGTAGTATCGAGTATCTACCAACTTCGGACTGCACCAAAGTCGGTCATCTCACTACCCCTAAGAAGGCTAAGATGGTCAATTAAGGTTCTAAGAGTTCGTTAGTGCTTCACGACATCACTCAGCGGCCCCGTACTCTCCTTGATTGAACTCAAGGGTTACCGGTACTCACAAATATCTCACACTAACATAGCTTACTGCTTCAACCGTGTCGGTATACCCCGCACAGTTCCCTCACAGTTTTTTTTGCTATTTACCTAAAAAGGTGCCCCAAATCCGGGTGTAGGATTTACAACAAACCCAAACAAAGACCCAAAAAAGTAAAGCAATCAAAGAAAACAAAGCAAGAATGTAAAGGTGATCTAAACCCTAAGGTAACCCCACTTTTAGAAATTCCCCAACAGAGTCGCCAGTTCTGTGATACGGTGGGAGAACTGACTTGAGTTTTGCGTTTGTATTCGCACTTGTTCGGTTTAGCAAGAGTCGCCACCGACTTTTTATTTTATCCTAAAGGAAAGGTTAAAAAGTACAGGAAAAACCTTTTGAGATGTTTCGTGGGTTCGGGGGGTAGATTATGAAAAGGGAAGGTATTAGCACCCTTTTCATCCATGGTTATCCATGGGCTCTTAGTTACTTGTTTTAGATCACTTGCCTTTGATTTTCAATTGCTTGAAATGGTGTGTGTGTGTGTGTGTGTGTGTGTGTGTTTTGAAAATGTTTTGAAAAAGACGCCTTCGCCTCGGCAACCATTGTAATGACTCGTGTTTGAGTATATACAAAGGTGTGTATCTTTTCGAAAAGATGTTTCAAATGTTTTTTGAAAGTTTGTTTTGAAAGTGTTTGTGGAGTGTGGTTTTGAAAAGTAGGCAAGTGTTTTTGCAAGTTTGATCAAGTAACTAAGAGTTTGTCTACCCCTATTGTACTCAAAGGTTTTTCTTATGTTTTAACCCCTTTTAACATTTTTGTTCCACCATTGTATTTGGTGGACAATCTTGCGTTTAGGATGTTTAACGGGACTGGCGCGGGTCATCGTATGGACCATGAATGCAATGGTGCCAAGTGTCTTTGGCAATTTGCTTGAAGGGACTATGATCATTTTGATAGGCAACTTTCGAAAGCGTCATCGAGGGACTATGATCATTTGAATTATTTTGCCAAAGAAACTCGACGTGCAAGCATGGCCCATTTTGGAAGACAACAAGCGGGATTACCATAGGGGTGCAAGTGTGATTGTGTATTTGATTTCATGTATTTGTCTTGTATTAGGTTATCTAGCGTTCGATTTTATGTACATACAAACCCTAGGTCTAACCATGGTATATTTGAAAGCGATAAATTGCGGGAATTTAAAGTCTACGCTATTACAAATAAGTATCCGGGAGTGGGGGTACAAATTTACAAATGGGGATGAGACTTAATAGGAGAATGGTGTCCAAATATTTACAACCAAATCGAATTGCAATCTCAAACGTAATATGTAATGTATAGCAATGTACAAAGAATAAAGGCAATGTAAAATGTGTCAATGTATTTGTGTAAGTGTATGATTATTTACAAGTGGTAAATGTATTTATTAAATATTGTTAACTTAATGAAAAATTAAGTGTTTGTTATATATTTTGTATTTTTTATCTTGTATTTTGTTAATGTATTGTTATCATGTTTTGTATTTTTGTTTAAGTATTTTTCATCCCTCTTTGTGAACCGGGAGAAATCTCGTGATTTGCAGAGAGGGCAAACTGATTCCGGCCAATTGCTTTTAATGATGAACCCAATTTTTATCTGTCTGCTTTTAATTATTTTATCTGCTTTGACTTTTCTTTCTTTTCTTTGTTTTGCAGATAAACATCAAATGGAGCAAAAGAGGAGGGGCCGTAGAAGATGAAGATTTAGGAATTTTCTTAGGATGTATCTTTATTTTACTTTGAATTATTGTAAAATTATTAATGTAAACCTCTGTAAATAAATTTAGAGTGTACAAATAATAACTGTAACAAATAATTTAAAGATGAATAAAAATCCAAATTTGTCAGATATATCTTTCATCTCAGTTGTCTGTTTAATCATTTGAATTTCTTAAATTAAAATAATTGAACGTAAATCCAATTATTCTGACTTAGAAAAATAAATAATTAATAAACGTCCAGCGTTCCGAATAATCCAAAACATTGCGCAGTTAATCTCAACAAATGTCCATATTCCTTTGCCTTTGCTGATTGAGTCCAAACACTGCTAATTCTCAATCAACAGCCTCAGTCCATATCTCAGAGCAAATTGAAAAGCACTGATAGAATTAATTCTTTCTGCGCGCACAAAACCCTGATTCTTGTTTAAATGTCAAAGAAGCGTCTGCCTGATCAAAATCTGAGCCAACTCAAACAAACCTTAGCAATCTGCCTGAACTGCTTTAAAAAATCAGTGAAAACCCTAATTTTGTCTGACTGATAAGAAAAGTCTGTTTGACTGATTCTTACGCCAATCTGAAAAAATCAGGAAAAGCCCGAAGCTGTGATTTCTTGTGGAAAAATACGAGGGCTAATTTTTGGGTACAACACA
Organism: Vicia faba; assembly: GCA_948472305.1. Lineage (NCBI taxonomy): Eukaryota > Viridiplantae > Streptophyta > Magnoliopsida > Fabales > Fabaceae > Vicia > Vicia faba. The sequence goes on along the minus strand of OX451736.1, from coordinate 605,228,929 downwards.
TACTATTACAAAAGGTATCCTGACTCCTGTAGGGCTTGCTGTAAATCCTGAGTTGACGTCACATTTTACAAAATTTTCCTATCTTACTGAAAAAATGCATTTTCAAAAACTTCAAGACAGACATAAGCTTTGCATTCTTAAAATAATATTGTTTGCATATGACTATTTGTTCAAACAGCAGAGAAATTCGCACGACGAATATCTAGTGAACCAAAAAAACCTTCTCAATAAAAAAGACCACCTCAAGTGGAAAAACACTTCCAACCAAGGTGCACGTCATGATCATTGTCCATCATCTGGGGCAGTTAAGTCAAGATTCAAGGAATCTCTCAAAGATGCCAAATAGCCCGGGGCAAATCTCAATCTGAATCGCTTAGGGCATTGGACATAAATTCCAGCAACGAATCTTGCATGATCAAACAAACATCTTCTGGTAGTATGGAAACACAGCACTACCAACAGTGACACCTCCCTACACCCTGAGAGCGTTGACATAGTCAAAAAAGTACTACGCATAATCAAAGACCCGCTAGGTCGACTGGCCTAGGCAAAAATAAGGACTTCCCGGCGAACCAAAAGGGTTCGGGCAAAAATTAGGGATAAAAAAGGAAAAAATCTGTGCACCCAGCAAATCGAAAACCTGAAAAGGCGGCTTGGGCAAAAAAGGGTATCCCGGTGGACTGAAAATCTGAAAAGACAGTCCAGGCAAAAGTTAGGGATTAAAGCGTACGACTATGTCTTGTCATCTCATCACTTGCCTACCAGAAGAAGATTTGTCATTTCAATCGGCAATTACCAAGAACCTCATAGGTTGGAATAATACTTGATCCATAAGGCCTCCGCAGGCACCTTCTCCCGCGGATATAGGGGCAGAAAAGTCTCAATGAAAAGTCATTGTCATATCCTCAGCTCGCGTCCCAGTAACATCTACACTCCCCGTAGAGTAAGAAAAAGACAGTAATGTTAACTCTCCCCAACTGAGGCTCGCAATCGCGAATGAGTCGGAAATATTCTCCCCAAGCAGAGTTTATCTACCATTAGCACTAAAAAGTCTTATCATCCCCAGCGGAGTATAAAAAAAATATCCCCAGTGGAGTTTGAAGAATTAACCCCAGTGGACTTTGGAGAATTATCCCCAGTAGAGTCTAAAAGATTGTTCCCAGTGAAGTCGCAACTGGAAAATCATCCCCAGCGGAGTTCATTCCTTTCACAGATAGAAATTCAATCCCCAACAGGGTTCACTGTCACCAGCAACAGTAATTCATCCCCAGCTGAATTTATCAGCGGAATCCTCTAACAGAGCATCTCTTCCCCACGGAGTCATTCTCTCGTCAGTTTATTCCCCAGCGGAGTTATCCTCTCCTGCAGGTTTATTCTCACAATCATCTTCATCCACCATCCCCAGCGGAAATGAAGGATTCAACTCTTTTTCTCCAGCAGCTATCCGGGATTTATTTTCCTCGGCTACAAACATCACATTTTCATACATCATGACACATGCATATACGCATCATACAATCACGATCTCATTTATTTTGAGAACATCATTGCTTGATACATATCATGCATTACATACAGCTAACCTTTACCTTTCAGGAAAGATACAATCAGATTCTCACAACATTCAAGCTATGAAGCTTGTTCCTAGTTGAATTACGGACGAGTTCCTAAAATCTCAGCAAAGATGTTTCCTCAGTTGAATTACGGAAGAGTTCCTAAATCTCAGCAGAGATGTTTCCTCAGTTGAATTACGGGTGAGCTCTTAAATCTCAATAAAGTAGTTGAATTACGGACAAGTTCCTAAATCTCAGCAAAGTAGTTGAATTACGGACAAGTTCCTAAATCTCAGCAAAGTGGTTGAATTACGGACGAGTTCCTAAATCTCGACAGATATATTACCTCAGTTGAATTACGGACAAACTCCTAAATCTCAGCGAAGATATTACCTCAGTTGAATTACGGACGATTTCCTAAATCTCAGCAGAGTTGTTTCCTCAGTTGAATTACGGACGAGTTCCTAAATCTCGACAGATATTTCCTCAGTTGAATTACGGACGAGCTCCTAAATCTCGACAAAAATGCTTCCTCAATTGAATTACGGACGAGCTTCCTAAATCTCAGTAGAGATGTTTTCTCAGTTGAATTATGGACGAGTTCCTAAATCTCAGCAAAGATGTTTTCTCAGTTGAATTACGGACAAGTTCCTAAATCTCAGCAAAGTAGTTGAATTACAGACAAGTTCCTAAATCTCAACAAAGTGGTTGAATTACAGAAGAGCTCCTAAATCTTGACAGATATGTTCCTCAGTTGAATTACGGACGGGTTCCTAAATCTCAGCAGAGATATTTCCTCAGTCGAATTACGGACGAGTTCCTAAATCTCGACAGATATATTACCTCAGTTGAATTACGGACGAGTTCCTAAATCTCGACAGAGCTTTTACCTCAGTTGAACTACGGACGAGCTCCTAAGTCTCAGCAAAAATATCTCCTCAGTTGAGTACGAACGATCGAAGTTCCTAAATATCAGCAGAGATGACTCCTCAGTTGAGTACGGACGACCAAAGTTCCTAAATATCAACAAAGACGACTCACCAGTAGAATAACGGACAAAGAAGCTCCTAAAATTCTACTTCTCTCAACAGAGATCAGACTTCCACCCAGCGGAATTTTCCTCAACAACAGGTATACAAGCTCTCGCTAAGGAATCTCTTATGCGATCGACACCCCTTCAGATGGAATCTTTAAGCCCATCCCCTCGTCAGCAATTTCCAAATGGCATCTGTAAGCCCATTCCCGACATCACAAGACAATTACCACTTCATGCGAGTGCAAATTTCTGGGCACTCTAGTGTTCAATCTTCTTCCACCTTCGGATCACGAAAGGCGCGAAAGCCAATCTATATCCTCAGGTTTAAGAAAATTGAACAGGGGCAGCTGTTGTACCCCAAAATTTACCCTCCCATTTTTCTCAAAACATTTCAAGAAAGATCCCCAAGTTCAAAATATGCACTCACAAGAAGTTATGAATTTTGACATTATAGGTCATTTTGAAAAGTCAACAAAAACACCTTTTTTGTCAAAGCTTCATACATGAGCATGGAATATCAAAATGAGATCATACAAAAAGGGTTTATTAGAGGACATCTCAAGCTTTCTAAAAAGTCCAATAACACCTCCAAAGAGTCAAAATTGAGGAAGTTATGCATTGTTGAAGTTGACCTTTTTTGCAAAATTACCAAAAGTCAACTATCCCCAAAACTTCAAATTTTGCCAAATGGGCCCATTCTTTTTCACTTGTTTTGAGTTGGCATTACAGCCCATGCTCTCTAGCCTTGGCCATGTGTCCATATCATATTTTTATTATTTAATTTGGTTTTTATTTGAATTATTCTAAATTAAATCAAATAAAATCCAAAAGCATTGATAACAAGGATTTTGTGATTGTTTCAGGCTCTAATTATAGCTAGCAAGGCAATCAAAATCGTATCAAGGCAATTGTGTACAAGGAGATTGGATTTAGGCCAAATTTGGAAGGTTGTTAAAGGGAATCAAATCAAATATCCAAGGCATTGATGGAGAGGGATTTGGACTGAATTTGCAACCCTAATGCATTGTACAATACATAAGGAGGCAAGGCATATCAAAATAAAGGTTGGAGATCAAGCATAGAGAGCAAACAAAATCTGAAAAAATCAAAGAAAAGTGTGAGATCAAAATCCCACTTAGAGACATCCTCAAGGCTTGGCAATTGTCCCAATCGTCTCCTGGCAATCTCCACAAGCGAAAGAAACCAAGAGCAGGCGTTTTCGAGCCCTCCAGTGCACTGTAAGTCGTTCACGGAACCACCATTATCTTGAATTCGAAAAGCTTCATTCTTGCATCTATAATGAAAAATAATTGCATATTCTTGATCACTATGATGTTTGCAAGCTTTTGCCAATAGCCAATTTCATTTATCTGGACTGAATCGAAATTCACCATAGCTAGGGTTTCGAGTTTGCTTTTAGGGTTTTCGTTTTCAGGTACAATTGGCCTTAATAATGGCTATGGTTGCAATCAGGAGGATGAGACGACCTCAACCATGGTCTTAGAATTCATTTACATGGCCTGTACGAGATTTTGGAATGGACATGACCTGTAGTGACGGCCAGCGTCCGTAGGTATAGGTGTTGCAGACTTTTAGCTACGGAGGGAGGAAGGGGACGATGAGTTGTCACCCACCCGTTGGCTTGTTTAAACGAGCGTGCCTTTTTCTTTTTATTTTCCAATAACGCTTGTTTTCTTATATTATATTTAGTTTATATTGTATTAACAAAACAAGTCAAGCAACGTAGTGGCAAGCATAGCATGGAATTCCCTTCAGGACCTGGGTTCGAATCCCAGGTCCCCCTATTTTCTTCATAATATTTTATTTCAGGTGATCATGTGCACGCTCAAACCAGGCTTCCACCATGGACACTCACCATCCAGCACGCCAGATGGCCAGATGGCCAGATCTGGTGGCCAACATTGAAGGCACACCATAGGCCAAGTCAACGCCAACGCATGGGATCAGAAAAAGTCAATATGGACCAGCATCAATTGGCCAGAATAATTGCTATTCACACCTCAAAATCAGGCCCATTCTCTACTTTTTTTATATTTTGTTTGTTTTATTTAATTATTTTATTTTGTTTAATTTAATCACTAACCAATAAATTAATTTCTTTTTTATCAAAAAATCACAAAAATATTTTTTACCCAATTAAATTTCAGAATTTTATTTTTATTAATAAATATTAATTAATTTAATTAGGATATTAATGTTAGATAACTTCAAATGATTTTTGCAAATATTTAAAATTAATTAGAAATAAATAGGTTTTAACATTTATTTAATTATTTTATTTTCTTTCCCAAAAATAACAAAAACTCCAAAAATATGTCATTTAATATTTTTCATTAATTAATTTATTTAATAATTAATTGAGCATTTAATTTTAGGATTTAATTTCTTTTCTTAAAAATAAAAACAAGAAAAAACATTTTCTTTTAGTTATGAGGGTCAAAACCCTAATTTCGCATCCGATTTAATTTCGCATCGCGCGCTTTATTTATCCAATTATTGTATCTGCTCCCGGTTTGTAATATTTAATTAGGACATTTACTTTTACCGCATTTACTTTTAAAGGGTTGTTTTTGGCAATGTAAATACCTGACGCCTTGTAATAATTTAGTTTAATTTCCGCTCTTTAATTTCTGCAAATTATACAACTGCTAGATGTTTAGTAATAGGGTTTGCATGACAAGAATGAATGTTTAATCTTAAAACGGTTAGATCACCCTAAACATGTGCAAAGATAAATAATCTAAAATCAACACACTCGCACATGCGCACTCCTAGGATACATCCCAATTGGTTGCCTTTGTAAACGGTCATTGAGTATAGGTTGTTTTAGAGGTCGTCCTCTTGTCTAGAAGATCATAGTTGCCTCAAAATGGTTGCCTCGGATATTGTTGCCTCGAATAAATGATCTAAGACATTAGGGCTACCACTAAGACGTCCTAACATTGCTTTAGTGACTGTATGTCCCTCTTTCGAATTGACCCTCAAACTCCAACGACGGTGCTACCTAGTCATTAATAGTAGGATAGCATTGTCTAAAGGAAATTAGCATAGAACGATTCCTTTTTCGAGTAGGTAGATTAGTTCTTAGATACTTGCTCATCCAAAACAAAACTTTTCACACTTACACTCTTTTTACTAACAAGTTTTCAAAAACACTTCATTACACTCTTGAAGATAGAAGCAAGAGTTAAATCAAAGTTAAAACAAAAAAATTTCAAAACCCACAAACACAAAGAAAACAATTTTGAAAATGATGAGCAAGTACCTAAGAGCCCGTAGATAACTACGGATAGAAAGGGTGCTAATACCTTCCCTTTCTATAAATTTACCCCCCGTACTCAGAAATATCTCGAAAAAGGAATTTTTCTGTGCTTTTTTCCTTTCCTTGTTGGATAAAATAAAAGTTGGTGGCGACTCTTGCTTACCGCGACATTTTGCGAAAACAAACGTAAAACGCGAACCAGCATTCCGAAAACAGTCAGTTCTTCCACCGTATCACACGCAAGATATTATGTATCGATACATATAAGTTCAAAAATGTTTTCCAGGAGCATCAGAATGTTTTGTATCGATACATGAGGTTTTGTGTTGATGCATACAAGTTCAAGAATGTATTACAAAGACATCAAAGTGTTATATGTCGATGCATGAGGTTTTGTGTCAATGCATACAAGTATTACAGGGGCATCAAAATGTTATGTGTTGATGCATGAAATTATGTATCGATGCATGCAGTTTTTAAGTTTGCATTCCAGGGTCATCAAAGAGTTATGTATGGATGAATAAGCTTTTGTATCGATGCATAATAGTTTTAAAATAGCATTCCAGGGACTTCAGAAAGTTATGTATCGATACAAAACTTGTTGTGTCGACTCATAATGATGCATTATGAGTGAAATACATTTTTGGCTTATTTAAACATGTTATATTGTATTTTTATAGTGCACACATGTATTTAGTGTTTCACATATATATTTGCAATCATTCAAAAATCAATTTATGAAGGTGTTACTCACAAACTCCCCCTTTTTGATGATGGCAAATATCTGATGATGTGTGGTGATATAGTGTGGATGAAATAAGCTTGCTCCCCCTGAGTTTGTGCATCTTCTTCCTAACACAATCACAATCTTCACTAACACACTCTTCTTCTCCCCCTTTGACCACATCAAAAAGAGAATAAGCAATATTTTCAGGAATCGTAGCACATAAGAAAATTGGTATACAATTTCAGCAAATAATTGACTTGGCATTCACACAGAATGTCAGGCATAAAGTTATCAATAAGTGAGTAAATAGTAGAGTAAACATAAAGTAATCACGTTAAAAGTAATGAATTGGCATATAAAAGTTAGATTACATAAGCACGATAGAATGTTTGAAAGAGACATTAATACAACCACTTGTTTTGATATAAATTTCAGTTTTTCAGCAGTTTCTTGTTAACAAGGGGATATGGTACCAAATTTCACAAAAAAAATGACTTATCTGAAGAGTGTTATGCATGCCTAATGATGTGATGTAAATTGCATATGTAAAATTCAAACAATTTATGTAAAAGAGATATATGAAGACATTATCAGTGTAACATTTAGATCAACTTATAGGTGATTGAGGGTGAAGATAGGAAGGATATTACCTCGTTTGATTAGATAAGTGGACACATATTCTAAAGCTGAAAAGCACATCTTAACAGTATGGTGAGATATGGATATATTTCAATTACATATATGCTTAGGACATCACGTAAGAGAGATCTAAAATCCCTAGCTCACAGTGGATGTTGAAGAAGAGGTCCGTTGCAAGTGGTTTTGTAAAGATGTCAGCAAGTTGATTTTTAGTATCAACATGCTCAAACGTAACATCCTCCTTTTCAACATGATCGCGAAGAAAGTGATGTCTAATCTCTATGTGTTTAGTGCGTGAGTGTAAAACTGGATTCTTAGTGAGATTTACAGCACGTGTGTTGTCACATTTTATTGGAATACGTTTTAATTGAATATCGTAGTCTTGTAATTGTTGCTTCAGCCATAAGATATGAGCACAACAACTATCGGTTGTAACGTATTCAGCTTCAGCAGTTGCCAAAGCGATAGAAACTTGATTTTTGCTATGCCAACTTATTAGAGAGTTTGAAAACAAGTGACATGTTCCACTAGTGCTTTTCCTATCTGATTTGCAGCCAGCAAAATCAGAATCGGAGTAACCTACTAAACTGCAATTGCTTCCCTTGGAATACCATAGCCCATACTTAGGTGTATTATTAAGATACCTAAGTATACACTTGAAAGCTTTCAAGTGGGATTCCTTAGGATCCGATTGATATCGTGCACACATGCAAACACTAAACATGATGTTAGGCCTAGATGTTGTAAGATACAAGAGTGATCCGATCATAACTCTATATTTCTTGACATCAACACTCTTACCATGTTCATCCTTGTCTAAATTTCTGTTGTTAGGCATGGGAGTGTCAATTGGTTTAGAGTTGTTCATCCCAAATCGTTTAAGCAACTCTTGGCAATATTTTGTTTGACATATAATTGTGCCTTCATTGAGCTGCTTTATTTGGAGACCAAGAAAGTAGTTTAACTCCCCTATGAGACTCATCTCAAATTCACCCTACATGACTTTGGAAAATTCCTTGACCAAGTGTAGATTAGTTGAACCAAAAATAATGTCATCTACGTATATTTGAACTAAAAGGATGTGCTTTCCTTTACGTTTAATGAAAAGAGTGGTGTCCACTTAACCTCTTGAATAACCATGATCAAGTAGAAATTTACTAAGTCTCTCATACCAGACCCGAGGAGCCTGTTTAAGACCGTATAAAGCTCGTTTTAATTTAAAGACATGATCTGGATATTCGTTATTTTCAAAACCAGGAGGTTGTGAGACATACACTTCTTCATTTATGACTCCGTTAAGAAAGGCACTCTTTACATCCATTTGATAAAGCTTAAAATCTTTTGCACACGCATAAGCGATCAAAAGACGTATAGCCTCAAGGCGAGCAACTGGAGCATAAGTCTCCTCATAATCAATGCCCTCCTCTTGGTTATACCCTTGTGCTACCAAGCGTGTTTTATTGCGGGTTACCATTCCATTTTCATCAAGTTTATTTCTAAAAATCCATTTAGTGCCTATGATATGATGGTCTCACGGACGAGGGACAAGTTCCCAAACGTCATTTCTTTTAAACTGATTTAGCTCTTCTTGCATGGCCATTAGCCAAAATTCATCAATCAAGGCCTCTTTAGCATTCTTAGGTTCTACTTGTGAAACGAAAGCAAAATGATAACAAAAATTACTTATCTTGAAGCGAGTCATTACTCCTTTTGAGATGTCTCCCAACATGTTGTCAATGGGATGGTCTTTAGAGGACTTCCAATCTAGTGGAAGATCATTTGCTTACATTTTCTCTTCTTCCTCATCTTTTGAAGGGCTTGTATCTTTTTCTTCCTTATCATCAATTGTTTTGGATTGAACAGTTTCTTCAACAGTTTCTTTGAGTATATTCTCAGTAGATACACCTGCACCATCAAGAGAAATACCTTTTCCGACATGTTTCGGATAAGATTCATCAAAAGAGACATGAATTGACTCCTCAACTGTAAGTAGACATTTATTATATACCCTATATGTTTTGCTTAATTGTGAGTGTTGCACCCCAAAATTTGCCCTCTCATGTTTTCCAAAGTCTTCCGCCTGCATGGTTGACCAGAAACCCTTGCCTAAGGAAAAAGAAAATTTTTGAGTGGTGCTTTAAGTACCTTTCGATTGGCATTCTGAAAGACCCTTCGATTGGTATTCTGAAGGAGCCTTTCGATTGGCATGGATAATTCCCTTCGATTGGCATTATGGACAAACACTTCGATTGGCATTGTGTCAAGGCCTTCGATTGGAATTCTGAAAGAGCTTTTCGTTTGGCACCCTGGGCCAAGCCTTTCAATTGGCATGCCAAGGGATCCTTCAATTTAGCATTGTGTCAAGGCAGCTTCGACAGGCATTTTAACCATGTCCTTCGATTAGCATGAATAGCACCTTTCGATTGGCCTGTTAACAAAGCCTTTCGATTGGAATTTTAACAAGTACCCTTTGATTGGTATATGGAAAAATACCCTTCAATTGGCATTTCAAAAGGTCCTTGGACTGGAACTTCAGAGTTTCCTTCGACTGGAACTTCAGAGTTTCCCTTAATAAGAACATCAGAACGAAATGACCTTCGAATGGCATTTCAGTGCAGAGTTTCTCTTAATCTAAGATGCTCTGATGAAGGAAGTTCTGAACACTTCGAATCAGAACTTAGACTCATCACAAGGCCAAGGGCTGGTCGAAGTTGTCTAATAGGGAATGTTCTAAATAGATTAGAATTGGACTTTGAAGCTGGCAAAGAAGGCCCATTCGAAGGGTACATAAGAAATCCATTCGAAGGAGGCGAATCAAGACCAATCGAAGAGCAGGGCCTGAAGGCATTCGAAAATCAAAAGTGTACAGGTTCATTCAAGATTCCAAAGAGACATGAATATTTCAAAAAAAGGTAATCTTTTAATATGTCTGATTCTTGTCTCATGGCTTTAAAGGCCTGGTTAAATGGCTGTCCCTTGCCATTTTCATGCACCCTCACACTCCTATAAATACGAGGCCAGTGACACATTACAAAACAGGGGGGAAAGACACACAAAACTCTATAGAAACGGAAAAAACACAACGAAGACGGCCACACATACCTTGCCTCGCAAAAGCACCAGCCTGCCCCACGAAAGGCTAGACTCCATTGCAGGCACCTTCCGTCCAAATCCAGGCACCTCCAGTGGTATAATGTTAAATCTCACTTAATATTAAAATTACTCATAATTGCATATTCATAGTTTTTTGTTATTACTTGTGAGTGATTTAACAAAGCGTGTATAAGCTGCAATGTTCATACATTTGAACCCCCCCCCCCCATGGATAAAGTTTCTTTCAAAGCAGGTTACATTTGAAATCCATGATCTTGGTTGTGACAAATCGAAACCAACCCAGATCTGGGTTCAGGAATTGATTTCGAATGAGATGTTTCTCTATGTTGTTTAGTTCCGAATTGACTAATTTGCAGGGCCAAAAGCAGGAGTCATGCCTTTTGAATGAGCAAGCAGCTCAGGGGTGAAAGGGAATTCTCTCAATCGAAGGGACTAGGATCCAATATCACAGGCCTTATATTTTCAATTTCTAACAAACTTCCTTGCAGCTCCAACATCCCAGGTCCCCCAAAACTTTGTTATGTTTTTCCTTCAGGTATTCGGGCACAGCATCCCAAGCATGGACCCTCATACGTCCTCAGATTTCAATGTGCCAAGTGGCTTCAAGCTAGATCCAAAGGCCAGAACCATTGATCCACCATGGATTCAAGTCAATGCAAGCATAGGCAATCTGGAGGGCCAGCGTTCTGGGCCTGGAAAAATTGTTGATCATACAACCTCTTCAGGCCCACACCACCCCCAAAGTTTGCTTATATTTTATTTCTTTTCATTTTTTTTTATTGCTTTTCATTATTATTATTAAAACTAATTAATTAACAAACTAACCTTTTTTTCATAAAAAAAATCAGAAATAACAAAAAATAATATTTATTAATTTCACTATTTTTATTTTTGTAAATAAATCATTAATTAATTAAGTTAGTTTTAATTAGGTTTAATCTTAACATATTTTGCATTAAATTAAAATTGGTTTAGAATTAGGGTTTTGATATATTTTTACCTTTTTAATTTTGTTTCCTTAATTAAAATAAAACTCAAAAAAAGTATATTTTCTTTTAATTAATTAGTTAGACTTAATTCTTAAATCAAAAATGACAAAAATATGCTTTATTCAATAAAAGGGTCAAAACCCTAAAGGACAATCTGATTCAATTTTCTCGCGCGTATTATTTTTTATCCATATATTGTAATTGCTCTGAGGATGTAATAGTTTTAACTTAGGACCTTTATTTACCGCTTTTATTTACCTTTTCGCATTTAATTTTAAGGGTTTGTTTTTGGCGATGTAAATACCCGACGCCTTGCAATAGCTTAGTTATATTTTCCGCAATTTATTTTCCGCAACCATTAACTGCTAGATGTTTGAATAATAGGCTATGCATGACAAGATTAACCTTTAATTTAAAATCAACCGTAGCTCACCATAACATGTACAAAGATAATATAACTGAAAAATAATACACTCGCTGTTGTACCCAAAAATTTTCCCTCCCATTTCTCATTGATTTCTCATCACAAAGCCCTTGAAGCTCAGGATCCAGTTAGGGTTTCATCTGCTCAAGACCTCTCCTTGCACTGTGGACTCAAAATTAGGGTTTGTGTTTGCACAAAGATATTTTGACCTAAAATGCCTAAGATGACTTTCATGCTTCATATTGGACTCCCAAGTTTACCCATATCAAGTTTCAAGCCTTGATTCCAAGTTTTGCCCAGTCAATTGGACAGTTGACCTAGAAATCAACTGTATTGGGGAAAAAGTCAACTGTGGCCAATTGACAGTCAAACCTCATGAAATTTGACCCACATCAACATTATGAACTCATATGGACCATTTGATCAAGTTTGGATCACAATTCCCCAAGAAATTTGATCAGATCACAAAAAGGGCAAAATGGTCATTTTTAGGGTTTTGACTGCACAAAGGCAATTTTTGACTGTTTGACCTAGCCAATGGCAAACCAAGCTCACACATAGACTCAAGGACCCTATGGAATTATCTTGACATGATCAACAAACTCAAAAGATCCCAAGTACACAAGATTGACAGTTGAATTTCCCAGTCAATTGATCAATTTTGACTGTATACTGAAAAGTCAAACTTTGACTTTTTGGTCAAGATCAAAAGTCAAGATTCATTTTCCATCAAAACATGCCAAATCATGAAACTTGTTCACCAAGAAATCACAAAATGCAAATTAGGGTTAGAAATTTGAATTTTTCATAACTTAGAATTTTTCTAAGTTATGAAAAACCCTAATTTTTTCCCAACTTTTCCCCACTTTTTCACCAAGATCCATTTGGATTCAAACAAAATTCAAAACAGAAAAGTTGTAGCTTGTTGCATAATCTACAACTTTGATTCACAAAGTTTTCTCATTTGAAGCTTGTATCTCAAGTTACAATTTTTTGAATAAGGGCACTAAACCATTTTTAACTTAGTGAAATTTTAACCTATTTTGACAAGGTTTTCTACCTAACTTCAAGGCCATTTTCCATACACTTCCACTTGGAATTTCAAATTGCATTTCAAAGATGGATTGTATTACACATTCCAAGCTTTCCAAAATGTCCAAGAACTTCTCAAACAACCTCATGGTTAGAGAGAATCGAATTTCACAATATAGCAAAAAACCACTTTGTTCATGACCAAGTTCCATGTCCATAACTTTGCAATTTGAACTCAGCATGCTTTAGGCTAGATTACAGGTCCTTAAACCAAGTTACACTCAATAATTTAATGCTTGTTCATTGTGTCAAGATGTTATTCTATGAGTTCAAGTATTATACACAAGCCTAATCCATTTTTAGATAAAGTGAATTATCCATTTTTGCTAAAATTCACTTTATGTCAATTTGGAAATCCAACAAGTACATTGCAAATCTGAATGGCACAAGTTTATGAGCATAACACACTGATCAAGGAGGGATTATGCAGCACATTAGGGGCCCTCTACATGCCTAGAAACACAAGTTGCATTTTGTTGCTTAAGTGTGAAGAAAAGAGCCATAACTCACAACAACATCCATCTCAGCTTAGACACACAAGAACTAACTTATCAAACATACTCAGCACATCACAACCAAGCTAAGACACGACCCTTGCACCTCTCAAACACTCCCATTGCCATAATCACTCTCAAACTGCACAAACAGGGGAAAGCCTGCAGTTTGAGTGCTACCTTCCATTTCCTTCAAGTTCTTTTGCCAAAATCAGTTCCTACACATTCCCTAGCACATATGCAAGCTAACCATGCCTTGAAACACGACCTGTAATTCCTCTAACAAGTTCCACCATTTTCACTTTTCCATTTTGCAGTTGAAGTTCTACAGCTCAGTTCAAGGTGTTTCAAGGCAAAGTAGATATTGGAACAGCATCACCACACCTCAAGGAAGCTATACCAATCAATATCTTGCACTGTAAGCTCCCCATTTGCCAGTTGGAACTTCAGCTGAACAGGTAGTTTTTTGAACTCGTATCTCTCTTATTATGCATCATTAGTCTTAAGTTTGTGAAGAAACAATGTCCTACTCATGCCACTGAACATGTACATACCTTTACTTTTCATTTCTTTTGCCTGAGTTAAGAGAATTTAAGGTTTAAAAATGGCAGAAAGATTAGGTCAGGATTTGGGGGAGAAGAAATTCTCTCTCGTTTCTGAGAGTTAGTTTGACTTCTTTATATGTCTAGAACCGTGGCTTCAAGCTCTACAGGTTTCATGTTGGAAGATTTGGCAAAAGATCAAAGGATCAGGAGTTAGGAACTTGAGAAGCAGGCGCGCGTTTTTTTGAATTATGTTGTCTGAAGGTTGAAGACAACAGCTTCCTGGGCTGGGCTTGTTGTTATTTCTTTTTGCACCTTGATTTTGCTATTACACCCCCCAAGCCCATTTGCTTCATTTTTCATGATTTTTGACTTTTTCTTTTCTTATTTGACTCATTTATTTTTTCTCAGCATATTAAAATTTTGAAAATATTTTTCTCATCATTTTTTGATTTTATTTGATTTTTATTTGATTTTCTTTTGTTTATACATAAATATTATATATACTATTATTTAGGATAAATAGAAAAATATGTAAAAACACTTCTATTTTTATTTTATTTTATATTACCCTCTGAAAATATTTTATATAAAAAATACTATTTTCTAAAAAATTTAACTATTATTATTATTTATATATATAATACATATTTAAAATAATACAAATATACATATATATATATATATATATATATATATATATATATATATATATATATATATATATATATATATATATATATATATATATATATATATATATATATATATATATATATATATATATATATATATATATATATATATATATATATATATATATATATATATATATATATATATATATATATATATATATATATATATATATATATATATATATATATATATATATATATATTAATACATTTAGAGTAAAAATACCAAAAAAATGTACATATTTTATTTTTAATATTTAATACTAAAAAATGCCTTTTTTACAAATATACCATATTTTATTTTATTTTTGTATGTAAATAACAAATATTATATGAATTAATTAATTAATATTTATTTTAATTAAAATTAGGGTTTTTACCCTAAATATGAAAATACTCCAAAAATAATACCTTTTTATTTTTCTTTTATTTTACATGAACAATACTTTTTCATACATATAAAAGTTCTCTTTTTTGCATTTTTGCATATTTATTTAATTTCCATTTGATTGTGCAATTTATTTATCTTGTAATTATTTATAGAAAATGATGTAATAGTTTAGGTTTAATTTCTTGTCTAAATATCCCCATTTGAACATTGTACCCCCCTCCCTATATTATTGTGATGTAATAGCGTAGGAATTTAAATTTCGCACTTTATCGCTTTCTAAACATACTATGCTAGAATTAGGGTTTGTATGCGAATAATAAAATGAACAAAATAGTTGGACCTAATACAAGATAAATGAGCATGAAAAATGGACAACACATTTCACACTTGCACCCCTAGGGTATTCCACTTTGTTGCCTTCAAAATAATTGGGCCATATTGCATGTTGAACTTCTTTGGGCAAAACAAAACAATCAAATGATCATTGTCCCTCAAAATGTTGCTTAAATGAATGATCAAGTCCCTTTCAAAGAAAATTGCCCAAAGACATTTAACACTATTGCAACTATGGTCTAAACGATGACCCGCGCCTGTCCCTTACACCTCCTAAGACAAGATTGTCCACCAAATGCAATGGTGGAACAAAATTGTCAAAAGGTTTAAAACATAAACAAAAATCTTTGAAAAAAAAAAACTTTAGGGTAGATGAACTCTTAAGTACTTGTCAACTTTCCAAGAAAACACTTGCCTAATTTCAAAACCCACTTCACAAACACTTTCAAACAAACTTTCAAAAAATCTTGAAACATCTTTTCAAAAAGACAAACACCTTTTGTAAAACATTCGAGTAAAGAATTGTTACAAGGGTAGCCTATGCAAGGCATCTTTTTCAAAACCTTTTCAAAACCACACACAAAGCACCATTTCAAAACAATTGAAAACCAAGGCAAGTTGATCTAAGCAAGTACCTAAGAGCCCATGGATAACCATGGATAGAAGGGGTTCTAATACCTTCCCCTTCTATAATCTACTCCCCGAACCCAAGAAAAATCTCAAAGGTTTTTGCTGTGCTTTTTAAACCTTTCCTTAGGATAAAATAAAAAGTCGGTGGCGACTCTTGCTCAACCGAAACATTTGCGAAAACAAGCGCAAAACCATAGTCAGTTCTCCCACCGTATCACAGAACTGGCGACTCTGCTGGGGAGAAATTTAAAAGTGGAGTAACCTTAGGGCTTAGATCACCCTTTTGCATGACTAATTGTTTGATTTGCTTGCTTTATACTTTGGCTCTATTGTTTGGGTTTACAATCCTCCACCCAGATTTTGGGAAACATTCATAGATAGCAATATGTTGTGGAAACTGTGCGGGGTATACCGACACGGTCTAAGCAATAGCTATATTAGTGCGACATATTTGTGAGTACCGGTAACCCTTGAGTTCAATCAAGGAGAGTACGGGGCCGCTGAGTGATGTCACTAAGCACTAATGACCTAGAACCTTACTTGACCATCTTGGCCTTTTATTAGGGGTAGTGAGATGACCGGCTTTGGTGCAGTCCGAAGTTGGTAGATACTCGATACTACATTCATTGAGGGTTGCTTTCTTGGAATATTTTGGTCGCTAGTTAAGTGGCTAAACCAAAACAATGAACAATGAAAACAATCCAGTGATATTGAGCTCCTTAGAACCCGGTTACTATTTATAGGACAGGTTTTTAAGCCAACTACACTCAAGAGGGTACTTACCTATGAAACCCCATGCAAGCCTGAAATTAGGGTGTGGTGTGATTTGCTTGTACATATGTTTTGTGCATACATCATAAACATCATAAAACATCATACGCATTCACTAACCATTTCAAGGGTCTTGGACTTCATCTTTGTTCTTGTTTTGTAGGTCATGGAAATCCCTCGCAGAAATACCATTCAAGTCAACCTTGTGAGAATCTCTCCTCAACTCAAGGAGATCACCTCAAGAATTCCGGAAAATTCATCCTTCAGTGAGAGACATGGTAGACTACTCAGCCTAGTCAACACCAACATTGAAGAAGACATGATGAAAGTGCTATTCCAGTTCTTTGACCCTCTTCACCACTGCTTCACCTTCCCTGATTATCAGTTGGTACCCACTTTGGAGGAGTTTTCTCAACTCCTAAGAATCCCTATCCTTAATCAACTACCCTTCAACGGTACGGAAAAGGAACCAAAGACGGAAGATGTTGCTCGAGCACTACATCTACAACCATCCGACATCAAGGGGCATTGGGAAACCAGAAGCGGCGTCAAAGGATTCTTAGCAAAATTCTTGTTTGAGAAGGCACAAGAATGTTGGAACTCATTGGACCTACAAGCCTTTGAAGAGATTGTGGCACTCCTTATCTACGGGTTGGTCTTGTTCCCAAATCCTGACCAATTGGTAGATGTCAACGCCGTCAAAATCTTCTTGTCCGGAAATCCAATACCAACATTGCTTGGGGACATCCTTCACTCATTTTACACACGAACAATGAGAAAAAGGGGTGTTCTCATGTGTTGTACTCCTATCCTCGCAAGGTGGTTTATTTCGCACCTTCCACAATCTGTCTTGAAGAATGACCAAGGTACAAGGTGGTCCCAACGATTGATGACTCTTACTCATTCTGATGTGCATTGGTGTTCTCGGTCCAGAGAAAATGTCATCATCGTCGATCGTTGCGGAGAGTTTCCTAATGTTCCTTTACTTGGAATCAGGGGAGGTATCACCTACAACCCTTGCCTAGATTTGAGGCAATTTGGATATGCACGGAGGGATGGCCCTCATGACATGTTGATTCCTAGCCTAGTTTTTGACTTCGACAACGATGCGCAAGGACTTCGCCAAAGATTCATCAGAGCTTGGGGAAAACTCAACAAGGTTGATAGCAAGACTCTGGGACACAAGAACTCCATCCCCCTTGAGCCTTATCTCAAGTGGGTACGAGCCCGAGCCCAAAGTCTGATGATGCCTTATCCTCATGTTCTCCCTGTGATTAAAGAGCCCGTCAATGAAGGAGAGGTTCCCTACACCATCCTACATCCAGACATGCCTACATCGTGGGAGGAAATGCAGAAAAGTTGGATTCAGCTCAAGGAGGAACGGAACACCTTTGAAGCTAGCTACTACGCCAGTGAAAAGAAGGTTCTAGAGCTTACCCGCCGACTCCACGAGCAGGAGGCCCTCAACACCTACATCGCACCGAAGAGGATGCGCAATGTCTTTCTGCCTTAAGAAGTTTATTTTGTAACATTTGGCCCATGGGGCATTTATGTACTAACAAATTTCTTCTTATTAATATGACGTGCGTTCCTCTTTGTCTGAAATAATTTTGAATGTCCTAAGTCCTTGAATGCATTGCATACATCAGCATACCATTCATCATGTGCATAAGCAGGTCTCACTCCAGGTTTCCTTATCTATCTGCTGTTTATTTCAGTAGGATGGATCTCGAGCAAACAGTCAAAGACCTACAAGCCCAGAATGCACAGTTCCAGCAACTCTTGATGACCTTGGTCAAAAGTCAAGAGGATATCAAGGCTCATCTGGAGAGTAAGGACCCAGTAAAGAAGAAAAAGAGGGTCGGAGTGGCTACTTTGGGGAGAAGATTTAACAGAGAAGCTCGGAGAGTGCTTGAATTTCCTCCTACTTCTGATGAAGGGACTAGTAAAAGGGATCGAGTTGCGGTGCCTTCCGAGTCTGATGCGAAGGAGGAAGAGGTTGAAGAGGATGAAGATTATTCTGACCAACAATACCCTCCAGCTGATGATAAATACAAGGGTTTAGAAGACAGATTGGCTGCCATGGAATTGCAAAGAGTACCGGGTTTGGATTTCGAAGACATGGGCTTGGTTGCCGGAATTGTGATTCCCCCAAAATTCAAAGTGCCAGTGTTTGTAAGGTATGATGGGCTGTCCTGTCCCAAAATGCATCTCAGGTCCTACGTAAGAAAGATTCAACCTTATACGGCAGATAAAAATCTCTGGATCCATTTCTTTCAAGACAGCCTGTCGGGAGCTCAGTTGGAATGGTTTTATCAGTTAGAAGGAACCAGTGTCAGAAATTGGGAAGATTTGGCCACCGCTTTCTACAAACAATATCAGTATAATTCTGATCTTGCTCCTACTCGTACCCAACTTCAGGGTATGTCACTAGGAACAAGTGAGGGATTCAAAGAGTATGCACAAAAATGGAGGGATTTAGCTGGCAGGGTGCAGCCTCCTTTAACCGATCGTGAGCTCGTTGATATGTTTCTTGGGACCCTATCTGGGCCGTTTTTCAATCATTTAATTGGTAACTCTTCCGCGGGGTTTACCGATTTGATCTTAACAGGCGAAAGAATAGAAGCTGGCATCAAGTCAGGAAAGATTCAGAAGGGTGTTGCTGCAAGTGTTGAGAAGAAGCCGTTTAAGAAGGAGACAACTATGGTATATTCTCAGAGAAGAGCAGGGAAGATGGAGCGTCGGCCAACTGTAGGGGCCGTAATGATTCAAAACACTCCGAGTGAGCAGCCTCGCTATAACCAGCCCAGACCAAATCAGCAACGGGTGGAAAGGCCACAACGGCAGTTCACCCGTATTAATATGACTCCAGCACAAGTGCTTCCCCATCTATTGAAATTGAATCTTGCCACTATCAAGGAGGCGCCAAAGAATGTAAATACGTCCTCTCCGCATTATCATGCCAAGGCTAAATGCGCCTATCATTCAGACAGTGTTGGACACGACACCAATGATTGTTGGGCACTCAAGCATAAGATCCAGGACCTGATAGAGGCTAAGGAGGTAGAGTTTGACGCTCCGGAGAAGCCCAATGTGATATCTGCGCCTATGCTGAAGCACGGTCGAAATGTCAATGCCATTGAGGAGGATTTATATGTTGCTGATGTCAGTGATCTGACTACTCCACTGCTAACCATTAAGTTGAATTTGTTGAGGGCCGGGATCTTCCCGGGATGTAAAGAAGACTGCTACTGTTGCCACTCTCTGCCTTTTGATTGTCCGCTATTAAAGAAAGGCATCCAAGGCCTCATGGATAGCCGACAAATTTTGTTCGAAAAAGTTCCTGCTGTTTCAGTTCATGTTGAAAATGTCTCAATCATAACCATTCACGCCAATCTTTCCAAGGCCGTCAAAAAACCTGTTAAGATTACACCAGCTGCAAAGTCTATACCTTTAAAGATAACAATGCCGGGGCCTATTCCCTATGTTTCTGAGAAGTCGATACCTTGGAACTATGGTGGTGACATCTATTACCATGGTATCAAGCAAGTTGAAATAATTGAAGAAAATTCAGATGATGAAGAAGCCAGCATTAGTAACATTGCGGGCACCAGCAAAATCACCAGGAGCGGGAGAATATTTTCTCCAGAGATTGCCCCTTCAAGAGCAGTCTTTGGACCCTCATCAGCTAAAGAAGTCATCCCTGCACCAGTAAAACTCTCCGCTAGAACTCCTTTGATTGAAGAAATTGTCGTTCCTAGTGTTGTCTCTCCTACCATTGCTGATAAAGGAAAGGGAATACAAGATGAGCCCGTCAGGACGAGGGTTCAACCCTTGGTGATCCCGGAAGCCTCCAAGAAAGAAATGGACGAGATTTTGAGGATAATCAAGAGAAGTGATTACGATGTAGTGGAACAGTTGGGGAAAACCCCCTCAAAAATCTCCATGCTGGCACTATTGCTTTGCTCAGAAGCGCACGCTCAAGCTTTGATTAAGTTTCTGAAGGCAGCTCATGTGCCCCAGGAAACCTCCGCAGACCAATTTCAACATTGCGTGGCTAGTCTGACTGCAGACAATGGATTAGGTTTTTCTGATGCCGACCTGACCCCTAAAGGCCGAAACCACAATGACGCTTTGCATATTTCAATCGAGTGCCGCGGAACCACCCTTGCACATGTTTTGGTTGATACCGGTTCATCGCTGAATGTTTTGCCTAAAAAGGCCTTGGACCGGCTAGATTGCGAAGGGTTGGAATTGAAGCCGAGTGATATTGTCGTCAGAGCTTTCGATGGGTCGAAGAGAATGGTCCATGGAGAAGTTGAAATTCCCGTCAAGATAGGTACTGAGGTGTTTAAATCCACTTTCTATGTAATGGACATCCGTCCATCATATTCTTGCCTGCTGGGTAGACCTTGGATACACCATGCTGGGGCAGTCACCTCCTCCTTGCATCAGATGCTGAAGTATCCTGTCAAAGGAAAGATTATCACTGTCCACGGCGAAGAAGAGTACATGATTAGCCATTTAAATTCTTTCCGGTATGTGGAGGTGGAAGGAGAGTTCATTGAGACGCCGTTTCAACATTTCGAAGAAGTTCTTCCTGAAGTAGCAGTGGAAAAGTTGGCAGCTGAGGCACCAAGACAGATGGCCAGGATGGCATCTCTGGAGGATGCAAGAGCCGTAATCAAAGAAGGGAAGAATTCAGCGTGGGGGCAGTTACCCGATTTTCTGCATAAAACTGATAAGTTTGGATTAGGTTTCACCGCCGCTGGCCAGAAGGCTATGCGCCAGTCAAAGATTGAAAGAGCGCCGATCAAAATTTCTCCTTACCGAATCAACGCCCTGGAAGATGAAGACAAGGAAAACAACTTTGAAGAGTGGATTCATCCAACTGTCAGGGGAGGATTGAGCAATTGGGAGGCTAAAGACTTTGTCCCCATCACTTTTATTCATCAGTAATTTATCTGTTAAACATTTCTTATTTGGTCTGTAATATTTTACTTTCAAACAATCCGTACACTATCTTTTCACCTCCTGCCTTGCCCGGGGCATGTAGGTCCACTTGTAAGGGTTTTGACAATTTTTCATATTCATATGCCATGTTTAATGATTCATTGGACGTTTTTCATTTGATAAACTGCTTATGTTCATTTTCTTTCCTTTTGTATTTTTTGTTTAAAGGATGGCTATCCCTTACACACACCCACACTCACCAATGCAGGTACCCATCCACTCCGGATTCCATGGGTGACTATTCTGCTGTATCTTTTAATAACTCTGAAGACCTGGTCAATCTAGCCGAGTATGAAGATGACGAAGGTTGTGAAGTACCCGGGGAACTAGCCAGACTCCTGCAACAAGAGGAAAGGGCCATCTTACCGCATGAAGAGCCATTGGAGACTGTTAACTTGGGAACCGAGGAGGATCGGAAGGAGGTGCAACTGGGTGCCAACCTGGAACCAAAAGTCAAGGAGCGCTTGGTACAGTTGCTGAATGAGTATGTTGAAATCTTCGCTTGGTCCTATGAAGACATGCCGGGTCTAGACACCGACATCATGGTTCACCGTCTCCCCACAAGAGAAGACTGTCCACCAATCAAGCAAAAAGTTCGCCGAATGAGGCCTGACATGTCCGAAAAGATCAAAGCAGAAGTAATGAAGCAGTTCGACGCTGGCTTTCTGGCTGTTACGTCCTATCCTCAATGGGTCGCTAACATTGTTCCAGTACCGAAGAAAGATGGCAAAGTCAGAATGTGTGTGGACTACCGGGATTTGAATAGGGCCAGCCCTAAGGATGATTTCCCGCTACCTCATATTGACATCTTGATCGACAATACAGCTCAGCATAAGGTGTTTTCCTTCATGGATGGATTTTCGGGCTATAATCAAATCAAAATGGCTCCCGAAGATATGGAGAAAACAACTTTTGTCACACAATGGGGCACTTTCTGTTACAAAGTGATGCCGTTCGGGCTGAAGAACGCAGGGGCAACTTACCAACGCGCCATGGTAGTTTTATTTCATGACATGATACATCATGAGATTGAAGTTTACGTAGACGATATGATAGCGCGGTCACAAACAGAGGAAGAGCACCTTAAGCATTTGGAGAAGCTGTTTGCCAGATTGAAAGAATACAAGCTCAGGCTGAATCCAAGTAAATGCACTTTTGGAGTTAGGTCTGGTAAACTCCTGGGATTCATTGTAAGCAACAAAGGCATTGAAGTCGATCCGGCAAAAGTAAAAGCAATACAAGAGATGCCTGCTCCCCGTACTGAAAAGGAGGTCAGAGGATTCTTGGGGCGCGTAAACTATATTGCCAGATTCATCTCACATCTGACTTCTACCTGTGAGCCAATTTTCAAACTCTTGAAGAAAGATCAGGTAATTGAATGGAACGACGACTGCCAAGCCGCTTTTGATAGAATCAAGGAGTATTTGCTAGAACCTCCTACTCTGATGCCACCTGTCGAAGGAAGACCATTGATCATGTACTTAACTGTCTTGGATAACTCAATGGGGTGTGTTTTGGGCCAGCATGACGAGTCTGGTCGAAAAGAGCATGCTATTTATTACCTTAGTAAAAAGTTTACCGACTGTGAGACTCGCTACTCACTGCTCGAGAAAACTTGTTGCGCTTTGGTATGGGCTGCTCGCCGACTAAGACAGTATATGTTGACTCATACTACTTTGTTAATTTCCAAGATGGACCCTATCAAGTATATCTTCGAGAAGCCCGCTTTATCTGGAAGGATAGCTAGATGGCAAATGATCTTAACCGAGTATGACATCCAGTACACCACCCAAAAAGCTATAAAAGGGAGTGTATTAGCTGACCATCTGGCTCATCAGGCTATCGAAGACTATCAACCCATGAGATTTGACTTCCCGGACGAGGATATCATGAATTTGGACAACATTGAAAGTGACGGACCGTATGACGGACCCGAAAAGGGATCCCGATGGACCCTGTACTTTGATGGTGCTTCAAATGCCCTCGGAAATGGTATTGGCGCAGTACTCATTTCTCCGGAAGGTTGTCACACTCCTTTCACGGCCCGACTTTGTTTCAGCTGCACAAACAACATGGCTGAGTATGAAGCTTGCATCTTTGGTCTCGAGGCTGCTATAGACTTAGGGATCAAATCTTTGGTCGTATTTGGGGACTCGGCTTTGGTCATCAGCCAAATCAAAGGAGACTGGGATACCAAGCATCCTAATCTTATCCCATACAAAGAACATGTCCTGACATTGTTGCCGCATTTCGAGCAAATTACCTTCGAGCATTTCCCGCGAGAAGAGAATCAGCTAGCCGATGCTCTGGCCACAATGTCCTCCATGTTTAAACTCAGCTGGGATAATGAGGCTCCCCAAATCACCATCAAGCGAATGGATGAACCGGCACATTGCCACGAGATTAATACTGAAGAAGTATTGGAACAACCTTGGTTCCATGAAATCAAAAGGTATCTCGAGACTAGGGATTATCCTGAAGGAGCTTCCGTAAATGACAAGAAGTTCTTAAGGAAATTCGCTGCTAAGTTCTTCCTGGGCAACGGCATCCTTTACAAACGAAGCCATGATTGTGTATTACTCCGATGTGTGGATAAGGCTGAGGCAGAATTGATTATGACTGATATACACAGCGGCACATTTGGCACTCACTTGAGCGGGCATACAATGGCTAAGAAGATCCTAAGGGCAGGCTATTACTGGTCTACCATGGAAGCTGACTGCCATCAATATTCCCGTACTTGTCACAAGTGTCAAGTCTACGCTGACAAAGTTCATATTCCTCTGGTTCCCCTCAACGTCCTGACTGCTCCGTGGCCCTTTGCAATGTGGGGCATTGATATGATTGGAGAGATCAAGCCCACGGCTTCCAATGGACATCGCTTCATCCTAGTTGCCATTGACTACTTCACTAAATGGGTCGAGGCAGCTTCCTTCGCCTCTGTCACCAAAAATGTGGTTGCCCGCTTCATCAAGCAAAATCTCATATGTCGGTATGGTGTTCCCGACAGGATCATCACGGACAATGGTACAAAGCTGAATAATACAATGATCACTGCATTATGCGAACAGTTCAAGATTTATCATCACAATTCATCTCCCTATCGGCCGAAGATGAACGGTGCTGTTGAAGCTGCGAACAAAAACATTAAGAAGATCATTCAGAAAATGACAGTCACTTACAAAGACTGGCATGAGATGTTACCGTTTGCTCTGCATGGATACCGTACGACGACACGTACTTCAACTGGGGCAACCCCATTTTCTTTGGTTTATGGCATGGAAGCTGTCTTGCCTATGGAAGTCCAGATCCCTTCTCTAAGGATTATGAAGGATGCCGGTCTGAATGAAGATGATTGGATGCAGACCCGACTTGATCAACTCAATCTAATCAACGAGAAGCGACTCGCTGCTATATGCCATGGTCAGACGTATCAAAAGCGGATGATCAAGGCCTTCAATAAGAAAGTCAAACGTCAAGTGTATCGAGTCGGGGATCTCGTAATCAAGCGGATTATCTTGCCGCAAAGTGATCCCAGGGGCAAATGGACTCCTACATATGAAGGACCATTTGTGATCAAGAGCATATTTTCTGGTGGTGCAATGATTCTGACCACCATGGACGGCGACGATTTGCCGCACCCTGCGAACGCAGACATAGTCAAAAGATACTACGCATAAAATAACCCGACAAGTCAAAAATCCGAAAGGGCGGCTTGGGCAAAAAAGGGCATCCCGGTGAACCGAAAACCCGAAAGGGCGGTTCAGGCAAAAATTAGGGATAAAAACGAAAAAAATATGTACACCCGGCAAGTCGAAAACCCGAAAGGGCGGCTTGGGCAAAAAGGGGTTTCCCGGTGGATCGAAAACCCGAAAGGGCGATTCAGGCAAAAGTTAGGGAATTGAAGCGTATGACTATGTCTCGTCGGACCACTTCAAAGACAATATCTTCATCAACCAGTTCTAGACTTCTGATCAATCCAGTCATCGTCAAACAAAGCATTGAATGGACAGATATTCAGAGTTGTGAAAGCTATAGCAGAATGGAATCCCATGGAATTATTTCACATAGCCATCCTTTATTTTGTATAAAATCTTTCAATATTTACGACAAAGTCCTCTTACTAGGATGATTGTCTCCTTTGTACAAATATACTCAAAGAAAATCAATACAAATACTTTTCCCAGAAATTTGTGTCATTTCCCTTTTCTTTTTCTCTTGCACTATTTGTTTTATTTTGAGAAACGTCCAATGTTTTGTTAAATAGGCATATGCATTTGAAACGTAATCACTTCCTAAATGAACCTAAGAAAAAGGATTACTGATAGGATGAAGGTACAGATGGATATCTTGACACCCTTTCGAAGGAAACCTCTCAAGAGATTTGGAATCCACATCCCTAGCAAACCCTGAGGCTTGTCTCCAGCAGACCCCCGAAGCTTACCCCCAGTAAGATTCTGGAAGGTATTTCCCCGCAGAGCATGAACGTCTCTCCCGAGTTTTATTCAAAGTTATTCCTCACAAAGGCTTATAACTGGGTTATCCTCAGCTAACAGCCACAGAAGATCGCCCTCGCCAGAATTCTTCCTATCCCCGGCGGAGTTCATCAAAATTCCCCAGCCTAACTTATCAATATGATCCCCAGAGGAGCTTATCCTTGTTGTCCCCAGCCGAGCTAAAATTTCAAATTATCAACCCCCAGCAGAGCCAGACTAATGAGCTTTCTCCCCACAGAGTCTTAGAAAGAGAAATCTTGAGTTCCCCAGTAAGATCACCAGAGTTGCTTCCCGTCAAGCAGAAGATTCTCAGTCTCACCTCCTCAGCATGAGTCTACTAGATTGATACTCCCCAGTAGAGGTCATCAGGAATTCTCTTCCCCAGTAGTAGCCAAGGATTTATTTTCCCCAGCAGCAGTCAAGATGCTTTTA
This sequence comes from Vicia faba, assembly GCA_948472305.1. Lineage (NCBI taxonomy): Eukaryota > Viridiplantae > Streptophyta > Magnoliopsida > Fabales > Fabaceae > Vicia > Vicia faba. The sequence continues at coordinate 605,202,272 of OX451736.1, read as the reverse complement.
TCTTTAGCCACCTCGAATTCATCTATCCTCAGCAAGATAGCTCGTCAGCTTACATGCGCATTCATCACATTCATGTCATAAACATTGATGTCACGTATATTTCATCATGCATCATAACATTGCATACAACTAACTCTTTACCTTTTCAGGAAAGATCAGTCGACAGACTAAAATCAGTCAACTTCAAGATTTCTGAAAACAGTTCACGGGTTCTCCAAGTAAACGGATGTTAACCTATCACTTGTTCAGATTCTTCTTCAAGACTTCTGAAAACAGTTTATGGATTCTTCCCAACAACGGATGTTAATCTATCGACTTGTTCATATGCAATTTTTGAAAACAGTTTACGGACGCTTCCCAATAACGGATGCGGCTCTATTGCTGATTCAACTTCAAGATTTCTGAAAACAGTTCACGGGTTCTCCAAGTAAACGGATGTTAACCTGTCACTTGTTCAGATTCTTCTTCAAGACTTATGAAAACAGTTTATGGATTCTTCCCAACAACGGATGTTAATCTATCGACTTGTTCAGATGCAACTTTTGAAAACAGTTTACGGACGCTTCCCAACAACGGATGCTGCTCTATTGCTTATTCAACTTCAAGATTTCTGAAAACAGTTCACAGGTTCTCCAAGTAACGGATGTTAACCTATCGCTTGTTCAGTTTCTTCTCCAAACCACTGAAAACAGTTTACAGATTCCTCCCAACAACGGATGTCAATCTATTGCTTGTTCAGACCCCCCAGTTCAGAGATGGTCCCAAGCCTGGACACCTTCCTGATATTCTCTTCTCCCGGTGGCATCTCTAAGCCCATCCCCGACAAGATTTCTGTCACTCTCCCAGATGGCATCGTTAAGCCCATCTCCGAATAGCATCTCTAAGCCCATTCCCGCATCCATTGCTTTGACGAGTGCAAATTTCCGGGCACTCTAGTGTCCAATCTCCTTTTACCCTCGAGTCACGAAAGGCAAGCTTGCCCATCTAACTCTTCGGATTCAAGAAGATTGAACAGGGGCAACTGTTGTACCCCAAAATTTTCCCTACCATTTCTCATTGATTTCTCATCACAAAGCCCTTGAAGCTCAGGATCCAGTTAGGGTTTCATCTGCTCAAGACCTCTCCTTGCACTGTGGACTCAAAATTAGGGTTTGTGTTTGCACAAAGATATTTTGACCTAAAATGCCTAAGATGACTTTCATGCTTCATATTGGACTCCCAAGTTTACCCATATCAAGTTTCAAGCCTTGATTCCAAGTTTTGCCCAGTCAATTGGACAGTTGACCTAGAAATCAACTATATTGGGGAAAAAGTCAACTGTGGCCAATTGACAGTCAAACCTCATGAAATTTGACCCACATCAACATTATGAACTCATATGGACCATTTGATCAAGTTTGGATCATAATTCCCCAAGAAATTTGATCAGATCACAAAAAGGGCAAAATGGTCATTTTTAGGGTTTTGACTGCACAAAGGCAATTTTTGACTGTTTGACCTAGCCAATGGCAAACCAAGCTCACACATAGACTCAAGGACCCTATGGAATTATCTTGACATGATCAACAAACTCAAAAGATCCCAAGTACACAAGATTGACAGTTGAATTTCCCAGTCAATTGATCAATTTTGACTGTATACTGAAAAGTCAAACTTTGACTTTTTGGTCAAGATCAAAAGTCAAGATTCATTTTCCATCAAAACATGCCAAATCATGAAACTTGTTCACCAAGAAATCACAAAATGCAAATTAGGGTTAGAAATTTGAATTTTTCATAACTTAGAATTTTTCTAAGTTATGAAAAACCCTAATTTTTTCCCAACTTTTCCCCAATTTTTCACCAAGATCCATTTGGATTCAAACAAAAGTCAAAACATGAAAGTTGTAGCTTGTTGCATAATCTACAACTTTGATTCACAAAGTTTTCTCATTTGAAGCTTTTATCTCAAGTTACAATTTTTTGAATAAGGGCACTAAACCATTTTTAACTTAGTGAAATTTTAACCTATTTTGACAAGGTTTTCTACCTAACTTCAAGGCCATTTTCCATACACTTCCACTTGGAATTTCAAATTTCATTTCAAAGATGGATTGTAGTACACATTCCAAGATTTCCAAAATGTCCAAGAACTTCTCAAACAACCTCATGGTTAGAGAGAATCGAATTTTACAATATAGCAAAAAACCACTTTGTTCATGACCAAGTTCCATGTCCATAACTTTGCAATTTGAACTCAGCATGCTTTAGGCTAGATTACAGGTCCTTAAACCAAGTTACACTCAATAATTTAATGTTTGTTCATTGTGTCAAGATGTTATTCTATGAGTTCAAGTATTATACACAAGCCTAATCCATTTTTAGATAAAGTGAATTATCCATTTTTGCTAAAATTCACTTTATGTCAATTTGGAAATCCAACAAGTACATTGCAAATCTGAATGGCACAAGTTTATGAGCATAACACACTGATCAAGGAGGGATTATGCAGCACATTAGGGGCCCTCTACATGCCTAGAAACACAAGTTACATTTTGTTGCTTAAGTGTGAAGAAAAGAGCCATAACTCACAACAACATCCATCTCAGCTTAGACACATCAGAACTAACTTATCAAACATACTCAGCACATCACAACCAAGCTAAGACACGACCCTTGCACCTCTCAAACACTCCCATTGCCATAATCACTCTCAAACTGCACAAACAGGGGAAAGCCTGCAGTTTGAGTGCTACCTTCCATTTCCTTCAAGTTCTTTTGCCAAAATCAGTTCCTACACATTCCCTAGCACATATGCAAGCTAACCATGCCTTGAAACACGACCTGTAATTCCTCTAACAAGTTCCACCATTTTCACTTTTCCATTTTGCAGTTGAAGTTCTACAGCTCAGTTCAAGGTGTTTCAAGGCAAAGTAGATATTGGAACAGCATCACCACACCTCAAGGAAGCTATACCAATCAATATCTTGCACTGTAAGCTCCCCATTTGCCAGTTGGAACTTCAGCTGAACAGGTAGTTTTTTGAACTCGTATCTCTCTTATTATGCATCATTAGTCTTAAGTTTATGAAGAAACAATGTCCTACTCATGCCACTGAACATGTACATACCTTTACTTTTCATTTCTTTTGCCTGAGTTAAGAGAATTTAAGGTTTAAAAATGGCAGAAAGATTAGGTCAGGATTTGGGGGAGAAGAAATTCTCTCTCGTTTCTGAGAGTTAGTTTGACTTCTTTATATGTCTAGAACCGTGGCTTCAAGCTCTACAGGTTTCATGTTGGAAGATTTGGCAAAAGATCAAAGGATCAGGAGTTAGGAACTTGAGAAGCAGGCGCGCGTTTTTTTGAATTATGTTGTCTGAAGGTTGAAGACAACAGCTTCCTGGGCTGGGCTTGTTGTTATTTCTTTTTGCACCTTGATTTTGCTATTACACCCCCCAAGCCCATTTGCTTCATTTTTCATGATTTTTGACTTTTTCTTTTCTTATTTGACTCATTTATTTTTTCTCAGCATATTAAAATTTTGAAAATATTTTTCTCATCATTTTTTGATTTTATTTTATTTTTATTTGATTTTCTTTTGTTTATACATAAATATTATATATACTATTATTTAGGATAAATAGAAAAATATGTAAAAACACTTCTATTTTTATTTTATTTTATATTACCCTCTGAAAATATTTTATATAAAAAATACTATTTTCTAAAAAATTTAACTATTATTATTATTTATATATATAATACATATTTAAAATAATACAAATATATATATATATATATATATATATATATATATATATATATATATATATATATATATATATATATATATATATATATATATATATATATATATATATATATATATATATATATATATATATATATATATATATATATATATATATATATATATATATATATATATATATATATATATATATATATATATATATATATATATATATATATATATATATATATATATATATATATATATATATATATATATATATATATATATATATATATATATATATATATATATATATATATATATATATATATATATATATATATATATATATATATATATATATATATATATATATATATATATATATATATATATATATATATATATTAATACATTTAGATTAAAAATACCAAAAAAATGTACATATTTTATTTTTAATATTTAATACTAAAAAATGCCTTTTTTACAAATATACCATATTTTATTTTATTTTTGTATGTAAATAACAAATATTATATGAATTAATTAATTAATATTTATTTTGATTAAAATTAGGGTTTTTACCCTAAATATGAAAATACTCCAAAAATAATACCTTTTTATTTTTCTTTTATTTTACATGAACAATACTTTTTCATACATATAAAAGTTCTCTTTTTTGCATTTTTGCATATTTATTTAATTTCCATTTGATTATGCAATTTATTTATCTTGTAATTATTTATAGAAAATGATGTAATAGTTTAGGTTTAATTTCTTGTCTAAATATCCCCATTTGAACATTGTACCCCCCTCCCTATATTATTGTGATGTAATAGCGTAGGAATTTAAATTTCGCACTTTATCGCTTTCTAAACATACTATGCTAGAATTAGGGTTTGTATGCGAATAAAAAAATGAACAAAATAGTTGGACCTAATACAAGATAAATGAGCATGAAAAATGGACAACACATTTCACACTTGCACCCCTAGGGTATTCCACTTTGTTGCCTTCAAAATAATTGGGCCATATTGCATGTTGAACTTCTTTGGGCAAAACAAAACAATCAAATGATCATTGTCCCTCAAAATGTTGCTTAAATGAATGATCAAGTCCCTTTCAAAGAAAATTGCCCAAAGACATTTAACACTATTGCAACTATGGTCTAAACGATGACCCGCGCCTGTCCCTTACACCTCCTAAGACAAGATTGTCCACCAAATGCAATGGTGGAACAAAATTGTCAAAAGGTTTAAAACATAAACAAAAATCTTTGAAAAAAAAAACTTTAGGGTAGATGAACTCTTAAGTACTTGTCAACTTTCCAAGAAAACACTTGCCTAATTTCAAAACCCACTTCACAAACACTTTCAAACAAACTTTCAAAAAATCTTGAAACATCTTTTCAAAAAGACAAACACCTTTTGTAAAACATTCGAGTAAAGAATTGTTACAAGGGTAGCCTATGCAAGGCATCTTTTTCAAAACCTTTTCAAAACCACACACAAAGCACCATTTCAAAACAATTGAAAACCAAGGCAAGTTGATCTAAGCAAGTACCTAAGAGCCCATGGATAACCATGGATAGAAGGGGTGCTAATACCTTCCCCTTCTATAATCTACTCCCCGAACCCAAGAAAAATCTCAAAGGTTTTTGTTGTGCTTTTTAAACCTTTCCTTAGGATAAAATAAAAAGTCGGTGGCGACTCTTGCTCAACCGAAACATTTGCGAAAACAAACGCAAAACCATAGTCAGTTCTCCCACCGTATCACAGAACTGGCGACTCTGCTGGGGAGAAATTTAAAAGTGGAGTAACCTTAGGGCTTAGATCACCCTTTTGCATGACTAATTGTTTGATTTGCTTGCTTTATACTTTGGCTCTATTGTTTGGGTTTACAATCCTCCACCCGGATTTTGGGAAACATTCATAGATAGCAATACGTTGTGGAAACTGTGCGGGGTATACCGACACGGTCTAAGCAATAGCTATATTAGTGCGACATATTTGTGAGTACCGGTAACCCTTGAGTTCAATCAAGGAGAGTACGGGGCCGCTGAGTGATGTCACTAAGCACTAATGACCTAGAACCTTACTTGACCATCTTGGCCTTTTATTAGGGGTAGTGAGATGACCGGCTTTGGTGCAGTCTGAAGTTGGTAGATACTCGATACTACACTCATTGAGGGTTGCTTTCTTGGAATATTTTGGTCGCTAGTTAAGTGGCTAAACCAAAACAATGAACAATGAAAACAATCCAGTGATATTGAGCTCCTTAGAACCCAGTTACTATTTATAGGACAGGTTTTTAAGCCAACTACACTAAAGAGGGTACTTACCTATGAAACCCCATGCAAGCCTGAAATTAGGGTGTGGTGTGATTTGCTTGTACATATGTTTTGTGCATACATCATAAACATCATAAAACATCATACGCATTCACTAACCATTTCAAGGGTCTTGGACTTCATCTTTGTTCTTGTTTTGTAGGTCATGGAAATCCCTCGCAGAAATACCATTCAAGTCAACCTTGTGAGAATCTCTCCTCAACTCAAGGAGATCACCTCAAGAATTCCGGAAAATTCATCCTTCAGTGAGAGACATGGTAGACTACTCAGCCTAGTCAACACCAACATTGAAGAAGACATGATGAAAGTGATATTCCAGTTCTTTGACCCTCTTCACCACTGCTTCACCTTCCCTGATTATCAGTTGGTACCCACTTTGGAGGAGTTTTCTCAACTCCTAAGAATCCCTATCCTTAATCAACTACCCTTCAACGGTACGGAAAAGGAACCAAAGACGGAAGATGTTGCTCGAGCACTACATCTACAACCATCCGACATCAAGGGGCATTGGGAAACCAGAAGCGGCGTCAAAGGATTCTTAGCAAAATTCTTGTTTGAGAAGGCACAAGAATGTTGGAACTCATTGGACCTACAAGCCTTTGAAGAGATTGTGGCACTCCTTATCTACGGGTTGGTCTTGTTCCCAAATCCTGACCAATTGGTAGATGTCAACGCCGTCAAAATCTTCTTGTCCGGAAATCCAATACCAACATTGCTTGGGGACATCCTTCACTCATTTTACACACGAACAATGAGAAAAAGGGGTGTTCTCATGTGTTGTACTCCTATCCTCGCAAGGTGGTTTATTTCGCACCTTCCACAATCTGTCTTGAAGAATGACCAAGGTACAAGGTGGTCCCAACGATTGATGACTCTTACTCATTCTGATGTGCATTGGTGTTCTCGGTCCAGAGAAAATGTCATCATCGTCGATCGTTGCGGAGAGTTTCCTAATGTTCCTTTACTTGGAATCAGGGGAGGTATCACCTACAACCCTTGCCTAGATTTGAGGCAATTTGGATATGCACGGAGGGATGGCCCTCATGACATGTTGATTCCTAGCCTAGTTTTTGACTTCGACAACGATGCGCAAGGACTTCGCCAAAGATTCATCAGAGCTTGGGGAAAACTCAACAAGGTTGATAGCAAGACTCTGGGACACAAGAACTCCATCCCCCTTGAGCCTTATCTCAAGTGGGTACGAGCCCGAGCCCAAAGTCTGATGATGCCTTATCCTCATGTTCTCCCTGTGATTAAAGAGCCCGTCAATGAAGGAGAGGTTCCCTACACCATCCTACATCCAGACATGCCTACATCGTGGGAGGAAATGCAGAAAAGTTGGATTCAGCTCAAGGAGGAACGGAACACCTTTGAAGCTAGCTACTACGCCAGTGAAAAGAAGGTTCTAGAGCTTACCCGCCGACTCCACAAGCAGGAGGCCCTCAACACCTACATCGCACCGAAGAGGATGCGCAATGTCTTTCTGCCTTAAGAAGTTTATTTTGTAACATTTGGCCCATGGGGCATTTATGTACTAACAAATTTCTTCTTATTAATATGACGTGCGTTCCTCTTTGTCTGAAATAATTTTGAATGTCCTAAGTCCTTGAATGCATTGCATACATCAGCATACCATTCATCATGTGCATAAGCAGGTCTCACTCCAGGTTTCCTTATCTATCTGCTGTTTATTTCAGTAGGATGGATCTCGAGCAAACAGTCAAAGACCTAAAAGCCCAGAATGCACAGTTCCAGCAAATCTTGATGACCTTGGTCAAAAGTCAAGAGGATATCAAGGCTCATCTGGAGAGTAAGGACCCAGTAAAGAAGAAAAAGAGGGTCGGAGTGGCTACTTTGGGGAGAAGATTTGACAGAGAAGCTCGGAGAGTGCTTGAATTTCCTCCTACTTCTAATGAAGGGACTAGTAAAAGGGATCGAGTTGCGGTGCCTTCCGAGTCTGATGCGAAGGAGGAAGAGGTTGAAGAGGATGAAGATTATTCTGACCAACAATACCCTCCAGCTGATGATAAATACAAGGGTTTAGAAGACAGATTGGCTGCCATGGAATTGCAAAGAGTACCGGGTTTGGATTTCGAAGACATGGGCTTGGTTGCCGGAATTGTGATTCCCCCAAAATTCAAAGTGCCAGTGTTTGTAAGGTATGATGGGCTGTCCTGTCCCAAAATGCATCTCAGGTCCTACGTAAGAAAGATTCAACCTTATACGGCAGATAAAAATCTCTGGATCCATTTCTTTCAAGACAGCCTGTCGGGAGCTCAGTTGGAATGGTTTTATCAGTTAGAAGGAACCAGTGTCAGAAATTGGGAAGATTTGGCCACCGCTTTCTACAAACAATATCAGTATAATTCTGATCTTGCTCCTACTTGTACCCAACTTCAGGGTATGTCACTAGGAACAAGTGAGGGATTCAAAGAGTATGCACAAAAATGGAGGGATTTAGCTGGCAGGGTGCAGCCTCCTTTAACCGATCGTGAGCTCGTTGATATGTTTCTTGGGACCCTATCTGGGCCGTTTTTCAATCATTTAATTGGTAACTCTTCCGCGGGGTTTACCGATTTGATCTTAACAGGCGAAAGAATAGAAGCTGGCATCAAGTCAGGAAAGATTCAGAAGGGTGTTGCTGCAAGTGTTGAGAAGAAGTCGTTTAAGAAGGAGACAGCTATGGTATATTCTCAGAGAAGAGCAGGGAAGATGGAGCGTCGGCCAACTGTAGGGGCCGTAATGATTCAAAACACTCCGAGTGAGCAGCCTCGCTATAACCAGCCCAGACCAAATCAGCAACGGGTGGAAAGGCCACAACGGCAGTTCACCTGTATTAATATGACTCCAGCACAAGTGCTTCCCCATCTATTGAAATTGAATCTTGCCACTATCAAGGAGGCACCAAAGAATGTAAATACGTCCTCTCCGCATTATCATGCCAATGCTAAATGCGCCTATCATTCAGACAGTGTTGGACACGACACCAATGATTGTTGGGCACTCAAGCATAAGATCCAGGACCTGATAGAGGCTAAGGAGGTAGAGTTTGACGCTCCGGAGAAGCCCAATGTGATATCTGCGCCTATGCCGAAGCACGGTCGAAATGTCAATGCCATTGAGGAGGATTTATATGTTGCTGATGTCAGCGATCTGACTACTCCACTGCTAACCATTAAGTTGAATTTGTTGAGGGCCGGGATCTTCCCGGGATGTAAAGAAGACTGCTACTGTTGCCACTCTCTGCCTTTTGATTGTCCGCTATTAAAGAAAGGCATCCAAGGCCTCATGGATAGCCGACAAATTTTGTTCGAAAAAGTTCCTGCTGTTCCAGTTCATGTTGAAAATGTCTCAATCATAACCATTCACGCCAATCTTTCCAAGGCCGTCAAAAAACCTGTTAAGATTACACCAGCTGCAAAGTCTATACCTTTGAAGATAACAATGCCGGGGCCTATTCCCTATGTTTCTGAGAAGTCGATACCTTGGAACTATGGTGGTGACATCTATTACCATGGTATCAAGCAAGTTGAAATAATTGAAGAAAATTCAGATGATGAAGAAGCCAGCATTAGTAACATTGCGGGCACCAGCAAAATCACCAGGAGCGGGAGAATATTTTCTCCAGAGATTGCCCCTCCAAGAGCAGTCTTTGGACCCTCATCAGCTAAAGAAGTCATCCCTGCACCAGTAAAACTCTCCGCTAGAACTCCTTTGATTGAAGAAATTGTCGTTCCTAGTGCTGTCTCTCCTACCATTGCTGATAAAGGAAAGGGAATACAAGATGAGCCCATCAGGACGAGGGTTCAACCCTTGGTGATCCCGGAAGCCTCCAAGAAAGAAATGGACGAGATTTTGAGGATAATCAAGAGAAGTGATTACGATGTGGTGGAGAAGTTGGGGCAAACCCCCTCCAAAATCTCCATGCTGGCACTATTGCTTTGCTCAAAAGCGCACGCTCAAGCTTTGATTAAGTTTCTGAAGGCAGCTCATGTGCCCCAGGAAACCTCCGCAGACCAATTTCAACATTGCGTGGCTAGTCTGACTGCAGACAATGGATTAGGTTTTTCTGATGCCGACCTGACCCCTAAAGGCCGAAACCACAATGACGCTTTGCATATTTCAATCGAGTGTCGCGGAACCACCCTTGCACATGTTTTGGTTGATACCGGTTCATCGCTGAATGTTTTGCCTAAAAAGGCCTTGGACCGGCTAGATTGCAAAGGGTTGGAATTGAAGCCGAGTGATATTGTCGTCAGAGCTTTCGATGGGTCGAAGAGAATGGTCCATGGAGAAGTTGAAATTCCCGTCAAGATAGGTACTGAGGTGTTTAAATCCACTTTCTATGTAATGGACATCCGTCCATCATATTCTTGCCTGCTGGGTAGACCTTGGATACACCATGCTGGGGCAGTCACCTCCTCCTTGCATCAGATGCTGAAGTATCCTGTCAAAGGAAAGATTATCATTGTCCACGGCGAAGAAGAGTACATGATTAGCCATTTAAATTCTTTCCGGTATGTGGAGGTGGAATGAGAGTTCATTGAGACGCCGTTTCAACATTTCGAAGAAGTTCTTCCTGAAGTAGCAGTGGCAAAGTTGGCAGCTGAGGCACCAAGACAGATGGCCAGGATGGCATCTCTGGAGGATGCAAGAGCCGCAATCAAAGAAGGGAAGAATTCAGCGTGGGGGCAGTTACCCGATTTTCCGCATAAAACTGATAAGTTTGGATTAGGTTTCACCGCCGCTGGCCAGAAGGCTATGCGCCAGTCAAAGATTGAAAGAGCGCCGATCAAAATTTCTCCTTACCGAATCAACGCCCTGGAAGATGAAGACAAGGAAAGCAACTTTGAAGAGTGGATTCATCCAACTGTCAGGGGAGGATTGAGCAATTGGGAGGCTAAAGACTTTGTCCCCATCACTTTTATTCATCAGTAATTTATTTGTTAAACATTTCTTATTTGGTCTGTAATATTTTACTTTCAAACAATCCGTACACTATCTTTTCACCTCCTGCCTTGCCCGGGGCATGTAGGTCCACTTGTAAGGGTTTTGACTATTTTTCATATTCATATGCCATGTTTAATGATTCATTGGACGTTTTTCATTTGATAAACTGCTTATGTTCATTTTCTTTCCTTTTGTATTTTTTGTTTAAAGGATGGCTATCCCTTACACACACCCACACTCACCAATGCAGGTACCCATCCACTCCGGATTCCATGGGTGACTATTCTGCTGTATCTTTCAATAACTCTGAAGACCTGGTCAATCTAGCCGAGTATGAAGATGACGAAGGTTGTGAAGTACCCGGGGAACTAGCCAGACTCCTGCAACAAGAGGAAAGGGCCATCTTACCGCATGAAGAGCCATTGGAGACTGTTAACTTGGGAACCGAGGAGGATCGGAAGGAGGTGCAAGTGGGTGCCAACCTGGAACCAAAAGTCAAGGAGCGCTTGGTACAGTTGTTGAATGAGTATGTTGAAATCTTCACTTGGTCCTATGAAGACATGCCGGGTCTAGACACCGACATCGTGGTTCACCGTCTCCCCACAAGAGAAGACTGTCCACCAATCAAGCAAAAAGTTCGCCGAATGAGGCCTGACATGTCCGAAAAGATCAAAGCAGAAGTAATGAAGCAGTTCGACGCTGGCTTTCTGGTTGTTACGTCCTATCCTCAATGGGTCGCTAACATTGTGCCAGTATCGAAGAAATATGGCAAAGTCAGAATGTGTGTGGACTACCGGGATTTGAATAGGGCCAGCCTTAAGGATGATTTCCCGCTACCTCATATTGACATCTTGATCGACAATACAGCTCAGCATAAGGTGTTTTCCTTCATGGATGGATTTTCGGGCTATAATCAAATCAAAATGGCTCCCGAAGATATGGAGAAAACAACTTTTGTCACACAATGGGGAACTTTCTGTTACAAAGTGATGTCGTTCGGGCTGAAGAACGCAGGGGCAACTTATCAACGCGCCATGGTAGCTTTATTTCATGACATGATACATCATGAGATTGAAGTTTACGTAGACGATATGATAGCTCGGTCACAAACAGAGGAAGAGCACCTTGAGCATTTGGAGAAGCTGTTTGCCAGATTGAAAGAATACAAGCTCAGGCTGAATCCAAGTAAATGCACTTTTGGAGTTAGGTCTGGTAAACTCCTGGGATTCATTGTAAGCAACAAAGGAATTGAAGTCGATCCGGCAAAATTAAAAGCAATACAAGAGATGCCTGCTCCCCGTACTGAAAAGGAGGTCAGAGGATTCTTGGGGCGCGTAAACTATATTGCCAGATTCATCTCACATCTGACTTCTACCTGTGAGCCAATTTTCAAACTCTTGAAGAAAGATCAGGTAATTGAATGGAACGACGACTGCCAAGCCGCTTTTGATAGAATCAAGGAGTATTTGCTAGAACCTCCTACTCTGATGCCACCCGTCGAAGGAAGACCATTGATCATGTACTTAACTGTCTTGGATAACTCAATGGGGTGTGTTTTGGGCCAGCATGACGAGTCTGGTCGAAAAGAGCATGCTATTTATTACCTTAGTAAAAAGTTTACCGACTGTGAGACTCGCTACTCACTGCTCGAGAAAACTTGTTGCGCTTTGGTATGGGCTGCTCGCCGACTAAGACAGTATATGTTGACTCATACTACTTTGTTAATTTCCAAGATGGACCCTATCAAGTATATCTTCGAGAAGCCCGCTTTATCTAGAAGGATAGCTAGATGGCAAATGATCTTAACCGAGTATGACATCCAGTACACCACCCAAAAAGCTATAAAAGGGAGTGTATTAGCTGACCATCTGGCTCATCAGGCTATCGAAGACTATCAACCCATGAGATTTGACTTCCCGGACGAGGATATCATGAATTTGGACAACATTGAAAGTGACGGACCGTATGACGGACCCGAAAAGGGATCCCGATGGACCCTGTACTTTGATGGTGCTTCAAATGCCCTCGGAAATGGTATTGGCGCAGTACTCATTTCTCCGGAAGGTTGTCACACTCCTTTCACGGCCCGACTTTGTTTCAGCTGCACAAACAACATGGCTGAGTATGAAGCTTGCATCTTTGGTCTCGAGGCTGCTATAGACTTAGGGATCAAATCTTTGGTCGTATTTGGGGACTCGGCTTTGGTCATCAGCCAAATCAAAGGAGACTGGGATACCAAGCATCCTAATCTTATCCCATACAAAGAACATGTCCTGACATTGTTGCCACATTTCGAGCAAATTACCTTCGAGCATTTCCCGCGAGAAGAGAATCAGCTAGCCGATGCTCTGGCCACAATGTCCTCCATGTTTAAACTCAGCTGGGATAATGAGGCTCCCCAAATCACCATCAAGCGAATGGATGAACCGGCACATTGCCACGAGATTAATACTGAAGAAGTATTGGAACAACCTTGGTTCCATGAAATCAAAAGGTATCTCGAGACTAGGGATTATCCTGAAGGAGCTTCCGTAAATGACAAGAAGTTCTTAAGGAAATTCGCTGCTAAGTTCTTCCTGAGCAACGGCATCCTTTACAAACGAAGCCATGATTGTGTATTACTCCGATGTGTGGATAAGGCTGAGGCAGAATTGATCATGACTGATATACACAGCGGCACATTTGGCACTCACTTGAGCGAGCATACAATGGCTAAGAAGATCCTAAGGGCAGGCTATTACTGGTCTACCATGGAAGCTGACTGCCATCAATATTCCCGTACTTGTCACAAGTGTCAAGTCTACGCTGACAAAGTTCATATTCCTCTGGTTCCCCTCAACGTCCTGACTGCTCTGTGGCCCTTTGCAATGTGGGGCATTGATATGATTGGAGAGATCAAGCCCACGGCTTCCAATGGACATCGCTTCATCCTAGTTGCCATTGACTACTTCACTAAATGGGTCAAGGCAACTTATAAGTGAGGTGTACCTTAGGATTAGATCACTTGTGTTTTCAATTGTATGCTTTGTATGCTTTAAATTTTATGGGCTTGTATCGGAGTTCTATAGATCCTAACCTGGATCTGGGGATACCCTTTAGGTAAGTAGCAATAAATTGTGAGGGATCTGTCAGGCGTAGACCGACACGAATGAAGTAGTAGCTACGTTGGTGTGGCACCTTAGTCTGTACCGATATCCCTTGTGTTGGAACGAGGAGAATATGGGTCTTATAAGGAGTCATTAAGCACCAACTGACCTTAGAACCTTAAATTGACCAACTTGGCCATAGAACAGTAGCAGTATGCTACACTCATTGAGACTAAACTCTCGCGATGATTTCGGCCGCTAGAAAAGGTTGCTAAACTGGAATCATGACCGATTGAGGGTAGTCAGTGATATTGAGATCCTCTAGAACCCGGTTACTATTTTTAGGACAGGTTTAAACCAACTGAACTGAAAGAGGGTAGTACCTAAGCTCCGTGCCAGCCCAAACTTAAGGCTATTTGTGTGACTTGTGTGCCTTCAAACTTGAACTACTTGCACATTCTTGTTATCTGACAACATGAGTTCCTTGCAGGTTTTTGTTTATAGTCCTTATCCAATAATTTGGATTTATTGCAGGGCTTACTTACATCACCTCACACTTTTGCTTAAACGCATAGCATACACATCATAACATCATGCCTTAACATTTCTTTAACCATTTCAAGGATCTCAAGGGTCTGTGATGCAGGTTATGGTAAATCAAATGTCTAGCAAGGGGCAAAGGGGATTTATTTTCCTCTAGCCAATGTCGTCTAAAGATCAAAACACGATAACTTGAGTCAGGGGCTATGACCCACTCGATATGGTGAGCTTGACTCTTGAAGAAGGACTCTTAATGACACGAAGTTTCTTCTATCAAATTCTAACAAGTTCCTTGTTTACCCCGCGAGATCCTTGAAAACATTGCATACATATATCATACATATCATTGCATAACAGGTCTCCCAATACAGGTCTCTCGTGTTCTCGCTGTTTATTTCAGCAATGGATTTCCAACCAGACAATCAAGATCTTCAAACTCGAGAGACTCGGTTCAGGGAAATCTTCCTAAACCTATCCAAGGGGCAAGAAGAGTTGAGAACACTCCTCATGGGGAATTTGGTCAAGAAAAGTCCTGAGGACAATAAGGACGAACGGTTGGAACAACTGCAAGCTGAGTTCAGTGCCATGAAAACCCAGATGCTGGGGCAGATGGCTCTTATCCAAGGCTTAGCTCGGGAACAAGAAGAGTTGAGAGCCATGATCAACCAGCTTCATCAAGACAGATACAACAACATGAAGCAAACGGTCAAGGCCGGGGACCAAGTCATTAATCAACTTCCGAGAAGTAAAAGGTTTGGTTTGATGAAGAATAGACCTCTCCAAGTTGCTACTACCTCACAGGACCAACAACAACCTCACCAAAAACAACGGGTTAATCAGAGGCAATTTTCCAAGCTCAACATACCGCTGTCCCAAGCTTTGCAACACCTGTTGAGATTGAATCTGGTGACGTTGGTAGGACCTCATCCGAATCCTAAGACTTCTTCACCTAACTACAATCCTGATGCAAGGTGTGCATACCATTCTAACAGCCTGGGGCATGATACTGATGACTGTTGGAAGTTGAAGTACAAAATTCAAAACCTGATTGATGAAGGAGCATTAGAATTCACACAAGATGGTCAGGCTGAGTTCTTCTACCATCCCTCCAAGGCTCACCATTTGAAGTGACAAGACCAGACGAGAAGACTTTTGTTCATTAGAAATTTCAATTTGTAATTTTCTTTTGATTGTTCAAACATTTATTCATGTCAAGCTTTGTTACTTTATCAATGCATTGCATATGTCTGTTTTGAATCAATCCATTCATATTCACTATATTCAAATTGCTTTAATTTTTGTGATGATTAACTCTCGATTAAAAAATTCTAAGCCTTTAGAGGGAGGATGACGAAAACGATACCACGATCTTTACAGTATGCTTTTGAATAGACCCCACTGATGAGGTACAGGCATTGTTTCAAATCCTAAACAGTGGAGTTATAAGGAAGATAATCCCTAGTCAATCCCTTTGAGCCAAAGAAGTTGGAGTTTTTCTTTTCATGAATTAAAACCCTTAATTATAACCTGGGGCAGGGTAGTTCTCTCAGTTAATCCAGGTGCACAATGAATGGCATCAAAGAAGTCCTTCCGAAACAAAAGACGGTGATGGTTCCGTATAATTGTAAGGACAGACAGTCATTACCTTTCGAAATAAAAGCCCACTAAGTCAAAACCTATGAAGGAAACTTACACAAAAACTGGGACATCCCGCTGACTGTAATCATAAAAGAAACAGTCCAGGAAAAAAGACAGGGATAATACAATAAAAAAATAAAGAGGTCCTACAAACTCTTATAAAAATGACTGCCTGTTCAAAATAAATTGTCAGTATCTGAACCATCACGGGAATATCAGAGCAAAGACTCAAACGGGATCTAAATGCACGATTAGCTGAGTTTAGGATCGAAGAACATCACGAAGAGCGGGTGGGTACAAATAAATTTTGAGCCTTTATCCTTTGTTTCTTAAACCGTGAACCAGGCCACGTTATAACCCTTAAAAAGTCATAGATGAAGCATGGGTTAGTTCGAAAGCATACTGTTACAAAAGGTATCCTGACTCCTGTAGGGCTTGCTGTAAATCTTGAGTTGACATCACATTTTACAAAAAAAAAAATTGCTTATTTTACTGGAAAAATTCATTTTCAAAAATTTCAAAAGACAGACATAAGCTTTGTATTCTTAAAATAACATTGTTTGCATATGACTATTTGTTCAAACAGCAAAGAAATTCGCACGACGAATATCTAGTGAACAAAAACCTTTTCAATAAAAAGGGTCATCTCAAGTGGAAGAAACACTTCCAACCAAGGGGCAGACATGATCATTTTCCATCACCTGGGGCAGTCCAGTCAAGATTTCAAGAAATCTCTGAAGAAGTGCAGAGTAACCAGGGGCAAGTCTCCATCTCCGTCACTTGGGGCATTGAAAATCAATCTCGGTGAAGGGTTACGTACAATTAAACATTTTCTGGCAATGTCACAAACACTTGCTACTAGGGCAATGACAAATCTCTCCAAAATCCTTCTCATAGGATGACTCTCAGCAAGGGTTTAATCTCTGAAAACCTTTCCCCAGCTGAATTAACCTCAAGAATCCTCGAGGACTTCCCCCAACGAAGATGTCACCTCTCTAACGGACTGACGACATGGTTTATTTCCCCAACAGCACCAAGATTCCCCGGCTTGAGTTTGCCTCTCCGACTACTACAAATCAAAGGACCACAACTCCTCTTTCCCAGTAGACTACTCTACAATCCCCAGCAAGTTACTGCGAAACCTGGACACGACCAGATATCAGTTCAACTTCGACTCCCCAGTAGAGCAACGGACGACTAAGACTCCTAAACTCTTTTCCCAAGCCGAAATAAACATACTCCCCACAGAGTTTTCAATATCCCTCAGCGGAGTTCTCCTCAAACAACAAAGCAGGGATCCCCGGTGGAAACATTTTGAGCAAAGTCCAAGATAAAATTACACTTCAACAACATTCATAACATATGCATACAAAATACATATGACACAAATCTCATTTTACTTTGAGAACATCATTACACAATGCATACATCATGACATTGCATACAACTAACTCTTTACCTTTTCAGGAAAGATCAATCAACAGGCAAAGATCATCATCTTCTAAGATTCCTTCTAGAGACAGTCCATATGCGACCCAGATATGGCTGACATTCTGATACTTATTCCAGATTCCTTCTAGAGACAGTTCAGATGCGACCCAGATATGGCTGACATTCTGATACTTATTCCAGATTCCTTCTAGAGACAGTTCAGATGCGATCCAGATATGGCTGACATTCTGATACTTATTCCAGACTCCTTCTAGAGACAGTTCAGATGCGACCCAGATATGGCTGACATTCTGATACTTATTCCAGATTCCTTCTAGAGACAGTTCAGATGCGACCCAGATATGGCTGACATTCTGATACTTATTCCAGATTCCTTCTAGAGACAGTTCAGATGCGACCCAGATATGGCTGACATTCTGATACTTATTCCAGATTCCTTCTAGAGACAGTTCAGATGCGATCCAGATATGGATGACATTCTGATACTTATTCCAGACTCCTTCTAGAGACAGTTAAGATGCGACCCAGATATGGTTGACATTCTGATACTTATTCCAGATTCCTTCTAGAGACAGTTCAGATGCGACCCAGATATGGCTGACATTCTGATACTTATTCCAGATTCCTTCTAGAGACAGTTCAGATGCGACCCAGATATGGCTGACATTCTGATACTTATTCCATACTCCTTCTAGAGACAGTTCAGATGTGTTGTACCCCAAAATTTGCCCTCCCATATTCTTCAAGATTTGTCAAGATCAATCTCCAGATGGTTCAAAACCTCTCAAGGGTTGCACAGTCCAATTGCCTCCTAACACAGTTAAAATTAGGGTTTTGGTTTTTTGACAAGGAAGTTGAGGTTTCCAAGGGTCCAATCAAGTCACATATGCCCATATACATTGTCAAGCATCTACATGCCAAGTTTCAAGACTCACAGCATCAAGTTGCACAATCAAAAAGCCCTAATTGCTTCACAGTCAACTGTAGGGGTAAAATGGTCATTTGACAGTCAAAAGTCAAAAATTTTGGTCAACATCTTATTTTGAAGCCACAATCATCATTTGATCAATTCTTGATCATGATTCCACAAGCATGGCTCACAAAGTCTCAAGATATCAAAAGTTTCTATTTTTGGACAGTTGAAAAAGTCAACTGTAACTTGACCAAGGCATAACTTTTTCATGGTTCATCAGAAAAATCCCATCCAATGCTCATTTTGAAGGGGATGACATTTCCTACAATTCATTTTCACGTTCCAAGTCCAAGTAATTCTCTCACAAAAAGTTATCAATTTCTACATTATAGGTCATTTTCAAAAGTCAACAAAAAGGCACTTTAAGTCAAAGACCATAACTTGAGATTGGTAAATCAAAATGACATGGGACAAAAGGCATTGGTTAGAGGCCTTCAATACCTTTCCAAAATGTCCAAGAACATGTTCATAGCTTCAAAATTGAGCAAGATATGCATTGGAGAAGTTGGGAAATTTTTGGGAACTTTCAAAAGTCAACTTTGCCTAAAACACTTCATTTTTGATAATGGGCCTCAAATTCCTTCTTGAATCTTTACCCAAAGCCTATGCACGACCCATTGAACTTAATTTGATTTATTTTCTTATTTTTAATTAATTAATTGAATTTATATTAATATTAATTCATTTAATTGGTTTTAATTGTAGGAAAATTCAAAGATATGCTTTTTTAGATCTTTTTGTGAGACAAATAAGGCTAGGGCAAGCTGGCAACTCGTGTGCATCTCAAAGGCATCAAAATATCCATGATTGGCAAGGTTTCATGAAAGAAAAGATTGAAAAAAGATATGATTGGCAATCACACATTCAAGTCATAATGCCATGGACTTTTGGGCTTATTTTTAACCTAACTCCATTCACATATATGTGCTGAAGCCAACCCTAAAGCTAGACACGAAAAAGCTGCCATAGAAAGCCATAACCACTTTGCAAAAATTCAAGAAAAACTTGAAAACTGAAATCAATATTGCAGGTGAATTCAAGGCCTAAAATTGTTTCCAATACATTGCTGACATTGCCAGGAAGCCATTGCAATCAAGAACGAAGCTTAACACGCAAAGAATCGTTCATCACAAGTGACACGGTTTGCTTTATTTTCCAAATTTGCATATCACGATTCATGTGTTTTTGACCATTTTTTTGGATTGATTTATGTTAATAGGGACCTTCTGAAGCTGTTGGTACAAACCAATTTGGTTATAGCCCTCTGAATCAAAATCCACCATGGATAAAATCTAGGGTTTAGAAGCTTGAAAATTAGGGCTTTCTTATTGAGGAAAAATCAGGCCTTGAGACATATACCATTAAACTCAGAAGCTCAAGATGAATTGAATGGACATATCGCGCCCTTTTTATATTATCCCTAACGCTAATCGCTATTATTCGTGATTGTGTTTTGTGGGGGTTTAAAACCCCCACTATCTTGTTGTGTTTTTTACAGGAAACGAAGAAGAAGACGTGCGTGGCTCAACGTGATTGGAGGGTTCAAATCTAGCGCGCGTTATTTTGATTGATTGCCATAATGATTGTTTTTTTAATATAATATTTGTTGTTCATTTATATTACAAAAGCGCTGGATAACTCAGTTGGTAAAGGACGTGGCTTGCAAGTACTGGGACCTGGGTTCGATTCCCATGTCCCCCATATAATTGTTCTTATTTTGCTTAAAGCTTTCCAATGCAGCAATCATTCAGAGTTCCACCATGCACGCTCGGCATAAGCTTGCCAAGTGGCCATGATGCCCAATCCAATGGCCACAGAGTGAAGACCATGATACTCCCAGTCAAACAGCATGCACGTGATCAGTGAAAAATCAAACAGGCTTGGTCTTTCTAGGGCCCGAATTACTGCAATCTCACCTCCACATGGGCCATCTAACCCCCTTGGTTTGCATAGTTTTATTTATTTTCTCTTTTTTTTTTAATTCTTTTAATTGTTTAATAATTATCATTAATTCACAACAAATTAACTTTTCATCATAAAAATCAGGAAATCAAAAATTGTAAATTATTTTAATTGATTAATAATTTCACCATTAACTTATTTTTGTAAATAAATATTAAATAATTAACTTAGCTTAATTTAGGTTTATATTTTAATCTTTTTCTTAATAAATAAAAATTATATAGAATTAGGTTTTGACACTTTTAATCTTTTTTTTCTTAATTAATTATTATTATCATTATTAATTATTATTATTTTGTACATAAACATGTAAATTAATTAATTAGTAAATTAGGTCAACTTTGACATTTTCATTAATAATTAAAATAATCTAGAATTAGGGTTGTTTACTAACTTTTAAATTCTTTTTTTTTATTTTCATTAAATATGAAAAAACATAAAAAAACATTTTTCTTGGTAAATAATTAAATAATTAGATTTAGGTTTAATTTAATTTAATTTCAAACAAAAGGACAAAAAAACTTTTAATTTCAAGCAAAGGGACAAAACCCGAGGACGTCCTTATTTTAATTCTTTCGCACGTTATTATTATGTAACTGTTTCCAAGGATGTAATAGTAATTAGGTTTATTGTTTTTTACTTTCCGCATCTTTATCAAAAACGGGTCTTTGTTTTTTGGCGATGTATAGACCCGCGCCTTGTAATAGCGTAGCTTTTACCTTTCCGTATTTTATTTTCCGCACTCCTAATTATTAAATTGCATGAAAGAATGTATGATAATTAAAAAGAACTCGTAGCTCACAATTGCATGATCCAAGATAAATGTTAACCTGAAAACAACACACAATGCACATGCCACTTCTAGGGTACGCCTCACTCGTTGCCTTCAAAAGTGGTAGTCAAGTATAGGGTGTTTTAGCGGTCGCCCTTACGTCTAAGATCCAGTTGCCTCGAAACGGTTGCCTCGGATTAAAAAGGATATAGGACATTAGGGTTACTTCTAAGGTGTCCTACTATTGCTTCGGTGACCACACTATCCCTACAATCGAATTGACCCGAACACCTCCAACGGTGGTGCTACCTACCTCTCAATGGTGGGATGGCACTACCTTAAGGACTCTTACATAGCCTAATTCCTTAGGGTAGGTAGATGACTCATGGGTACTTGCTCTCTTCAAAAACAAATCAAAAATCTTTTCACACTGACACTTTCAAAAGTTTTCAAAACAAATTTCTCAAACACTCTTGAGGACAGATACAAGAGTCACTCAGAAATATTTCAATGAAACTTTTTCAATCCCACTCACATTTTGAAAAGCAAACATTTTGAAAACATAAGAGCAAGTACCTAAGAGCCCGTGGATAACCACAGATAGAAAGGGTGCCAACACCTTCCCTTTCTATAAATCTACCTCCCGAACCGAGAGATATTCTCAATAAGGAATTTTGCTGTGCTTTTGTCCTTTCCATGTTGGAGAACGTAAAAGACGGTGGCGACTCTTGCTTACCGCGACATACGCGATCCAGCTTTAAACAGTCAGTTCTATTTCCACCGATCACAGAACTGGCGACTCTGCTGGGGACAATATCTTAAAGTGAGGTGTACCTTAGGATAGATTATACTTATGTTTTCAATTGCCTGTTTTGATTGCTTTAATATTGTGGGTCTGTTTTGGGAGTTCTATAGATCCTAACCCGGATCTGGGGGATACCTCTTAGAAAGTAGCAACAAACTGTGAGGGAACTGTGCGGGGTATACCGACACGGTTGAAGCAGTTGCTACGTTGATGTGGCACTTTGGTGAGTACCGGTAACCCTTGAGTTAAGTCAAGGAGAGTACGGGGCCACCGTGTGGTGTTGTGAAGCATCAACTGACCTTAGGAACCTAACTTGACCATCCTGGCCTCTTTAGGGGTAGTGAGATGACCGACTTTGGTGCAGTCCGAAGTTGGTAGATACTCGATACTACACTCATTGAGGGTTGTTTTCTTGGAATATTTTGATCGCCAGTTAAGTGGCTAAATCAAAACAATGAACATAGAAAACAATCCAATGATATTGAGCTCCTTAGAACCCGGTTACTTCTTATAGGACAGGTTTTGAGCCCACCAACTTCAAGAGGGTAGTACCCCAAACTTCATGCTGGCCTGAACTCTAAGGGCTGTCTGGTGTGACTTGTGTGCCTTAAAACTTGACTACTTGCATACTTGTTATCTAACAACATGAGTTCCTTGCAGGTTTCGTTTACAGTCCTTAATAGGGACTCATTACAGGGTTTACTTACCTCACTCCATGCATAGCATACCATCATACCATTGCATACATCCTACATAAGAACTAATCTGTTTCAAGGATCTCAAGGGTTTGTGATGCAGGTCATGATGAATCAACAGTCTAGCAAGGGGCAAAGAGGATTTATTTTCCTCTAGCCAAGGTTAATGACTTGAGTCAGGGGCTATGACCCACTGGATATGGTGAGCCTTTGACCCTTGAAGAAGGACTCTCAACAACATGAAGTTCCTTCAATCAAGCTACCGGATTCAAATTCTAACAATTTTTTTTCTTGTTTACCCCGCGAGATCCTTGAAAACATTGCATGCATATCATACATATCATTGCATAACAGGTACCCTTTTTATAGGTTGCTTAATCTTCTTCGCTGTTTATTTCAGCAGTCATCATGAATCCTGAATCATCCAATGAACAAGCTATCAAAGCCCTCCAGGCCCATAATGCCCAGTTCCAAGAGATGGTTATGAGCTTAGCCCAAGGTCAACAGGAATTGAAGACTCTGCTTATGAAGAAGAAGAAGAAGAGGACTGTGTTGTTCAACCCTAGACGCAAATCTGGGAATGGCTCACAAAATGAAGCTGAGCTGACTACCCCATCTGTTGGGAAGGACAGTCCCCAAGAGGGAGAGGTTCCTAGTCCAGTGGTCTCCAACAACGAGACTGATTTCAATGAGGAGCAGTACCCTCCCACTGAAGACAGGTACAAATAGCTAGAGGACCGGTTAAGTGCTATGGAGATACAGAAAGTGCCCGGCCTGGACTTCGAAGATCTAGGTCTATCCTCTGGGGTGGTGATCCCACACAAGTTCAAGGCACCATCTTTTGCGAAGTATGACGGGGTTTCCTGCCCTAAGATGCATCTCAGATCATATGTGAGGAAGATCCAACCGTATACTGTTGACAAGAATCTATGGATCCATTTCTTCCAGGAAAGGCTTTCAGGGACTCAACTCGAATGGTTCTATTAGCTAGATGGAGCCAGTATTCGTAACTGGGAGGACTTGGCTACTGCGTTTTACAAGCAGTATCAGTATAATGCCGACCTCGCTCCTACACGTATCCAACTCCAGGGTATGTCACTAGGGACGGGTGAAGGTTTTAAGGAGTACGCGCAAAAGGGGAGAGACCTTGCTGGAAGGGTGCAACCACCTCTAACTGACCGGGAGCTTGTGGACATGTTTCTGGGGACCCTGTCTGGTCCATTCTTCAACCACCTGATTGGGAATTCTTCTGCTGGGTTTACAGATCTGATCTTGACTGGGGAAAGAATTGAAGCTGGTATCAGAAGTGGGAAGATCCAAGAGGCCACACCTTTTGACACTCATAAAAAGCCATACCATGGGAAAAAGGAGTCTGATGTTGTGCATGGTAAAAAGAGTCGTCATGATCAACATGTAGGGGCAACCCAAATCTCTAATCATATGCTTGCTCAGCAAAGACAGGGGCAGCAACGTAAGGAGGTCGCACCCAAACGGCAGTTCACTAAGATTAACATGTCACTGGATCAAGCACTACAGCAAATGTTGAAGGCAGGGCTGATCACCTTAAGGGCTCCTCTTCGGAATCCAAACACTTCCGCCCCTAACTACCATCCTAATGAGAGGCGTGCATACCACTCTGATAGCCCGGGGCATACTACGGACAACTGCTGGCCTCTGAAGAACAAGATTCAAGACATGATTGATGCCAAAGAGATTCAGTTTGAATCACCAGAGACTCCAAACATAACCACTGCTCATTTGCCTAATCATTGAAGGCTTTTGTTTATTTGAATTTCCGAGTTGTATTTTTCTTTGCTTATACAAACAATTAATGTCATAGCAAACTCTTTTATTCCGTTAATGCATCGCATATGTCTGTTTTGAATTAATACAATTGTTTTCACTATATTCAAATTGCTTTCATTTTTTCGATGTTCAACTCTTGATCTAAAATTCTAAGCCTCTTGAGGGAGGAGGACGAAAACGATACCACGGTCTTTACAGTATGCTTTTGAACAGACCCCGCTGATGAGGTACAAGCATTGTTTCAATTCCTAAACACTGGAGTTATAAGGAAGATAATCCCTCGTCAACCCCTTCGAGCCAAAGAAGTAGGAGTTTTTCTTTTTCACGCAAAATTAAAAAAAAAAACCTTAATCAAAACCTGGGGCAGGGTAGTCTTCTCAGTTGATCCAGGTGCACAAAATAACATCAAAGGAGTCCTTCCGAAACAAAAGACAATGATGGTTCCGAATAATCATAAAGACAGGCAGTCATTATCTCTCAGAAATAAAAGCCCAATAAGTCAAAACCTATGAAGGAGACTTACAAAACTGGGGCATCCCGCTGACTGTAATCACAAAAGAAACAGTTCAGGAAAAATAGGGATAACAAAATCAATCAAGAAAGAGGTCCTACAAACCCTCAACAAAAAAGAAATGACTGCCTATTCAAAATAAACTATCAGTATCCGAACCATCACCGGAATATCAGAGCAAAGACTCAAACAAGGTCTAACGCACGATTAGCTGAGTTTAGGATCGAAGAACATCACGAAGAACGGGTGGGTACAAATATACTTTGAGCCTTTATCCTTTGTTTCTTAAACTGTGAACCAGGCCACGTTATAACCCTCAAAAGTCCTAGCTGAAGCATGGGTTAGTTCGAAAGCATACTGTTACGAAAGGTATCCTGACTCCTTAAGGCTTGCGGTAAAATAACGAGTTGACATCACAGTTTACAAAAAATTCACTTGTTTTTATGAAAAAATGCTTTTTCAAAAACTTCAAGACAGACATAAGCTTTGCATTTTAGTATAACATCGTTTGCATATGACTTTTTGTTCGAACAACAGAGAAATTCGCACGAAGAATATCTAATGAACAAAAGCACTTCCAATCAAGGGGCAGACGTGATCATCGTCCATAATCTGGGGCAGTCCAGTCAAGATTCAAAGAATCTCTCAAAATGCCAAATAGTCAGGGAGAAATCTCCGCCCGAGTCACTTGGGGCATTCCAGCAATGAATCTTGCCTAAATCAGACATCTTCTGGTAGCATGGCAACACAACACTATCAACAAGGGCACCTCCCTACATTCTGAGAACGTGGACATAGTCAAAAAAATACTATGCATAATTAAAGACCCGCTAGGTTGACACACCTAGGCAAATAAGGGCTTCCCGGCGAACCAAAAGGGTTCGGGCAAAAATAAGGGATGAAATGAAAAAAATTTGTACACCCGGCAAGTCGAAAGCCTGAAAAGGAGGCTTGGGCAAAAATGGGTATCCCGGTGGACTGAAAACCCGAAAGGGCAGTTCAGGCAAAAGTTAGGGATCAAAAGCGTACGACTATGTCCCGTCATCTCGTCACTTGCCTACCAGAAGAAGATTTATCAATCGGCAGTCATCAAGCACCTCCACAGATATCTTCTCCCACAGAAACAGGGGCAATAAGAATTGTCTGAACGATCTAGTTGCTCTGTCCACCAAGGTGCCAAGGTAAATTCGGCTGAAGAATGTAACCCAGATACCTTCACTCCCCGAGGGTAAGACAAGATTCAAACAATAATCTCCCAAGCAGTAGGGTCTCCAATCAGCCCTAAAAAAGGCACAGTATCTCCAGCAAGTCAGCAACGCTCTCCCCAAGCAGAGTTAGTCTACTGTCAGCCTTAAGGAAGTTGGATTATCCCCAGAAGATCTCAATATTCCCCAGCGGAGTATACAAACATTCCTAACAAGCATCCCCGGCAATCTTGATCTAAGATTGTTCCCCGGCGGAATACCGGACATCCAGTGGAGCCACTTCCCCCAGTACAGTTCAAAGGATCCCCCTAGGAGAGTTGAACAAATCTCCCCAGTAGGAAGCTTATCCCCAGCAGATTCTGGAAGCTTATCCTCTGCAGAGCACGAGCGTGTCTCCCCGGCTTTATTTCCCCCACCAGGATATAACTGGGTTATCCTCAGCCAATTACCACGGAAAGATCGTCCTCGGCGAAGTTCTTCCTATCCCCCAGCGGAGTTCATCAATTCCCTAACATAACTCATCAATGGAATCCCCAGCGGAGTTCTCATCAAAGTCTCAGCGAAGCATCTCTTCCCACAGAGTAATTCCCCATAGAGTAATCTCTTCACCAAGTTTATTCCCCAACGGAGTCATCATCTCCTACCGGTTTATTCTTGCAAACATCATCCCCAGCGGAAACGAAGAACTCTACTCTTCAACACCAGCCCAGGATTCAACAAACTTCCCGGCATCCGTCAAGGATTTATTTTCCTAGACGAAAATACATTCATAAACATCACATCTTCATACATTATAGCATGCATACGCATCATACAACACAAATCTCATTTATTTTCGAGAACATCTTAAAATCATGCAGTTCGTACATCATGACATTGCATACAACTGATTTTTGCCTTTTCAGGAAAAAGGTCAATCTAAAGATGATTACTATCAACTGTCACAGTTCCAGATTCGATTCCTGTACCTAGCCAGGGCATATCTGTGAGCGATTTATTATGGATTCGATACCTGTATCTAGCCAGGGCATATCTACATTAAAGAGATTTCAGAGATAGCTGGGAAATGCTTCTGATGAGGATGCTATTCTTTTGCCTATTCAAAGTTTCTTCTCAGAGATAGTCCAGATATGCTCCAAACTGGATGCTATTCTGCTGCTTATTCAGAGTTGCTTTTCAGAGATAACTTAGAGATGCTCCAACCACAGATGTTATTCTATTGTTTATTCAGAGATTCCTTCTAGATATAGTTCAGATGCGATCCAGACAGGGCTACTTTCTGATACTTATTCCAGATTCTCTTTCAGAGATAGCTTAGAGATGCTTCCGATGCGGATGATATTCTATTGCTTATTCAGATCCCCTCTCAGATAGCTTAGAGATGCTCCCAACCCGGATTCTATTCTATCACTTATTCAGAGTTTCTTCCCATAAATGGCTTGGAAATGCTCCAGACATGGATGCTATTCTTTTGCTTATTCAAAGTTTCTTTTCAGAGATAGCTTGGAAATGCTCCAGACATGGATGCTATTCTTTAGCTTATTCAAAGTTTCCTTTCAGAGATGACTTAGAGATACTCCATATCCGGATGTTATTCTTTTGCCTATTCAGATTCCTCTCCAGTAATGGCCTAGAGATGCTACTGACCCGGACGCTATTCTATTGCTCATTCAGATTCAAACTTCTAAAGACAACTTAGAGATGCTCCAGACCCGGAGGCTATTCTATTGTTTAGTCCAGATTCATTCAAAAGACATTCCAAATACGATCCAGATTCGGATAATATTCTGTCACTCACTCAGATGCAGTATGGATATACCCCAGACACGACGGTCATTCTACTACTCGTTCAGACGGCAGCAATTAGACACAGACTAGATATGCTCCAGACACGGAAGCTATTCTATTTCTTACTCAGATTCAACTACCCATTACATTTCCAAATGGCATCTATAAGCCCATTCCCGACAAGACTCTGTCACAGCTCCAGATGGCATCTATAAGCCCATCCTCTTATCCACCACATCCCCAAATGGCATCCATAAGCCCATTCCCGACAAGATTCTGTTACAGCTTCAGATGGCATCTATAAGCCCATCCTCCTATCCATCATCTCTCCAAATGGCATCTATAAGCCCATTCCCGTCATCACGCTGCTAACACTCTACTATGTGAGTGCAAATTTCTGGGCACTCTAGTGTTCAATCATCTTCCACCTTCGGATTACGAAAAGCACGCCAGCCAATCTACATCCTCAGGTCTAAGAAGATTGAACAGGGGCAACTGTTTTACCCCAAAATTTGCCCTCCCATATTCTTCAAGATTTGTCAAGATCAATCTCCAGATGGTTCAAAACCTCTCAAGGGTTGAACAGTCCAATTGCCTCCTAACACAGTTAAAATTAGGGTTTTGGTTTTTTGACAAGAAAGTTGAGGTTTCCAAGGGTCCAATCAAGTCCCATATGCCCATATACATTGTCAAGCATCTACATGCCAAGTTTCAAGCCTCACATCATCAAGTTGCACAGTCAAAAAGCCCTAATTGCTTCACAGTCAACTGTAGGGGTAAAATGGTCATTTGACAGTCAAAAGTCAAAATTTTTGGTCAACATCTTATTTTGAAGCCACAATCATCATTTGATCAATTCTTGATCATGATTCCACAAGCATGGCTCACAAAGTCTCAAGATATCAAAAGTTTCTATTTTTGGACAGCTGAAAAAGTCAACTGTAACTTGACCAAGGCATAACTTTTTCATGGTTCATCAGAAAAATCCCATCCAATTCTCATTTTGAAGGGGATGACATTTCCTATAATTCATCTTCACATTCCAAGTACAAGAAATGCTCTCACAAAAAGTTATCAATTTCTACATTATAGGTCATTTTCAAAAGTCAACAAAAAGGCACTTTAAGTCAAAGACCATAACTTGAGATTGGTAAATCAAAATGACATGGTACCAAAGGAATTGGTTAGAGGACTTCAAGACCTTTCCAAAATGTCCAATAACATGTTCATAGCTTCAAAATTGAGCAAGATATGCATTGGAGAAGTTGGGAAATTTTTGGGAACTTTCAAAAGTCAACTTTGCCTAAAACACTTCATTTTTGCTAATGGGCCTCAAATTCCTTCTTGAATCTTTACCCAAAGCCTATGCACGACCCATTGAACTTAATTTGATTTATTTTCTTATTTTTAATTAATTAATTGAATTTATATTAATATTAATTCATTTAATTGGTTTTAATTGTAGGAAAATTCAAAGATATGCTTTTTTAGATCTTTTTGTGAGACAAATAAGGCTAGGGCAAGCTGGAAACTCGTGTGCATCTCAAAGGAATCAAAATATCCATGATTGGTAAGGTTTCATGAAAGAAAATATTGAAAAAAGATATGATTGGCAATCACACATTCAAGTCATAATGCCATGGACTTTTGGGCTTATTTTTAACCTAATTCCATTCACATATATGTGCTGAAGCAAACCCTAAAGCTAGACACGAAAAAGCTGCCATAGAAAGCCATAACCACTTTGCAAAAATTCAAGAAAAACTTGAAAACTGAAATCAATATTGCAGGTGAATTCAAGGCCTAAAATTGTTTCCAATACATTGCTGACATTGCGAGGAAGCCATTGCAATCAAGAACGAAGCTTAACACGCAAAGAATCGTTCATCACAAGTGACACGGTTTGCTTTATTTTCCAAATTTGCATATCACGATTCATGTGTTTTTGACCATTTTTTGGATTGATTTATGTTAATAGGGACCTTCTGAAGTTGTTGGTACAAACCAATTTGGTTATAGCCCTCTGAATTAAAATCCACCATGGATAAAATCTAGGGTTTAGAAGCTTGAAAATTAGGGCTTTCTTATTGAGGAAAAATCAGGCCTTGAGACATATACCATTAAACTCAGAAGCTCAAGATGAATTGAATGGACATATCGCGCCCTTTTTATATTATCCCTAACGCTAATCGCTATTATTCGTGGTTGTGTTTTGTGGGGGTTTAAAACCCCCGCTATCTTGTTGTGTTTTTTACAGGAAACGAAGAAGAAGACGTGCGTGGTTCAACGTGATTGGAGGGTTCAAATCCAGCGTGCGTTATTTTGTTTGATTGCCATAATGATTGTTTTTTTATATAATATTTGTTGTTCATTTATATTACAAAAGCGCTGGATAGCTCAGTTGGCAAAGGATGTGGCTTGCAAGTACTGGGACCTGGGTTCGATTCCCAGGTCCCCCATATAATTGTTTTTATTTTGCTTAAAGCTTTCCAATGCAGCAATCATTCAGAGTTCCACCATGCACGCTCGGCATAAGCTTGCCAAGTGGCCATGATGCCCAATCCAATGGCCACAGAATGAAGACCATGATACTCCCAGTCAAACAGCATGCACGTGATCAGTGAAAAGTCAAACAGGCTTGGTCTTTCTTGGGCCCGAATTACTGCAATCTCACCTCCACATGGGCCATCTAACCCCCTTGGTTTGCATAGTTTTATTTATTTTCTCTTCTTTTTTTTTAAATTCTTTTAATTGTTTAATAATTATCATTAACTCACAACAAATTAACTTTTCATCATAAAAATCAGGAAATCAAAAATTGTAAATTATTTTAATTAATTAATAATTTCACCATTAACTTATTTTTGTAAATAAATATTAAATAATTAACTTAGCTTAATTTAGGTTTATATTTTAATCTTTTTCTTAATAAATAAAAATTATATAGAATTAGGTTTTGACACTTTTAATCTTTTTTTCTTAATTAATTATTATTATCATTATTAATTATTATTATTTTGTACATAAACATGTAAATTAATTAATTAGTAAATTAGGTCAACTTTGACATTTTCATTAATAATTAAAATAATCTAGAATTAGGGTTGTTTACTAACTTTTAAATTCTTTTTTTTTATTTTCATTAAATATGAAAAAACATAAAAAACATTTTTCTTGGTAAATAATTAAATAATTAGATTTAGGTTTAATTTAATTTAATTTCAAACAAAAGGACAAAAAAAACTTTTAATTTCAAGCAAAGGGTCAAAACCCGAGGACGTCCTGATTTTAATTCTTTCGCACGTTATTATTATGTAACTGTTTCCAAGGATGTAATAGTAATTAGGTTTATTGTTTTTTACTTTCCGCATCTTTATCAAAAACGGGTCTTTGTTTTTTGGCGATGTATAGACCCGCGCCTTGTAATAGCGTAGCTTTTACCTTTCCGTATTTTATTTTCCGCACTCTTAATTGTTAAATTGCATGAAAGAATGTATGATAATTAAAAACAACTCGTAGCTCACAATTGCATGATCCAAGATAAATGTTAACCTGAAAACAACACATAATACACATGCCACTTCTAGGGTACGCCTCACTCGTTGCCTTCGAAAGTGGTCGTCAAGTATAGGGTGTTTTAGCGGTCGCCCTTACGTCTAAGATCCAGTTGCCTCGAAACGGTTGCCTCGGATTAAAAAGGATCTAGGACATTAGGGTTACTTCTAAGGTGTCCTACTATTGCTTCGGTGACCACACTGTCCCTACAATCGAATTGACCCGAACACCTCCAACGGTGGTGCTACCTACCTCTCAATGGTGGGATGGCACTACCTTAAGGACTCTTACACAGCCTAATTCCTTAGGGTAGGTAGATGACTCATGGGTACTTGCTCTCTTCAAAAACAAATCAAAAATCTTTTCACACTGACACTTTTAAAAGTTTTCAAAACAAATTTCTCAAACACTCTTGAGGACAGATACAAGAGTCACTCAGAAATCTTTCAATGAAACTTTTTCAAACCCACTCACATTTTGAAAAGCAAACATTTTGAAAACATAAGAGCAAGTACCTAAGAGCCCGTGGATAACCACAGATAGAAAGGGTGCTAACACCTTCCCTTTCTATAAATCTACCTCCCGAACCGAGAGATATTCTCAATAAGGAATTTTGTTGTGCTTTTGTCCTTTCCGTGTTGGAGAACATAAAAGACGGTGGTGACTCTTGCTTACCGCGACATACGCGATCCAGCTTTAAACAGTCAGTTCTATTTCCACCGATCACAAGATGGGATCCAGATATGGCTGACATTCTGATACTTATTCCAGATTCCTTCTAGAGACAGTTCAGATGCGACCTAAATATGGCTGACATTCTGATACTTATTCCAGATTCCTTCTAGAGACAGTTCAGATGCGATCCAGATATGGCTGACATTCTGATACTTATTCTAGATTCCTTCTAGAGACAGTTCAGATGCGATCCAGATATGGCTGATGTGATCGGTGGATCTGGAACTGACTGTTTAACGCTGGTTCGCGAAATGTCGCAGAAGCAAGAGTCGCCACCGTCTTTTATTTTCTCCAACATGGACAGGACAAAAGCACAGAAAAATTCCTTAAAGAGATTGCTCTCGGTTCGGGAGGTAGGTTATAGAAAGGGAAGGTGTTAGCACCCTTTCTATCCATGGTTATCCATGGGCTCTAATATACTTGCTCATTTGTGTTTTCAAAAATGGTTTGTTTGCTTTTCAATTGTGGGTTTTAAAAAGTTTCTTTGAAAATTCCAGTTCGACTCTTGTATCGGTCCTCAAGAGTGTTTGAAAAGTTGCTTTCGAAAGCTTTTTGAAAAGGTGTCGGTGTGAAAAGTACTTTTGAATTTGTTTTGAAATTAGAGCAAGTATCTAGAGTCGTCTACCTACCCTAAGGAATTCGTCTGTGTAAATGTCCTTTAAAGTAGTGCCATCCCACCATTGAGAGGTAGGTAGCACCACTGTTGGAGGTTTTCGGGTCAATTCGAGGGTTCGGGACATGGTGATCACCAGAGCAATGGGAAGACACCTTAGAAGCTACCCTCATGCCAGGTTCCCGGATCATGAGGACTTACTAAGACATCCTCTACTCGACGATCACCTTTCGAGGCAAGGCAACAGTGAGGCGTACCCTAGGGGTGGTGTGTGATTTGTGTGTCGGATTCATTTATTTTTATCTTGTCATGTCATGGGTGATCTACGCATTATTTTTATTTTGTCATTCATTCTTGCATGCCATTATTAACAGTTAAAAAAGATGCGGAAATTAAAAGTTCTAAACTATTACAAAGGCGCGGGTCCACATCGCCAAATTTAATCCAGGACCCGATTTGACAGAAAGTAAATAAAGTGCGAGAAATAAAATGTCCGAGTTTACAAGGATTTGGGAGAATTACATTAATATTTACAAGAAATAAATAAAATGCGCGAATATGAATTAAAATTGGAAACGAGGGCGTTGGACCCTTTTTTAATGAAATTAAATTGTGATTATTAAATTAATGAAATTAAAAATGGAAAAGAAATTATTTTTGAGGTTTTTTGTATTTATGATTTTTATATGAATTAAATGAAATTAAGAAATTAATTAGTTAACCCTAATTCTAGTTTTTTTTATTTGTTAAGAAAACATAAAAATTACCTAAAATTAAACCTAATTTAATTAATGCAATTTGATTTATAAAAATAAATAATTAATTATGGTGAAAAAAGGAAAAGAGATAAAAAATGCTTGAAACCCTAATTCTACCAATTTTTTAAGTTTATTGAAAAATATTAAGTTTAAGAATAAGACTAAATTAATTAATGATTTTTATTTACAAAATAAAATATATTTTTTTGATTTTTTTGATTTTTTATGACTTTTCTGATTTTTTGTTATTTTTATATTTTTATGAAAATAATTAATTTAAGGAATAAAAAAGGAAATAATTGAAATAAATAAAATAAAGAAAAGAAAAGAAATACAATACCTTGGGGGGTTCTGTCCCCAATTGGAGGTATACTTTAGTATTGTTGGCCCAAGGTTTTAAGACCTTATTTGACTTTTCTTGCCAGCGTATAGCTCCATTGACTAATACCCAGGGTGTTCTTCCAACCAATGCTCTTGGATTGAGGTAATAGGCCATGTGGCACGCTGGATATTGTGGATGTATGATGCACCCTTGTAGTGAAACTGCACAGAAGCGTTATTAGCAAAATAATATGGAATAGAAAGGACCTGGGATTCGAACCCATGTCCCAGGGATTACCATACACATGCCTTGCCACTGGAGCTCTTGACGCGCTTTGGTTATATAATGGCAAACAAATAACATAAAGTAAAACAAGCGTTAGTGGCTGATTTAGCGCGAAAATTCAAATAACCCAATCACTGCCTTACACATCACCGTCTTCTTCCTTATTGCGCTTTTAACCTGAAACATAAAAAAGACTTAGCGGGGGTTTTAAACCCCCTCAAAACATGCAGTTTTCAATAATAGCGAATAGGCTATATGGCCACATAAATTAGGCGCGATGGGTGCTTTCAAATCGTCCAAGCTCCCTGATTTCAACCATGGTATTAATGTGCTCTAATTTTGCAGTATTCAGAAACGCCCAATTTCAAGTTTGAAGAACCCTAATAATCGTCCATGGTATTTTCGCGTATGAGTGATGAAAGCTTAATTAAACAATGCAGTTAGGTTTAGAATGATGAGAGTAACACAAAACAAGTATTAGAATTCAAAAACATGACATGAATGATGAAATACGATTTATGCAAAAAAGTGAAAAAGTTTGAGTTCCATTCACCAATTCTGGGCGTTAGGGATGTGGAAAACTATTCAGACACGTTTCTTGATGTCTCAGGAAGGTGATGAGATAATTATTTTGGCTTGAATCGCACTGGAAGACAGTTTTCAGTATTTGAGTTTTTCACAAAAAATGCAAAAGTGGTGATGATGTTCTTGCGCAGCTGGGAGGTTTTTGACACTAGGGTTAGGTTTGCACATGTATAGAGAACGAATTTGATCCATAATCCAAGCCCATAGCCTTGCTTTTAATGATTTTCAAGATTTGATTTTCAAGAATCTTTTCCAATATTTCTTCATGCATATTTGATACAAATCATGGCCAATCACTTTAATTCCTTCCATATCTGATCAGGCACGAAATCTTGAGCTTATTCCATGCATAAAAAGATTTAAAAAGTTAGGTTTAGTATTTTCCACATATTTATTTTAATTAAATGAATTATTAGTCATTAAAAATCCAAATAAATAAATAAAAATGATGAAAAACTTCCCTTTGGGCCAAATGGTCGTGCACATGCCTTGGATGATGGATTTTGGAAGAAAAAGAGGCCCATTAGCATTTTTAAGACATTTGAAGCAATGTTGACTTTTCAAAATATCCAAAAATTTCCCAACTTCCACAAGTAATAACTTGCTCAATTTTTAAGCTTTGCTCATGTTCTTGGAAATTTTGGAAAGGTCTTTGAGTCCTATAACCAATGTCTTTGGTCCCATGTCATTTTTATTTACCAATCTCAAGTTATGGCCTTTGACTTAAAGTCCCTTTTTGTTGACTTTTGAAAATGACCTATAATGTTGAAACTGATAACTTTTTGTGAGAGCATTTCTTGGACTTGAAGTGTGAATAGGAGTTGTAGGAAATGTATTTCTATTCAAAATGAGCTTTGGATGGAATTTTTCTGATAATCCATGTGAAAGTTATGCCTTGGTCAAGTTACAGTTGACTTTTTCAACTGTCCAAATATGGAAACTTTTGCATCTTGAGACTTTTTGAGCCAAGATTTGAGAATCATGATCAAGAATTGATCAAATGATGTTTGTGGCTTCAAAATAAGATGTTGACCAAAAATTTGAACTTTTGACTGTCAAATGACCATTTTGCCCCTGCAGTTGACTGTAGTGCAATTAGGGTTTTGACTGTGCAATTTTGTGCTGTAAGTCTTGAAACTTGGTATGAGGATGCTTGACCATGTTTATAGGCATGTGGGACTTGATTGGACCCTTGGAAACTTCATTTTCTTTGTCAGAACCAAAACCCTAATTTTTGACTGTTAGGAGGCCCTTGAACTATGCAAACCTTTGGGGAATTTTGAAGCTTGCTCTTTGCAATTCTTGAAGAATATGGGAGGGCAAATTTTGGGGTACAACAGTTGCCCCTGTTCAATCTTCTTAAACCTGAGGATGCAGATTGGCTGACGTGCCTTTCGTAATCCGAAGGTGGAAGATGATTGAACACTAGAGTGCCCAGAAATTTGCGCTCACATAGTAGTGTGATGGTGGGAATGGGCTTATAGATGCCATT
Organism: Vicia faba; assembly: GCA_948472305.1. Taxonomy (NCBI): domain Eukaryota; kingdom Viridiplantae; phylum Streptophyta; class Magnoliopsida; order Fabales; family Fabaceae; genus Vicia; species Vicia faba. The sequence goes on along the minus strand of OX451736.1, from coordinate 605,165,659 downwards.
TGGAGATGTTGGAAGGTGGATGGGCTTATAGATTCCATTTGGATGTTGATCGCGTAAGAGATTCCTTAGCGAGAACTTGCGTACCTGCAAAAGAAAAATGATTACCTGACCCATTACAGGAGCTGGTCTTCAAACTCTTTGTATAGATGTGTCCTGACTGGTTACAGGAATTGGATCTGGAGCTTCAAACGGTGATGAATGAACCAGGGGTGGTTACTACCTCAACAGGAACGGTGAGAGAACCTTAGGCGACTTCAACCTCAACAGTAATCATTGAGAGAATCTTTGGACGACTTCAACCTCAACAGTATCATTGAGAGAATCTTGGGACGATTACTACCTCCGCAATAACGGGGAGAGAACCATAGGCGACTTCAACCTCAACAGTAATCATTGAGAGAATCTTGGATATCTTCTAATTCAACAGTAACGCTGAGAGAATCTGGGGATGATTACTACCTCCGCAGTAACGGGGAGAGAACCATAGGCGACTTCGACCTCAACAGTAATCATTGAGAGAATCTTGGGCAACTTCAACCTCAACAGTAATCATTGAGAGAATCTTGGGCGACTTCAACCTCAACAGTAATCATTGAGAAAATCTTGGGCGACTTCAACCTCAACAGTAATCATTGAGAGAATCTTGGGTATCTTCTACTGAGTCTTTATCAGGAAAATCTGTTAGGGGTCGATTTAACTGGACTAGAGAAGGCCTTTGACTGGATAAGAAACAGAAAAATCTTAGGGTCGATTTAACTGAACCGAGGTCTTGAAATCTTCAACTAGATAAGAAACCGGGAGATCTTAGGGTCGATCTGACTGAACCAGAGAAGGCCTTGGACTGGATAAGAAACAGAAAAATCTTAGGGTCGATTTAACTGAACCGGTCTAGGTCTTGGAATGTAGCCGAGAACTTAACTGGATCTTTCCTGAAAGGTAAAGGTCAGTCATATGTCATGCATGATATGAATCAAGCAATGATGTTCTCAACATAAATGAGATTTGTAAGGTATGATGCGTATATGCATGCTATGATGTATGGAAGTACGATGTTTATGAAAGTATATTTTCGTCTTAGGAAAATAAATCCTTGACGGGTGCCGGGAAGTCATATCCTGGGCTAATGTTGAAGAATAGATTTTTGCTTCCGCTGGGGATGATAGTTGCAAGAATACCTGTAGGAGAAGATGACTCCGTTGGGGAATGAACTTGGCAAATGGATTACTCTGCGAGGAGAAAAGTACTCTAGCGATCTTGCTGGGGAACCATACTCTGTGGGGAGAGAGGTACTTTGCTGGAATGCTGATGGTAATTTTGCTGGGGATACCCTTGTTGTGTTGGAAGTGTTAATAGACTTCGCTGGGGATAAGAAGATTTCGTCGAGGACGCTCTTTCCGTGGCTTTTAGATGAGGATAACCCAGTTATATCCTGGTAAGGAAATAACTCTTTGAATAAAGTCGGGAGACGCGTTCGTGTTCTGCGAGGGTAAGCTTCCAGAATCTACTGGGGATAAGCTTACTGCTTGGGGAGATGGATTCCAACTTTCCTGGGGAAACTGGATTGGACTCTCTTGGGGAAGTTTTGAGCTGTATCGGGGAAGTGACTCCATTGAATGCCTAGTATACCACCGGGGAACAATCTTTAGGTCAAGACTGTCGGGGATGCTTGTTAAGAATGTCTGTATATTGTTGGGGATTGTTGAGATCTGCGGGGGATACCCAACTTCCTTAAGGCTGATAATAGCTTTGCTTGGGGTGAGTGCGTTGACTTGCTGACTCACTCTCTGGGGGATTAAGATATACTGGTTGTGTTCTTCAGCTGAACCTACCTCGGTACCTTGGAGGACAGAACCATTAGATTGCTTAGACAACTCTTTATTGCCCCTGTTTCTAATGTGGGAGAGGAAGACCTGTGAGGTGCTTGACAGTTGTTGACGGGCAAACCTTCTTCTGGTAGGCAGGTGACAAGATGACAGGACATAGTCGTACGCTTTGATCCCTAACTTTTGCCTGGACCGCCCTTTCGGGTTTTCAGTCCACCGGGATACCCATTTTTGCCCAAGCCACCTTTTCAGGTTTTCGACTCGCCGGGTGTACATATTTTTTCATTTCATCCCTTCATTTTGCCCGAACCCTTTTGGTTCGTCGGGAAGCCCTTATTTTTGCCTAGGTATGTCAACCTAGCGGGTCTTTGATTACGTGTAATATTTTTCTTCGACTATGTCCACGCTCTCAGGGTGTAGGGAGTTGCCCCTGTTAGCAGTGTTTTGTCATGCCACCAGACAGTGTTTGATCAGGCAAGATTCGTTGCTGGGGTGCCCCAAGTGACTCAGGCGGAGATTTGCCCCAGGCTATTTGGCTTTTGAGAGATTCTCCGAATCTTGACTTAATTGCCCCAGATGATGGACAATAGTCACGCCATGCCCCTTGATTGGAAGTGCTTTTGTTCACCGGGTATTCATCGTGCGAATTTCCCTACTGTTCCAACAAATAGTCATATGCAAACAAAGTTATGTTAAAAATGCAAAGCTTATGTCTGTCTTGAAGATTTTGAAAATGCATTTTTTTCACAAAACAAGTGAATGTTTGTAAAACATGATGTCAACTCCGTATTTTACCGTAGGCCTTAAGGAGTCAGGATACCTTTCGTAACAGTATGCTTTCGAACTAGCCCATGCTTCAGCTAGGACTTTTAGGGGTTATAACGTGGCCTGGTTCACGGTTTAAGAAACAAAGGATAAAGGCTCAAATTTTATTTGTACCCACCCGCTCTTCATGATGTTCTCCAAACCTAAACTCAGTTGATCATACATTAGACCTTGTTGAGTCTTTGCTTTGATATACCAGTGATGGTTCGGATGTTGATAACTTATTTTGAATAGGCAGTCATTTTTTTCTTTTGTTGAGGGTTTGTTGGACCTCTTTCTTTTTGATTTTGTTGTCCCTGTTTTTTTGCCTGAACTGTTTAATTTGTGATTACAGTCAGCGAGATGCCCCAATTTCGTAAGTCCCCTTCATAGGTTTTGACTTATTGGGTTCTTATTTTAAAAGATAATGACTGCCTTTCTTTATTGATTATTCGGAACCATCACTGTCTTTCTTTTTTTTCGTAAGGATCTCTTTGGTGCCATTCGTTATGCACTTGGATCAACTGAGAGACTACCCTGCCCCAGGTTATGATTAAGGGTTTTAAATTTCGAAAAGAAAAACTCCTACTTCTTTGGCTCAGAGGGGTTGACGAGGGATTATCTTCCTTATAACTCCAGTGCTTGGGAATTGAAACAATGCCTGTACCTCATCAGCGGGGTCTGTTCAAAAGCATAATGTAGATTATGGTATCGTTTTCGTCATCCTCCCTCAAGAGGCTTAGAATTATTGAGAGTTGATCATCAGAAAAAATATGAAAATAATTTGCATAGAGTGAATACGAATATATTGATTCAAAATAGACATAAGCGATGCATTAATGGAATAACAATGTTTAACATGAATAAATGTCTAAACAATCAAAGAACAACACAACTTGAACATTCGAATGAACAAAAGTCTTTTCATCTCAGGGCTTGTCACTTCGAATGGTGAGCCTTGGAGGGATGGTAGAAAAATTCAGCCTGACCATCTTGTGTGAACTCCAGTGCTCCTTCATCAATCAGATCCTGGATCTTGTTCTTCAAAGCCCAACACTCATTTGTATCATGTCCTGGACAGGCAGAGTGGTAGGCACACCTTTTATTGGGATCATAGGTAGGATGTGCTGTGTTGGGGTTCTGGGGATGAGCCCTTAATGTGATCAGGTTCAATCTCAACAGGCGTTGTAAAGCTTGAAACAGCGACATGTTGAGCGGGGTGAATTACCTCCTGGACTTGTCTGGCTGAAGTCGGTGAGGTTGATGCTGAATTTGTGACCCTGGAGCCATTTGAGGAGCTCTCCACTTACCTCCTTGTCTCAAAGGTGGTTGAACGATGACTGGCTTTTTACCCTTAGACGTTTGCCCCAGTTGGTTACCCTGAAGAAGTTGGTTGACGAGAACCCCGAGCTCATCTTGTCTTTGAGCTAACCCTTGAATGGCAGTCACCTGCCCCAGCATCTGGACCTTCAATGCATCCACCTCATCTTGTAGGTGTTTCAGCCTTTCATCCTCAGCACTGTTCTTGACAAAGGTCCCCATGAGAAGTGTCCTTAGCTCCTCCTGCCCCTTGGATAGATTCAGGAGGATTTCCCCGAACCGAGTCTCTTGAGCAAGAAGGTCCTGGTTATCCTGTTGGGAAGCCATTGCTGAAATAAACAGCGGGAAAGGTAAGTGACCTGCAACCAGGGTACCTGTTGTGCAATGATGTGTATGACATGCATGTAATGTTTTCAAGGACCTCGCGGGATAAACAAGAAAATTTGTTAGAATTTGGGTCCGGTAGCTTGATTGAAGGAACTGCATATTTGCTGAGAGTCCTTCTTCAAGGGTCAAAGGCTCACCATATCCAGTGGGTCATAGCCCCTGACTTTAGTCATCATGTCTGGTTTTGATTTCCAAACAACCTTGGTTAGGGGAACCTTCTTCAAGAGTCAGAGCTCACCATATCAAGTGGGTCATAGCCCCTGACAACTTTGGCTAAAGGAAAATAAATCCTCTTTGCCCCTTGCTAGATGTTTGATTTATCATGACCTGCATCACAAGCCCTTGAGATCCTTGAAATGAGTTAGTCCTTATGCAGGATGCATGCAATGGTATGATGTTATGCTATGCATGGAGTAATGTAGGTAACCCTGTTATGAGTCCCTAATTAAGGACTGCAAACCAAAACCTGCAAGAAACTTAGTATACCCTGTTATGAGTCCCAATTAAGGACTATAAACAAAACCTGCAAGTAGTTCATGTGTCAGATAACAAGCATGCAAGTAGTCAAGTACGAAGGCACACAAGTCACACAAGAGAAACCCTTAGAGTTCAGGCCAGCATGGGGTCTGGGTATTACCCTCTTTCAGTTTGTTGGTTCATACCTGTCCTATCAAAGTAATTGGGTTCTTAGAGGATCCCAATATCATTGACTACCCTCAATCGGTCATAACTCCAGCATCGCAATCTTTTCTTGCGGCCAGAACCATCACGAGAGTTTAGCCTCAATGGGCGTAGCATACTGCTACTGTTCTAATGTCCAAGTTGGGTCATTTTAGGTTCTAAGGTCTGTTGGTGCTTAATGACTCCTTGGAAGACCCATATTCTCCCCGTTTCAACACGAGGGATATCGGTACAGACCAAGGCGCCACACCAACGTAGCCACTGCTTCACCCATGTCGGTATACGCCGGACAGGTCCCTCACAGCTTATGCTACCTAAACAGGGTATCCCCAGATCCGGGTTAGGATCTATGTAACTCCCATGCAACCCACAAATTTAAAGCAGACAAGTCAATACAATTGAAAACACAGTTATGAACTAACCCTAAGGTACACCACACTTTAAGTTTAAGTCCCCAGCAGAGTCGCCAGTTCTGTGATCGGTGGATCTGGAACTGACTGTTTAACGCTGGTTCGCGAAATGTCGCGGAAGCAAGAGTCGCCACCGTCTTTTATTTTCTCCAACATGGACAGGACAAAAGCACAGAAAAATTCCTTAAAGAGATTGCTCTCGGTTCGGGAGGTAGGTTATAGAAAGGGAAGGTGTTAGCACCCTTTCTATCCATGGTTATCCATGGGCTCTTAGATACTTGCTCATTTGTGTTTTCAAAAATGGTTTGTTTGCTTTTCAATTGTGGGTTTTAAAAAGTTTCTTTGAAAATTCCAGTTCGACTCTTGTATCAGTCCTCAAGAGTGTTTGAAAAGTTGCTTTCGAAAGCTTTTTGAAAAGGTGTCGGTGTGAAAAGTACTTTTGAATTTGTTTTGAAATTAGAGCAAGTATCTAGAGTCGTCTACCTACCCTAAGGAATTCGTCTGTGTAAATGTCCTTTAAAGTAGTTCCATCCCACCATTGAGAGGTAGGTAGCACCACCGTTGGAGGTTTTCAGGTCAATTCGAGGGTTCGGAACATGGTGATCACCAGAGCAATGGGAAGACACCTTAGAAGCTACCCTCATGCCAGGTTCCCGGATCATGAGGACTTACTAAGACATCCTCTACTCGACGATCACCTTTCGAGGCAAGGCAACAGTGAGGCGTACCCTAGGGGTGGTGTGTGATTTGTGTGTCGGATTCATTTATTTTTATCTTGTCATGTCATGGGTGATCTACGCATTATTTTTATTTTGTCATTCATTCTTGCATGCCATTATTAACAGTTAAAAAAGATGCGGAAATTAAAAGTTCTAAACTATTACAAAGGCGCGGGTCCACATCGCCAAATTTAATCCAGGACCCGATTTGACAGAAAGTAAATAAAGTGCGAGAAATAAAATGTCCGAGTTTACAAGGCTTTGGGAGAATTACATTAATATTTACAAGAAATAAATAAAATGCGCGAATATGAATTAAAATTGGAAACGAGGGCGTTGGACCCTTTTTTAATGAAATTAAATTATGATTATTAAATTAATGAAATTAAAAATGGAAAAGAAATTATTTTTGAGGTTTTTTGTATTTATGATTTTTATATGAATTAAATGAAATTAAGAAATTAATTAGTTAACCCAAATTCTAGTTTTTTTTTATTTGTTAAGAAAACATGAAAATTACCTAAAATTAAACCTAATTTAATTAATGCAATTTGATTTATAAAAATAATTAATTAATTATGGTGAAAAAAGGAAAAGAGATAAAAAATGCTTGAAACCCTAATTCTACCAATTTTTTAAGTTTATTGAAAAATATTAAGTTTAAGAATAAGACTAAATTAATTAATGATTTTTATTTACAAAATAAAATATATTTTTTTGATTTTTTTTATTTTTTATGACTTTTCTGATTTTTTGTTATTTTTATATTTTTATGAAAATAATTAATTTAAGGAATAAAAAAGGAAATAATTGAAATAAATAAAATAAAGAAAAGAAAAGAAATACAATACCTTGGGGGGTTTTGTCCCCAATTGGAGGTATACTTTAGTATTGTCGGCCCAAGGTTTTAAGGCCTTATTTGACTTTTCTTGCCAGCGTATAGCTCCATTGACTAACGCCCAGGGTGTTCTTCCAACCAATGCTCTTGGATTGAGGTAATAGGCCATGTGGCACGCTGGATATTGTGGATGTATGATGCACCCTTGTAGTGAAACTGCACAGAAACGTTATTAGCAAAATAATATGGAATAGAAAGGGGGACCTGGGATTCGAACCCAGGTCCCAGGGATTACCATACACATGCCTTGCCACTGGAGCTCTTGACGCGCTTTGGTTATATAATGGCAAACAAATAACATAAAGTAAAACAAGCGTTAGTGGCTGATTTAGCGCGAAAATTCAAATAACCCAATCACTGCCTTACACATCACCGTCTTCTTCCTTATTGCGCTTTTAACCTGAAACATAAAAAAGACTTAGCGGGGGTTTTAAACCCCCTCAAAACATGCAATTTTCAATAATAGCGAATAGGCTATATGGTCACATAAATTAGGCGCGATGGGTTCTTTCAAATCGTCCAAGCTCCCTGATTTCAACCATGGTATTAATGTGCTCTAATTTTGCAGTATTCAGAAACGCCCAATTTCAAGTTTGAAGAACCCTAATAATCGTCCATGGTATTTTCGCGTATGAGTGATGAAAGCTTAATTAAACAATGCAGTTAGGTTTAGAATGATGAGAGTAACACAAAACAAGTATTAGAATTCAAAAACATGACATGAATGATGAAATACGATTTATGCAAAAAAGTGAAAAAGTTTGAGTTCCATTCACCAATTCTGGGCGTTAGGGATGTGGAAAACTATTCAGACACGTTTCTTGATGTCTCAGGAAGGTGATGAGATAATTATTTTGGCTTGAATCGCACTGGAAGACAGTTTTCAATATTTGAGTTTTTCACAAAAAATGCAAAAGTGGTGATGATGTTCTTGCGCAGCTGGGAGGTTTTTGACACTAGGGTTAGGTTTGCACATGTATAGAGAACGAATTTGATCCATAATCCAAGCCCATAGCCTTGCTTTTAATGATTTTCAAGATTTGATTTTCAAGAATCTTTTCCAATATTTCTTCATGCATATTTGATACAAATCATGGCCAATCACTTTAATTCCTTCCATATCTGATCATGCACGAAATCTTGAGCTTATTCCATGCATAAAAAGATTTAAAAAGTTAGGTTTAGTATTTTCCACATATTTATTTTAATTAAATGAATTATTAGTCATTAAAAATCCAAATAAATAAATAAAAATGATGAAAAACTTCCCTTTGGGCCAAATGGTCGTGCACATTCCTTGGATGAAGGATTTTGGAAGAAAAAGAGGCCCATTAGCATTTTTAAGACATTTGAAGCAATGTTGACTTTTTAAAATATCCAAACATTTCCCAACTTCCACAAGGCATAACTTGCTCAATGTTTAAGCTTTGCTCATGTTCTTGGACAATTTGGAAAGGTCTTTGAGTCCTCTAACCAATGTCTTTGGTCCCATGTCATTTTGATTTACCAATATCAAGTTATGTCCTTTGACTTAAAGTCCCTTTTTGTTGACTTTTGAAAATGACCTATAATGTTGAAATTGATAACTTTTTGTGAGAGCATTTCTTGGACTTGAAGTGTGAAGAGGAGTCGTAGGAAATGTCTTTCTCTTCAAAATGAGCTTTGGATGGAATTTTTTTGATAATCCATGTGAAAGTTATGCCTTGGTCAAGTTACAGTTGACTTTTTCAACTGTCCAAATATGGAAACTTTTGCATCTTGAGACTTTTTGAGCCAAGCTTTGAGAATCATGATCAAGCATTGATCAAATGATGTTTGTGGCTTCAAAATAAGATGTTGACCAAAAATTTGAACTTTTGACTGTCAAATGACCATTTTGCCCCTGCAGTTGACTGTAGTGCAATTAGGGTTTTGACTGTGCAATTTTGTGTTGTAAGTCTTGAAACTTGGTATGAGGATGCTTGACCATGTTTATAGGCATGTGGGACTTGATTGGACCCTTGGAAACTTCATTTTCTTTGTCAGAACCAAAACCCTAATTTTTTACTGTTAGGAGGCCCTTGAACTATGCAAACCTTTGGGGAATTTTGAAGCTTGCTCTTTGCAATTCTTGAAGAATATGGGAGGGCAAATTTTGGGGTACAACAGCTGACATTCTGATACTTATTCCAGATTCCTTCTAGAGACACTTCAGATGCGATCCAGATATGGCTGACATTCTGATACTTATTCCAGACTCCTTCTAGAGACAGTTCAGATGCGATCCAGATATGGCTGACATTCTGATACTTATTCCAGATTCCTTCTAGAGACAGTTTAGATGCGATCCAGATATGGCTGACATTCTGATACTTATTCCAGACTCCTTCTAGAGACAGTTCAGATGCGATCCAGATATGGCTGACATTCTGATACTTATTCCAAATTCATTCAAATTACAGTCCAGATACGATCTAGATTCGGATGTCATTCTGTCACTCATTCAAATACATTTCAGATACGCTCTAGATGCAGACGCAATTATGGCAATCATCCAGTTCCAGCTTATAGATACAGTCCAGCAATCACTCCTGCAGATGGCATCTATAAGCCCATCCTCCTACCAACAATCTCCAATTGGCATCTGTAAGCCCATTCCCGACGTCACAATGCTGATACTACACCATGCGAGTGTAAATTTCTGGGCACTCTAGTGTTCAAGTATCTTCCACCTTCGGATTACGAAAGGCTCGAAAGCCAATCTATATCCTCAGGTTTAAGAAAATTGAACAGGGGCAACTGTTGCACCCCAAAATTTGCCCTCTCATGTTTTCCAAAGTCTTCCCCCTGCATGGTTGACCAGAAACCCTTGCCTAAGGAAAAAGAAAATTTTTGAGTGGTGCTTTAAGTACCTTTCGATTGGCATTCTGAAAGACCCTTCGATTGGTATTCTGAAGGAGCCTTTTGATTGGCATGGATAATTCCCTTCGATTGGCATTATGGACAAACACTTCGATCGGCATTGTGTCAAGGCCTTCGATTGGAATTCTGAAAGACCTTTTCGTTTGGCACCCTGGGCCAAACCTTTCAATTGGCATGCCAAGGGATCCTTCGATTTAGCATTGTGTCAAGGCAGCTTCGACAGGCATGTTAACCATGTCCTTCGATTAGCATGAACAACACCTTTCGATTGGCCTGTTAACAAAGCCTTTCGATTGGAATTTTAACAAGTACCCTTTGATTGGTATATGGACAAATACCCTTCAATTGGCATTTCAAAAGGTCCTTGGACTGGAACTTCAGAGTGTCCTTCGACTGGAACTTCAGAGTTTCCCTTAATAAGAACATCAGAACGAAATGACCTTCGAATGGCATTTCAGTGCAGAGTTTCTCTTAATCTAAGATGCTCTAATGAAGGAAGTTCTGAACACTTCGAATCAGAACTTAGACTCATCACAAGGCCAAGGGCTGGTCGAAGTTGTCTAATAGGGAATGTTCTAAATAGATTCGAATTGGACTTTGAAGCTGGCAAAGAAGGCCCATTCGAAGGGTACATAAGAAATCCATTCGAAGGAGGCGAATCAAGACCAATCGAAGAGCAGGGCCTGAAGGCATTCGAAAATCAAAAGTGTCTAGGTTCATTCAAGATTCCAAAGAGACATGAATATTTCAAAAAAAGGAAATCTTTTAATATGTCTGATTCTTGTCTCATGGCTTTAAAGGCCTGGTTAAATGGTTGTCCCTTGCCATTTTCATGCACCCTCACACTCATATAAATACAAGGCCAGTGACACATTAAAAAACGGGGGGGGGGGGGGGGGGGGGGGGGGGGGGGGGGGAAGACACACAAAACTCTGCAGAAACGGAAAAAACACCACGAAGACGGCCACACATACCTTGCCTTGCAAAAGCACCAGCCTGCCCCACGAAAGGCTAGACTCCATTGCAGGCACCTTCCGTCCAAATCCAGGCACCTCCAGTGGTATAATGTTCAATCTCACTTAATCTTAAAATTACTCATAATTGCATATTCATAGTTTTTTGTTATTACTTGTGAGTGATTTAACAAAGCGTGTATAAGCTGCAGTGTTCATACATTTGAACCCCCCCATGGATAAAGTTTCTTTCAAAGCAGGTTACATTTGAAATCCATGATCTTGGCTGTGACAAATCGAAACCAACCCAGATCTGGGTTCAGGAATTGATTTCGAATGAGACGTTTCTCTATGTTGTTTAGTTCCGAATTGACTAATTTGCAGGGCCAAAAGCAGGAGTCATGCCTTTTGAATGAGCAAGCAGCTCAGGGGTGAAAGGGAATTTGCTCAATCGAAGGGACTAGGATCCAATATCACAGGCCTTATATTTTCAATTTCTAACAAACTTCCTTGCAGGTCCAACATCCCAGGTCCCCCAAAACTTTGTTATGTTTTTCCTTCAGGTATTCAGGCGCAGCATCCCAAGCGTGGACCACCATACGTCCTCAGATTTCAATGTGCCAAGTGGCTTCAAGCTAGATCCAAAGGCCAGAACCATTGATCCACCATGGATTCAAGTCAATGCAAGCATAGGCAATCTGGAGGGTCAACAAGGGCCAGCGTTCTGGGCCTGGAAAAATTGTTGATCATACAACCTCTTCAGGCCCACACCACCCCCAAAGTTTGCTTATATTTTATTTCTTTTCATTTTTTTATTGCTTTTCATTATTATTATTAAAACTAATTAATTAACAAACTAACCTTTTTTTCATAAAAAAAAATCAGAAATAACAAAAAATAATATTTATTAATTTCACTATTTTTATTTTTGTAAATAAATCATTAATTAATTAAGTTAGTTTTAATTAGGTTTAATCTTAACATATTTTGCATTAAATTAAAATTGGTTTAGAATTAGGGTTTTGATATATTTTTACCTTTTTAATTTTGTTTCCTTAATTAAAATAAAACTCAAAAAAAGTATATTTTCTTTTAATTAATTAGTTAGACTTAATTCTTAAATCAAAAATGACAAAAATATGCTTTATTCAATAAAAGGGTCAAAACCCTAAAGGACAATCCGATTCAATTTTCTCGCGCGTATTATTTTTTATTCATATATTGTAATTGCTCCGAGGATGTAATAGTTTTAACTTAGGACCTTTATTTACCTCTTTTATTTACCTTTTCGCATTTAATTTTAAGGGTTTGTTTTTGGCGATGTAAATACCCGACGCCTTGTAATAGCTTAGTTTTATTTTCCGCAATTTATTTTCCGCAACCATTAACTGCTAGATGTTTGAATAATAGGCTATGCATGACAAGATTAACCTTTAATTTAAAATCAACCGTAGCTTACCATAACATGTACAAAGATAATATAACTGAAAAACAATACACTCGCACATGCCACTCTTAGGGTACGCCTCACTTGGTTGCCACGAACGTGGTCATTAAGTATAGGATGTTTTAGAGGTCGTCCTCTTGTCCAAAGATCATAAGTTGCCTCGAAACGGTTGCCTCGGATAAAATGATCTAAGACATTAGGGTTACCACTAAGGCGGCCTAACATTGCTTTAGTGACCACACGTCCCTTAAATCGAATTGACCCGAAAACTCCAACGACGATGCTACCTACTCCTCAATAGTGGGATGGCATTGTCTAAAGGACACTTGCACAGTCTAATTCCTTTTTGAGTAGGTAGATGTTCTTAAGTACTTGCTCCTTTTAAAAACAAAACAAAACTTTTCGCACTTACACTCTCTTCAAAAATAAAACTCTTTTCAAAACCCACAAACACAAAGAAAAGCAAACTTTTGAAAACATAGTGAGCAAGTACCTAAGAGCTCGTGGATAACCACGGATAGAAAGGGTGCTAACACCTTCCCTTTCTATAATCTACCTCCCGAACCCGAGAAAAATCTCGAAAAGGAATTTTTCTGTGTTTTTGTCCTTTCCTTGTTGGATAAAATAAAAGACGGTGGCGACTCTTGCTTACCGCGACATTTTGCAAAAACAAACGCAAACGTGAACCGGCATTCCAAAACAGTCAGTTCTAATTCCCACCGATCACAGTGAGTATCCGAGAAAGATACCTTCATCTGCTTTTGCATCAAATTTTCCAATATTTTCTTTTCCATTATTTAAAATAAAACATTTGCAATCGAATACATGAAGATGTGACAAGTTTAGCTTTCTTCCTTTTAAGATTTCATAAGGTGTTTTATCCAAAATTGGACGAATTAGTATTCTGTCTAAAACATAGCAGGTTGTACTAATTGCATCAGCCTAAAAATATTTTGGCAATCCACCTTCATTGAGCATTGTTCTTGCTAGCTCCTCTAAGACGTGATTTTTGCGCTCCACAACTCCATTCTGATGTGGAGTTCGAGGTGCTGAAAAATTATGCTCAATACCATGCTTGTCATAGTACTTATCAAAGAGATGGTTTTGAAATTCACCTCCATGATCGCTTCGAATTGCAATTATTTTCAATTCCATTCTATTTTGAGATAGTCTTGCAAAACTCTTAAAAGCAGAAAAAGTTTCATTTTTGCTATGAAGGAATATAGTCCAAGTAAATCTAGAGTAGTCGTCAACAATCACAAAACCATAATAATTTCCTCCCGGACTTTTTGTTCTAGAGGGTCCAAAAAGGTCCATGTGGAGAAGCTCAAGGGGTCGTGAAGTGGAAATCATGTTTTTGGATTTGAAAGAGACCCTTGTTTGCTTTCCCATTTGGCACGCATCACATAGGTGATCCTTTGTAAATTTTATCTTTGGAAGACCTACTACTAGATCCTTGGATACAACCTTATTAAGCAAATCAAAGTTAACATGCACTAAACGTCTATGTCAAAGCCATGAATCATCATTCAAGGTGACTAGACACTTAATGCTTGTTAAGGATACATCAAAAAGGTCAAGCATATAGACATTGTTTACTCTAATTCCCTTAAACACAATATCTTTTTCAGTATTTTCAATTATGCAGCAAGTGTTTGTGAAGGTAACTTTATAACCTTTGTCACATAATTGACTAATACTGAGCAAATTATGTTTAAGCCCCTATACTAAATGGACATCAGAAATAGTAGTGGTAGAGGGGTTACCTACACTACCTTTACCGAGTATATCTCCTTTGTTATTGTATCCATAGGTAACAAATCCTTTCTTCTTTGCCTTGAAGTCAATGAAGAGCGATATGTCACAGGTCATGCGCCTTGAACACCCGCTGTCTAGAAACCATCTTCTCTCCATGGGTGTAAGGCATTTTTCCTGCAATATCAAAAGAGAGAGATAGGTACCCAAATTTTATTGGGTCCATGTGGATAAGTGGTAACATGGTTGCCTTTAGGACTCCATTGGTAAATGCCTTTAGGAACAAGAAACCTCCTAAACTTACATTTTCAATGGTATGACCAAAATGACAACAATAATGGCATAAACCATGATGATGTATTGTTTTACTTCTGCTCATTTAATCCTTTGGTGTTTTTTTAACAAAAGAGTATTTTGAATATGGTGGATTCAACGTTTTCTTAAAAATTTTAGGATCGACTGCAAAAGTAACTTTGGGCTGTAAAGCTTTTTTCTAATTTGGCATTAAGAGTTCTAACCTCTTATTGCCAAATATGGAAAACTTCACATTCCCTTCTGGGAATACATCCTGTAACATCCTTATCTTTTGAACTTTCTCCAATACTATCTTTTAGACTTTTTAAGTCTTTTTCAGCTTTATAGACTTTACTCTCCAGAAATGAAAATATTTGTTTATCGGAGGATAATCTCTTAAAAGCATCTTCAGCTTTGTATTGCAGTTTTTCAAAAGTTGGCTTTAGTTCAGAAAAGGTCATAGAAGAAAAGTTGTTAGGATATGCTTGTCTTACTTGCTTGTTGTGGTTGTCTTTCTTGTTGTAGAATTGATTTTTGGTATGTTCCATCAGACATAAATTTGCACTTTCATCACTACCACTTGAATTGTCATCGTCTGATGAATCACTATCGCTTTCCCACGCAATGTAAGCTCTTCTTTGTTTGTTGAACTTCTTTAGTGGAGCTTTTTCCTTATCCTTTTTCATCTTTAGACAGTCTGGTTTGTAGTGTCCAACTTTACCACAATTGTAACAAGGTCCTTTACCTCTTTGCTTTTTATTTTCTTCTTGCCTTGGCTCTTTGGATTGTTTTCGAAAGCTTATGATATTCTTATCGGAGTGCTTGATTCCATTCTTTCGAATAAATCTATTGTATCTCCGAACAAAGAGTCCCATTTCTTCATCATCAGAATTTTCATCACTAGTTAAGCCATTATCATCTTGCTCTTTGGTTGAGGACTTAGAGCTAGAAGCCATTAGAGCTATTGACTTCTTCTCACCTTCCTTGTCTTTGCTCCTTTCCTTCTTACTCTTATTTTCGTATTTTTCAAGACTTTGCAATTCTTGTTGATGTTCTTCCAGCTTTCCAAACAGAGTTGTAATGGTAAGCGTAGTGAGGTCATTTGCTTCCTTGATAGTTGTTACTTTAGGTTGCCATTCCCTGCTAAGACATCTCAGAATTTTATTAGTAGCAATTTCATTGGAAACATGTTTTCCAAGTGCATTTAAACGACTCACAAGATGTACGAATCTCTTTTGCATGTCAGAGACAGATTCTCCTTGTTTCATGCGAAAGAGCTTGAACTCTTGATTGAGTGTATTGATGCGGGATTGTTAAACTTTAGTTGTGCCTTCATGGGCAATTTCTAAAGCATCACACATTTCTTTAGCGGACGTGCAGTGAGACACCCTATAATACTCATCAACACCAAGTGTTGAGATCATCATATTTCTGCTTCTCCAATCGCACGACCATTTCTTTTCATCCATCTCATTCCATTGATCCTCAGATTTAGGTACTATTGCACCTGCATCATTCCTCATGGTGATTTGAAAGGGACCATTTTGAATGGCAGTCCATACATTCCTGTCAATGGAATTTATGTGTACTCGCATGCAGTCTTTCCAGTAGCCATAGTATTCACCATTGAAAACAGGAGCTCTATTATACGCCCCATTTGGTTCAAAGGCCATAGCGTTACGAGTAGATACAAAGCACCAGCTAACTGGTGCTCTGATACCACTTGTTAGACGGTGTGGCAAGTGATCGAGAGGGGGTGAATAGATCACCTCTTACTTTTTCAAGGATTTAAAATTATTTTATCAAAGCGAGTTGAAAGCAGCGAAAATCAATGTCCTGAATCAATTCTGTCTACTTTGAACTGACTACTAGAAAACTTGACATGTGAAAAACTTGTTGGATTTTTATTGAATGAGATGGATGAATATACAACTCAGAAATCTTAACGCTTCAATGCACTTATCATAAAACAGTATTTCCAATGAATTTAGAAATTTGATAGGAATTTTGTCAAACACTTGGCATATGCTTGTATAATGATTTAGTAGTGGTGGTTTAGTGAAAATGTTTGAACCATTAAGTTTATCATTAGACAGTAAAACTTAGCAAGCCAATTGAATTACAAAATTATAGAATATGTAAAATTATAAAGAGAAAGAAAGAAAGAACGATACGCAGGCTGTTTGGTAAGGAAGTTCCCCACTGTCGTCCTCGCGTGTGGGTACGTCTCCCTCTCAATTTCACAATCGAAACTGAGAACTTTTATACCAATTTGTTGAATGTTTGATAACAAGGTTACACTACACAGAAAGATAGAAATTCCTATGATCTTCTTCTTCTTGTAAGAACCACCACTTGATATGAGTTGTATCAAGATTCCCTGCAAAGTCCACGAACGATCCTCCGCTTCCACAAACTGTTTGTTAAAATCCTTCCGATTTCCAAACCCCTCGCTACGGTTGAATCCGACTCGTGCAACCGTGGCTAACAAAACCCTCAAGAACACACTTGTTATTGAAGGACAAACCCTCTGGTTTATTTCTTGAAGCCTCCTCTTCAACCTTCAACTCAGCTGAGATTTCTTCAATACACGGATGAACGTTATCTCAAACCGCTTGATTCAGTTCAACAAGGATGTTTGATTTTCTTTGTTGTTGTTGAATTTAAGATGGTTGAGAAGATGATGAAGATGAAGTTTCTTTAAGCTTCTGGTTGCTCACAATTGTTTGCACACAATTCAATATGTTGCTATCTTGAAACTGAGAAAAATGCTTGCTTATATTTATAACAGAAAACGATTAGTCAAAAAGAAAGTGTTATGAGTCGATGCATGTTGGTCATGTGTCGACTCATGTTAGTTATGTGTGACAGGATGAGTCGATACGTTGTGTTTTGAGTCGATACAAAATCATGTTATAACGATTTACAGAACCAACACTTTTATATCCGTCGACACATAACACGTATGTGTCGATACATACTGATTGTAAATTTAATTTTTGAATTTAAAACATAGTATGAGTCGACACATGATATTATGTATCGATACATATAAGTTCAAAAATGTTTTCCATGAGCATCAGAATGTTTTGTATCGATACATGAGGTTTTGTATCGATGCATACAAGTTCAAGAATGTATTACAGAGACATCAAAGTGTTATGTGTCGATGCATAAGGTTTTGTGTCGATGCATAAAAGTATTACAGGGGCATCAAAATGTTATGTGTCGATGCATGAAATTATGTATCGATGCATGCAGTTTTTAAGTTTGCATTCCAGGGTCATCAAAGAGTTATGTATTGATGCATAAGCTTTTGTATCGATTCATAATAGTTTTGAAATAATACTCCAGGGACTTCAAAAAGTTATGTATCGATACAAAACTTGTTGTGTCGACTCATAATGATGCATTATGAGTGAAATACATTTTTGGCTTATTTAAACATGTTATATTATATTTTTATAGTGCACACATGTATTTAGTGTTTCACATATATATTTGCAATCATTCAAAAATCAATTTATGAAGGTGTTGCTCACAGGCGTGTCTTCCTCATCACTACAAAGCTCAATTTTTTTAACTTTCCTTTTTATTGGCGTAGATTTCTTGGTGGCCTAAAAAGGAAAAGAGTCGAAAAAGTCAGCATTGGTGATATGTTAAAGGAAATTGAAGGTAAAAAAGTGTTTACCTGTGGTGGAGGTTTTGCAGAAGGATCTCCTTCCTTTGTGCTTTCAGCGGCTTTCATAACATTGGTTATTTTGATGGCTAGAAAATAAGAAAACATAAGCCATATATCAGATGATTAAATCAAAGAAAAAATAATCCATTTGCTCTAAAGAAGAAATAGTACCTTTCTTGATCTTGTCAGAGACCAACAGAAATGCCTCTTGAAGATGGTCAACAAAGTCTTTTTCGTCGAAGAACTCTTCGTCGTAGTATTTCTTCCACCAGCTTTCAAAGATGGGCGAACATAAAAAGTTGAGTTTGAAGTCGAACAAGGTTAGTACGGTTCGACCAACGTACCTACCAATTTGCTTGGTAGCAACCTCCTCCGAATAATCTGCGTTATAAAACAGCAGAAAATTTTCTCGGGTATAGATTGAGCTCGGGAGTGATTGAATCATGCCAAACTGGCGAGAAACAAGGTTCGGTTGATAAGCAATCAAGCTCAGTTGATTATTCGAACTCTTGAATCTCAGTGGCATAATTCTTGGGCGAAGGAAAGACTCCCAAATGGCCACATACTCTTCGACACAATTCTCATCATCAGTTGAAGGATATGGTCGAGTAAACCATATCGGACCAACCTTTTGATTGGCAAAGGGAGCCATGGTCGAAACAAATTCCTTATGCTTCGCAAACATCATTACGAAGCTGGTAAATGCTTTCTGAAATTGTTGACCTTCATCTGTTGGAGTCAACAGAGCCAACCTGGTGCCCTCGACCCTCCTGTTAAGGATCTCTGGGGCTTTCTCAATGATTGTATTCTTCTAAGGAAGAATTAATTCGAATGTGGCATTGAGCCAAAGTTGGAGAAGCCAGAAAGGGCCAGAAAGGAGCAAACGTGCTTTATCACCTATAACTTTAAGTTGAGTCACACCATTATTGATGGACTCATAAAGGTTGGCCAAAATCGATTCAGCCAAACAAAGATTGTGGCCATGATGAAGCTGAGTAGCAAGAGTGAGCATTTTCTTCGTCACTTGGAGTGACTTGGTATAGAAGACAAAACGAGACAACCACAAAGCTAAAAAAGCTATGTGTTCCACTTCAGACACATTGTTACTTGATTTGTCATGAAAGTGGTTGATGAAAGTAGTGTATATGGGTTTTGTAGCTTAAAAACCAATGGTATATTCAGCCATATCCTTCAGGTCGAAGTAGTCACCAGTTGTTCGAAGACCAGTGATAGCTGCTATGTCAAAGAGAGTGGGGGTCACCATTCCACATGGTAAATGGAAGGCGAAATGTGTGTTATCCCAAAAATACAAAGAAGATACCAGCGTGAGGGGACAATAAGATAACCCAGTCTTCGATAGCATGACGAGGTCGTAAATCCCCATGTCTTTCCAGATTTGGGTTTGCACCGTTTCCATCTTATTAAAAAATTATGAGTATTCCGGAGTCAGGCTAGGGCAAGACCTAAAGATTTGGTTCCCTTTATTCATAAACTAGAGGTTTATGTCTTTTTTCGTCTGAGAATGTTGTTGATTAGCAGGAGTTGCATCCTCAGGTTCATCTCTGGGCTTCTTCGCGCAACCTATAGGCTTGAGCCTAGGGTGAGTTGGGAAGAAAGTGTTGTTCTGCTTAGGGTTTTCAACACATGTTGACAATGGACCAGACATGGCGTACATTTGCCCAAAAAATCTAACAGGAATAAGTACCTGTGAGTTGTAGGCATCACGCCATTCTTTAGTCGTGGGTACTGAGACGAACCTTCATTCCCCAGATGAATCAAGAACAAAGCTAGTTGTAAAAACTTCTGGTTATTGTGGTGAATCAGAGGCATCTTTGGTTTTGGGGTTGTTTGGAGCGTTTGAGAGGAAATCCATGGCTATGTTAGTAGAAGAATGATGAAAAAGATAAAGTTCTCAAAGGTTTCTTTTGAATACAAGGAAATAAGGAATCTCGGGCGTTTGTAAAAATTCCAAAGAGAAGTACTTATGGCTATTTATAATGGCCAAGGAAGAGCGTTTTCCCTCAAAACCATTTAATGTTGCAGAGCGAGTGGGACACGTGGTGAGCTTTAAGACAATTACACGGAAAGGTAGTGGAGACGTTTGTCATGCTTTCCTAGGTTATAGGTGTGATACGGTGGGAGAACTGACTTTGGTGTTTTGCGATTGATCGCAAATGTTGCGGTTAGCAAGAGTCGCCACCGACTTTTCTTTTATCCAAAAGGAAAGGCTGAAAAGAACAAGAAAGACTTTTGGGATTATTTCTTGAGTTCGGGGGGTAGATTATAAAAAGGGAAGGTGTTAGCACCCTTTTCATCTATAGTTATCTATGGGCTCTTAGTTTCTTGCTAGATCACTTGCTTTTGTTTGAAAATGTGCTTTTGTGGTGGTTTTTGAAAGTATTTTGAAAAGGCGCCTTCGTTTAGGAAAACTTTATAATAGTTCTCATTCGTAAGAACGTATACAAAGTGTTGAGCTTTTGAAAATGTTTCATGTTTGGAAAGTGTTTTTGAAAGTGTTTGGTGTTTGTTTTGAAAATAAGCAAGGATGTTTGATTTGAAAATGAGCAAGCAACTAGGAACAATCTACCTACTCAAAAGTCTTTGTTCATTTCTTTCCTTCCTTTGATATTGCTATCTTACCATTGATTTGGTAAGAAGCCTTATCTTTGGATGTAAAGGGACGGACGTAGGTCATCGTATAGTCATGATAGCAATGTTGTGAGATATCTTAGTATTTCTCTTTGAGGGACTAAGATCTTTTTGAAAGGCAACATTGATAGCGTCATTGAGGGACTATGATCTTGTATTTTTTATTGCTTTTTGCTAAGACATCTCATATGCATAACATGGTCGTTTTTGTAAGGCAACAAAGTGGAATTACCCTAAGGGTGCAAGTGTGAAAATGTGTTTGATTTGCATGCATTTAATCTTTGATTAGGATTATCCACTTGTTGATTTTATCTTCCCATACAAACCCTATTTACTAGGACTTATATGAAAGCGATAAATTGCAGAAAGTAAATATTCTACGCTATTACAATCATTAGAGGGATGGGGTATACAAATTTACAAATGGGAAGTGCAATAAATTAAACCTAATTATCTATTACAACCATATTGAAATAATGTACAAGAAATGAATAAATATAATGTACAAGGATATAAATGGAAAAGAAAAAGATTTTTGTTTGGTTTTTTGAGGAAAGGGTCTTGGTTTTAACCTAATTAACTAAAAGAAATAATTAATTAAATTAATAATATTAAATCTAAATTAATTAAGAAAAGAAATTAAGTTAGAAAGCATTTTTTAGGGTTTTTTAGAAAAGGTTTTAAGTTTAATAAAAATACTATGGAAATTAATTAATTAAAAGAAAACCTAAATTCTAAGTTAATTTTAATTAAAAAGAGAATAACTAAACCTAAATCTAATTATTAATTTAATAAGAAAAAGAAATTAAGTTTTTTACAAGAAAAATGTTTTTTTATCTTTTTGTTTTTAAAAGAATAAAATATATAGAATGCAAATAATATATAAAAATATTTTTTTGGAATTTTTTATATGAAAATAATAATAATAAAAATATAAAGAAAAAGTAAAAATTAAATTTTAAAAAAAATTGTATGAGCTGGCACATGAGCTTATGTATTGGCTCATGTATTGGCTCATGCAGGTTTCATATTGCCTCATGTGTCGGCTCATGTATTGGCTCATGTATGTTTCTTGCTCCTGGAAGTCAAAACAACTCAGTATGAGTCGACGCATACTGGTTTCGTGTTGACTCATAACCATTTCGTGTCGATGCATACGTGTTTCATGTCGACTCATAACCTGTTTTGAACATAATATGTGTCGACTCATAGCATTTCGTGTCGACGCATAACTGCTATTTTTTTTTTTGCTTTTATCACTGTTTTGCTACATGTAAAAGTTAGTTCTCAACACATGGTTAGTGAAAATGAAAAGCAAGCATATGGTTAGCTTCAAGGCAATGATATCTACATTTTATCTTCACAAATGAACCATTAATGATGCTTGTATGAAGAGTTCAAAGTCAAGAAAACTTACCTAGAAACTGAAATTTGTGCTTTGAGTTTGAGTTGTTGTATGGGTTGTTGTTGAGCTTGGGAAGTGATGACAGTGATGTTACAGAAGTTATTTTTGTGTTTGAACAACTTCTATATGATGTATGTGGAGTGTTTGGATGGTTTGTTTGGAGAAAACTTGCAAGGTATGAGATTCAAAGATTTGGACTTCAAAGCTCAAAAATGGAGGTTTCGTGGGCAATTCTGGTTTTTGATAGCAAAAATGATTTTGAGTATTAGTTTCCCCTTCTTTTTTCTGACCTCTTTCTCTTTCAATTGGCCTCTCTGTTTATAGATAAGGTTTGAGACTTCAAACAACTCAGATTTTGAATAACATGTTATGGCTATCTTGCTTGTTTTTGAAGCAAACATGAAGAACATGTTTCTAATGCTTGTACCAAGCTATCTAAAGTGCTTGATCACTTTAAACATGTTTGTTCCGACTTGTAGAAGTTGAGTGTGATTAGAACAACAAGTTAGAGGCTCGAGAAATTGACTTTATGATTAAAATGAACTTTGCAAGAATGACAATGGTGCCTTTGTGCCAAAAATGGAAAGATGCAATGGACAATACTTGAACCACTTGGATAATGGTTCAATCAATTGTGTAAAAATCTTATTATGGGTAGATTTTCAAGTCAAGATACCTGCAAAGTGAAGATTATGCAGCCTGGCTAAGATTTTGGTTCCTTGTTCATCATAAATCTGCCTTGTAAATTAAGAATGAATGTCCAACTTCAGATCCTTGAATCTCCTAGCTTAAATATGATAAATTTATTTTATTGTATGTTTTGGAAAGCTTGAAACATCCTCTATAACTTTCATGTTGGCCATTTTGACAAAATCATCTTGTAACTATGTGAAAAAATGCCAAGAAGTTGGGATAAAATCCTGACCAAAACTGCTGAAAATTTCTCTAAGTGTTTATTCAAAAATGCCATAACTTCGTGAATTTATAACTCAAAATCCAAGTAGTTCTATAAAAAGTCTTGACCTACAAATTTTTAGATCTCATTTAGATCTACAACTTTCGTGTTGGAAGTTTTCCTTGAATCATCTTGCATCATGGTGAAAAGTTGGCATGAAGAAATGAAATTATCATGTATAAAAAACACTTAGAAAAATTTCTAAGTCTTGAAGAGTTTGAATTTTCACATTGACTTTTGACTTTCTTGATTTCTTGATGATCAAGTTTCATACTTTTGAATGTCTTGATGAATTTTGATCTTTGAGACTTAATGTTGACCAAAAAGTCAAAGTTTGACTTTTGGTGCTATAGTTGACTTTTTCATCCGTACAGTTGATTTTTGGTCTCTTGGTCAATTGAATGAGAAGACTTGAAACTTGACATGAGCATTATTGAAGGTCCATAATGATCCAAGAACTTCACTTGAAGTATTAGAAGTCAAATTATCCTTATGCAAGTTTAAACCCTAATCTTGAGGTATCAGTGTTGAGGAGATGGCTTGACCTAGTCAATATTGGTGCAAGCTTGAGCTTTCGCAGATCTTTGTGAAAAATGTCTTGAGAAATGAGAGGATAAATTTTGGGGTACAACAACTGCCCCTGTTCAATCAACTTAAACTTGAAGAGTTAGATTGGTGAGTCTGTCATTCGTGACTTGAAGGTGGAAGATGATTGAACACTAGAGTGCCCAAAAATTTGCACTCGATGATGTGGTGGTTGATTGTGTAGGGAATAGGCTTAAAGATGCCATTTGAAGAGTTGTCAGATATGGGCTTACAGATTCCATCCAAAGTGATTGTTGACAAAAGTTAGACTCAATCTAAGCTTGACTGTAACTAGGAGGAGTGTCATAATAAATCTTTGGTTGGTTTAACTCTGAATAATATGTTGGAATGGACCCGTGTTAAGTCATGTCTGGAAATGTATTAGAAGGAATCTGTGTAGGATTACTTTATGGTGATCCTGTGTAGGGCTGCTTTAAGAGATATATGCGAGGGAATCCTAGGTAGGGCTGATGAGTCCGTGTGAAACTACATCTGGAGATATACGAGAAGGAACCTGAGTAGGGTTACTTCAAGATGAGTCTGTGTAAAACTACATCTGAAATGTCTAAGAAGGAACTTGGATAGGGTTACTTCATGACGAGTCTGTGTAAAACTTCATCTGGAAATGTCTGAGAAGGAACCTGGGTAGGGTTGCTTCATGATGAGTCCGTGTGAAACTGCATCTGGAAATGTGAGAAGGAGCCTATGTAGGGCTGCTTCAGAATGAGTTTCCGTGTGAAACTACATTTGGAAATTCATGAGAAGGAGTTTGTGTAGGGCTGCTTCGGGATGATTCCGTGTGAAACTATATATGGAAATTTATAAGAAAGAACCTGGGTAGGGTTGCTTCTTGATGAGTTCGTGTAAAACTTTATCTGGAAAGGAGAAGGAACCTGAGTAGGGTTGCTTCATGATGAGTCCATGTAAAACTTCATTTGAGAATGAGAAGGAACCTGAGTAGGGTTGCTTCATGATGAGTCCATGTAAAACTTCATTTGGGAATGAGAAGGAACCTGGATAGGGTTGCTTCATGGTGAGTCTGTGAGAAACTGCATCTGGAAATGTCTGAGGAGGAACCTGGGTAGGGTTACTTCATGATGAGTCCATATAAAACTTCATCTAGAAATGTATGAGAAGGAACCTGTGTAGGGTAACTTCATGATGAGTCCGTGTAAAACTTCATTTGGAAATGTATGAGAAGGAACCTGTGTAGGGTAACTTCATGATGAGTCTGTGTAAAACTTCATCTGGAAAATGTATGAGAAGGAACCTGTGTAGGGTAAATTCATGATGAGTCCGTGTAAAACTTCATCTGGAAAATGTATGAGAAGGAACCTGTGTAGGGTAACTTCATGATGAGTCCGTGTAAAACTTCATTTAGAAATGTATGAGAAGGAACATGTGTAGGGTAACTTCATGATGAGTCAGTGTAAAACTTCATCTGGTCGTGCAAATAATTGTCCTGTTTGGTTTCAGGTATTAATCTCTGACCTGAGAAAGAAAGATAGTTTTCCTGGCTTGTTACAGGTGTTAATCTTCAATCTCTTCATGTAGATAGTTTTCCTGGCTTGTTACAGATATTAATCTACAATATGTCGTCCACAGATGGTTTTCCTGGCTTGTTACAGGTATTAATCTAGAACTTGAAAAGGTTGGTCGTTGAGATAGTTGTCATGTCTAGTTTCAGGTATTAATCTCTGACCTTAGAAAGAAAGATAGTTTTCCTGGCTTGTTACAGGTGTTAATCTTCAATATCTTCATGTAGATAGTTTTCCTGGCTTGTTACAGGTATTAATATGGAACTTGGAAATGGTTAATGATAGCTATCTGTTGATTGACCTTTCCCTGAAAAGGTAAAATGTTAGTTGTATGCAATCTCATGATGTATGAAATTCATGGTGTCCTCAAAATAAATGAGATTATGTTGTATGCATTTATCATGTATGTAAATAAGATGTATGAAATGTGAAATGTTATTGAAATGTATCTCTGTCTGGAAAATAAATCCTTGATAAATGTTGGGGAGCTTTGGGAAATGAAATCCTGAACCGCTACTGTGGACGAAGAGTATGCTCCTCTTTGGACCTTGTTTTAGGATGTTTCCATTAGGGAATTATGATCGGTGGAAATAGAACTGACTGTTTTTTAGATGGTTTCGCGAAATATCGCGGTAAGCAAGAGTCACCACCGTCTTTTATGTTCTCCAACATGGAAAGGACAAAAGCACAGCAAAATTCCTTATTCAAGAATGTTTCTCGGTTCGGGAGGTAGATTTATAGAAAGGGAAGGTGTTAGCACCCTTTCTATCCGTGGTTATCCACGAGCTCTTAGGTACTTGCTCTTATGTTTTCAAAATTTGTTTGCTTTTCAAGTGTGTGTGGGTTTTGAAAAAAGTTCGTTTGAAAACTTCTAGGTAACTCTTGTATCAGTCCTCAAGAGTGTATGAAGTATTGTTTGAAAACTTTTTGAAAGTGTAAGGTGTGAAAAGTATTTTGTTTGTTTTGAAAACAGCAAGTATCCATGAGTCATCTACCTACCCTAAGGAATTAAGCTGTGAAAGAGTCCTTTAGATAGTGCTATCCCACCATTGAGAGGTAGGTAGCACCATCGTTGGAGGTGTTCGGGTCAATTCGATTATCGGGATAGTGTGGTCACCAAAGCAATGGTTGGACACCTTAGAAGTAACCCTGATGTCCTAGATCCTTTTATCCGAGGCAACCGTTTCGAGGCAACTGGATCTTTAGACAAAGGGTGGCATCTAAGACGTCCTATACTTGATGACCACGTTTCGAGGCAACGAGTGAAGCGTACCCTAGGAGTGGCATGTGCTCTGTGTGTTGTTTTTCAGTTAATTGTCTTGTACATGTTATTTGTGAGCTACGGATTAATTTTATTTACATACATTCTTTCATGCATTTAACAGTTAGGGGTGCGGAAAATTAAAGTGCGAGAATGTAAAGCTACGCTATTACAAGGCGCGGGTCTATACATCGCCAAAAATACAAATACCCGTTTTGATAAAGTGCGGAAAGTAAAGAAAGCAATAAACCTAATTACTATTACATTCTTGACGCAGTTACATAATAATCAAAATAAAATAAATGCGCGCGAATAAAAATTAATCGGGAATGCCTTAAGGGTTTTGACCCTTTTAAGAAAAGAAATGAATTTTTTGTCTTTTTTTATAATTAATGAAATTAAAACTAATAACTAATTAATTAATTAATTAAGAAAATGATATTTTTGTGTTTTTATGTTTTTAATGAAATAAAAAATAAAAAGGAATTAAAATTAAAAGTTAATAAAATCTAATTCTAAATTTATTTTAGTTATATTAAAAAAAGATTAAAATTGCCTAATTAAACTAATTAATTAATTATAATTTAATTACAAAACAATGAATTAAAGTGAAATTAATAAATAAGAATAATAAAAATATTAGTTTTTTTTATTTTTTTGTTTATGAAAATAATTATCTATGAATTAAATAATAATAATAATAATAATAGTTAATAATAATAATTAGTTAAAAGAAAATAAAAAAGGAAAAGAAAACAAAAGAAAATATGAAAGAACCATGGGGGTGTTGGCCCATGTATGGAGGTTTGAGGAAGCAATATGGCCCAATAAGCTTAAGCCTTTGTTAACTTTAGGAATTGCCTGCACGTGCTTTGACTTGGAGCATGGTATCCAGCATCTCATAGCCCCTGGATTGATCTTTGAGGCCACTTGGCGCATGATCGTTTGATGCACATGGTGGAAAGCCTTTGTGAAACCTGCACAGGAACATGTTATGGAAAAATAGAAATAAGCATTTGGGGGACCTGGGATGTTGATGGAGTGCTTGGAAGTAGTTGAATCTGGCTAGATCAGGTCTTTCGAGCTTGACAACTTCAAGGAAATTTTTGCAATTTTGGAGCGTTCTCTAGGTTGTGTGTATTTTTTTGTAATGCTTTCTCATGGCTTGTATTTATAGAGGAGATGGAGGGGACAAAGAAATAAGGCAAGAATCCAAGCCATAAAGCCATGCTTTAAAACCAAAATCCAACAAATTAAAAAGCTTCCAAAATTTGCAAAATTTTCCCTTTCCATGCTTACATGTATCTGGACATCTTGGCACAAATTCAAAATTTTGTGTACAAAAAATAGCTTGCACGAATTTGGCAGCTAGTAAATGGCATATAAAGGTCATTCAAACCACAAAGATCCCCTTTAATTAATTTTTTTGATTTTATTTGAATTTTATGGATTTA
This sequence comes from Vicia faba, assembly GCA_948472305.1. Lineage (NCBI taxonomy): Eukaryota > Viridiplantae > Streptophyta > Magnoliopsida > Fabales > Fabaceae > Vicia > Vicia faba. The sequence goes on along the minus strand of OX451736.1, from coordinate 605,137,738 downwards.
AAATGGATTAAATCAATAAAAATTAAATAAAATAGAAAAATTAATGTTTAATCTTGAAATTAATCATGGGACACGTGGGTGGCATGACAAGGCTGAATCAAGTGGAAAAAAGTGGGCCCTTTTGTCAAAAATTGAAGTTTCAAGGATAGTTGACTTTTGCCATTTCACAAAAATTTCCCAACTTCTCCAATGTATATCTTGCTCAATTTTGATCATATGAACATGTTCTTGGACATTTGGAAAGGTCTTGAAGTCCTCTAACCAATTCCTTTGGTCCCATGTCATTTTGATTTACCAATATCAAGTTATGATCTTTGACTTAAAATGCCTTTTTGTTGACTTTTAAAAATGACCTATAATGTTGAAATTGATAACTTTTTGGGAGAGCATTTCTTGGACTTGGAATGTGAAGATGAGTTTTAGGAAATGTCCTCCCCTTCAAAATGAACATTGGATGGGATTTTTCTGATGAACCATGAAAAAGTTATGCCTTGGTCAAGTTACAATTGACTTTTCAACTGTCCAAAAATGGAAACTTTTGCATCTTGATGATTTTTGAGCCATTCTTGTGGAATCATGATCAAGATTTGATCCAATGATGATTGTGGCTTCAAAATAAGATGTTGACAAAAAAATTTGACTTTTTACTGCCATTTGGAGACTGTTGGTATGTGGATGGGCTTATAGATGCCATCTAGGTGTCGATCGCGTAAGAGATTCCTTAGCGAGAACTTGCGTACCTGAGAAAGATAATTTCCTGGCCTATTACAGGTGTTGATCCTCACTCAGTCGCTCACAGACATGCCCTGGCTAGATACAGGTATCGAATCTGGAACTTCAAAAGGTTGATGGGTTGTCTCTACTGACAGGTTATCTCAGAAAAATCTTTAGGATTTAACTGAACCAGAGGAGGTTTTGTCTTTCTTGACGAGTTGTCTCTTTGGACGGGTTTTCTTCATGGATGAGTTGTCTTCATGGATGGGTTGTCTTAAACGACGAGTGATCTTCAATGACGAGTTGTCTTCAATGACGAGTTGTCTTCAATGACGAGTTGTCTTCAATGACGAGTTGTCTTCAATGACGAGTTGTCTTCAATGACGAGTTGTCTTCAATGACGAGTTGTCTTCAATGACGAGTTGTCTTCAATGACGAGTTGTCTTCAATAACGAGTTGTCTTAAATGACGAGTATCTTCAATGACGAGTTGTCTTAAATGACGAGTTATCTTCAATGACGAGTTGTCTTAAATGACGAGTTGTCTTCAATGACGAGTTGTCTTAAATGACGAGTTGTCTTCAATGACGAGTTGTCTTAAATGACGAGTTGTCTTCAATGACGAGTTGTCTTAAATGACGAGTTGTCTATAATGACGAGTTGTCTTAAATGACGAGTTGTCTTCAATGACGAGTTGTCTTCAATGACGAGTTGTCTTCAATGACGAGTTGTCTTCAATGACGAGTTGTCTTCAATGACGAGTTGTCTTAAATGACGAGTTGTCTATAATGACGGGTTGTCTTAAATGACGAGTTGTCTTCAATGACGAGTTGTCTTCAATGACGAGTTGTCTTAAATGACGGGTTGTCTTAAATGACGAGTTGTCTTCAATGACGAGTTGTCTTCAATGACGAGTTGTCTTCAATGACGAGTTATCTTCAATGACGGGTTGTCTTAAATGACGAGTTGTCTTCAATGACGAGTTGTCTTCAATGACGAGTTGTCTTCAATGACGAGTTGTCTATAATGACGGGTTGTCTTAAATGACGAGTTGTCTTCAATGACGAGTTGTCTTCAATGACGAGTTGTCTTCAATGACGGGTTGTCTTAAATGACGAGTTGTCTTCAATGACGAGTTGTCTTCAATGACGAGTTGTCTTCAATGACGAGTTGTCTTCAATGACGGGTTGTCTTCAATAACGAGTTGTCTTCAATGACGAGTTCTCTTCAATGACGAGTTCTCTTCAATGACGAGTTATCTTCAATGACGAGTTGTCTTCAATGACGAGTTGTCTTCAATGACGAGTTGTCTTAAATGACGAGTTGTCTATAATGACGGGTTGTCTTAAATGACGAGTTGTATTCAATGACGAGTTGTCTTCAATGACGAGTTGTCTTCAATGACAGGTTGTCTTAAATGATGAGTTGTCTTCAATGACGAGTTGTCTTCAATGACGAGTTGTCTTCAATGACGAGTTGTCTTCAATGACGGGTTGTCTTAAATGACGAGTTGTCTTCAATGACGAGTTGTCTTCAATGACGAGTTGTCTTAAATGACGAGTTGTCTATAATGACGGGTTGTCTTCAATGACGAGTTGTCTTCAATGACGAGTTGTCTTCAATGACGGGTTGTCTTAAATGATGAGTTGTCTTCAATGACGAGTTGTCTTCAATGACGAGTTGTCTATAATGATGGGTTGTCTTCAATGACGGGAAGTAATTTAATTGGACCTGTCTTCTTTGACTGGATGAGCATCAGAAAAACCTTTGGGATTTAACTGGACTTGTCTTCTTTGACTGGATTTGTCTTCTTTGACTGGATTTGTCTTTTTTGACTGGATTGGTCTCTTTTGACTATATTTGTCTACTTTGACATAGCTGATTATTTAACTGTATCCTTCCTGAAAGGTAAAGGTCAGTCGTATGCAATGCATGATATGGATCAAGCAATGATGTTCTTGACATAAATGAGGTTGTATGACATGATGTGCATATGCATGATGTGATGTTTATGAATGTATCTTCGTCTGGGAAAGTAAATCCTTGACGCATGCCGGGAAGTTGAATCCTGGGCTGATGTTGAAGAACAGAGTTCTTCGTTTCCGCTGGGGATGATGATTACAAGAATAAACCGGTAGGAGAAGACGACTCCGTTGGGGAATAAACTTGTTGAAGAGATTACTCGGCGGGGAATTACTCTGTGGGAAGAGATACTTCGCTGAGATTTGGTGATACTTCGCTGGGGATTCCATTGAGAAGTTATGTTGAGGAATTTGATGAACTCCGTTGGGGATAGGAAGAACTTCGTCGAGGACGATCTTTCCGTGGTAATTAGCTGAGGATAACCCAGTTAGACCCTGGTGGAGAATAACTTTTGGACGTGGCCGGGGAGAGACGTATGTACTCTGCAGGTGATAAGCTTCCAGAATCTACTGAGGATAAGCTTCCAGAATCTACTGGGGAGATTGATTCAATTTTCCTGGGGAAACTTTTGGACTGTATTGGGGAATGGCCCCACTGGATGTCTATATTCCGCCGGGGAACAATCTTATATTAAGACTTTCGGGGATGCTTGCTGAGGAATAATCTGTATACTCCGCTGGGGAATATTGAGATTTTCTGGGGATACCCAACTTCCTTAAGGCTGATAGTAGACTAACTCTGCTTGGGGAGAGTATCGCTGACTTACTGGAGATATTGTGCCTTTTCGGGGCTGATTGGAGACCAACTCTGCTCGGGGGAGAGTGTTGTTGAATCTTGTCTTACTCTGCGGGGAATGAAGGTGTCTTGATCATGTTCTTCAGCTGAACCTACTTTGGTACCTTGGTTGACAGAGCAGCCAGATCGCTTAGACAATTCTTATTGCCCCAGTTTCTGTGGGGGAAGGTATCTGTGGAGGTCTTGATTGACAAATCTTCTTCTGGTAGACAAGTGACGGGATGTCGGGACATAGTCGTACGCTTTTGATCCCTAACTTTTGCCTGGACCGCCCTTTCGGGTTTTCAGTCCACCGGGATACCCATTTTTGCCCAAGCCGCCTTTTCAGGTTTTCGAATTGCCAGGTGTACAGATTATTTTCATTTCATCCCTTATTTTGCCCGAACCCTTTTGGTTCGCCGGAAAGCCCTTATTTTTGCCTAGGTGTGTCAACCTAGCGGGTCTTTGATTATGCGCAGTATTTTTTCGACTATGTCCGTGCTCTTAGGATGTAGGGAGGTGCCCCTGTCAGTAGTGCAGTGTTACCATGCCACCAGAAGATCTTCGTTTGATCGTCCAATGCCCCAAGTGATCCAGACGAAGATTTGCCCCTAGCTGGTTGGCCTTTTGAGAGATTCTCAAAATCTTGACTTAACTGCCCCAGATGATGGACAATGATCATGCCCTGCCCCTTGGTTGGGAGTGCTTTTGTTCACTAGATATTCTTCGTGCGAATTTATCTGCTGTTGAACAAATAGTCATATGCAAACAATATTATTTTAAGAATGCAAAGCGTATGTCTGTCTCGAAGTTTTTTTTGCAAATGTATTTTTCAGTAAAAACAAGTGAATTTTGTAAACTGTGATGTCAACTCGTTATTTTACTGCAAGCCTTAAGGAGTCAGGATACCTTTCGTAACAGTATGCTTTCGAACTAACCCATGCTTCAGCTAGGACTTTTAAGGGTTGTAACATGGCCTGGTTCACGGTTTAAGAAACAAAGGAAAAGGCTCAAATTATATTTGTACCCACCCGCTCTTCGTGATGTTCTTCAAACCTAAACTCAGTTGATCGTGCGTTAGACCTTGTTTGAGTCTTTGCTCGGATATTCCAGTGATGGTTCGGATATTGACAGTTTATTGGGAATAGGCAGTCATTCCTTTTTGGTTGAGGGTTTGTAGGACCTCTTTCTTTTTTGATTTTGTTATCCCTGTTTTTTGCCTGAACTGTTTCTTTCATGATCACAGTCGGCGGGATGCCCCATTTTTGTAAGTCTTCTTCATAGGTTTTGACTTAATGGGCTTTTATTTTTGGGAGATAATGACTGCCCGTCCTTATGATTATTGGAACCATCACTGTCTTTTGTTTTGTAAGGATTTTTTTGGTGCCATTCGTTGGGCACTTGGATCAACTGAGAGAACTACCCTGCCCCAGGTTATGATTAAGGGTTCAATTTTTTTGTGAAAAGAAAACTCCTACTTCTTTGGCTCAACAAAGGGGGTAACGAGGGATTGTCTTCCTTATAACTCCAGTGTTTAGGATTTTAAACAATGCTTGTACCTCATCAGCGGGGTCTGTTCAAAAGCATACGGTAAATTGTGGTATCGTTTTCGTCATCCTCCCTCAAGAGGCTTAGAATTTTTCAATCAAGAGTTGATCATCACAAAAATATGAAAACAGTTTGCGTATAGTGAATACGAAATAATTACTTCAAAACAGACATGTGTAATGCATTAATGAAATAACAATGTTTGACATGAATACAATGTTTGAACAATCAAAGAAAAAATACAACTTGAACATTCGAATGAACAAAAAATTTCTAATCCTAGCCACGTTTTGGCAAGGGAGCAGTGATCACATTGGGAGTCTCTGGAGAGTCGAACTGGACTTCCTTTGCGTCGATCAGATCCTGAACCTTGTTTCTCAAAGTCAAACAATCATCTATAGCATGCCCCGAGCCGTCAGAATGATAAGCGCAGCGAACGTTGGGGTTATACCTTGAAGGTGTCCTGTTGGGATTCTTAGGAGGGTCCCTTAGAGTTACCAACTTGGTCTCCAGCAGCTGTGGAAATATCTGGGACAAGGTCATGCCGAGGGGAGTGAATTTCCTTTTAGGTCTCTCTTCCCTTTGTTGGTTGCGATGTTGAGGAGCACCGGCCGGTTTTGAGATAACTACTGCGTTGACAACACTAGATTCTTTCTTGGACGGTTTCTTCTCAGTGTTCGAGGAATCACTATTCTGTATCTTCCTCGACTTGATACCGGCTTCAATTCTTTCCCCAGTCAAGATTAGGTCTGTAAACCCAGCAGAAGAATTTCCAATCAGATGGTTGAAGAAAGGACCAAACAGGGTCCCCAAGAACATGTCCACGAGTTCACGGTCAGTCAACGGTGGTTGCACCCTGCCAGCCAGGTCTCTCCACCTTTGTGCATACTCCTTAAAACCTTCACCCGTCCCAAGTGACATACCCTGGAGTTGGGTACGCGTGGGAGCGAGGTCGGAATTATACTGATACTGCTTATAAAACGCAGTAGCCAAGTCCTCCCAATTACGAATACTGGTTCCATCCAGTTGATAGAACCATTCGAGTTGAGTCCCTGAAAGACTTTCCTGGAAGAAATGGATCCATAGATTCTTGTCAACAGTGTAAGGTTGGATCTTCCTTACATAGGATCTTAGATGCAGCTTAGGACAGGAAGCCCCGTCGTATTTCATAAAGGCAGTCGCCTTGAATTTGTGAGGGATCACCATCCCAAAAGATAAACCTAGATCTCCAAAATCTAAACCAGGTACACGTTGAATCTCCATAGCATTTAACCGGTCCTCCAGCTGCTTGTACCTGTCCTCAGCAGGAGGGTACTGCTCATCATTGAAATCTGTCTCTGTGTCAGAGACCACAGGACTAGGAACCTCTCTCCCTTGGTGACTGCCTTCCCCAACAGATGGAGTAGTCCTCTCAGCTTCATTCTGCAGTATATTCCCGAGTCTGCGTCCAGTGTTGAACAGCACAATCCTCTTCTTCTTCTTCTTCTTCAGGAGCAAATACTTCAACTCCTGTTGTCCTTGGGCTAAGCTCATGACCAGCTCCTGGAACTGGGCGTTTTGGGCCTGGAGGGCCTTGATAGCTTGTTCATTGGATGATTCAGGATTCATGATGATGGCTGAAATAAACAGCGAAGAAGATTAAGCAACCTGTAGAATAGAGTACCTGTAATACAATGATATGTATGTATGCATGCGATGTTTTCAAGGATCTCGCGGGGTAAACAAGAAACAAACATTGTTAGAATCAGGTAGCTTGATTGAAGGAATTTCAGACTGTTGAGAATCCTTCTTCAAGAGTCAAGGCTCACCATGTCGAGTGGGTCATAGCCCCTGACTCAAGTCATTAACTTTGGCCAGAGGAAAATAAATCCCCTTTTGCCCCTTGCTAGACATTTTGATTCATCATGACCTGCATCACAGACCCTAGAGATCCTTGAAATGGGTTAGTCCTTATGCAGGATGTATGCAATGGTATGATGGCATGATGTCATGTTATGCGTGGAGTAATGTAGATAAACCCCGTTATGAGTCCAGATTTAGGACTGTAAACAAAACCTGCAAGAAACTCAAGTGTCAGATAACAAGCATGCAAGTCGTCAAGTTTGAAGGCGCACAAGTCACACCAAACAGCCCTTAGAGTTCAGGCCAGCATGAAGTTTGGGGTACTGCCCTCTTGAAGTTGGTGGGCTCAAAACCTGTCCTATCAAAAGTAACCGGGTTCTAAGGAGCTCAATATCATTGGGTTGTTTTCTATGTTCATTGTTTTGATTTAGCCACTGAACTGGCGATCAAAATATTCCAAGAAAACAACCCTCAATGAGTGTAGTATCGAGTATCAACCAACTTTGGACTGCACCAAAGTCGGTCATCTCACTACCCCTAAAGAGGCCAGGATGGTTCGATTAAGGTTCCTAAGGTCAGTTGATGCTTCACGACACCACGCGATGGCCCCGTACTCTCCTTGACTTAACTCGAGGGCTACCGGTACTCACCAAAGTGCCACATCAACGTAGAAAACTGCTTCAACCGTGTCGGTATACCCCGCACAGTTCCATCACAGTTTGTTGCTACTTTCTAAGAAGGTATCCCCCAGATCCGGGTTAGGATCTATGAAACTCCCAAGACAGGACCACAATGTTAAAGCAATCAAAACAGGCAATTGAAAACACAAGTGATCTTAGTCCTAAGGTACACCTCACTTTTAATGTCCCCAGCAGAGTCGTCAGTTCTGTGATCGGTGGAAATAGAACTGACTGTTTTTTAGCTGGTTTTGCGAAATGTCACGGTAAGCAAGAGTCGCCACCGTCTTTTATGTTCTCCAACATGGAAAGGACAAAAGCACAGCAAAATTCCTTATTCAAGAATGTTTCTCGGTTCGGGAGGTAGATTTATAGAAAGGGAAGGTGTTAGCACCCTTTCTATCCGTGGTTATCCACGGGCTCTTAGGTACTTGCTCTTATGTTTTCAAAATTTGTTTGCTTTTCAAGTGTGTGTGGGTTTTGAAAAAAGTTCGTTTGAAAACTTCTAGGTAACTCTTGTATCAGTCCTCAAGAATGTATGAAGTATTGTTTGAAAACTTTTTGAAAGTGTAAGGTGTGAAAAGTATTTTGTTTGTTTTGAAAAGAGCAAGTATCCATGAGTCATCTACCTACCCTAAGGAATTAAGCTGTGTAAGAGTCCTTTAGATAGTGCTATCCCACCATTGAGAGGTAGGTAGCATCATCGTTGGAGGTGTTTGGGTCAATTCGATTATCGGGACAGTGTGATCACCAAAGCAATGGTTGGACACCTTAGAAGTAACCCTGATGTCCTAGATCCTTTTATCCGAGGCAACCGTTTCGAGGCAACTGGATCTTTAGACAAAGGGTGGCCTCTAAGACGTCCTATACTTGATGACCACGTTTCGAGGCAACGAGTGAAGCGTACCCTAGGAGTGGCATGTGCTCTGTGTGTTGTTTTTCAGTTAATTGTCTTGTACATGTTATTTGTGAGCTACGGATTAATTTTATTTACATACATTCTTTCATGCATTTAACAGTTAGGGGTGCAGAAAATTAAAGTGCGAGAATGTAAAGCTACGCTATTACAAGGCGCGGGTCTATACATCGCCAAAAATACAAAGACCCGTTTTGATAAAGTGCGGAAAGTAAAGAAAGCAATAAACCTAATTACTATTACATTCTTGACGCAGTTACATAAAAATCAAAATAAAATAAATGCGCGCGAATAAAATTTAATCGGGAATGCCTTAAGGGTTTTGACCCTTTTAAGAAAAGAAATGAATTTTTTGTCTTTTTTTGTAATTAATGAAATTAAAACTAATAACTAATTAATTAATTAATTAAGAAAATGATATTTTTGTGTTTTTATGTTTTTAATGAAATAAAATAAAAAGGAATTAAAATTAAAAGTTAATAAAATCTAATTCTAAATTTATTTTAGTTATATTAAAAAAAGATTAAAATTGCCTAATTAAACTAATTAATTAATTATAATTTAATTACAAAACAATGAATTAAAGTGAAATTAATAAATAAGAATAATAAAAATATTAGTTTTTTTATTTTATTTTTTTGTTTATGAAAATAATTATCTATGAATTAAATAATAATAATAATAGTTAATAATAATAATTAGTTAAAAGAAAATAAAAAAGGAAAAGAAAACAAAAGAAAATATGAAAGAACCATGGGGGTGTTGGCCCAGGTATGGAGGTTTAAGGAAGCAATATGGCCCAATAAGCTTAAGCCTTTGTTGACTTTAGGAATTTCCTGCACGTGCTTTGACTTGGAGCATGGTATCCAGCATCTCATAGCCCCTAGATTAATCTTTGAGGCCACTTGGCGCATGATCGTTTGATGCACATGGTGGAAAGCCTTTGTGAAACCTGCACAGGAACATGTTATGGAAAAATAGAAATAAGCATTTGGGGAACCTGGGATGTTGATGGAGTGCTTGGAAGTAGTTGAATCTGGCTAGATCAGGTCTTTCGAGCTTGACAACTTCAAGGAATTTTTTGCAATTTTGGAGCGTTCTCTAGGTTGTGTGTATTTTTTTGTAATGCTTTCTCATGGCTTGTATTTATAGAGGAGATGGAGGGGACAAAGAAATAAGGCAAGAATCCAAGCCATAAAGCCATGCTTTCAAACCAAAATCCAACAAATTAAAAAGCTTCCAAAATTTGCAAAACTTTCCCTTTCCATGCTTACATGTATCTGGACATCTTAGCACAAATTCAAAATTTTGTGTACAAAAAATAGCTTGCACGAATTTGGCAGCTAGTAAATGGCATATAAAGGTCATTCAAACCACAAAGATCCCCTTTAATTAATTTTTTTGATTTTATTTGAATTTTATGGATTTAAAATGGATTAAATCAATAAAAATTAAATAAAATAGAAAAATTAATGTTTAATCTTGAAATTAATCATGGGACACGTGGGTGGCATGACAATGCTGAATCAAGTGGAAAAAAGTGGGCCCTTTTGTCAAAAATTGAAGTTTCAAGGATAGTTGACTTTTGCCATTTCACAAAAATTTCCCAACTTCTCCAATGCATATCTTGCTCAATTTTGATCATATGAACATGTTCTTGGACATTTTGGAAAGGTCTTGAAGTCCTCTAACCAATGCCTTTGGTCCCATGTCATTTTGATTTACCAATATCAAGTTATGGTCTTTGACTTAAAATGCCTTTTTGTTGACTTTTAAAAATGACCTATAATGTTGAAATTGATAACTTTTTGTGAGAGCATTTCTTGGACTTGGAATGTGAAGATGAGTTGTAGGAAATGTCCTCCCCTTCAAAATGAGCATTGGATGGGATTTTTCTGATGAACCATGAAAAAGTTATGCCTTGGTCAAGTTACAGTTGACTTTTCAACTATCCAAAAATGGAAACTTTTGCATCTTGATGATTTTTGAGCCATTCTTGTGGAATCATGATCAAGATTTGATCCAATGATGATTGTGGCTTCAAAATAAGATGTTGACAAAAAAAATTGACTTTTTACTGCCAAATGACCATTTTACCCCTACAGTTGATTGTGAAGCAATTAGGGTTTTTGACTGTGCAACTTGACCTTGTGAGCCTTGAAACTTGACATGTGGATGCTTGACAATGTTTATAGGCATGTGGGACTTGATTGAGCCCTTGAAAACCTCAACTTCCTTGCAAGAACTAAAACCCTAATTTGACTGGCTTAGGAGGGTGTTTGAACTGTGCAACCCTTGAGTAGACTTGAGCAAATTGAGATGATGCTTGTCAAAACTTTGAAGAATATGGGAGGGCAAATTTTGGGGTACAACAGGAATCCTGTTTTGTTGTTTGAGGAGAACTCCGCTGGGGAACACTGACTTTGCTTAGGAAGACTCTGTGGGGAGTGTTGATTTCTGCTTGGGGGAAAAGAGTTCAGGGGTCTCAGTTGTTTGTTGCTCTACTGGGGAGTTATCTATTGAATGGAGAGGAAAAAAGTTTAGTTGTTATCTGGTCGGATTCCCAGCTTCACAACAACTTGCTGGGGATAAATAAGTTAACTGTTATTTGGTTGGATTCCAGGCTTTGCAGTGACTTGCTAGAAAGGATAAAGTTGAGCTGATATCTGGTCGGTTCCAGACTTTGCAGTAACTTACTGGAGATTGTAGAAAAGTCTATTGGGGAAGAGGAGTTGTGGTCCCTTGATTTGTAGCAATCAGAGAGGCAAACTCAAGTCGGGGAATCTGTAGTTTGTTGGGGAAATAAACCTTGTCTTCAGTCTGTCAGGGAGGAGTCTTCTTTTGGAAGAAATCCTCGAGGATTCTTGAGGTCGACTCAGTTGGGGAGAAGTTTTCAGAGATTGAAAACCTGACTAGGGTCACCCTATGAAAAGGACTTTGTGGGGGATTTGTTATTGCCCCTAGTAGCAGGTGTTTGTGGCACTGCTAGGAAATGTCTGACTGTACGTAATTCTTTGTTGGGGTTCGCGTTCAATGCCCCGAGTGATTCAGATACAGACTTGTTCTTGGTTACTCAGTATTTCTTGAGAGATTCCTTGGAATCTCGATTGGACTGCCCCAGATGTGTTAGATAATGATCATGTTGTGCCCTTTGCTTATAGGAGATCTGTTTTTGGAAGTGTCTTCCCACTTGAAGTGATTTTGTTCATTGAGAGAGTTTCTGTTCACTGGATATTCGTCGTGCAAATTTCTTTGTTGTCAAACAAATAGATATATGCAAACAGTGATATTCAAATAATTCAAAGTTTATGCTTGTCTTTGAAGTTTTGAAAATGCGTTTTAGCATATAAAAGAATTTCTGCAGGAAAATTCAACTCAGGATTTAGAGTAAAGCCTTACAGGAGTCAGGATACCTTTTGTAACAGTATGCTTTCGAATTAACCCATGCTTCAATTAGGACTTTTGAAGGGTTGTAACGCAGTTTAGTTCACGGTTTAAGAAATAAAAGATAAAGGCTCAGATTTTATTTGTACCCACCTGTTCTTTGTGATGTTCTTCAGTCCTAAAATCAGTTAATTGTACGTTCGAACTCCAATAACATTTTGGTGATGGTTCAGACAAGTTTATTTTAGCGGAAGGCAATCATTTTATTTGCAACATTTTTCATGTTGGTCAAGGATCTATAGTGACCTTTTTTTGTTTGTTTATTCTCCCTGATTTTGCCTGACTGTTCTTGTTTTTGAGATCACAGTCAGCGGGATGCCCCAGTTTTTTCTTAAATCTCGTTCATAGGTTTTGACTTAGTGGACTTTTTCTTATTGAGAGATAATTATCACCTATATGATAGGGAACCATCACCGTCTTTTGATGCCATAGGAATGTTTTTGATGTCATTCATTGTATTACAAAGTGAAAGTTTACGACTGAACATGCATTTGAATTAACTGAGAGACTACCCTGCCCTAGGTTTTGATTAAAGGTTTCAATTTGTGTAAAAAGGAAACTCCTACTTCTTTGGCTCAAAGGGGTTGACTAGGGATTATCTTCCTTATAACTCTAGTGTTTGGGATTTGAAAGTGAAGAGTGAGAAAACACTTAGAAGGGGGGGGGGGGGTGAATAAGTTTCTCTTTTTCTTTTTCTTAAAGGCTCAACAATAATGGAAAGACACGGTTATTTTTATCCTGGTTCGTTTGAACTCAAACTACTCCAGTCCACCCACCAAGGTGATTTTGCCTTTCTCAACAAGGACTTAATTCACTATAATCAACTGATTACAATCACACAACAACTGTTGTGACTAAGAATGCACAAGTAATCTTACAAGTGACTAACACCACTAAGACTTAAACTAGTCCTAGTCTACTTGAGAAATCTGACCAAACTTGGTCTCTCAAGGAACAATTACAAGAGTTAAATCTTTACAGATAGTGGAAAAAAATTTCTTCTAAGAAAGCTATATCACAACTGTGATTTTTCACTAAGATTAGTATTGCACAAAGTGTGTGTAAAATAATTTGTGAGCCAAGAATATTTTCATGTAGTTCTTGCTTCTTTTGAATTTATTGAGTGGTTGGCTTGCAATAAATGTTCTTCTAGATATAGTAAGAAGAAAATGACTGTTGCTGCCTTCAAAAGTGGAGAGCAATAAATGTTTGCGTGTTTGCTTGCAGTATTGCATTTTCCAATGAACTGGTGTAGACACTTGAGTGCATGTAGCCGTCTTTGCATTAAATGAGCAAACTGAACTTTGTCAGAGCATGTTTCCTGATCCTTGACAAGACTTGTTAGCTTTTATATTCTTTCAGAACTAGCTTCACGTCTTGATTCAGAACATGCTTGCATATCTTCTTATCAATGCTTGCTTGCTAAGTACTTCTGATCAGCGCTTGCTTTCAAAGTACTTCTGAACATGGAAACCTGCTAAGTGTTAGAAGATGCATAAGATAGTTTCTTATCAGAGTCAGCATCAGCACTTGCGCTAAAATAAATAGTTCTTTCATCAAAGAACTTCTTCATTTATTTTCAGCTCAGCACATCAAAATGCTTCTGTCAGAACATTATCTGAAACAATTAAATATGTTCATCAGAGTATCAAATATATAAAATATAATTTATTGTTATCATCAAAACTTTGAGATATGATCAGAACCAATCTTGTTCTAACAATCTCCCCCTTTTTTATGATGACAAAAATATTCAGATATAGAAATAAAATTGAATAAGAGATAAGAATCTCCCTCTGAAATAAATATTTCTATAAGAAAAACTTTCTGAGAATTTTCATCAGAGCTTTGAAATTTTCTTCTGGGATTTCTTCAGCAAGTCTTTTGAAGATAATGTTTAGTTGATTTAAATTTCTAGAGTTTAGTGATACCTGCAAAATTCTTTAAGACATAGAAAGAAATCTTTGTATTTTGTTAGAATGTTTGAGACTTCGTTCCATAACTGTTAATCAGAGATTAGATCAAAATACTCATTTTCTCCCCCTTTTTGGCATAATCAAAAAGTATATAAAAATAGTTGAAGAGCGTAAAAGTTTTTTTTTTAATAAAATATTCAGAGGTACAAAAAACAACAAACAAAAAAACAAGAAACAGAATGGCACTGAGATTTTTTAGAAACAAGGGCCATAAGAAGATTCTTGATCTCAGATGCAGATTCCTCTTGTTTCATCATCCAGTTTCTGATTTCCTAGTTTGTCTGATCTTGCTTGTCCAAGCACTCATGAATAGCTTCATTGTCCATCTTAAGCTCATTCAGAGTATCCATTACAAGTGAAGTAGGAGCAGAGGATGAAGAAGCTTCAGCGGATACAGCCTTTGGAGTAGAAACCGTTGAGTCAGAACGAACAAAAGTTGAAAGAAGAGTGCCCATATCCATCATAAGAGTTGGCACAGGTTCAGGTGCAGCTTTAGCAGAAGGTTGATTCAACAGAACAATTGCCATAGGATTTGAATCTTCAGAGGCATCTTCAGACTCATCTTCTGAAATGTCCATTTGATCAGCTGGAGCATTAGCAATCATCAGAGAAGACTTCTTGTCCCAAATATCAGCAGCTTCTGACTGGAAGGCATGCAGATGTTTGGAGAAGTTCTCAAGCACCTGAGAATGACATAAGTCTTGCAACTTCAGTGACTCAGCATCTAAGGTTCTTCTGAATGTTTCCCACAGAAGATCGGTTGCTGTTGGAATCATATTTCTGGTGCAATCTGCCTTCAGCAGGTCCAACCAAGCTTGTACTTCTGTTAAGAAATTCTGAAAACATACATTTACATCTGGCTGAACAGGTTTGGGAACAACCTTTTTGTAGGTTTTGTTTTTCAAAAATTGTAGAGATTCAAAATCAACTACAGTTTTCAGAAAGTCAACTGGTTCAGGATTTTTTTATTGTTCAGATGTTTCAGTTTGGTCAGGTTGTTCAAAAGGTTCAGGTGTTTCTGATGGATTGAGAGTTTCAGAGGGTTCATGAGTTGGATGGAGGTTATGTTCTGGAGATTGATGAGGTGATATGATTGGTCAGTTAGGTGTTGGAAGTTGTGGAGATGTGGTTGGTGTGACGTCAGGTGAAATGATGATGGTGTTATCAGTAGTGGGGGTAAGATTTTGTGGTTGTGTTCTGTTCATGGCAAAGATATTTTCAGAAGGTAGGGTGAATGGTGGCTTTTGTGTGGCTAGAGGTACGTTGATTCCTGGTATTCTCTAAGAGCCAGTATTATACCATCCAGTAGGTCTGGATGATAAAGGTCTGGGAGGAGGTCTAGAAAGGTTTTCAGCAGGAATAGTTTGAGAGATAGGTGTTTGAGAGGGTTCTGTTTGAGACAGTTTTGTTTGGGTTTCAGAGGAGTAATCAGAGTCAAAATCACTCAAGTCAGATAAAACTTGATCTCTTTGAGGGTTTTTATCAAGAGGTTCAGAGGGTATGGTCAAGTCTATGTCAACATCTATGTCACCTAAGGTTTTGGGTTCAACAGAAGTAGATATATTTACAGAATCGTTAACAGAAATAGTTTCAGCAGGTGTACCTGATTTCTTCTTCTTCTGAGGTCTAGCAAATGGTCCTTCAACTGCTTTCCTCTTCATTGGTTGCTGAAAGACAACATCCAGAGCAGCTTCATGTCTTCCTTGAAGCCAAGCAGGATCAATTGGTGTTCCACTTTCTTTGCAAATCTGAATGTAATGCAGGATGATTCGAGGGTGATCTCCTGAGTTGAACAGTGGAAAATCAGCAATTAGAACCCTTCTTATGGTAATGGATGCTGAAACATAAGGAGTTGGTTCTATCAGCAGTTTGTCAATAATCTTTCTCTTCACCAAGTTCTTTCCAGTCAGAGCTTTCCCACATGTAGGCTCTAACTCCCCCAACAGATTTGCTTCATACAAGTGAGCAATCAGACCATTCTCAGTCAAAATGTCTGAAATCAATCTCCCCATTGGAATCCAATTCCTTTTGGATTTAGGGTTCTTCATTCTTTCTGCTTCCCTAGTTTCTTTGACATGAGTCCAGAGATGATCAAACAATAGATAGGGTAAATCAATCTTAACATTTATTCCAAGACAGAACAACAAGTATTGCTGGTCAGCATTTATATAGTCAGGAGAACTTGTTTCCTTCCTATGATGAATACAACCATGGATGATTCTTGCCCAGATTTTGTACTTATTTTTCAAATCTCTGACTTTTGAAGACGCTTGCCCATTTGTAAAAATTTCAGCATAAACTTTTGACATTTCCATTCTGCCACGTGAAATTCCAATCACTCCAGTTCCTTCAAAACCTAGTAGTTTCCTGATGAGATTTTCAGTAATGGAGATTTCCTTACCCATCACGAATGAGAGGAATACTTTTGGAGAAGCAACAGCGTGTATCCAAAATTCCTTAACAAGGTGTGGAAAAACAGGACCAACTAGATAGTCAAAGTAGTTTCCCCATCCTTGAAACTCCACAGTAGGAAGAAGATCAAATCCATTTGCTTTTAGGTTATCCAAATCCACCATTAATTCACTTATAACCTCTAAGCTATCCACTGGAATGAGAGTGGTTCTCTCAGGAATGACGCACTGTTCAGATTGGGTGTTCTCAGAATGAGTAGAGGAGGAAGCCATTTGAGCACTTAGGTTGAGAGAAGAAAAAGGGTTGCAGAGAAAAATACACAGAGACGGTTGAATTTTGAAAGAGAAGGTAAAAAGTGAGAAAGGGTTTTTACAAATGTATTTATATGAAAACTTTTGAGAAAAAAGGGTTTTAAAAATAAAAATGTAAAAAGAGTATTTAATAAAAATTTAATTAAAAAGAATCTAATCATGACTTAGCATTTAATGATATTGAAAGGTGAGGGGAAAACATGGGATTTGAGCAAATCATAACAGTTACCTAGAACGGCGTCAATAGCTTTAGCACGCGTGACCTTTCAGAAACACACCACGTGTTCATCTCCTGAAGGTTGCATGGGATAGCTGTTTGATCTAATGAACTGCTGAGCTATACTTAAAATGAAACATTATAACATTTCAGAACTTTACATATAGCTTCTGATGTAACTTCTCTTCTAACTTCTGAAGAGTTGTTAATCAGAACATTCATTTCAGAATATTCTGAAGTCAAACACAAGATAAATACAATTTTATTCAGGACATAATTCCATACAAATATTTTTCAAAATGAATTTAAATCTATCTTCTGAAAGGGGTTTGGTAAAAATATCAGCCCATTGATGGTCTGTTTTTACAAAGTTTAAATTTAAGATTCCCTTCTTAATGTAGTCCCTTATAAAATGATATTTAATTTCAATGTGTTTAGATTTAGAATGTAAAATAGGATTTTTAGAAAGACAAATTGCAGAAGTATTGTCATAGAAGATAGGAATCTTTCTTTCATAAAGATTAAAATCTTCTAGCTAACTTTTCATCCAAATCATCTGAGAACTACATCCAGCAGCAGAAATATACTCAGCTTTTGTTGTTGAAAGTGCAATTGTTGCTTGCTTCTTGATGTACCACGAGATAAGATTGTCACCCAGAAACTGGCAGCTTCCATAGGTGCTCTTTCTTTCAATTCTATCTCCAGCAAATTCAGCATCACAATAACCTACTAGTCTGAAATCTTTTGATCTTCTATAACGCAGACCTAAATTAGTAGTACCTTTCAGATACCTCAGAATTCTCTTAACAGCAGTTAAGTGAGATTCTCTAGGATCTGATTAGAATCTAGCACATAAACATACGCTGGATAATATATCAGGTCTAGATGCACTCAGATAGAGAAGGGATCCAATCATACCTCTGTAGAGATTCTGATCTACCTTCATACTTACCTCATCTTTTCCCAGAATGCATGTTGGATGCATTGGTATCTTAGCATCTTTGCTTTTTGACATCTGAAATTTCTTCATAAGTTCTTTAACATACTTCGTCTGATGTATGTAAGTACCTTCTGGAGTCTGGTTAATTTGTATTCCCAGAAAGAACTTCAATTCTCCTATCATGCTCATCTCAAATACTGCCTGGCGGCTGGGGCAAAGTTTTTATTATAATCAATTCCTTCTTGTTGACTATAACCCTGTGCAACCAGTCGTGCTTTGTTTCTGACCACCTCTCCTTGCTCATTTAGTTTGTTTCTGAAAACCCATTTAGTTCCTATAATGTTGAATCCTTTGGGTCTTGGAACTAGATCCCACACATCATTTCTGGAAAATTGATTGAGTTCATCTTGCATTGCTAAGATCCAATCATTGTCTTCCAAAGCTTCATCAATAGAAGTTGGCTCAATCGGAGATACCAATCCAAACAATGATTCTTCATTAATTCTGAGAGAGGGTCTTGTTCTGATGGGATCTTCTTTTCTTATAATAATCACGTCTTCTTTATGAGCTAAAGAGATTCTAGGAAACCTTTTCTGAATGGGTTGTTCAGAGATTCTGAGATTATCCATAGCATTGTCAAGAGGATGATCTTTTGAGTCTTCCTTTGCTTCTGAGTCTTCCTTTGCTTCTGAGTCTTCCTTTGCTTCTGAATTTTCAGAGTTTGAGGGGTGATCTTTTGTATCTACAGAAATATCAATTTGCTTTGGCTATTACTGGCCAAGCTTATCATCAAACCTGACTTTGATTGATTCTTCAACAATCAGAGTTTCTGTGTTGTATACTCTATAGCCTTTTGAGCATTCAGAATATCCAAGCAGAAAACACTTTTGTACTTTAGAATCAAACTTGTTCAGATTTTCTTTAGTGTTCAGAATAAAACAAGTACATCCAAAAGGATGGAAATAAGAAATGTTGAGTTTTCTGTTTTTCCACAATTCATAGGGAGTCTTTTCAAGAATAGGTCTTATAGAGATTCTATTCTGAATATAACATGTTGTGTTCACAGCTTCTTCCCAAAAGTGCTTAGCCATATTAGTTTCATTGATCATGGTTCTGGCCATTTCTTATAATGTTCTATGCTTTCGTTCTACAACTCTATTTTGTTGGGGAGTTCTAGGACTAGAGAAATTATGAACAATACCATTTTCTTTAAAATATTTTTCAAAATAATGGTTTTCAAATTCTCCACCATGATCACTTCTGACTTTTATAATTCTAAAATCTTTTTCGTTTTGCACTTGGTTACAGAAGTCAACGAACACAGAATCTGACTCATCCTTGTGTTTTAAAAACATAACCCATGTCCATCTGTTGTAGTCATCACTAATGACCAATCCATACTTCTTGCCTATGATGGATGTAGTTTTAACTAGCCCGAGCAGATCAATATGAAGAAGTTCTAATGGCCTAGAGGAAGAAACAACATTTTTGGATTTAAAAGAAGGTTTTGAAAATTTTCCTTTTTGACATGCTTCGCATGGAGCTTCTGAGTTGTACTTCAAATTGGGAAGTCCTCTGACTAAATTTAATTTATTTAGATGAGAGATTTTTCTTAAGCTGACATGTCCCAATCTTTTGTGCCATACCCATTGCTCATCGCTAACAGACAAAAGGCATCTAACATTCTGAGATTTAAGATCTGACAAACCAATTTTGTATATGTTGTTCTTTCTCTTGCCAGAAAAGAGGATTGTTCCATCTTTTTGACTAACAACTCTACAGGAATTTTGATTAAAGAAAATGTCATAACTGTTTTCACTTAATTGACTTATGGACAGCAGGTTATGCGCTAATCCTTCTACTAATAAAACATTAGAGATAGAAGGAAGGTTATTGTTTCCAATGGTTGTAGAACTAATAATCTTCCCTTTCTGGTTACCTCCAAACTTGACGTCTCCTCCAGCTTTAAGTTCCAGGTTTTGGAACATAGACTTTCTTCCCGTCATGTGTCGTGAGCACCCAGAGTCCAGGTACCATGACTGGTGTCTCAATTGAGCTGTTAAGGACATTTGCAACAAATATTATTTTATCCTTAGGTACCCATATCTTTTAGGGTCCTCTTGGGTTAGAGTATTTAAAGTTCTGTTCGAACTTTGGATTAACATAAGAGTTTCCAGAATGTGATGTATATTTTATATCATGTGTGTGTCCAAACTTGAATTGTTTATTCAGAGGTTTATAAGTGAAAGTCATCTTAGCAACAGGTTTTGGTATATATGTTTCCTTCCCTTTGGGAGGTTCATATCCAATTCCTCTTCTGTTTTTCCCACTAACTCCATAGATCATTGAAGCCATTTTGCTTCTATCTATGCTTTTAGCAAGAAAAGTTTGAAAGCTACAGTCATATTCTTTCAGAATATCTTTTGAACTTGACACAGAATCTGAACTAGAAATTTTTTGAACATTTTGAATTTCTTCTTTAAGTTTAAAATTATTTAATTTGAGTTCAAATTTTTCTGTTTCATGTTTCTCAAGATCAGATGCAAGACTCTTCTTGAGTTTCTTGTATTTGGTTTTGAGCTTACTATAGTTTTCCAGAAGTTCTGATAAACTTTCAGCAAGTTCATCTCTAGTAAATTCAGAGAATACCTCTTTTGGATCTGACTCACAGTCTGAGTCATCTGCTATGGTAGCCATCAGAGCTAGGTTGGCGTTCTCATCTTCAGAATCAGATTCATCTTCAGAGGATTCTGAATCGTCCCAGGTTGCCATCATCCCTTTCTTTTTACCAAACTTTTCTTTGGTTTTTCTCTTTGAAGTTTTGGACAATCACTCTTGTAGTGTTCAGGTTCTTTGCATTCATAACAGATTATCTCTCTTCTGTTTAACTTTTTGTGTCCAGGAGATTCTGGTTTATCTTCTGACTTCTTGAAGTTCCTGAACTTCTTCTGTCTGTGCTTCCACAGCTGATTGATCCTTCTGGAGAGCAAGGATAGTTCGTCTTCTTCTGACGCAGATTCTTCAGAGTTTTCCTCTTCATCCTGAAAAGTGTTAGTTTCATATTTTTTAATTGATTTAAGGACAACAGACTTACCTTTCTTCTGAGGCTCGTGCTCATCAAGTTCTATCTCATGACTTCTGAGAGCGCTGATGAGTTCTTCAAGAGTAACGTTGTTCAGATCTTTTGATACTTTGAAAGCAGTGACCATAGGTGCCCATCTTCTGGGTAAGCTTCTAATGATCTTTTTAACGTGGTATGCCTTAGTGTATCCCTTGTTCAAAACTCTCAGACCAGCGATCAGAGTTTGGAACCTTAAGAACATAGCTTCTATAGATTCACTTTCTTCTACTTTGAAGGCTTCATACTTCTGGACGAGAGCCAGAGATTTAGACTCCTTTACTTGAGCGTTTCCTTCATGAGTCATTTTGAGAGACTCAAACATATCATGTGATGTATCTCTATTTGTGATCTTTTCATATTCCATTTTAGAGATAGCATTTAGAAAAATATTTCTAGCTCTATGATAATTTCTGAAATCAGCTTTTTATTGTCTATCCATATTTTTTCTATCAATCTTGTTTCCTTCTGAGTCTGTAGGATGTGTGTAACCATCCAAGACTATATCCCATTGTGATACGGTGGGAGAACTGACTTGAGGTTTTGCGTTTGTGTTCGCAAATGTTTCAGTTTAGCAAGAGTCTCCACCGACTTTTTATTTTATCCTAAAGAAAGGTCAAAAAGCACAGGAAAGACCTTTGAGATGTTTTCTTGGGTTCGGGGAGTAGATTATGAAAAGGGAAGGTGAAAGCACCCTTTTCATCCATGGGTACTGTGATCGGTGGATCTGGAACTGACTGTTTAACGCTGGTTCGCGAAATGTCGCGGAAGCAAGAGTCGCCACCGTCTTTTATTTTCTCCAAATGGAAAGGACAAAAGCACAGAAAAATTCCTTATAGAGATTGCTCTCGGTTCGGGAGGTAGATTATAGAAAGGGAAGGTGTTAGCACCCTTTCTATCCATGGTTATCCATGGGCTCTTAGATACTTGCTCAATATGTTTTCAAAATTGTTTGTTTGCTTTTCAATGTGGGTTTAAAAGTTTCTTTGAAAAATTTCAGATCGACTCATACGTCAGAGTGTTTGAAAAGTTTGCTTTGAAAGCTTTTGAAAATGTGTCAGTGTGAAAAAGTCTTTTGAGTTTGTTTTGAGATTAGAACAAGTATCCTTGAGAACCTACCTACCCTAAGGAATTCGTCTGTGTAAATGTCCTTTAAAGTAGTGCCATCCCACCATTGAGAGGTAGGTAGCACCACCGTTGGAGGTATTCGGGTCAATTCGAGTTTTAGGGACATGGTGATCACCAGAGCAATGGGAAGACACCTTAGAAGCTACCCTCATGCCAGGTTCCCGGATCATGAGGACTTACTAAGACGTCCTCTACTCGACGATCACCTTTCGAGGCAAGGCAACAGTGAGGCGTACCCTAGGGGTGGTGTGTGCGATTCGTGTGTCATGTTTCACTTATTTGTCTTGTCAGGTTTGTCGTGATCTACGCTTGATTTTTATTAGACATTCATTCTTTCATGCTTGGTTAACAGTTATAAAGTTGCGAGAAAATAAATCTAAGACTATTACAAAGGCGCGGGTCCACATCGCCAAAATTAAACCGGACCCGATTTAGCGGAAAATAAATAATGCGAAGAAATAAAGTGCGAAAAGTAAAGTTACATGGCTTAGGGACAATTACATAATTATAATTAAACGACATAAGATAAATGTGCGAAATTAATAATTGAAACGACGGGCGTTGGACCCTTTTGCGAATAATTAAAAGTTAATGAGAATTAAAAATAAAAATTAAATGAGCATAAAAAAAATTAAATGATTAAAGGTTTTTTGTTATTTTGTATTTTTTAGATTTAATGAGAAAAAGGAGAATTAATTAAAATTAAATTAAGAAACAAACCCTAATTCTAATATTTTTTATTTATTAAGAAAGAATTAAAATAAGACCTAAATTACCCTAATTCATTTATGTGCAATTTAATTTATGAAAATAAAATAAGTAAATAAATAGTATTGTGAGAAATAAAAATTAAAAAGACATTAAAACTATTAACCTAATTCTACATGTTTTTTGGATTGTTATTAAAAAGAGATTAAAATTAAAACCTAATTAACTAAATATTGACATATTAATTTATTTATGAAAATAATTATTATAAAATAAATATTATGTTTTTTGTGTTTTTTCTGATTTTTTATAATGTTTTCATATTTTATAGAAAAAATAAATTAATTAATGAAAGCAATAAAAATTAATAATATAATAATTAAAACAATAAAAATAAATAACCAAACCAGGGTGGGGTGTTGCCCCATTATGGAGGTTCAAATTTAAGAGGCCTGGCCCAATAAGCTGGATTTTGCTGACTTTCCATAATTCCCTGTGATGCGTTTGACTCATGCCTAGGGTGTACCATGAAGCCTGGACATTGATTTGATCATTGTGGACGCGTGGGTGGTTTGGATAGAGCGTGTACGGTAAGTCTTTGTGTGAGACCTGTATGAGATTGCCAAGAGAAAAATAATATGAAACTTTGCAAGACCTGGGATTTGAACCCAGGTCTTTGGGGTTACAAACGTAGCGTGCTACCACTGGACCAAGCGCGATTCAATTAACAAATAATGTAACACAAATAATATAAAAGAAAAGTGGTTTCACGCTTGGAACGCGCGCCAAAATTTGAAACGGCCACTCAGTGGTTGCCACGAAGCCTTTCTTCTTCGTTGTTCTACTTCCCTGAAAAAAAACAAATATTTAACGGGGGTTTTAAACCCCCTCAATATGCGTGTGTTTCCAAAATAGCGATTAGATTCTGAATACACATAAATTGAGCGCGAGCATCTTGTCTTCTTCGTCTCAACCTGCAGATTTCAATCATAGCATTGGTGTGTCCTAATTTTACACGAACTGATAACGCCCAATTTGGAGGTTTCGGAACCCTAAAGATCATTCATGGTGGATTCATGTTTATGCCACAAAAATTCAATTAACTATCATGGTTAGTTCACAAACTTCACAAGGAGTAAGAATATACAAATAAAAATGCAAAAGGATGTCTAAATCATGCTATGCGATTTCAAGATGTTCTTGATACGGTTTGAGTTCCAGATACCAGTTCAAGGCGTTTGAGTTGATGCCAATGGTTGGAATATGTCCAGGAATGTATGAGAATGCTAATGGAACAAAGATTGAAGCTTGAATCCGTCTCCAACCTTGATTTCAGTATATGAGTTTTATGTGAAAATTTTCAATATGCAAGAGTGTGTTATGCGCAGCTTTTCAGTCCTCTTTCCATTAGGTTTTCATCTTGAATATGTATAGAAGGATTTAGGTTGGAAAAGCTGTACAAAATCTCATGAATTAATGGATTTTGGATATTTGATTTTATGGATCTTTTACAATCTTTTTTCCATGGTTTTTGTGTTCAATCAGCTCAAATCTTATCACAACTTGCCCTAATCAATTAAGCACGAAATATTGATATTAGAATGTGCATAAAAAGATTTTTTAGATTAGGTTTGATATTTTTCATATATTAAAATCATTTAAATGAATATAAATTAATATTAATTCAAATAAATAATTAAAAAATATGAGAATACTTCCCTTTGGGCCTAGTGGTCGTGCATAGGCTTGGCATGAAGAATCTTGGAAGAAAAATGGGCCCATTTGCATTTTTAGGCCTTTTGCATCATTGTTGACTTTTCAAAATTCCCAAAAATTTCCCAACTTCCACAAGGCATAACTTGGTCAATTTTTAAGCTTTTCACATGTTCTTGGACATTTTGGAAAGGTCTTTGAGTCCTTTAACCAATGCCTTTGGTCCCATGTCATTTTGATTTACCAATCTCAAGTTATGGCCTTTGACTTAAAGT
The DNA here is from genome assembly GCA_948472305.1 of Vicia faba. NCBI lineage: Eukaryota > Viridiplantae > Streptophyta > Magnoliopsida > Fabales > Fabaceae > Vicia > Vicia faba. The sequence goes on along the minus strand of OX451736.1, from coordinate 605,113,103 downwards.
CCCTTTTTGTTGACTTTTGAAAATGACCTATAATGTTGAAATTGATAACTTTTTGTGAGAGCATTTCTTGGACTTGGAACATGAAGATGAATTGTAGGAAATGTCTTTCTCTTCAAAATGAGCTTTGGATGGAATTTTTTCTGATAATCCATGTGAAAGTTATGCCCTGGTCAATTTCAGTTGACTTTTTCAGCTGTCCAAATATAGCAACTTTTGCATCTTGATGATTTTCTGAGCCAAATTTTGAGAATCATGATCAAGCATTGATCAGATGATGTTTGTGGCTTCAAAATGATGTGTTGACCAAAAATTTGAACTTTTGACTGTCAAATGACCATTTTGCCCCTACAGTTGACTGTAGTGCAATTTAGGGTTTTGACTGTGCAATTTTGAGCTGAATGCCTTGAAACTTGTCATGAGGATGCTTGACCATCTTTATAGGCATATGGGACTTGATTGGGCCTTTGAAAAGTTCATTTGCTTGACCAGAACTCAAACCCTAGTTTTGACTGTCTAGGAGACAGTTGAGCTGCACAACCCTTGGGGAATTTTGTGACCTTGACTTTGACAATTCTTGATGAATATGGGAGGGCAAATTTTGGGGTACAACAGTTGCCCCTGTTCAATCTTCTTAGACCTGAGGATGCAGATTGGCTGACGTGCCTTTCGTAATCCGAGGGTAGAAGATGATTGGACACTAGAGTGCCCAGAAATTTGCGCTCACATAGTAGCAATGATGATGAGGGAATGGGCTTATAGATGCCATTTGGATGTTGCTTGGATAGGATGATGGGCTTATAGATGCCATCTGGATGTTGATTGCGTAGGAGATTCCTTAGCGAGAACCTGCATACCTGCAAAATAGAAAACGAATACCTGACACGTTGCAGGAGTTGGTTTGAGATGCTTGGTATAGATATGTCCTGACTGGTTACAGGAGCTGAGTCTGGAGCTTCAAACGCTAATGAATGAACCGGGGATGATTACTGCCTTAGCATGAATGGTAAGAGAACCTTGGGTGATTTTAACTTCAACAACGCTCGTTGAGAAAAATCTTGGTGAGAATTACCATCTTCGTAGTGTCAGGAAGAGAACCAAAGGACATTATAATCTCAAAGGGAGTCACCTCACTCACTGTTGGAGAGGGAACTATAGGAAATTATAATCTGAAAGGAAATATCACCTCATGCTCATGCCGGAGAGGGAAACATCTGAAGAAGGAATTACCACCTCACACGCCGTTGGAGAGGGGACCATAAGAGAATATCACCTCACGCTCATGCCGGAGAGGGAAACATCTGAAGAAGGAATTACCACCTCACACGCCGTTGGAGAGGGGACCATAAGAGAATATCACCTCACGCTCATGCCGGAGAGGGAAACATCTGAAGAAGGAATTACCACCTCACACGCCGTTGGAGAGGGGACCATAAGAGAATATCACCTCACGCTCATGCCGGAGAGGGAAACATCTGAAGAAGGAATTACCACCTCACACGCCTGTTGGAGAGGGGACCATAAGAGAATATCACCTCACGCTCATGCCGGAGAGGGGAACATCTGAAGAAGGAATTACCACCTCACACGCCGTTGGAGAGGGGACCATAAGAGAATATCACCTCACGCTCATGCCGGAGAGGGAAACATCTGAAAAAGGAATTACCACCTCACACGCCGTTGGAGAGGGTACCATAAGAGAATATCACCTCACGCTCATGCCGGAGAGGGAAACATCTGAAGAAGGAATTACCACCTCACACGCCTGTTGGAGAGGGGACCATAAGAGAATATCACCTCACGCTCATGCCGGAGAGGGGAACATCTGAAGAAGGAATTACCACCTCACACGCCGTTGGAGAGGGGACCATAAGAGAATATCACCTCACGCTCATGCCGGAGAGGGAAACATCAAAAAGACTTCTGGAAGCAGTATCAGAACGTCACCATATCTGGTTTACATCTGAAACTATATCTGGAAGAGAATCTGGAAGCAGTATCAGAACGGCACCATCGCTGGGTTTACATCTGAAGCTATATCTAGAAGGGGTTCTTGAAGCAGTATCAGAACGTCACCATCGCTGGGTTTACATCTGAAACTATATCGAGAAGGAAATCTTGAAGCAGTATCAGAATGTCACCATCGCTGGGTTTACATCTGAAACTATATCGAGAAGGAAATCTGGAAGCAGTATCAGAACGTCACCATCGCTGGGTTTACATCTGAAACTATATCTAGAAAGAATTGCATTAGTTGATAATAATCATTTTTGTATTGATCTTTTTCCTGAAAAGGTAGAACATAATTGTATGCAAAATCATGATGCATGAACTGTATGTTTTCAAGATCAATGAGATTCGTGTAATATGATGCATATGCATGCTATAATGATGTATGTGACGTTTTATGAATGTATGTTTTCGTCGTGGGAGAATAAATCCTTGACGGGTGCCGGGAAGTCGCATCCTGGGCTGTTGTGGAGGAATAGCTTTTGCTTCCGCTGGGGATGATAATTGCAAGTATACCGGTAGGAGAAGATAACTCCGTTGGGGAATAAACTTGAGGAATGGAGGATTCTGCGGGGAGAAAAAGATATTCTAGCGACCATGCTGGGAAGAAATACTCTGTGGGGAGATGCTTTGGCTGATTTTGTTGAGTATGACTCACTGAGGATACCTTGCTGTATTGGAAGTATGAATGGACTTCGCTGGGGATAAGAAGGTTCTGTCGACGACGCTCTTTCCTTGGCTTTTGGCTGAGGATAACCCAGTTATATCCTGTTAAGGAAATAACTCTTTAAATCAAGCCGGACGACGCGTTCGTGCCCTGCTAGGGGATAAGCTTCCAGAATCTACTGGGGGTACGCTTATTGCTTGGGGGAGATAGATTCCAACCTTCCTGGGGAACTGGATTGGACTCTCCTGGGGAAGTTTTGAACTGCGTTGGCTATGTTCTTCAACGGGGCTTACCCTGATACCTTGGAGGATAGAATGGTCAAACTGCTCAGACCAACTTTTATTGCCCCAGTTTCTATGGGGGGAAGCACTTGTGGGATGCTGCTAGTTGTTGAGAGATAAACCTTCTTCTGGCAGACAGATGACAAGAAGACGGGACATAGTCGTACGCTTTAATCCCTAACTTTTGCCCGGACCGCCCTTTCGGGTTTTCAGTCCACCGGGATACCCATTTTTGCCCAAGCCGCCTTTTCAGGTTTTCGACTTGCCGGGTGTACAGATCTTTTTATTTCATCCCTTCATTTTGCCCGAACCCTTTTGGTTCGACGGGAAGCCCCTATTTTTGCCTAGGTGTGTCAACCTAGCGGGTCTTTGATTTTGCGTAGTATTTTCCGACTATGTCCATGTTCTTAGAATGCAGGGAGGTGCCCCTGGCTGTTTGTGTTGCCATATTACCAGATGGTGTCGGATCGGGCCAGATTCGTTGCTGGAATGTCCCAAGTGATTCAGGCAGAGATTTGCCCCAGGCTATTTGGCCTTTTGAGAGATTCTCCGAATCTTGACTGGATTGCCCCAGATAATGGACAATAGCCATGTCCTGCCCCTGGATTGGAGGTACTTCTGTTCATTAGGCGTTCGTCGTGCAAATTTCCCTGCTGTTCAAACAAAAAGGTCATATGCAAACAAAGTTATGTTAAAAAATGCAAAGCATATGTCTGTCTTAGAGATTTTGAAAATGCATTCTTTTTCATAAAACAAATGAATGTTTGTAAAACGTGATGTCAACTTCGTATTTACCGTAGGCCTTCAGGAGTCAGGATACCTTTCGTAACAGTATGCTTTCGAACTAACCCATGCTTCAGCTAGGACTTTTAAGGGTTATAACGTGGCCTGGTTCACGGTTTAAGAAACAAAGGATAAAGGCTCAAATTTATTTGTACCCACCCGCTCTTCGTGATGTTCTCCAAACCTAAACTCAGTTGATCGTGCGTTAGACCTTGTTTGAGTCTTTGCTTGGATGTTCCAGTAATGGTTAGATGTTGATAGCTTATTTTGAATAGGCAATCATTCCTTTTTTGTTAAGGGTTTGTAAGACCTCTTTCTTGTTTGATTTTTGTTATCCCTTTCTTTTTTGCCTGAACTGTTTCCTTTTTGGAATTACAGTCAGCGGGATGCCCCAGTTTCATAAGTCCCCTTTGTAGGTTTAGACTTTTTGGGCTTTTCATTTATGAATTTTGATGATGACTGCCTATCCTTGTGACTGTTCTGAACCATCACTGTCTTTGTTCGTTTTGTAAAGATCTCTTCGGTGCCATTCGTCATGCACTTGGATCAACTGAGAAGACTACCCTGCCCCAGGTTATGATTAAGGGTTTTGATTTTCGAAAATGAAAACTCCTACTTCTTTGGCTCTGATGGGTTGACGAGGGATTATCATCCTTATAACTCCAGTGTTTAGGGATTGAAACAATGCCTGTACCTCATAAGCGGGGTCTGTTCAAAAGCATACTGTAATGATCGTGGTATCGTTTTCGTCATCCTCCCTCAAGAGGCTCAGAATTATTAACCAAGAGTTGACATCAGAAAAAATATGAAAAGAATATAACAAAAATAATTGTATTAATTCCTTAAAACAGACGTATGCGATGCATTGATAACATAAAAGAGTTTGCTATGACATTAATCGTTTGTATACGCAAAGAAAAGTACAACTCAAAATATTCAAATAAACAAAAGGCTTCAACGATTGGGCAATGGAGCAGTGATTATGTTCGGAGTCTCAGACACTTCAAACTGAATCTCTCCAGCGTCGATCATATCTTGAATTTTGTTCTTGAGGGGCCAGCAATTGTCTGTAGTATGCCCCGGGCTATCTGAATGATATGCGCACCTATCGTTGGGATGATAGTTGGGTGCAGAAGTGTTCGGATTCCGAAGAGGAGCCCTTAAGGTGATCAGCCCTGCCTTCAACATTTGTTGCAGTGCTTGATCCAACGACATGTTGAGTTTGGTATACTGCCGTTTCTCTTTGCGTTGCTGCCCCTGTCCTTGTTGAGCAGGTCCAGGATTGGAAATTTGGATTGCCCCTGCCTCATGACGGCTCTTTTTACCGTGCACGGCATTGGATTCTTTCTTTCCATGATGAGGCTTTTTATCAGAAGGTGCAACCTCTTGAATTTTCCCAGACCGGATACCAGCTTCAATTCGCTCTCCAGTCAAGATAAGATCTGTGAATCCAGCAGACGAATTCCCAATCAGGTGGTTATAAAATGGACCAGACAAGGTCCCCAAGAACATGTCGACAAGTTCCCGATCAGTCAGAGGTGGTTGTACCCTTCCAGCGAGATCCCTCCACTTCTGAGCGTACTCCTTAAAACCTTCGCTTGCGCCTAACGACATACCCTGGAGTTGAGTACGCGTGGGGGCAAGGTCGGCATTGTACTGGTACTGCTTATAGAAAGCAGTTGCCAACTCCTCCCAGTTACGAACTTTGGTCCCATCCAGTTGATAGAACCATTCGAGGTGAGTCCCTGAAAGACTTTCCTGGAAGAAGTGGATCCACAAGTTTTTGTCCACCGTATATGGTTGGATCTTCCGCACATAGGACCTTAGATGCAGCTTGGGACAAGACGCCCCGTCATACTTAGAGAAGGGTGGTACTTTGAACTTCCGAGGAATAACCACACCAGTTGATAAACCCAGCTCTCCGAAATCCAGCCCAGGTACCTGTTGAACCTCCATAGCTTTCATTCTGTCCTCCAGTTGTTTATATCTGTCATCAGCAGGAGGGTACTGCTCTTCATCAAAATCTGTCTCGTTGTCGGAGACCACTGGACTGGGAACCTCTCTCTCATGATAACTGCTTTTTCCCACAGATGGGGTTGTCCTCTCAGTTTCAATTTGTGGTGTATTCCCAGATCTGTGTCTAGGGCTGAACAAGACAGTCCTCTTCTTCTTCTTGTCCTTCTTCAAAAGTAAGGCCTTCAGATCTTGCTGCCCCTGGGTCAAATTCAGGATCAGCTCTTGGAACTGGGCATTCTGAGCCTGGAGGTCCTTGATGGTCTGCTCAGCTGATGATTCTGGATTCATGACGATCGGCTGAAATAAACAGCGGAGGAGGGTAAGCAACCTGTCAAAGGGATACCTGCAATACAATGAGATGTATGATATGCATGCAATGATTCCAAGGACCTCGCGGGGTAAACAGAGAAACTTGTTAGAATTGAGGACTGGTAACTTGATGGAAGGTACTTCATGTTGTTGAGAGTCCTTCTTCAAGGGTCAAAGGCTCACCATATCCAGTGGGTCCTAGCCCCTGACACCCTTGGCTAGAGGAAAATAAATCCTCTTTGCCCCTAGCTGGGATAGTTGTTCATCATGACCTGCATCACAAGCCCTTGAGATCCTTGAAATGGGTTAGGGTGTATGCAATGGTATGCAATGGTATGATGTCATGTTATGCATGGGGTAATGTGAGTAAACCCTGTTATGAGTCCCAGTTAAGGAATATAAACAACCCTGCAAGAAATTTAGTACCCTGTTATGAGTCCTAATCAAGGACTATAAACAGAACCTGCAAGTGGTTAGTACACCCTGTTATAAGTCCCGATTAAGGACTATGAACAAAACCTGCGAGAAACCTAAGTAGAACCTGTCATGAGTCCCAATTAAGGACTATAAACAGAACCTGCAAATGGTTAGTACCCCCTGTTATAAGTCCCAATTAAGGACTATGAACAAAACCTGCAAGACATCAAGGGTCAGATAACAAGCATGCAAGTAGTCAGGTACGAAGGCACACAAGTCACACAAGAGAAGCCCTTAGAGTTTAGGCCAGTATGGGGTCTAGGTATTACCCTCTTTCAGTTTGTTGGTTCATACCTGTCCTAATCAAAAGTAACCGGGTTCTTAGAGGATCCCAATATCATTGACTACCCTCAATCGGTCATAACTCCAGCATCGCAATCTTTTCTTGCGGCCAGAACCATCACGAGAGTTTAGCCTCAATGGGCGTAGCATACTGCTACTGTTCTAAAGGCCAAGTTGTGTCAATTAAGGTTCTAAGGTTGTTGGTGCTTAATGACTCCTTAGAAGACCCATATTCTCCTCGTTGCGACACAAGGGATATCGGTACAGACTAAGGTGCCACACCAACGTAGCCACTGCTTCACCTGTGTCGGTCTACGCCGGACAGGTCCCTCACAGCTTATGCTACCTAAACAGGGTATCCCCAGATCCGGGTCAGGATCTATGTATCTCCGATGCAACCCACAATAATAAAGCAAGCAAAACAATACAAGTGAAAACACAGTTAAGACCTAGCCCTAAGGTACACCTCACTTTAAGTTTGGGTCCCCAGCAGAGTCGCCAGTTCTGTGATCGGTGGATCTGGAACTGACTGTTTAACGCTGGTTCGCGAAATGTCGCGGAAGCAAGAGTCGCCACCGTCTTTTATTTTCTCCAAATGGAAAGGACAAAAGCACAGAAAAATTCCTTATAGAGATTGCTCTCGGTTCGGGAGGTAGATTATAGAAAGGGAAGGTGTTAGCACCCTTTCTATCCATGGTTATCCATGGGCTCTTAGATACTTGCTCAATATGTTTTCAAAATTGTTTGTTTGCTTTTCAATGTGGGTTTAAAAGTTTCTTTGAAAAATTTCAGATCGACTCATACGTCAGAGTGTTTGAAAAGTTTGCTTTGAAAGCTTTTGAAAATGTGTCAGTGTGAAAAAGTCTTTTGAGTTTGTTTTGAGATTAGAACAAGTATCCTTGAGAACCTACCTACCCTAAGGAATTCGTCTGTGTAAATGTCCTTTAAAGTAGTGCCATCCCACCATTGAGAGGTAGGTAGCACCACCGTTGGAGGTATTCGGGTCAATTCGAGTTTTAGGGACATGGTGATCACCAGAGCAATGGGAAGACACCTTAGAAGCTACCCTCATGCCAGGTTCCCGGATCATGAGGACTTACTAAGACGTCCTCTACTCGACGATCACCTTTCGAGGCAAGGCAACAGTGAGGCGTACCCTAGGGGTGGTGTGTGCGATTCGTGTGTCATGTTTCACTTATTTGTCTTGTCAGGTTTGTCGTGATCTACGCTTGATTTTTATTAGACATTCATTCTTTCATGCTTGGTTAACAGTTATAAAGTTGCGAGAAAATAAATCTAAGACTATTACAAAGGCGCGGGTCCACATCGCCAAAATTAAACCGGACCCGATTTAGCGGAAAATAAATAATGCGAAGAAATAAAGTGCGAAAAGTAAAGTTACATGGCTTAGGGACAATTACATAATTATAATTAAACGACATAAGATAAATGTGCGAAATTAATAATTGAAACGACGGGCGTTGGACCCTTTTGCGAATAATTAAAAGTTAATGAGAATTAAAAATAAAAATTAAATGAGCATAAAAAAAATTAAATGATTAAAGGTTTTTTGTTATTTTGTATTTTTTAGATTTAATGAGAAAAAGGAGAATTAATTAAAATTAAATTAAGAAACAAACCCTAATTCTAATATTTTTTATTTATTAAGAAAGAATTAAAATAAGACCTAAATTACCCTAATTCATTTATGTGCAATTTAATTTATGAAAATAAAATAAGTAAATAAATAGTATTGTGAGAAATAAAAATTAAAAAGACATTAAAACTATTAACCTAATTCTACATGTTTTTTGGATTGTTATTAAAAAGAGATTAAAATTAAAACCTAATTAACTAAATATTGACATATTAATTTATTTATGAAAATAATTATTATAAAATAAATATTATGTTTTTTGTGTTTTTTCTGATTTTTTATAATGTTTTCATATTTTATAGAAAAAATAAATTAATTAATGAAAGCAATAAAAATTAATAATATAATAATTAAAACAATAAAAATAAATAACCAAACCAGGGTGGGGTGTTGCCCCATTATGGAGGTTCAAATTTAAGAGGCCTGGCCCAATAAGCTGGATTTTGCTGACTTTCCATAATTCCCTGTGATGCGTTTGACTCATGCCTAGGGTGTACCATGAAGCCTGGACATTGATTTGATCATTGTGGACGCGTGGGTGGTTTGGATAGAGCGTGTACGGTAAGTCTTTGTGTGAGACCTGTATGAGATTGCCAAGAGAAAAATAATATGAAACTTTGCAAGACCTGGGATTTGAACCCAGGTCTTTGGGGTTACAAACGTAGCGTGCTACCACTGGACCAAGCGCGATTCAATTAACAAATAATGTAACACAAATAATATAAAAGAAAAGTGGTTTCACGCTTGGAACGCGCGCCAAAATTTGAAACGGCCACTCAGTGGTTGCCACGAAGCCTTTCTTCTTCGTTGTTCTACTTCCCTGAAAAAAAACAAATATTTAACGGGGGTTTTAAACCCCCTCAATATGCGTGTGTTTCCAAAATAGCGATTAGATTCTGAATACACATAAATTGAGCGCGAGCATCTTGTCTTCTTCGTCTCAACCTGCAGATTTCAATCATAGCATTGGTGTGTCCTAATTTTACACGAACTGATAACGCCCAATTTGGAGGTTTCGGAACCCTAAAGATCATTCATGGTGGATTCATGTTTATGCCACAAAAATTCAATTAACTATCATGGTTAGTTCACAAACTTCACAAGGAGTAAGAATATACAAATAAAAATGCAAAAGGATGTCTAAATCATGCTATGCGATTTCAAGATGTTCTTGATACGGTTTGAGTTCCAGATACCAGTTCAAGGCGTTTGAGTTGATGCCAATGGTTGGAATATGTCCAGGAATGTATGAGAATGCTAATGGAACAAAGATTGAAGCTTGAATCCGTCTCCAACCTTGATTTCAGTATATGAGTTTTATGTGAAAATTTTCAATATGCAAGAGTGTGTTATGCGCAGCTTTTCAGTCCTCTTTCCATTAGGTTTTCATCTTGAATATGTATAGAAGGATTTAGGTTGGAAAAGCTGTACAAAATCTCATGAATTAATGGATTTTGGATATTTGATTTTATGGATCTTTTACAATCTTTTTTCTATGGTTTTTGTGTTCAATCAGCTCAAATCTTATCACAACTTGCCCTAATCAATTAAGCACGAAATATTGATATTAGAATGTGCATAAAAAGATTTTTTAGATTAGGTTTGATATTTTTCATATATTAAAATCATTTAAATGAATATAAATTAATATTAATTCAAATAAATAATTAAAAAATATGAGAATACTTCCCTTTGGGCCTAGTGGTCGTGCATAGGCTTGGCATGAAGAATCTTGGAAGAAAAATGGGCCCATTTGCATTTTTAGGCCTTTTGCATCATTGTTGACTTTTCAAAATTCCCAAAAATTTCCCAACTTCCACAAGGCATAACTTGGTCAATTTTTAAGCTTTTCACATGTTCTTGGACATTTTGGAAAGGTCTTTGAGTCCTTTAACCAATGCCTTTGGTCCCATGTCATTTTGATTTACCAATCTCAAGTTATGGCCTTTGACTTAAAGTCCCTTTTTGTTGACTTTTGAAAATGACCTATAATGTTGAAATTGATAACTTTTTGTGAGAGCATTTCTTGGACTTGGAACATGAAGATGAATTGTAGGAAATGTCTTTCTCTTCAAAATGAGCTTTGGATGGAATTTTTTCTGATAATCCATGTGAAAGTTATGCCCTGGTCAATTTCAGTTGACTTTTTCAGCTGTCCAAATATAGCAACTTTTGCATCTTGATGATTTTCTGAGCCAAATTTTGAGAATCATGATCAAGCATTGATCAGATGATGTTTGTGGCTTCAAAATGATGTGTTGACCAAAAATTTGAACTTTTGACTGTCAAATGACCATTTTGCCCCTACAGTTGACTGTAGTGCAATTTAGGGTTTTGACTGTGCAATTTTGAGCTGAATGCCTTGAAACTTGTCATGAGGATGCTTGACCATCTTTATAGGCATATGGGACTTGATTGGGCCTTTGAAAAGTTCATTTGCTTGACCAGAACTCAAACCCTAGTTTTGACTGTCTAGGAGACAGTTGAGCTGCACAACCCTTGGGGAATTTTGTGACCTTGACTTTGACAATTCTTGATGAATATGGGAGGGCAAATTTTGGGGTACAACAGGTACCCATGGGCTCTTAGTTACTTGTTTAGATCACTTGCTTTGCTTTTCAATTGTTTGAAATGGTGCTTTGTGTGTGGTTTTGAAAGATGTTTTGAAAATAGACCATCGTTGTGGCAACCTTTGTAATGATTCTTGTTTGAATGTATACAAAGGTGTTTTTGTCTTTTTGAAAAATTTTTCAATGTTTGAAAGTAGGGTTTTGAAATTGTGTTGTGAAGTGTGTTTGAAGATAGCAAGGATGTTTTGCAAGCTTTTGATCAAGTAACTAAGAGCTATCTACCCTATTTTACTCAAAGATCTTTCTTATATTTTTAACCCTTTTAACAGTGTTGTTTCACCATTGCATTTGGTGAACAACCTTGTGTTAGGATGTTAAACGGGACAGGCGCGGGTCATCGTATAGACCATGATAGCAATTGTGTCAAGTATCTTTGGCAATTTTCTTAAGGGACTTGATCATTTTTGTTTAGGCAACTCAGATAGCGTCATCGAGGGACTATGATCTTTGTTTTGTTTTTGTTTTGCCAAAGTACTTAACATGCATACAATGGCCCATTTTTGAAGGCAACAAATGGATTGTAACCCTAAGGGTGCAAGTGTGTGTTGTGTTTGTTTTTTCATGCATTTTTGTCTTTGATTAGGTCAGACTATTTGTTGGTTTTGATTTTGGCATACAAACCCTAATTCTCTAATCATGGCATAATTGAAAGTATTTAAGTGCGTAAAAATAAATCTAAGCTATTACAACTTTGATATAGGGAGGGGGTACAATTTTGAATAGGGGATTATTTTGCAAGAAATTTAAATCCTAAGTTATTACAACCAAAATGAATTTACAATGCATAATATTTAAATGTACAATTATTTAAATAAACAAAATAAATAAATGTTAAATAAAATGTATTATGTAAAAAGAAATTTTTATTTGTTTATGTATGTAAAGTATTTTTAATGTGAAAAAGATGTAAAGAAATAAAATAAAAAGTTGATTTTATTTAATTAAGGGGTAAACCCTAATTCTTTTAAGAAAATAATATATTATATTATTTATATACAAAAATATATTAATATATACAAAATAAAAATATATTGAAAAAAAGTGTTTTTTAGTATAAAATAACAATAAAAATAAAAATGTACTATTTTTGTATTTTTATTCTATGTTTTTTAATAAAGTATATATATATATATATATATATATATATATATATATATATATATATATATATATATATATATATATATATATATATATATATATATATATATATATATATATATATATATATATATATATATATATATATATATATATATATATATATATATATATATATATATATATATATATATATATATATATATATATATATATATATATATATATATATATATATATATATATATTAAGGATGTATAAAATAAAATAAAATATTTACAAAAATAAAAAATACTCAAGAAAATATTTTCAATGTGAATAAAAGTAACAAATGAAAATAAAAGTATTATTTACATTATTTTTTAATTTAAACAAATAATATAAAGTATTTAATATGTTTTCTATATTAGAAAAAATGAAATAAAATGCCAAATAAATGTAAAAGAATTATAAAAATATTTTTGGAGCATTTTTTATGTTTGAAAATAAAATATCAAAGTCAGAAAAGAAAAGAAAAATGCAAAAATGTCAAAATACAAGAAAATGGGCCAGGGGGTGCATTTAGCAAAATGGGGGTGCATGCAGCAAGAAGGCCAGGCCCAGCCCAAGCCTTCATCTTCTTCCTCCAGCCATTGTCAAACGTGCGCGCGCCTGGTTCAAACTGTAACATCATGGAAACGTGATCTTTTGCCAAAACTCACAACATCAAACTTGTAGAGAATTTAAATACGAATCTAACCATATAAAGCATTAATCCTAACTCTCAAAGACCAGAGAAAATTTCTCTGGCCCTAAAATCTGACCTAACTTTTTCAGCATGTTCATGGATGAAATTCTCTTAGCACGTTTAATATAAATGGAAACTGAGTATATGTATGGTTTCAGGGCAATGAGTACTACATCTTTCATTCATAAACCTAAGGCTAAATGTTCCTAAATGGAGAGATAGAAGTTGATGAAAAACCTGTTTCAGTTGGATTCGAGTTGGACAATGTAGCAACTTTCAGTAAGGCCTGAGGTTCTTTTGAGCTTGCTTGATGTTCCCTGGACCTTTCCCAATGCTTAGTTTGTTTTGAAATGGCCTGAATCTCTCTACAGAACTCAACTTGCAAAGCTTCAAAACAAAAATGGTGAACACTGTAAATGGAGTTACAGTTGGCAATGGAGGTTTTGGATAGCTTGAGTGAGTTGAATGGAAGGTATTGGAACAAGTTGCAAGCAAAACGCATGAGTGGATGTGGAAATGGAAGTGATTCTGCAGGGCCTGCCCTGTTTTGCAAGAAAATGTGATTTTTGTGTACAAGGGTGTTTGGGGGCTGAACGGCTCATGTTTCTGGCTCACAAGGATGTGCAAAACTTGTTTGAAATGTTAGCTTAAGTTGATTATATCACATACTCAAGTTATGGACTTTTGGCACAATGACTTGGTTTTGAAGCAAAAAGTGAGAGTTGACAATGCAATGGCTGTACTGGCTTGCAACCTAGCTGCACAAAGTTGTTGAACTTTGCCTAACATTAGGGAGCCTTGTTTGCAGAAAAGGGCTTGGTGTATGGCTCAAGAAATGAAACTTGACATAAAGCATGCTTTATGTAAATGGAAGTGCTACCTTTATAACCAAAATGGAATTATTCATTGTGCCAAGCTCTAATGATCAGAATAACACCAATGTCCAATGTATTTGCATTCAATTTTTGAGTGTAAATTGGTTTAGAGACCTGTAATCAAGTACAAAGCTAGTTTGGTCAGATTTTGCAACTTGTATGAACATGTATTGGCCATGGTTACAAAGTGAGTTTTTGCCAACTTCAAGCATTCGATTCTCTCTAACCACAAATGTGTTTGAGGAGTTCTTGGACAATTTGGAAATCTTGCAACAAGTAATATAATCCATCTTTGAAATGCAACTTGAGACTTCAAGTGGAACTATGTGAAAAATGGCCAAGAAGATGGGTCAAAATCCTGCCTAAACTAGGGCAAAATTTCTCTAAGTTAAAAGTTTTAGGGACCCTTATTCCAAAAATCATAACTTGAGATCCAAGCTTCTTTTGAGAAAACTTTGTGAATCAAAGTTTTAGAATTTGTGGAGTACTACAACTTTAATGTTGTAAGTTATGTTTGAATCCATTTGCATCATGGTGAAAATGTGGGGCAAAGTTAGGAAAAATTAAGAAAATTTCATAACTTAGAAAAAATTCTAAGTTATGAAAATTTTAAATTTCAAACCCTAATTTGCAATTTTGGGTTTCTTGATGAACAAGTTTCATATTTTGACACATCTTGATGAAAAATGACCCTTGGCACTTGATTTTGACCAAAAAGTCAAAGTTTGACTTTTTAGTGTACAGTCAAATATTGATCAGTTGACTGACAAATTCATTTGTCAATCCTATGCATTTGAGATCTTTTGAACTTGTTAAATTAGTCAAGATGATGCCATTGAGTCCTTGAGTCCATGGTTGAGCTTAATTTGCCATTGGCTAGGTCAAATAGTCAAAAATTGCCTGTACAATCAAAACCCTAAAAATGACCATTTTGCCCTTTTGGTGATCTGATCAATTTTCTTATGAAATTGTGGTTCAAACTTGATCAGATGGTTCATATGAGTTCATAATGTTAATGTGGGTCAAAATTCATGAGGTTTGACTGTAAATTGGCCACAGTTGACTTTTCCCCCAATACACTTGATATCTAGGTCAACTGTCCAATTGACTGGGCAAAAATTTGATTCAAGGCTTGAAACTTGGTATGGGAAAACTTATGAGTCCAACATGAAGTATGAAAGTCAATTTGGGCATTGAAGGTCCAAAAATCCCTGTGCAAACTCAAACCCTAATTTCAGGTCAACAGTGCAAGGAGATGTCTTGAGCAGAGGAAACCCTAGCTTGGTCTTGAGTTCCAAGAGTCTTGTGATGAGAAATGTTGATAAAATGAGATGGAAAATTTTGGGGTACAACAGTTGCCCCTGTTCAATCTTCTTGAACCTGAAGAGTTAGATTGGCAAGTCTGCCTTTCGTGACTCAAAGGTAAAAGAGGATTGGACACTAGAGTGCCCGTAAATTTGGACTCGTCAAAATATTGTTGAGGGAATGGGCTTAAAGATGCCATTTGGAGATGGTAGAATCTTGCTGGAGATGGGCTTAAAGATTCCATCCAAGATGTTTGTTGAACTTGCAGTGTTGTAGGTCAGAAGAATGAGCATCAAGATGGTATCCGTGTCTGGAATGCATTTGAAATGTATCTGGAGATTGAGTCTGTATGAGCAAAGGAATGGCGTCCGTGTATGGAGCGTATCCGAGCTGTAACTGTATTTGAACTTTGAATGAATATCAGAATGACTGTCGTGTCTGGAGTGTATCTGTATTGTGAATGGGTAACAGAGAAACATCTGTGTATGGAGCAACTGTGTGCTAGGGATAAGTTCTGAATGAGTGACAGAATGGCAACCGTGTCTGGAGCGTATCTGGACTGTATCTGAAGTTGAGATATGTATGAGTAGCAGAATGACTTCCGTGTCTGGGGTGTATCCACACTGTATTTTGACTTGAAATTCTGAATGAGTAATGGAATGACCGCCGTGTCTGGGGTGTATCCATATTGTATTTGAATAGTTGTTAACGATAGCCTTTTAATCTTATCCTGAAAAGGGTAAAATGTTAGCTAAAACACAAAGTCATGTTGCATGATATGTATGATGCAATGAACGGTGTTTCATCAATGTTTATGGTATATGAATGTAATGGATGTGCATGTAAGCTGAGTAGTTGTCTTGCTGAGGAAAATAAATCCTTGATAACTGGAGATAAAGAAATCTTTGACTGCTTCCGGAGAAAATAAATTCCTGACCGATGCTGAGGATTCAAACATCTTTGATTGTTGAAGAGGAGAAATCCTTGCTGACTGCTTGGGGATTAAAGATCTTTGATTGTTGAGAATGGGAAATCCTGGGACCACTGCTAGGTATTGAAAATCCTCGGTGACTTGTGGGGATTAACAAGAGCTTTGACAACTTCTGCGGGGAATGAGAATCCTTCATGACTTTCCTGGGAAATAAGGAAAACTCTGAAAATCTCTACTGGGGAGTTAAAACACGGGAGGCTTCTGCTGGAGAAATGAGACCGAGAATCTTCGATCTGCCAGGAAACAACTCTATGGGGAGGATGTATTTCAGGGTTTTCGGGCTCCACTGGGGATTGAGAGTTCAGAGACTTATCTCTGATAGGAATTCTGAAACTTAACTCCGCTGGGGGATAAAATTTAGAACACACTGGCTCCGCTGGGGATCTTGAAATTTAACTCCGTTAGGGATGTATACTTCAAGGTTTTAGCTTTGTTGAGGATCTGAATGATGTACTGTAGGGGATTTCTTCTGGAATAGCACAAGGATATCTTCCTACACCTTCAACCTATCAGTAATTATCCTTTCTCAATTTCGTTTTATTTGTAAGCAGTGATTATATTCAAATGCATATGCCTATTTAACAAAACCTTGGACGCTTTCAAATAAAACACAAGTGTAAAAAGAAAGAAAAGGCAAGCAAATTTCTGCACTTTGAAGTATCTTTGTATTAACTTTTGTAAGTATCTTTGTACAAAGGAGACAGACATCCTAGTAAGAGAATGTTGTCGTAAAAATTGAGAAAAAATTTATACAAAAGAAAGATGGTTATGTGTAACAATTCCATGGGGTTCCCATTCTGCTATAGCCTTCACAACTCTAAGTATCTTGTCCATTCGCTGCTTCGCCCGCCGATGATTGGATTAATCAGAAGCTTGGAGGTTGTTGGTGAAGAGATTGTTCTTAAAGTGATCCGACGAGACATAGTCATACGCTTTAATTTCCTAACTTTTGCCTGGACCGCCCTTTCGGGTTTTCGATCCACCGGGAAACCCTTTTTTGCCCAAGTCGCCCTTTCGGGTTTTCAACTTGCCGGGTCTACAGATTTTTTGTTTATCCCTAATTTTTGCCTGAACCGCCCTTTCGGGTTTTCGATTCACCGGGATGCCCATTTTTGCCCAAGTCCCCCTTTCGGGTTTTCAACTTGTCGGGTCGTTTTTATGCGTAGTATCTTTTGACTATGTCTGCGTTCGCAGGGTGCGGCAAGTCGTCGCCGTCCATGGTGGTCAGAATCATTTCCCCACCAAAAAAGATGCTCTTGATCACAAATGGTCCTTCGTAGGTAGGAGTCCACTTGCCCCTGGGATCACTTTGCGGCAAGATGATCCGCTTGATTACAAGATCTCCGACTTGATATACTTGACGCCTGACTTTCTTGTTGAAGGCCTTGATCATCCGTTTTTTATACGTCTGACCATGACAAACAGCAGTAAGTCGCTTCTCGTCGATCAAGTTAAGTTGATCAAGCCGGGTCTGAATCCAATCGTCTTCACTCAAACCGGCATCTTTCATAATCCTTAAGGAGGGAATCTGAACTTCCATAGGTAAAACAGCTTCCATGCCATATACCAAATAAAAGGGGGTTGCCCCTGTTGAAGTACGTGTCGTGGTACGATATCCATGTAGAGCAAACAGTAACATCTCATGCCAGTCCTTGTAGGTGACTGTCATCTTTTGAATGATCTTCTTGATATTTTTGTTCGCGGCTTCAACAGCACCGTTCATCTTTGGCCGATAGGAAGATGAATTGTGATGATAAATCTTGAACTGCTCGCACAGAGCGGTGATCATAGTGTTATTCAAATTTGTACTGTTGTCTGTGATGATCCTGTTGGGGATACCATACCGGCATATGAGGTTATGCTTGATGAAGCGGGCAACCACATTCTTTGTAACTGAGGCATAGGAAGCTGCTTCGACCCACTTAGTGAAGTAATCGATAGCCACCAGGATGAAATGATGTCCATTGGATATCGTAGGCTTGATCTCTCCAATCATGTCGATACCCCACATTGCGAATGGCCAAGGAGCTGTTAGAACGTTGAGAGGAACAGGAGGAATATGTACTTTGTCGGCGTAGACTTGGCATTTGTGGCAAGTACGGGAATGTTGATGACAATCAGCTTCCTTGGTAGACCAGTAGTAGCTTGCCCTTAGAATCTTCTTAGCCATCGTATGTCCGCTTAAGTGGGTGCTAAATGTGCCGCTATGTATCTCGGTCATGATCAACTCAGCTTCAACCTTGTCCACACAATGAAGTAGAACACAATCATGGCTGCGCTTATAAAGGATGTCATTGCTCAGGAAGAACTTGGCAGCAAATCTCCTTAAGAACTTTTTGTCATTGACGGAAGCTCCTTCAGGGTATTCTCGAGTTTGGAGATACCTTTTGATTTCATGAAACCAGGGTTGTTCCACTACTTCTTCGGTATTAATCTCATGACAGTGCGCAGGTTCGTCTATTCGCTCGATGGTGATTTGGGGAGCCTCGTTGTCCCTGTTGAGTTTAAACATGGAAGACATTGTTGCCAGAGCATCTGCTAGATGATTTTCTTCTCGCGGGAAGTGTTCGAAGGTAATCTGCTCGAAATGAGGCAACAATGTCAAGACATGTTCTTTGTATGGGATAAGATTAGGATGTTTAGTGTCCCACTCTCCTTTGACTTGACTGATAACCAAATCCGAGTCCCCAAATACGACCAAAGATTTGATTCCCAAGTCTATAGCAGCCTTGAGACCAAAGATGCAAGCTTCATATTCAGCCATGTTGTTGGTACAACTGAAGCAAAGTCGGGCGGTGAAGGGTGTATGGTAACCTTCCGGAGAAATAAGTACCGCACCGATACCGTTGCCAAGTGCATTTGAAGCACCATCAAAGTACAGGGTCCATCGGGATCCTTGTTCAGGTCCGTCATACGGTCCGTTACCTTCAATGTTGTCCAATGTCTTGATGTCCTCGTCAGGGAAGTCGAATCTCATAGATTGGTAATCTTCGACGGCTTGATGAGCTAGATGGTCAGCTAGTACACTCCCCTTTATAGCTTTTTAGGTAGTATACTAGATATCATACTCTGTTAGGATCATTTTCCATCTAGCGATCCTTCCAGATAAAGCAGGATTCTCGAAGACATACTTGATCGGATCCATCTTAGAAATCAACAAAGTGGTATGAGTCAACATATACTGCCTTAGCCGGCGAGAAGCCCATACTAAAGCGCAGCAAGTTTTCTCGAGCAGTGAGTAGCGAGTCTCACAGTCGGTAAATTTTTTGCTAAGGTAATAAATGGCATGCTCTTTTCGGCCAAACTCGTCATGTTGGCCCAGTACGCACCCTATTGAGTTATCCAAAACAGTCAGATACATGATTAACGGCCTTCCTTCAACGGGTGGCATCAAGATAGGAGGTTCCAGTAAATACTCCTTGATTTTATCAAAAGCAACTTGACAATCATTGTTCCATTCCACTACCTGATCTTTCTTCAACAGTTTGAAGATTGGCTCACAGGTAGATGTTAGGTGAGATATGAACCTCGCAATATAGTTTAAGCGTCCCAAGAAACCTCTAACCTCCTTTTCAGTGCGGGGGCAGGCATTTCTTTTATAGCTTTGACTTTAGTAGGATCAACCTCAATGCCTTTATTGCTGACGATAAATCCCAAAAGTTTACCAGACCTGACTCCAAAAGTGCACTTTCTTGGGTTTAGTCTGAGCTTATACTCCTTCAACCTGACAAACAGCTTTTGCAGATGATCAAGGTGTTCTTCTTCTATCTGTGAACGGGCTATCATGTCGTCTACGTAGACCTCAATCTCATGATGTATCATGTCATGAAACAAAGCTACCATGGCACGTTGATAGGTTTCCCCAGCATTCTTCAGTCTGAATGGCATCACTTTGTAGCAGAAGGTACCCCACTGCGTAACGAAAGTAGTCTTCTCCATGTCTTCGGGGGCCATTTTGATCTGGTTATATCCCGAGATTCCATCCATGAAGGAGAATACCTTGTGTTGAGTTGTGTTGTCAACCAAGATGTCGATGTGTGGTAGTGGAAAATCGTCTTTAGGGCTAACCCTGTTTAAATCCCGATAGTCCACACACATTCTGACTTTGCTGTCCTTCTTAGGCACGGGCACAATGTTAGCAACCCATTGTGGATAGGAAGTAACAGCCAGAAAGCCAGCGTTGAATTTCTTCATTACCTCAGCTTTGATCTTCTCAGACATGTTGGGCCTCATTCGGTGGACCTTTTGCTTGATCGGTGGACAGTCTTCTCTTGTAGGGAGACGGTGAACCACAATATCTGTGTTTAATCCCGGCATGTCTTCATAGGACCAGGCAAAGATCTCAATATATTCGTTCAACAACTGCACTAAGCGCTCTTTGACACCTGGTTCCAGGTTGGCACCCACCTTAACCTCTTTCTTGTCTTCCTCTATTCCCAAGTTGATGGTTTCTAGCAACTCTTCATGGGGCAGGATAGCCCTTTCTTCTTGTTGCAAAAGTCTGGCTAACTCTCCCGGCACTTCACAGTCTTTGTCAACTTCGTACTCAGCATGATTGACCAAATCTTCAGAGTCACCAAAGGCTAAAGCAGAATAGTCACCCATGGAATCCGGAGTGGGTGGGTACCTGCATTTTGTGAGTGTGGGTGTGTGTAAGGGATAGCCATCCTTAAACAAAACAAAATGCAAGAGGAAAGAAAGTGAACACAACAGTTTATAGATGAAAACGTCCAATGATTCATTAAAACATGGCATATGATAATGAAGAAAATCAAGCCCTTACAAATGGACCTACATGCCCCGGGAAAGGCATAAGGTGAAAGTAGTGTACGAATTGTTTAGTTATTACAGACCAAAATAGGAAATTGTTCAAAGATAAATTACTGGTTGATGAAAGTGATGGGAATAAAGTCCTTTGCTTCCCAGTTGCTTAATCCTCCTTCGACGGTTGGAAAGATCCAATCTTCAAAGTTGTCTTCTTCATCATCATCTTCTAAGGCATTAATTCCATGGTGAGTGATTTTTACGGGTGGTCCTCCGGCCCTGGAGCGACGCGCAGCTTTCTGGCCAGCAGCAGTAAAACCTAGTCCGAACTTGTCCGTCTTGTGAGGAAAATCAGGCAGTTGCCCCACACTGTACTCCTTCCTTCTTTGATTACAGCCTCTGCATCCTTGAGAGATGCCATCCTAGACACAGGCTTGGAAATAATAGGCACATCAGTCATTGTCTTCGCAACTGCGACTTCAGGAGAAACCTCCTCAAAATGTTGGAAAGGCGTTTCTATGAATTCGCCATCCAACTCCACATAGCGGAAGGAGTTGAGGTGACTTATCATGTACTCTTCCTCACCATGCACCGTTATAATCTTACCCTGAACAGGATACTTTAGCATTTGGTGTAAAGAGGAGGTAACTGCCCCAGCATAGTGGATCCACGGCCTTCCCAACAAGCAAGAATATGAAGGACGGATGTCCATCACATAAAAGGTGGAGTTGAAAATTTATGTGCCCACTTTGATAGGAATGTCCACTTCACCATGCACCATCCTCTTAGAACCGTCGAAGGCTCTAACAACGATGTTACTAGGCTTCAGGGTTAAACCTTCGCAGTCCAGTCTATCTAACGCCTTTTTCGGTAGTACATTCAGAGAAGAACCGGTATCCACCAGGACATGGGCAAGTGTGGTTCCCCTGCATTCTACTGAGACATGCAGCGCGTCGTTGTGCTTCCTTCCCTTAGGGGTCAAATCAGCATCGGAAAAACCAAGACTATTATCAGCAGTAAGGCTGGCCACGCACTCTTGAAACTGGTCAGTCGAAGTTTCTTGAGGCACGTGTGCCGTCTTTAAAAATTTGATTAAGGCCTTAGCATGAGCCTCAGAGCAGAGTAGGAGAGCCAGCATGGAGATTTTGGAAGGGGTCTGCCCTAGTTGTTCCACGACGTCGTAGTCGCTCTTTTTGATTATCTTCAAGATTTCTTCCATTTCTTTCTGGGTGGTTTCAGGGATAACCACAGTATGAGCCTTCGTCCTGACAAGCGCTTCTAGTATCCCCTTACCCTTATCGGTAGTATCAATGGAGGGTCTAACTTCAGGAGTATCAAATTCTTCAATTATCGGGCCTTGCACAGATGGCTTGACAGGCACAGAAGCTTTCGAGGGTCCGAAGACTGCTCGGGGGGAGAAATCTCCGGAGATAAAATCTGTCCGCTGCGAGTTATCTTGCTTGTTCCTGCAATGTTCCCTATATCATGGGTTTCATCATCAGAATTCTCTTGGACTGATTCAATCTGTTTGACACCATGGTAGAAGATTTCTCCTCCGTAGTTCCATGGTATCGTCTTATTAGATTGATACGGGACAGGCCCCGGCATGGTGATTTTTAATGGCACAAACTTAGGATCAGGCGTAATCTTGACAGGCCTTTTGCAAGCCTTGGGAAGATTGTCGGAGATGGTTATTATTGCAATGTCATTGGTTGAAGTAACAAAGGTAGCAGGAGTAACAAGAGTGAAGGTATCAGCAGGAGTCTTTTGAAAGAGTATCTCTTGGGTATCCATCAGGCGTTGGATGCCTGATTTCAACATTGGGCAGTCAGCTCGTATGTTTAAACAAAAGTAACAGTCCTTTCCACAGCCTGGGAATATCCCGGCTCTTATCAAATTCACTTGAATCACTAATAAGGGAGTCAAAAGGTCAGCAACATTGGTAACATGAAGATCTTCCATAACGACATGAACATTATGACCGTGCTTGGGCATTAGGGCCGAGATCACATTTGGCTTTTCGGGTGCATCGAATTCTACCTCCTTGGCATCGATCAGGTCTTGAATTTTGTTCTTAAGAGCCCAACAGTTATTGGTATCATGCCCTACACTGTCAGAGTGGTAAGCACATTTTGCATTGGATTGGTAATATGGAGAAGAGGTATTAGGGTTCTTTGGCGCTTCCTTCAAATTGGTAAGATTCAGCTTTAGCAAATGATGGAGTACTTGAGCCGGTGTCATGTTGATTCAGGTGAATTGCCGTTGTGGCCTTTCTACCCTTTGCTGATTAGATCTTGGCTGATTGCTGCGAGGTTGATCATTTGAAGAGTTTTGGATCATCACAGCCCCTACAGTTGGTCGGCGCTCGATTCTCCCTTGGCTTTTCTGAGAATAAACAGCAGAAGCTTCCTTCTTAGCTGGGAAGGTCTTCTTAATAGCAGTGGACGCGGAGGTATCTTTCTGAATCTTACCACTTTTAATGCTGGCCTCGACCCTTTCACCGGTCAGAATTAGTTTGGTGAATCCCGCGGAGGAACTCCCAATTAAATGATTGAAGAAAGGGCCAGACAGGGTCCCTAAAAACATGTCAACCAGCTCTCTATCCGACAATGGTGGCTGAACCCTTCCAGCCAGATCACGCCACTTCTGGGCATACTCCTTAAATCCCTCATTAGAAGCCATACCCATACTCTGTAGTTGAGTACGAGTGGGCGCTAAATCAGCGTTGTATTGGTATTGTCTGTAGAAAGCAGCAGCTAAGTCTTCCTAGTTATGAACCTCCAATCTCTCGAGTTGATAGAACCAGTCCAATTGTGTGCCCGATAAGCTATCTTGGAAAAAATGGACCCAAAGATCCTTATCAGATGAGTGGGGTTGGATCTTTCGGACGTAGGATCTTAGATGTATCTTTGTACACGACAGACCGTCATACTTAGCAAATGTAGGAACTTTGAACTTGGGAGGAATGACGATCCCAGCGACCAATCCTAGTTCTTCGAAATCTAAACCAAGTACCCTTTGCAACTCCATGGCTGCCAACCGATCCTCAAGATTTTTAAATTTGACATCCGCCGGGGGATATTGCTGTTCGGAGTAATCTTCGTCTTCTTCCTCTTCCTCTTCTTCTCCTTCAACTTCGGATTCATAAGGCATTGTAGTTCCTTTTCCTTTACCAGCCCCTTCATCATACGTCGAGGGGAACTCGAGAACTTTTCTAGCATTGCTTTCAAACCTTCTTCCCATGATGACTACACCAGGTCTTTTCTTCTTTTTCTCTTTATCTTTCTCCAACAGTGGTTTAAGGTCCTCTTGACCCTTTGCTAAGGTCATGAGGAGTTGCTGGAATTGAGAATTTTGTGCTTGCAGATCCTTAACCGTCTGCTCCAAATCCATCTTGCTGTTATAAACAGCAGAAAGATAAGGAAACCTGGTGTGAAGACCTGTTTATGCATATGATAAATGATATGTTATTCATGTAATGCATTCAAGGATTCAGAAAATTCAAATTTGTTGCAAACAAAAAGAACACACGTCATATTAAGAAGAAATTTGTTAGTACATAAGTGCCCCATGGGCAAAATATTACAAAATTCTTAATGTAAAAAGACATTGTGCATCCTCTTTGGTGCGATGTAAGTGTTGAGAGTTTCCTCCTCATGAATTGGCGGGTAAGCTCCAAAACCTTCTTCTCACTGGCATAGAAGTTGGCTTCAAAAGTATTTCGTTCTTCTTTGAGTTGGATCCAACTCTTTTGTAATTCTTCCAATGATGTTGGCATGTCAGGATATAGGAGGGTGTATGGAACCTCTCCTTCCATAACAGGCTCTTTGATCACGGGGAGAATGTGAGGGTATCGCATCATAAGATTCTGGGCGCGGGTTCGTACCCACTTGAGGGCTCAAGGGGGGTGGAATTCTTGTGCCCCAGTGTCTTACTATCCACTTTGTTGGGCATCCTCCAAGCTCTGATGAACCTTTGTCGAAGTCCTTGCGCATCGTTGTTGAAGTCAAAAACTAGGTCAGGAATCAGCATATCATGAGGGTCATCTCTCTGGGCATATCCAAACTGCCTTAGAGCTAAACAGGGGTTGTAGGTTATGCCTCCCCTAATGCCAAGTAAAGGGACATTAGGGAATTCTCCACAACGATCAATGATGATGACATTTTCTTTAGACCGAGAACACCAATGAACATCAGAATGTGTGAGGGTCATCAACCGTTGTGACCACCTTAAACCATGCTCATTCTTCAAAACTGATTATGGAAGGTAAGAAATAAACCACCTTGCTATGAGAGGAGTACAGCACATGAGAACACCTCTTTTCCTTATTGTTCGTGTGTAAAATGAGTGTAGGATGTCCCCAAGCAATGTAGGCACAGGATTCCAAGATATGAAAATCTTGATAGCATTCACATCTATAAGCTGATCAGGGTTTGGGAACAAGACCAACCCATAGATGAGGAGTGCCACAATCTCTTCAAAAGCTTGTAGAACTAGAGAGTTCCAGCAGTCTTGTGCCTTCTCAAACAGAAACTTTGCCAAGAAACCCTTGACACCACTCCTGGTTTCCCAAAGACCCTTGATATCAGATGGTTGCAAGTGTAATGCTTGAGCAACATCTTCAGGCTTTGGTTCTTTTTCGGTACCGTTGTAGGGTAGTTGATGAAGAATAGGAATCCTCAGAAGTTGAGAAAATTCCTCCAAAGTAGGTACTAGTTGGTAATCAAGGAATGTGAAACAATGGTGTAGGGGGTCAAAGAACTGGAAGAGAACTTTCACCATGTCTTCTTCAATGTTAGAGTTGACCAAGTTGAGAAGTCTACCATGTCTTTCACTGAAGAGAGAATTCTCTGGAATCTTGGAAGTAAGCTCTTTGAGTTGAGGAGGGATTCTCACAAGGTTGACTTGAATTGTTTTCCTGCGAAGAGATTCCATGACCTACAAAACAAGAACAAAGATGAAGATCCGAACCCTTGAAATGGTTAGTGGATGCATATGATGTTTTATGATGTTCATGATGTATGCACAAGCACATGTACAAACAAGTCACACAAGATCCTAGTTTCAGGCTTGCATGTGGTTTCATAGGTAAGTACCCTCTTGAGTTTAGTTGGCTCAAACCTGTCCTATAAATAGTAACCGGGTTCTAAGGAGCTCAATATCACTGGATTATTTTCTATGTTCATTGTTTTGGTTTAGCCACTTAACTGGCGACCAAAATATTCCAAGAAAATAACCCTCAATGAGTGTAGTATCGAGTATCTACCAACTTCGGACTGCACCAAAGCCGATCATCTCACTACCCCTAAAAAAGGTCAAGATGGTCAAGTAAGGTTCTAAGAGTTCATTAGTGCTTCATGACATCACTCAGCGGCCCCGTATTCTCTTTGATTAACTCAAAGGCTATCGGTACTCACAAATATGTCGCACTAATATAGCTATTGCTTCAACCATGTCGGTATACCCCGCACAGTTTCCACAACGTATTGCTATTTACCTATGAATGTTTCCCAAATCCGGGTAAAGGATTTCAAGCCCAAACAAGAGAACCAAATGTAAAGCAATCAAAGAAATCAAGATAAGCATTCAAAGGTGATCTAAGCCTTAAGGTTACTCCACTTTTAAAGTTTGATTCTCCCCAGCAGAGTCGCCAGTTCTGTGATACGGTGGGAGAACTGACTTGAGGTTTTGCGTTTGTGTTTGCAAATGTTTCGGTTTAGCAAGAGTCGCCACCGACTTTTTATTTTATCCTAAGGAAAGGTCAAAAAGCACAGGAAAGACCTTTGAGATGTTTTCTTGGGTTCGGGGAGTAGATTATGAAAAGGGAAGGTGCAAGCACCCTTTTCATCCATGGTTACCCATGGGCTCTTAGTTACTTGTTTAGATCACTTGCTTTGCTTTTAAATTATTTGAAATGGTGCTTTGTGTGTGGTTTTGAAAGATGTTTTGAAAAGAGACCATCATTGTGGCAACCTTTGTAATGATTCTTGTTTGAATGTATACAAAGGTGTTTTTGTCTTTTTGAAAAAAAATTCAATGTTTGAAAGTAGGGTTTTGAAATTGTGTTGTGAAGTGTGTTTGAAGATAGCAAGGATGTTTTGCAAGCTTTTGATCAAGTAACTAAGAGCTATCTACCCTATTTTACTCAAAGATCCTTCTTATATTTTTAACCCTTTTAACAGTTTTGTTTCACCATTGCATTTGGTGAACAACCTTGTGTTAGGATGTTAAACGAGACAGGCGCGGGTCATTGTATAGACCATGATAGCAATTGTGTCAAGTATCTTTGGCAATTTTCTTAAGGGACTTGATCATTTTTGTTTAGGCAACTCAGATAGCGTCATCGAGGGACTATGATCTTTGTTTTGTTTTTGTTTTGCCAAAGTACTTAACATGCATACCATGGCCCATTTTTGAAGGCAACAAATGGATTGTAACCCTAAGGGTGCAAGTGTGTGTTGTGTTTGTTTTTTCATGCATTTTTGTCTTTGATTAGGTCAGACTATTTGTTGGTTTTGATTTTGGCATACAAACCCTAATTCTCTAATCATGGCATAATTGAAAGCATTTAAGTGCGTAAAAATAAATCTAAGCTATTACAACTTTGATATAGGGAGGGGGGTACAATTTTGAATAGGGGATTATTTTGCAAGAAATTTAAATCCTAAGTTATTACAACCAAAATGAATTTACAATGCATAATATTTAAATGTATAATTATTTAAATAAACAAAATAAATAAATGTTAAATAAAATGTATTATGTAAAAAGAAATTTTTATTTGTTTATGTATGTAAAGTATTTTTAATGTGAAAAAGATGTAAAGAAATAAAATAAAAAGTTGATTTTATTTAATTAAGGGGTAAACCCTAATTCTTTTAAGAAAATAATATATTATATTATTTATATACAAAAATATATTAATATATACAAAATAAAAATATATTGAAAAAAAAGTGTTTTTTAGTATAAAATAACAATAGAAATAAAAATGTACTATTTTTGTATTTTTATTCTATGTTATATATATATATATATATATATATATATATATATATATATATATATATATATATATATATATATATATATATATATATATATATATATATATATATATATATATATATATATATATATATATATATATATATATATATATATATATATATATATATATATATATATATATATATATATATATATATATATATATATATATATATATATATATATATATATATATATATATATATTAAGGATGTATAAAATAAAATAAAATATTTACAAAAATAAAAAATATTCAAGAAAATATTTTCAATGTGAATAAAAGTAAGAAATGAAAATAAAAGTATTATTTACATTATTTTTTAATTTAAACAAATAATATAAAGTATTTAATATGTTTTCTATATTAGAAAAAATGAAATAAAATGCCAAATAAATGTAAAAGAATTATAAAAATATTTTTGGAGCATTTTTTATGTTTGAAAATAAAATATCAAAGTCAGAAAAGAAAATAAAAATGCAAAAATGTCAAAATACAAGAAAATAAGTCAGGGGGTGCATTTAGCAAAATGGGGGTGCAGGCAGCAAGAAGGCCAGGCCCAGCCCAAGCCTTCATCTTCTTCCTCCAGCCATGGTCAAATGTGCGCGCGCCTGGTTCAAACTGTAACATCCTGGAAACGTGATCTTTTGCCAAAACTCACAACATCAAACTTGTAGAAAATTTAAATACGAATCTAACCATATAA
Source organism: Vicia faba (assembly GCA_948472305.1). Taxonomy (NCBI): domain Eukaryota; kingdom Viridiplantae; phylum Streptophyta; class Magnoliopsida; order Fabales; family Fabaceae; genus Vicia; species Vicia faba. The sequence goes on along the minus strand of OX451736.1, from coordinate 605,084,477 downwards.
AGCATTAATCCTAACTCTCAAAGACCAGAGAGAATTTCTCTGGCCCTAAAATCTGACCTAACTTTTTCAGCATGTTCATGGATGAAATTCTCATAGCACGTTTAATATAAATGGAAATTGAGCATATGTATGTTTCAGGGCAATGAGTACTACATCTTTCATTCACAAACCTAAGGCTAAATGTTCCTAAATGGAGAGATAGAAGTTGATGAAAAACCTGTTTCAATTGGATTCGATTTGGACAATGCAGCAACTTTCAGTGAGGCCTGAGGTTCTTTTGAGCTTGCTTGATGTTCCATGGACCTTTCCCAATGCTTAGTTTGTTTTGAAATGGCCTGAATCTCTCTACAGAACTCAACCTGCAAAGCTTCAAAACAAAAATGGTGAACACTGTAAATGGAGTTACAGTTGGCAATGGAGGTTTTGGATAGCTTGAGTGAGTTGAATGGAAGGTATTGGAACAATTTGCAAGCAAAACGCACGAGTGGATGTGGAAATGGAAGTGATTCTGCAGGGCCTGCCCTGTTTTGCAAGAAAATGTGATTTTCGTGTACAAGGATGTTTGGGGGCTGAATGGCTCGTGTTTCTAGCTCACAAGGATGTGCAAAACTTGTTTGAAATGTTAGCTTAAGTTGATTATATCAGATACTCAAGTTATGGACTTTTGGCACAATGACTTGGTTTTGAAGCAAAAAGTGAGAGTTGACAATGCAATGGTTGTACTGGCTTGCAACCTAGCTGCACAAAGTTGTTAAACTTTGCCTGACATTAGGGAGCCTTGTTTGCAGCAAAGGGCTTGGTGTATAGCTCAATAAATGAAACTTGACATAAAGCATGCTTTATGTAAATGGAAGTGCTACCTTTATGCCCAAAATGGAATTATTCATTGTGCTAAGCTCTAATGATCAGAATAACACCAATGTCCAATGTATTTGCATTCAATTTTTGAGTGTAAATTGGTTTAGAGACCTGTAATCAAGTACAAAGCTAGTTTGGTCAGATTTTGCAACTTGTATGAACATGTATTGGCCATGGTTACAAAGTGAGTTTTTGCCATCTTCAAGCATTCGATTCTCTCTAACCACAAATGTGTTTGAGTAGTTTTTGGACAATTTGGAAAGCTTGCAACAAGTACTATAATCCATATTTGAAATACAACTTGAGACTCCAAGTGGAACTATGTGAAAAATGGCCAAGAAGATGGGTCAAAATCCTGCCTAAACTATGGCAAAATCTCTCTAAGTTAAAAGTTTTAGGGACCCTTATTCCAAAAATCATAACTTGAGATCCAAGCTTCTTTTGAGAAAACTTTGTGAATCAAATTTGTAGACTTAGTGGAGGAATACAACTTTCATGTTGTAAGTTTTGTTTGAATCCATTTGCATCATGGTGAAAATGTGGGGCAAAGTTAGGAAAAATTAAGAAAATTTCATAACTTAGAAAAAATTCTAAGTTATGAAATTTTTCAATTTCAAACCCTAATTTGCAATTTTGGGTTTCTTGATGAACAAGTTTCATATTTTGACACATCTTGATGAAAAATGACCCTTGTCACTTGATTTTGACCAAAAAGTCAAAGTTTGACTTTTTAGTGTACAATCAAATATTGATCAGTTGACTGACAAATTCATTTGTCAATCCTATGCATTTGAGATCTTTTGAACTTGTTGAATAAGTCAAGATGATGCCATTGAGTCCTTGATTCCATGGTTGAGCTTAATTTTCCATTGTCTAGGTCAAATAGTCAAAAATTGCCTTTGTACAGTCAAAACCCTAAAAATGACCATTTTGCCCTTTTGGTGATCTGATCAAATTTCTTATGGAATTATGGTCCAAACTTGATCAAATGGTTCATATAAGTTCATAATGTTGATGTGGGTCAAAATTCATGAGGTTTGACTGTAAATTGGCCACAGTTGACTTTTTCCCCAATACAGTTGATTTCTAGGTCAACTGTCCAATTGACTGGGCAAAAATTTGATTCAAGGCTTGAAACTTGGTATGGGCAAACTTATGAGTCCAACATGAAGTATGAAAGTCAATTTGGGCATTGAAGGTCCAAAAATCCTTGTGCAAACTCAAACCCTAATTTCAGGTCAATAGTGCAAGGAGATGTCTTGAGCAGAGCAAACCCTAGCTTGGTCTTGAGTTCCAAGAGTCTTGTGATGAGAAATGTTGATAAAATGAGAGGGAAAATTTTTTGGTACAACACCCATAAATCACTATCGTGAACTAGAAAGAAACTTTTTCGTCTATCTTTCCAATATTCAAAATCTTCTCCATCAAATACAGGAGGTTTGTTGTAGTTATTGTTGTTTTGTTCAGTAGCCATTTGTGTTTTCTTCTGGATCTTTTCCTGACACGGTTAAGTGTTGCGCTCAGAGTCAAGCTCTGATACCAATTGAATAGTGAGAAAACACTTAGAAGGGGGGTTGAATAAGTTTCTCTTTTTCTTTTTCTTAAAGGCTCAACAATAATGGAAAGACACGGTTATTTTTATCCTGGTTCGTTTGAACTCAAACTACTCCAGTCCACCCATCAAGTTGATTTCGCCTTTCTCAACAAGTACTTAATTCACTATAATCAACTGATTACAATCACACAACGACTGTTGTGACTAACAATGCACAAGTAATCTTACAAGTGACTAACACCACTAAGACTTAAACTAGTCCTAGTCTACTTGAGAAATATGACCAAACTTGGTCTCTCAAGGAACAATTACAAGAGTTAAATCTTTACAGATAGTGAAACAAAATTTGCTTCTAAGAAAGCTATATCACAACTGTGATTTTTCACTAAGATTAGTATTGCACAAAGTGTGTGTAAAATAATTTGTGAGCCCAGAATATTTTCACGTAGTTCTTGCTTCTTTTGAATTTATTGAGTGGTTGGCTTGCAATAAATGTTATTCTATATATAGTAAGAAGAAAATGACTGTTGCTGGCTTCAAAAGTGGAGAGCAATAAATGTTTGCGTGTTTGCTTGCAGTATTGCATTTTCCAATGAACTAGTGTAGACACTTGAGTGCATGTAGCTGTCTTTGCATTAAATGAGCAAACGGCACTTTGTCAGAGCATGTTTCCTGATCCTTGACAAGACTTGTTAGCTTTTATATTCTTTCAGAACTAGCTTCACGTCTTGATTCAGAACATGCTTGCATATCTTCTTATCAATGCTTGCTTGCTAAGTACTTCTGATCAGCGCTTGCTTTCAAAGTACTTCTGAACATGGAAACCTGCTAAGCGTTAGAAGATGCATAAGATAGTTTCTTATCAGAGTCAGCATCAGCACTTGCGCTAAAACAAATAGTTCTTTCATCAAAGAACTTCTTCATTTATTTTCAGCTCAGCACATCAAAATGCTTCTGTTAGAACATTATCTGAAACAATTAAATATGTTCATCAGAGTATCAAATATATAAAATATAATTTATTGTTATCATCAAAACTCTGAGATATGATCAGAACCAATCTTGTTCTAACAGAAAGAACGCATGTACATCGTCAGCAAGGTCTATTCAAAAGCATATTGTATGAGATTAAGGCATTGTTTTCGTCATCCTCCCTCTAAAGGCTTGTATCTTTTAGAAAGAGTTGAGAGTAAAAAGCATAGTTTAAATATAGTGAAAACGAATGGATGAATGCAAGACAAACATATGCAATGCATTAACGAAACAGAGTTTGATATTAATAGATAAGTGTTTGAACAAGCAAAAGAAATTACAATTGAAAATTCAAATGAACAAAAGCGTCTTTGTCTGAACTTGTCACTTCAGGTGGTGAGTCTTTGAGGGATGGCAGAAGAATTTAGTTTGACCATCTTGTGTGAACTCCAGCACTCCTTCGTAGATCAAGTCTTGAATCTTATTTTTCAATGCCCAATAGCTATTTGTATCATGTCCCGGACTATTCGAATGGAATGCATACATTGTATCAGGATGATAGTTAGGAGCGGAGGTATTGGGATTTCGAGGAGGATCCATCAACGTAATCAACTCCAACTTCAACATGTGTTGCAATAATTGGGCCAATGACATGTTGATGTTAGTAAACTGTCTCTCGAGCTTATTTTACCTTTGCTGATTTTCCTGTTGACGTTGACGAGGTCGTTGTTGGGCCTGTGACATGGCGGTAATTCGGAATGGTCTGTTTTCCCTTGAACCAGCTTCTTGTCTCATGGGATTCTGATTAGTGACTTGATCCCAGATCTTGACCGTTTATTTCATACGGTTGCAACCATCCTGATGAAGTTGGTAGACGAGGGCTCTCAACTATTCTTGTCCTTGAGCAAGGTTTTGGATAAGAGTCATCTGACCCACCAGTTGTCCCATCATTTGGTCCTTCATTATGGCTATCTCGGTTTGTAGCCGCTCCAACCGGTCATCTCTATCGTCCCTAGAGTTTACCATGATCATTCCCCTGGTGAGGAGTGCCTTCACCTCTTCTTGTCCCTTAGATAGGTTTAAGAACATCTTTTAAAGTCGAGCATTTTGAATATGAATGCTCTTGATGGTTTGTTCTAGGACCATCCTTACTGAAATAAATAGTAAGAAGATAAGGAAACATGTACGAGAAAACCTGTTATGATGACATGCATGATATGTGGATGTAATGTTTTCAAGGATCTCGCAGGGTAAACACAAGAAGATGTTAGAATTTTAACGTTGATCAACAACTTTGATTGGAAAACTTTGTATCGGTGGATGTCCTTCCACGAGAATTAAGCTCACCATGTCAAGTGGGTTGTAGCCCTTGACTCAAGTTACTGTGCTTTAGTCTTGACGGTGTTTGGTTAGAGGAGAAATAAATTCTCTTGCCTCTTGATAGACGTATGGTTCAACGTGACCCTGCATCATAGGTCCTTGAGACTCTTAAAATGGTTATTGAAAATGATATGGTATGATGTCATGATGTTATGTACAAGTATGCAAAAATAAGCAAGTTGTTATGTACAAATAGTCATATACACATAAAGCAGAAAAGTCCTTAGGTTTAGGCTTGCATGGAGTTTTGTAGGTAAATACCCTCTTGAAGTTTAGTTGGCTCAAACTTGTCCTAGTAATAGTAACCAGGTTCTAAGGGATCTTAATATCACTGATCTGTCTTATCGGGCATTGTTTCAGCGCAAGCCTCTTTCACGACGACTGAAATATCTCGAGAAGTCAGATCTCAATGAGTGTAGTATCGAGTATCAACCAACTTCAGACTGCACCAAAGCCGGTTATCTCACTACGTCCTAATGGCCAAGTTGGTCAAGTAAAAGTTCTAAAAGTCAGTTAGTGCTTCATGACACCACACAACAGCCTCGTATTCTCCTTGACTACTCAAGGGCTACCGGTACCTACAAATGTGTCACTCTAACATAGCTATTGCTTAGACCATGTCGGTATACCCCACACAGTTTCCACAATGTATTGCTACTTACCTATAAGGTATCCCAAATCCGGGTAGAGGATTAAAACAAGTCCAAACAAGGAACCAAAATGTACAGCAAGCAACTCAAACAAAGAAAGCAAACAAAGGTGATCTAGCCCTAAGGTAACCCCATTTTTAAGTTATCCCCAGCAGAGTCGCCAATTATGTGATACGGTGAGAGAACTGACTTGGGTGTTTTACGTTTGATCGCAAATGTTACGGTTAGCAAGAGTTGCCACCGACTTTTCTTTTATCCAAAAGGAAAGGCTGAAAAGAACAGGAAAGACCTTTGAGATTATTTCTTGAGTTTGGGGGGTAGATTATAAAAGGGAAGGTGTTAGAACCCTTTTCATCCATAGTTATCTATGGGATCTTAGTTGCTTGATAGATCACTTGCTTTTGTTTGAAAATGTGCTTTTGTGGTGGTTTTTGAAAGTATTTTGAAAAGGCGCATTCGTTTAGGAAAACTTTGTAATAGTTCTCGTTCGTAATAACGTATACAAAGTGTTGAACTTTTGAAAATATTTCATGTTTGGAAAGTGTTTTTGAAAGTGTTTGGTGTTTGTTTTGAAAATAAGCAAGGATGTTTGATTTTAAAATGAGCAAGCAACTAGGAACAATCTACCTACTCAAAACTCTTTGTTCATTTCTTCCTTTCCTTTGATATTGTTATCTTACTATTGATTTGGTAAGAAGCCTTATCTTTGGATGTAAAGGGACAGGTGTGGGTCATCGTATAGTCATGATAGCAATGTTGTGAGATATCTTAGCATTTCTCTTTGAGAGACTAAGATCATTTTGAAAGGCAACATTGATAGCGTCATTGAGGGACTATGATCTTGTATTTTTTATTGCTTTTTGCTAAGACATCTCACATGCATAACATAGTCATTTTTGTAAGGCAATAAAGTGGAATTACCCTAAGGGTGCAAGTGTGCAAATGTGTTTGATTTGCATGCATTTAATCTTTGATTAGGGTTATCTACTTGTTGATTTTATCTTCCCATACAAACCCTATTTACTAGCATTTATATGAAAGCGATAAATTACGGAAAGTAAATATTCTACGCTATTACAATCATTAGGGGGATGGGGTATACAAATTTACAAATGGGAATTGCAAGAAATTAAACCTAATTATTTATTACAACCATATTGAAATAATGTACAAGAAATGAATAAATATAATGTACAAGAATATAAATAGAAACGAAAAGGATTTTTGTTTGGTTTTTTGAGGAAAGGGTCTTGGTTTTAACCTAATTAACTAAAATAAATAATTAATTAAATTAAGAAAATTAAATCTAAATTAATTAAGAAAAGAAATTAAGTTAGAAAGCATTCTTTAGGGTTTTTTAGAAAAAGGTTTTAAATTTTTAATAAAAATAGTATGGAAATTAATTAATTAAAAGAAAACCTAAATTCTAAGTTAATTTTAATTAAAAAGAGAACAACTAAACCTAAATCTAATTATTAATTTAATAAGAAAAAGAATTTAAGTTTTTTATAAGAAAAATGTTTTTTGTCTTTTTGTTTTTAAAGGAATAAAATATATAGAATGCAAATAATATACAAAAATATTTTTTTGAAATTTTTTTCTATGAAAATAATAATAATAAAAATATAAAGAAAAAGTAAAAATAAAATTTAAAAAAAAAGGTTAAATTTTTTTTTTATGAGCTGGCACATGAGCTTATGTATTGGCTCATGCAGGTTTCGTATTGGCTCATGTGTCGGCTCATGTATTGGCTCATGTATGTTTCTTGCTCCTGGAAGTCAAAACAAATCAGTATGAGTCGACGCATACTGGTTTCGTCTCGACTGATAATCATTTTGTGTCGACGCATACGTGTTTCGTGTCGACTCATAACCTATTTTGAACATAATATGTGTCGACTCATAGCATTTCGTGTCGACGCATAACTGCTGTTTTTTTTTTTGCTTTTATCACTGTTTTGCTACATGCAAAAGTTAGTTCTCAACACATGGTTAGTGAAAATGAAAAGCAAGCATATGGTTAGCTTCAAGGCAATGATAAATACATTTTATCTTCACAAATGAACCATTAATGATGCTTGTATGAAGAGTTCAAAGTCAAGAAAACTTATCTTGAAACTGAAATTTGTGCTTTGAGTTTGAGCTGCTGTATGGGCTGTTGTTGAGCTTGGAAAGTGATGATAGTGATGTTACAAAAGTTGCTTTTGTGTTTGAACAACTTCTATATGATGTATGTGGAGTGTTTGGATGGTTTGTTTGGAGAAAACTTGCAAGGTATGAGATTCAAAGATTTGGACTTCAAAGCTCAAAAATGGAGGTTTTTTGGGCAATTCTGGTTTTTGACAGCAAAAATGATTTTGAGTGTTAGTTTCCCCTTCTTTTTTCTGACCTATTTCTCTTGCAATCTGCCTCTCTATTTATAGATAAGGTTTGAGACTTCAAACAACTAAGATTTTGAATCACATGTTATGGCTATCTTGCTTGTTTTTGAAGCAAGCATGAAGAACATGTTTCCAATGCTTGTACCAAACTATCTAAAGTGGTTGATCACTTTAAAAATGTTTGTTCTGACTTGTAGAAGTTGGGTGTGATTAGAACAACAAGTTAGAGGCTCGAGAAATTGACTTTATGATTAAAATGAACTTTGTAAGAATGACAATGGTGTCTTTGTACCAAAAAATAGAAAGATGCAATGGACAATACTTGAACCACTTGGATAATGGTTCAATCAATTGTGTAAATATATGATTATGGATAGATTTGCAAGTCAAGAGGCCTGCAAAGTGAAGATTATGCAGCATGGCTAAGATTTTGGTTCCTTGTTCATCACAAATCTGCCTTGTAAATCAAGAATAAATGTCCAACTTCAGATCCTTGAATCTCCTAGCTTAAATATGATAAATTCATGCTCTTGGATGTTTTGGAAAGCTTGAAACACCCTCTATAACTTCCATGTTGTCCATTTTGACAAAACCATCTTGTAATTATGTGAAAAAATGCCAAGAAGTTGGGATAAAATCCTGACCAAAACTGTTGAAAATTTCTCTAAATGTTTATTCAAAAATGCCATGACTTCACGAATTTATAACTCAAAATTCAAGCATTTTTAGAAAAAGTCCTGCCCTACAAAGTTTTATATCTCATTGAGATCTATAACTTTAATGTTGGAAGTTTTCCTTGAATCATCTTGCATCATGGTGAAAAGTTGGCATGAAGAAATGAAATTATCATGTATAAAAAACACTTAGAAAAATTTCTAAGTCTTGAAGAGTTTGAATTTTCACATTGACTTTTGACTTTCTTGATTTCTTGATGATCAAGTTTCATATTTTTGAATGTCTTGATGAATTTTGATCTTTGAGACTTAATGTTGACCAAAAAGTCAAAGTTTGACTTTTGGTGCTATAGTTGACTTTTTCATCAGTACAGTTGATTTTTGGTCTCTTGGTCAATTGACTGAGAAGACTTGAAACTTGACATGAGCATTCTTGAAGGTCCATAATGATCCAAGAACGTCACTTGAAGTATTAGAAGTCCAATTGTCCTTATGCAAATTCAAACTCTAATCTTGAGATATCAACGTTGAGGAGATGGCTTGACCTAGTCAATACTGGTGCAAGCTTGAGCTTTCGCAGATCTTTGTGAGAAATGTCTTGAGAAATGAGAGAGAAAATTTTGGGGTACAACAATAGGGATAATGACCATCATGGCAGCATGTAACGGCTGACTGATAGTGACGTCTTAGAAAAGTGTAATGATGACTCTGATGCCAGTAGTGGTTGATGGAAGATGAAAAGTGTACGATAAGCTTTTGAGGTCAAAAATCTTACAGGTGTCAAACAGACACATCAAAGAATGATTATTTCTTCTTGCGTCGAAATTGACATTCTTGGGGGGCAATTTGTTAGATTCGACACCCATAACATATTGATCTTATTGGCAAAAAAATTAGATTGAACAAATCTAAATTGGAAACACTTCGACAGAAGAGCTTGTAACAAAAAGGTTGTGTCAAAGTCTCCCTTGCTAAGAAGGAGAAAACACTTAGAGAATTTTCTAAGTTAAAATTGGTCTTCGACTGAGAGGTTCTCGTGGTCTTCGACTTAAAGGTTCTCGTATCAGCAAGCGAGTAATTTTGAATCTGAAGAAAGGAGGAAAAGACAGTTCACTTGGCGGGTGAGGAAAGCAACGTGGCATGAAGATAGAGGTCGAAGCACATGCAGAGGACACTTTTCCTCATCCTGAAACGAGGCAACTGCTCGACGGTTACTTAGTTTTAGTATAAATATAGGATGTTTGTATAAAATTATGTGTGTTCAACATATAGTACAAGTCACTCAAATATATTCAAGTACCCGCTGTGAGAGAAAAGATATTGAGAATGTACGTTTGAAACACCATCTTTCATTTCAATCAAAGTATTTACAATTCCTTTACATTCCTTGCCATTTACATTTCCTTGCAAACTTTATCATTACTGCAAATTTACTTTATCTTACCTTTACTTGCACTTTTTATCGTTTTTTAACCTTTATCCTTAAACTCTTCTCAACCCCTTTCTATTTACTTTTTACTTGCACTTTCATCAAGTTTCGCTTGCATCTCGCTTCTACTCTTAATTCTCCTCTCAACCCTTTTTCACTTAAATTTACTAAACTTACAAACTAACTTAGCATATGTCATAGGATCAATCTGATCGATCCCGCAAGTCACCAAAATAATCCATTTTGAAAGATCAACGGTTGTTTATCAATTTCCACGATAAACACATACATGTGAAAAAAAAACATCAATGAAAATTAAAAATTGTCTCTCAGGTTTTAGAGATGCATCTCAGAACACACTGTTTTCTTCAGTAAAAACCTTAAAACGGAGGCGCACCAAATATATTTTTCAAAATTTAATTCGGAGATGCATCTCCGGAATAATTTAATATATACATCATTCATCGCTTTCTAAAATGTCTCTTTTTACCATAGATTGTTCAGGAGATGCGTCTCAGTATTCACACATGTATAAGCTATCAAACATGTATAATCTATCTATTTCATAACCTAATCATCAATTTCTATAAATTTATACAAAAACTCAATAAAGTTTAGAAAATTCAATAATTTACAAAAGAGTGTTGGTTTAACACTTTGATGGACTTGATATTGATGGAGAAAGTTTTTAAATTGTTTGATTGCTTGAATGTGATTTGAGAGAGTTTGAGAAATGAAGAGGTTTTGAATTATCTTTTTAAAGTGAGTAAGGAGAAGAGATTTTAACACGTTTTTGAACAAATAGCGTTCAAAGATACATCTTTGTAATTTATACAGAAATATATCTCCGTAATATATTTGTTTTTCATTGACTTGGAACCTAATTCAAAAATGCATTGAAGTGTATCTAAAAGTATCTCTAAAATCTATATTAATGTATATTTACAAGGTGTGCTAATAATTCATAGGATATATTTAAAAATCCCCTTTCATATATTATGGCTGCCAACTATTCCACGGCAAATAGATATTTATCTACTCTTTCTATACTTTCAAAGTATGGAAACATGAAAAACCTATCGAACATGCTGACAGGCTTTGCATATCAATACACACTTTAGCTGTTTGGTCCCAAAAGATGAGGAGGGTATAAAGATTACTTGATAAGAGATGTGGCAGGTATTGTATTGCTTATAAGTAAGAATTGTTCAAACATAATGTTTTGAAAGCTATTTAAAAACAAATCACTTTTTATGAGTTTTCATCGATTTGTTAAATAGGGTGTTCTTGCTTTCATCAATAAGTATTACACAAATTTTTGGCCCCATGCCTGCAACTATTAGAACCTAGATATCCCAAAAACCAAATTGCAACTAATGAGCAAACTAACATCTACCAAATTGCATCTTAAATCCTACAATCAAACGATTTTCAAAGATGGTTGTCCAAACTATAGAAGCCATCAATATTATGTTGAATTTTTTTTTGTATATTTTACGTATACTCAATAAGTATTATACAAGAAACTAATAAACTAGTGCAATCTAAAACCGTAAAAAAAATTTAAAAAAAAACAATTATCTCAAAATAATATAAAATTATATTAAGAAAAGATACAATTTTAAATCCTAAAGGGCTTTATTTATTTGAAAGAAGTTGGAAAGCTCCTTGTTTGCCGCTTCTACGTCATCGGGAGATGCCACTGCAACCACAACCCCTTTATCCTTAACTGCTTCCATTGCACCAATGAATTCTTTGAAGTCCTCCACGCTGAGGGAATAAAAATATAAAACAGAATAAGAACACTGCAAAGCACATGTCCAGCATATACACTTGATGTAGTAGTCAAAAAACAAATATTCATATTCCTTCAATTCACTGCTCTTTCTGCCATAAGTGAATGGCAGCAGCATCCATGGGAAATGAGGCATAATAGTCCTCTTGCAAAGTATATCAAGACTTCTATCTAAGACTATCAGATTAGTCTCTAGGAACAGTGAAACTAAATGTAAAACTATACAATCTTCACACATAAAATCAACTGAAAATTTATATTTATTCTGGATTCAGAAACTCATTTCAAGATAGTTTATAGCTCATGTCATGTAAAAAACACATACATTTTTTATTTATCGATAGCAGTGAGATCAAAAGGTCATTTATCATACACAGATCATCCTTTAATCAGAATCTTTACCTCGTAGATAATATCTCTTCACGTCTCCTTTGCCTTTCTTCCTCTGTGATACCAAGTAAATACCGCAACAGACTGCAATGAAATGAAAAGCAAGCACAATTTGCAACTATATTAAAAAAGCAGTAACAATTGCAAATTTAGAAGAAATAATTAATAGTCAAACCAAAAAAAAAAGTATCAATTATCAATTATATCATTCATACCTACTATAACCTTTGGCATCAGGAAGTTGATAGGAGTCTACATCCCCAATTGTCCCAATTATGGATTTTGTAAGAGTATCATTATCTATTTCCAGTTCTCTTAAGAAGTCACCAGTTCCATCATATACCTCAAGTGTCTTCAGCAAGTTGGGATCGCGATAAGACAAAAAGGAGAATACTCCTAGAAAAAGAAACAAAAAGATAAAAATGCAAGATAGCAGGCATACTGCCTAATAACTATTCACCTAAATATAATACAAGTTACCTGAATGTGTATCAAAATCACAAAAACCTCCATAAGCCCCACCACTAACCCTTACACGATCCCACAACCATGTATTGCTAATGTATTTGGAAATAACATATGCACTCCCATGAAGCTTATAACCAGCCTCATAAACATTGGTTGCTTTTCCAACATAATTTACCTGTAGAAAGAAACATCATTAATTGATAGAAACAAATATTAAATGCAACAAAATAAAATAAAACTTGGGCTTAAAGATATACACTGCTTGAGCAATGTGCATAACAAAAATTAAATTGTAGGTGAATACCCAAAATGATCTCCGACAAAATACAGAGACCTATTAAGTTTCTGAGAAATGAAATACCAATTTTATCATTATTAGTGTCAAATGTGGGTCGAATTAGTATCTAACAGGAATAGGCGCTAACAAGTCCCCTAAAATAACTCTAATTTAACACACATTTGACATTCTTATGCACCAAATAATTATTTTTCATTTCTCAGGGACTAAAAAGGTCTCTGAATTTTTCTTCCGGGGACCAATTTAGATATTTACTTTAAAACTATGTATAAAGGATGACAACAAGCAGTCTTACCTGAGTAGGAATTACAATAGCTTCGTTTGTCAACGGAAGTCTAACATTCCAAATATTTGTTGTAGCAATGGGAGAGCTAGTAGGGAGCCTATCAACAAACTTGCTCACAAATTTGTCCGTATTCGCAAGGTTTTTCCCATCAGCAGTGATATTTACCAAGCAGCCTTGCTTAGAAAATACAGTTTTGCGAATTTCCTCAAGAGATGATGAGATATCAGCCCAATCTTGATCCACTCTCTTTTCAAGAGTTTGAAGGAATTCAAGGTAGCTAGAAAGTACATAACAGAAATACAATCAATACATACAACAGGAATTACACTTCTATTACAGTTGAACATAAAGACTAGATTGAAAAGGAAAACTGTAAAATTCTAAAGCCTTGTACAGATAATGTCTAGGTGTCAAAATAAGTTGACCAGTGTAAGAAGCATTTAATATGACAAGAATGGATGACAGAGAAATGAATATAAAAGTTTTCTCACAGTAAATCATAAGACTATCATAATATTCCAACCTGAGACCACCCATCTTTTCCGACATCCAGCCTGCTGCATTTAGTTTTGCATCCATCCTTGCAGCTGCAACTCCATGACCACTGCCTCTAAGCCGGTTCTGACAAAAGACAAAAATGCACAAAATAGATAATAAGTATGGAGGTTCTGCACAATGACCGTCTATCAATTTTGTCATCCAGGTAAAACATTTTGATAATTACCTCCATTCTTGCTCTACTCTGGGAAACAAATTGTTTGAAACGCTGTTGATCTGTAAATTGGACGTCTTGAATAACAGAATTAATCTGGAGTTCGATAGCAAAATGAAATTATGATTAGCATGATGAATATAGATATTTTAGGCTGATAATGCAGAGCATTGAATGCTGAACTTGAAACAGGAAATGTTTGATGTTTGGACAAAAAAGTATACTAAGTCATAAAGGTCTTCAGCACGTCCACCCATGGCTTTTCCTCGAACAATCATGTGACTACATGGATCTTCCTTGCCCCGCACTGATGATGTGAATGGATAAACTGATATTCCTCCAGTTTTTCTCCCAATTAATTGGTTTAGCTGGACAAAAGTCAAGTCCTTTGTGCCCATCTCCAGCAATGATTGGCTGTCAAAAAATAACATAGGAAGAGGTACAGAGCATGTAATACTAGATTTGTCATATATCTATCAAGAAGCTGCTTCTGATATACACAGAATGAGGAATAGAAGAATAAGCATCAAAGGAACATATAGATTTATTGCTAACAGTAATACTAAGAAACAATCCAGTAGCGAATTGGATAGGAGTGTATGACAGAATCTAATGTTTTGTTTTATAGAATCACAATAGCACGGAACCTAAGAAGAGCAAGCATCTTCAGAATTGAAGTTTAATAAAAATAATGAAACTCCAGACCAAGGAAGGTCAATAATAGCATAACTACCAATTGCTATTCGAAAAATACACTAAGGCTTTGTTTGCGAGTTTGGACGGAAGGGGAAAGGAAGGCTTCCTAAAACGAATTTTAAAAAAAATATAACATTTGATATTTTTTGAAAAAATGATTTTATATAGAACTATAAAATAGTGTTTCTTATTACTGTATTTTTAATTTTCTCAGAATACTATAACAACATAAAAGATATTTGGAAAATTTATGTAAGCCCTCCAAAACCCTCATTCGATACAAATTTTGAATTCCCCCAAATTAGGGGGTTTTAGGTGTTATAAAGAAAAACAAACCCTCCAAAACCCTCCCAACCAAAGTCTTTCTATTCTTCTCACTCAATCCTTCCTATTTTTCAAAGCCCTCCCCTCCTTTCCCCTCCAAACTCCCAAACAAAGCCTAAGTGTGCAATATAAAGAACCACGAAACCAGATTAGTCGGTTCACTGTGTGGATCGGAACTGGTTGGCTAAATCCAAACAAAACAAAAAAAAAGAACCATAGATGGACGGGAACAAAATGTAAAACATCCGTAAGAGGTTGCATGATTACCAAAACAGTGGCACCAAAGGAAGAAGTTCTTGCTTCAATGAACTCATGTCAAATACTATTTCAGTGTAAAGGACATCATTGGTGAAGAGATCATGCTGCAAAACTTTTATTCCATTGATATCCCCAACCTACATTTAACATGCAAGTCATTTGAGTCTCTACCAGCTATTTCAAAACACACAAAACTCTCACCCAAGGGAAAGCAATGGTAACCTCAATGGGAACATGAATAGGTTCTTTAGGAATATCTTGAAGAGTAAGACTAGGAACAGTTTTTAAAGCTTCTGGTGGGTCAGGGGTCTCCTGTTTAAGCTTAAGCTCGTGAGTAGCACGAGTCAATTCTGCCAGATCTTCTGTTGTCATACTAGCTTTAACTTCCTGTAATATCTTTTTTTCCGCCGCATCATCACGAGCAGCTTTTTCAGGGTCAGGCTGACAAGGAAAAAATTTCATCAATTAATAACATATTGCAAACACGGGCTTTCAAGGTTAATATAAGTAAATAAGTACCTGCATTTGCACAGTAACTTTATGAGGGTTGTTCAAGATGAATTTCTCTATTAGTGGAGAAAAAACGGATTTAGAGCCCTCCTTTTCTATTTTAGATTTCAGGTCTTGGAGAGGTTTCTCATACTTCAGTGGTTCAAGGGGATTCAAATCATAAATCCACTTGCCCTAAATATGCAAACAAAAACAATGATAAATCTCAGTCAACAGAGGATGCATATTTTCCACAAACAAAAACTTGAGCTTATCTTACAATGGACTGGAGCATGAGGGACAAGCCACGGGGAAATGACCCAGTGTTGTTCTCTCTGAGAGAAAACTCAATTGTATTCATAGAAGCCTCAATGGCATCTGTATCAAAACCTTCTTCAGCCAACTTTTTAAGTGAACCCACGATCAGTTCTTCTACCTTATGAATATTATCTTCCGACACACCCTTCATTCCAATGCTAAATTGAGGCTGCAGTAGTTCATCTTCTAACCCACCACCAACAATGGCATCACCCAGCCCACTTTCTAACAAAATTTTTCTCAGTGGTGATGCAGGAGTGCCCAGTAGAAGATGATTCAGAAAACCAAGTGCTAGCTCAGTTTCCAAGTCTAAGGGCTTCTCAGAGAGCAACCAGTTAAGGCAGACCATTTGCTTCTTCAAATCACTCTCCTCCCCAGCAGGATAAGTCTCAACAATCCTGACTGGCTTTGAAAACAGTTTCTGTTGTTCAATCTTTGATTCGTTTGGGGCTGAACTTGCATCAAACAAGTCTAAATACTCTGGATAACAGATAGGAGGCTTAAGTTAACGGCTATATGCTACAGCTAAGAACTCTAAATTCATCTTTCATAATTGATATGAAATATTGAACACAAACAGAAAACAGAACAACCATGCTGTGATGCCAATAATATTCTCAGATATCAATCAGTAAACGTAACAGTGAACAAATCATGTGTGACAAAGAGAAATATAAGAAGTAAAACATACAAGTCCAAAGGGAAATAGATCAAAGAAAATAAAAGTAAGCTCTAGGACAATTCACGGTCTTCAACGGGGAATTCAACACATGTTCTTATTCATTTCAATTTCTAAAGTGAGTTATAATTTCAAAAGGGAAGATGACAGCAATTCAAGTTGTAGAATTGATTGCCTGCCTCAATATTTCAAAGAACATAAACATCCATAACTTTTAGAGTTTCAAAACTAGGTAGTCAATTTTTATAAAGAAATATCAGAATGTCAGGTACAATTAGAAATAGAATAAGATATTCAACTAAAAAAAGATACAAACAAGTGAACAACAAATCAGGAGTTCAAACTTATCCATAGGTTATCTTTGTTATTTAAATTTGACATAGAATGTGTGACGGAGCTAGTAGGCTTGGCATACAACTACGAAGACCCAACTTGTTGTTGGTTAAAAAGTACATACAGGGTAATCCAACAATATCCTGATTATTGTCAGAGTATGGGCTTGCACAGCAAGTCAGGCCCCATGCTTAAAGTCATTCATTTTTATCAGGAGTCTAGGTTGGATCTACAAGAGCATTACAAATGACTCTACCCAACTCTCAGCCTCAACATTTATTAATGAGCAAGTTAAACCAATTCTTATTACCACTTAGGATGCGGAGGCGTTCGTTTGGATCATCATCTCCATAAAACCATATCCTTGAATTGCTGGGATGGTAATACTTGCGGTGAAATTCCTGTCAATCAAGTTTAAAATGAAAATTTCTTAAATAAAACAACTAAGCCTTTGAAATAGCTGGAATTAAGTATTGAGATCTATAGTATAGATTATATGGAAGTAATTCGGCCCAAAGTACGGGTTCCTACCAAGATGTACCATTTTACCCATCATACTTCACATATCAGTGTTAGTGGACACAAACAACTAACAACCAAACAGAAGTAATTAACTCCTAGTTCAATTAGTAATCTCTATATACCACATTAATAATTTTTCTACTTCATACTTCATTCTTAAAACAAACCTTAAATTCCTCA
This sequence comes from Vicia faba, assembly GCA_948472305.1. Taxonomy (NCBI): domain Eukaryota; kingdom Viridiplantae; phylum Streptophyta; class Magnoliopsida; order Fabales; family Fabaceae; genus Vicia; species Vicia faba. Next base: position 605,066,831 of record OX451736.1, on the reverse strand, counting down.
AATGTCAACCTAGGAATAACTTGAGGGTCACCTCCGCTGTCAACACCATATGCGTTATCTGGGAAAAGAGCCTGAATCAAAGTAACATATAACAATAATAAATAATTAACGCACACCGATTAAGTTACAAAAAAATGCCACAATTGGTACTTGAAATATAAAATTGAAATTGGCAGAATATTACTGTATATTTAACGTATTGAATGAAATGCCCTGGTTCCAGAATGGGGAGCTTACAAATGGCAATAACTAATACCAACACAAGTTTAAATACATTTCCTACAGCAAGGAATGAAAACTTTGTAGGACTATATTTTCATAGACTATTATAGGGACGGTAACCCTAGGTTGTCAATAGCGGTGTAGGGTGGCAGCACGGCCCCTCACCGCTACACTATTGGCCTGCAAAGCACTATAGACAGTAGCGGTTATAGCGGCTGCAAATAACTGTTTCATAGCGGCGCAATAGCAGCGCTATGGCAGTTTGATGGCCATTATTCTCAATTTAGGGCAAATTTGTAAACCAAGATTATCTTAGAGTATGTGGTTCTTTCCCGTCCTTTTGTACCTAATATTTAACTCGCCTTTGCTTCTTCAGTAACACCGCTTTTTCTGTTCTCCCTTGCCTTTCCGTATTTTAATTGATATTGGTTGGTAGTGGAACTCTTATAAAGACTAGAGCAAGAAAATAATTGTTTGTGATTTTTGTGGAAGTACAAGAGTTTGAATAAAGTGGTGAACAAGATAATATTAATGTGGTGGAACTTAGAAGTGAAGATGAGGCAGACGTGGATGTGATTTAAAAATATCATTGTGTTTATGTTTAAAACTTGGTTTAGTCGTTTTGAATACTTTTATAATTTGATTTTGATGGGATATGTATGTTGTTGGAATTTATGTTTACTGATGAAAGGCTATATACAAATGCAAGGGTCCCAAAAAAAAAAAAAAAAAAAAAACTGGCCTGTTGAGAAGCTCGTCCAAGTATGTTATCTGGTTGAGAGTAGACACCTTTCATCTCATTAAACACAACACCTGGAACAAGAATATAATTGAGTGAAAATCCTTAGATTTGAATACTAAAAAAAAAACATGTATGAATGAGAAATGCATTGAAACCTTTATAAGTGATATCTTCAGAAGGATGATTGAGCTCATAGTGCCAACCCTCCTGTTGAAAAGTGTGAACTTGGTCGACACAGTTGGGAAAGAAAACAGCATCGAGATAGACATCGACGAGATTATAAAAATCTTTGGTGTTAGTGGAAGCAACGGGGTAACACGTTCTATCAGGATATGTGAATGCATTGAGGAAAGTGTGCAAGCTTCCTTTCAATAATTCAACAAATGGTTCTTTGAGAGGATATTTTCTGGATCCACACAAAACACTGTGCTCTAAAATGTGAGGGATACCAGTGGAATCGTTGCTGTAGATGAAAAAGAATGAATTGAGTTAGTGAAGATAGATAGATAGAGTTATAGTTATAGATGATTGAAGATAGATACTAACGGAGGAGTTCGGAAAACAATGCCAAAGACTTTATTCTCGTCTTGATTGGAAACAGACATGACTTGAGCCCCGGTTTTGATGTGCCTGAAGAGTAGGGCTTTGGATTTGCATTCTGGAATGAATTCGTCTGATATTTTCTCAAAGCCGAGTTGACGAGCAACTTCATTGTCGACTACTTGCCCACCACCAATAGATTCTGGAAGAAATAAAGCGTCGGTCAAAATTACGATGACGAATTAAAATGGAAAAGAAGAGAGAGAACAAGATGCTGAACCTGGAGAAGAGACAATGGATGCTCTGGTGGAGAAATGGTTGCGTCGATTGCGGTGGTTAGGGAAGTAAGAGGAGGTGAGACGCAATCTGGTGGAAGTTGTTGAGTGGCGGCGGCGGAGGAGAGGAGAAAACCTAGTTGGAGTGAAAGGGGAGAGAACGGAGCATCGACATAAGTATCTGCTGGTGGTGGTGGTGAGAGATAGAGAACGAACAAGTGCCGCTCTTTCCATCGAAACTAACTCTAACCTTTAAACCTATCTCTACTACAACTATATATTATATATTCGCTCCATCGTGTATCCATTAAAACCCACAAATAATTAACAAATTTTTTCACCAATTAAAATTAAAATTACTCAAATAACTAGCTTTGGTATTTAATTCATTTGTTATATGAGATACTCATACATATAATTTTTGTGAAGAGGAGACATCTCATAAAACACATGTCTGTATATATGTTTTCTATAAATAATATTTTATTTTTCTATTATTCTTTACTTATCTTTTCACTTTTTTTTAATTTTTTCATCGTGACAAATGAGATGGATATGGATATATTTATTTCTTCGCTGTCGATTATTAAGCAATTAAATTATATATAATTTTATTTTTGAAATATAATCGTGTTATTAAAATAAAAATATTAATTTTTTTAATTTTATTTATAAATTATTTATTACTATTTAAATAAAAAATAATATTACATTTAGACGTCATATGAGATGGTTTTTGAAATTTTATATAAATTTATGTATCATCTTACATGGTACCTCTTTTAAAAATTTACATATATACATCGAATGAGATGGCATATCAACTTAAGTCATTTCTAAAACTTAAATATTTACGTAATTTTTTGAAAAGCTAATCATAAATGTATTTTAATTTTAAAACATAATTTATTACTTAAAAAAAATCAATAATTAACACACTTTCAACATATAACATTCTATTTTTTATTAACAAAATTCTCATACCACTAATACTTCCTACGTTCTTAATCTAATAATAAATATTTATTAATAAAAGTTATATAATAAAAGTTAAATATATTTTTAGCCTTTATAAATATTTTAAATTTTGTTTTTAGCTCTTATAAAAAAAGTTATATATTTTAATCTCTATAAAATTTTTATGTTTGAAGTTTTAGTCTCTACTAATTTTTAAAAATTTTAAAATTGTTTAATTATTCTTAAATTTTTAAATTTTTAAATAATTTTTTTCATACATGTTTAGAATATTATACTAAAATATTATACTAATTTTTTTTACAGAGAATAATTAAATATAAATTTTTAAATTTTCAAAAGATAATAATGAAAATAATGAAAATCTCGACTTAGAAATAAAATTTTGAGTTTATTTTTTTCGAAGAACTTTTTATAACGTTTTAAACATGTCTCTAAAATAATCATTCAAAAATACGCATTGATTTAACGGCAGAAACTAAAACTACATGCATAATAATTTTGTAGGGACTAAATATGTTTTTTATAAGGACCAAAAGTAAAGTTTGGTAATTTCATAGGGACCAAAAACATATTTAACCCTATATAAAATTATCAATTTAATAATTAATTATTATTATTTTTAAATAAATTTTTATCTCAATTTATTATTGAAATAAATGAGTTTATACTGAAATATAAGGTAAATGGACAGTAAGTTGCACTGCTACTCTTTTTTGGATGACAAACTCAATCTCATAAACCTAAAAGATATAATATTTTTATTCATAAGTCTTTGAATTCTCTGTAAAAGATCAATTGTTTCTGTTGCTAGAAAATCAAAAGTGTCAAAAGCAGATGGTATAAATGTGTGTCGATTGTCGAAACACGTTTTTCATGTTTTACCACTTAACTTGAAGCGGCTTTGAGAGTTGTTTGTCACACAGTAAAACCTTCATTCCTTAGTTCCACTAGTGGAGAAACTTCAATCAAGTCCACACACGTATAAATACATTAATATAAGATAAATTATCAACAAATTTCTTCGCTACAAAGGATAAAATAATAATTTTAAAAATTATATTCACTATCTTAGGAGACACATATGAGTTTTTGAATTCTTGGAAAGAAATTTACAGCCTCGGGTGTTAGGAACTCAAAAGTGTCAAATATAAATAGTATGAAAGTATGTTGAGGTTCGTTTATCCTACAGAAAAACTTTTAGTCTCCATTCCATAATTGGAAAACCTCAAATTTATGCGAGAATATAATGCCTTTGATCATTGGATTAAGCTTTTTATGCAACAGAGAGGGGGCAAACATGCAAAGTTAGCACTCCAACGCTTAAATAAGTGGAAGAATATGAAGTAATACGAAGGTGAGAATGAATTTGAATACTTGAAATGATGCACTTTATCTTAAATATCAAGAGTAGTTGAAACCACTTGTGTGTGTTATGTATCGTGTTGTACGCACAGTCATCTTATTGAATTGAAGGTAAAGGTTGGGTTGAATGGTGAAATTGTTTACTCCTGGATCAATAGTGGTCTAATTGTTTAGTGTCTTTCTTAAGTAGATACTCGATTTTAGGCCTTTTTCTACGAGTCTTGTGAATGGCTCAGAAAAATTTCCCTCAAACCCTTATTTATATTTTAAATAAATGAGGGTTTGCCATGTACATCTTCAGGTCGACTGTTATAAGAAGTAAGTGAAAAGTCTTTATGGGACGTCATTAACATTGGGAAGGCATTAAATGTCTTTCTTTTTATCAACGATGTTTCGCAGGAAGTCTTGACATATGATCCTATTTCTGATGGCAATGATGTCCTTTATGTTCTAGGATACTCAAGTACTCTGAATAGTCCTTTTGATGAAATATTGATTGTTGGTTGTGTGGCTCACACTTTGCAACGTGGTAAATTATTCGGTTCACTGCTGCAAACTTGCATATAAGAAGTTCTTGGACTATTAATCTTCTCTTTTTGTTGTTTGTGGGTTTAAGAACTCTTTTTATTCTTCATGTGATATTTCTTTCATTGTTGCCACTTTCTTTCACAAGCCTCCATCTATAACTAGTTCGTGTCTCTTCTTTATGTGTGTGAGCTCTAAGATTGACTTTATTTAAGGTAATGCCAAGATCTCTTTTTCTTTTAGTCTTATTATCTTTATTAGGGTTTCTAGAGAAAAGACTTTGTGGTCTGGTGGAGGAAATTATGGTTGATTGTTGGCTTGTTGGGCTATTGTGCATACTTTTTCAAGAACACTAGATTTAGGATTAAAATTTCCTTGTGTTGTCATTTATGTTCATTTCTTTCATGTGTTGATAGAATCTGTTGTAATGGAGGACATCCAATTCGAAGATCAGAAGGAAACAGGAGACAGCTCGTTGGTGTAGGTGGACCAAAAGACATTGGATATTTACCTTCACGGGTGAGGGCGGTTTATATTATGTCTTCACCTCTAAAGATGACAAGTAGATATGTAATAAATATGACAGGTGTGTTGTTCCTCTTCATGAATGCTTATTCTCTTTGATAGTTTTCATCTTCCTTTTAAGGATTTTGAGGTTGGCGTATTTAATCATTTATTAATTTCTTTTCACAATTGCTTATAGTGAATTGGACTTATATCAAGGTCTTCAAGTATTCGTGTAAATATAAGAAGGGTGTGTGACCATACTGATGTTCTTCCATCTCTTTAAATTCCAATGTAGTTATGTTGACTCGACACATGTTCAAGGTCTGATATCTCTAAGAAAATGTATCAAATATGTTCAAGGTCTATTGGGCGAGTGTGAAATATTTCAAAGACTGCTACTTCCTAGTGACTCACGTCAACTAGGGGGCTGATAGGTAAAGTAGTAAGTGTACTATTTTTGCATAAGTAGTAATGATACGGAATTTCCCCAAATATCGATCTCAAGGACTATGTATATTACCAAGTTTAACTTGTGGTTCAATTAAACAAAAACTTGTGTTTGGTTTGGTTTATGATATGACTTCAACAATTAGAAGAATGAAAAGAATGTAAAATATGACTTTTACTAGTATAATCAAACATGATAGGGGTAAGTGTTTGATTTTCCATATGATAAATTTGACTCTTGATCGTTTCAACAAGTTCATCAACATCAACTACTGGTTCTTAAGACCGACTTTCCCTAAGTTCTTAGTGAAAAACCTTTTACTCCTATCATGATTTCAATGTCCATTTAAAATAGTGATAAAGCCAAGCATTTGATTATCAAGAATTTTCAGTTATTATAGGATTATCCTAGTCCTAGGTGAAATCTTCTATAGTATAATTGTCTATAAAACCTTAACACGACTTCCATCTCTATTGTGTTAAGAAAAGTGAAACCCTATTGATCTGATATGGAAAAACAATAGATTATTCTGAATAAATAAATTGATGGAAAAGAACTATTATGTTGAATAAAACAAAGAGATCAGTATTGTTACAATGACAAATCAGGGACACCCCATAGCATTGGGGGTTTTAGCCTCTCATAATATTCAAAGAAAATTCAATAAGAAGATTAGACATTAAAAAAAGAGAGGATTGATTTGATCTTTAATCACAATTGCTGTTGAAGATCTTCGTTCTCTAAAACCATTGAGAGCTCCATTCTTTCTTTTGCAATTCCTTTGTCTGATCTACAAAAAGGTCCCCTTTCTCTTATCACAAATAGGTTTTAATAGTATTAAGTCATCCCTCAGCAATGCAAAAATGTCCAAAGTACCCTTAATGATCCAAGACACTTAAAACTCCAAAAATCAGAATTCCTAGCGCATTTGTCGGCACGGGCCGTGTCATTGGACACGTGCACCCGTGTCAGCATATGTCCCTTGTTTTAAGTCATGTGTCCATGCATATGTTTTGACACTGGCCGTGTCATGCGACACGGGCAGCCGTGTCAGCGTCTGTGACTTTCCTTTCTCGTGTCTATGGTGCAGTTGGTTTGACACGGGCCCCCGTGTACACATTTGTCTCGTGCTCCCAACTTTAACTTTTTCCTCTTCTCCTGACACGACATGTGTCATGTGACATGGGTAGTCGTGTCAGGACCCCTGTAGCTTCCAGATTTCTTTCGTCTTTGCACCAATTCTTTGGAGATTTTCACTTGAACCTAAAATCACCAACAACTACCAAACCAAGACATCAAAAGCATCTACTTGATATAAAATTCAAATTAAAACCATGCAAAGATAAGGTTGCGAAATATGAAATATCATAAACAAAATGATAAAAAGACAAACCAAAGTGTTACTGATTTTATGGATTATTACCAAATAACTTATGGAAATCGAGTAGAATTGGTGATCGATCACAACCCAAACTTATATCATTACTTGTCCTCGAGTAATGCTCGAGACAGTATAAAGCTCACCCCGAACTGTTCACACTTCTTACCACAATACCACCTCAATCTTTCGCGACTTTCTTTTCACTTTCCTTTCAATTCTTCCTTCTTCCCCGACTTTTGATGTTCCGGTACACTTCCACATCGAGGTATCTCTTTACCTATTAACTTTTCACGCTCTCACCAAATCTCTCGGGTTAAAGTGTTTACACTCAATAACCAAAGCATGCAAAGTCAACTCATAGGCTTAAATAACATTTACCTTCATCTCATATACATAATACACACACTTTTTGAGGGATTTTACGATTGTAACGAGGCTTGGGACAAGGTGGGATAAACAAACAACAAGGAAAATGAGTGGTTTTTGGCTCAGAGTCAGTGTTGCTACTTTCATCACTGTGTTGTTTACATTATTCACAATCACGAGTATCAGACACTATTCTCTTAGGATTCTTTATTTCCTACTCAAGTGTTTCTTTGAGCATTGCTTTTCTTTCAAAGCTTTCTTTTCAAACTAAATCCTCCTTTAGGTATGTGCTTTATTCTACTTCTCACTGCTTTAATTTTTCTCAACATTTTTTTTCAAGTTTTGTTTTTCTTTTTACTGCATTTATATAGTTTTTCTAACTATGTTCGGTGTCCCAACCCCAAACTTAAGATTTTTCACAGATCAGAAATCAACAACACTTATCTAAGCATGGTAAGGGAGTGTTTGGGCTCATGGCTAAATTATGCGGTTAACAAACAAATAAATGGGTACAAGGCTCAAATGGGGTTAACGGAGGATAACATGACACAGTTAGTTGGAAAGGCTCAGGGTTAAAAGCAAATAAGTGCCTCAGTGTGGATATGTGTGCATAGAAATTCCAACAAATACTTACGCAAACTAAGAGTGACAATTACATACCTGAAGAACTCTCATGATGATATTGTGTTTGGCTTTTTATGATCCTTAGCATGTTTAGTATAACTCACAGGTTCCAAAATACCTCTAGTGTAATGTAGCTTCGTCTCAGTCTCAGGTGCACAGTACTCCTGTATCAGTTCAGTGTCAGAAAGTCGCGTCTAATCCTTCACCTAAGCAGTACCAACTTTCAGGGGTTTCCTGGGGAGCAAGTATGGGTTTCATCTTTCATCTTCTCACTACTAGTTCAGCAATCATACGGTAAATTGCAATCAATCTGTAACACATGGTAAAAAAAACAACACTAAGCAAACTAACATGAATGAAAAATAAAACTCAAATAACTAGAAACGAAAACTGAAAGCAATTAACAAAAGAGAAACCCCTCCCACACTTGAACCAAACATTGACCGTAATGTTTAAATCTAAGTTAGTGAGGGAGAACTCACAGTGCTTTACTATGGAGGAGGAAACCGCAACATTAATTGTTGTATCATCTTATGCATTTCATTAAACATTACTCCCTGTCGTGTCTGCTCATCTCCTTGACGGGCCTGTTCTACTCCTTGATGTGTGTGCTCAGCACGGAGGTCACCAAACTCTGTTTGTATCCATAACCACTCTTATTGGGTCATAGATAATGCCCTCCCACTTGCTTGGGTAGGCATCTATGAGGGATTACCCACATGTTCTTGCTCCCGAGTGTCTTCCTCCATTTGGTCCTCTTTAGCCTGGTTCTCAACATCATATTCATCCTGATCATCATGGACATCACTCACATACCACCAATTATCACGTTCATAAATGGTAATTCTTGCAGGGTCAGGAAGTGCAAGAATAACCCTTTTTTGACTTATTACAGTATAATAATTGCTCTCATTCTGAATCATACCTTGGTTGACAAGGGCATTCATATCCAGCTTAGTCATAACTGCAATAGATATCTCATTAAGTGCAACAGGGTTATAACCAAAATGATTGGCTATTTGTGTAATCATGCCTCCCACTGAAATATCGTGATGTTGCTCGACCCACTTTACCCAAATGATTGGCAGCAAAAGTAGGCACATTCACAGGAATAAAATTGGCTATGGCATACAACAAATAGAGTTACGCCTTCGAAGCCACCCTCGTATTATCCCCTCCATCGAACAAAGAATAGGCTAAACACATATGAGCGTACCTGAAACATGGGTTTTAGATATGAGACGCCTTAGCGTCCTTAGCAACATAACCACCCATAATTATGATATTCACCCAGAAAGCTCCTGCCCTAAATGTTTCCGTAATAGCTCTGAGTCCATAAATGAGGAGTCGGAGGATACCTCTCAATTGTTCAAAAGTCAACTGATGGCTCGTGTTATACAACCTGAATGTCATGGTACCTGAATGGCATCTGTTGGTACCATCCCAAATCTGATGCATCTTAAAATCCACATAACTAAAAAATTCAAGGGTTATGCGCTCAAAAGTCGACGATTCGCAATGCATGAATTCTAACACTCCTAGCACATGAAACATTTTATTAATCTCTTTTGATAAACTCAGTTCAGATAAAGTTTTAGAACACATATACCCCGTTAGCGTTATCTTACACCCAACATGGTATGAGTAGCGGACCCCGTGTGTCAGGTTGTCGAAGATGATTCCGTGACCACTAGGTTGGGCCCTAGACATGGGATTCCTCCTTTATAGACCTTGATGATGCAGTTGTTGACTGCTTCCCTCTCACAATATGCTTAGGGGGCATTTTGGGTACCTAAAAAAATTCACAAGAAATTGAAATGGAAAATTAGTAGGAAAAGCTACCATAGAATGGTAGAGGTCACAAAATGGAACACTTTTTGTGAAGGCAATTTGGTGATAGAAACTGGATGGTGTGGAAGGGGGAAGCTTTTGGTGATGGTGGGTATGGAGTGTTTAGGGTTTTGGGAGAGATAAAAAGGGAAAAGATAAAATATGAGTAAATAATTTTGTTGATAGAGGTGTAGTAGGGGGAAAGTGTTATAATTTGAGTGGTCCCCCACAAAAGAAATAAAAACAAAAATTACAAAACAAAATCCGCAGGCTGAACACGGGCCGTGTCTGACGACACTATCGGCTGTGTCGTAATCTGTCACTATCCTTTTCTATACTTCGTTCAGGGTATTTGACAAGGGTCGTGTCACGTGACACAGGCAGTCGTGTCAACTTCAATAAAATGCTTCCTTCTATTAATTTTTTTATCAGCTTCAGCAGTGCTGACACGGGTCGTGTCCCATGACATAGGCGACAGTGTCAGCTTCTGATTTTTCCTAAAAAATAATGTTTTTTCTCGCCATTGATGTCAATTTAAAATTTCCTCGCCTCCTTGAGTAAAACCTTGTGTGAACCTACAAAAATTTAAACCTACCACAAAACAAAGAAACTTGTTAGAAATAAAACACATTGGTTTCCTCCCACGAAGCGCTTCGTTTAACGTCGCATGGCTCGACGGTCGTCCGTCTTACCCCAAAAGATGAACTCTATCAATGAGTCCACTATCTTGACCTTGATAGTAATGTTTCAATTATTGTCCGTTCACCTTAAAGGTGTCCCTATTTTTCTGATTCTTAAGCTCAATTGCTTCATGGGAAACACTTTATTCCCAATGAATGGACCAGACCATATCGACTTCAACTTTCCAGGAAATGACTTTAACCTGGAATTAAATAACAACACCAATTGTCCCTCCCATAATTCATTTTTCCAAATCTTTTGATCATGTCATTTTTTAGTTTGTTCTTTGTAAACCTTGGCATTCTCGTAAGCTTGATTCCTGAACTCTTCCAATTCATGGAGTTGAAGAGTTCGAGACTCACCAACTTTTAAAAGATCACAGTTCAGGAATTTAGAAGCCCAAAAAGTCTTGCGCTCGAGTTCGAGCAGAAAATCACAGGCTTTCCTATAAACTAATTGATAAGGTGACATGCCTATGGGTGTTTTGAATGTTGTTATGTATGCCCACAGCGCATCCTCTAGCTTTACTGACCAATCCTTCCTGGACGAACTAACAGTCTTTTCAAGAATTTACTTTATCTGTCTGTTAGATACTTCCACTTGTATGAGGGTGATATAGGGTGGCAATCTTGTGCTTCATATTATACTTCTTCAACAGATTCTTCATCGGCTTATTTAAGAAGTGAGTACCCTCATCACTAATTAGAGCCCTCAGTACCCCAAACCTAGAGAAAATATTATTTCTGAAGAAATTGACTACCACTTTAGAATCATTTGTGGGTAATGCGATAACTTCTAACCACTTTGACACATATTCGACCGCTACCAAGATGTAATTCTTTCCAAAAGAGGGTGGAAATGGTCCCATGAAGTCTATTCCCAACACATCAAACAGTTCCACCTCCAAGATGGTATTCTGAGGCATCTGGTTCCATTTTGAAATGTTACTCGCCCTCTAACATTGATCACATTCCTTCACAATGCTCTGAGCATATTTAAACAGAGTAGGCCAGTACAACCCATACTAGAGGACTTTTACAATTGTTCTATCTCCACTAAAATGTCCTCCATATTCTGAGTCATGATAAGCTCTCAGTACATCTCTATGTTCTTCCTATGGGATACACCTTCAAACCAATTTGTCTATTCCCTTTATTATACCCCAATATCTGCCCTCCCATTTTCTTCTCAAGACATTCTTTCAGGACTTCTCAGATATTCAAGACACTCAAGGGTTGACTAGTCAAGATACACCTCATAAACCAAAGGCTTACAATTAGGGTTTGGAGTTTCTCAAGGAAATTTGGTTTTAAAAGGTCCCAAGTGGCTTCCATGGTTCTTAATAGGTCCATATCAAGTTTCAATCCATACACCACAAGTTTGCTTAGTCAATGGCTCAGATGATTGAAAGTCAACTATATTGGCCAAAAAGTCAACTATAGTCAACATACAGTCAAACTTCAAGATTTTTGGTCAACATCAACATTTTTTAAGTGATATCCATCATTTGATCAATGGTTAATCATGATTCCCCAAGGAAAGCCCTCAAATCAGCAAAATTCAAGAATTGTCAAATTAGGGTTTCCTTATGAGAAGTCAACTGAACTTTGACCAGGCATAACTTTCACATGCTTAATCAAATTTTCCCCAACCAAAGCCCATTTTGAAGAAAGTTCAATTCTATACAACTTTGATTTTATTCTCAAGCCCAAAAAATGCTTCATTTGGAAGATATGAGCTCATACATTCTAGGTCATTTTTAAAAGTCAACAAAAGACACTTTTTTTCAAGGCAACTTACATCAAGATGATATCTTCAAAAGAAAAAAATGATAAACATAGAGACCGTAGAGGACATCTCTAGCTTTCCAAAAAGTCTAATATAATCTTCAAAAGTTGAAAATTGAGCAAGTTATGAGTTTCACAAGTTGGGGAATTTTGAAGAAATTCATGAAGTACAAATTGAGCAAATTGCAATTTTGAACCAATGAGCATACTTTTTGGACTTCAAACATGTCAATAGCATCTTAGAGGACCTCTAAGTCCATTTATATATTTCCTTGATTTTTATTCATATTTATCTTGATTTTATTTATTTTAAAATCAAATAAATTGAATAAAATCACAAGAAATCGTGAGCCATTACATATGGGCTTGACTTGATCAATTATGAGGCACATATTTCGTGTAAGACACATAGAACCTGTTCAGATTCATTGCATATCCAAATATGGAAAGAATATCTCAAATATGGTCAAGTTTCACATTTTGATTTTTGTTTTAAAACCATGGTTTATGGTTTGATTCTTTCCATGTTTGTTCACCTCACCCCTCCCTCTATATAAAGCACAACAATGTAGACTCAAAAAGACGCATAACTTGCATAACAAAGCCATATGAAATTCTCAAAAATTCCCTTAAAATTGAAAATTTTGAAACTCTCACTTCCAGCCTCTCCCAAGCCGAACAAAAGATCCATTCATTCCCTTGAGGCTTCCAGGAGTTGAATCAGGACCAGATTCAAGCCTTACACGTCCAAAATTTTCAGATCCAGTCACCATCGGTTTGGTATATTTTTCTAAACTCAATCTATTAAAATACGCATTGTTAATCAATCTAATTCATACAAGCATGTTCATAGTGATGCATAGAACAGGTTGGACGTAAAGCATGTAAGCTTTGGGGCCTAAATCACAAAATGCCATTTTTTAACTCTGATCGGACACCTCGCTTTGAAACGCATAATCTAGGAACCTTTGGCCAAAAATAATGCCAGATTCGGACTCAGGGCATTTTTTTAATGGGGGTAAGGTTAGTTTGCACCCTTGATCCTTTATTTTTTGCAGGTTTGGATGTGGAGCCAATCGGAGAAGACGACCAGAAGGTTGACTCTAGTGACAGGCGTGACGCCTCACTAGTGGCCCATTCAAACTTCCAGCACACACTATTTGAGTTTTTATAATATTTATTTTTATTTTCATTTGTAATAACAAATGAGTTAAATGGCCTAGTGGTGAAGCGTGTAGGTGTGAAGCTAAGGAGCCTGGGCTCAATCCCAAGGTTTTGCATTTTGTTTTTTCTAACAATTTCCTTTCAGGTCCAACGCATGTAAGGTTTAACCAACGCACGATATGGTTCACATTTGGTCAATCAGATCCCTAACTCCAAGATCCAACGTGTCAAGACGTATAGACGTATGTTAGACCTCATGTAATACGGTGGAAAAACTGATTTGGTTGTTTTGCGTTTGATCGCAATTGTTGCGGATAGCAAGATTCACCACCGAATTTTCTTTTATCCAATAAGGAAAGGGTGAAAAGAATAGGAAATACCTTTGAGATTATTTTCTTGAGTTCGGGGGGTAGATTATGAAAAGGGAAGGTATTAGCACCCTTTTCATCCATAGTTATCTATGGGCTCTTAGTTGCTTGCTAGATCACTTAAAAATGCTTTGTTTGAAAAGTTGTTTTGTGATGGGTGTAAGTTTGAAAATATTTTGCAAAATGCCTTTGTTGCGGCTAACTTTGTAATGATCCTCGTCTCTATAAGAATGCATACAAAGTGTTGGTTTGGATAATAGTTCAAAGGGATGTTTGTTTTTTTGAAGATGTTTTGAAAGTGTAAGTGTGGGAAATGGTTTTGATTTGCAAGAAAGCAACTAAGAACATTCTACCTACTCGAAAGTCTTTTGTTCATTTCTTCCTTCCTTTGATATTGCTATATTACCATTGATTTGGTAAGAATCCCCATCGTTGGATGTGAAGGGACGGGCGAGGGTCAATTGTATAGTCATAGAAGGCAACCTATGAGACGTTTTAACAATTTTCGTTAGGGACTAGATCATTTACCGAAGGCAACATCGAGGGACTACGATCCTTTTATAGAGGGTCTTTGCTAAAATGTCCATATTCGAGGGACATGACTATTTTCCGAGGTAACAAGTGAGATTGCCCTAGAGGTGCATGTGTGAATAGTGTATTTGATTGCATGCATTTTTGTCTTGAATTTAGGGTTATCTACTTGTTGATTTTATCTTGCCATACACAACCTAATTTACTAGCACTTATATGAAAGCGGTAAATTGTGGAAAGTAAATTTACTACGCTATTACATCATTTGGGGATGGGGTGTACAAATTTACAAATGGGGATTGCAAGAAATTAAATCCTAATTAACTATTACAACCATATTGAAACTTGAGTAATGCATAAGGAATATAATGTACAAGACATAAATGGAAAGGGAATAAATTTGTTTTGTTTTTTTTAAGGAAATTTAATTAAGTTAAAGAAAATAAAATAAATAGGAATTTTTTTTTAGTCCTTTTCATTGTATAAAAGTTAAATAAAATAAACTAAATAACTCAAACATATTTTTGGTGTTTTTGTGTAGAAAACAGTTCTTTTGTATTTAAAACAGTTTTGGGGTAGAAAACAGTTTTTTGTGTAGAAAAACAGTTTTGTGTTGTTTGGGCTCAGGGCTTGTTTGTTTGTTAGAAAATAAAGGGTCAGAAAAATGAAATCGAAGCCCAAACCAAGTTGAGCCCAGGCGTGCTTCCTGCAACAAAACAGATGTGAGAAAATAAGGAAAAATGACAAAAAGGTCTGGCTAGTGGTTTCGAACCCAAGACCTTCTACAAAAACGCCTTTCGCGCGTGATATTTGTACCACTGGGGCGGTCTGTTTCATCCGTTCATAAGGTAGCTTCGATTGGGTACCAACTGAACTTGTTTCTGAATGTTTGAAATTCCCAGCTTCTTCCTTCGAGTGCAGGGATGCAAGACTCCAATGTTGAGATTCGAAAGGCTTCAATCCTCAGCCAATCGAAAGATATAAAAAAACCTGCCTAAGATATTCAAAACGAATCTAACCATATGACTTTTAAAAAAAAATTATGGACTAAAGATTAGCAATGAATTTTATTCAGCACAAACATCAAAGATCTAACTAGTCAGAGTTGAAAATTTCAAAACACAAGCAAAGAAAATAAAAACTAAGTGCTTGGCCAGCTTCCTATGATATCTACATTTTTTCTTTTATTTGTAAGTACAAATGATGTTTTAAATGAAAGTTCCAAGTTTTAAGAAAACTTACCTCTTGAAGTGCCAATCGAAAGAGTTGTATATGACTTCCAGGAATGATTCGATGATGGATCAAGCCTGCAGGGACCTTCCTCGAACTAGTTCAATTGGTACTTTGTTTGGAAAGTCACTGAATCGAAGGTTGGTATATGGTAGTTATGAGTGAATCGAAAGTTGGTTAGGAGTGAATCAAAGGTTGGTTAGGAGTGAATCGAAGGGTTCACTAATTTCCTTGAGTGGGTTTTTTGAGGGATTTGGAAACGTTTCAAGGCTAGTATATAGAAGTTGGAAGGAGTGAATCAAAAGGCTGATATGTGAAAGCTAGAGGGTGAATCGAAAGGCTGATGTGTGGAAGCTAGAGGGTGAATTGAAAGGCTCTAACATATGAATGGATTTGAGGTTTTTGAGTGTTTGAGATTTTGAGAGTGTTTGATGATTTTCCCCCCAACAAAATTTTGTTTTAGCTTGCAAATGTATTCTCTATTTATAGAGAAAAGGTTAGAGGTGTTAGAGTAACCAGGTTTGTAAGATAACAAACCATGGTTTGGTTGAAAACGAAAGATCAAGTTTTATGGATTTTCATAGTTCCCAAGTTCAAGTACAAGTGAGGGCCTGATGTCTGTTGGAGATTTGACACGGGCTTTTGACACTGCTTGTGTTCAGATAAAATTAGGCTGGGAGCTCAAAAAACTCACTTTGTGATAAAAGTAATCTTTATGAAAAAAGGATGCATATCTTTTTTTTCCATTTCATCCAAAAATGGTATAATCCAGTGGATAAAGGTTCGAATCTTTGTGTAATTTATCACAAATTAGTGTAAGCCTCTGATTATGTAAATATTTGGAAGCAACATAGCCCGACAAGTGAGATTTAGAGGATAAGGCCATGAAATTTGATCAATGTTCTTCAACCAAGCTTGCTCGAAGGGTTCGGAGTTGGATTCGAAGTATGTTGCTTCAAAGGAAACCAATACTCAATCGAAGCTTTGTGTGAAGGTAGCCCTTGTCCAATCGAAGCTTTGTGTGAAGCTGGCCCTTGTCCAATTGAAGCTTTGTGTGAAGGTGGCCCTTGTCCAATCGAAGCTTGCATGCAGAAGGTCATTGCTTTGTGAATCAAAGCAAGCATGTAAGAGGCCTTTTCTCAATCGAAGCTTGCATGCAGGAGGTCACTGCTTTGAATCGAAGCAAGTCAGTAGGAAGCCACTGCTTTATGAATCAAAGTAAACTAGCAGGAGGCCATTGCCTTATGAATCGAAGGAAACTTGCAGGAGGCCATTGCCTTCTGAATCGAAGCAAGTCAGTAGGAGGCCACTGCTTAGTGAATCAAAGCAAGCATGTAAGAGTCCTTTTCTCAATTGAAGCTTGCATGCAGGAGGTCACTGCTTTGAATCAAAGAAAGTCAGTAGAAGGCCATTGTTTTACGAATCAAAGTAAACCAGCAGAAGGCTATTGCCTTCTGAATCGAAGGAAACCTGTAGGAGGCCATTGCCTTCTGAATCGAACAGGTTATGAAGGAGATCATTGCTTAATCGAAGCTTATATGAAGATAGCCATTTGTTCGATCGAATGTTGTAGATTAAACTTGCTCGAAGGAGGCCAAACACCCAAATGGAAGCTTGTGAACTAAGCTTGCATCGAAGGAGGCCAAATGCCCAAACGGAAGCTTATGAACTAAGCTTGCATCGAAGGAGGCCAAATGCCCAAACAGAAGCTTGTGAACTAAGCTTGCATCGAAGGAGGCCAAATAGCCAAACAGAAGCTTGTGAACTAAGCTTGCATCCAAGGAGAACAAATGGTCAATCGAAGCCTCTGAAACAAAGCTTGCTCGAAGGAATAACCATGAACCATATTTTGAGTTCAAATTGTTGTCTGCAGTCACTCCTTTCGATCTGCTTCATACTCATGCAAACTTGAGCTTTTGAAAATCTTTGTGAGAAGTGTCTTGAGAAAAGAGAGGGCAAATTTTGGGGTACAACAGTTGCCCCTGTTCAATCTTCTTAAACCTGGAAAGCGAGTATGGCACGTTTCTGTTCGTAGCTTGAAGGTAGAAGATGATTGAACACTAGAGTGCCCTGAAATTTGCACTCGACTATGTGTTAGTTGATTGTGTAGGGAATGGGCTTAAAGATGCCATTTGGTGAGATGATGGAGAGTTGTCTAAGATGGGCTTATAGATGCCATTCAAAGGTGATTGCTGATAGAAAATAAACCAAGTATAAGCTTGACTATAACTGAGAGAAGTGTCGGAATAAATCTTTGTTCGATTTGATTTTGAATGCCATGCTGGAATGGACCCGTGTTTGAGTCGTGTTTGGAAATTCATGAGAAGGAATCTGTGTAAGACTGCTTTATGATGAGCTTGTGTAGGGCTGCTTTAGGAGATATATGAGAAGGAATCTGTGTAGGATTTCTTTATGATGAGCCTGAATGAAGCTGCATCTGGAAATTTATGAGAAGGAATCCGTGTAAGATTGCTTTTAGGATGAGTCCGTGTGAAACTTCATCTGGAAATTATGAGAAGGAACCTGGGTAAGGTTGCTTCAGGATGAGTCTGTGTAAAACTGCGTATGGGAATTCATGATAAGGAACCTGGGTAGGTTTACTTCAGGATGAGTCTGTGCAAAACTGCATCTGGGAATTCATGAGAAGGAACCTGGGTAAGGTTGCTTCAAGATGAGTCAGTGTAAAACTGCATCTGGGAATTCATGAGAAGGAACCTGGGTAAGGTTGGTTTAGGATGAGTCCGTGCAAAACTTCATCCCTTTATGTAGATAGTTATCCTATCTTGTTTCAGGTATTAATCTACAATTAGTTATCTACATATAGTTGTCTTATCTTGTTTCAGGTATTAATCTGAAACATGCTTTTTGTTGGTCATAGAGATAGTTGCCCTGGCTTGTTTCAATAATTAATCTCTGACCTATTCGATAGAAAGATAGTTTCCCTGACTTGTTTCGGGAGTTAATCTTTGATCTGCTCATGTAGATAGTTGTCCTGTCTAGTTTCAGGTATTAATCTATAATCAACCGTTCACGGATAGTTGTCCTGTCTTGTTTCAGTTATTAATCTGGAACTGTTTTTGTTGGTCGTTGAGATAGCTGCCCTGCCTGGTTTCAGGTATTAATCTCTGACCTTAGAGAAAGAAAGATAGTTTCCCCGTCTTGTTTTAGGAGTTAATTTTTAATCTTCTCATGTAGATAGTTATCATGTCTGGTTTCAGGTATTAATCTACAATCAATCGTTCACAGATAGTTGTCCTGCCTTATTTTAAGTATTAATCTGGAATTATTTTTGTTGGTCGTTGAGATAGATGTCCTGTCTGGTTTCAGGTATTAATCTCTGACCTTAGAGAAAGAAAGATGGTTTCTCCGTCTTATTTCTGGAGTTAATCTTCAATATGCTCATGTAGATGGTTATCCTGTCCAGTTTCATGTATTAATCTATAATAAATTGTTCACAGATAGTTGTCCTGTTTGGTTTCAGGTATTAATCTGGAACTTGTTTTTGTTGGTCATTGAGGTAGTTTTCCTGTCTAGTTTCAGGTATTAGTCTCTGACCTTAGAGAAAGAAAGATAGTTTCCCCGTCTTATTTCAGGAGTTAATCTTCAATCTGATCATGTAGATAGTTATCCTGTCTGGTTTCAGGTATTAATCTATAATCAATCATTCACAGATAGTTGTCCTGTCTTGTTTCAGGTATTAATATGGAACTTGTTGAAAATTTGTTGATGATAATTATCTGTTGATTGATATTTCCTGAAAAGATAAAGAGTTAGTTGTATGCAACGTCATGATGTATGAAATGCATTGTGTAATGGTGTTCTCAAAGTAAATGAGGTTGTGCTATATGCGTTTCGTATGCATATGCTATGAATGTTGTTGAAATGTATCTTTGTACTGGGAAATAAATCCTTGACAAATTTTGGGGAGCCTTGGGAAATTAAATCCGGAATGCTATTGGGGATGAAGAGTATGCGCATCTTCATACCTTGTTTAGAATGTTTCCACTGGGGATTCCCGTTTTTGTGGATGTGATACGGTGGGAGAACTGACTTGAGGGTTTTGCGTTTTATCGCAAATGTTGTGGTTAGCAAGAGTCGCCACCGACTTTTCTTTTATCCAAAAGGAAAGGTGAAAAAGCACAGGAAAGACCTTTGAGATTGTTTCTTGAGTTCGGGGGGTAGATTATGAAAAAGGGAAGGTATTAGCACCCCTTTCATCCATGGTTTTCCATGGGCTCTTAGTTACTTGCTAGATCACTTGCTTTTGTTGTTTGAAATTGTGTTTGGTGTGGTTTTGAAAGTATTTTGTAAAAGAGGTTATTTGTTTAGGCAATCTTTGTAATGATTCTCGTTCGTATGAATGTATACAAAGATGTTTTTCTTTTTGAAAATGTTTTCAATGATTGTAAGATGTTTTGAAATGTGTGTGTTTGTTTTGAAAATAGCAAGGATAGTTGTTTTGAAATGGAGCAAGTAACTAGAAGTAATCTACCTACTCAAGTGTCTTTCTTATTCATTTTCTATTCCTTTGACATTGTTGTCTTACCATTGATTTGGTAAGCAACCCTATCTTTGGATGTAAACGGGACGGGCGTGGGTCATCGTATAACCATGATTAGCAATATTGCAAAGTATCTTTGGCATTTTTTAAGGGACCAAGATCATTTTGTAAGGCAACTTTGAATAGCGTCATCGAGGGACTATGATCTTATATTTGTTTGTTTTGCCAAGATACTTCGCATGCGTAATATGGCAATTTTTGTATAAGGCAACCAAGTGGAGAAACCCTAAGGATGCTTGTGCACAAGTGTGTTATTTTCATGCTTTGATTTTGTCTTGGATTTAGGGTTTTCTATTTGATTTGTTTTTATCTTGCCATACAAACCCTAATTACTAGCATGGTATATAAAAGCGGTAAATTGCGTAATTTAAAGATTACTACGCTATTATAACATTTTTATGGGAGGGGGGAATACAAATTATGAATGGGGATTTGTAATAATATAAATCTAATTAAGCTATTACAACCAAACCGAATTTGTACAAGTAATGGAATGAATAATGTACAAGACAATTTAAATATGCAAGGATACATAAAATGCAAGAAAAGGATTTTTGTTTAGTTTTTTTATGTGAAAAGGGTTTTGACTTAAATCTAATAAACTTTAAAAAAAGAAATTAATTCTTGAAAATAAAAGTTAACCCTAATTTCTAATTTAAAATAAAGTTCTATAGGTATTATTTTAATGTATTTTTTATATTAAAAATAATAAACAATATCTTATGAAAATATTAGTTTTTATATATCAAAAATAAATATTTTACAAGTATGAATAAAAAAATAATAAAATAGTTAACCTAATTCTATTATATTTACAGGTTTATTTAAGAAAGAAATAATTAATATATGGTTTAGTAAAAATATTTTTTTATGTGAAAATAAAATGAAATAAACAAAATGCAAAATTTATCATGTTTATATTTTTTATGGTTTTTATGTATTAGAGAAAATATTTTAATAAAACAAATATGAAAATAAAATAAATAAGAAAAAGATTAGGGCAGGGGTGCTGCAAGCAAACAAAGATTACTGTGTTAGAAAAAAAAAAGGAAGCCCAAGAACCAAGCCCATCTGGCCAAAAAAGCCAAAACTGAAACTGAAAAAATGGGAAAATGTAAAAGGTAGCGCCAAGGTTCCGAAGATGTGAAAAACACAAGAAGGGGGTTGAATTGTTAAAACTTGAAATCAAATGCAGACAACACATTATTTTTATCCTGGTTCGTTTGATCTCAAACTACTCCAGTCCACCCGTCAAGGTGATTTCGCCTCTCTCCAACGAGGTCTTAATCCACTATATTCAACTGAATACAAATCTGCTTTAACAACTGCTAAAGCCTTCTTGAGTCTAAACCACAGACCGGTTTCTCAAGGAAATTCTTTCTTACAGATAAATGAACAATTCTGTGTGTTTGATGTTTTGTACAAAAACTATATATCACAACTGTGATAATACACAAATGAAGCTTATATGAAACTTGATTGCTAGAGCTATAGAATAATCAATTTAGAGCTTTTAGCAAAAGTGAGAACGAGCTTGATGATGATTGCTTTTGGCGTGTATATGCGTGTAAGGTACTGTAGAGCATTAGCCATTTCCTTTCTCACTGATTTGTTTAAATACTTCTTGGAATAGATACGTTGATGCCAATAATTCCATTTCAATGCTCATTACGTTCTTTCCATATTGAGAAGATCTTTGTCTTGGAATAAAGCCGTTGGTAATTAATCTGCCTTGAATGCAGTAACGTTAACACTTCAGAATGTTCTGCTTGATGAAGATCATAGCGTTCTTTGGCTTTTAGCTTATTCTGATTGTTTGAGTGCTGATGATATTAATAAGATCCTGATCAGAGTCAGAGTATGTTGAGCGCAGATTCTATTCATCAGACTTCAGCGTAGCGCATGTATTGATCTTCTGATGCTGATGTTGATACTGATGTTCTGATGCTGATTTCATCAGAGTTTCCTGTAAATAAACAACATAATTTTAAGTAGCATCTATGTCATATATAAAACTCATAATTCATTTAATCTTGTATTTTGTTATCATTAAAACTCTAACTGAGGGTTGTAGAATCAAACTATGTTCTAACAATCTCCCCCTTTTTGATGATGACAAAAACTAGATTTTTTCAATTAAAATAAAGTGATGAAAGTATCAGAGTTTAAGAATAGAGAGGAAACAGTATCAGAGCTAATCAGATAATGAGAAAAAGTTATCAGAGCTGAGAGGGTAAGAAATAAAAGTATCAGAGTAAAGATGAGAAAAACTCCCCCTGAGTTGATTATTTCCTTTTG
The DNA here is from genome assembly GCA_948472305.1 of Vicia faba. NCBI lineage: Eukaryota > Viridiplantae > Streptophyta > Magnoliopsida > Fabales > Fabaceae > Vicia > Vicia faba. The sequence continues at coordinate 605,044,411 of OX451736.1, read as the reverse complement.
ATTCCTTGAGTATCAGAACTTTATTGAATCTTTCTTTAAGCATCAGAATTTTGCTTTGTCAGAGTTCTTCAGATTCTTGTACCTGTAAGCTTTTCAGAACAAAGAACTTTAAATATATAAGAATGTTAGAATGTTTGAGACTTTTGTCTCAGTAGACCGTTATTGAAAAATATCATTCTTTCTCCCCCTTTTTGTCAGCTATCAAAAAGCATATATAATCAGAGTTAAAAAAGATTAGAGCAAAACACGTTTGTATTGAAACAGAAGCAATGATAGTTTAGAACAAGTAGAAATATTACAGTCAAACATGAAAAGAAAACACTGAAAACATAAGAAAAATCTAAGAAGAAGGAGGAAGTCGTGTGAACAGCACTTCCAACATGCTCTTGATTTGTTCGCTGGTTTCAGTTTGCTTTGCTACCATGTTTGCAATAGATTCAATCTTGATATCCTGCTTGTCCACCCGTTCATTCATCAGCATGTCTGATCTCTTCAGATCCTCCAGAGTCTGCCTATCAACAGGGGAAGTTTGAGGATCTTCAGATACAGGCTGCTTATCAGAGCTTGTTGTAGCTTCTTCTGCTTGACCCAAGTCTTCAGCTTGAATAACCTGTTCTTCTACAGCTTGAACTTGAGATGCTGGACGCTTTTCAGACCAAGGCTCACTGTCCAGATGCAGAACTTCTTCCTTCAACAACTTGCTCAAAACTGGTCCTTCCATTTCCTTCAGCAGATTGTTGAAGTTCTGCTGAACCTGTCCATAGCTCTGGTCTTGTAGCTTGAAAGTTTCAGCACATACCCATCTTCTGAATTGAGTCCAGAGATGATCTGATACAGCAGGATCAACAACTTCCAGAGTTGCTAGTTTCAAAGAGGATATCCATTTCTGCATATCTGATTCAAAGTTTATCATGCTGGAACCAACATCTGGTTGTTTCGGTTTGGGGATGGCAGTTTTCTGGTTTATTGCAGCAAGGCGTTCAAGGATTGTTAGATCAATGACTGTCTTGCTGTGGTTTTCTGTATTTTTCTTGGGTGAGGGAGTAGGAGAATCACAAATAACGATTGGACTATGTGGGGTGTTTGGAGGAGTTGTTTCTGGTGAGGATGGTAGTCGAGGTATGTTCACAGTTGTACCACAAGGCAGTTGAATGGCCAAGGGTTGTGGTTCAGGAGACTCAGAGGTTTGAGCCTCAGAGTTTTGTGTCTCAGGTTGTGGAGTTTGTGCATGTGGAGGAGATGATGGATTATTTTCTGGTTGGGGAGAGGATGGTTGTGGAATTTCTTGTTCTGGTATAGGAGAGAGTGGGGTTTCTGGAATGGGTGAAAGTGGAATGTCAGGTTATGGAGAAATGGGAATTTCAGAGTTTGGATTTGGATTTTCTGGTTGTGTATTTGGATTGTTTGTTTCAGGAGCGGAAGAGTGTTGTTCTATGTCAGACAGAACTTGTGCAAGTTCTGGTTCTGGTATTGTTGTGGTGTTTGGATTTAGTGGTTTGGAGCAGGATCTTCTGAGGGTTAATGACTCAGAAGGGTCAAAGTCTTCAAAATCTTCAAAGGTTTGGGGAGTTGGGATATCAGATGGAATTGGAGTTGGAGTAGGAATGAATGTGGAACCAGCAGATGAATTTAAAACAGATACAGAAACAGGATTACCTCTTTTCTTTGGAGTCTGTTGTGATGATCCTTCTGGAGCAGCTTTTCTCTTCTTCGTCTTCTTCAGAGCAACCTCTGGTGACTTCTGCTGAAGATCTTGAATGTTTAGATTGGGGGCTGTTCCATCAGCTTTGCACGCATCCAAGTATCTCAGAACTATTGGAGGCTTGGAGTCAATATCTGAGAACATGGGAAAGTCGTCCAGAGGAATTCTTCTGCTGAAGATTTCAGCAAAAGGAGTAACGTTGGGCTCCTTCTTAATGTTCTCTATCAGCTTCATCTTCTTGAGATTCTTGGCATTCAGCTGCTTGCCAACAGATGGTTCCAGGGTGCTGATCTCTTATGCCTCTGTCAAGTGCTCAATCAGCCTATTCTCAGTCAGAATATCTTATATCAATCTGCCCAAGGGTATCCAATCCCTTTTAGTGCGTTCTTCTTCTCTAGTCTCCTTGACGCTGGTCCTCAGATGGTTGAACAGAAGATGAGCTAGATTAATCTTTACCTTCTGATTAATAAAATAGATCAGAAACTGCTGATCTATGTTTATGTAATCAGGAGAGCTTGTAGGCTTTCTGTGATTGAAACAACCCAGAATAATCTTTGCCCAAATTTTGTGCTTATCTTTCAGATCCCTTATCTTGCTGGAGGGAAGCCCCAGCGTGAAAATCTGCCTTGCTATAACAGCAACATCTGAGCACCTTTCAGCCATGTCTATACAGCGAATACCACCACCATTGTAGCCAATCAGACGAGCAATCAAATCTTCAGTTATCAGAATCTTCTTCCCCATTATATAAGAGGTGACTTGGTGATTTGAGGAAGAGGCGTGAATCCAGAATTCCTTAACCAAAATAGGAAAAGTTGGACCCACCAACCTGTCAAAGTATCTCTCCCATCCTTGAGCTTGAATCTCTTCTGATAAATCAAAACCATTTTCCTTCAAACGTTGAAATCCACTATAATCTCTGACAGAACTTCCAGGTTCTTGACTGGAGTGAGTAGTGTTCTGAAAGGAACCACATATTGCTCAGCTGATGCATCTTTTTGGGAACCTGAAGAGATATTGCTGGAAGACGCCATTGTTCACACGGGGTTTTGAGAGAAAAAAAATTGAAAGGGTTTTCTTGAGCCGTAAGAACACAAACACAGTGTTGTACCCTAAAATTTTCCCTCCCATTTCATCAATATTTTCTCACCACAAGACCCTTGAAGCTCAAGATCAAGTTAGGATTTGCTCTGCTCAAGACTCCTCCTTGCACTGTTGACCCAAATTAGGGTTTGAGTTTGCACAAAGATGTTTTGACCTAAAATGCCCAAAATGACTCTCATGCTTCATGTTGGACTCACAAGTTTATCCATACCAAGTTTCAAGCCTTGATTCCAATCTTTGCCCAGTCAATTGGACAGTTGACCTAGAAATCAACTATATTGGGGAAAAAGTCAACTATGGCCAATTGACAGTCAAACCTCATGATATTTGACCCACATCAACATTATGAACTCATATGAACCATTTGGTCAAGTTTGGATCACAATTCCACAAGAAATTTGATCAGATCACCAAAAAGGCAAAATGGTCATTTTTAGGGTTTTGACTGCACAAAGGCAATTTTTGGCTGTTTGACCTAAACAATGGCAATTCAAGCTCACATATGGACTCAAGGACTCAATGGCATTGTCTTGACATGTTCAACAAGTTCAAAAGATCCCAAATGCACAAGATTGACAGATGAATTTTCCAGTCAATTGATCAAAATTTGACTGTATACTGAAAAGTCAAACTTTGACTTTTGGTCAAAATCAAGTGCCAAGATTCATTTTTCATCAAAACATGTCAAATTATGAAACTTGTTCATCAAGAAACCAAAAATTACAAATTAGGGTTTGAAATGAAGAAATTTCATAACTTAGAAATTTTCTAAGTTATGAAATTTCCTAATTTTTTCCTAACTTTGTACCATTTTTTCATCAAGATGTATTTGGATTCAAACAAAACTCAAAACATGAAAGTTATAGTCCATTGCAAAATCTACAACTTTGATTCACAAAGTTTCCTCAAAAGAAGCTTGTAACTCAAGTTATGATTTTTGGAACAAGGGTGCAAAACATTCTTAACTTAGAAAGATTTTGACCTATTATAGGCAGGATTTTTGCCCAACTTCATGGCCACTTTTCACATGCTTCCACTTGGAATTTCAACTTGCATTACAAAGATGTATTGTAGTACACATTCCAAGTTTTCCAAATTGTCCAAGAACTTCTCAAACACCCTTGTGGTTAGGGAGAATCGAATTTGTGAAGATGGGCAAAAGTCACATTGTTCATAAGCCAATTACATGTTCATAACATTGCCATTTTCAAGTCAGCATGTTCCAAGCTAGATTACAGGCCTCTAATCCCATTCTTACTCAATAATTTAATGCAAAACCTTTGTGTCCTAGCATTATCTTGTTCATTAAGTCATTACACAAAGGTTTAGTCTTAAAATGGAAAAAGCATTTTAGCCATTTTTGAAAAGAAGTGCTTTATGTCAAAAGCAAATCAAAGAAGTACCAAAGCAGATCTTTTGGGCACAAGTTCATGAACAAATTCCACTGATCAAGAGTGATTTATGCAGCATAGATTTAGGAGAGTAGGGGCCTGCATTGTGAATACACATTTTCTTACTTATCAAAGAAGAAACTTGCATTTTGAACATCATCTCACATTCCTGCAAGAACCAACTCAAGCAAACTTTCTCCACACATTGCATACTCCCTAACAGACCTAAAACACGACCAAAGTACCCTTGATCCCTCCTCATACAGAAAATCACCATTTTGCTGCATAAAACAGGGCTTTCTGCATTTTGATTTGGTCAGCTCAATCCATTCGTGCGCCTTGGCCAAAACCACTTCATACACACTCCATAACATCCATACAAACTATCCCAAGCCTTGGAAACAGACTGTAACACCTCTAACCAAGTTTGCCATTTTCACTTTTCTCTCTTGCAGGTTGACTTCTATAGCTCGATTCATTAAGATTCAAAGCAAGCCAAGCATAGAGGAAGCATCCCTAAACCTCAGGCAAGCTGTACAAATCTTCAAATTCCATTGAAAGTGCCTCCATTGTTGTACACGATTCAAGCTGAACAGGTAAAAGTTTGAACTTCTATCTCTCTATCCAGGCATATCTAGGCCTAGGTTTGTGAAGAAGTTATGTCCTACTCATGGCCCTGAAGCTACCCATGTCATTACTTTTCATTTATGTTGTGTGTACTAAGAGAATTTTGAACCTGAACATTGAAAAAAAGTTAGGTCAGGAATTGGGGGAGGAGAAATTCTCTCTCATTTCTGAGAGTTAGAACAACTTTTTTATATATTTGAAATCGTGGCTTCAAGCTCTACAAGTTTCATGTTTTAAGATTTGTCAAAGGATCAAAGAATCAGAAGTTAGTGTGATGAACAAGAAGGCGCGCGTTTTTGTTTGAAAATGGCTGGAGGTTGAAGACAAAGTCCTTTGGGCTGGGCCTGATTCATTTTTCTGTTTGCACCCTCACTTTTTCACTTACACCCCCTTGGCCCATTGTGTGTTATTTTTATCATTTTTGATTTTTTTCTTTTTGTTTCTGACTTATTATTTTTTGTCAAAATATAAAAAATATTAAAAACATTTGTTCAACCTTTTTTGCATTTTATTTGGATTTTATTTGTTTTATTTGAATTTATACATCATAAATAACATATATATACTTTTACTTAAAATACTAAAAAAATAATACAAATAGATTTTATTTCCTGATTTTATTTTATTTTATCTTTTGAAAACATTTTCTAAAAAATATACTTTTTTTTTGTAAATAATAAATATTTTTATTTTTGTGTATATTTAATATATTTAATATATAATATAAATACTTATATATTTAGAATATTTAGGATAAAAATACAAAAATAATACATTTTTATTTTTATTAATATTTGACCTCAAAAATCACTTTTTTACAATATACTTCCTTTTTATTTATTTTTTGTATATAATTAATAAATGTTATATAATACATAATAAATACTTTTTATTTAGCAAATTAGGGTTTTGCCATAAACCATGAAAATACCCAAAAATTAATCTTTTTATTTTTGTTTATTTGTCACATGAAAAATACTTTTACATACATATAAAAATCATTTTTTGCATCTTGCATATTTATTGTATTTTTATTTAATTATTGTACAATTAAATAACTTGTATATCCAATTTGGATTGTAATAGCTTAGATTTAAATTTCTTGCTAAATATCCCCATTTGAACATTTGTACCCCCCATCCCATAATTATGTTGTAATAATTTAGGATTTTATTTTTTCGCATTTTAAAGCTTTCCAATTATACCATGATAGACTTAGGGTTTTGTATGCAAAAATCAAACAAAAAATAGCTTGACTAAACAAAAGACAAAAAGCATGAAAATGGACAACACCAATCACACTTACACCCCTAGGGTTACTCCACTTGTTGCCTTCAATAATGAGCCATGTTGCATGTTGAGTTTCTTTGGCAAAACAAAACAAATCAAATGATCATAATCCCTCGATGACGCTTTCGAAAGCTGCCTAAAAATGATCAAGTCCCTTAAAGGAAAAATTGCCCAAAGACACTTGGCACCATTGCAATCATGGTCTAAACGATGACCCGCGCCCGTCCCGTTAACATCCTAACACAAGATTGTCCACCAAATACAATGGTGGAACAAGATTGTTAAAAGGTTTAAAACATAGGAAAGATCTTTGAGAAATTTAGGGTAAATAGCTCTTGGTTACTTGACCAAATCTTGCAAAACAATCCTTGCTATTTTTCAAAACACACATCACAACACACTTTCAAAACAACTTTCAAAAAACATTGAAAACTTTTCAAAAGATAAGTACACCTTTGTATACATTCAAACATGGATCATTACAAAGGTTGCCACAACAATGGCCTCTTTTCAAAACATTTTCAAACCCACACACAAAGCACCATTTCAAACAATTGAAAATGCAAGGCAAGTGATCTAAGAAAGTAACTAAGAGCCCATGGATAACCATGGATAGAAAGGGTGCTAATACCTTCCCTTTCTATAATCTACTCCCCGAACCCAAGAAAACATCTCAAAGGTTTTTGCTGTGCTTTTAACCTTTCCTTAGGATAAAATAAAAAGTCGGTGGCGACTCTTGCTCAACCGAAACATTTGCGAAAACAAACGCAAAACTCAAGTCAGTTCTCCCACCGTATCACAGAACTGGCGACTCTGCTGGGGAGAATTTTAAAAGTGGAGTAACCTTAGGGCTTAGATCACCCTCTTGCATGACTAATTGTTTTCTTTGATTGCTTTATATCTTGGTTCTCTTGTTTGGGCTTGAAATCCTACACCCGGATTTGGGGAAACATTCATAGATAGCAATACGTTGTGGAAACTGTGCGGGGTATACCGACACGGTTGAAGCAATAGCTATATTAGTGCGACATATTTGTGAGCACCGGTAACCCTTGAGTTCAATCAAGGAGAGTACGGGGCCGCTGAGTGATGTCACTAAGCACTAATGACCTAGAACCTTACTTGACCATCTTGGCCTTTCATTAGGGGTAGTGAGATGACCGGCTTTGGTGCAGTCCGAAGTTGGTAGATACTCGATACTACACTCATTGAGGGTTGTTTTCTTGGAATATTTTGGTCGCTAGTTAAGTGGCTAAACCAAAACAATGAACATGGAAAACAGTCCAGTGATATTGAGCTCCTTAGAACCCGGTTACTATTTATAGGACAGGTTTTTAAGCCAACTTCACTCAAGAGGGTACTTACCTATGAAACCTCATGCAAGCCTGAAACTAGGGTTTTGTGTGAATTGATTGTACATATGTTTGTGCATACATCATGAACATCATAAAGCATCATATGCATACACTAACCATTTCAAGGGTTTGGATCTTCATCTTTGTTCTTGTTTTGTAGGTCATGGAAATTCTTCGCAGGAAAACTATCCAAGTCAACCTTGTGAGAATCCCTCCTCAACTCAAGGAGCTCACATCCAGAATTCCGGAAAGCTCTCCCTTCAGTGAAAGACATGGTAGACTGCTCAGCCTAGTCAACACCAGCATTGAAGAGGACATGGTAAAGGTGTTGTTCCAGTTCTTTGACCCCCTTCACCACTATTTCACATTCCCCGACTACCAATTGGTGCCCACTTTGGAGGAATTTTCTCAACTCTTGAGAATTCCTATTCTTAATCAACTACCCTACAACGGTACGGAAAAAGAACCAAAGCCTGAAGATGTTGCTCAAGCGCTACACTTGCAACCATCTGACATCAAGGGGAATTGGGAAACTAGAAGTGGTGTCAAAGGCTTCTTGGCAAAATTCTTGTTTGAGAAGGCACAAGAGTGTTGGAATTCATTAGACCTACAAGCCTTTGAAGAAATTGTAACACTCCTCATTTATGGGTTGGTCTTGTTCCCAAACCCTGACCAGCTTATAGATGTCAACGCCGTCAAAATCTTCTTATCCAGGAATCCAATACCAACATTGCTTGGGGACATCCTCCACTCATTTTACACACGAACAATGAGAAAGAGGGGTGTTCTCATGTGTTGTACTCCTCTCCTTGCAAGGTGGTTTATTTCGCACCTTCCATAATCTGTCTTGAAGAATGACCAAGGCTTAAGGTGGTCACAACGGTTGATGACCCTCACTCACTCTGATGTACATTGGTGTTCTCGGTCCAGAGAAAATGTCATCATCATCGATCGTTGTGAAGAGTTCCCTAATGTTCCATTGCTTGGCATTAGGGGAGGCATTACCTACAACCCTTGTCTAGCTTTGAGACAATTTGGATATGCACGGAGGGATGGCCCTCACGACATGTTGATTCCTGACCTAGTTTTTGACTTCGACAACGATGCGCAAGGACTTCGCCAAAGATTCATCAGAGCTTGGAGGATGCCTAACAAGGTAGACAGCAAGACACTGGGGCACAAGAACTCCATCCCTCTTGAGCCTTATCTCAAGTGGGTACGAACCCGAGCCCAGAGTCTAATGATGCCTTACCCTCATGTTCTCTCTGTGATTAAAGAGCCCGTTAAGGAAGGAGAGGTTCCCTACACCATCCTATATCCTGACATGCCAACATCATGGGAGGAGATGCAGAAGAGTTGGATCCAACTCAAGGAGGAACGAAACACTTTTGAAGCCAGCTTCTACGCCAGTGAGAAGAAGGTTTTGGAGCTTACCCGCCGACTCCATGAGGAAGAGACCCTCAACACCTACATCGCACCAAAGAGGATGCACAACGTCTTTTTACCTTGAGAAGTTTTTGTAATATTTGGCCCATGGGGCATTTATGTACTGACAAATTTCTTCTTATTAATATGACGTGCGTTCTTTTTGTTTGCAACAATTTTGAATTTTCTAAATCCTTGAATGCATTGCATAAATAAGCATATCATTCATCATGCGCATAAGCAGGTCTCCACACCAGGTTTCCTTATCTTTCTGCTGTTTATTTCAGTAAGATGGATCTCGAACAGACGGTCAAGGATTTGCAGTCTCAAAACTCACAGTTTCAACATCTCCTGATGACCTTGGCAAAGGGTCAGGAGGATCTAAAAGCCCTGCTGGGGAACAAAGAGCAAGTGAAAAAGAAGAAGAAAAGAGTCGGGGTGGCTACCCTAGGATGAAGGTTTGAGGGCGAAGCCAGAAGAGTTCTTGAATTTCCCCCTACGTCTGAAGAAGGAACCAGTAAAGGAAAAGGGGCTGCGGTACCTTCCGAATTCGAAGCTGAAGAGGAAGAGGCTGAAGAAGACGAAGACTACTCAGAGAAACAATACTCGCTCGCCTATGATAAGTACAAAAGCTTGGAAGACAGGTTGGCAGCTATGGAGCTGCAGAGAGTTCCCGGCTTAGATTTCGAAGATTTGGGATTAGTTGCTGGAATTATGATCCCCCGAAGTTTAAAGTGCCAATTTTTGCAAGGTATGACGGGCTGTCCTGCCCGAAGATGCATCTCAGATCATATGTAAGGAAGATCCAACCTTACACTGCAGACAAGAACCTATGGATCCATTTCTTCCAGGATAGCCTTTCAGGGGCTCAACTCGAATGGTTCTATCAATTGGATAGAGCCAGTATTCGAAATTGGGAGGACTTGGCTACCGTATTTTATAAACAGTATCAGTATAATTCCGACCTCGCTCTCACACGTACCCAACTCCAGGGTATGTCACTGGGGACGGGCGAAGGATTCAAGGAGTATGCGCAAAAGTGGAGAGACCTGGCTGGCAGGGTGCAGCCACCGTTGACTGACCGTGAGCTTGTGGACATGTTCTTAGGGACCCTGTCTGGTCCATTCTTCAACCACCTGATTGGTAATTCTTCTGTTGGGTTCACAGACCTGATCTTAACCGGTGAGAGGATAGAAGCTGGTATCAAGTCGGGGAAGATATAGAAAGATGCCTCCGCGAGTACTGAAAAGAAGCCCTTCAAGAAGGAAGCCAGTGCTGTTTATGGTCCAAGGAGACAAAACAAACCGGAACGCCGCCAAACTGTAAACGCGTTGGTAATTTCAAAGCCTATTGCTGCTCCTCAGCAGTATAACCAACCAAGGGGTGAGAGACCCAAAAGGCAGTACACTCGACTCAGCATGACCCTGTCTCAGATTTTGCCGCAACTACTGTCGACCAATCTGGTAACTGTCAAAGAAGCTCCGAAGGTAGTGAACACAGCTTCTCCAAAGTACAACCCCAACTCCCGTTGCGCTTATCACTCTGATAGCCCGGGGCATACTACGGACGATTGCTGGGCTCTGAGGAATAAGGTTCAGGACCTTATTGATGCTAAGGAAATATAGTTCGAGGTGCCTGAAAGGCCCAATGTTGTGACTGCTCCCATGCCCCAGCATGGAGTGAATGCCGTGGAAGAAGACCCGTATGTAGCCTCTGTGGATGAGATTGTTACTCCGTTGTTGACTGTCAAAAGGAACCTGTTGCTAGCCGGTTTATTTCCGGGATGTAGCAAAGGTTGCCATTTATGTGCTGTTTCACCTGCTGGTTGTCCCTTGCTGAAGTCAGGCGTCCAAAACCTGATGGATAGCAAAGAGATCTTGTTCGAGAAGATTGTTGTTCCTGTTGTCCCTGCTGAAGAAGTGTCTATTGTCACTATTTTCAACAACCCTCCTAAGGCTCCCTCAAAGAAGCCTGTCAAAATCATGTCCACTCAAAAGATTGATCCTATCATCATCACTGTTCTGGGGCCCCTCCCCTATACATCCGACAAAGCTGTCCCGTGGCACTATAGGGCAGATGTTTATGTTCTTGGAGTAAAGCAAAAGTTTGATACTAGTACCGGCGTCACCAATATTACCGGGCCTGCTAAAGTCACTCGCAGTGGTAGGCTCTTCTCGCCTGATATTGCGCCACCAGCTATTCAGAAACCTCTTGTCATTACACCTGCAAGTGTGCCTGTTCCCCTTCCTGATCAAGTTCCTGTTTCTACCCCTGCTGCCGAGTCATCTGACGCTCGGGGCAAAGGGATTGCTACTGATTTTCCTGCCCTGACGGAGGCACCAAGACAACCAATGTTGAAGCTTCCCAACAAGAGATGGAAGAGATTCTCAAGATCATTAAGAAGAGTGATTTCAATGTAGTTGAGCAGTTGGGGCACACCCCATCAAAGATTTCTATGCTATCACTGTTGTTGTGTTCAGAGGCCCATGCCAAGGCCCTGATTTCCTTCCTGAAGACGGCCCATGTGCCACAAGAAATGTCTGCTGATCAATTTACCGATTGCATGGCCAACTTGACTGCTGATAATGGGTTGGGTTTCTCTGACGCCGATCTGACTGCCAAAGGAAAGAACCATAACGACGCCCTGCATGTCTCCATTGAATGCAGGGGCACTACTCTTGCCCATGTGTTGGTAGACACCGATTCTTCATTGAACGTATTACCCAAGAAAGCTTTAGACAGGCTGGATTGTGAGGGTTTAGAGCTCAAGCCAAGTAACATTGTTGTCCGGGCCTTTGACGGGTCCAAGAGGATGGTACATGGTGAAGTTGACATTCAAATCAGGGTTGGTTCGCAGGTCTTTGATTCAACTTTCTATGTGATGGATATCTGACCATCCTATTCTTGTTTGCTGGGTCGCCCATGGATCCATAAGGCTGGAGCTGTGACCTCCATACTACATCAGAAGCTTAAGTACCCGGTCAGAGGGAAAATTGTGACAGTTCAGGGGGAGGAGGAGTATATGGTCAGCCACCTCAACTCGTTCTGGTACATAGAAATGGATGGGGAATTCATTGAGACTCCATTCCAGAACTTTGAAGAAGTTCCTCAGACACTGGCATCAACTGAAACTGTGATAGAAGACTCTCCTTTGAAGATGGCTTCCTTAAAGGATGTCCCGGTTGTGATTGAGAAGGGTGAGTGCGCAAAATGGGGCCGACTTCCTGATTTCACTCCAAAGACCGACAAGTTTGGTTTGGGTTTCACTGCAGAAGCTCAGAGGGCTGTTCGTAGGGCAAGGATTGGAAAACCTCCTTTGTTCATCACCAATCCGGGAGTAAATGCTATTGAAGATGACGTGGAGGAATCTGAATTCGACAGCTGGATCTACCCAACAACCGACGGTGGACCAAGCAACTGGACTGCCAAAGACTTCACACCTATTACTTTTGTCACTCAGTAATGAACTCTTTTGTTTTGAATTTGTAACAGACAATATTTTGAAACTTTTATGGCTCGGTGTCTTACCCGGGGCACTGTGGCTTCATTTGTGAGGGCTTTTGTGTGTCATTTTCATATATCATTAATAAAAACATGGGACGTTTGTTGCATTTCAAAATCTTGCGCTCCTTTTCTTTCTTTATTATATATTGCAAAACAACTATATTTACACACACTCACCTATACAGGTTCCAATCCACTCTGGATCTCACTGGTAACGACTCTGCTACTGCCAGTTATGACTTCGAAATTCCGATCAACTTAGCCGAAGACGGAGGTGAAGATGATTGCGAAGTGCCTGGTAAGCTCGCAAGACTGTTACTTCAGGAAGAGAGGGCCATTCAGCCACATGAAGAGCCAGTGGAAATGGTAAATCTGGGTACTGAGACAGACAGAAAGGAAGTCAAGATTGGTGCCAATCTAGAGCTCAGTGTCAAACAACGCTTTGGGTAATGGTATCGGCGCTGTGATCATATCCCCTAAAGGCACTCATACTCCACTCACCGTCCGGCTATGTTTCAACTGCACCAACAACATGGCAGAGTATGAGGCATGTATCATGGGTCTTCAAGCTGCAATCGACTTAAGGATCAAGTTTTTGAGTGTCTTCGGAGATTCCGCTCACGTGATCAATCAGATCAAAGGCGAGTGGGATACGAAACACCCAAATCTTATTCCTTACAAAGAGTATGTGTTGACGTTGATTCCCCACTTCGAGGAGATAACTTTTGAACACTTCCCAAGAGAGGAGAATCAGTTAGCGGACGCGTTGGCTACGATGTCTTCTATGTTCAAAGTCAAATGGGACAACGAGGCGCCCCGAATCATTATTTGGAAGTTGGATGAACCTGCACATTGCTGCGATCTCGAGACCGAAGAGGTAACAGAAAAACCCTGGTATCATGAAGTGAAGAGGTACCTTGAAGCTCAAGAATACCCTGAAGGCACATCTGTTAATGACAAGAAGTTCCTGAGAAGGTTTGAGGCAAAGTTCTTCCTCAGCAATGGCATTCTCTACAAGCGAAACCATGATTCAACCTTACTGCGTTGTGTGGATAAGACTGAAGCAGAAAGGATCATGACAGAACTACATGAAGGTACCTTCGGAACACATTCCAGTGGACATACCATGGCAAAGAAAATCCTTCGGGCAGGATATTTCTAGTCCATAATGGAAGCCGACTGTTATCAACATTCTCGGACGTGTCACAAATGCCAGATCTATGCTGATAAGGTGCACATTCCTCCGGTTCCTCTGAACGTCTTAACAACACCTTGGCCTTTTGCAATGTGGGGCATTGATATGATCGGAGAAATCATACCTACGGCATCCAATGGGCATCGCTTCATCTTAGTAGCGATTGATTACTTCACAAAGTGGATTGAAGCAGCTTCCTATGCTACTGTAACCAAGAATGTCATGGCACGGTTCATTCGGCACAACCTGATCTGTCGATACGGTGTACCTGAGAGGATCATTACGGATAATGGTACCAATCTTAACAACAAAATGATCGCTGAGCTCTGCGAGCAATTCAAGATACAACACCACAATTCTTCTCCCTATCGACCGAAGATGAATGGGGCTGTAGAAGCAGCGAATAAGAACATCAAGAAGATTGTGCAGAAGATGACAGTGACCTACAAAGATTGGCACGAAATGTTACCGTTTGCTCTTCATGGGTACCGTACCTTAGCACAGACGTCAACAGGGGCAACTCCCTTTTCCTTGGTCTATGGCATGGAGGCAGTCTTGCCTATTGAAGTCCAGATACCCTCTCTCCGGATAATGAAGGATGCAGGTTTGAGCGAAGATGACTGGATCCAGACTCGGCTTGATCAATTAAACCTAATTGACGAAAAGAGACTCACTGCTATTTGTCATGGTCAGACGTACCAAAAATGGATGATCAGGGCATTTAACAAGAAGGTCAGACGACAAGAGTATCAAGTCGGAGATCTGGTAATCAAGCGCATCATTCTTCCTCAAAGTGATCCCAGGGGCAAATGGACCCCTACGTACGAAGGGCCATTTGTGGTTAAACATATCTTCTCAGGAGGAGCTATGATTCTAACCACCATGGATGGTGACGACCTTCCTCACCCCGCCAATGCAGACATAGTAAAAAGATACTACGCATGAATTAAAGACCTGCTAGGTTGACACACCTAGGCAAAAATAAGGGCTTCCCGGTGAACCAAAAGGGTTCGGGCAAAAATAAGGGACGAAATGAAAAAAATCTGTACACCCGGCAAGTCGAAAACCTGAAAAGGCGGCTTGGGCAAAAATGGGTATCCCGGTGGACTGAAAACCCGAAAGGGCGGTCCAGGCAAAAGTTAGGGATAAAGCGTAATACTATGTCTCATTGGATCACCTTGCATCCAGAATTCGACATCAACTATCGGGCTCAGATGACTCCAATCAATCAGCTTCATCTTCAACTAAGCAGCAGAGTGATAAGACGCTTGAAGACATAAAGGCGATAACAGAGTTGGAACCCAGTGGGATTATTTTTCACATAGCTGTTTTGTTTCCTTTTCACAAAATTGTATAAACTCTATTTTGCTCGGCGGCGTTCTCTTACTAGGATGTCAGCCTCCTGTACACAAAATGCCTATTTACAGGCAAATTTCAAAATCAATACAAGTTCAGTTTTTCAGACAAATTACCCATCGTTTTTTCCTTTTTCTGTTTTGTTTTGCAAAGAACGTCCAATGTTCATTTTTGATATATGCATTCGACATTAATTGCTAATCATGAATATTTGCATGCGAAACAAAGGACTAATTACAGATGACATCAGAAACAGGGGCAATAAAGAATTGTCTAAGCGATCTAGTTGCTCTGTCCACCAAGGTACCAAAGTAGGTTCGGCTGAAGAACGTAGCCAGGATACCTTCACTTCCCGTTGAGTAAGACCAGATTTCAGTAATACTCTCCTCAAGCAGAGTTGGTTTCCCATCAGCCCTGAAAAGGCACAATATCTCTAGCAAGTCAGCAATGCTCTCCTCAAGCAGAATTAGTCTACTGTCAGCCTTAAGGAAGTTGGGTATCCCCAGAAGATCTCAACATTCCCCAGCGGAGTATAGACATTCCTCAGCAAGCATCCCCAGCAGTCTTAATATAAGATTGTTCCCCGGCGGAATACAGACACCCCAGTGGAGCCACTTCCCCAGTACAGTCTGAAAAGTTTCCCCAGGAAAGATGAATCATCCTCCCCAGTAGATTCTGAAGCTTATCCCCAGTAGATTCTGGAAGCTTATCCCCTGCAGAGTACGAACGCATCTCCCCGGCTTCATTCAAAGGTTATTTCCCCACCAGGGTATAACTGGGTTATCCTTAGCTAATTACCACGGAAAGATCGTCCTCGGCGAAGTTCTTCCTATTACCCAACGGAGTTCATCAAATTCCCCAACATAACTTATCAGTGGAATCCCCAGCGGAGCTCTCATCAAAACCTCAGCGAAGTATCTCTTCCCACAGAGTAATTCCCCGCAGAGTAATCTCTCCAATAAGTTTATTCCCCAACGGAGTCATCTTCTCCTACCGGTTTATTCTTGCGACCATCATCCCCAGCGGAAACGAAGAACTCCACTCTTCAACATCAGCCCGGGATTCCACAAACTCCTGGCAGTCGTCAAGGATTTATTTTCCTAGACAAAAATACATTCATCACATTATCATACACCATGACGCATGCATATACGCATCATATCACACAATCTCATTTATTCTTGAAAAACATCATGACATCATGCATTTCATACATCATGACATTGCATACAACTGATGTTTTGCCTTTTCAGGAAAAAAGGACAATCCGAAGATGATTACTATCAACTGTCACAATTCCAGATTCGATTCCTGTATCTAGCCAGGGCATATCTGTGAGTGATTGATTTCCAGATTCGATACCTGTATCCAGCCAGGGCATATCTGTAGACGACAAATTCCAGATCTGATACCTGTATCCAGCCAGGGCATATCTGTAGACTACCAATTCCAAATTCGATTCCTGTATCCAGCCAGGGCATATCTGTGAGTATTTGATTATGGATTTGGCACCTGTATCTAGCTAGGGCATGTTTACATGAAGAGTTTAGAGATTCGATTCCTGTATCCAGCCAGGGCATATCTATAGACGACCAATTCCAGATTCGATTCCTGTATCCAGCTAGGGCATATCTGTGAGTATTTGATTGTGGATTCGATACCTGTATCCAGCCAGGGTACGTCTGTAAGCAACCTTTTGAAGTTCCAGATTCGATTCCTGTATCTAGCCAGGGCATATCTGTGAGCGTTTGATTGTAGATTCGATACATGTATCTAGCCAGGGCATATCTGCATGAAGAGATTGAAGATCAACACCTGTAGCAAGCCAGGAAACCATCTTTCTTTCTCAGGTACGCAAGTTCTCGCTAAGGAATCTCTTACGCGATCGACACCTCCAAATGGCATCTATAAGCCCATTCCCGACAAGGTCCTGTCACACCTCCAGATGGCATCTATAAGCCCATCCTCCTATCCATCCTATCCCCAAATGGCGTCTATAAGCCCATTCCCGACATCATAATTGCTGATACTCCAGTATGCGAGTGCAAATTTCTGGGCACTCTAGTGTTCAATCATCTTCCACCTTCGGATCACGAAAGGCACGCAAGCCAATCTACACCCTCAAGTATAAGAAGATTGAACAGGGGAAACTGTTGTACCCCAAAATTTGCCCTCCCATTTCATCAATATTTTCTCACCACAAGACCCTTGAAGCTCAAGATCAAGTTAGGGTTTGCTCTGCTCAAGACTCCTCCTTGCACTGTTGACCCAAATTAGGGTTTGAGTTTGCACAAAGATGTTTTGATCTAAAATTCCCAAAATGAATCTCATGCTTCATGTTGGACTCACAAGTTTATCCATACCAAGTTTCAAGCCTTGATTCCAATCTTTGCCCAGTCAATTGGACAGTTGACCTATAAATCAGCTGTATTGGGGAAAAAGTCAACTATGGCCAATTGACAGTCAAACCTCATGATTTTTGACCCACATCAACATTATGAACTCATATGAACCATTTGGTCAAGTTTGGATCACAATTCCACAAGAAATTTGATCAGATCACCAAAAGGGCAAAATGGTCATTTTTAGGGTTTTGACTGCACAAAGGCAATTTTTGGCTGTTTGACCTAAACAATGGCAATTCAAGCTCACATATGGACTCAAGGACTCGATGGCATTGTCTTGACATGTTCAACAAGTTCAAAAGATCCCAAATGCACAGGATTGACAGATGAATTTTCCAGTCAATTGATCAAAATTTGACTGTATACTGAAAAGTCAAACTTTGACTTTTTGGTCAAAATCAAGTGCCAAGATTCATTTTTCATTAAAACATGTCAAATTATGAAACTTGTTCATCAAGAAACTAAAAATTACAAATTAGGGTTTGAAATGAAGAAATTTCATAATTTAGAAATTTTCTAAGTTATGAAATTTCCTAATTTTTTTCCTAACTTTGTCCCATTTTTTCATCAAGATGTATTTGGATTCAAACAAAACTCAAAACATAAAAGTTATAGTCCATTGAAAAATCTACGACTTTGATCCACAAAGTTTCTTCAAAAGAAGCTTGTAACTCAAGTTATGATTTTTGGAACAAGGGTGCAAAACATTCTTAACTTAGAAAGATTTTGACCTATTCTAGGCAGGATTTTTGCCCAACTTCATGGCCAATTTTCACATGCTTCCACTTGGAATTTCAACTTGCATTACAAATATGGATTGTAGTACACATTCCAAGCTTTCCAAATTATCCAAGAACTTCTCAAACACCCTTGTGGTTAGGGAGAATCGAATTTGTGAAGATGGGCAAAAGTCACTTTGTTCATAAGCCAATTACATGTTTATAACATTGCCATTTTCAAGTCAGCATGTTCCAAGCTAGATTACAGGCCTCTAATCCCATTCTTACTCAATAATTTAATGCAAAACCTTTGTGTCCTAGCATTATCTTGTTCATTAATTCATTACACAAAGGTTTAGTCTTAAAAGGGAAAAAGCATTTTAGCCATTTTTGAAAAGAAGTGCTTTATGTCAAAAGCAAATCAAAGAAGTACCAAAGCAGATCTTTTGGGCACAAGTTCATGAACAAATTCCACTGATCAAGAGTGATTTATGCAGCATAGATTGAGGAGAGTAGGGGCCTGCATTGTGAATACACATTTTCTTACTTATCAAAGAAGAAACTTGCATTTTGAACATCATCTCACATTCCTGCAAGAACCAACTCAAGCAAACTTTCTCCACACATTGCATACTCCCTAACAGACCTAAAACACGACCAAAGTACCCTTGATCCCTCCTCATACAGAAAATCACCATTTTGCTGCATAAAACAGGGCTTTCTGCATTTTGATTTGGTCAGCTCAATCCATTCGTGTGCCTTGGCCAAAACCACTTCATACACACTCCATAACATCCATACAAACTATCCCAAGCCTTGGAAACAGACTGTAACACCTCTAACCAAGTTTGCCATTTTCACTTTTCTCTCTTGCAGGTTGACTTCTATAGCTCGATTCATTAAGATTCAAAGCAAGCTAAGCATAGAGGAAGCATCCCTGAACCTCAGGCAAGCTGTACAAATCTTCAAATTCCATTGAAAGTGCCTCCATTGTTGTACACGATTCAAGCTGAACAGGTAAAAGTTTGAACTTCTATCTCTCTATCCAGGCATATCTAGGCTTAGGTTTGTGAAGAAGTTATGTCCTACTCATGGCCCTGAAGCTACCCATGTCATTACTTTTCATTTATGTTGTGTGTACTAAGAGAATTTTGAACCTGAACATTGAAAAAAAGTTAGGTCAGGAATTGGGGGAGGAGAAATTCTCTCTCATTTCTGAGAGTTAGAACAACTTTTTTATATATTTGAAATCGTGGCTTCAAGCTCTACAAGTTTCATGTTTTAAGATTTGTCAAAGGATCAAAGAATCAGAAGTTAGTGTGATGAACAAGAAGGCGCGCGTTTTTGTTTGAAAATGGCTGGAGGTTGAAGACAAAGTCCTTTGGGCTGGGCCTGATTCATTTTTCTGTTTGCACCCTCACTTTTTCACTTACACCCCCTTGGCCCATTGTGTGTTATTTTTATCATTTTTGATTTTTTTTCTTTTTGTTTCTGACTTATTATTTTTTGTCAAAATATAAAAAATATTAAAAACATTTTTTCAACCATTTTTGCATTTTATTTGGATTTTATTTGTTTTATTTGAATTTATACATCATAAATAACATATATATACTTTTACTTAAAATACTAAAAAATAATACAAAGACATTTTATTTTCTGATTTTATTTTATTTTATCTTTTGAAAACATTTTCTAAAAAATATACTTTTTTTTTGTAAATAATAAATATTTTTATTTTTGTGTATATTTAATATATTTAATATATAATATAAATACTTATATATTTAGAATATTTAGGATAAAAATACAAAAATAATACATTTTTATTTTTATTAATATTTGACCTCAAAAATCACTTTTTTACAATATACTTCCTTTTTATTTATTTTTTGTATATAATTAATAAATGTTGTATAATACATAATAAATACTTTTTATTTAGCAAATTAGGGTTTTGCCCTAAACCATGAAAATACCCAAAAATTAACCTTTTTATTTTTGTTTATTTGTCACATGAAAAATACTTTTACATACATATAAAAATCATTTTTTGCATCTTGCATATTTATTGTATTTTTATTTAATTATTGTACAATTAAATAACTTGTATATCCAATTTGGATTGTAATAACTTAGATTTAAATTTCTTGCTAAATATCCCCATTTGAACATTTGTACCCCCCATCCCATAATTATGTTGTAATAATTTAGGATTTTATTTTTTCGCATTTTAAAGCTTTCCAATTATACCATGATAGACTTAGGGTTTTGTATGCAAAAATCAAACAACAAATAACTTGACTAAACAAAAGACAAAAAGCATGAAAATGGACAACACCAATCACACTTGCACCCCTAGGGTTACTCCACTTGTTGCCTTCAATAATGGGCCATGTTGCATGTTGAGTTTCTTTGGCAAAACAAAACAAATCAAATGATCATAGTCCCTCGATGACGCTTTCGAAAGCTGCCTAAAAATGATCAAGTCCCTTAAAGGAAAAATTGCCCAAAGACACTTGGCACCATTGCAATCATGGTCTAAACGATGACCCGCGCCCGTCCCGTTAACATCCTAACACAAGATTGTCCACCAAATACAATGGTGGAACAAAATTGTTAAAAGGTTTAAAACATAGGAAAGATCTTTGAGAAATTTAGCATAGATAACTCTTGGTTACTTGACCAAATCTTGCAAAACAATCCTTGCCATTTTTCAAAACACACATCACAACACACTTTCAAAACAACTTTCAAAAAACATTGAAAACTTTTCAAAAGATAAGTACACCTTTGTATACATTCAAACATGGATCATTACAAAGGTTGCCACAACAATGGCCTCTTTTCAAAACATTTTCAAACCCACACACAAAGCACCATTTCAAACAATTGAAAATACAAGGCAAGTGATCTAAGCAAGTAACTAAGAGCCCATGGATAACCATGGATAGAAAGGGTGCTAATACCTTCCCTTTCTATAATCTACTCCCCGAACCCAAGAAAACATCTCAAAGGTTTTTGCTGTGCTTTTTAACCTTTCCTTAGGATAAAATAAAAAGTCGGTGGCGACTCTTGCTCAACCGAAACATCTGCGAAAACAAACGCAAAACTCAAGTCAGTTCTCCCACCGTATCACGCACATATATCAGAAAAATTGATTAAAAACGAAAATAAGGGTAAACGTTGTGAATGTGTGTTAGTGGTGTTTAAATAGATTTTGAAAAAGTTTTTGAAAACATAAACGCCTAAAAGAGAGAAATAAATCATGATTAATAGCATTAATTGATTGCTGATTTTAGGGGATTTCAGAAAGATACTTAAACGGTTACCAGTGACATGTGTCTCAATGCAACCAATCAGCACTTTGCCTTTTCAGAAGCGTGAACGCGTGTTCAGCCTCAGGAGCCAGCTGATGACTGGATGACACTTGTTTGCTTTGAGTGAACATCACTTCTATCCTTGAACTGAAGAGCTCAGAGCTTCATGGATAAATCTGATACAATCTGTATTTCTAAAAATCTGAAAGAGGATTGATCAGAAGTTCACAGAGTAATAAGTATGATTCTGAAGGTTTATATATAAAATTAAAACAGTTTTATTCTGGACATAGCTTGATGCTGAGATGTTTCAGAATGAAGTTGAACATATCTTCAGAAAGTGGTTTTGTAAAGATATCAGCCCATTGATGGTCTGTATCAATAAATTTTAAGTTTAAAATGCCTTTCTGAATATAGTCCCTAATAAAATGATGTTTTATTTCTATATGCTTAGCTCTAGAATGCAAAATTGGATTTCTACTTAAGCAAATAGCAGAAGTATTATCAGAGTATAGGAATGTTACTCTCATAAATCTGGAAGTCCTCAAGTTGACTTTTCATCCAGAGCATTTGTGTGCTGCATCCAGCTGCTGCTATGTATTCAGCTTCTGCTGTTGATAGAGCAATCGTGGATTGTCTTTTGCTGGACCAAGAGATCAAATTTTCTCCCAGAAACTGGCAGCTTCCAGAAGTACTTTTACGTTTAACTCTGTCTCCAGCAAAGTCAGCATCATAGTAACCTACTAAGCTGTAATCACCAGATTTTCTATAAAATAAACCCAGATTAATAGTACCTTTCAGATAATTGAAAATTCGCTTAACAGCTATTAAGTGAGATTCTCTAGGATCTGATTGGAATCTTGCACAAATGCATACACTTAATAAAATATCAGGCCTTGAGGGTTTAGTAGATCCAAATATAATATCATCAACATAAATCTGACAGACTAAAATGTCATTCTTAATTGTCTTACAAAATAAGGTTGTGTCCACCTTCCCTCTGGTGAATTCCTTTTCTAACAGGAAGTTACTTAGTCTTTCATACCAAGCTCTGGGAGCTTGTTTCAGACCATACAGTGACTTCTTTAGTTTGAAAACATATTCTGGATTTTTTGAACTTTCAAAACCAGGGGGTTGGTGCACATATACCTCTTCTTCTATATAGCCATTTAAGAATGCACTTTTGACATCCATCTGATACAGAGTGACGCCTTTATTAACAGCAAAAGAAATTAAGAGTCTGATAGATTCTAACCTGGCGACTGGAGCAAAGGTTTCTGTATAGTCTATCCCCTCTTGCTGACTATAACCTTGTGCTACCAATCGTGCCTTGTTTCTGACAACTTTACCTTGTTCATTCAACTTGTTTCTGAACACCCATTTTGTTCCAATGACGTTGAATCCTTTTGGTTTAGGAACCAGATCCCATACGTCATTCCTGGTGAATTGATTCAGCTCCTCTTGCATTGCTAGAATCCAGTCATTGTCCAGAAGTGCTTCATCAATAGAGGAAGGTTCAATCAGAGAGACAAGTCCCATGAGGGATTCTTCAGAGTTTCTGAAACTGGCTCTTGTTCTGATTGGATCTTCCTTTCTTCCCAAGATTGTTTCTTCTGGGTGATCCATGTTGCTTCTGGATGGTCTTTTCTGAGGTGGATCAACAGAAGATGCTGGATTACTTGCAGTGCCTCTTTCTGATGTTGAAGGAGTATCATTGTTAAGAGCTTCTGATGACTTGTCTTCAGTACCTGTGAATTCAACTTCCATACCTACAAGTAATTCATTTTGCTTTGACTTTTGAGAGTCAAGCTTGTCATCAAAACGAACACTGATTGATTCTTCCACAATCTGTGTTTCTGTATTGTATACTCTGTACCCTCTTGAGCGTTCAGAGTATCCTAACATAATACACTTCTGTGCTTTATAGTCAAACTTGTTCAAATAATTCTTAGTATTTAAAATAAAGCAAGTACATCCAAATGGATGAAAATATGAAATGTTGGGCTTTCTGTTCTTCCACAATTCATATGGAGTCTTTTCCAGAATAGGTCTTATGGAGATTCTATTCTGAATGTAGCATGCTGTGTTTATTGCCTCTGCCCAGAAGATCTTAGCAACGTTGGTCTCATTGATCATGGTTCTGGCCATTTCTTGCAATGTTCTGTTCTTTCGTTCTACAACTCCATTTTGTCGGGGAGTTCTAGGACAAGAGAAATCATGCAGAATGCCTTTGTCATTAAAAAATGATTCAAAATCTTTGTTTTCAAACTCTCCGCCATGATCACTTCTGACTTTGACGATTCTAAGATCCTTTTCATTCTGAACTTGGTTACAAAAGGTAACAAACACAGAGTGTGACTCGTCCTTGTGTCTTAAGAACTTTACCCATGTCCATCTGCTATAGTCATCTACGATTACTAACCCATACTTCTTGCCACTGACTGAAGCAGTTTTAACTGGTCCAAATAAGTCAATGTGCAGAAGTTCTAATGGCTTAGAGGTAGAAACAAAGTTTTTAGATTTGAAAGCAGGTTTTGCAAACTTGCCTTTCTGACATGCTTCACACAGAGCATCTGAATTGAACTTCAGGTTAGGAAGTCCTCTAACCAGATTGAGTTTGTTAATCTGAGATATTCTTCTCATACTAACATGCCCCAATCTTCTGTGCCAGATCCACTGCTCGTTGTTAACAAACAGAAGACACTTTACATTCTGACTTTTTAGTTCAGAAAGTTTGATTTTGTAAATGTTGTTTCTCCTCTTTCCATTAAACAGGATAGTCCCATCTTTTTGACTAACAGCTTTACATGAATTTTGATTAAAGATTATATCATAACCGTTATCACTTAATTGACTTATGGATAACAGGTTATGCATTAATCCATCTACTAATAAGACATTACTTATAGAGGGAAGATTTCCATTACCTATTGTTCCAGAGCCAATGATCTTTCCCCTCTGATTGCCTCCAAAGCCTACGTGGCCTCCAGGCTTAAGTTCCAGGCTTTGGAACATATGCCTTCTTCCCGTCATGTGTCGCGAGCAGCCAGAGTCCAGGTACCATGACTGGTGTTTCTGCTTTGCTGCTAAAGATATCTGCAACATGTATTATTTTATCCTTAGGTACCCATATTTTCTTGGGTCCTGATTTGTTAGTTTTACCAAAACTCTAGTTGAATTTTGGTTTGACAGAAAAATTACTACTGGTATATTTAATGTCGTGTGTGTGCCCATATACAAAGTGTTAATTAAGAGGAGTTCGTTTAATAACTAAATCCATGGCCTTCTTTGGTGTAGGTACCTTACCTTGGTATCCTATTCCCTTTCTGCCATTTCTACTAACTCCATAGATCATTGAAGCCATCTTGCTTCTATCTATGCTTTTAGCTAGAAACTTCTGGAAGCTGTGATCATACTCCTTGATGATCTCATCAGCACTACTGGGAGTTTCAGGAATTTTTTCCTTCTGAGAGTTTTGTAACATATTTTCTAATTTTGAAACTTTTATTTTCAACTCATAATTCTCCAATTTGAGACTCTCAGTTTTATTAGAGTCAGAAGCAAGATCCCTTTTCAGGTTTCTGAATTTGACTCTGATTTGCTGATATCATTCCAGAATCTCATTGAGGCTTTCAGCTAGTTCAGCCTTAGTAAAATTAATAGCAAAGTCTGGAAATACCTCTTCTGTGTCTGATTCAGAGTCTGATTTAGAAGCTTCATTGTCTTCTGCTATGTTCGCCATGAGAGCTATGTTTGCTCTCTCATCATCTGATTCTGACTCAGCTTCAGATGTGTCAGAGTCATCCCATGTAGCCATGATACTTTTCTTCTTTTCCTTGCCAAACTTTCTTCTGGGCTTTTCCTTCTGAAGCTTTGGGCATTCACTCTTGTAGTGTCCTTGCTCATTACATTCATAGCATATGATGTCTTTATTGTTTGGCTTTCTGCTTCCTGAAGAGCCTTCAGATCTTCTGTGTCCAGAGGATGATTCTGACCTTCTGTATCTGGAGGAGTTTTCGTTCTGGTTCTCAGATCTTCTGTGATTCCTGAACTTTCTTTGCCTCTGCTTCCACAGTTGGTTCACCCTTTTGGAGAGGAGAGACAGTTCGTCTTCTTCTGATGAGGACCCATCAGAGGTTTCTTCAACAGCCTGCAAAACCTTGGAGTCAGATTTTCTGTTAGATTTCAAAGCTAATGGCT
This sequence comes from Vicia faba, assembly GCA_948472305.1. NCBI lineage: Eukaryota > Viridiplantae > Streptophyta > Magnoliopsida > Fabales > Fabaceae > Vicia > Vicia faba. Next base: position 605,018,818 of record OX451736.1, on the reverse strand, counting down.
TACCTTGCTTTTGAGGTTCATCAGCTTCTAGCTCTATCTCGTGACTTTTGAGGGAGCTGACAAGTTCCTCCAGAGTGATTTTGTTGAGATCTTTAGCTAGCTTCAGCGCTGTGACCATTGGCCTCCACTGTTTTGGCAAGCTTCTGATGATCTTCTTTACATGATCAGCAGTAGAATACCCTTTGTCCAGAACTTTGAGACCAGCAACCAGAATCTGAAATCTTGAGAACATTGTTTCAATAGATTCACTTTCTTCCATCTTGAATGCCTCATACTTCTGAATGAGCATAAGAGCTTTAGTTTCTTTCACTTGAAGGTTGCCTTCATGCGTCATTCTGAGAGAATCAAACATGTTCTTGGCAGTGTCTCTGTTTGAAATCTTTTCATATTCAGAGTAAGAGATAGCACTGAGAAGAATAGTTCTGGCCTTGTGATGGTTTTTGAAATCACGCTTTTGTTGATCAAATATTGCTTTCCTGTCAATCTTCTGACCACTTACATTCACTGGGTGCGTGTATCCATCTGTTACCATATCCCACAGATCAACATCATGGGCTAGAAAGAAGCTTTCAATTCTGTCTTTCTAGTAATCAAAGTTCTCTCCATCAAAGACTGGAGGTTTGCCATTGAATCTGTCTCTTTCTTCATTGTTGTCATTGCTGATGTTGTGATGTGTTCCTTCCATAGTGTTTTTATCCTGGTTCATTTGATCTCAAACTACTCCAGTCCACCCGTCAAGGTGATTTCGCATCTCTCCAACGAGGTCTTAATCCACTATATTCAACTGAATACAAATCTGCTTTAACAACTGCTAAAGCCTTCTTGAGTCTAAACCACAGACCGGTTTCTCAAGGAAATTCTTTCTTACAGATAAATGAACAATTCTGTGTGTTTGATGTTTTCTACAAAAACTATATATCACAACTGTGATAATACACAAATGAAGCTTATATGAAACTAGATTGCTAGAGCTATAGAATAATCAATTTAGAGCTTTTAGCAAAATTGAGAACGAGCTTGATGATGATTGCTTTTGGCGTGTATATGCGTGTAAGGTACTGTAGAGCATTAGCCATTTCCTTTCTCACTGATTTGTTTAAATACTTCTTGGAATAGATATGTTGATGCCAATAATTCCATTTCAATGCTCATTACGTTCTTTCCATATTGAGAAGATCTTTGTCTTGGAATAAAGCCGTTGGTAATTAATCTGCCTTGAATGCAATAACGTCAACACTTCAGAATGTTCTGCTTGATGAAGATCAGAGCGTTCTTTAGCTTTTAGCTTATTCTGATTGCTTCTGAGTGCTGATGATATTGATAAGATCCTGATCAGAGTCAGAGTGTGTTGAGCGCAGATTCTGTTCATCAGACTTCAACGTAGCGCATGTATTGATCTTCTGATGCTGATGTTGATACTGATGTTCTGATGCTGATTTCATCAGAGTTTCCTGTAAATAAACAACATAATTTTAAGTAGCATCTATGTCATATATAAAACTCATAATTCATTTAATCTTGTATTTTGTTATCATCAAAACTCTAACTGAGGGTTGTAGAATCAAACTATGTTCTAACAGGTTCGAACCCATGACCTGGGCCTTGCCAGCGCGCTACCTTGCCACTAGGGTGGCTGTACTCCATTGGTTTATATGAAACAATAAAAAAATAACATTAGAAATTTCCTTGTCGTGTACTTCATCTTCTTCCTCAAGCTGGCCAGAACTCCTGTATCTTTCTCATTTCTCCATGAAAATGAAAACTTCCAACATGAAAATGATAGTACTCATTCCCACGATTTCAACCATGTAACTTATGGAAACTAACAATCAAAGATTAAAACGAATTTTGAAAGCCCTAATTTCTAACCTAATTTTTACAGGAATTTGAATGTTAAAATTCTCTATACATAATGATCAGAAATGAAATCTATGCACATGGTTAGCTTCAGCACTATAATATCTACATTTTTCTTTCACAAATTGTGGCCAATGGATGCCTGTATGAAGAGATAAAAGTTGGAATTCTTACCTCTTTCAGCTGAGATCGTGAATGGAGTTTGAGTGAGATTTAGGAAGGCCTGAAGGTTGCTTTAGCTTGCTTGAATCTCCCTGAGTGTGTTCCAATCCTTGCCTTGCTTTGGAAGTGCCTGGAACTCTCTATCCAAGTCAACCTGCAAGCTTGAAAAACAAAAATGGCAGATGAAGAAGGAGGAGTTGTAGTGCAGGGATGATGATCTGGATCACTTATATATGAGGTAGGTAAAGTGTTTGAATGATTAAAACTTGAAACGCACGAGCAAATTGATGGATTGCTATGCTTGGACACAAACTGCAAGTTTTGTCAGTTTTTGGTGATATGGAGTTTTGGAGTGTTTCAGCCCTTTAGCAATCGTGTTCTCAACTGTAATCTCTTTGTGTATTAATATGGAAAAGGTTTTAAGTCATCTCTTCAATAGATTTTCGAGTTGTAGGCTTTTTGCATACTTTCTTGCTTTTGAAGCAAAGTGAAGGGGCAAGTCTCCACATGCTTGTACTGGCCTGCTTGGAGTTGGTATAAGCTCTATACAAATTGCTTTAGGTCTGTAGGACTTGTGTGTGCAGAGAAGACAGGTCCAATGCTGAAAAATTGAAAAGTTGCAAAAGTTAAGCTTTTCCAAAATGGCAATGGCAACTTTGTGCCATTTATGGAATTAAAGCTTAGACAAAGACCTTTGGGCTTGGATTAAGGCTTTTTTAACTGAATAAGCATTAAATTATGAAGTTAGATACAAGTTTGAGACCTGTAAAGCAAGAATTAGGCAGCATAGGTTCAAATTTGAATTTTGTTCTTCATGAAATGGCTTGAATTCAAAGTGAGGAATTGCCAATTTCATCTCTTCGATTCTCCCTACTCAAAAATGATATCAAGGAGTTCTTGGACATTTTGGAAATCTTGAAATTTGATCTATAATTCATCTTTGAAATGCATTTCAAGATTCCTCTTGGAGCTATGTGAAAAATTGCCATGAAGTTGGGTCCAAAACCTACCTAAATTAGGGCAAAATTTTACTAAGTTATTTTAGTTCATGGGCATGTATTCACAAAATTATATCTTGAGATCCAAGCATCTTTAGGGAAAAATGAATGAATAAAAGTTGTAGATTTCATGGATATCTACAACTTTCATGTTGGGAATTTCCTTTTAATCATCTTGTATCATGGTGAAAAAATGGCTTAAAGTTCAGAAAAAATAAGAAATTTTCTATACTTAGAAAAATTTCTAAGTTAAGAAATTTTCAAATTTCAAAACAAGATCTTCAATCCTTGATTTCTTGATGAACAAGTTTCACATTTTGACATGTTTTTATGAATTGTGATCCTTGGTACTTGAATTTGACCAAAAAGTCAAAGTTTGACTTTTTAGTATACAGTTGACTTTTGATCAGTTGACTGCAAATTTCATCTGTCTATCCAATGGATTTGCAATGTTTTGAACCATGATATTATGTCAAGATGATACAAATGAAACCTTGAAATCATGCTTCAAATCAATTGGTCATTTGCTAGGTCAAAAATAAGAAATTGCCCTTTCCCAGTCAAAACCCTAATTTTGACCATTTTGCTCTTTTGATGATTTGATCAAATTTCTTGAGGAATTGTAATCCAAACTTGACTAAATGATACATATGAGTCTAGAATGTTGATGTGGATTAAAAATTGTGAAGTTTGACTGTAAATTGGCCATGGTTGACTTTTTTCCCAATATAGTTGACTTTTAGGTCAATTGTCCAATTGAATGATAAAAAATGTGGTTCAAGGCTTAAAACTTGTCATGAGTAATCTTAGGAGTCCATAATGATGTTTGAAAGTCATATGAATCATTGATGGTCCAAAAATCCTTGGGCAAACTCAAACCCTAATTTTGGGTCATCAGTGCATGATGAGATGTTCTGAGCTGATCAAACCCTAATCCAGTATTGAGTCAAAGAGATCTTGTGAGAATAAGTCTTAATAAATGAGAGGGAAAATTTTGGGGTACAACAGCTGCCCCTGTTCAATCTTCTTAAACCTGAAGAGTTAGATTGGCGAGTTTTACTATTCATGACTCGAAGGTGAGAGAATGATTGGACACTAGAGTGCCCAGAAATTTGCACTCGACGATGTGTAGTTTGAGGGAATGGGCTTAAAGATGCCATTTTGAGAAGTGACAAAATCTTGTTAGAGATGGGATTGCAGATGCCATCCAAGAATGTTTGTTGAATTGCAAGTTGTAAGCTGAAAGAATGAGTATCAGAATTGCATCCGTGTCTGGAGCATGTCTGAACTGTATCTGAAAGTTGAATCCGAATGAGTATTAGGATGGCATCCGTGTCTGGAGCGTATCTGTACTGTATCTTGAAAGTTGAATATGAATGCGTATCATAATGGCATCCGTGTCTGGAGCGTGTTTGTACTGTATCTGAAGGTTGAATCTGAATGAGTATCAGAAAGGCATCCGTTTCTGGAGCGTATCTGTACTGTATCTGATTGCATATTGTTAATGGTAGTTGTTTAATCTTATCCTGAAAAGGGTAAAATGTTAGCCGAAACAAAGTTATATTGCATGAAATGTATGATGCAATATAGTTATTTTATCAATGTTTATGATATATGGATGCAATGTATGCGCATGTGAGCTGATTTGCTGTATTGCTGTTTGATTGAGGAAAATAAATCCCTGAATGTTGTTGGGGCTATGTCGAATTTTATGTCTTGAAGTTGAAGTACTGACGAACTCTTATGGAGAGAAGTAAATTATGTTGTGAGGGCGACGCCATGTACTGCTTGTAAGATCTCCTCGGGGAATCTTGAGAAATTTGACGATTTCTACTGGGGATTAATAAATTGAAATTTGTTCCGCTAGGGATTTAAATGACGTACTTTGGGGATTACTTATGGAATAGCCTAGGGACATTTTCATGTCTTTTCAACCTATCAGTAATTGTCTTTCTCATTTTGTTTATTTGTAAACAATAATTATGTTCAAATGCATATGTTCATTAATGAATCATTGGACGTTTTTGCAAACAAAACACAAGAGTAAAGAAAAAGACAAATAGTTTTTGCACTTTCAAAGGGATATCTTTGTATTGAGTTTGAGTAAGTATTTTTGTACAAAGGGGACAAACATTCTAGTAAGAGAATGTTGTCAAAAACAAGAAAAATTTATACAGAGAAGGATAGCTACGTGTAATAATCCCATAGGGTTCCCATTCTGCTATAGCCTTTTCATTCTTCGAGTATCTTGTCTATTTGACTTGTCCAAAGATGATTGAATTGATCAGAAACTCTGAGTTTGTCAGTGGAAGCCAAAGGTTGTCCGTCAAGTGATCCGACGGGACATAGTCATACGCTTTAATTCCCTAACTTTTGCCTGGACCCCCCTTTCGGGTTTTCAGTCCACCGGGAAACCCTTTTTTGCCCAGGTCGCCTTTTCGGGTTTTTAACTTGCCGGGTGTACAGTTTTTTTATATTTTATCCCTAATTTTTGCCTGAACCTTTTTGGTTCACCGGGATGCCCTTGTTTTGCCTAGGTGTGTCAACCTAGCGGGTCTCTTATGCGTAGTATCTTTTGACTATGTCCGTGTTTGCAGGGTGTGGCAGGTCGTCACCATCCATGATGGTCAAGATCATCGCCCCACTGGAGAATATGTTCTTGATTACAAATGGTCCTTCATAGGTAGGAGTCCATTTTCCCCTGGGATCACTTTGTGGCAAAATGATACGTTTGGTCACTAGATCCCTAACTTGATATACTTGGCGTCTGACTTTCTTGTTGAAAGCCTTGATCATCTGTTTTTGATACATTTGACCATGGCAAACAACAGTAAGTCTCTTTTCATCAATTAAGTTCAGTTGATCAAGTCGAGTTTGGATCCAATCGTCTTCATTCAAACCTGCATCCTTCATAATCCTCAGAGAGTGGATTTGGACCTCAATAGGCAAAATAGATTCCATGCCATATACCAAAGAATAGGGTGTTGCCCCAGTTGATGTGCGAGTCGTGGTACGGTACCCGTGGAGAGCGAATGGTAACATCTCATGCCAGTCTTTGTACGTGACTGTCATCTTTTGTATGATTTTTTTAATGTTTTTATTTGCAGCTTCAACAACACCATTCATCTTTGGCCGGTAGGGAGAAGAATTGTGATGTTGAATTTTGAATTGCTCACACAAGGCGGTGATCATAGTGTTGTTAAGATTTGTACCATTATCAATGATGATCCTTTCCGGGATATCGTACCGGTAAATGAGATTTTGCTTGATGAAGCGGGCAACAACATTCTTAGTAATGGAAGCGAAGGAAGCTGCTTCGACCCACTTTGTAAAGTAATCAATGGCCACTAGGATGAAACAGTGTCCATTGGAGGCTGTTGGCTTGATCTCCCCAATCATATCAATTCCACACATAGCAAAGGGCCAAGGAGCCGTCAAGACATTCAGAGGAACTGGAGGTACGTGCACCTTGTCAGCATAAATTTGACACTTATGACAGGCCCGAGAGTGTTGATAGCAATCTGCTTCCATGGTAGACCAATAATAGCATGCCCGTAGGATTTTCTTAGCCATTGTATGCCCACTGGAGTGGGTTCCAAAAGTACCTTCATGTAATTCAGCCATGATCTTTTCAGCCTCAATCTTATCCATACATCGCAGCAGAATGGAGTCATGATTGCGTTTGTACATGATGCCATTACTAAGGAAGAACTTAGCAGAGAATCTCCTTAAGAACTTCTTATCATTAATTGAAGCTCCTTCTGGATATTTTTGAGCCTCGAGATACCTCTTGACTTCATGAAACCAAGGTTGGTCCACTACCTCTTCAGTATTAATCTCGTGACAATGTGTTGGTTCATCCATTCGTTCGATGGTGATCTGGGGGGGCTCGTTATCCCAATTAAGTTTAAACATAGATGACATTGTGGCTAGAGCGTCTGCTAGCTGATTTTCTTCTCGCGGAAAATGCTCGAAGGTAATCTTCTCAAAATGTGGTAGCAATTTCAAAACATGTTCTTTGTAAGGGATAAGGTTTGGGTGTTTAGTGTCCCATTCCCCTTTGAGCTAACTGATGACCAAAGTTGAATCTCCAAACACGTCTAAGGATTTGATTCCCAAGTTTATGGCAACTCTGAGATAAAAGATGCATGCTTCGTATTCCACCATGTTGTTCGTACAATTGAAGCAAAGTCTGGCAGTAAAAGGAGTATGACACCCTTATGGAGATATGAGTACATCGCTGATACCATTACCAAGTGCATTGGATGCCCCATCAAAGAACAGGGTCCATCGAGATCCTTGTTCAGGTCCGTCATATGGCCTGATTTCTTCACAGTTATCTAATGTCATGATGTCTTCATCTGAGAATTCAAATTTCATGGACTGATAATCTTCTACAGCTTGATGAGCAAGATGATCAGCCAAGACACTTCCCTTTATAGCTTTCTGGGTAGTGTACTGTATGTCATATTCTGTTAGGATCATCTTCCATCTAGCTATCCTCCCAGACAGATCAGGCTTTTCGAAGATGTATTTTATCGGATCCTACTTAGATATCAACAAGGTAGTATGAGTCAGCATATACTGTCTTAGACGACGAGCAGCCCATGCCAGAGCGCAACAAGTTTTCTCGAGCAGTGAATATCTAGTTTCACAGTCGGTAAACTTTTTGCTCAGGTAGTAAATAGCGTCCTCTTTTCGGCCAGACTCGTCATGCTGCCCCAATACACACCCCATTGAGTTCTCTAAAACGGTCAGATACATGATCAGTGGTCTTCCCTCGACTGGTGGCATCAAAACAGGAGGCTCTTGTAAGTACTCTTTGATTTTGTCAAAAGCAACCTGACATTCATCGTTCCATCTGACTACTTGATCTTTCTTCAATAGTTTTAAGATTGGCTCACAAGTAGCTGTTAGGTGAGAAATGAATCTGGAAATATAGTTCAGGCGCCCCAAGAATCCTCTGACTTCCTTCTCAGTACGAGAAGCAAGCAATTCTTGTATTGCTTTAACCTTGGCAGGATCAACCTCAATGCCTTTGTTACTAACGGCAAAACCTAAAAGTTTATCGGACCGTACTCCGAATGTGCACTTGTTTGGATTCAACCTTAACTTGTACTCCTTCAATCTCTCAGACAACTTTTGCAAGTGATTAAGGTGCTCTTCTTCAGTTTGTAACTGGGCTATCATATCGTCTACATAGACCTCTATTTCATGATGTATCATATCATGAAACAAAGCTACCATGGTGCGCTGATAGGTGCCCCCAACATTCTTCAGCCCAAATGGAATCACTTTGTAGCAGAATGTGCCCCACTATGTGACAAATGTAGTTTTCTCCATGTCCTCAGGTGCCATTTTGATTTAATTATAACCTGAGAATCCGTCCATGAAGGAAAACATTTTGTGCTGGGTTGTATTGCCAACCAGGATATCAATGTGGGGGAGTGGAAAATCATCTTTAGGTCTGGCCCTATTCAAATCTCTATAGTCCATGCACATTCGTACTTTTCCATCCTTTTTAGGCACGGGAACAATGTTGGCAACCCATTAGGGATAGGAAGTGACAACCAAGAATCCAACATTGAATTGTTTCATGACTTCCGCTTTGATCTTCTCTGACATATCAGGTCTCATGCGACAAACTTTTTGTTTTACTGGTGGACATTCTTCTCTTGTTGGCAGACGATGTACCATGATGTATGTATCAAGTCCTGTCATGTCTTCATATGACCAGGAAAAGATCTCAACATAATCATGCAACAGCTGAATCAGACGCTCCTTGACACTGGGCTCTAAATTGGCACCCACTTTGATTTCTCTTTTATCCTCCTCGGTACCCAAGTTGATTGTATCCACCGGTTCCTCATGAGGCTGAATAGCTCTTTCCTCTTGTTGTAGTAGTCTGGCCAGTTCCCCTGGTACTTCAAAATCTTCCTCACCTTCGTCCTTGGCTTGGTAGATTAGATCCTCAGAGTCATAAAAGGCCATAGCAGTATCGTTACCCATGGGATCCAGAATGGAGGGGTACCTGCATTTGTGAGTGTGGGTGTGTGTAAGGGTATAGCCATCCTTAAAAATAAAATGTAAAAGAAAAACAATGAGCACAAAAAGTTTGTATGTGAAAAACGTCCATGATTCATTGAATGTCATATGAAGATGAAATAAAAACCCTTACAAATGGACCATTGTGCCTCGGGAAAGACACAAGGTTTTAAATGTGCGAATTGTTTATGAATATTACAAGTCCAACAGAAATGTAAAGATAAATTACTGAGGGATGAAAGTTATTGGGACAAAGTCTCTGGCTTCCCAATTGTGAAGTCCTCCGTTGACAGTAGGAAAGATCCAATCCTCCAAGCTTCAATCCTCTTTACCATCTTCCACCGCATTAACCTCTCGGTTGCTAATCTTCAAGGGTGGCCCTCCAGCACGGGCACGACGTACAACCTTCTGAGCACTTGAAGTGAACCCTAAGCCAAACTTGTCAGATTTATACGGAATATCCATAAGTTTCCCCTAGATGGTGCATCCACCCTCCTCTACAACCGCCTTGGCGTCTTTCAGAGATGACATCCAGAGTGGAGGTATTATAATCTTAGGAGTCTGGGACGCATTCTTGGTCACTGCTACCTCTTGAGAGACTTCTTCAAAATGTCGAAAGGGAGTTTCAATGAACTCGCCATCCAATTCCACATACCTGAAAGAATTGAGGTGGCTAATCATATATTCTTCCTCTCTGTGGACAATGATAATCTTTCCATGGACCGGATATTTCAGCATCTGGTGCAGTGTAGAGGTGACAACGCCAGCATTATGGATCCACGACCGTCCTATCAAATAGGAGTAAGAGGGGCGGATGTCCATTACATAGAAGGTTGAGTTGAAAGTTTGAGTCCCAACCTTTATGGGTATATCACCTCCCTGTGCACCATCCTCTTTGAGCCATCAAATGCTCTTACAACTATGTTACTGGGTTTCAACGTCAGTCCTTCACAGTCTAGTCTATCAAGAGCTTTCTTTGGTAAAACATTCAAAGATGAGCCAGTGTCCACCAAGACATGGGCTAGAGTTGTTCCTTTATATTCCACAGAGACATGCAGTGCCTCGTTGTGCTTTCTTCCCCTTGGTGTCAGATCAGTATCCGAGAAGCCTAGGCCATTATCCGCCGTCAATCTGGCTACACAATCTTGAAATTGGTCAGCAGAGGTCTCTTGAGGCACATGGGTTATCTTCGGAAACTTCACCAGGGCTTTCGCATGTGCCTCAGAGCACAATAACAATGCCATCATGGATATTTTGGAGGGAGTTTGCCCCAAATATTCAACTACGTTGTAGTCGCACCTCTTTATTATTCTCAAGATCTTCTCCATTTCCTTCTTGGAGGTTTTGGGGATAGTCAGCGGTTGAGCCTTCATCCGGACAGGCTCTTCTTGAATACTTTTTCCTCGAGTTTCAGCAGCCGGAGTGTTGGTAGGAATGATAGCAGGAGTTGTATCATCTTTGTCAATAGGAGCACTTGCAAGTATAATTATTGGTACAGAAGTAACCTTTGGAGCAGCCACGGGTCCAAAAACTGCCTTTGGGGGGGAAATTTCTGGAGAGAAGATTCTACCGCTTTGGGTAATCTTGCTGGTTTTGGAAATATTGCTAATGTCAGAGTCTTCTTCTTCGGAGTTTATTTCTTCGGCGGCCATCCCATCTTGTTTGATGCCATGGTAATAAATGTCCCCACCGTAATTCCACAACACAATTTTATCTGATTCATACGGGACTGGCCCATGCATTGTGATTATAAGAGGAGTAGTTTTTGGAACCGATGTAATCCTAACGGGTCTTTTGGGGACCCTGGAAGAATTGGCGGAGATGGTGATGATTGGAACGTCTTCAATAAGAACAGGTGAAACATGAGTACTTTCAAACAGAATCTCTTTATTGTCTATCAAGCGTTGAATGCCTGTTTTCAACAAAGGGCAAACAATTGGTGAGGATAAGCAGAAATGGAAGTCTTTATTACAACCCGAGAATACACTAGCTTTCAACAAGTTTATCTTAATGATTGGGAGTGGAGTCAAGAGTTCATCAATTATGGTAACAAACAAATCTTCTTCAATTGCATTGGTGTTGTGACCATGCCTGAGCATAGGATCAGAAATGACATTTGGCTTCTCGAACGCATCAAACTCAATCTCTTTTGCCTCTATAAGGTCTTGAATCTTGTTTTTCAAGGCCCAACAGTTGTTAGTGTCACGACCCGGACTTTCAGAATGATATGCGCATCTGGAATTTGGGTGATAATGAGGGGACGCTGTGTTGGGGTTCTTTGGAGCTTCTTTTAAAGTTTCCAAATTGGACTTCAAGAGGTGTGGTAAAACCTGGGCTAGAGTCATATTGATTTTGGTGAATTACCGGACTAGCCTCTCCACCCTCGGTTGATTACTTCTTGGTTGATCAGATGTAGGCTTTGGGATCATGACAACCCCTACCATTGGTCGGAGTTCGGCTCTCCCTGGTTCCTTTATGGATAAACAACATATACCTCCTTTTTCCTAGTGAAAGGCTTTCTCACAGCTGTAGAGGCAAATGAATCCTTCTGAATCTTTCCACTTTTTATGCCAGCTTCCACCCTCTCTCCGGTTAGTATTAATTCACTAAATCCTGCAGATGAGCTTCCAATTAAATGGTTGAAGAAAGGGCCTGATAGAGTGCCTAAGAACATATCCACCAACTCCCTTTCAGACAGAGGGGGTTTAATTCTTCCAGCTAGATCTCTTCACTTATGCGTGTAATCCTTGAAACCCTCATTGGAAGCCATGGCCATACTCTAAAGTTGAGTACGGGTATGCGCCAAATATGCATTATATTGGTATTGCTTACAGAAAGCTACGACAAGATCTTCCCAGTTATGGACGTTGGCCCTTTCTAATTGGTAAAACCAATCGAGTTGTATTCCAGATAGGCTATCTTGAAAAAAGTGCACCCACAAGTCTTTATCAACGGAGTGTGGTTGGATTTTTCTCACACATGATCGGAGGTGCATCTTAGGTCATGACACTCCATCATATTTTGCAAACAAAGGCACTTTGAACTTTGGAGGAATCACAATCCCTGATACTAGTCCCAAGTCTTCAAAATCTAAGCCTGGTACCCTTTGTATTTCCATTGCGTTCAAACGCTCTTCGAGGTGTCTGTACTTGTCATCAGCTGGAGGATACTGTTCCTCAGAGTAGTCTTCCTCTTCTTCCTCCTCTTCAAATTCTGACGGGACCGCTGTTTCCTTTCCTTTCCCCTCTCCTTCACCGGATGTCATTGTAAAATTCAAAGTCCTTCAGGTCTGTTCATGAAATCTTCTTCCCATATTCAAGACTCCATTTACTTTCTTGGTTTTCTTTTTCTTCTCTTCAGCTAGATGAGTCTTCAATTCTTCTTGCCCCTTGGCCAGGGTTGTGAGCAACTGTTGAAATTGCGTGTTCTGAGTTTGGAGGTCTTCGACTATTTGTTCGAGATCCATCTTACTGAAATAAACAGCAGAGAGATGAGGAATCTTGTTGCAAAAGACCTGTTTATGTTATGATGAATGATATGTGCATATGCAATGTTTTCAAGGATTTTTAAAGATTCAAGTTCGTTTTAGACAAAAATAAACACACGTTATATTAATAAGATAGAGTTTGAGTACATCAATTCCCCTTGGGAAAAATAATACAACACTCTAAGATAAAAAAGTAGCGCGTATCCTCTTTGGTGCAATGTAGGCATTCAGAGTCTGCTCCTCATGAAGTAGCCTAGTGAGCTCCAAAAACTTCTCCTCGCTTGCGTAGAATTGGGCTTCGAAAGTATCTCGCTCTCCTTTGAGCTGTATCCAATCCCTTTGTAGGTCTTCAAGAGATGTGGGCATGTCAGGATGTAGGATAGTGTATGGAACTTCTCCTTCCTTAACAGGCTCAATGATCACTGAGAGGATCGAAAGATAAGGCATCATAAGACTTTGAGTACGGTTCGTACCCATTTGAGGTAAGGCTCAAGAGGGATGGAATTCTTGTGCCCTAAAGTCTTGCTATCCACCTTGTTTAGCATCCTCCATGCTCGGATGAATCTTTGGCGAAGACCTTGATTGTCGTGGTCGTAGTCGAATACCAAGCCTTGAATCAACATCTCATGTGGGCCATCCCTTCGGGCATAACCAAACTGTCTTAGAGCTAAGCATGGGTTGTAGGTGATACCTCCCTTAATGCCAAGTAGAGGGACATTAGGGAATTCCCCACAACGGTAAACAATGATAACATTCTCTTTGGATCGGGAGCACCAATGAATATATGAATGTTTGAGCGTCATTAACCTTTGTGACCACCTTAATCCTTGCTCATTCTTTAAGACTGATTGGGGAGGATGAGAAATAAACCATATTTCCAAGAGAGGAGTGCAACACATAAGGACACCTCTTTTCCTCATTGTGCGAGTGTGAAAAGAGTGTAGGATATCCCCTAGCAATGTAGGCACCGAATTGCGTGACATGAAATTTTGATGGTACTCACATCTATGAGTTGGTCAGGATTGGGAAACAAAACCATCCCATAGATGAGGAGAGCCACAATTTCCTCAAAAGCTTGCAAGTCTAAGGAATTCCAACAGCTTTGGGCTTTCTCAAACAAAAACTTTGCTAAGAAGCCTTTGACACAACTTCTTGTTTCCCAATGAGTTGTGACATCAGATGAGTGCAAGTGCAGAGCTTGAGCAATATCTTCTGGCTTTGGGTTTCTCTCCGTACCGTTGAAAGGTAGTTGATTGAGAATAGGAATCCTCAAGAGTTAAGAGAATTCTTCCAAAGTAGGCACAAGCTGATAGTGGGGAAATGTGAAGCAATGGTGCAAAGGATCAAAGAACTGGAAGAGCACCTTCATCATATCCTCATCTGTGTTGGAGGTGACCAAGTTGAGTAGACGACCATGTCTCTCGGTGAATGGAGAGTTCTCAGGGATCCTTGAAGCTAGCTCCTTGAGTTGTGGAGGAATTCTTACAAGTTTGACTTGGATAGTTTTCCTGCGAAGTGAATCCATATCCTACAAAACAAGAACAAAGATGAATCTACAAAAACCTTGAAATGGTTAGTGAATGCATATGATGCTCATGATGTCCATGATGTTATGTATAAGTATGCATATACAATCAAAACAAACAAGTTCTTAGTTTAGGCTTGCATGGGGTTTTATAGGTAAGTACCCTCTTGAAGTTTAGTTGGCTTAAACCTGTCCTAGTAATAGTAACCGGGTTCTAAAGAGCTCAATATCACTGGATTATTTCCTTGGTCATTGTTTCAGCTCAAGCCTCTTTAATGGCGACTGATATATCCCAAGAAACCAACCCTCAATGAGTGTAGTATCGAGTATCTACCAACTTCGGACTGCACCAAAGTCGGTCATCTCACTACATCCTAAAAGCCAAGTTGGTCAAGTAACGGGTTCTAGAAGTTCATTAGTGCTTCATGACATCACTCAGCGGCCCCGTATTCTCTTTGATTGACTCAAAGGCTACTGGTACCCACAAATATGTCGCACTAACATAGCTATTTCTTAGACCATGTCGGTATACCCCGTACAGTTTCCACAATGTATTGCTATTTACCTATAATGTATCCCAAATCCGGGTGGAGGATTCAAACCCAAACAAAGAACCATAATGTAAAGAAAATAAGTCAAACAATGTAAGCAAATAAATGTGATCTAGCCCTAAGGTAACCCCACTTTTATAAATCTCCCCAGCAGAGTCGCCGGTTCTGTGATACGGTTGGAGAACTGACTTGAGGGTTTTGCGTTTTATTGCAAATGTTGCGGTTAGCAAGAGTCTCCATCGACTTTTCTTTTATCCAATGGAAAGGTGAAAAAGCACAGGAAAGACCTTTGAGATTTTTTCTTGAATTCGGGGGGTAGATTATGAAAAGGGAAGGTATTAGCACCTTTTTCATCCATGGTTTTCCATGGGCTCTTAGTTACTTGCTAGATCACTTGCTTTTGTTGTTATAAATTGTGTTTGGTGTGGTTTGGAAAGTATTTTGTAAAAGAGGCCATTTGTTTAGGCAATCTTTGTAATGATTCTCGTTCGTAAGAATCTATTCAAAGATGTTTGTCTTTTTGAAAATGTTTTCAATGATTGTAAGATGTTTTGAAATGTGTGTGTTTGTTTTGAAAATAGCAAGGATAGTTGTTTTGAAATGGAGAAAGTAACTAGAAGTAATCTACCTACTCAAGTGTCTTTCTTGTTCATTTTCTATTCCTTTGACATTGTTGTCTTACCATTGATTTGGTAAGCAACCCTATCTTTGGATGTAAACAGGACGGGCGTGGGTCATCGTATAACCATGATTAGCGATGTTGCAAAGTACCTTTTGCATTTTTGAGGGACCAAGATCATTTTGTAAGGCAACTTTGAATAACGTCATCGAGGGACTATGATCTTATATTTGTTTGTTTTGCCAAGATACTTCGCATGCGTAATATGGCCATTTTTGTATAAGGCAACCAAGTGGAGAAACCCTAAGGGTGCTTGTGTACAAGTGTGTTATTTTCATGCTTTGATTTTGTCTTGGATTTAGGGTTTTCTATTTGATTTGTTTTTATCTTTCCATACAAACCCTAATTGCTAGCATGGTATATAAAAGTGGTAAATTGCGTAATTTAAATATTACTACGCTATTATAACATTTTTATGGGAGGGGGGAATACAAATTATGAATGAGGATTTGCAATAATGTAAATCTAATTAAGCTATTACAACCAAACCGAATTTGTACAAGTAATGGAATGAATAATGTACAAGACAATTTAAATATGCAAGGATACATAAAATGCAAGAAAATGATTTTTGTTTTGTTTTTTTATGTGAAAAAGGTTTTGACTTAAATCTAATAAACTTAAAAAAAAGAAATTAATTCTTGAAAATAAATGTTAACCCTAATTTCTAATTTAAAAGAAAATAAAGTTCTATAGGTATTATTTTTATGTATTTTTTGTATTAAAAATAATAAACAATATCTTATGAAAATATTTAGTTTTTATATATCAAAAATAAATATTTTACAAGTATGAATAAAAAAAAGAATAAAATAGTTAACCTAATTCTATTATATTTACAAGTTTATTTAAGAAAGAAATAATTAATATATAGTTTAATAAAAATATTTTTTATCTGAAAATAAAATAAAATAAACAAAATGCAAAATTTATCATGTTTATATTTTTTATGGTTTTTATGTATTAGAGAAAATATTTTAATAAAATAAATATGAAAATAAAATAAATAATAAAAAGATTGGGCCAGGGGTGCTGCAAGAAAATAGGGATTACTGTGTTAGAAAAAAAAAAGGAAGCCCAAGAACCAAGCCCATCTGGCCAAAAAAGCCAAAACTGAAACTGAAAAAATGGGAAAAATGTAAAAGGTAGCGCCAAGGTTCGAACCCATGACCTGGGCCTTGTCAACGCGCTACCTTGCCACTAGGGTGGCTGTACATCCGTTAGTTTATATGAAACAATAAAAACATAACATAAGAAATTTCCTTGCCCTGTACTTTATCCTCTTCCTCAAGCTGGCAAGAACTCCTGTATCTTTCTCATTTCTCCATGAAAATGAAAACTTCCAACATGAAAATGAAAGTACTCATTCCCATGATTTCAACCATGTAACTTATGGAAACTAACAATCAAAGATTAAAACGAATTTTGAAAGACCTAATTTCTAACCTAATTTTTACAGGAATTTGAATGTTAAAATTCTCTATACATAATGATCAGAAATGAAATCTATGCACATGGTTAGCTTCAGCACTATAATATCTACATTTTTCTTTCACAAATCGTGGCCAATGGATGCCTGTATGAAGAGATAGAAGTTGGAATTCTTACCTCTTTCAGATGAGATCGTGAATGGAGTTTGATTGAGATTTAGGAAGGCCTGAAGGCTGCTTTAGCTTGCTTGAATCTCCCTGAGTTTGTTCCAGTCCTTGCCTTGCTTTGGAAGTGCCTGGAACTCTCTATCCAAGTCAACCTACAAGATTGAAAAACAAAAATTGCAGATGAAGAAGGAGGAGTTACAGTGCAGGGATGATGATCTGGATCACTTAGATACGAGGTAGGTAAAGTGTTTTAATGATTAAAACTTGAAACACACGAGCAAATTGATGGATTGCTATGCTTGGACACAAACTGCAAGTTTTGACAGTTTTTTGGTGATATGGAGTTTTGGAGTGTTTCAGCCCTTTAGCAATCGTGTTCTCAACTGTAATCTCTTTGTGTATTAATATGGAAAAGGTTTTAAGTCAGCTCTTCAATAGATTTTTGAGTTGTAGGCCTTTTGCACACTTTCTTGCTTTTGAAGAAAAGTGAAGGGACAAGTCTCCACATGCTTGTACTCTCCTACTTGGAGTTGGTATAAGCTCTATACAAATTGCTTTAGTTGTGTGTGCAGAGAAGACAGGTCCAATGCTCAAGAATTGAAAAGTTGCAAAAGTTAAGCTTTTCCAAAATGGCAATGGCAACTTTGTGCCATTTATAGAATTAAATCTTGGACAAAGACCTTTGGGCTTGGATTAAGGCTTTGTAAACTGAATAAGCATTAAATTATGAAGTGAGAAACAAGTTTGAGACCTGTAAAGCAAGAATTAGGCAGCATAGGTTCAAATTTGAATTTTGTTCTTCATGAAATGGCTTGAATTCAAAGTGAGAAATTGCCAATTTCATCTCTTCATTTATCCCTACTCGAAAATGATCTCAAGGAGTTCTTGGACATTTTGGAAAGCTTGCAATGTGATCTATAATTCATATTTGAAATTAATTTCAAGATTTCTCTTGGAACTAGGTGAAAAATTCCCATGAAGTTGGGTCCAAAACCTGCCTAAATTAGGGCAAAATTTTACTAAGTTGTTTTAGTTCATGGACATGTATTCACAAAATTATATCTTGAGATCCAAGAATCTTTAGGGAAAAATGTATGAATTAAAGTTATAGATTTCATGGAGATCTACAACTTTCATGTTTGGAGTTTCCTTTGAATCATCTTGTATCATGGTGAAAAAATGGCTTAAAGTTGAGAAAAAATAAGAAATTTTCTATACTTAGAAAAATTTCTAAGTTAAGAAAATTTAAAATTTCAAAACAAGATCTTCAATCCTTGATTTCTTGATGAAAAAGTTTCAAGTTTTGACATGTTTTGATGAATTGTGATCCTTGGTACTTGAATTTGATCAAAAAGTCAAAGTTTGACTTTTCAGTATACAGTTGACTTTTGATCAGTTAACTGCAAATTTCATCTGTCTATCCAATGGATTTGCAATGTTTTGAACCATGATATTAGGTCAAGATGATACAAATGAAACTTTGAAATCATTCTTTAAATCAATTGGTCATTTTCTAGGTCAAAAATCAGAAATTGCCCTTTCCTAGTCAAAACCCTAATTTTGACCATTTTGCCTTTTTGATAATTTGATCAAATTTCTTGAGGAATTGTAATCCAAACTTGATTAAATGATACATATGAGTCTATAATGTGGATGTGGATTAAAAATTGTGAAGTTTGACTGTAAATTGGCTATGGTTGACTTTTTTCCCAATACAACTGACTTTTAGGTCAATTGTCCAATTGACTGATCAAAAATGTGGTTCAAGGCTTGAAACTTGTCATGAGTAATCTTAGGAGTCCATAATGATGTTTGAAAGTCATATGAAGCATTTATAGTCCAAAAATCCTTGGGCAAACTCAAACCCTAATTTTGGGTCATTAGTGCATGATGAGATGTTCTGAGCTGATCAAACCCTAATCCAGTCTTGAGTCAAAGAGATCTTGTGAGAATAAGTCTTGATAAATGAGAGGGCAAATTTTGGGGTACAACAGTGGAGAAATCCATTGGGGGACGTTGATTTTGCTTGAGGGGAAACTCTGTGGAGAGTGTTGATTTTCTATTTGGAGAAAAGAGTTCAGGAGTTTTAGTTGTCTGTTGCGCTACTGGGGAATTATCTCTTGATTTGATAGAAAGGAAGTTAACAACTTGTTGGGGATAAAGAAGTTAACTGTTATCTGGTTGGCTTCCCGGACTTGCAGCAACTCACTGGGGATTGTATAAAAGTCTACCGGGGAAGAGGGGTTATGGTCCCTTGATTTGTAGTAGTCGGAGAAGTAAACTCAAATTGGGGAATCTTGCCATTTGTTGGGGAAATAAACCCTATTGCCAATATGCTGGAGAGGGGTTTTTCGGAGATTAAAACTCTGGTTGGGGATTGCATGAATCTAACTTTGTGGGGATAATTCTGTGGGGATGTCCATGAATTTGGCCTTGTAGGTGTTGGACCCTTGTCCGTGAAGATTATTCTGTGGGGATAACCTTTTAGAGATGACTCTGTGGGGACTTGACTGGGGACCACCTTATGTTATACCCCAAAATTTTCTCTCCTAATTTCTCAATTGCTCAAGGATCACCCTATGATTCCTCAGGAAATGTTCCTAATTCATCAAAAGTCATGAATTGCTAAATTAGGGTTTCTATAGGAAAAGTCAACTGAAATTTGACCAGGCATAACTTTCACATACTTCATCCATTTTCTCCCAACCAAAGCTCATTTTTAAGAGAATATCATTCCCTACAACTTCTCTTTTATCCTCAAGTTCAAGAGATACACCATTTGAAAGATACAAGCTCATACATTACAAGTCATTTTCAGAAAGTCAACAAAAGCCACTTTTTTCCAAGACATTTTACCAAAAAGTCCAAGATCATCATCATGAGATAAAAATTGAGAAAGTTATGGCTTTCCCAGGTTGGGAAAATTTTGGAAATTTCAAGAAACATGCATTGAGCAAACTTGAACTTTTAGGGCAATTGCTTAATTTCTTGGACTGCAAGCATATTTCTACGCTTATAGAGGACCTCTAAAATTATTCTTGACATGCCTTGCATTTGCTAACTATTTTATTCATATTTATTTTAATTTATTATAAATAAATATAGAATAAAATGTATAAAATAATTAGAAGTAGGCCTTGGCATGTGGGCTGATGTTTTGGATAGCCATCAGGCCCATGAATTCGTGTGTTGTGTCCACATTCATTCAAATTCAAAAAAGAGACAGGAATTCCATTTCTTTTGCCAAAATTAAAATTCTCATTCATGGCCTTGAAGAACAGGTTTATGGTCGTTTACTACCTTGCTACCCTGTCCCCTCCTTCTCCTCTATTTAAGCAACACACTAGCAAACTTCAGAAAAAGGAGAAAAATAGCCAGACAAAGCTCTACATTTTTTTTTGCAAAATTATCAAAGTTGTCAAATTCGCATCTTCATTTCCAACCATCCTCAGTCTAAACCAATGACTCGAACACGTTCCTGAAGGTCCGCTGAAGCTTTTTCAATCATTACCACGCCCTGAAACATCACAAAACGTCCCAGCAAGCTCACACAGTTTGCAACTTTTTCCAAATTCGTTTTGCTTGATTCATGTAAAATAAATTTGTTTTGACCATGCATTATTAATCATTTGAGTGTTTACAAGCTCCCTATATAGCTGAATTGAAGTTTTGATGCAGGAATGACGTTTTGCCATGGTTAGGATTTGTACCTTTGAATTGGGGTTTTTCAAATCAGTCAAAATTAGTCCCAAACAATGGTACCACTATGCTCAGGAGGTCGAGTCCAATCGATCCATGGCCTCATAATTAATTTATGTTGCGTATTGTAGATTTTATTGAGTGCAGGTGCTATAGTGACAGACAAAAACTGTCACTATAGGTCTCAATACCTAAGACGACGGAACAAGGAAGAAGATGAAGCGTGGCAGCGTCTCACTGGGCCATTCAAACATCGCACACGTTTTTTTCCCAAATATTCACGTTTTGCTTGTATATTATTTTATTATTTTATTTGATGTAACGAATGACATAGTAGCTCAGCTGGCAATGCGCGTTCGAATCCCAGGTCTAGCATTTTATCTTTTCTAATATATTTCATACAGATTATGTGCTCTTCATGGCCAGCCACGCATGGTATACCACCAATTCACACCATCAGATGTACATCTGATATGGATCAAGGCATCCAACCTGCAAGCTCACTGTGGACATACAGAAGATGTCCCCACTAGATTTTTTTGGAAAGTCTGGGCTTCGGCTTTGGGCCTAGTGAATTTCCGAACAACACCCCCCTATTTTTTTTGGTTATCAGGCCCATCTAGCATTTTTGTTGTATTGTTTTAATTTTTTTCCTTTATTTATTTAATTAAACAAATAATTAGAAAAATCACAAAAAATATTAAATTAGTATTTTTTTTATTAAACTAATTTAGGTAAATAAATTAAATAAATATTTTAACTATTTTTTTAATTTGAAATGAATTAGAGATTAGGATCTAATTTAAATTTAATTATTGTATTTTCATAATAAAAAACTAATAAAAAGTTTAGACTATTTTTCTTAATTTAATTTAATTTTCTAAATAGATTTTTAGATTAATTATTTTCTTAAACCAAAAAATAAGCAAAAAAAAAAAGATTTTTTACTTACTAGGTTTTTAGACGTACTTTCAACTTTCGCGCGTTATTTTTTTCCGCATTTTTTTTACATTATTGCAACTGTATATTGGTATGTAATAGTTAATAGGACTTTTTTTCGCTTTCTTTATTTTACCTTTCCCCTAAGTTTTGTACATTGTAAATATCCCCCTCCCCGAAGCCATGTAATAGCGTAGGGCTATATTTTCCGCACTTTATTTTCTGTATCATACTAACTGTTAGTAATTAGGCATGTATGATAAGACTGAAAATTAAAACGCTAGTAAACCTAAATATGAAAGATAAATAGCTGAACTAAACACAATTGCACATACGCACCTCTAGGGTATCCCATTTCGGTTGCCTTCGGAAAACGGTTACACTTCTCGAAACGTGAGAAGTTTTAGTGGTTGTCCTCTAGTTTGAAAAGATCACAAGTTCCTCGATGATCCTCTCGACATTGCCCCGGTTAAAAGTGATCTTAGAACTTTAAGACATTTACTAAAATTTCTTACCAAGTTGCCTTCGTGACCGTATTGTCTCTTTGATGTCCCTCATACATCCAACGATAGGGCTACCTACTCACTTATAGTAGGATAGCACTGTTTAAAGGATATGAGGAAAAGAACAAACCTTTTCGAGTATAAGTAGATAGCTCTTAGATGCTTGCTCAAATAAAATAAACTTTTCACACTTATACATTTCAAAAACAACTTTCAAAAAGACACTTGTTTTGTCAACACTCTTGAGGACTGATACAAGAGTTATCACAAAGTAAATCGTTGCACTAAGGCATTCAAAAACATTTTTCAAAACACACAAAGAACAAAGTACTTTTAAAATGAGATAAGCATCTAAGAGCCCATAGATAACTACGGATGGAAAGGGTGCTAACACCTTCCCTTTCCATAATCTATCCCCCTTACTCAGAAAACTCTAGAAAGGTTTTTTTCCCGTTCTTTTCACCCTTTCCTTTGTTAGATAAAAGAAAAGTCGATGGTGAATCTTGCTTACCGCAACATTTGTGAAAACAAATTCAAAACCAATATTAACAGTCGGGTCTGCCACCGTATCACAGAATTGGCGACTCTGCTGGGGATTTTTATTTTAAAAAAAAGTGGGGTTACCTTAGAGTTAGTTAATTATTTAACTGCTTTTTTGTGCTTTTTTTGCTTTACTTTTGAGGGCTTTGTTTGGATTACTATAGATCCTACACCAGGATCTGGGGCACCTTTTAGGTAAGTAGCAATAGATCATGGAAACTGTGCGGGATATACCAACACGGTTGAATGGATAGCTATGTTGATGTAACACTTTGGTTGGTATCGGTAGCCCTTGAGTAGTCAAGGAGAATACGGGGCCGCTGCATGGTGTCATGAAGCATTAACTGACCTTAGAACCTTTAATTGAACAACTTGGCCATTAGTAAGTAGTGATATAATTGTCTTTGGTGTAGCCCGAAGTCGGTTGATACTCGACACTACACTCATTGAGATTTGACTCCCGAGTTTTGTTTGGTGGTAAGTCAGTTGTCGATCAGAACCAAACTTGTGAGAAAGATCAGTGATATTGAGATTCCCTAGAACCCGATTACTATTAATAGGACACGTTGAGCCCACTAAAACTTCAAGAGGGCACTTACCTTTAGAATTCATGCAAGCCTGAAACCTAAGGATCTATGTGTGTACTTGTATATATTTTGTTTGTACATAACATCAAAACATCATAACATGGCATATCACTCTAACTATTTCAAGGACTTTTAGGACTTGTCTTTGTGTTTGTTTTGTAGGACATGGATCTCATTTTCCGAAGTGCTATCCAGGTCAACCTTGTAAGATTACCTCCTCAACTCAAGGAATTAGCATCAAGGGTTTATGAGAGCTCTCCATTCACTGAAAGACATGGTCGACTTCTCAATTTGTTCACCTCAAGCCCTAATGAAGAAATGTCGAAGGTGCTCTTTCAGTTCTTCGACCCTTTACATCACTGCTTCACCTTTCCAGATTACTAATTGGTACCTACTATGGAGGAGTTTTGTCGGTTATTGGGAGTACCCATCCTTAATGAATTACCATTCAACGGTATGGAAAGTGACCCAAAACCCGAGGAGATTGCTCAAGCTCTGTCTTTACAACGGTCAGATGTCGTGGCAAATTGGGAAACAAGAAGAGGCGTCAAAGGTTTTCTATCTAAGTTTATATTTGAGAAGGCTCACCATTTTTGGGATACCCTGGATTTACAAGCTTTTGAAGAAGTGTTGACCCTTCTCATATATGAGATAGTATTATTTCCTAATCCGGACCAACTCATAGATGTGAATACGGTCAAGGTTTTTCTGTCTCATAATCCCGTTCCTACTTTACTTGGAGACATTCTACACTATTTGCATACCTGCACTGTAAAGAGAAGAGGGACCCTTCTGTGTTGCACTCCTTTATTGGCTTGGTGGTTTATTTCTCACCTGCCTCGATCTGTGTTGAAGAATGAGTAGGGCTTGAGATGGTCTAATAGGTTGATGTCCCTCACATATTCGAACATTCATTAGTGTCCTCGATCCTTGGAGAATGTTACCATCATTGACCGCTATGGGGAATTCCCTAATGTCCCTCTCCTAGGCATTAGGGGAGGAATCACTTACAATCATTGTTTGGCGCTATGACAGTTTTTTTATGCTATGAGGGATGGTCCTCATGATACACTTGTCTAAGGAATCATATTTGACTATGAGAATGATGTTCAGGTTTATCGTCAGAGGTTCATAAGAGCTTAGGGCA
Organism: Vicia faba; assembly: GCA_948472305.1. Lineage (NCBI taxonomy): Eukaryota > Viridiplantae > Streptophyta > Magnoliopsida > Fabales > Fabaceae > Vicia > Vicia faba. The sequence continues at coordinate 604,994,501 of OX451736.1, read as the reverse complement.
TGGTGAACAAAGTTGATAGCAAAACATTGGGGCATAAGAACTCCATTCCTTTGGAGACTTATCTTAAGTGGGTACGAGCCCATGCTCAAAGTCTCAAGATGCCTTATGAGGCCATTCTACCCATCAGCATGGAGCCAGTTGCTGAGGGAGACACTTCTTACATTGTTCTTCATCCTGACATGCCGACTAATTTCGAGGAGTTACAAAAATCTTAGATTCAACTCAAAGAGGAAAGGGATACCTTTGAAACCCAATTCTACGCCAGTGAGAAGAAAGTTTTAGAGCTCACCAGGCTACTTCACGAAGAGAAGAGTATAAATGCCTACATTGCACCGAAGAGGACGCGCTCATGGGAAGCTTGAGTCCCTTTTTGCTTTGAGAGTTCATTTTTCTTTGTTACTTCCTTTGTAAGTGTTGTACCCCAAAATTTGCCCTCCCATTTTACTCAACATATGTTCATGGAGATTCTCAACTTTCTCAAGGATGCCCAAGAGTTGACCAGACAAACTCTCTCCTAAAGCAATGAACCTCCAACTAGGGTTTCCATTTTCATCAAGATGGGTGAGCTCCAAAGGCCTCATATGCTATCCATAGTCCTAATATGTCCTCAAGATCATCCATTCCAATTTTTATGCCTTGCACAAGAAGTTTGCTCAGTCAAACTGCTCAGATGCTTGAGAATCGACTATATTAGGTCAAAAGTCAATTGTGGCCCACATACAGTCAAACTTCAAGATTTTTGGTCAACATCAACATTTTGAAGTGAAATTCATCATTTGATCAATGTTTGATCATGATTCCTCAAGGAATGCTCCTAATTCGTCAAAACTCAAAAGTTGCTAAATTAGGGTTTCTCAAGAAAAGTCAACCAAACTTTGACCAAGCATAACTTTCTCATACTTTATCAGAAATTTCTCATCCAAAGCTCATTTTGAAAGGAATTCAATTTCCTACAACTCATCTTCAGCCCTCAAGTTCAATAAATGCACTCATAAAAATATTTAGATTTCTACATTATAGGTCCTTTTGAAAAGTCAACAAAAACACCTTTTGGGTCAAAGCTCTTTACATGAACATGGAAGACCCAATTGAAATGGGACAAAAAGGGTTGTTTAGGGGACATCCTAAGCTTTCTAAAAAGTCCCAGAACACCTCTCTAGGGTTAAAATTGGAAGAGATATGCATTATCAAAGTTGACCATTTTTGGAAAATTGCCAAAAGTCAAATGTGCTCAAAAGTGCATTTTTTGTCAAATGGGCCTAGCATTTCAGGATTGTATCTTGTTAAGGACATGGTCCACGACCCAAATCAACATCCATATCTTATTTTCCCTATTTATTTATTTTATTTTGATTTTGATTTACTAAAAATCACATTAAATTAAATAAATAACAAAAAATATCAAAGATTGTTTTGATGATCTGATTTTGATGAAAATCAAATCTAATTAAGATGGCCTAATAAGATCAAAATGAATCAAGGAAATTTAAGGAAAAAATAGCATGATTTGGATGGTTATGGAAAGATATCATATGGTAAACAAATCACATTCATTCTCCATGATTCCAAAAGATTTAGGTCATTTTTGTTACCCTAATTCATCACGCTACATATAATGAACAAAAACAAGGCAAGAGGACAAGGTTTGCAGTCGTGAAAACAGAAAAAGAAAACTCAATTTTTGGCAAAAAAGTGGTGGATCGTTTTCTCGCATAGATGGTGATTCAAGACATTCCAAGGCTTCCAATCGCTTCCTGGACATCTCCTGAAGCTAGCACGATCCATTGCAAGCCTTCTCAAGCCCATAATCGCGCCTGGTAAACTCACAGTTTGCCCATATAAGCTTGACTTTGATTTTATAGTTTATGCATTATTAACTACTTTTAAGCATAGCATTGTATTTGTATCATCATTTAGAATGTTTTGGTTTATTTAATTTTGAGTTTTGATGCATATCTTGATAATTGCCATGGCTAGGGTTTAAGAAGCCGTTTTAGGGCTTCTCTGTACAGGTAAAATTAGGCCAAGAAAAGGATGCCATGATGCTCGTGGGATCAAGGTAAATCAATTCATGTACTCACTTTTAATTTATCATGCGTTGTGTGGATTTTTGAAGTTTGCAGGGATATGGCTATGGAGTACTGTCAGTAGGTAAAAGCTCGAAACCTAAAACGACAGACAGGGAAGAAGATGATGATTTGTCACACTCCCACTAGGCCATTTGAATTACGCGCGTGTTTTTCCAGCCCATCCATTTTGTTTCATATATTATGATTTAATTTCATTATTATTACAATAAAACCACATAGTGTAGATGGCCAGGGCAAGCGTGGAATGAGTAGGAGGACTTGGGTTCGATCCCAGGTCCCAGCATAATTTTCTTTATTTTCTTAACACTCTATGCAGGATCCTATGCGTCTCATGATCAAACGTCCATCTTGCTCCCTCATATCCAGCCCTCAGATCTTTGTTGATCCAGATCCAATGCGCCTAGAAATGATTCCTCACGGTAGACCTTCAAACACGCTCATCATGGGAAATTCACCCCCCATTTGCTCATCATACAAGCCCAAATTCTTACCTTTTTTTTATTTTAATTATTTTTCCTATTATTTATTAATTATGTCTTTTTTAAATAACTAAAAAAATCATGTTTTTTTATTTAATCAAAAATTATAAAAAAAAATAAAAATCATTTTTTCACAAAAATATTTGTATTAATTAATTAGTTTAATTAAATTTAGATAATTTAATGCTTTTTTTATTATAATTCAAAATAATTAGAATTAGGGTTTAATTTTTTACTTAACCTAATTTTTCCTCAAAAACAACATAAATATTTTCTCAAATTAGATTTTTAGGTCGTCTAATTATTTCTCGTATTTAATTTGCCGCACGCTTTTAATTTTCCTTTTTTTTTATTATTTGTAACTTCTCCGAGTTTGTAATAGATTTAAATAGGGTTTTAATTCCGCATTTTATTATCAGTAAAAAATAATTATGTATCTGCCCAAAGCCTTGTAATAATTAGGACTTTAGCTTCTCGCATTTTAATTTCCACAAACTATAAACTGCTTAGATGTATGTATAGGATTGTATGGAAAGATGAACTGAAATTAAAACAATAGAAAACCCTAATTGTGCAAAGATAATTAATTGAAAAAATACACTTGCACATGCTCACTCCTAGGGTTTACTCCACTCCGGCTGCCTTCCATAAACGGTCATGAAGTATAGAAAATGTTAGTGGTTGTCCTCTAGTCTCAAAAGATCTAAAATAACCCAATCAGATGTTGCCTCGGAAAAAGATCTTTAAGGCTTTAGGACGATTACTAAAATTTCCTAACATTGCTTTTGTGATCGTATTTGTCCCTTCAAACGTCCCTTAAAACTCCAACGATGGTGCTACCTATTCCTTAATAATAGGATAGCGTTGTCTAAAGGAAAACAAACAGACTTTTTTCGAGTAGGTAGATTAGCTCCTAGATACTTGCTCAAACAAAACCTTTCACACAAACACTTTTTAAAACAATTTTCAAAACAACTTCGTCACACTCTTGAGGACTGATACAAGGGTTATCACGAAGTAAAAAATTTTCAAAACAAGCATGCACAAGCAATTTTAAAAATGAGCAAAGTACCTAAGAGCCCATGGAAAACCATGGATAGAAAGGGTGATAGCACATTCCCTTTCTATAATCTACCCTCCGTACTCAGAAACTTCTCGAGAAAAGGTTTTTTCTGTTCTTTTTCCTTTTCCTTTGTTGGATAAAATAAAAGTCGGTGGTGACTCTTGCTTACCGCGACATTGCGAACACAAAATGTAAACTAGTATAATAGTCAGTTCTGCCACTGTACCATAAAATTGGTGACTCTGCTGGGGATTTTAATAAGTGGGGTATTGTTGCACCCCAAAATTTTCCCTCTCATGTTTTCCAAAGTCTCCCCCCTGCATGGTTGATCACAAACCCTTGCCTAAGGAAAAATAATTTTTTTGAGTGGTTCTTTAAGTACCTTTCGATTGGCATTCAAAAAGACCCTTCGATTGGCATTCTGAAAGACCCTTCGATTGGCATTCTAAAAGACCTTTCGATTGGCATTCTAAAAGACCCTTCGATTGGCATTCTGAAATACCTTTCGATTGGCATTCTAAAAGACCCTTCGATTGGCATTCTGAAAGACCCTTAGATTGTTATCCTGAAGGGGCCTTTCGATTGGCATTATGGACAAGCACTTCGATTGGCATTATGTCAAGCACTTCGATTGGCATTATGTCAAGGCCTTCGATTAGCATGAACAACACCTTTCAATTGGCCTGTTAACAAAGCCTTTCGATTGGAATTTTAATTAGTACCCTTCGATTGATATTTGGACAAGGACCAATCGAAGAGCAGGGCCTGAAGGCATTCGAAATTCAAAAGTGTCCAGGTTCATTCAAGAGACACGGACATTTCAAAAAGGGAAATATTTTAATGTGTCTGATTCTTGTCTCATGGCTTTAATGGCCTGTTTAATGGGCTGTCTCTTGTCGTTACTAGACCCCCCACTCCTATAAATACAAGGGCCAGTGGCACATTACAAAAAAAGAAAAAACACAGAGAAAAAATAGAGAAGAGAAACAAGAAACATTGGAGAAGCGCTGCCCATATAATCCATCAAAGGTTGTCAGAATTTTCCAAGCCAAAGCAGTCCTTCAGATCGAAGGAGCCCACGCCCAGAAGCCCTCAGATTGAAGGTACTCACATCCAGAAAGTGCCAAATCGAAGGTCCCAATTGCTGGTAAGAGAGGGTAAAATGTCAAATTTTGTGTTTACATAACATATCCATATTTGTTATCCCATTCGATTTGCCATCCTAGACAGAATTCAAGGGCTTGGGTTTGGCCCCAGGTCCTGTTCTTCGTTTGCTAACACTTGCTATAGATTTAGCCTGAAAAGACTCAGCGCATGCAGGATCGAAGGGCCTGGGGTTCGATACCAGGCCCTGAGTTTTATTTTGCTAACATACTTTTGCAGGTATAGCATCCCAGATCGAAGGAGACACCTTCTATGGATCGAAGCTTCCCATTGTCCTCCTGGATCGAAGAAGGAATGTTACCCAGGATTGAAGGGAAATCCCCTTCCCTGGATCGAAGGCTGTTCATGCCCACTTCCTGGCCCAATCGAAAGAACCACGACCCTGTTTGGATCGAAGCTTCCCAGGCCTCCAAAATTATGTTTTTTTATTTGCTGCCTGTTTCCTTCGTTTTTTGTCCTTATTTTGACTATTTTATTCTTTTTTTAATCAACATAAAATAAAAAACAAAAAAACATTAGGCTAGTTTTTCCTATTAAATTAATTTTGTTAATTAATCTTTTAATTATCTTAACGTTTTTTCCAAAACTAAAATTAAGTAGATTTAGATCATTTTCTCAAAATAAAATAAAACAAAAAAAATATTTTCTTTTTAATTAATTAATCATTAGTTAGTCTTAATTCTTAAATAAAAAATGACAAAAAATATGCTTTATTTAATAAAAGAAAGGGTCAAAACCCAAGGACACTCCGATTCATTTTTTCTTCGCGCGCGCGCTTATTTTATTGTAACTGCCTACTGGTTTGTAATAGCTTAACTAAGACCTTTTACACTTTACTGCTTTTTATTCCCCCAATTTTTGGACATGTAAATAATCCCCCTCCCCGAAGCCTTGTAATAGCGTAGGATTTACAATTCTCGCACTTTAAATTCCTGTACATATATTAACTGTTTAGATGTATGCTAACTAGGCTATGCATGACAAGATTAACTCTTAACTTAAAATCAACAGTAGCTCACCATGACATGCAAAGATAATATAACTGAAAATTGACACACTTGCACATGACACTCCTAGAGTACACCTCACTTGGTTTCCTCGAACGTGGTCATTGAGTATAGGATGTTTTAGAGGTCGCCCTCCTGTCCAAAGATCAAAGTTGCCTCGAAATGGTTGCCTCAGAAAAATGATCTAAGACATTAGGGTTACCGCTAAAGCATCCTAACATTGCTTTAGTGACCACACATCCCTTAAACCGAATTGACCCGAAAACTCCAACAACGGTGCTACCTACTCCTCAATAGTGGGATAACACTGTCTAAAGGACATTTGCACAGTTTAATTCCTTTTTAAGTAGGTAGAGGTTCTTAAGTACTTGCTCCTTTTAAAACAAAACAAAACTTTTCGCACTTACACTTCTTTCAAACAAAAACAAAAACTCTTTTCAAACCCACAAACACAAAGAAAAGCAAACTTTTGAAAACATAGTGAGCAAGTACCTAAGAGCCCGTGGATAACCACAGATAGAAAGGGTGCTAACACCTTCCCTTTCTATAATCTACCTCCCGAACCCGAGAAACATCTCGAAAAGGAATTTTTCTGTGCTTTTGTCCTTTCCTTGTTGGATAAAATGAAAGACGGTGGCGACTCTTGCTTACCGCGACATTTTACAAAAACAAACACAAACGCGAACCAACATTCCAAAACAGTCAGTTCTCATTCCCACCGATCACAGAACTGGCAACTCTGCTGGGGAAAATTATAAGTGAGGTGTACCTTAGGATTAGATCACTTGTGTTTTCAATTGTATGCTTTGTATGCTTTAAATTTTGTGGGCTTGTATCGGAGTTCTATAGATCCTAACCCGGATCTAGGGGTACCCTTTTTAGGTAAGTAGCAATAAACTGTGAGGAATCTGTCCGGCGTTGTTGTACCCCAAAATTTGCCCTCCCATTTTCTCAACATTTTCTCATCACAAGACCCTTGGAGCTCAAGATCCAGTTAGGGTTTCCTCTGCTCAAGACTTCTCCTTGCACTGTTGACCCAAATTAGGGTTTGTGTTTGCACAAAGATATTTTGACCTAGAATGCCTAAGATGACTTTAATGCTTCATGTTGGACTCCCAAGTTTATCCATACCAAGTTTTAAGTCTTGATTCCAAATTTTGCCCAGTCAATTGGACAGTTGACCTAGAAATCAACTGTATTGGGGAAAAAGTCAACTGTGGCCAATTGACAGTCAAATCTCATGGAAATTGACCTACATCAACATTATGAACTCATATGGACCATTTGATCAAGTTTGGGTCACAATTCCACCAGAAATTTGATCAGATCACCAAAAGGGCAAAATGGTCATTTTTAGGGTTTTGACTGCACAAAGGCAATTTTTGACTGTTTGACCTAGCCAATGGCAAGCCAAGCTCACATATGGACTCAAGGACCCCATGGAATTGTCTTGACATACTCAACAAGTTCAAAAGATCCCAAATGCACAAGATTGATAGTTGAATTTTCCAGTCAATTGATCAATTTTGACTGTATACTGAAAAGTCAAACTTTGACTTTTTGGTCAAAATCAAGTGTCAAGACTCATTTTTCATCAAAACATGCCAAATCATAAAACTTGTTCATCAAGGAATCAAAAATCACAAATTAGGGTTTGAAATGAAGATTTTTCATAACTTAGAATTTTTCTAAGTTATGAAAAACCCTAATTTTTTTCCTAACTTTGTCCCACTTTCTCATCAAGATGCATTTGGATTCAAGGAAAAGTCAAAACATGAAAGTTGTAGTCCATTGCAAAATCTACAACTTTTATTCACAAAGTTTCCTCAAAAGAAGCTTGTAGCTCAAGTTACAATTTTTGGAACAAGGGTACCAAACCATTCTTAACTTAGAGAAATTTTGAACCATTTTAGGCAGGATTTTTGCCTAACTTCAAGACCATTTTTCACATGCTTCCACTTGGAATTTCAATTTGCATTTCAAAGATGGATTGTAGTACACATTCCAAGCTTTCCAAAATGTCCAAGAACTCATCAAACAACCTCATGGTTAGAGAGAATCGAATTTGGCAAGTTGGGAAAAACTCACTTTTGTTATGGCCAATTTTCATGTTCATACACTTGTGCCATTTTGAAATCAGCTTGCACAACTTGATTACAGGTCCTATATCCCATTTGCACTCAATAATTAAATGCAAACCCTTTGTGTTCAAGCCTTGCATTATGTGTTTAAGCATTACATAAAGGTTTAGTCCTAAAATAGAAAAAGCAAATTATCCATTTTTGAAAAGGTATGGCTTTATGTCAAAAGCAAATCCAAGAAGTACCAAGGCATATCTCTGAGGAACAAGTTAAGGAGCATAACACACTGACCAAGACTAATGTATGCGGCATAGATTGGGGGCCTGCACAAGTCTAGAACACCACTTGACATTTTGTCGCTTAAGTGTGAATAAAACTTGCATAACATACACTAACTCTCATCTCAGCGAACATAACCTTAAGCAAAGTTATCAAACACTTTCTAATCATCAAACCTAAGCTGAAACACAAGCCAACCAAGTTCCAAACATCCTCAAACACAGAATCACCCTAAAACTGCAAAAACAGGGCATAAGCTACAGTTGGACTTCCATAGTTCATTTCCATCGCGCACCTTGGCCAAAAGCACTTCAAACACTTTCCCTACCATCCATACAAACTGTCCAAAGCATTAGAAGCAGACTGTAACACTCCTAATCAACATCACCATTTTCATTTTTCTGTTTTGCAGTTGAAGTGCCATAACACGATTCACTTGGTTTCAAAGCAAACTAAAGCTTGGAATAGCATCCCTGGACATCAAGGAAGCTATACCAATCATCACCTTGCATTGAAAACACCTCCATCACCAGATACGGTTCCAACTGAATAGGTAAGTTCATGAACTCTTATCTCTCTATCCAGGCATTGTTAGGTTTAGATTTGTGAAGAAATTATGTCACATTCATGGCCCTGAACATGCCCATATAATTAGTTTTCATTTATGTTATGTGTGCTGTGAGAATTTGATGTCTGAACATGGAACAAAAACTAGGTCAGGAATTGGGGGAGAAGAAATTCTCTCTCATTTCTGAGAGTTAGATTGATTTCTTTATATGTCTAGAATCGTGGCTTCAAGCTCTACAGGTTTCATGTTGCAAGATTTGGCAAAAGATCAAGGAATCTGGAGATAGAAAACGCGTGTTGTTGTTGTTCATACAGGTTCTGAGGTTGAAGACAAAGTCTTCATGGGCTGGGCCTGTTTCATTTTCCTATTTGCACCTTGTTTTTACTTTTGAACCCCCCTGGTCCATTTTGAGATATACTTGTTATTTTCCATTTTTTCTTTTTGATTTTGTTTCCATATTTTTTGTTTAAATCATAAAAGACATTAAAAACATTTTTCCCATATTTTTTGCATTTATTTTGATATTTATTTGGTTTTATTAGGTTTTTTTGTAAATAAATAAATAAGTATACTTTTATTTTTCAATACAAAAAATAATACACCGCATATTTTATTTCTGATTTTTATTTTATGTTATCTCTTGAAAACATTTTATAATAAAAATACATTTTTTTTAAATATTAAATATTATTATTTATATATATATTTAGTATTTAGTGAATATTATAAATATTTAGGTATTTATTAATACATTTAGGTTAAAAACATAACATAATAATGCATTTTATTTTTTTACTAATATTTAACTTAAAAGTTACTTTTTTCATATATTTTTCTTTTCATTTATTTTTTGTACATGATAAATAAATATTACATATATTATACATATAAATACTTTTATTTGTGAAATTAGGGTTTTTGCCCTAAATGCATAAGAATCCCAAAAATTAATTAATTTTATTTTATTTGGTACATGATAAATACCTTTTACATACACATAAAAAAGAAAACCTTTTTGCATTTTGCATATTTATTTTATTTTATTAAATATTGTGTAATTAAATACCTTGCAAAATTCCAATTTGATGTAATAGTCTAGGGTTTTAATTCTTGCTAAAATACCCCCCATTTAAACATTTGTACCCCCCTTCCCATATATTGTGTTGTAATAACTTAGGAACTTTATTTTTCACACTTTAAAGCTTTCTAATTATGCCATGTTAGAATTAGGGTTTGTATGCAAATCAATTAACCAAAATAGTTTGACCTAAATTCAAGATAAACAAGCATGAAAATGGACAACACTAATCACACTTGCACCCCTAGGGTATTCCACTTGTTGCCTTCAATAATGGGCCATATTGCATGTTAGGTCTCTTTGGGCAAAACAAAACAATTCAAATGATCATAGTTCCTCGATGACGCTTTCGAAAGTTGCCTAAAAAATGATCAAGTCCCTCCAAGGAAAAATTGCCCAAAGATACTTGGCGCCATTGCAATTATGGTCTAAACGATGACCCGCGCCCGTCCCTTTCACATCCTAACACAAGATTGTCCACCAAATGCAATGGTGGAACAAAATTGTTAAAAGGGTTAAAACATAACAAAGATCTTTGAGAAATTTAGGGTAGATAGCTCTTGATTACTTGCCAACTTGCAAAACAAAACACTTGCCTATTTTTCAAACCACACATCACTACACTTTCAAAACAACTTTCAAGAACATTGAAAACCTTTTCAAAAGACATACACCTTTGTATACATCCTAACATGGATCATTATAAAGGTTGCCACCATATTGGCTTCTTTTCAAAACATTTTCAAACCCACACACACAAAGCACCATTTCAAACAATTGAAAATTAAGGCAAGTTGATCTAAGCAAGTAACTAAGAGACCATGGATAACCATGGATAGAAAGGGTGCTAATACCTTCCCTTTCTATAATCTACTCCCCGAACCCAAGAAAACATCTCAAAGGTTTTTGCTGTGCTTTTTAACCTTTCCTTAGGATAAAATAAAAAGTCGGTGGCGACTCTTGCTCAACTGAAACATTTGCGAAAACAAACGCAAAACCTCATGTCAGTTCTCCCACCGTATCACAGAATTGGCGACTCTGCTAGGGACTATTTTAAAAGTGGAGTAACCTTAGGGCTTATATCACCCTCTTGCATGATTAATTGTTTGTCTTGATTGCTTTATATCTTGGCTCTCTTGTTTGGGTTTGCAATCCTACACCCGGATTTTGGGAAACATTCATAGATAGCAATACGTTGTGGAAACTGTGTGGGGTATACCGACACGGTCGAAGCAATAGCTATATTAGTGCGACATATTTGTGAGTACCGGTAACCCTTGAGTTCAATCAAGGAGAGTACGGGGCTGCTGAGTGATGTCACTAAGTACTAATGACCTAGAACCTTACTTGACCATCTTGGCTTTTTATTAGGGGTAGTGAGATGACCGGCTTTGGTGCAGTCCGAAGTTGGTAGATACTCGATACTACACTCATTGAGGGTTGTTTTCTTGGAATATTTTGGTCGCTAGTTAAAGTGGCTAAACCAAAACAATGAACAATGAAAACAATCCAGTGATATTGAGCTCCTTAGAACCCGGTTACTATTTATAGGACAGGTTTTTAAGCCAACTATACTCAAGAGGGTACTTACCTATGAAACTCCATGCAAGCCTGAAACTAGGGTTTGGTGTGAATTGCTTGTACATATGTTTTGTGCATACATCATGAACATCATAAAGCATCATATGCATTTACTAACCACTTCAAGGGTTTAGATCTTCATCTTTGTTCTTGTTTTGTAGGTCATGGAAACTCCTCGCAGAAAAACCATCCAAGTCAACCTTGTGAGAATCCCTCCTCAACTCAAGGAGCTCACATCAAGAATTCCGGAAAGCTCTCCCTTCAGTGAAAGACATGGTAGACTGCTCAGCTTAGTCAACACCAACATTGAAGAGGACATGATGAAAGTGCTATTCCAGTTCTTTGACCCTCTTCATCACTGTTTCACTTTCCCCGACTACCAGTTGGTGCCCACTTTGGAGGAATTTTCTCAACTCCTGAGAATTCCTATCCTTAATCAACTACCTTTCAACGGTACGGAAAAGGAACCAAAGCCTGAAGATGTTGCTCGAGCACTACATCTACAACCATCTGACATCAAGGGGCATTGGGAAACTAGAAGCGGTGTCAAAGGCTTCTTAGCAAAATTCTTGTTTGAAAAGGCACAAGAGTGTTGGAACTCATTGGACCTGCAAGCCTTTGAAGAGATTGTGGCACTCCTTATCTATGGGTTGGTCCTGTTCCCAAATCCTGACCAGCTTGTAGAGGTCAACACCGTCAAAATCTTCTTGTCCAGAAATCCAATACCAACATTACTTGGGGACATTTTTTACTCATTTTACACACGAACAATGAGAAAGAGGGGTGTTCTCATGTGCTGTACTCCTCTCCTTGCAAGGTGGTTTATTTCGCACCTTCCACAATCTGTCTTGAAGAATGACCAAGGCTCAAGGTGGTCCCAACGGTTAATGACTCTTACTCACTCTGATGTACATTGGTGTTCTCGGTCCAGAGAAAATGTCATCATCGTCGATCATTGTGGAGAGTTCCCTAATGTTCCATTACTTGGCATTAGAGGGGGCATTACCTACAACCCTTGCCTAGCTTTGAGGCAATTTGGATATGCACGAAGAGATGGCCCTCACGACATGTTGATTCCTGACCTAGTTTTTGACTTTGACAACGATGCGCAAGGACTTCGCCAAAGATTCATCAGAGCTTGGGGGAGGCCCAATAAGGTTGACAGCAAGACACTGGGACACAAGAACTCCATCCCTCTTGAGCCTTATCTCAAGTGGGTATGAACCAGAGCCTAGAGTCTAATGATGCCTTATCCTCATGTTCTCCCTGTGATTAAAGAGCCCGTCAAGGAAGGAGAGGTTCCCTACACCATCCTACATCCTGACATGCCTACATCGTGGGAGGAGATGCAGAAGAGTTGGATCCAACTCAAGGAGGAACGGAACACTTTTGAAGCCAGCTTTTACGCCAGCGAGAAGAAGGTTCTAGAGCTCACCCGCCGACTCCATGAGCAAGAGACCCTCAACACCTACATCGCACCAAAGAGGATGCGCAACGTCTTTTTACCTTGAGAAGTTGTTTTTGTAATATTTGGCCCATGGGGCACTTATGTACTAACAAATTTCTTCTTATTAATATGACGTGCGTTCTTTTTGTCTGCAACAATTGTGAATTTCTAAAATCCTTGAATGCATTGCATAGATAGCATCTCATGCATCATGTGCATAACAGGTACCCCTTTTTTCTACAGGTTGCTTAATCTCCTTCGCTGTTTATTTTGAACAGTCATCATGAATCCAGAATCATCCAGTGAGCAAGCTATCAAGGCCCTCCAGGCCTAGAGTGCCCAGTTTCAAGAGATGGTCATGAGCCTGGCCCAAGGTCAACAAGAGTTGAAGGCTCTGCTCTTAAAGAAGAAGAAGAAGAAGAGGACTGCGTTGTTCAATACTGGACGCAGGTTTGGGAACACACTCCATAACGAGGCTGATCCAACTACTTCCTCTGCAGAGAAAGACAGTCCCCAAGGGGGAGGGGCTCCTAGTCCTGCAGTCTCTGACAACAAGACGGATTACAATGACGAACAATACCCTCCTGCTGCTGACAGATACAAGCAATTAGAGGACCGCTTGAGTGCCATGGAGATTCAAAATGTGTCGGGGCTGGATTTCGGAGATTTAGGGTTATCTTCTGGGGTGGTAATCCCACACAAGTTCAAGGCGCCTGCCTTTGCCAAATACGACGGGGCTTCCTGTCCAAAGCTGCATCTCAGATCGTACGTAAGAAAGATCCAACCTTACACGGCAGACAAAAATCTTTGGATCCACTTCTTCCAAGATAGCCTTTAGGGGTCACAACTTGAGTGGTTTTATCAGCTAGATGGAACCAGTATCCGACATTGGGAAGATTTGGCTACCGCATTTTATAGACAATATCAATATAATTCTTACCTCGCTCCTACGCGTACCCAACTTCAGGGTATGTCACTGGGAACGGGCGAAGGATTCAAAGAATATGCACAAAAATGAAGAGATTTGGCTGGCAGGGTGCAGCCTCCTTTGACTGACCGTGAGCTGGTTGACATGTTTCTAGGGACCTTGTCTGGTCCATTCTTCAATCATCTGGTTGGTAATTCCTCCGCTGGGTTTACGGATTTGATCCTAACGGGTGAAAGGATAGAAGCTGGCATCAGGTCAGGAAAGATACAGAAAGGTGCCTCAACAAGTATTGAGAAGAAACCTTTCAAGAAGGAAGCTAGTGCCGTCTATGGTCCTAGAAGACAAGTCAAGCCAGAACGCCGCCAAGCCGTTAATGCCTTAGTAATTTCAAAGCCTGTTGCTGCTCCTCAGCAGTACAATCAACAAAGGGGTGAGAGGCCCAAAAGGCAATACACTCGGCTGAGTATGACCTTGTCACAAATCTTGCCGCAACTGCTATCAACCAACTTGGTGACCATCAAAGAGGCTCCGAAGGTCGTGAATACTGCATCTCCGAAGTATAACCCAAATGCCCGTTGTGCTTATCATTCTGATAGCCCCGGGCATACTACTGATGATTGCTGGGCCCTGAGAAATAAGGTTCAAGACCTTATTGATGCGAAGGAAATTCAGTTTGAGGCACCTGAGAGGCCAAATGTTGTAACTGCTCCTATGCCCCAGCATAGAGTAAATGCCGTTGAGGAAGATTTGTATGCTGTTTCGGTGAATGATGTTGCTACCCCTCTATTGACTGTTAAGAGGAACCTACTGCTGGCCGGTTTATTTCCGGGTTGTAGCAAGGGTTGTCTCCTGTGTGCTGTTACCCCTACCGGTTGTCCGCTGCTGAAGTCAGGCATCCAAAGCCTGATGGATAGCAAGGAGATTCTGTTCAAGAAAACCACTGTTCCATTTGTTTCCGTTGAAGAAGTATTTGTCGTCACAATTTTCAACAATCCTACCAAGGCTCCCCCGAGGAAGCCAGTCAAAATTATGTCTGTTGCACCCATTACCATTACTGTTCCGGGGCCCCTCCCCTATGAATCTGACAAGGCTGTCCCATGGCACTATGGGGCAGATGTGTATGTGCTTGGAGTGAAGCAGGAGTTCAACACCGGTACCAGTATCAGTAACATCACTGGTCCCGCCAAGATTACTCGCAGTGGCAGGCTTTTCTCGCCTGACATTGCACCACCAGTTATCCGAAAACCTCTTATCATCACACCCGCAAGTGTGCATGTTCCAAATCAAGTTCCTGTGTCTACTACTGCCACCGAGTCCTCTGATGCTCGGGGCAAAGAAGTTGCTACCGATTTGCCTTCCCGGACGGAGGCACCAAAAAAGACCGTTGTTGAAGCCTCCCAGCAAGAGATGGAGGAAATCCTTAAAATCATTAAAAAAAGTGACTTCAATGTCGTTGAACAGCTGGGGCATACCCCCTCCAAGATCTCTATGCTATCATTGCTGCTGTGCTTAGAGGCCCACGCCAAGGCCCTGATTTCATTTATGAAAACGGCCCATGTGCCGCAAGAGACCTCTGCAGATCAGTTCACTGACTGTGTGGCTAATTTGACAGCTGACAATGGTTTGGGGTTCTCGGATGCTGACCTTACCTCCAAGGGAAAAAACCACAATGATGCCCTGCATGTTTCCATAGAATACAGGGGCACTACTCTCGCACACGTGTTGGTGGACACCGGTTCTTCCCTGAATGTATTGCCCAAGAAGGCCTTAGATCGGTTGGATTGTGAGGGCCTAGAATTGAAGCCTAGTAACATCATTGTTAGAGCCTTCGACGGTTCTAAGAGGATGGTGCATGGTGAGGTGGACATTCCTATTCGTGTGGGTTCCCAAGTCTTTGACTCAACGTTCTACGTGATGGATATTCGTCCATCTTATTCCTGTTTGCTGGGTCGACCTTGGATTCACAAGGCTGGGGCCGTAACATCCACTCTACACCAGAAGCTCAAATACCCTGTCAAAGGGAAAATTGTTACTGTGCAGGGTGAGGAGGAATACATGGTTAGTCACTTGAATTCATTCCGGTATATCGAGATGGACGGGGAGTTTATTGAAACCCCCTTTCAACATTTTGAGGAGGTACCTCCAACGTTGGCGTCGGCTGAAACCGTGGTTGAAGAAGACTTTCCTTTGAAGATGGCTTCCTTGAAGGATGCCCGGGCTGTAATCGAGAAAGGCAAGTGTGCAAACTGGGGTCAACTTCCTGACTTCACTCAAAAGACCGACAAGTTTGGGCTGGGCTTCACTGCAGAGGCTCAGAGGGCTGTTCGCAAAGAAAGGATCAGAAAGCCTCCGGTGTTCATCACCAACTCAAGGGTGAATGCTATCGAGGAGGACGTAGAGGAAGCAGAATTTGACAGTTGGATCTATCCAACAACCGACAACGGACCAAGCAACTGGACGGCAAAAGATTTTACACCTATTACATTTGTCACGCAGTAATGAACTCTTTTGATTTTCAATTTGTAACAAACAATATGTTGAAACTTTTATTGGCTCGGTGTCCTACCCGAGGCACCGTAGCTCCATTTGTGAGGGCTTTTTGTATGACATTTCCATATATCATTAATCAAAACATTGGACGTTTGTTGCATTTCAAATCTTGTGCTCTTTTTCTTTCTGTGTTATATATTGCAAAACAGCTATATTTACACACACTCACTTATACAGGTTCCAATCCACTCTGGATCTTACTGGTAACGGCTCTGCTACTGCCAGTTATGACTTCGAAAATCCGATCAACTTAGCCGAAGACGAGGGTGAAGATGATTGCGAAGTGCCTGGTGAACTCGCAAGACTGCTACTCCAGGAAGAGAGGGCCATTCAGCCGCATGAAGAGCCAGTGGAGACAGTAAATCTGGGTACGGAGACAGATATAAAAGAAGTCAAGATTGGTGCCAATCTAGAGCTCAGCGTGAAGCAACGATTGATCTAGATGTTGCATGACTACATGGAAATCTTTGCTTGGTCTTACGAAGACATGCCTAGTTTGGATGCCGACATTGTGGTTCATCACCTGCCTACCAAGGAAGACTGCCCTCCGGTAAAACAGAAGGTCCGCCGCATGCGCCCAGAGATGTCCGAGAAAATCAAGGCTGAGGTTATGAAACAATTTGATGCCGGGTTTCTAGCAGTGACTTCTTATCCTCAGTGGGTGGCCAACGTGGTTCCAGTGCCAAATAAAGATGGTAAAGTCAGAATGTGTGTTGACTACAGGGATTTGAACAGGGCCAGCCCTAAAGATGATTTCCCTCTGCCTCACATCGACGTTCTTGTTGACAATACTGCTCAACACAAGGTGTTCTCCTTCATGGATGGTTTTTCAGGGTATAATCAGATCAAGATGGCTCCTGAAGATATGGAAAAGACTACCTTTGTTACTCAGTGGGGCACCTTCTGCTACAAGGTCATGCCATTCGGGTTGAAAAATGCTGGGGCAACCTACCAACGTGCCATGGTTGCTTTATTTCATGACATGATCCACCATGAGATTGAAGTGTATGTCGATGATATGATTGCAAGGTCCCAAACTGAGGAAGAACACCTTGACCATCTGCGGAAGCTGTTTGACCGACTAAAGTTGTACAAGCTGAGGTTGAACCCAAACAAATGCACCTTTGGGGTGAGGTCTGGAAAATTGATAGGTTTCATTGTAAGCGACAAAGGTATTCAAGTGGACCCTGCCAAGGTGAAAGCCATACAAGAGATGCCGACTCCCAAGAAAGAGAAAGAAGTCAGAGGCTTTCTAGGACGACTGAATTACATTGCCCGATTTATCTCACATCTAACTGCTACCTGTGAGCCAATCTTCAAATTACTGAAGAAAGATCAAGTAGTACGTTGGAACGATGAATGTCAGGCTGCTTTCGAAAAGATAAAGGAGTATCTCCAAGAACCACCCATTCTTATGCCTCCGGTTGAAGGGAGACCTCTAATACTATACTTGACCGTACTTGACAACTCAATGAGGTGTGTGCTGGGGCAGCATGACGAGTCTGGCCGAAAAGAGAACGCTATTTATTACCTGAGCAAAAAGTTTACCGACTGTGAGACTCGGTACTCACTGCTCGAGAAAACTTGCTGCGCTCTGGTATGGGCTGCTCGCCGGCTGAGACAGTATATGTTGACTCACACTACTCTGTTGATTTCAAAAATGGATCCAATCAAGTACATATTAGAAAAGCCTGCTCTGTCTGGAAGAATAGCAAGATGGCAAATGATCTTGACAGAATATGATATCCAGTACACAACTCAAAAAGCAATCAAGGTAAGTGTATTGGCAGACCATTTGGCACACCAACCTGTGGACGATTACCAATCATTGAACTTTGAATTTCCAGACGAAGATATCATGGTAGTAACTGATTGTGAAGTACCTGGACCAGATGAAGGACCTGAGGAAGGATCCCGATGGTCTATGCATTTTGACGGAGCCTCGAACGCTTTGGGTAACGGCATCGGCGCTGTGATCATATCCCCTAAAGGTACTCATACTCCACTCACCGCCCGGCTGTGTTTCAACTGCACCAACAACATGGCAGAATATGAGGCATGTATCATGGGTCTTCAAGCTGCAATCAACTTAAGGATCAAGTTTCTGAGTGTCTTCGGAGATTCCGCTCTCGTGATCAACCAGATCAAAGGCGAATGGGATACGAAACACCCAAATCTTATTCCTTACAAGGAGTATGTGTTGACTTTGCTTCCCCACTTTGAAGAGATAACTTTTGAACAATTCCCAAGAGAGGAGAATCAGTTAGCGGACGCACTAGCTACAATGTCTTCAATGTTCAAAGTCAAATGGGACAACGAGGCTCCCCGGATCATTATCTGGAAGTTGGACGAACCTGCATACTGCTGCGATCTCGAGACCGAAGAGGTAACCGAAAAACCCTGGTATCATGAGGTAAAGAGATATTTGGAAGTTCAAGAATACCCCGAAGGCGCATCGGTCAATGACAAGAAGTTCCTGAGAAGGTTTGCGGCAAAATTCTTCCTCAGCAACGACATTCTCTACAAACGAAACCATGATTCAACTTTACTGCGTTGTGTGGATAAGGCTGAAGCAGAGAAGATCATGGTAGAACTACATGAAGGTACATTCGGAACACATTCCAGTGGACATACCATGGCAAAGAAAATCCTTCGGGCAGGATATTTCTGGTCCACAATGGAAGCCGACTGTTACCAACATTCTCGAACTTGTCATAAATGCCAGATCTATGCTGATAAGGTGCATATCCCTTTGGTTCCTCTAAACATCCTGACGGCACCTTGGCCTTTTGCAATGTGGGGCATTGATATGATCGGTGAGATCCGACCGACGGCATCCAATGGGCATCGCTTTATCTTGGTAGCGATTGATTATTTCACGAAGTGGGTAGAAGCAGCTTCCTACGCCACCGTAACCAAGAGTGTCGTGGCACGTTTCATTCGGCACAACCTGATCTGTCGGTACGGCATCCCGGAAAGAATCATTACGGACAATGGTACCAATCTTAACAACAAGATGATTACCGAGCTCTGCGAGCAATTCAAGATACAGCACCATAACTCTTCTCCTTACCGGCCGAAGATGAATAGAGCTGCGAAGCGGCAAATAAAAACATCAAGAAAATTGTGCAGAAGATGACAGTGACCTACAAAGATTGGCACGAAATGTTACCATTTGCTCTTCATGGGTACCGTACCTCAGCAAGGACGTCAACCGGGGCAACTCCTTTTTCCTTGGTCTATGGCATGGAGGCAGTCTTGCCGATTGAAGTCCGGATACCCTCTCTCCGGATAATGAAGGATGCAGACTTGAGTGAAGATGACTGGATCCAGACTCGACTTGATCAATTAAACCTAATTGACGAAAAGAGACTCACTGCTATCTGTCATGGTCAGACGTATCAAAAACGGATGATCAGGGCATTTAACAAGAAAGTCAGACCACAAGAGTATCAAGTTGGGGACCTGGTAATCAAACGCATCATCCTTCCTCAAAGTGATCCCCGGGGCAAATGGACCCCTACGTACGAAGGGCCATTTGTGGTTAAACATGTGTTCTCAGGAGGAGCCATGATCCTAACCACCATGGATGGTGACGACCTTCCTCACCCCGCCAATGCAGACATAGTAAAAAGATACTACGCATGAATAAAAGACCCGCTAGGTTGACATACCTAGGCAAAAATAAGGGCTTCCCGGCGAACCAAAAGGGTTCGGGCAAAAATAAGGGATGAAATGAAAAAATCTGTACACCCGGCAAGTTGAAAACCTGAAAAGGCGGCTTGGGCAAAAAAGGGTATCCCGGTGGACTGAAAACCCGAAAGGGCGGTCCAGGCAAAAGTTAGGGATAAAGCGTAACACTATGTCTCATTGGATCACCTTGCATCCAGAATTCGGCATCAACTATCGGGCTCAGCCTTCGGCATTGATCAATCAGCTTCATCTTCAACTAAGCAGCAAAGTGATGAGACGCTTGAAGACATAAAGGCGATAGCAGAGTTGGAACCCAGTGGGAATATTGTGCACATAGCTATTTTGTTTCCTTTTCAAAATTGTATTAAACTTTATTTGACGGCGTTCTCTTACTAGGACGTCAGCCTCTTGTACAAAAACGCCTATTTACAGGCAAATTTCAAAATCAATACAAATTCGCTTTTCCAAACAAATCGCCAATTGTTTTTTCCTTTTTCTGTTTTGTCTTGCGAAGAACGTCCAATGTTCATTTTTGATATATGCATTTGACATTAAAATTGCTAATTCATAAATACTTGCATACGAAACAAAAGACTAATTACAGGTGACATCAGAAACAAGGGCAATGTAGAATTGTCCAGGCAGTCTAGTTGCTTTGTCCGCCAAGGTACCAAGATAGGTCCAACTGAAGAATGTGACCAAGTTACCTCAACTCCCCGCAGAGTAGGACAAGATTCAGCAATACTCTCCCCAGGAAGAGTTAGTCTATCATCAGCCCTATAATAGGCACCCTGTTCCCCTAGCAAGTCAGCATTACTCTCCTCCAGCAGAGTTAGTCTACGGTCAGCCTAAAGGAAGTTGGGTGTCCCCAGAAGATATCAACATTTCCCAATGGAGTATAGGCAGTCCTCAGCAAGCATCCCCGACAGTCCTGATCTAAGATTGATCTCCGATGGTATACCAGACACCCCAGTGGAACCATTTACCAGTACAGTCTGAAAGTTTCCCTAGGAAAATTGGAATCCATATTCCCAGCAGGTCTTGAAGCTTATCCCCGGTAGACTCTGGAAGCTTGTCCCCTGCAGAGTATGGACGTCTCTCCCGGGCTTTATTCAAAGTTATTCCTCACAAGGGCTTATAACTGGGT
The DNA here is from genome assembly GCA_948472305.1 of Vicia faba. NCBI lineage: Eukaryota > Viridiplantae > Streptophyta > Magnoliopsida > Fabales > Fabaceae > Vicia > Vicia faba. The sequence goes on along the minus strand of OX451736.1, from coordinate 604,973,346 downwards.
TATCCTCAGCTAATTACCACGGAAGATCCCCCTCGGCGAAGTTCTTCTAATCCCCAGCAGAGTTCGTCAAAGTTCCCCAACATAACTTATCAACAGAATCCCCAGCGGAGTTTATCATTGTTATCCCCAGCGGAGTCCATCATTGAAATCCTCAGCGGAGCTCTCGTCAAAACTTCAGCGAAGTATCTCTTCCCACAGAGTAATTCCCCTCAGAGTAATCTCTCCAACAAGCTTATTCCCCAACGGAGTCATCTTCTCCTACCGGTGTATTCTTGCAACCATCATCCCTAGCGAAAACGAAGAACTCTACTCTTCAACGTCGGCCCAGGATTTAATTCCCCAGCCGATCGTCAAGGACTTATTTTCCTAGACGAAAATACATTCATAAACATTTCACATTTCATACATCTTGCTTACATACATGATAAAGTGCATACAACACTATCTCATTTTGAACATCATGACATCATGCATTTCATACATCATGACATTGCATACAACTGATGTTTTGCCTTTTCAGGGAAAAAGACAACCCAAAAGACAACTACTTTCAACTGTCACAATTCCAGATTCGATTCCTGTATCTAGCCAGGGCACATCTGTGAGTGATCAGTTTACAGATTCGATTCCTGTATCCAGCCAGGGCTTATCTGTTGACGACTATTTCCAGATTCGATTCCTGTATCCAGCCAGGGCACATCTGAAGAGTTTGAAAATTCGACACCTGTATCCAGCCAGGGCATATCTGTAGACGACTAATTCCAGATTCGATACCTGTATCCAGCCAGGGCATATCTGCGAGCAACCGATTGTAGACTCGACACCTGTATCTAGCCAGGGCATGTCTGCATGAAGAGATTGAAGATCAATACCTGTAACAAGCCAGGAAAACATCTGTCTTTCTCAAAGTACACAAGTTCTCGCTAAGGAATCTCTTATGCGATCAACACTTCCAAATGGAATCTATAAGCCCATTCCCGACAAGGTTCTGTCACGCCTTCAGATGGCATCTATAAGTCCATCTCCCTATCCACCATCTCTCCAAATGGCATCTATAAGCCCATTCCCGACATCACATTTGCTGATACTCCAACATGCGAGTGCAAATTTCCGGGCACTCTAGTGTCCAATCTCCTTTTACCCTCGAGTCACGAAAGGCAAACTTGCCAATCTAACTCTTCAGGTTCAAGAAGATTGAACAGGGGCAACTGTTGTACCCCAAAATTTGCCCTCCCATTTTCTCAACATTTTCTCATCACAAGACCCTTGGAGCTCAAGATCCAGTTAGGATTTCCTCTGCTCAAGACTTCTCCTTGCACTATTGACCCAAATTAGGGTTTGTGTTTGCACAAATATATTTTGACCTAGAATGCCTAAGATGACTTTCATGCTTCATGTTGGACTCCCAAGTTTATCCATACCAAGTTTTAAGTCTTGATTCCAAATTTTGCCCAGTCAATTGGACAATTGACCTAGAAATCAGTTGTATTGGGGAAAAAGTCAACTGTGGCCAATTGACAGTCAAATCTCATGGAAATTGACCCACATCAACATTATGAACTCATATGGACCATTTGATCAAGTTTGGATCACAATTCCACCAGAAATTTGATCAGATCACCAAAAGGGCAAAATGGTCATTTTTAGGGTTTTGATTGCACAAAGGCAATTTTTGACTGTTTGACCTAGCCAATGGCAAACCAAGCTCACATATGGACTCAAGGACCCCATGGAATTGTCTTGACATACTCAACAAGTTCAAAAGATCCCAAATGCACAAGATTGACAGTTGAATTTTCCAGTCAATTGATCAATTTTGACTGTATACTAAAAAGTCAAACTTTGACTTTTTGGTCAAAATCAAGTGTCAAGACTCATTTTTCATCAAAACATGCCAAATCATGAAACTTGTTCATCAAGGAATCAAAAATCACAAATTAGGGTTTGAAATGAAGATTTTTCATAACTTAGAATTTTTCTAAGTTATGAAAAACCCTAATTTTTTTCCTAACTTTGTCCCACTTTCTCATCAAGATGAATTTGGATTCAAGGAAAAGTCAAAACATGAAAGTTGTAGTCCATTGCAAAAGATACAACTTTGATTCACAAAGTTTCCTCAAAAGAAGCTTGTAGCTCAAGTTACAATTTTTGGAACAAGGGTACCAAACCATTCTTAACTTAGAGAAATTTTGAACCATTTTAGGCAGGATTTTTGCCTAACTTCAAGACCATTTTTCACATGCTTCCACTTGGAATTTCAATTTGCATTTCAAATATGGATTGTAGTACACATTCCAAGCTTTCCAAAATGTCCAAGAAATCATCAAACAACCTCATGGTTAGAAAGAATCGAATTTGGCAAGTTGGGAAAAACTCACTTTTGTTATGGCCAATTTTCATGTTCATACACTTGTGCCATTTTGAAATCAGCTTGCACAATTTGATTACAGGTCCTATATCACATTTGCACTCAATAATTAAATGCAAACCCTTTGTGTTCAAGCCTTGCATTATGTGTTTAAGCATTACATAAAGGTTTAGTCCTAAAATAGAAAAAGCAAATTATCCATTTTTGAAAAGGTATGGCTTTATGTCAAAAGCAAATCCAAGAAGTACCAAGGCATATCTCTGAGGCACAAGTTAAGGAGCATAACACACTGACCAAGACTAATGTATGCAGCATAGATTGGGGGCCTGCACAAGTCTAGAACACCACTTGACATTTTGTTGCTTAAGTGTGAAGAAAACTTGCATAACATACACTAACTCTCATCTCAGCGAACACAATCTTAAGCAAAGTTATCAAACACTTTCTAATCATCAAACCTAAGCTGAAACACAAGCCAACCAAGTTCCAAACATCCTCAAACACAGAATCACCCTAAAACTGCAAAAACAGGGCATAAGCTACAGTTGGACTTCCATAGTTCATTTCCATCGTGCATCTTGGCCAAAAGCACTTCAAACATTTTCCCTACCATCCATACAAATTGTCCAAAGCATTAGAAGCAGACTGTAACACTCCTAATCAACATCACCATTTTCATTTTTCTGTTTTGCAGTTGAAGTGCCATAACACGATTCACTTGGTTTCAAAGCAAACTAAAGCTTGGAATAGCATCCCTGGACATCAAGGAAGCTATACCAATCATCACCTTGCATTGAAAACACCTCCATCACCAGATACGGTTCCAACTGAATAGGTAAGTTCATGAACTCTTATCTCTCTATCCAGGCATTGTTAGGTTTAGATTTGTGAAGAAATTATGTCACATTCATGGCCCTGAACATGCCCATATAATTAGTTTTCATTTATGTTATGTGTGCTGTGAGAATTTGATGTCTGAACATGGAACAAAAACTAAGTCAGGAATTGGGGGAGAAGAAATTCTCTCTCATTTCTGAGAGTTAGATTGATTTCTTTATATGTCTAGAATCGTGGCTTCAAGCTCTACATGTTTCATGTTGCAAGATTTGGCAAAAGATCAAGGAATCTGGAGATAGAAAATGCGTGTTGTTGTTGTTCATACAGGTTCTGAGGTTGAAGACAAAGTCTTCATGGGCTGGGCCTGTTTCATTTTCCTATTTGCACCTTGTTTTTACTTTTGAACCCCCCTGGCCCATTTTGAGATATACTTGTTATTTTCCATTTTTTCTTTTTGATTTTGTTTCCATATTTTTTGTTTAAATCATAAAAGACATTAAAAACATTTTTCCCATATTTTTTGCATTTATTTTGATATTTATTTGGTTTTATTAGGTTTTTTTGTAAATAAATAAATAAGTATACTTTTATTTTTCAAGACAAAGAATAATACACCACATATTTTATTTCTGATTTTTATTTTATGTTATCTCTTGAAAACATTTTATAATAAAAATACATTTTTTTAAAATATTAAATATTATTATTTATATATATATTTAGTATTTAGTGAATATTATAAATATTTAGGTATTTATTAATACATTTAGGTTAAAAACATAACATAATAATACATTTTATTTTTTTACTAATATTTAACTTAAAAGTTACTTTTTTTCATATATTTTTATTTTCATTTATTTTTTGTACATGATAAATAAATATTACATATATTATACATATAAATACTTTTATTTGTGAAATTAGGGTTTTTGCCCTAAATGCATAAGAATCCCAAAAATTAATTTATTTTATTTTATTTGGTACATGATAAATACCTTTTACATACACATAAAAAGGAAAACCTTTTTGCATTTTGCATATTTATTTTATTTTATTAAATATTGTGTAATTAAATACCTTGCAAAATTCCAATTTGATGTAATAGTCTAGGGTTTTAATTCTTGCTAAAATACCCCCCATTTGAACATTTGTACCCCTCTTCCCATATATTGTGTTGTAATAACTTAGGAACTTTATTTTTCGCACTTTAAAGCTTTCTAATTATGCCATGTTAGAATTATGGTTTGTATGCAAATCAATTAACCAAAATAGTTTGACCTAAATTCAAGATAAACAAGCATGAAAATGGACAACACTAATCACACTTGCACCCCTAGGGTATTCCACTTGTTGCCTTCAATAATGGGCCATATTGCATGTTAGGTCTCTTTGGGCAAAACAAAACAATTCAAATGATCATAGTCCCTCGATGACGCTTTCGAAAGTTGCCTAAAAAATGATCAAGTCCCTCCAAGGAAAAATTGCCCAAAGATACTTGGCACCATTGCAATTATGGTCTAAACGATGACCTGTTCCCGTCCCTTTCACATCCTAACACAAGATTGTCCACCAAATGCAATGGTGGAACAAAATTGTTAAAAGGGTTAAAACATAACAAAGATCTTTGAGAAATTTAGGGTAGATAGCTCTTGATTACTTGCCAACTTGCAAAACAAAACACTTGCCTATTTTTCAAACCACACATCACTACACTTTCAAAACAACTTTCAAGAACATTGAAAACCTTTTCAAAAGACATACACCTTTGTATACATCCCAACATGGATCATTATAAAGGTTGCCACCACATTGGCTTCTTTTCAAAACATTTTCAAACCCACACACACAAAGCACCATTTCAAACAATTGAAAATTAAGGCAAGTTGATCTAAGCAAGTAACTAAGAGCCCATGGATAACCATGGATAGAAAGGGTGCTAATACCTTCCCTTTCTATAATCTACTCCCCGAACCCAAGAAAACATCTCAAAGGTTTTTGCTATGCTTTTTAACCTTTCCTTAGGATAAAATAAAAAGTCGGTGGCGACTCTTGCTCAACCGAAACATTTGCGAAAACAAACGCAAAACCTCAAGTCAGTTCTCCCACCGTATCACAGGCGTAGACCGACACAGATGAAGCAGTAGCTACATTGGTGTGGCACCTTAGTCTGTACCGATATCCCTTGTGTTGGAACGAGGAGAATATGGGTCTTCTAAGGAGTCATTAAGCACCAACTGACCTTAGAACCTTAAATTGACCAACTTAGCCATAGAACAGTAGCAGTATTCTACACTCATTGAGACTAAACTCTCGCGATGATTCCGGCCGCAAGAAAAGGTTGCTAAACTGGAATTATGACCGATTGAGGGTAGTCAGTGATATTGAGATCCTCTAGAACCCGGTTACTATTTTTAGGACAGGTTTAAACCAACTGAACTGAAAGAGGGTAATGCCTAAACTCCATGCCAGTCTAAACTTAAGGCTATATGTGTGACTTGTGTGCCTTCAAACTTGAACTACTTGCACATTCTTGTTATCTGACAACATGAGTTTCTTGCAGGTTTTGTTTACAGTCCTTATCCAATAATTTGGACTTATTACAGGGTTTACTTACATCACTTCACACTTTTGCTTAAACACATAGCATACACATCATAACATCATACCTTAACATTTCCTTAACCATTTCAAGGATCTCCAAGGTTTGTGATGCAGGTCATGATGAACCAAATGTCTAGCAAGGGGAAAGGGGATTTATTTTCCTCTAGCCAATGCCGTCTAGAGATCAAAACATGATAACTGGAGTGAGGGGCTATGACCCACTCGATATAGTGAGCTTGACTCTTGAAGAAGTACTCTCAGCAACATGAAGTTCCTTCAATCAAGCTACCAGATTCATATTCTAACATTTTCTTATTTACCCAGCGAGATCCTTGAAAACATTGCATACATATATCATACATATCATTGCATAGCAGGTCTCCCAGTACAAGTCTCTTATCTTCTTCGTTGTTTATTTCAGCAATCATCATGTCTACTGAACCTTCAGTCGAGCAAGCTATCAAGGCCCTTCAAGCCCAGAATGCCCAATTTCAAGAGTTGGTCATGAGCCTAGCTAAGGGTCAGCAGGACTTGAAGACCCTGATTCTGAAAGAGAGGAAGAAGAAGAAGAAGAGGACCATCCTGTTCAACACCGGACGCAGGTTTGAAAACGGGCTGCAGAATGAAGTTGATCTGACCACCCCATCTGGAGGGAAAGATAGTCCACAAGAAAGGAGGGCTCCTAGCCCTATGGTCTCCGACAACGAGACAGACTATGATGAAGAACAGTATCCTCCTGCTGAGGATAAGTACAAACAGCTGGAAGACCGTTTGAACGCTATGGAAATACAGAAGGTGCCCGGTCTGGACTTCGGAGATATGGGTCTATCATCTGGGGTGGTGATTCCCCATAAATTCAAGGCACCTACTGTGATCGGTGGATCTGGAACTGACTGTTTAACGCTGGTTCGCAAAATGTCGCGGTAAGCAAGAGTCGCCACCGTCTTTTATATTCTCCAACATGGAAAGGACAAAAGCACAACAAAATTCCTTATGAGATAGTTTCTCGGTTCGGGAGGTAGATTTATAGAAAGGGAAGGTGTTAGCACCCTTTCTATCCATGGTTATCCATGGGCTCTTAGATACTTGCTCATTTGTGTTTTCAAAAGTGTTTGCTTTTCAATTGTGAGTGAGTTTGAAAAAGTTTCTTTGAAAGTTTCAGAATGACTCTTGTATCAGTCCTCAAGAGTGTTTGAAAAATTGTTTTGAAAGCTTTTTGAAAAGTGTCGGTGTGAAAAGAGTTTTGTTTGTTTTTGAATAGAGCAAGTATCTACGAGTCATCTACCTACCCTAAGGAATTAGGCTGTGTAAATGTCCTTAAGGTAGTGCCATCCCACCATTGAGAGGTAGGTAGCACCACCGTTGGAGGTGTTCGGGTCAATTTGTATGTTAGGGACAATGTGGTCACCAGAGCAATATTAGGACACCTTAGAAGCTACCCTTATGCCATTGATCCTTTTTAATTCCGAGGCAACCGTTTCGAGGCAACAGGATCATGTCATGGACATAAGGACTTACTAAAACGTCCTATACTCGACGACCAAGTTTCGAGGGCAAGGCAACAGTGAGGCGTACCCTAAGAGTGGTGTGTGAATTTGTGTGTTATTTTCATGTTATGTTTTATCTTGTACATGTATCATGGTGATCCACGCTTGTTTTTATTTTAGGCCATACATTCTTTCATGCAAAGTTTAGAATTTAAAAGTGCGGAAACTAAATTCCTACGCTATTACAAGGCGCGGGTCTATACATCGCCAAATTACAAAGACCTGTTTTTGATAAAGATGCGGAAAGTAAAGACGGAAAGATAAACCTAATTACTATTACATCTGAGAAACAGTTACATAATGATCGAAAGAAATAATGCGTGAAAAGAATTAAAATTAGGACGTCTGAGGGTTTTGACCCTTTGCATGAAATTAAATTAAATTAAAGTTCAATTAATTATTTAATTAAAGAAAAGAAAGTGTTTTAGTGTTTTTTTGTATTTATGAAAAATAAAGAACAAGAATTAAAAGGAAATGCTAAATCTAGATTATTTTGATTATTAATGAAAATATTAAAGTTAACCTAATTTACTAGTTAATTAATTTATTTACATGTTTATTTACAAAATTAATGATAATTTATAATAATGATAAATAATGATAAATAATGATGATTAATAATTTATTTAAGAAAAAGATGAATATATCAAAAAAAACCTAATTCTAGATACTTTTTACTTATTAAGAAAAAGATTAAAGTTTAAAAACCTAAATTAAACTAAGTTAATTGTTAGAGTTTATTTACAAAATAAATAATGAATTAGATATTAATTAAACATGTTTTTAGTTTTTCTGTATTTTATATTGTGAAAATTAATTTATGGAATTAAAGAAAACAATTAAAAAGAATAATTGAAAAGAATAAAAGAAAAGAAAATTAAAAGAAGGAATACAAACAAGGAGGGGTGTCTGGCCCTTTTTGGAGGTTTTTTGTAGAGTAATTTGGCCTATTAGACAAAAAGCCTTGTTTGACTTTCTGGCATCACGTGCGTGTTCATTGACTCCTGAGTACCGTGGTCTGCATTCTTTGGCCATTGGATTGAGTTTCATGGCCATTTGTGTTCTGGCTGTTGGCCATTTGTGTTCTGGCCTCATCATGCATAAGTTGTTCTTTTGGCCATTTGGCTTTTGGCTTTTGGCCATTTGGCTTTTGGCCTCAACGTTCCTTAATGAACCTGCATGGGATCCTGTCTAAATCTGCAGTGTTGAATCTCACGAACACATTAAATAAAATCATAAAATGCAAATAAAGTCAATATATGAAGAAATTTAATGTTTAGGCACAATATGACATGTATGAATGATTATACCCTTTTGATCATGGAGATCAAATCAATCTTACCCTTACTAGAAAATTAGTGACCTGAATGCTTTTATGCCCTTTGGATCATGGAGACCAAGCCAGCCTTATCCTTACTGAAGAAGTAGTGAGGTGTTGGTTTGTAACTGTGATGGCTTGTTTGTAGTGAGAGAGGGATTTGTAATAAGGATTTCAAGGTTTTAGGGTTCTTGAAAGAATTTGATATTCTAACAGTGTTGTGGCAAGGTTTTTTCTCTCTTTTCCTCCTCTTTTTCTCCTCCCTGGTTTGTGTGAAAAGAATGTGATTATATAATGGAAATTAGGGTAAAGAAAATGGGCTTTGAATGTGCAATTGGGCCTCCAATGTTCACTTGAGTTCGTCACTTTCCAGGCTAAATCGAAGGGACTTAAGTGCAATTTTTGAAGTTGAAATGTGAAAACAAAATGTAGCCGACATCAAGAACTAACTCCTGTCCGAAAATCGGCTCAATCGGATAAACGGTGAATTAGTTATGAATTTTTGAAGTTTCAGCTCAGACAAACTTATTTTGGGCTCCAGTGTCGACTCTGACACGTTCTTCAATAAAAAACTGGTATTGATCGGTGCATAATTTGGTCTCGACTTTTGAAGAAAAGTTGTATATCTTTGAGTCAGTGACCTTGTGTAAAAATATGAGCCCAATCCGATAAAAATTGACCGAGTTATGAATTTTCGAAGTTTCGACCCAGATGAAATAATATTCAGCATTCAGGATTTTCGGCGCGTCACGCACTCGGAGAAAAAAACGAAGGCCTTTTGAATATTGTTTGAACTCAATACCTTCTGTGAAAATGTAGCCAACTCAATTTCTGAAATTTTGGCACCAGAACCAGCTCGATACGATGAAAATCGACCAAGTTATGATTTTCTGAACATGACGCAAATAAACTTTTGTCACAAATTTTCTGTATGAAAATACTTGATAAATCCACATTTTTGAAGACTTTCTGATTGAAATTGGCTTCCAGCCGTGATAGATGAAAACGTAGATAATGTCAAGACGGAATTTTGGCCACCGGAACGGGTTCAAAACGAGCCACGATCTTCAAGTTATGAATTTTTTAGCGCGTAAAAACTGCACTTTCAGCACACTTTTTTCACCATATTTCTTCGAGAAAACTCACACAGTCGGATACCTTCTTTAAAGAATTGACTCTTGAGCCGAACATGAATTTGAGCATAAGTTAGGACATTAAGGAGCACTTGAGGTCATTTGGATGTAAGGACCTTGATGCAACACAAAACCCTAATTTTGACTTGACTGCCTTAGGAGGTGATTTGACTGTGCAACCTTTGAGAAATCTTGAGGAATATGGGAGGGCAAATTTTGGGGTACAACAGTTGCCCCTGTTCAATCTTCTTAGACCTGAGGATGTAGATTGGCTGGCGTGCCTTTCGTAATCCGAATGTGGAAGATGATTGAACACTAGAGTGCCCATAAATTTGCACTCACATAGTAGATTGTCAGCAGTGTGATGGTGGGAATGGGCTTACAGATGCCATTTGGAGACTGATGGATAGGAGGATGGGCTTATAGATGCCATCTGGAAGTGTGACAGAACCTTGTCGGGAATGGGCTTACAGATGCCATTTGGAGACTGTCGGTCGCGTAAGAGATTCCTTAGCGAGAATTTGCGTACCTGAGAAAGAAAATAATTACCTGGCCTGTTACAGGAGTTGATCTTCAAACTCTTTATGTAGATGTGCCCTGGCTGGATACAAGAATCGAATCTTTAAACTCTTCAGACGTGCCCTGGAAAGATACAGGAATCGAGTCCGGAGAATATAGTCGTCAACAGATACACCCTGGCAAGATACAGGAATCGGATCTTCGAACTCTTCAGACGTGCCCTGGCAGGATACAGGAATCGAGTCTGGAATTAGTCGTCAACAGATACACCCTGGCAAGATACAGGAATCAGATCTTCGAACTCTTCAGATGTGCCCTGGCAAGATACAGGAATCGAGTCTGGAATTAGTAAGGTTGGTGAGTTGTCTCTACTGACAGGCTATCCTCATGGACGAGTGGTCTTTAACGACGAGTGTCTATAACGACGAGTGTCTATAACGACGAGTGTCTACAACGACGAGTGTCTACAACGACGAGTGTCTACAACGACGAGTGTCTACAACGAAGAGTGTCTATAACGACGAGTGTCTATAACGACGAGTGTCTATAACGACGAGTGTCTATAACGACGAGTGTCTATAACGACGAGTGTCTATAACGACGAGTGTCTATAACGACGAGTGTCTATAACGACGAGTGTCTATAACGACGAGTGTCTATAACGATGAGTGTCTATAACGACGAGTGTCTATGACGACGAGTGTATATGACGACGAGTGTCTATGATGACGAGTGTCTATGACGACCAGTGTCTATGACGACCAGTGTCTATAACGACGAGTGTCTATGACGACGAGTGTCTATGACGACGAGTGTCCATGACGACGAGTGTCTATAACGACGAGTGTCTATCACGACGAGTGTCTATAACGACGAGTGTCTATAACGACGAGTGTCTATAACGACGAGTGTCTATAACGACGAGTGTCTATAACGACGAGTTGTATCAGAGAAATCTTTAGGCGTTGATTTAACTGGATTTGTATTCTTTGACTGGGTTGGTCTCTTTTGACTGTATTCGTCTACATAGCTGATCATTTAACTGTATCCTTCCTGAAAGGTAAAGGTCGGTCATATGCAATGCATGATATGAATCAAGCAATGAGGTTCTCAACACATGAGATTGTATGATATGATGCGTATATGCATGTATCATGATGTATAACAATGTGATGTTTATGAATGTATCTCCGTCTGGGAAAATAGATCCTTGACGGATGCCGAGAAGTCAAATCCTGGGCTGATGTTGAAGAGTGAGATTCTTCGTTTCCGTTGGGGATGATGATTGCAAGAATACCAGTAGGAGAAGATGACTCCATTGGGGAATAAACTTGGCGAATAGATTACTCTGCGGGGACGTAACTCTGTGGGGAAAGAGAGGTACTTTGCTGAGGTTGATGAGGATAACTCCACTGGAGATACCGTTGTTGTGCTCTGTTGGAAGTTTTGATGAACTCCGCTGGGGAATAAGAAGAACTTTGCCGAGGATGATCTTTCTGGGGCTTTTAGATGAGGATAATCCAGTTATAAGCTCTGGTGGAGAAATAACCTTTGAATAAAACCGGGGAGACGCGTTCGCTCTGCAGGGAGTGAAGGTATCTTGGTCGCATTCTTCAGCTGAACTTACCTTGGCACTTCGATGGACAGGGCAACCGGATCATTTAGACAACTCATTATTGCCCCAGTTTCTGTTGGAGAAGAAGGTACCTGTGAAGGTGTTTGATGACTGCCGTTTGACAAATCTTCTTCTGGTAGGCAAGTGACGAGATACCGGGACATAGTCGTACGCTTCGATCCCTAATTTTTGCCTAGACCGCCCTTTCGGGTTTTCAGTCCACCGGGATACCCATTTTTGCCCAAGCCGCCTTTTCAGGTTTTCGACTTGCCGGGTGTACAGATTTTTTCATTTTCATCCCTTATTTTTGCCCGAACCCTTTTGGTTCGCCGGGAAGCCCTTATTTTTGTCTAGGTGTGTGAACCTAGCGGGTCTTTGATTATGCGTAGTATTTTTTTCGACTATGTCCACGTTCTCAGAATGTAGGGAGTTGCCCCTGTCAGAAGCATTGTGTTGCCGTACCACCAGAAGATCTTCGTTTGATCGTCCAATGCCCCAAGTGACTCAGACGGAGATTTACCCCAAGCTGGTTGGCCTTTTGAGAGATTCTCCAAATCTTGACTTAACTGCCTCAGATGATGGACCAGGATCAGGCCATGCCCCTTGATTGGAAGTACTTTTGTTCATTAGACATTCGTCGTGCGAACTTCCATGCTGTTCAAACAAAAAGTCATATGCAAGCAATGTTATATTAAAAATACAAAGCTTATGTCTGTCTTGAAGTTTTTTGAAAGTGCATTTTTTCATAAAAACAAGTGAATTTTGTAAAATGTGATGTCAACTCGTTATTTTACCGCAAGCCTTAAGGAGTCAGGATACCTTTCGTAACAGTATGCTTTCGAACTAACCCATGCTTCAGCTAGGACTTTTAAGGGTTATAATGTGGCCTGGTTCACGGTTTAAGAAACAAAGGATAAAGGCTCAAATTATATTTGTACCCACCCGCTCTTCGTGATGTTCTTCAATCCTAAACTCAGCTGATCGTGTGTTAGACCTTATTTGAGTTTTTGTCCTGATATTCCCGTGATGGTTCGGATGTTGATAGTTTATTTTGAATAGGCAGTCATTCCTTTTTGTTATTGAGGGTTTGTGTGACCTCTTTCCCTTTTTTTTGATTTCGTTATCCCTGTTTTTTGCCTGAACTGTTTCTTTTGTGATTACAGTCAGCGGGATGCCCCAGTTTTGTAAGTCTCCTTCATAGGTTTTGACTTAATGGGCTTTTTGATTTTGGTAATGACTGCCTGTTTTTATGGTTATTTGGAACCATCACTGTCTTTTGTTTCAGAAGGACTTCTTTTGATGCCATTCGTTGTGCACCTGGATCAGCTGAGAGAACTACCCTGCCCCAGGTTATGATTAAGGGTTTTAATTTTCGAAAAGAAAAACTCCTACTTCTTTGGCTCAGAGGGGTTGACGAGGGATTATCTTCCTTATAACTCTAGTGTTTAGGGATTTGAAACAATGCCTGTACTTCATCAGCGGGGTCTGTTCAAAAGCATATTGTAGATTGTGGTATCGTTTTCGTCATCCTCCCTCAAGAGGCTTAGAATTATTAACTGAGAATTGATCATCACAAAAAAATGAAAACAGTTTGCATATAGTGAATACGAAATAATTACTTCAAAACAGACATGTGTAGTGCATTAATGAAATAACAATGTTTAACATGATAATTGATGTTTGAACAATCAAAGAAAATTACAATCTGAACATTCAAATAAACAAAAGTTTCCAATCCTAGCCATGTTTGGGTAGGGGAGCAGTGGTCACATTGGGAGCCTCTAGAGAGTCGAGCTGGACTTCCTTTGCGTCAATCAGATCCTGAACCTTGTTTCTCAAAGTCCAACAATCATCTGTAGCATGCCCCGGGCTGTCAGAATGATAAGCGCAGCGAACGTTGGGGTTATACCTTGAAGGCGTCCTGTTGGGATTCTTTGGAGGGTCCATGAGAGTTACCAACTTGGTTTCCAGCAACTGTGGCAATATCTGTGACAAGGTCATGCCGAGGGGAGTGAATTGCCTTTTGGGTCTCTCTTCCCTTTGCTGATTGTGACGCTGAGGAGCGCCAGCCGGTTTTGCAATAACCACCGCATTGACATCTTGGCGGTGTTCGGACCTATTCTGCCCTCTTGAGCCATAGACAGCACTAGATTCTCTCTTGGATGGTTTCTTCTCAGTGTTCGAGGAGTCACCATTCAGTATTTTCCCTGACTTGATGCCAGCTTCTATTCTTTCCCCGGTCAAGATCAGATCTGTAAACCCAGCAGCATAATTCCCAATCAGGTGGTTGAAGAATGGACCAGACAGGGTCCCCAAGAACATGTCGACGAGCTCACGGTCAGTCAGAGGTGGTTGTACCCTTCCAGCAAGGTCCCTCCATTTTTGAGCATATTCTTTGAAACCTTCACCTGCACCCATAGACATTCCCTGAAGCTGAGTGCGCGTGGGGGCAAGGTCGGCATTGTACTGGTACTGCTTGTAGAATACAGTGGCCAAATCCTCCCAGCTGCGGATGTTAGCTCCATTCAGTTGATAGAACCAGTCGAGTTGGGTTCCAGACAGACTATCCTAAAAGAAGTGAATCCATAAATTCTTGTCAGCCGTGTAGGGCTGGATCCTCCTTGTGTAAGACCTGAGATGCATCTTAGGACAGGATGCCCCGTCGTACTTGGCAAAGGCAGGTGCCTTGAATTTGCACGGGATTACTACCCCAGAAGACAGACCTAGATCCTCGAAGTCCAGGCCGGGCACTTTTTGTATCTCCATGGCACTTAGCCGGTCTTCCAACTGTTTATACTTGTCCTCAGCTGGAGGGTACTGCTCATCATTGAACTTCGTCTCGTTGTCGGAGACCACTGGGCTAGGAACCTCTCTCTCTCTTGGGGACTGTCTTTCCCAACAGATGGGGTAGTCTGCTCAACTTCATTTAGTGATCCATTCCCAGATTTGCGTCTTGGGTTGAACAGCACTGTCCTCTTCTTCTTCTTCTTCGAGAGCAGAGTCTTCAAATCCTGCTGGCCCTGGGCTAGACTCTTAATCAACTCCTGGAACTGGGCATTCTGGGCCTGGAGGGCCTGGATGGATTGCTCAGTAGATGTTTCAGGATTCATGATGAGACTGCTGAAATAAACAGCAAAGAAGGTAAGCAACCTGTAGAGAAAGGGTACCTTTTATGCAATGATATGTATGATATGCATGTAATGTTTTCAAGGACCTCGCGGGGTAAACAAGAAAATTGTTAGAGTTGGAAACTAGTAACTTGATTGAAGGAACTTCATGTTGTTGAGAGTCCTTCTTCAAGGGTCAAAGGCTCACCATATCCAGTGGGTCATAGCCCCTGACAACCTTGGTTAGAGGAAAATAAATCCCCTCTGCCCCTTGCTAGATATTTTGATTCATCATGACCTGCATCACAGACCCTTGAGATCCTTGAAATGGGTTAGTCCTTATGTAGGATAAGATGTATGCAATGGTATGATGGTATGATGTCATGCTATGCATGGGGTGATATAAGTAACCCTGTTATGAGTCCAGGTTAAGGACTGTAAACAAAACCTGCAAGAAACTCAAGTGTCAGATAACAAGTATGCAAGTAGTCCAAGTATGAAGGCATATAAGTCACACAAGACAACCCTTAGAGTTTAGGCCAGCATGGGGTTCAGGTATTACCCTCTTTCAGTTTGTTGGTTAAGACCTGTCCTATCAAAAGTAACCGGGTTCTAGAGGATCCCAATATCACTGACTACCCTCAATAGGTCATAACTCCAGCATCACAATCTTTTCTTGCGGCCAGAACCATCACGAGAGTTTAACCTCAATGGGCGTAGCATACTGCTACTATTCTATTGGCCAAGTTGGGTCATTTAAGGTTCTAAGGTCGGTTGATGCTTAACGACTCCTCAGAAGACCCATATTCTCCTCGTTGCGACACAAGGGATATCGGTACAGACCAAGGTGCCACACCAACGTAGCCACTGCTTCACCCATGTTGGTCTGGACTTCGGAGATATGGGTCTATCATCTGGGGTGGTGATTCCCCATAAATTCAAGGCACCTACTGTGATCGGTGGATCTGGAACTGACTGTTTAACGCTGGTTCGCAAGATGTCACGGTAAGCAAGAGTCGCCACCGTCTTTTATATTCTCCAACATGGAAAGGACAAAAGCACAGCAAAATTCCTTATGAGATAGTTTCTCGGTTCGGGAGGTAGATTTATAGAAAGGGAAGGTGTTAGCACCCTTTCTATCCATGGTTATCCATGGGCTCTTAGATACTTGCTCATTTGTGTTTTCAAAAGTGTTTGCTTTTCAATTGTGAGTGAGTTTGAAAAAGTTTCTTTGAAAGTTTCAGAATGACTCTTGTATCAGTCCTCAAGAGTGTTTGAAAAATTATTTTGAAAGCTTTTTGAAAAGTGTCAGTGTGAAAAGAGTTTTGTTTGTTTTTGAATAGAGCAAGTATCTACGAGTCATCTACCTACCCTAAGGAATTAGGCTGTGTAAATGTCCTTAAGGTAGTGCCATCCCACCATTGAGAGGTAGGTAGCACCACCGTTGGAGGTGTTCGGGTCAATTTGTATGTTAGGGACAGTGTGGTCACCAGAGCAACAGTAGGACACCTTAAAAGCTACCATTATGCCATTGATCCTTTTTAATTCCGAGGCAACCGTTTCGAGGCAACTGGATCATGTCATGAACATAAGGACTTACTAAAACGTCCTATACTCGACGACCACGTTTCGAGGGCAAGGCAACAGTGAGGCGTACCCTAAGAGTGGTGTGTGAATTTGTGTGTTATTTTCATGTTATGTTTTATCTTGTACATGTATCATGGTGATCCACGCTTGTTTTTATTTTAGGCCATACATTCTTTCATTCAAAGTTTAGAATTTAAAAGTGCGGAAATTAAAATCCTACGCTATTACAAGGCGCGGGTCTATACATCGCCAAATTACAAAGACCCGTTTTTGATAAAGATACGGAAAGTAAAGACGGAAATATAAACCTAATTACTATTACATCTGAGAAACAGTTACATAATGATCGAAAGAAATAATGCGTGAAAAGAATTAAAACTAGGACGTCCGAGGGTTTTGACCCTTTGCATGAAATTAAATTAAATTAAAGTTCAATTAATTATTTAATTAAAGAAAAGAAATTGTTTTAGTGTTTTTTTGTATTTATGAAAAATAAAGAACAAGAATTAAAAGGAAACCCTAAATCTAGATTATTTTAATTATTAATGAAAATATTAAAGTTAACCTAATTTACTAGTTAATTAATTTATTTACATGTTTATTTACAAAATTAATGATAATTTATAATAATGATAAATAATGATGATTAATAATTTATTTAAGAAAAAGATGAATATGTCAAAAAAACCTAATTCTAGATACTTTTTACTTATTAAGAAAAAGATTAAAGTTTAAAAACCTAAATTAAACTAAGTTAATTGTTAGAGTTTATTTACAAAATAAATAATGAATTAGATATTAATTAAACATATTTTTAGTTTTTCTGTATTTTATATTGTGAAAATTAATTTATGGAATTAAAGAAAACAATTAAAAAGAATAATTGAAAAGAATAAAACAAAAGAAAATTAAAAGAAGGAATACAAACAAGGAGGGGTGTCTGGCCCTTTTTGGAGGTTTTTTGTAGAGTAATTTGGCCTATTAGACAAAAAGCTTTGTTTGACTTTCTGGCATCACGTGCGTGTTCATTGACTCCTGAGTACCGTGGTCTGCATTCTTTGGCCATTGGATTGGGTTTCATGGCCATTTGTGTTCTGGCTGTTGGCCATTTGTGTTCTGCCCTCATCATGCATAAGTTGTTCTTTTAGCCATTTGGCTTTTGGCTTTTGGCCATTTGGATTTTGGACGTTCCTTAATGAACCTGCATGGGATCCTGTCTAAATCTGCAGTGTTGAATCTCACGAACACATTAAATAAAATCATAAAATGCAAATAAAGTCAATATATGAAGAAATTTAATGTTTATGCACAATATGACATGTATGAATGATTATACCCTTTTGATCATGGAGATCAAATCAATCTTACCCTTACTGGAAAATTAGTGACCTGAATGCTTTTATGCCCTTTGGATCATGGAGACCAAGCCAGCCTTATCCTTACTGAAGAAGTAGTGAGGTGTTGGTTTGTAACTGTGATGACTTGTTTGTAATGAGAGAGGGATTTGTAATAAGGATTTCAAGGTTTTAGGGTTCTTGAAAGAATTTGATATTCTAACAGTGTTGTGGCAAGGTTTTTTCTCTATTTTCCTCCTCTTTTTCTCCTCCCTGGTTTGTGTGAAAAGAATGTGATTATATAATGGAAATTAGGGTAAAGAAAATTGGCTTTGAATGTGCAATTGGGCCTCCAATGTTCACTTGAGTTCGTCACTTTCCAGGCTAAATCGCAGGGACTTAAGTGCAATTTTTGAAGTTGAAATGTGAAAACAAAATGTAGCCGACATCAAGAACTAACTCTTGTCCGAAAATCGGCTCAATCGGATAAACGGTGAATTAGTTATGAATTTTTGAAGTTTCAGCTCAGACAAACTTATTTTGGGCTCCAGTGTCGACTCTGACACGTTCTTCAATAAAAAACTGGTATTGATCGGTGCATAATTTGGTCTCGACTTTTGAAGAAAAGTTGTAGATCTATGAGTCTGTGACCTTGTGTAAAAATATGAGCCCAATCCGATAAAAATTGACCGAGTTATGAATTTTCGAAGTTTCGACCCAGATGAAATAATATTCAGCATTCAGGATTTTCGGTGTGTCACACACTCGGAGCAAAAAAAGAAGGCCTTTTGAATACCGTTTGAACTCAATACCTTCTGTGAAAATGTAGCCAACTCAATTTTTGAAATTTTGGCACCAGAACCAGCTCGATACGATGAAAATCGACCAAGTTATGATTTTCTGAACATGATGCAAATAAACTTCTGTCACAAATTTTCTGTATGAAAATACTTGATAAATCCACATTTTTGAAGACTTTCTGATTGAAATTGGCTTCCAGCCGTGAGAGATGAAAACGTAGATAATGTCAAGACGGAATTTTGGCTACCGGAACGGGTTCAAAACGAGTCACGACCTTCAAGTTATGAATTTTTTAGCGCGTAAAAACTGCACTTTCAGCACACTTTTTTCACCATATTTCTTCGAGAAAACTCACACAGTCGGATACCTTCTTTAAAGAATTGACTCTTGAGCCGAACCTGAATTTGAGCATAAGTTAGGACATTAAGGAGAACTTGAGGTCATTTAGATGTAAGGACCTTGATGCAACACAAAACCCTAATTTTGACTTGACTGCCTTAGGAGGTGATTTGACTGTGCAACCTTTGAGAAATCTTGAGGAATATGGGAGGGCAAATTTTGGGGTACAACACCTACCTTTGCCAAGTATGACGGAGCTTCCTGTCCAAAGCTGCACCTCCGGTCATATGTAAGAAAGATCGAGCCTTACACTGCTGATAAGAACTTGTGGATCCATTTCTTTCAAGACAGTCTTTCAGGGACTCAACTTGAGTGGTTCTATCAGTTGGATGGAGCCAGTATCCGCAACTGGGAGGATTTGGCTACTGCGTTCTATAGGCAGTATCAGTATAACTCCGACCTCGCTCCTACGCGTACCCAACTCCAGGGAATGTCAATAGGGACGGGTGAAGGATTTAAAGAGTATGCTCAAAAATGGAGAGACCTTGCCAGAAGGGTGCAACCACCTTTAGCTGATCGTGAACTTATTGATATGTTTTGGGGACCCTGTCTGGTCCATTCTTTAACCACTTGATCGGAAGCTCTTCAGCTGGGTTCACTGAGCTAATACTGACCGGCGAAAGGGTCGAAGCTGGCATCAAAAGTGGGAAGATTCAAGAAGCTACACCTTCTGATGCTCAGAAAAAGCCCTACAATGGAAAGAAAGAGTCCAATGCTGTGAACAGTCAAAAAAGTCACCGTCACCAACACGTAGGAGCAGTCCTGGTCTCTGGTTCCACGTCACACCGACAACAACAAAAGGGAAGTCAACAAAAGCCAGATGAGCCTAAAAGATAGTTCACCAACATCAACATGCCGTTGTCTCAAGCGTTGCAACACTTGTTGAGGATGAATCTAATTACATTGATATGACCTCATCCAAACCCCAAGACTTCTTCTCCCAACTACAATCCTAATATGACCTGTGCTTATCATTTTGACAGTCCCGGGCATGATACTAACGATTGTTGGGCATTGAAGTACAAGATTCAGAATTTGATTGATGCCAAGGAGATTGAGTTTGGTCCTCCGGAGACTCAAGCATAATCACTGCTCCTACGCCAAATCATTAAGAATGTCTTTGTTCATTTGAATTTTCAAGTTGTAATCTCTTTGTTATTCAAACAATTATCTATTAATGCCAAACTTTGTTTCATTAATGCATTGCATATGTTTGTCTTGATTTGATCCAATCATTTTAATTACATTTAAACTATGCTTTTTTTACTCACTTTATGACATTCAACTCTTGCTAAAAGTTACAAGCCTTTAGAGGGAGGATGACGAAACAATGCCATAATCTCATACAATATGCTTTTGGACAGACCTTGCTGACGATGTACAAGCGTTTCTTTTAAATCCTAAACACTGGAGTTATAAGGAAGATAGTCCCTAGTTAACCCCTTCGAGCCAAAGAAGTAGAAGTTTTCTATTTTAACACAAATTGAAACCTTTAATTTAAACCTGGGACAGGGTAGTCTCTCAGTTAATTCAAAAGATGCGCATTGAAGTCACAAAACTCTCAGTTCATAATATAACGAATGACATCAAAAGCATTCCTCTGGAATCAAAAGACAGTGGTGGTTCCTTATCTCATAGGCAGTTAATCTCTCAAAAGAGAAAAGCCCACTGAGACAAAACCTATAAAGGAGGCTTAAGAAAGCTGGGGCATCCCGCTGACTGTAATCTCGAAAACAGGAACAGTCAGGCAAAAGTTAGGGATAACAAATCAAAAGAACGAGGTCACTAAAAATCCTCAACAACATGAAAAATGTTGCAAAAATGACTGCCTTCCAACAAATTCAACTTGTGTGAACCATCACCAAAACGTCGTTCCAAATTCGAATAGAGTTCGACGCACAATTAACTGAGTTTAGGATTGAAGAACATCACGAAGAGTGGGTGGGTACAAATATACTTTGAGCCTTTATCCTTTGTTTCTTAAACCGTGAACCAAGCCACGTTACAACCCTTCAAAAGTCCTAACTGAAGCATGGGTTAGTTCGAAAGCATACTGTTACAAAAGGTATCCTGACTCCTGTAAGGCTTTGCCCTAAATCTTGTGTTGAATTTGTCTTATAAAAAGTTTTCTGCTAAAAAACGCATTTTTCAAAACTTCGAGACAAGCATAAACTTTGCATTATTTGAATATCACTGTTTGCATTTGGCTATTTGTTTGACAACGGAGAAATTCACACAATGAATATTCGATGAACGAAAGCCCTCTCAGTGAACAAAATCACTTCAAAAAGGATGACACTTCCATTAATAAATCTCCTATCAACAAGGGGGCATGACATGTAACTATCCAGCACACCTGGGGCAGTCCAGTCAAGATTTCAAGAAATCTCTGAAGAAGTGCAGAGTAACCAGGGGCAAGTCTCCATCTCCGTCACTTGGGGCATTGAACATCAATCTCAGTGAAGGGTTACGTACAATTAAACATTTTCTGGCAATGTCACAAACACTTGCTACTAGGGGCAATGACAAATCCCTCCAAAATCCTTCTCATAGGATGACCCCAGCAAGGGTTTAATCTCTGAAAACCTTTCCCCAGCTGAATCAACCTCAAGAATCCTCGAGGACTTCCCCCAACGAAGATGTCACCTCTCTAGCAGACTGACGACAGGGTTTATTTCCCCAACAACACCAGGATTCCCCAGCTTGAGTTTGCCTCTCTGACTACTACAGATCAAAGGACCACAACTCCTCTTCCCCAGTAGACTCTAGAAGCTTGTCCCCTGCGAAGCACAAGTAAGTCTCCTCAGCCAAATTCAGAAGGTTATCCTCACAAGAGTCTAACTGGGTTATCCTCAGCAAGTTGCAACTGAAAGATCATCCCCAGCGAAGTTCTTTCTATCCCCAGCGGAGTTCATTCCTTTCATAGACAGAATTCAATCCCCAACAGGGTTCACTATCACCAGCAATAGTAATTCATCCCCAGCTGAGTTTTATTTCTCCAAATCAATAGATCTTCTAGCAGAGTATATACTCCCCACAGAGTCATTTCCTCGTCAGTCCATTCCCCAACAGAGTTATTCTCTCCTACAGGGTTATTCTCCCAATCATCTTCGGATGTTATCTCCAGCGAGTGAAACTCTTTATTCTCCAACAACAGTCAGGGATTTATTTTCCCAAACTCTGACGTACCACAATAGCATTTCATGTTCATACATCATGACGTGCACATACATATTGCATACAGCATAATCTCATTTATTTTGAGAACTTCACCATACAATGCATGTCATGCATCATATACGATTAATCATGTACCTTTTCAGGAAAGGTGGTTATCATCAACAACTTCCAGCAAGTTCAAGATTAACTCCGGAAACTAAATAGAGTAATTATCTGCACAATCAAATTCAGCTTTACACGGGCTCGTCATGAAGAAATCTTACATGGGTTTCTCCTAAATGCAGCTTCACACGGGTTTATCCTGAAAAATCCTACACGGGTCCTTTCTCATATATTTCTGAATGAAGTTTTACACGAACTTATCCCAAAGTAACCTTACCCAGGTTCCTCCATAAGTTTCACACGAACTTATCCCGAAGTAACCCTACCCAGGTTCCTCCAGAAGTTTCACACGAACTTAGCCCGAAGTAATCTTACTCAGGTTCCTCCTGAAGTTTTACACAAACTTATCCCGAAGCAACCCTACACCGGTTCCTTCTTAATTCCAGATGCAATTTTACACGGACTCATCATGAAGCAACCCTACACCGGTTCCTTCTCTTTCCAAGATGTAGTTTTACACTGACTCATCATCAGACAACCCTACACCGGTTCCTTCTCAATTCCAGATGTAGTTTTACACGGACTCATCATCAGGCAACCCTACACAGGTTCCTTCTCAGGAAATCAAAGATGAAGTTTTACACGGACTCATCATCAGGCAACCCTACACCGGTTCCCTCTTCCCAAGATGAAGTTTTACACAGACTCGTTATCAGGAAACCCTACATAGGTTCCCTCTTCCAAAGATGAATTTTTACACGAACTCGTCATCAGGAAACCCTACACCGGTTCCTTCTCAATTCCAAATGCAGTTTTACACGGACTCATCATCAGGCAACCCTACACAGGTTCCTTCTCAGGAAATCAAAGATGAAGTTTTACACGGACTCATCATCAGGCAACCCTACATCGGTTCCCTCTTCCCAAGATGAAGTTTTACACGGACTCGTCATCAGGAAACCTTACACAGGTTCCCTCTTCCAAAGATGAAGTTTTACACGGACTCATCATCAGGAAACCCTACACCGGTTCCCTCTCTTTCCAAGATGAAGTTTTACACAGACTCGTCATCAGGAAACCCTACACAGGTTCCCTCTTCCAAAGATGAAGTTTTACACGGACTCGTCATCAGGAAACCCTACACTGGTTCGCTCTCTTTCCAAGATGCAGTTTTACACGGACTCGTCATCAAGAAACCCTACACCGGTTCCCTCTCTTTCCAAGATGCAGTTTTACACGAACTCGTCATCAAGAAACCCTACACAGGTTCCCTCTTCCAAAGATGAAGTTTTATACGGACTCGTCATCAGGAAACCCTACACCGGTTCCCTCTCTTTCCAAGATGCAGCTTTACACGGACTCATCATCAAGAAACCCTACACAGGTTCCCTCTTCCAAGATGAAGTTTTACACGGACTCGTCATCAAGAAACCCTACACCGGTTCCCTCTCTTTCCAAGATGTAGTTTTACACGGACTCGTCATCAAGAAACCCTACACAGGTTCCCTCTTCCAAAGATGAAGTTTTACACGGACTCGTCATCAGGAAACCCTACACCGGTTCCCTCTTCCCAAGATGAAGTTTTACACGGACTCGTCATCAGGAAACCCTACATCGGTTCCCTCTCTTTCCAAGATGCAGTTTTACACGGACTCATCATCAAGAAAACCTACACAGGTTCCCTCTTCTAAAGATGAAGTTTTACGCGGACTCGTCATCAAGAAACCCTACACAGGTTCCTCCTTTCCAGATTGAAGTTTTACAGACTCGTTATGAAGTAACCCTACACAGGTTCCTTCTCAGTCCAGATATACAGTTCACCTCCGAAGTTAGACTTCCCCAGCGGAATCTTCTACAACAACAGGTATGCAAGTTCTCGCTAAGGAATCTCTTATGCGATCGACACTCCTGCAGATGGCATCTATAAGCCCATCCTCCTACCAACAATCTCCAAATGGCATATGTAAGCCTATCCTCCTACCAACAATCTCCAAATGGCATCTGTAAGCCCATTCCCGACGTCACAATGCTGATACTACACCATGCGAGTGCAAATTTCTGGGCACTCTAGTGTTCAATTATCTTCCACCTTCGGATCACGAAAGGCTCGAAAGCCAATCTATATCCTCAGGTTTAAGAAAATTGAACAGGGGCAACTGTTGCGCCCCAAAATTTGCCCTCTCATGTTTTCCAAAGTCTTCCCCCTGCATGGTTGATCACAAACCCTTGCCTAAGGAAAAAGAAAATTTTTGAGTTGTGCTTTAAGTACCTTTCGACTGGCATTCTGAAAGACCTTTCGATTGGCATTCTGAAAGACCCTTCGATTGGCATTCTGAAAGACCCTTCGATTGGCATTCTGAAAGACCTTTCGATTGGCATTCTGAAAGACCCTTCGATTGGCATTCTGAAAGACCTTTCGATTGACATTCTGAAAGACCCTTCGATTGGCATTCTGAAAGACCCTTCGATTGGTATCCTGAAGGGGCCTTTTGATTGGCATTATGGACAAGCACTTCGATTGGCATTATGTCAAGCACTTTGATTGACATTATGTCAAGGCCTTCGATTAGCATGAACAACACCTTTCGATTGGCCTGTTAACAAAGCCTTTCGATTGGAATTTTAATTAGTACCCTTCGATTGATATTTGGACAAGGACCAATCGAAGAGCAGGGCCTGAAGGCATTAAAAATTCAAAAGTGTCCAGGTTCATTCAAGAGACACGAACATTTCAAAAAGGGAAATATTTTAATGTGTCTGATTCTTGTCTCATGGCTTTAATGGCCTGTTTAATGGGTTGTCTCTTGCCGTTACTAGACCCCCCACTCCTATAAATACAAGGGCCAGTGGCACATTACAGAAAAAGAAAAAACACAAAAAATAGATAAGAGAAACAGGAAACATTGGAGAAGCGCTGCCCATACAATCCATCAAAGGTTGTCAGAATTTTCCAAGCCAAAGCAGTCCTTCAGATCGAAGGAGCCCACGCCCAGAAGCCCTCAGATTGAAGGTACTCACATCCATAAAGTGCCAAATCGAAGGTCCCAACTGCTGGTAAGAGAGGGTAAAATGTCAAATTTTGTGTTTACATAACATATCCATATTTGTTATCCCATTCGATTTGCCATCCTAGACAGAATTCAAGGGCTTGGGTTTGGCCCCAGGTCCTGTTCTTCGTTTGCTAACACTTGCTACAGATTTAGCCTGAAAAGACTCAGCGCATGCAGGATCGAAGGGCCTGGGGTTCGATACCAGGCCCTGAGTTTTATTTTGCTAACATACTTTTGCAGGTATAGCATCCCAGATCGAAGGAGACACTTTCTCTGGATCGAAGCTTCCCATTGTCCTCCTGGATCAAAGAAGGCATGTTTCCCAGGATCGAAGGGAAATCCCCTTCCCTGGATCGAAGGCTGTTCATGCCCACTTCCTGGCCCAATCGAAAGAACCACGACCCTGTTTGGATCGAAGCTTCCTAGGCCTCCAAAATTATGTTTTTTTATTTGCTGCTTGTTTCCTTAGTTTTTTGTCCTTATTTTGACTATTTTATTCTTTTTTTAATCAACATAAAATCAAAAACACAAAAACATTAGGCTATTTTTTCCTATTAAATTAATTTTGTTAATTAATCTTTTAATTATCTTAACGTTTTTTCCAAAACTAAAATTAAGTAGATTTAGATCATTTTCTCAAAATAAAATAAAACAAAAAAAAATATTTTCTTTTTAATTAATTAATCATTAGTTAGTCTTAATTCTTAAATAAAAAATGACAAAAAAATATGCTTTATTTAATAAAAGAAAGGGTCAAAACCCAAGGACACTCCGATTCATTTTTTTTCTTCTCGCGCACGCTTATTTTATTGTAACTGCCTACTGGTTTGTAATAGCTTAACTAAGACCTTTTACACTTTACTGCTTTTTATTCCCCCAATTTTTGGACATATAAATAATCCCCCTCCCCGAAGCCTTGTAATAGCGTAGGATTTACAATTCCCGCACTTTAAATTCTTGTACATATATTAACTGTTTAGATGTATGCTAACTAGGCTATGTATGACAAGATTAACTCTTAACTTAAAATCAACAGTAGTTCACCATGACATGCAAAGATAATATAACTGAAAATTGACACACTTGCGCATGCCACTCCTAGGGTACACCTCACTTAGTTGCCTCGAACTTGGTCATTGAGTATAAGATGTTTTAGAGGTCTCCCACCTGTCCAAAGATCAAAGTTGCCTCGAAATGGTTGCCTCGGAAAAATGATTTAAGACATTAGGGTTACCGCTAAAGCATCCTAACATTGCTTTAGTGACCACACGTCCCTTAAACTGAATTGACCCGAAAACTCCAACGACGGTGCTACCTACTCCTCAATAGTGGGATAGCACTGTCTAAAGGACATTTGCATAGTTTAATTCCTTTTTGAGTAGGTAGAGGTTCTTAAGTACTTGCTCCTTTTAAAACAAAACAAAACTTTTCGCGCTTACACTTCTTTCAAACAAAAACAAAAACTCTTTTCAAACCCACAAACACAAAGAAAAGCAAACTTTTGAAAACATAGTGAGCAAGTACCTAAGAGCCCGTGGATAACCACAGATAGAAAGGGTTCTTACACCTTCCCTTTCTATAATCTACCTCCCGAACCCGAGAAACATCTCGAAAAGGAATTTTTCTGTGCTTTTGTCCTTTCCTTGTTGGATAAAATAAAAGACGGTGGCGACTCTTGCTTACCGCGATATTTTGCGAAAATAAACGCAAACACGAACCAGCATTCCAAAACAGTCAGTTCTCATTCCCACCGATCACAGGTATACATTAGGATCTAGGTTATCTAATTGCTTCTCTTGCTTGTCTTGATTGCTTTATTTTTAAGGGATTATTTGGGTTACTATAGATCCTACACCCGGATCTATGGAACACCTTTTAGGTAAGTAGTAATAAACTGTGAGGGAACTGTGCGGGATATACCGACACATTTGAAGTAGTAGCCACGTTGATGTGGCACTTTGGTTGGTATCGGTAACCCTTAAGTCAATCAAGGAGAGTACAGGGCCGCCGTGTGGTGTCGTGAAGCATCAACTGACCTTAGAACCTTTAATTGCACAATTTGGCCAGTAGGACGTAGCGAGGTGGCTAGCCTTGGTGTATTCCCAAGGTCGACAGATACTCGATGCTACACTCATTGAGGTTTGACTCTTGAGCTTTGTTTGGTTGCGAGTCAATCGCCTATTGAACGAAGCTAGGGGAAAGATCGGTGATATTGAGATCCCTTAGAACCTGGTTACTATTTATAGGACAGGTTGAACCAATCCAGCTTCAAGAGGGTATGACCTTAAAACTCATGCATGCCTTAAACCTAAGGACTTGGTTTGACTTGCTTGTTGTTTGCTATACCTATGATTTTCTAACCTAATCATGACATCATAAGCATGGCATATCATGACTAACCATTTCAAGGATTTCCTAGGGCTCATTTTTACTTTGTTTTGTAGGACATGGCATCCGCCCGTAGGAACACTATATAGATTAACCTTGTGAAAGTGTCTCTCCAACTAAAGGACCTGACATTAAGGGTTCTTGAAAGTTCTCATTTCACTAAAAAGCATGGCCAGCTGCTCAATTTGGTCACTGCAAAACCTAATGAAGAGTTATTAAAAGTGTTGTTTCAGTTCTTCGATCATGTCCACCATTGTTTCACCTTCCCGAATTACCAGCTAGTACCTACTATGGAGGAATTTTCTCAGTTGTTAGGGGTACCTATTCTTGATCAGTTACCTTTCAATGGTACGGAATAACATCGAAAGCCTGAAGAGATTGCTAGAGCTCTGTCTTTACAACGGTCTGACATATTAACAAATTGGGAGACTAGAGGGAGTGTCCAAGGAATTCCGGTTAAGTTTCTATTCGAGAAGGGTTACCATTTTTGGGATACCTTAGATTTACAAGCTTTCGAAGAGGTTCTGGAACTTCTCGTTTACGGGACGATACTTTTCCCTAATCCGGATCAACTCGTAGATGTGAGCACTATTAAGGTTTTTCTGTCTCATAATCCAGTGCCTACATTACTTGGGGATATTCTGCATGCTCGCACTCTAAAGAGAAGGGGGGCCCTCCCGTGTTACACTCCTCTATTGGCTATGTGGTTTATTTCGCACCTACCCAGGTCTATTTTGAAGAATGAGAATGGTTTGAAATGGTCTCATAGGCTGATGTCCCTTAAGCATTCTGACATTTATTGGTGTTCACGACTCTCGAAAGATATTACCATCATCGATCGCTATGGTGAATTCCCTAATGTCCCTCTCTTAGGCATTAGGGGAGGAATAACTTACAACCCTTTTTTGGCACTGCGTCAGTTTGGTTATGCGTGAAGAGATGGTCCTCACGACACGTTTATCTAAGGAATTGCCTACAAATATGAGAATGATGCTCAGGGGTACCGCAGGAGGTTCATAAAAGCTTGGGGTCATGGTGCATAAAATTGATAGCAAGACGATAGGGCACAAGAATTCCATTCCTCTTGAGCCTTATCTCCGGTGGGTACGAGCTCGCGCCCAAAGTCTCATGATTCCTTACCCTACTTTCCTACCAGTAACTCTGGAGCCAGCTATTGAAGGAGATACTACTTCACTTGGTCATCACCCTGACATGCCAATCGATCATGAAGAGTTACAGAAGTTCTGGGTTCAACTTAAAGAGGAGCGAGACATATTTGAAGCTCAGTTCTATGCTAGCGAGAAGAAGGTCCTGGAGCTCACTAGGCTACTTCATGAAGAAGGGGACATAAACGCCTACATCGCGCCAAAGAGGATGCCCTCCTGGGAGACCTAGTTTCTTTTTTGCTTTAAGTTTTGGTTTGTTTAATTGTAAGCCTAAAAGGCATTCTTTGTCATAATTCGAACTTATTAATGCAATTAACATGTGTTTCTTTTGGTTAAACAAATATGAGCCTTTAAGAATCCTTAAAATCATTGCATACGCATCCCATTCATAGCATCTCATAAACATGTAACATTACAGGTTTCTCATCTTCTTCGCTGTTTATTTCAGCAGAAATGTCTTCCGAACAAAGCATCAAGGATCTTCAGGCACAAAATGCTCAGTTCCAACAGATGTTCATAAATCTGGCAAAAGGGCAGGAGGATCTGAAGGCCCTCATCCTGAAGGAGAAAAATAAAAAGAAGAAGGTCACTGGTATTCTGAATATGGGTAGAAGGTTCAGGGGGCCGTTAAAGTAACAAGTCGATCTGACCTCTTCATCCAAAGAAGGGGAAAATCAAGAAGAAGAGACAAGAGAAAAGGATCCCAGTCCTGAAGTTTATGACAATGATACAAATTATAATGATGAGCAGTATCCTCCTATGGAGGATAGGTACAAGCAATTGGAAGACCGTCTGAGTGCTATGGAAGTCCAGAGGATACCTGGGTTGGATTTCAAAGAATTGGGATTGATGTCGGGAGTGGTCATCTCGCAGAAGTTCAAGGATCCAATTTTTGCTAAGTACGGCGGGGTGTCTTGCCCAAAGCTCCATCTTCATTCTTATGTCAGAAAGATCCAGCCCCACACCGTTGATAGAAATTTGTGGGTTCACTTCTTTCAAGACAGTCTGTCAAGGACTCAGCTTGAATGGTTCTACCAACTAGAGAGAGCCAATGTCCGAAATTGGGAATATCTGGCTGCTGCTTTTTATAAGCAGTATCAATACAACACTGACCTTTCTCCTACTCGTACTCAACTCCAGAGTATGTCCATGGGTGCAAGTGAAGGCTTTAAGGACTATGCACATAAGTGGAGAGACTTGGCTGGAAGAGTTCAACCCCCGTTGTCTGGTAGGGAGTTGGTCGATATGTTTATGGGGACACTATCTGGTCCATTCTTTAATCATTTGATCGGCAGCTCGTCAGCTGGTTTCACCGAGCTGATTCTAACTGGGGAGAGAGTAGAAGCTGGGATTCGGAGCGGTAAAATACAGAAGGATGCCTCTTCGAGTTCGGTAAAGAAGCCTTTTACTAGTAAGAAGGAAGCCAGTGCCATCTATAGTCTGAGAGGCCAAAGCAGAGCTGAACATCGTCAGACAGTAAGTGTCATAATGATACCTAGGCCTGTAGTTGCTCCACAATGCAACAATCAACAAAGGGCGAAAAGACCACAACGACAGTTTACCCGGATCAACATGACGTTGGCTGAAGTTCTACCCCATCTGCTGAGATCCAACTTGACGACCTTGAAAGAGGCTCCCAAGAATCTGAACACCATATCTCGCCGATATAACCCAAATGCTCGGTGTGCCTACCATTCTGAGAGTCCTGGCCATGATGCCAACGACTGCTAGGCTCTGAGAAATAAGGTACAGGATCTGATCGAAGCCAAGGAGATTGAGTTCGATGCTCTGGAAAAGCCCAACGTCATAACTGCTCCCATGCCTAAGCACGGTCGTGGAGTTAATGCTGTGGATACCAATCTGTTTGTGACCTTGGTGGATGAAGTTTCTACTCCTCTTATGACGGTTAAGAAGACTTCATTGTTGGTCGGTTTATTTCTGGGTTGTGGTAAAGGTTGCCACATGTGTTCATTTCTACCTTCTGGTTGCCATTTGCTGAAGTCAGGTGTTCAACGCCTGATAGAGAACAAAGAAATTTTGTTCGAGAAAACTCTGATTCCCGTTGTTCCATTTGAAGACCTTGCTATTATAACCATTTCCGCCAATCCTTCCAAGGTCTCCTCGAGAAGACCTGCTAGGATTACATCTATTCCAAGAGTTACTCCGCTAATAATCACCTTTCCTGGTCCTGTCCCGTATACCTCGGACAAAGCTATCCCTTGGCATTATGGTGCTGATGTGTACTATCACGACATCAAACAAGATCTAAAGAATGAAGAGGATG
Organism: Vicia faba; assembly: GCA_948472305.1. Lineage (NCBI taxonomy): Eukaryota > Viridiplantae > Streptophyta > Magnoliopsida > Fabales > Fabaceae > Vicia > Vicia faba. Next base: position 604,942,007 of record OX451736.1, on the reverse strand, counting down.
ATCCTGATCTCAGTAACATTTTCGAGACCAACAAGGTCACCGGAAGTGGAAGGGTTTTCTCTCCCGAGATTTCCCCAAAGACTGTCAATAGGCCTATTGTTATTCCATCTGCTACTCCTGCTGGCACGTCAACTACTACTCATGTGCTTACTCCAATTATCACTCCCATCGTCGAGGCATTTGGGACCCGGTGCAAAGAAGTTATAGGTGAGCCTGCCCAGACGGAGGCACCTAGAAAAATTGTCGTGGAAGCCTCTAAGCAAGAGATAGAGGAAATACTGAAAATAATCAAAAAGAGCGACTACAATGTGGTCGAGCAGCTGGGGCATATCCCCTCAAAGATATCCATGTTGTCCCTGCTGTTGTGCTCTGAGGCCCATACGAAGGCTTTGATTGCATTCCTCAAGACTGCGCATGTGCCGCAAGAGACCTCAGCTGCTCAATTCAAAGATTATGTGGCAAGCCTGACTGCTGACAATGGGTTGGGTTTTTCAGATGCAGACTTGACACCGAAGGGGAGTAAGCATAATGATGCTCTGCATGTCTCGATTGAATGCAGGGGCACCACTATGGCTCATGTGCTGGTAGATACTGGGTCTTCGCTGAATGTTCTGCCTAAGAAGGCATTGGATCGGTTGGACTGTGAGGGCTTGACCTTAAAGCCTAGTAACATTGTGGTAATGGCTTTTGATGGGTCGAAAAGAATGGTGCATGGGGAAGTGGACATCCCCGTCAAAGTAGGTTCCCAGACTTTTTAGTCCACTTTCTATGTAATGGACATCCAACCGTCATACTCTTGTTTGTTCGGTCGTCCTTGGATCCATGAAGCCGGGGCTGTTACTTCTACACTGCACCAGATGCTGAAGTATCCAGTAAAAGGGAAGATTTTCATTATGCATGGTGAAGAGGAGTATATGGTGAGCCACCTCAATTACTTCAGGTATGTAGAGATGGATGGGGAATTCATAAAGACTCCTTGCCAGAACTTTGAGGAGGTTCCCCAGATCTTGGCATCGGCTGAAACTACTAATAACAAACCTCCTCTGAAGATGTCTTCCCTCAAAGACGCCAAAGTAGTGGTTGAAGAAGGTGGGTATACCAATTGGGGACAACTCCCTGATTTTACGCACAAAATTGACAAGTTTGGTTTGGGATTTACTTCAGGAGCTCAAAGGGTTGTTCGACACGCTCGAACTGGAGAACCTCCCCTACGCATCATCAATCGAGGAATTAATTCCATTGAAGACAGCGAGGAAGACTCAGACATTGACAGCTGGATCTACCAAACTACTAACGGTGGACCGAGTAACTGGACGGCTAGGGACTTTATACGAGTTTCTTTTATTCTGCAGTAATTGTCTTACTTGTTTTGAGATTTGTAATAAACAATTTAAACTCTACAACCTTGTTGTCTTGCCCGAGGCACATTGGCTTTGTTTGTGAGGGATATTATTTGTCATTTCATATATCATCAATAAAATATTGGGCGTTCCTTGCATACAAATTTTGCGCTCTCTATTTTTCTTTTTTGTTTTCACTTTATCAAAACAGCTATGCTCTTACACGCACTCACGTATCATAATGCATATCCATATCCACTATGGATCCCATTGATAACAACTCTGCTACTGTCCGTTATGACTTCGAAAATCCGATCAACCAAGCCGAAGACAAAGGTGAGGATGAATGTGAGGTTCCTGGAGAACTTGCTAGACTATTACAGCAGGAAGAAAGGGTTATACAGCCTCATGAAGAGCCAGTTGAGACGATAAACCTGGGCACGAAGATAGACAGAAAAGAAGTTAAGATCGGCACAAATCTGGAAGTTAAGATCAAACAGTGGTTGATACAAATGTTGCACGACTATGTTGAGATTTTCAAATGGTCATATGAAGACATGCTTGGTTTAGACACTGATATTATGGTTCATCGTCTGCCGACCAAAGAAGACTGTTCTCCGGTTAAACAGAAGGTATGTCGTATGCGCCCTGAAATGTCAGAGAAGATCAAGGCAGAAGTCATGAAGCAGTTCGACGTAGGGTTCTTGTCTGTCACTTCTTATCCACAGTGGGTTGCTAACGTCGTTCCGGTACCTAAAAAAAAGGTAAGGTACAGATGTGTGTGGATTACAGAGATCTGAACAGGGAAAGCCCCAAGGATGACTTCACACTTCCTCACATTTACATTCTGGTTGACAACACCGCACAATATAAAATCTTCTCCTTCATGGACGGTTTCTCTGGCTATAACCAGATCAAGATGTCTCCTGAAGAAATGGAGAAGAAAACCTTTGTCGCACAGTGGGGCACCTTCTGTTACAAGGTGATGCCTTTTACGTTGAAGAATGCTGGGGAAACTTATCAGCGCGCCATGGTCGCTTTGTTCCATGATATGATTCACCACAAGATCAAAGTTTATGTTGATGACATGATAGCCAGGTCTCAAACTGAGGAAGAACACCTTGATCATTTACAAAAGTTGTTTGACATGTTGGAGATATACAAGCTGAGGTTGAATCCGAACAAGTGCACCTTTGGGGTAAGGTCTGGTAAACTCCTGGGTTTCATTATCAGCGACAAAGGCATCCAAGTAGATCCTAAGAAGGTAAAGGCCATATAAGATATGTCGGCTCCCTGTTCAGAGAAGGAAGTTAGAGGTTTCATGGGACGCTTGAATTATATCGCCAGGTTCATTTCACATTTGACTGCTACTTGTGAGCCCATCTTCAAGCTTCTGAAGAAAGATCAAGTGGTAAAGTGGAATGAAGAATGCCAGACATCTTTCGAAAGAATCAAGGAATACCTTCAAGAACCACCAATTCTGATGCCTCTGGTTGAAGGAAGACCTTTGATATTGTACTTAACAGTGCTAGACAATTCAATAGGGTGTGTGCTGGGACAACGTAACAAGTCTGGTCAAAAAGAGCATGCAATATACTACCTTAGCAAAAAGTTTACCGACTGTGAGACAAGATACTCACTGCTTAAGAAAACTTGTTGCGCTTTGGCATGGGCTGCTCGCCGACTAAGACAGTATATGCTGACCCACACTACTTTGTTGATATCTAAAATGGATCCAATCAAATACATCTTCGAGAAACCCACTCTCTTCGGAAGGATAGCAAGGTGGCAGATGATCTTAACTGAGTACGATATACAATATACAACTCAGAAAGCAATCAAGGGGGGTGTATTGGCTGATCATTTGGCTCATCAGGCCATGGATGACTACCAGTCCATGAATTTTGAGTTCCCATATGAGAATATTATGCTGGTGACTGACTACGAAGAACCTGGACCGAATGAAGGACCTGAGGAAGGATCCCGATGGACCATGGTTTTTTATGGAGCTTCGAATGCCCTAGGTAATAACATCAGTGTTGTAATCATATCTCCTGAGGGATGTCATACCCCTTTCACCGCCCGACTATGTTTCAACTGCACTAACAATATGGCGGAGTATGAAGCTTGTATCATGGGTCTCAAGGCCGCTATTGACCTCAGGATCAAGTTCTTGGACGTTTTCTGGGATTCAACCTTGGTAATAAGTCAGATCAAAGGCTAATATGATACGAAGCATCAGAATCTCATCCCATACAGAGAGTAAGTGTTGACATTTCTCCCACACTTTGAGGAGTTAACTTTTGAACATTTCCCGCGAGAGGAGAATCAGTTAGCGGACGCGCTAGCTACCATGTCTTCTATGTTCAAAGTTAGGTGGGACAACGAAGCTCCTCAAATCACCATTGAGAGGTTGGATGAACCGGAACACTATTGTGAAATTGATACCGAAGAGGTGGCAGACAAACCCTGGTTTCACGAAGTTGAGAGGTATCTCGAGACTCAAGAGTATCCCGAAGGGGCATCTGTCAATGATAAGAAGTTTCTGAGAAGGTTCGCTATGAAATTCTTCCTCAGTAATGGAATCCTCTACATGCGCAATCATGACTCTACCTTATGCGGTGTGTAGACAAGAGCGAAGCAGAGAGGATTATGATAGATCTACATAAAGGTACCTTCGGAACCCATTCTAGTGAACATACCATGGCTAAGAAGATACTGCGGGCAGGATATTACTGGTCCACTATGGAAGCCGATTGTTACCAGCACTCTCGAACTTGTCATAAGTTCCAAATTACGCTGATAAGGTGCATGTGCCTCTGGTTCCTTTAGACGTCTTGACAGCTCAGTGGCCCTTTGCAATGTGGGGCATCGACATGATCGGAGAAATCAGGCACACTGCTTCCAAAGGACATCGCTTCATTCTAGTGGCCATTGATTACTTCACAAAGTGGGTTGAGGCAGCCTCTTTTGCTACTGTGACCAAGAACGTTGTGGCGCAGTTTATCTGACATAACCTGATCTGCCAGTATGGCGTGCTAGAGAGAATTATTACTAACAATGGTACAAATCTCAATAACATAATGATCACCGAGCTCTATAAACAGTTCAAGATACAACATCATAACTCTTCTCCCTACCAGTCGAAGATGAATGGCACTATTGAAGCGGCTAACAAGAACATCAAGAAAATTGTACAGAAGATGACTGTGACATACAAAGACTGGCATGAGATGTTACCATTTTCTCTTCATGGATACCGTACCTCAGCGCGGATGTCAATAGGGGAAACACCCTACTCTCTGGTATATGGCATGGAGGCAGTCCTACCCATCAAAGTCCATATACCTTCTCTCAGGATTATGAAGGATGCAGGTTTGAATGAAGACGACTGGATCCAAACTCGACTTGATCAGCTAACTCTAATCAAAGAGAAGAGACTTACTACTATCTGTCATGGTCAGACGTATCAAAAGCAAATGATCATGGCTTTTAACAAGAAAGCCAGACGTCAAGAATATCAAGTCGGAGATCTAGTGATCAAGCATATCATACTGCCGCAAGGTGATCCCAGGGGTAAATATACACCCACATATGAAGGTCCATTTGTGGTTAAGAACATTTTCTCGGGCGGAGCTATGATTCTAATCACCATGGATGGTGACGTCCTTCCTCACCCTGTCAATGCAGACATAGTGAAAAGATACTACGCCTAATTAAAATACCGGCTAGGTTAACTGGCGTAGGAAAAAATAAAGGCTTCCCGGCAAAACAAAAGGGTTCAGGTAAAAATAAGGGATGAAAACAAAAAAATATGTACACCCGACAAGCTGAAAACCTGAAAAGGCGGCTTGGGCAAAAAAGGGTATCCCAGTGGACTGAAAACTCGAAAGGGCAGTCCAGGAAAAAGTTAGGGATATAAAGCGTATCACTATGTCCTATTGGATTATCTTGCGACCAGACTTCAATATCAACTATCAAGCTCAGACGATACTAATCAATCTAATCAACTTTTGCCAAGTAGCAAAGTGATGAGACGCTCGAAGACATAAGGGAAATAGCAGAGTTGGAACTCGATGGGATTGTTGCACATAACTGTTTTCTTTTACACAAAATTGTATAGCTTCTATTGTTACGGCAGTGTTCTCTTACTAGAGCGCCATCCTCCTTGTACAAAAACGCCTATTACAAGCCAGCTTCAAAAATCAATACAAAATCATTTTCACAAGAAACTTTGAGTTTTTTCTTTTTTCTGTTTTATTTTGCAAGAACTTCCAATGATTTATTCTTGACATATGCATTTGAATATGATTGCTGCTCATAAATGTTTACATAAGAAACAAAAAGATAATCACTCGTAATTCCAGAAACAGGGGCAAAACAAGAAGTGTCAAACCTGACAGTTACTCTGTCCAGCAGGTACCGGGACAGAGACAGCTTTCGAGCATAATCATCCGTGCATACATTCCCCATAGAGTAAAAAAATAATCCAAAAGCATTGATGTCGACTTTCCCGAAACAAGAAGTAATCTCCCCAGCCAGGATCATTCAGAAACCCGACAGCTATATCCCCCAGCCAAATTTCATAATCTCGAGCGGGCCAGTAAATTTTACCTCCCAAGCATAGTTTACTTCTCTAGATGCAGAAGCTCAATCCCCGACATAGCTCGTTACTTCAGCTATAGAAATTCACTTTCCAAGTTGTTCCACCACAGAGTTATTCTCAAAATAGAATCTCTCCCTGACAGAATATTCATAGATAACAAAGAGTAAATCTCCAGCATAGTCATTTCTGTTTACCATCCCCGGCGGAAGTAAAAGAACCACAATTCTCTAAAGCAGTCAGGGATTTATTTTCCCAGGCTCGGACATGTCCCAACAGCATTTCATGCGCATACATCATGACATGCGCATACATATCATATGTGGCATAATCTCATTTATTTTGAGAACATCATCTCACGAGGCATTTCATGCATTGCACATATAATTAACCATGTCATCTTTTTAGGAAAGACAATTATCACCAACAATTCCAGCAGCTGTATATTGTTATATCTACAGGCAACCAGTGGAAAATCAGTTCCCGAAGATCAAATGGGTCAACTAATCTATGTAACCAAATGAGGTAACCCTACCATCTAGGTTCCTTCCTATAAGCCCTACTATCCAGGCTTTCATCTCGAAGTAACCCTACTATCCAGGTTCCTTCTCATAGCCCTACTATCCAGGCTTTCATTTCGAAGTAACCCTACGACCCAGGTTCCTTCTCATAGCCCTACTATCCAGGCTCTCATCCCGAAGTAACCCTACTATCCAAGTTCCTTCTCATAGCCCTACTATCCAGGTTCCTTCTCATAGCCCTACTATCCAGGATTTCATTTTGAAGTAACCCTACGATCCAGGTTCCTTCTCATAGCCCTACTATCCAGGCTTTCATTCCGAAGCAACCCTACTACCCAGGTTCCTTCTCTCTTATCTCCAGACAACAGTTTACAACACTGTAAGACCTGGACCCGACCAGTTACGGTCGATTTCACATTTCCCCAGTAAGCCGATGTACAACCTGGACTCTAACCAGGTCTTCAGTTTACTTCCACTTCCTCAATCAGGAGTTAATACCCAAGTATATTAATGGACAACTGAAGCTCCTATACTCTATTTCTCAGGACATAAATCAACATTCCCCGGTGAAGTCCTCCTCAACGGCAGGTACAAGAATTCTCGCAAAGGAATCTCTTATACAACCGATACCTTTTCTGGATGGCATCTTTGAGCCCATCTCCAACGATTCTCTGTCGACTTCCAAATGGAATTTGTAAGCCCATTCCTGATATCACCAATCAGTATTATTTCACGCGAGTGAAATTTTTTGGGTACTCTAAGTGTTCAATCATCTTCTACCTTCAGATCACGAAGGGCAGAACAACCAATCTACATCCTCAGGTTTAAGAAGATTGAATAGGGGAAGCTGTTGTACCCCAAAATTTTCCCTCCCATTTTACTCAACATATGTTCATGGAGATCCTTAACTTGCTCAAGGATGCCCAAGAGTTGACCAGACAAACTCTCTCCTAAAGCAATGAACCTCCAACTAGGGTTTCCATTTTCATCAAGATAGGTGAGCTCCAAAGGCCTCATATGCTCTCCATAGTCCTAATATGTCCTCAAGATCATCCATGCCAAGTTTTATGCCTTGCACAAGAAGTTTGCTCAGTCAAACTGCTCAGATACTTGAGAATCGACTATATTAGGTCAAAAGTCAACTGTGGCCCACATACAGTCAAACTTCAAGATTTTTGGTCAACATCAACATTTTGAAGTGATATTCATCATTTGATCAATGGTTTATCATGATTCCTCAAGGAATGCTCCTAATTCATCAAAACTCAAAAGTTGCTAAATTAGGGTTTCATAAGAAAAGTCAACCAAACTTTGACCAAGCATAACTTTCTCATACTTTATCAGAAATTTCGCATCCAAAGCTCATTTTGAAGGGAATTCAATTTCCTACAATTCATATTCATTACTCAAGTTTAAGAAATGCACTCATAAAAAGATTTGGATTTCTACATTATAGGTCCTTTTGAAAAGTCAACAAAAACACCTTTTGGGTCAAAGCTCCTTACATGAACATGGAAGACCCAATTCAAATGAGACAAAAAAGGTTGTTTAGGGGACATCCTAAGCTTTATAAAAAGTTCATGAACACCTCTCTAGGGTTAAAATTGGAAGAGATATGCATTGTCAAAGTTGACCATTTTTTGGAAAATTGCCAAAAGTCAAATGTGCTCAAAAGTGCATTTTTTGTCAAATGGGCCTAGCATTTCAGGATTGTATCTTGTTAAGGACATGGTCCACAACCCAAATCAGCAGCCATATCTTATTTTCCCTATTTATTTATTTTATTTTGATTTTGATTTACTAAAAATCACATTAAATCAAATAAATAACAAAAATATCAAAGATTGTTTTGATGATATGATTTTGATGAAAATCAAATCTAATTAAGATGGACTAATTAGATCAAAACGAATCAAGGCAATTTGAGGCAAAAATAGCATGATTTGGATGGTTATGGAAAGATATCATATGGTAAACAAATCACATTCATTCTCCATGATTCCAAAAGATTCAGGTCATTTTTGTTACCCTAATTCATCACACTACATATAATGAACAAAAATAAGGCAAGAGGACAAGGTTTGCAGTCGTGAAAACAGAAAAAGAAAACTCAATTTTTGGCAAAAAAGTGGTGGATCGTTTTCTCGCATAGAGGGTGATTTAAGACATTCCAAGGCTTCCAATCGCTTCCTGGACATCTCCTGAAGCTAGCACGGTCCATTGCAAGCCTTCTCAAGCCCAGAATCGTGCCTGGTAAACTTACAGTTTGCCCATATAAGCTTGACTTTGATTTTATAGTTTACGCATGATTAACTACTTTTAAGCATAGCATTGTATTTGTATCATCATTTGGAATGTTTTAGTTTATTTAATTTTGCATTTTGATGCATATCTTGATAATTGCCATGGCTAGGGTTTAAGAAGCCGTTTTAGGGCTTCTTTGTACAGGTAAAATTAGGCCAAGAAAAGGATGCCATGATCCTGGTGGGATCAAGACGAATCGATCCATGTACTCACTTTTAATTTATCATGCGTTGTGTGGATTTTTGAAGTTTGCAGGGCTATGGCTATGGAGTATTGTCCGTAGATAAAAGCTTGAAACCTAAAACGACGAACATGGAAGAAGATGATGATTTGTCACCCTCCCACTAGGCCATTTGAATTACGCGCGTGTTTTTCCATCCCATCCATTTTGTTTCATATATTATGATTTAATTTCATTATTATTAAAACAAAACCACATAGCGCAGATGGCTAGGGCAAGCGTGGAATGAGTAGGAGGACCTGGGTTCGATCCTAGGTGTGATACGGTGGCAGAACCGACTGTTTTTGAAAATGCTGGTTTGCGTTTTTTTGCGTTTTTTGTTTGCAAAATGTCACGGTAAGCAAGAGTCGCCACCGACTTTTATTTTATCTAATCAGGAAAGGAAAAAAGCTCGGAAAAAAAAAATCCTTTTTTGAGATTTTGAGTACGGGAGGTAGATTATAGAAAGGGAAGGTGTTAGCATCCTTTCTATCCATGGTTTTACATGGGCTCTTAGGTACTTTCTCATCTTTTAAATTTTCTTGTGTACGTTTGTTTTGAAAAGTTTTGTTTTACTTCATTTTAACCCTTGTTTCTATCCTCAAGAGTGTTACGAAGTTGTTTTGAAAACATTGTTTGGAAAAAGTGTTTGGTGTGAAAAAAAGTTTGATTTGAGCAAGTACCTAACAACATCTACCTACTCAAAAAAAGATCGTTTCTGTTCTTGTTTCCTTTAGACAATGCTATCCTACTATTGAGAAATAGGAAGCACCGTCGTTGGAGTTGTAAGGGTCAATTCGAAAGGGACGTATGATCACTAAAGCAATGTTAGGACATCTTAGTAATAACCCTAGAGTCTTAAGATCATATTCGAGACAACATTTCTAAGGCGACGTTTCTGAACGGGACTTTTGATCTTTGTTAGACAGGAGGGCAACCACTAAGACACCTTATACTTAATGATTGTTTACCGAAGGCAACCGAAGTGAGAGTGTACCCTAAGAGTGCGCATGTGCGAGTGATTTGATTTCAATTATTATCTTTGCACATTAGGGTTTTCTAGTCGTTTTAAATTACCATGCAATCTTTGTCATACAATCCTATTAACATACATCTAAATAGTTAATATTTGCGAGAATTAAAATGCGAGAAAATAAAACTACACTATTACAAGGCTTCAGGGTAGGGATTAATTACATAGCCAGAAAACCCGTAAAAGACGATAAATAAAAGAAAGTCCTAGATTAAACTATTACATACCGTGAGCAGTTACATTAATATTGCAAAAATAATAGACGCGCGCGATGAATCGAAAACGAGAGAATTAGGGTTTTGACCCCATCTACCTAATTGCAATTTAAAATAAAAAATCATTTGTGTTTTTTGCTATTTTGAGAAAATAAAGTTTAATAATAAAAAACCTAATTACAAATTAATTTAAATTTAAGAAAAATAATTAAATTAACTTATTTTTGTATTTTTTATTTTGAGAAAGAAATAAAAATTAAATCACAAGCTAACCCTAATTTTTCTAATTGATTTTAATTATATATAAAAGGTTAGAATTTGCCCTAAATTAAATTTAAACTAATATTAAATTAAATTTGATAAAATAAAAAACATAATTCTAAATTTTGTGAAACTTGATTTTATTATTTTTTGTGAAAAAAGAAATTGATTTTGGTTAAAAGATAATTAAGCTAATTAAATTAAATAAAAGAAAAAGAAAAAAAAAGAGAAAGAATGGGCCTGGTTTCTTAGCAAGAAGGGGGGTGCCGTTTGCAAATCTAAGCCCAATAATTCCTGGCCCTTTTAACTTTGCCAGATTCTGTGTATTCATTGACTTAGGCACATGGTGGACCCTCGTTGGGGAAGCCTTGGATCTGGCATATTGATGATCTGATGGTTGGATGCTGTTGTACCCCAAAATTTGCCTTCCTCTTTTTCACAAGAAATCACAGCTTCGGGCTTTTCCTGATTTTTCAGATTGGCTCAAGAATCGGTCAAACAGACTTTTCCTATCAGTCAAACAAAATTAGGGTTTCCATTGACTCTTGAATCAGTCAAACAGATTATTAGGGTTTTTATTAATTTGGTTGAGTTTAGCTCAGGGTTTTGATCAGGCGGACGTTTCTTTGACAGTAAATCCAGAATTAGGGTTTGCGCGCGCATTCTCAGAAGGAATTAATTCTACAGTTCTTTTCAATTGACTGTCACTTGGTTTTGACGTGTGTTCAAGATTTCTGTTTCTTTCCCAAGAACCTAAACATCTGGGATAAAAGCTGAGGCATTTGAATTGAGAGTTTGAAGTGTTGGTTTAATCAGTGAAGTGAAAGACATAGGGACGTTTGTTTGATTAACTGTGTAATACATATGGTTAATTGGAATGCCGGGTGTATTGTTGGTTAATGCGAAGTTGCAAGACTACGATGTTTATTAATTATTTATTTTATCTAAGTTAAAATAATTGGGATGCATTTCCAGTCGTTTTAATTCAAGAGATTTAAATGATTAAATAAACAAGTGCAGAAGAATTAAAGAATTAACTGACAAAGGATTTTTTATTCATTTTCAATTGTTGTTACAAATGTTTATTTGATACAGTAAATTTATTTACAGTGTTACAATGACGTTTATTACAATGATTAAAAATAAATTAAAACTATATCCTAAGTTGCTTGAAGTCTTCATCTTCTACTGCTGCTTCCCTTGCCTCAATTGGTGTTTACCTGCAAAGCCGGAAAAGGAGAAGTCAACACAATTAATTTGAAAAAGTATTTTTCAGACAGTTAATCAAAAACTCATCATCAAAGGTGTTGGCCGGAATCAGTTTGTTCATCCTCTCTGCAAATCGCAAGAAGATGTCTCTTCTTGGTTCACAAAGAGGAAAGTAAAATGTTTGCAAGCATACAAATCATTTAAGCAAAATACACAAAGCTTCATAAATCCAAACTGAATTGCATTATCAAACTAGGCAAACCAAATTGTCAAAATGGGCAAACTAAGTCACAAGTGCAAAGCTGTCAACAAAAATGTCAACCAAGCTGTAACTGTCAATAAAGCTGCCTACAAGCTATCAAAGGCAATGCAGAAAATCTGGAAGAAAAGTACAGAATGCAGAGGAAAGCTAAAGTTGCAAGCAAGCATTTTTATTCATCATTTTCCAAGCCAAAACCTTTTCAGAAAAGAAAGATATTCTAAGCAAAGATATGCTTTCTGGAGAGAGAGAAAGAGAGTAAAAAAGTAGCAGGCTTACAGTTTTTTAGGCAGGCTTAGAGATAGATAAATATAACAAATCAACACTGTTAAATTAGGGCAGAACACATAAAGAAAAAGGCCACAAACTGTAAACACAAACAACAGCCTGCATGTACCAACAAAGCTTGCCTGCATCTACACAAAACCAAACCTGCATATCAACCTGTTGAAACCTTCAAGCAAGCAAACAACAGCCTGCCTGTTACCAACAAACTGCCTTCAAGCAAGCAAACTAACAAGCCAAAAACCTGTTACAGAAACCTGCCTCAAGCCTGTAACCAAAATAAACTCAGAAACCTGTTTCAATACCAAACAAACAAAACTCCAAACTATCTCAAGCCTGCCTCAAGCTTAAAGACCTGTTACAGAAGCAAACCTTTCAAGACTGCCTCAAGCCTAAAAACCTGTCAAACTGTAGAACATTCAAGCCTGCATCAAAAACCATTCAAGCAAGCAAACAATAGCCTGCCCAAAGCCTAAAAACCAGTTATCAGAACAATAGTAACAACAGCCTCAGAACTGGGTTCATCATAGGCAAAACCAACCAAACCGAAGAGAGGAAAAGAAACTCAGAAGAAAGCAACTCAGAAACGATAACAACTCTCAGAAATCATCATCATTGAGAAAAAAGCCAAGAGAAAAAGAAGAAGTCAGAAATGAAACAATAGCCAACAAGCAATCTCAGAATTATTATCATCATTGAAAGAGGAAGATTGTAAGGCAACATCAAAGTCATCAACATCAGTATAAAAAAGTCCATCAACATCATCAAGCAAACAATAACTATTGCAAGCATCTCAGAATCAAAGAACATCATCAAATGAACAAAGCATTCAAATAGGAAGAGAGACATAAATGAATGAGCTAGGGTTTTCAGAAGTTTCATCATTAAACATTCAAGGCTAAAGATACGAAATAACAGAACGCCAAGCTTTTGTCATCATCACTCTCTCCGCCTCGGCCACCCTAGAGCGCCTCCATCCTAAACTCCCTCTCCATCGCCTCTCCAAGAACGAGATCAACAAGGTAGTATTTTTCCCCTTCCTTTTTCTGCTTCACACCTCACACCAACACGAACATCCATGGTTAAAACATGAAAAAGATAAACATGCAAGACTAAAATCCGAAAACCCTAAAAAACGCATGAAGAAGGAAAATTGTTACCTTTTCTTTATCACTGCCTGAATGACCATGGAGAGAGGGAAGTGGAGGTGGCGCCTGGTAGCCTGAGGCATGGATGAAGCATCAGAAGCCATGGTCGAGAAAGATGAAGACGAAGAAGAAAGGAGAGAAGCGGCGCCGTTCAAAACTCTGTAACCCTAATTCTGAAACAAACATTGCAAACCCTAAAAATGTTATGAACCATTTGGGCCTGCCCTCACAAAACCACTAAGCCCATTTCAATTCTGGCGCATAACCCCCCATTTCCTTTCTTTTTTTTTTAATCTGTTTTTGTCACTTGGGCCAAGAATATATTCCCTAAAAGCCCACTTTTTTTTATATATACAAACTAATACCTTTTTTTTATTACCTTATTTCCTTTTTTTTTGTAACTTATTTTTGTTAAATAAAAATAATACATTAACTTTTTTTGTACAAAATTTTCTTAAATACTTTTTTTATTTAGTACAATTAAAAATACATAATAATAGTTTTCTTTAACTTAAGCAATTTTCATTTTCTTTTCTTTAAAACTTTTGTTTATATATAATTAACAAAAAAAACACAAAAATAATAATGAAATACTTAATACATTAGGTTAACATTTTTACTCATGTGTAAATAATCATGTGCATCATACATTGCTTTTGATTCCTTTTTATTCTTATATATTACATTGAGAATGTGACGATTCGATTTGGTTGTAAGTAATATTTGGACACTACTATCCTGATAAGACTCATCCCCATTTGTAAACATTTGTACCCCCATCCCCGGATACTTATTTGTAATAGATTAGACTTTAAATTCCCGCAATTTATCGCTTTCCATATACTGTATAGTAATTAGGGTTTGTATGCGAAGATTCAAAATCAACGGCTAGATAACCTAATACAAGACAAATGCATGAAAATCAATACACAATTCACACTTGCACCTCTAGGGTAACCTCTCTTGTCGCCTCAGAAAAATGCAATCATGTCCCTCGAGTATGAGACACTCTAGCAAATGTCCCTTCGATAAACAAAGATCGTAGTCCCTCGATGACCTTCGATGTTGCCTTCGATAAAACGATATCGTCCCCTTACAAAATTGCTAGAGCGTCTCACAAGTTGCCTTCAATGATTGTATACAATGACCCGCGCCCGTCCCGTTAACATCCTAACACAAGGTTGTTCACCAAATACAATGGTGAAACAACACTGTTAAAAGGGTTAAAACATAAGAAAGATCTTTGAGTAAATTAGGGTAGACAAACTCTTGGTTACTTGATCAAACTTGCAAAACACACTTGCCATTTTTCAAACACACATCTCCACACAATTTCAAAACAAACTTTCAAAACATTGAAACATCTTTTCAAAAAGACAAAAACCTTTGTAAAACATTCAAACATGAATTGTTACAAAGGTCGCCTAGACAAGGCATCTTTTTCAAAACATTTTCAAAACCACACACACAAAGCACCATTTCAAACAATTGAAAATGCAAAGGCAAGTGATCTAAAGCAAGTAACTAAGAGCCCATGGATAACCATGGATGAAAAGGGTGCTAGCACCTTCCCTTTTCATAATCTACCCCCCGAACCCACGAAAACATCTCAAAGGTCTTTCCTGTGCTTTTTGACCTTTCCTTAGGATAAAATAAAAAGTCGGTGGCGACTCTTGTTAAACCGAACACGTGCGAACACAAACACAAAACCTCAAGTCAGTTCTCCCACCGTATCACAGAACTGGAGACTCTGCTGGGGAGAAAATTAAAAGTGGGGTTACCTTAGGGTTTTAGATCACCTTTACATACTTGCTTTGATTGCTTTGATTGCTTTACTTTTTTGGGTTCCTTGTTTGGGTTTGCTATAAATCCTACACCCGGATTTGGGGGCACCTTTTTAGGTAAATAGCAATAAACTATGAGGGAACTGTGCGGGGTATACCGACATGGTTGAAGCAGTAGCTATGTTAGTGTGACATATTTGTGAGTACCGGTAGCCCTTGAGTAATCAAGGAGAATACGGGGCCGCTGAGTGATATCATGAAGCACTAACGAACTCTTAGAACCTTACTTGACCATCTTGGCCTTTTTAGGGGTATTAAGATGACCGACTTTGGTGCAGTCCGAAGTTGGTAGATACTCGATACTACACTCATTGAGGGTTGTTTTCTTGGAATATTTTGGTCGCCAGTTAAGTGGCTAAACCAAAACAATGAACATAGAAAATAATCCAATGATATTGAGCTCCTTAGAACCCGGTTTCTATTCTAGGACAGGTTGAGCCAACTAACTTCAAGAGGGTACTTACCTACAAACCCCACGCAAGCCTAAACCTAAGGACTTGTTTGCTCTGTGTGAATATGATTGCCTGTATATATATACTTGCTTACTTTTACATACATGTACATAACATCATAACATCATACCATAGCATTTTCAATAACCATTTCGAGGATCTCGAGGGTCTTTTGATGCAGGGTCACGTTGAACCAGACGTCTACCAAGGGGCAAGAGGTTTCTCCTCTAAACAAATGCCATCAAAGATCAAGTGCAACAACTTGAATCAGGGGCTAGGACCCACTTGACATGGTGAGCTTGATTCTCGTGGAAACACATCCACTGATACAAAGTTCTCCAATCAAAGATGTTGATCAAAGTTCAACCTCTAACATTTTTCTTGTGTTTACCCCAAGAGATTCTTGAAAACATGCATCCACATATCATGCATTGCATCATAACAGTTCTTTCCTTTTCAGGTTTCCTTATTCTCCTACTGTTTATTTCAGTAGAGATGGCTCTAGAGAGGACTGTCAAAGATATCCAGGACCAAAATGCTCAACTTCAAGAAATGTTCTTGAACCTGTCCCAGGGGCAAGAAGAAGTGAAAGCTCTCCTCACAAGGGGCATGGTCCAGGGGAATTCAAGCAATTCCAGGAGTGATCAGTTGGAAGAACTTCAGTTTGAGCTGACTGCAATGAGGATCCAGATGATGGGACAACTGGTGGGCCAGATGGCTCTCATCTAGGATTTGGCTCAAAGATAAGAGGAGCTCAGGGTTCTCGTCAACAAACTGCTTCGGGACAACCAAGTGGGGAAAACGTCTGAGGTTGAAGATCAAGTCATCATTCAACCCCCTTTGAGACAAGAAGACAAGGGAAAGGCTCCTCTACTTGCTTCAGGGTCACAAGCCCATCAACAACCTCGCCAACGTCAACAGGGTAATCAACGTAAGCAAAATACGTCTGGAAGACAGTTCACTGAGACTGACATACCATCATCTCTAATACTGGAATGCTTGTTGGAAGTCAATCTGACTGCTTTAAGGGATCCTATTCAGAAGCCCAATACCTCTGCTCCTAGCTATCACCCCGATGCATTTTGTGTATACCACTCCTATAGCCCTGGACATGACACCGACGACTGTTGGGCTTTGAAAAACAAGATCCAAGACTTGATTGACAATGGAGTGCTGAAATTCATGCCGGATGGCGAGATGAAAATCTTCCGTTAAGGGTTTCTCCACCTGAAGTGACAAAGCTCGAACTGAGAGACTTTTGTTCCTTTTGAATTTTCAAGTTGTAATTTCTTTTGTTATTCGAACAATTATCTGTTGATGTCAAACTCTGTTTCATTAATGCATTGCATATGTTTGTCTTGAATTCATCCATTCGTTTTCACTATTCTTATGCTTTCTTTATGATGTTTAACTCTTGATAAAAAGCTACAAGCCTTTAGAGGGAGGATGACGAAACAATACCATAATCTCATACAGTATGCTTTTGAACATACCTTGCTGATGATGTACAGGCGTTTCTTTCAAATCCCAAACACTGGAGTTATAAGGAAGATAATCCCTAGTCAACCCCTTCGAGCCAAAGAAGTAGGAGTTTTCTGTTCTAAACAAATTGAAACCTTTGATTTAAACCTGGGGCATGGTAGTCTCTCAGTTAATTAAAAAAAAAAGAAAAAAGATGCGCATTAAAGTCGCAAACTCTCAGTTCGTAATACAACGAATAACATCAAAAGCACTCCTTTGGAACCAAAAGACAGTGATGGTTCCTTATCTCATAGGCAGTCAGTCTCTCAAAAGAGAAAAGCCCACTAAGCCAAAACCTATAAAGGAGGCTTAAGAAAGCTGGGGCATCCCGCTGACTGTAATCTCGAAAGCAGGAACAGTCAGGCAAAAGTTAGGAATAACAAATCAAAAGGACGAGGTCATTACAAATCCTCAACAACATGAAAAATGTTGCAAAAAAAGAAGATGATGACTGCCTTCCATAAAATTCAATTGGTGTGAACCATCACAAAAAAGTCATTCCAAACTCGAATAGAGTTCGACGTACAATTAACTGAGTTTAGGACTGAAGGACATCACGAAGAGCGGGTGGGTATAAATATACTTTGAGCCTTTATCCTTTGTTTCTTAAAGCGTGAACCAAGCCACGTTACAACCCTGCAAAAGTCCTAATTGAAGCATGGGTTAGTTCGAAAGCATACTGTTACAAAAGGTATCCTGACTCCTGTAAGGCTTTGCTCTAAATCTTGTGTTGATTTTGTCTTATAAAAATTTTTCTGCTAAAAAACGCATTTTCTCAAAACTTCAAGACAGACATAAACTTTGCATTACTTGAATATCACTGTTTGCATTTGGCTATTTGTTTGACAGCAGAGAAATTCACACAATGAATATCCAGTGAACAAAAGCCCTCTCAGTGAGCAAAATCATTTCAAAAAAGAACGACACTTCCATTGACAAATCTCTTATCAACAAGGGGGCATGACATGTCACTATCCAGCACACCTGGGGCAGTCCAGTCAAGGTTTCAACCGAGCTTTCAAAGTTCAGTGAACCTGGGGCAGTCCAGTCAAGATTTCAACAAATCTCTCAATTACAAATTAACCTGGGGCAAGTCTTTGTCACCATCACTTGGGGCATTTAAACGTCAATATCATCAAAGGGTTACGTGCCATCCAAGTGTCCTGGAAATATCACAAACATCAGATACTAGGGGCAGTGATGAAACCTCTCCGAAATCTTTTTGAAAAGACATTCAAGCATCCTCAAGGAGTTCATCACCTCTCTAGCAGACCAGCGATCATGGGTTTATTTCCCCAACATTTGTCAAGGATTTATTCTCCAAAGAAAAATTACATCTCAAGTTCCAAGAGCGTTAAAAAATTTCCTTCATCACCTGCTGGAATTTGCGGTCATCATCAAAAATTCCTTCATCACCTGTTGGAAGATACGATCCAGATATGCTCCAGACACGATTGCCATTCTGTAACCTTTTCAGATCCCAGTTTAATACCTGTAGCAAGCCAGGAAAATATCTATGGACGACTGATTATAGATTAATACCTGTAACAAGCCAAGAAGCCTTTCTTTCTCAGGTCAGAGATCAATACCTGAAACCAGCCAGCACAGTATCTCCTTGACCAACCTTTTCAAGTTCCAGATTAATACCTGTAGCAAGCCAGGAAAACTATCTGTGGACGACTGATTGTGGATTAATACCTGTAACAAGCCAGGAAAGTTATCTACATAAAGAGATTGAAGATTAACACCTGTAACAAGCCAGGAAAACTATCTTTCTTTCTCATGTCAGAGATTAATACCTGAAACCAGCCAGGACAACTATCTCATCGACCAACCTTTTCAAGTTCCAGATTAATACCTGTAGCAAGCTAGGAAAACTATCTGTGGACGACTGATTGTAGATTAATACCTGTAACAAGCCAGGAAAACTATCTACATGAAGAGATTGAAGATTAACATCTGTAACAAGCCAGGAAACTATCTTTCTTTCTCAGGTCAGAGATTAATACCTGAAACCAGACAAGAGAACTATCTCATCGGCCAACCTTTTCAAGTTCCAGATTAATACTTGTAGCAAGCCAGGAAAATATCTATGGACGACTGATTATGGATTGATACCTGTAACAAGCCAGGAAATTATCTACATGAAGAGATTGAAGAGTAATACCTGTAACAAGCCAGGAAAGTTATCTACATGAAGAGATTGAAGATTAACACCTGAAACCAGCCAGGAGAACTATCTTTCTTTCTCAGGTCAGAGATTAATACCTGAAACCAGCCAGGACAACTATCTCATCGACCAAACTTTTTAAGTTCCAGATCAATACCTGTAGCAAGCCAGGAAAACCATCTGTGGACGAGGGATTGAAGATCAATACCTGTAACAAGCCAGGAAAACTATCTTTCTTTCTCAGGTCAGAGATTAACACCTGAAACCAGCCAGGACAACTATCTACCCGACCAGCTCAAACAATTCAACAATCATTTCTGGATGGCATCTTTAAGCCCATCTCCATCAACTATCCATCATATCTCCAAATGGCATCTGTAAACCCATTCCCGACATTACAATACCTGTAGCAAGCCAGGAAAACTATCTACGTAAAGAGATTGAAGATTAACACCTGTAACAAGCCAGGAAAACTATCTTTCTTTCTCAGGTCAGAGATTAATACCTGAAACCAGCCAGGACAACTATCTCACCGACCAACCTTTTCAAGATTCCAGATCAATACCTGCAGCAATCAAAATATTCTTGCAACCCCCTGCAGCAGTCAAAGATTCACTTTCCCCGGCAGTAGTCAAGATTCTATTATCTCCAGCTATCTAGGATTCATCTATCCTCAGCAAGACAGCTACTCAGCTTGCATGCACATCCATTACATTCATATATCATAAACACATATATTGCATTATGAATTTCATACATCATGACATTGCATACAACTAACGTTTTACCTTTTCCAGAAAAAGGTCAATCAACAGATGGCTACCATCATCCTTTTCAAGTTCCAGATCAATACCTGTAGCAAGCCAGGAAAACCATCTGTGGACGAGGGATTGAAGATCAATACCTGTAACGAGCCAGGAAAACTATCTTTCTTTCTCAGGTTGGAGATTAATACCTGAAACCAGACAGGACAAATATCTACTCGACCAACTCATGTTTATTCAACTTCAAGACTTCTGAAAACAGTTTACAGGTTCTCCAGATACGGATGTTAACCTATCACTTGTTCAGATCCAAGACTACTGAAAACAGTTTATGGATGTTTCCAAACATGGATGTCAATTCATTGCTTATTCAGATCCCCAGTTCAGAGATGTTCCAAACATGGACACCTTTCTGATACTCATTTCTTTCACCTACAACATACATTCCAGATGGCATCTTTAAGCCCATCCCCCGACAAGATTCTGTCACATCTCTAGATGGCATCTATAAGCCCATCCTCCTACCAACAATTTCCAGATGGCATCTTTAAGCCCATCTCCAAATGGCATCTTTAAGCCCATTCCCTCAAACTACGCTTTGACGAGTGCAAATTTTTCGGGCACTCTAGTGTCCAATCTCCTTTTACCCTCGAGTCGTGAAAGACAAACCTGCCAATCTAACTCTTCAGGTTCAAGAAGATTGAACAGGGGCAACTGTTGTACCCCAAAATTTTCCCTCCTCTTTTTCACAAGAAATCACAGCTTCGGGCTTTTCCTGATTTTTCAGATTGGCTCAAGAATCGGTCAAACAGACTTTTCCTATCAGTCAAACAAAATTAGGGTTTCCATTGACTCTTGAATCAGTCAAACAGATTATTAGGGTTTTTATTAATTTGGTTGAGTTTGGCTCAGGGTTTTGATCAGGCAGACGTTTCTTTGACAGTAAATCCAGAATTAGGGTTTGCGCGCGCATTCTCAGAAGGAATTAATTCTACAGTTCTTTTCAATTGGCTGTCACTTGGTTTTGACGTGTGTTCAAGATTTCTGTTTGTTTCCCAAGAACCTAAACATCTGGGATAAAAGCTGAGGCATTTGAATTGAGAGTTTGAAGTGTTGGTTTAATCAGTGAAGTGAAATACATATGGACGTTTGTTTGATTAACTGTGTAATACATATGGTTAATTGGAATGTCGGGTGTATTGTTGGTTAATGCGAAGTTGCAAGACTACGGTGTTTATTAATTATTTATTTTATCTAAGTTAAAATAATTGGGATGCGTTTCCAGTCGTTTTAATTCAAGAGATTTAAATGATTAAATAAACAAGTGCAGAAGAATTAAAGAATTAACTGACAAAGGATTTTTTATTCATTTTCAATTGTTGTTACAAATGTTTATTTGATACAGTAAATTTATTTACAGTGTTACAATGACGTTTATTACAATGATTAAAAATAAATTAAAACTATATCCTAAGTTGCTTGAAGTCTTCATCTTCTACTGCTGCTTCCCTTGCCCCAATTGGTGTTTACCTGCAAAGCCAGAAAAGGAGAAGTCAACACAATTAATTTGAAAAAGTATTTTTCAGACAGTTAATCAAAAACTCATCATTAAAGGT
Organism: Vicia faba; assembly: GCA_948472305.1. Taxonomy (NCBI): domain Eukaryota; kingdom Viridiplantae; phylum Streptophyta; class Magnoliopsida; order Fabales; family Fabaceae; genus Vicia; species Vicia faba. Next base: position 604,920,242 of record OX451736.1, on the reverse strand, counting down.
GTTGGCCGGAATCAGTTTGTTCGTCCTCTCTGAAAATCGCAAGAAGATGTCTCTTCTTGGTTCACAAAGAGGAAAGTAAAATGTTTGCAAGCATACAAATCATTTAAGCAAAATGCACAAAGCTCCATAAATCCAAACTGAATTGCATTATCAAACTAAGCAAACCAAATTGTCAAAATGGGCAAACTAAGTCACAAGTGCAAAGCTGTCAACAAAGTTGTCAACAAAAATGTCAACCAAGCTGTAACTGTCAATAAAGCTGCCTACAAGCTATCAAAGGCAATGCAGAAAATCTGGAAGAAAAGTACAGAATGCAGAGGAAAGCTAAAGTTGCAAGCAAGCATTTTTATTCATCATTTTCCAGGCCAAAACCTTTTCAGAAAAGAAAGATATTCTAAGCAAAGATATGCTTTCTGGAGAGAGAGAAAGAGAGTAAAAAAGTAGCAGGCTTACAATTTTTTAGGCAGGCTTAGAGATAGATAAATATAACAAATCAACACTGTTAAATTAGGGCAGAACACATAAAGAAAAAGGCCACAAACTGTAAACACAAACAACAGCCTGCCTGTACCAATAAAGCTTGCCTGGATCTACACAAAACCAAACCTGCATATCAACCTGTTGAAACCTTCAAGCAAGCAAACAACAGCCTGCCTGTTACCAACAAACTGCCTTCAAGCAAGCAAACTAACAAGCCAAAAACCTGTTACAGAAACCTGCCTCAAGCCTATAACCAAAAAAAACTCAGAAACATGTTTCAATACCAAACAAACAAAACTCCAAACTATCTCAAGCCTGCCTCAAGCTTAAAGACCTGTTACAAAAGCAAACCTTTCAAGCCTGCCTCAAGCCTAAAAACCTGTCAAACTGTAGAACATTCAAGCCTGCATCAAAAACCCTTCAAGCAAGCAAACAATAGCCTGCCCAAAGCCTAAAAACCAGTTATCAGAACAATAGTAACAACAGCCTCAGAACTGGGTTCATCACAGGCAAAACCAGCCAAACCCGAGAGAGGAAAAGAAACTCAGAAGAAAGCAACTCAAACGATAACAACTCTCAGAAATCATCATCATTGAGAAAAAAGCCAAGAGAAAAAGAAGAAGTCAGAAATGAAACAATAGCCAACAAGCAATCTCATAATTATTATCATCATTGAAAGAGGAAGATTATAAGGCAACATCAAAGTCATCAACATCAGAATAAAAAAGTCCATCAACATCATCAAGCAAACAATAACTATTGCAAGCATCTCAGAATCAAAGAACATCATCAAATGAACAAAGCATTCAGATAGGAATAGAGACATAAATGAATGAGCTAGGGTTTTCAGAAGTTTCATCATTAAACGTTCAAGGCTAAATATACGAAATACCAGAACGCCAAGCTTTTGTCATCATCGCTCTCTCCGCCTCGGCCACCCTAGAGCGCCTCCATCCCAAACTTCCTCTCCATCGCCTCTCCAAGAACGAGATCAGCAAGGTAGTATTTTTCCCCTTCCTTTTTCTGCTTCACACCTCACACCAACACGAACATCCATGGTTAAAACATGAAAAAGATAAACATGCAAGACTAAAATCCGAAAACCCTAAAAAACGCATGAAGAAGGAAAATCGTTACCTTTTCTTTATCACTGCCTGAACGACCATGGAGAGAGGGAAGTCGAGGTGGTGCCTGGTAGCCTGAGGCATGGATGAAGCATCAGAAGCCATGGTCGAGAAAGATGAAGACGAAGAAGAAAGGAGAGAAGCGGCGCCGTTCAAAACTCTGTAACCCTAATTCTGAAACAAACATTGCAAACCCTAAAAATGTTATGAACCATTTGGGCCTGCCCTCACAAAACCACTAAGCCCATTTCAATTCTGGCGTATAACCCCCCTTTTCCTTTCTTTTTTTTAATCTGTTTTTGTCACTTGGGCCAAGAATATATTCCCTAAAAGCCCACTTTTTTTTTATATATACAAACTAATACCTTTTTTTTATTACCTTATTTCCTTTTTTTTGTAACTTATTTTTGTTAAATAAAAATAATACATTAACTTTTTTTGTACAAAATTTTCTTAAATACTTTTTTTATTTAGTACAATTAAAAATACATAATAATAGTTTTCTTTAACTTAAGCAATTTTCATTTTCTTTTCTTTAAAACTTTTGTTTATATATAATTAACAAAAAAAACACAAAAATAATAATGAAATACTTAATACATTAGGTTAACATTTTTACTCATGTGTAAATAATCATGTTCATCATACATTGCTTTTGATTCCTTTTTATTCTTATATTTTACATTGAGAATGTGACGATTCGATTTGGTTGTAAATAATATTTGGACACTACTATCCTGATAAGACTCATCCCCATTTGTAAACATTTGTACCCCCATCCCCGGATACTTATTTGTAATAGCTTAGACTTTAAATTCCCGCAATTTATCGCTTTCCATATACTGTATAGTAATTAGGGTTTGTATGCGAAGATTCAAAATCAACCGCTAGATAACCTAATACAAGACAAATGCATGAAAATCAATACACAATTCACACTTGCACCTCTAGGGTAACCTCTCTTGTTGCCTCAGAAAAATGCAATCATGTCCCTCGAGTATGAGACACTCTAGCAAATGTCCCTTCGATAAACAAAGATCGTAGTCCCTCGACGACCCTCGATGTTGCCTTCGATAAAACGATCTCGTCCCCTTAAAAAATTGCTAGAGCGTCTCACAATTTGCCTTCAATGATTGTATACGATGACACGCGCCCGTCCCGTTAACATCCTAACATAAGGTTGTTCACCAAATACAATGGTGAAACAACACTGTTAAAAGGGTTAAAACATAAGAAATATCTTTGAGTAAATTAGGGTAGACAAACTCTTGGTTACTTGATCAAACTTGCAAAACACACTTGCCATTTTTCAAACACACATCTCCACACAATTTCAAAACAAACTTTCAAAACATTGAAACATCTTTTCAAAAAGACAAACACCTTTGTAAAACATTCAAACATGAATTGTTACAAAGGTCGCCTAGACAAGGCATCTTTTTCAAAACATTTTCAAAACCACACACACAAAGCACCATTTCAAACAATTGAAAATGCAAAGGCAAGTGATCTAAAGCAAGTAACTAAGAGCCCTTGGATAACCATGGATGAAAAGGGTGCTAGCACCTTCCCTTTTCATAATCTACCCCCCGAACCCACGAAAACATCTCAAAGGTCTTTCCTGTGCTTTTTGACCTTTCCTTAGGATAAAATAAAAAGTCGGTGGCGACTCTTGCTAAACCGAACAAGTGCGAACACAAACGCAAAACCTCAAGTCAGTTCTCCCACCGTATCACAGATGCTGATGATGTATGGTGGACGCAGGGGATACTTGTGCACCTGATTATGTAAAGAAAAACAATATGAAGCAATGTTGGGACCTGGGGATCGAACCCAGGTCCTTGAGCGTTATCACACTGCACGCTTGCCAACTGAGTTGGCATGGTTAGTTCTAAACAATAGCAAACAATCATTATATAATATAAACAAAATATTAATTCTTAAAACGCGCGAAATTTGAATTGGCAAGTCAGGGAGTGCCACGTGACCATCTTCTTCCTCCCACCGTTGTGTTAGCCCTGAAAGCTTTTACCTACAGACATCTGAGTGTAACTACAACCCCTGTTCATTCCAAAATCTTGTACAAGCATGATAAATGAAAACCAATGGTACCAATCAAATCGTTGCAACCTCAAGAGAATCATGGTACCATTATTAATGGTCAATTGTTCCTGTATGAAAAATCCCTAAAAATGAACCACGAACCCTAGCCATGGCATCTTGGTGTACAATCAATAAAAATGCAATCAAATACAACCATTAGCTTGCAAACATCTCAAGGATTATGAATATATCAATTAATCATGCTAAATATGCTAGAATTATTGTATTCGATTTCAAGAAAATATGCAAACCATATGACTCTTACAGGGCGTTTCAAGGTGTGGGGAAGCTTGCTAGTGATTGGAACACGATCCTGGGGAGTCCAGCAATTGATTGGAATGATTAGAATGGCTTGAGATGACCTGAAACTTGGAAATCAGTTTGCAACTTTTCTTGAATTTTTTTGAAATTTGTTCTCTCCTTTGCACGCCTCTAGCCTCCTGTTTCTGGTCTACACTTGTTCCTTATGTATAGTAGAATGCTTTAGGGTTACAATTTTGTATCAAATCTCTTCCAATTATGAATATTGATTCATGATTTGATCCTTGTGCAAAATCTTTCCAAAACAAGCAAACTCAATCTTTTTCTATCCATTTTGAACCTTGCACGATTTGATCTTGTTTCCAACTATGTAATGAACTAAACATGCACAAAATCTCAAGATTTAATTAGTTTTTGATATTTTCATTATTTTATTTTGATTTTTTTATTTAAATGAAATAAAATCAAAATAAATGACAAAAATAAAATAATGACAAGTGGAAGGGCTCATGGGTCGTGGGTCACATTACAAACTCAGTGCAAGCATAAAAAGTTGGGCCCCTTTGACAAAAAAATGCAATTTTGGACACTTTTGACTTTTGGCAATTTTGCAAAAAGGGTCAACTTGGCCAATGCATAACTCTCTCAAATTTGACCCTAGAGAGGTGTTCTTTGACTTTTTATAAAGCTTAAGATGTCTTGTAAGCAACCCTTTTTGTATCATCTCAATTGAGTCTTCCATGCTCATGTATGAAGCTTTGACCCAAAAGGTGTTTTTGTTGACTTTCCAAAATGACCTATAATGTCCAAATTCATATCTTCTTGTGAGAGCATATTTTGAACTTGAGAGATGAAGATGAATTGTAGGTAATTACATCCTATTAAAAATGAGCTTTGGATGGGTCATTTTTGATAAAGTATGAGAAAGTTATGCTTGGTCAAAGTTGAGTTGACTTTTCCTACAAAACCCTAATTTAGCAACTTTTGGGTTTTGATGAATTGTGAGAAATCCTTGATGAATCATGATCAACCCTTGATCAAATGATGAATAATACTTCAAAATGAGAATGTTGACCAAAAATCTTGAAGTTTGACTGTATGTGGGCCATAGTTGACTTTTTCCCTAGCACAGTCAATTTTCAGGCCTTTGAGCAATTGACTGAGCAAACTTCCTCTGAAAGGCTTGAAACTTGACATGGATGATCTTGAGAATGTATTAGGACAATAGTGAGAATTTGGGACCCTTTTGATTCAAACATCTTGGTGCAAAATGAAACCCTAATTTGGGGTAGACTACCTTAGGAGAGAGTTGGCCTGGTCAACCCTTGGACTTGCTTGAGTAATTTGAGGACCTCACTTGACATGTATTGAGGAATATGGGGGGGAAAATTTTGGGGTACAATAGCTGCCCTTTTTCAATCTTCTTAAACCTGAGGATGTAGATTGGCTTGTCTGCCTTTCGTAATCCGAGGGTTGAAGATGATTGAACACTAGAGTGCCCAAAAATTTGCACTCGCATGAAATGGTACTTGTTTTGCGATATCGGGAATGGGCTTATAGATGCCATTTGGAAGTTAATGAAGGAAGATGGGCTTAAAGATGCCATCAGAAGAAGTGTCAATTGCATAAGAGATTCCTTTGCGAGAGCCTGTACACCTGTTGTTAAGGAGGACTACACTGGGGAATGCTATTCTCTGTCTTGAGAGAAATAGAGTTTTAGGAACTTCAGTTGTATGTTACTCTACTGAGGAATCATCTATTAGTCGAGGAGGGGAAAATGTACTGCTATCTGGTCGTGCTCCAGGTTTTGCAGTGACTTACTAGGGAGATGAGATTAGACTTGCTATCTGGTCGTCTTCCAGGCTTTGAAATTTCTCAATTCTTATCTGGTCGTGCTCCAGGCTTCAGAAGGAATTAGATGGTTATCTAGTCGTGTCTGGGCTTCGATTTGAATTTAAGGCATACTAATATCCGGTCGATTTCCGGGCTTCATAGCAATTGGCCAAGTAAACCGCTTTTTGGTCGAATTCCAAGCTTCGCAGTACCTTATACGGTTATCTGGTCGTGTCCCAGGTTTCAGTGTCATTTGCCGCTATCTGGTCGTGATCTAGTCTTCACAGCGTCTTATACTGTTATATGGTCGATTCCAGGCTTCGTGGTATCTTGTACTGCTATCTGGTTAATTTCCAGGCTTCATAGTAACTTGTTGAGGGTTAAGCTATTTTCCGGTTGATTTCCGGGCTTCAAAGCTTGTATTTAAGATATACCACTATCTGGTTGATTCCAGGCTTCATAGTACTCTGGAGAAATTAAGACATTATCTGGTCTATTTCCGGGCTTCATAGCTTGAACTGGAATAGAAATCTTAGTATCGATTTGACTGAACCAGAGAAAACTTGTCAGAACTTGATTGCATCTTTCCCTGAAAGGTAGAGAGTTAGTCGTATGTAATGTCATGATGTATGAAATGTATTGAGTAATGATGTTCTCAAAATAAATGAGATTGTGCTGTATGATGCATATGCGCACGCCATGATGTATGGATATGCAATGTTCTTTGTGATATTCTCTGGCTGGGAAGAATAAATCCTGGACTGCTATCGGAGAGTATAAGGAGTTGAGTTCTTCGTTCTCGCTGGGGATAGTGACCGAAGATGATTAGCTGGAGACTTGCGTCCGTTCTGCTCGAGAATATTCTGCTGGGAGAGACTCTATTTGAGAATAATCCTATGGGAGAATAACTTTGTGGGGAAGAGAGATAATATGTTGGAAGACCTGCTGATTTGGAGAAATAAACTCCGCTGGCGGTGAACTTCTCTTGCTGGTGATAGATAAACTCTGCTTGGGAAGAATTTTGCCGACTCATTCGCGATTATGAACCTCAACTGGGGAGAGCTAACACCACTGTCTTTGGATACTTCATACTCTGCGGGGAGTGTATGTACCTTTAGTCATATTCTCAAGCTGGCTCTATCCCTGTACCTGGTGGGTAGAGCAACTGTAAGGTTTGGACACTTCTTGTTTGCCCCTGTTCCTGGAATTACGAGTAATTATATTTTGTTTCTTATGTAAATATTTATGAGCAACAATTATTTTCAAATGCATATATCAAAAATGAATCATTGGATGTTCTTGCAAAACAAAACAGAAAAAGAAAAAACAAGCTGAAATTTCTTGTAAAGATGAATTGTATTAATTTTTGAAGTTGGCCCGTAACAGGTGTTTTATACAAAGAGGCTGAAGTCCTAGTAAGAGATCGCCGCCGAAGAATAGAAATTATACAATTTGTGTAAAAGAAATGAAAAACAACAATGTGAAACAATCCCATCGGGTTCCAACTCTGCTATTGCCTTTATATCTTCGAGCGTCTCATCACTTTGCTACTTGGTCAAAAGTAGATCAGATTGATTGGCGCCATCCGAGCTTGATAGTCGATACTGAAGTCTGTTTGTAAGATGATCCAATGAGACATAGTGTTACGCTTCAATCCCTAATTTTTGCCTGGACCGCCCTTTCGGGTTTTCAGTCCACCGGGATACCCTTTTTTTGCCCAAGTCACCCTTTCAGGTTTTCGACTTGTCGGGTGTACAGTTTTTTTCATTTTCATTCCTTACTTTTCCCTGAACCCTTTTGGTTCGTCGGGAAGCCCTTATTTTTTCCTAGGCCAGTCAACCTAGCGGGTATTTGATTATGCGTAATATCTTTTCACTATGTCTACATTGACGGGGTGAGGAAGGTCGTCACCATCCATGGTGGTTAGAATCATAGCTCCTCCCTAGAAAATGTTCTTAACCACAAATGACCCTTCGTATGTGGGGGTCCAGTTGCCCCTGGGATCACCTTGTGGCAGTATGATGTGTTTGATCACCAAATCCCCGACTTGATATTCTTGTTGTCTGACTTTCTTGTTAAAGGCCTTGATCATTCGCTTTTGATACGTCTGACCATGACAAATAGCAGTAAGTTTCTTTTCATCGATTAAGTTCAGCTGATCAAGCCGGGTTTGGATCCAGTCGTCTTCATTCAAACCACATCCTTCATAATCCAGAGAGAAGGTGTCTGGACTTCGATGGGTAGGACTTCCTCCATACCATACACCAGAGAATAGGGTGTTGCCCCTGTTGATGTCCTTGCCGAGGTACGGTACCCATGAAGAGAGAATGGTAACATATCGTGCCAGTCTTTGTATGTCACCGTCATCTTCTGCACAATCTTCTTGATGTTCTTGTTAGCTGCTTTAACAACCCCATTCATCTTCGGTTGGTAGGGAGAAGAGTTGTGATGTTGTATCTTGAATTGTTTGCATAGCTCCGTGATCATCGTATTGTTGGGATTTGTACCATTATTCGTAATGATCCTCTCCGGTACACCATATTAACCGATCAGATTGTGTCGGATAAACCGCGCCATGATGTTCTTGGTTACTGTAGCAAAGGAAATGGCCTCAACCCACTTCGTGAAGTAATCAATAGCTACTAGAATGAAATAATGTCTATTGGACGCAGTAGGTCTGATCTCGCCGATCATATCGATGCCCCATATTGCAAAAGGCCAAGGACCTGTCAAAACATTCAGAGGAACTGGAGGTACATGCACCTTATCAGCATAGACTTGGCACTTATGACAGGTTCGAGAATGATGATAACAATCGGCTTCCATAGTAGACTAATAATATCCATCCCGTAGGATCTTCTTTGCCATGGTATGTCCACTGGAATGAGTTCCGAAGGTACCTTCATGTAACTCTGCCATGATTCTTTTTGCCTCGCTTTTGTCCACACATCACAGTAAGGCCGAATCATGGTTACGCTTATAAAGGACATCATTACTGATGAAGAACTTCACAGCGAACCTTCTTAGAAACTTCTTATCATTAACAGATGCACCCTCGGGGTACTCTTGAGCCTCAAGATACCTCTTTACCTCGTGGAACCAAGGTTTATCTGCTACCTCTTCAGTCTCGATGTCACAACAATGTGCGGGTTCGTCCAACCTCTCGATGGTAATCTGGGGAGCTTCATTGTCCCACCTGACTTTGAACATAGAAGACATGGTAGCTAGCGCGTCCGCTAACTAGTTCTCTTCTCTGGGAAAGTGTTCAAAGGTTATCTCCTCAAAGTGTGGGAGCAACGTAAATACATACTCTTTGTAAGGAATAAGTTTTGGGTGCTTCATATCCCACTCGCCTTTGATCTGATTGATCACTAGAGCAGAATCTCCGAATACACTCAAGAACTTAATCCTCAGGTCAATAGCAGCTCAAAGACCCAGGATACATGCTTCATACTCCGCCATATTGTTGGTGCAGTTAAAACATAATCGGGCGGTGAATGGAGTATGACATCTCCCAGGAGATATTATCACAATGCCAATGCCATTACCCAACGTGTTTGATGCTCCATCAAAATACATAGACCATCAGGATCCTTCCTCAGGTCCTTCATCTGGTCCAGGTTCTTCATAGTCGGTCACCAACATGATGTTCTCATCCGGGTACTCCAAATTCATGGACTGGTAGTCATCCATGTCCTGATGTGCCAAATGATCTGCCAATACACTCCCCTTGATTCCTTTTTGGGTTGTGTATTGGATGTCGTACTCAGTTAAGATCATCTTCCATCTTGTTATTCTTCCGGACAAGGCAGGCTTCTCGAAGATATACTTGATTGGATCCATCTTTGATATCAATAAGGTGGTGTGAGTCAGCATATACTGTCTCAGCCGGCGAGCAGCCCATGCCAAAGCATAACAAGTTTTCTCGAGCAATGAGTATCAGGTCTCACAGTCGGTAAACTTTTTGCTAAGGTAGTAAATAGCGTGCTCTTTTCGGCCAAACTCGTCATGCTGCCCCAACACACACCCCATTGAATTATCCAGTACTATTAAGTCTAAGATCAAAGGTCTTCCTTCAACTAGAGGCATCAAAATAGGTGGCTCTTGGAGGTATTCCTTGATCCTTTCGAAAGCGGTCTGACATTCATCATTCCATTTTACCATTTGATCTTTCTTCAGCAGCTTGAAGATTGGCTCACAAGTAGCAGTCAGATATGAAATGAATCGGGCGATGTAGTTCAGACGTCCCAAAAAGCCTCTAACTTCCTTTTCTGTGCGGGGAACCGACATCTCCTGTATGGCTTTTACCTTGGCAGGATCCACCTGAATACCCTTATCACTGACGATGAAACCTAGCAGCTTACCGGACCTTACCCCGAAGGTACACTTGTTTGGGTTCAACCTCAGCTTGTACGTCTTCAACCTGTCGAACAGTTTTTGGAGATGGTCGAGGTGCTCTTCCTCAGTCTAGGACCTAGCTATCATGTCATCAACATAAACCTCAATCTCATGGTGAATCATGTCGTGGAACAAAGCGACCATGTCGCGCTGATAAGTTGCCCCAACATTCTTCAACCCGAAAGGCATTACCTTGTAACAGAAGGTGCCCCACTGTGTAACGAAGGTTGTCTTCTCCATGTCCTCGGGAGCCATCTTAATCTGATTGTAACCAGAAAAACCATCCATGAAGGAGAAGATCTTATGCTGCGCGGTGTTGTCGACCAGAACATCGATGTGAGGAAATGGGAAGTCATCTTTGGGGCTTACCCTGTTCAGATCTCTATAGTCCACACACATCCGTACCTTACCATCCTTCTTAGGCACCGAAACAACATTGGCAACCCACTGTGGATAAGAAGTGACAGCTAAAAATCCCGTGTCGAACTGTTTCATGACCTCGACTTTGATTTTCCCAGACATTTCAGGGTGCATACGGCGAACCTTCTGCTTTACCGGAGGACAGTCTTCTTTGGTTGGCAGGCGGTGTACCATAATGTCAATGTCCAAACCAGGCATATCTTCATAAGACCAAGCGAAGATCTCAACATAATCGCGTAGAATCTGTATCAACTATTGTTTGATACTGGGCTCCATATTTGCACCTATCTTAACCTCTTTCTTGTCTTCCTCTGTACCCAAATTTACAGATTTAACTGGCTCTTCATGGGGCTGTATAGCCCTTTCTTCATGTAGTAATAGTCTAGCAAGTTCTCCAGGCACCTCACAATCATCCTCACCTTCGTCCTCGGCTTGGTTGATCGGATTTTCGAAGTCATAACTGGCAGTAGCAGAGTTGTTATCAATGGGATCCAGAGTGGATATGGATCTGCATTATGATATGTGAGTGTGTGTAAGAGAATAGTTGTTTTGATAAAGTGAGAGAAAGTAAAAACAAGGAGCGCAACATTTGTAATGCAAGAAACATCCAATGCTTTATTAATGATATATGAAAATGACAAATAATAAGCCCTCACAAGCAAATCCAAGGTGCCTCGGGCAAGGCACCAGGCCCTAAAGTTTCAAATTGTTTATTACAACTCTTAAAACAAAAGTCAATTACTGTGGTATAAAAGAAACATGTATGAAGTCCTTCGCCGTCCAGTTGTTCAATCCACCATTGGTTGTTGGGTAGATCCAGCTATCTATGTCTGAATCTTCTTCACCATCTTCAACCGCATTAACTCCATGATTGCTGATGTGTAGAGGAGGTCTTCCAATCCGCGCGTGCCTAACAACCCTTTGAGCCCCTATAGTAAATATTAAACCAAATTTGTCAGTTTTATGCATGAAATCAGGGAGCTGACCCCAATTTGTACACCCACCTTCTTCAATTACAGCCCTGGCATCCTTGAGAGAAGCCATCTTCATCAGAGGTTTGTCGGTAGCAACTTCAGTTGATGCCAAAGTCTGGGGGACCTCTTCAAAGTTCTGACAAGGGGTTTCGATGAACTCCCCATCCATCTCCATGTAGCGAAAGGAATTAAGATGACTCACCATGTACTCCTCTTCACCTTGTACCGTGACAATCTTCCTCTTTACCGGATATTTCAACATTTGGTGGAGCGTGGAAGTCACTACCCCAACCTTATGAATCCAAGGGCGACCCAGCAAGTAAGAATATGACGGTCTGATATCCATCACATAAAAGGTGGATGCAAAAGTCTGAGAGCCAACTTTAACAGGGATGTCCACCTCCCCGTGCTCCATCCTTTTTGACCCGTTGAAAGCTCTGACCACAATATTGCTCGGCTTTAGAATCAAACCTTCACAGTCCAGACGGTCTAATGCTTTCTTTGGCAAAACATTCAATGAGGACCCGGTATCTACCAGTACATGGGCCATAGTAGTGCTCCTGCACTCGATCGAGACGTGCAAAGCATCATTATGATTCCTTCCTTTAGCAGTCAGATCCGCATCTGAGAAACCCAACCCATTATCAGCAGTCAGGCTAGCTATGCAATCTTTGAATTGCTCGGCTGAAGTTTCTTGTGGCACATGTGTAGTCTTGAGGAATGCAATTAAAGCCTTTGCATGGGCTTCAGAATATAACAATAAGGACAACATGGAAATTTTTTACGGGGTCTGCCCCAGCTGCTCGACTATGTTGTAGTCGCTCTTCTTGATAATCTTCAAAATTTCCTCTAGCTCTCGTTTCGAGGTTTCTACAATGATCTCCTTAGGTGCCTCCGTCTGGGCAGGCTCACCTATAATTTCTTTGCCCCGAGTCTCAGATGGCTCAGCGACAAGGATGATAACTGGAATATGAATTGGGATAGTAGCTAATGTACTAGCAGATGGAATGACAACAGGTTTGTGGACAGTCGGAGGGGAAATCTCGGGAGAAAAGAGTCTTCCGCTTCTGGTGACCTTGCTGGCCCCAACAATAGTGCTGATATTAACATCAACTTCCCCACTCTTTAAGTCTTGTTTAACTCCATGGTAATACACATCAGCACCATAGTGCCAAGGGACAGCTTTGTCCGAAGTGTATGGGATAGGACCAGGAACAGTAATTATTAATGGAGCAATTCTTGGGACGGGTGTAATCTTCACAGGCTTTCTCGAGGAAACCTTGGAAGGATTGGCAAAAATGGTTATGATGGCAACATCTTCAATTGGAATTAACGGAATCATAGTCGTTTCAAACAGGATCTCTTTATTATCCATCAGGCGCTGAACACCTGATTTCAATAAGTGGCAACCAGCAGGCATAATTGAATATATGTGGCAACCTTCACCACAACCCGGAAATAAACCGGCCAACAACTAATTCTTCTTAATCGTCGTCAAAGGAGTAGAAATTTCTTCCACAGAGGTTACAAATAAATCATCGTCCACAACATTTACTCCATGACCATGCTTGGGCATGGGAGCAGTTATGACGTTGGGCTTCTCTGGAGCGTCAAACTCAATATCTTTGGCTTCGATCAAGTATTGCACTTTGTTTTTAAAGGCCCAACAGTTGTTTGTATCATGACCTGGACTTTCAGAGTGATAGGCGCAACGGGAATTCAGATTATAGTGGGGAGATGTGGTGTTGGGGTTCTTTGGGGCCTCCCTCAGAGTTACTCGGTTGGTCTTTAATAATTGTGGTAGAATTTGAGTCAGGGTCATATTGAGCTGAGTGAACTTCCTTTGTGGTCTTTCCACCCTTTGTTGATTGTTGCATTGTGGAGCAACTGTGGGTCTTGATATCACTACCACATTTACTGCTTGACGGTGTTCAGGTATGCTTTGGCCCTCGGGCCATAGACTGCACTAGCTTCTTTCTTACCGGTGAAAAGCTTCTTCATTGTACTTGATGAAGTGTCCTTCTATATTTTACCACTTCAGATGCCAGCTTCTACCTTCTCTCCAGTCAAGATCAACTTAGTAAACCCAGATGACGAGCTGTCGATCAGATGATTGAAAAATGGACCAGATAGCGTCCCTAGAAACATGTCAACCAACTCCCTATCAGACAAAGGGGGTTGGACTCTTCCAGCCAAGTCTCTCCACTTTTGAGCATAGTCTTTAAAACCTTCACTTGTACCCATAGACATACCCTGGAGCTGAGTATGAGTGGGAGCAAGGTCGGTGTTATACTGATACTACCTGTAAAAAGCAGCAGCAAGGTCTTCCCAGTTTCGGACATTGGCTCCTTCCAATTGATAAAACCATTCAAGCTGAGTCCCTGGCAGACTATCTTGAAATAAATACACCCACAAATTTCTATCAGCAGTGTGAGGTTGGATTTTCCTGACATATGAGCGGAGATGGAGTTTTGGACAGGATACTCCATCCTACTTGGCAAAAACCGGAGCTTTGAACTTATGAGGGATCACCACTCCCGATACCAATCCCAGTTCTCCAAAATCCAAACCAGGGATCTTCTGAATCTCCATGGCACTCAGGCGGTCTTCTAGTTGCTTGTACCTATCCTAAGCAGGAGGATATTGTTCATCATCATAATCCGTATCGTTATCAGAAACTGCTAGACTAGGGTCCTTTGTCCTTTCTTGGTTCTCCCCGTCCTTGGATGAGGAGGTCATATCAACTGATTGTCGTATCCTTTCTTCGAATCTTCTACCCATGTTCAGAATACCAACCTTCTTCTTCTTCTTCTTCTCTTTCAAAATAAGGGTCTTCAGGTCCTCTTGCCCTTTAGCCAGACTTAGGAACATCTGTTGGAATTGGGTGTTTTGTGCCTGAAGATCTTTGATGGCTTGATCAGAAGACATTTCTGCTGAAATAAACAGCAAGGAAGATGAGAAACCTGTAATGGTACCTGTAATGGTGTGCATGATAATGGGATGCGCATGTAATGATTTCAAAGACTTTAGGAAATTTAAACTTGCAAACCAAAAATAAACAAACTTTATTAGATTAACTTGTAAAAAGTTCAACAATGCCATTGAGGCGTTACAAAGAAATAAATGGAAAACAAATCTAAACTATAAAAAGCAAAATCAAAAGTCCCATGGACGCTTCCTCTTGGTTCTGACGTAGTCATTGATCACTCTTTCTTCCTCGAGCTGCCTGGTGAGCTTCAAAATCTTTATTTCTTGCTCATGGTATTTTTCTCGGTAAGTATCCCTTTCCTCTTTCAGCTGAATCCAAGCCTCTGCAATGCCCCAGGATCAGTGGGCATGTAAGGATAAAGAACTGTGTAAGGAACACCTTCTTCATTAGTGGGCTCCACAATCACTGGCAACACGGCTTCATAAGGCATCCCAAGCTTCTGGGCACGAGCTCGGACCCATTGGAGGTAAGGCTGCATAGGAAGGGAAGTCCTTGGTCCCAACTCTTGGGGGTCAGATATGTTCACCATGCCCCAAGCTCGTATAAACCTCCGGCGATGCTCGTCAACGTCCTCCTTGTAGTCAAATGCAATATTCTCAAGAAGTAGCTCATGGGGACCATCTCTCCGAGCACGACCAAATTGTCGCAAAGCTAGACAAGGATTGTAGGTTATACCCCCTATGATTCCAAGCAATGGGACATTAGGGTATCCCCCACAACGATCAATAACTGCAGTGTCTTCCATAGCCCGGGAGCTCCAAAGAATGTTTGTATGGGCAAGTGACATTATCCTGTAGGACCATCCCAAACCTTCTTTGTTCTTCAGCATAGACTTAGGGAGGTGCGAAATAAACCACCTTGACAACAACAACATGCAACACATAAGGGTCCCTCTTCTTCACACAGTACGAGTGTAGAGGGCATGCAAGATATCACCCATCAGGGTAGGCACAGGATTGCGAGAAAGGAAAATCTTGATAGCATTTACATCTACAAAGGAATCCGGATTCAGGAAGAGAACCAAACCATAGATAAGGAGAGCCAAGACATCTTCAAAAGCCTGAAAATCCAAATTATCCCAGAATAGATAATCCTGGTCTATCAGAAATTTGGCTAGAAAACTTTCGACCCCGCTTCATGTTTCCCAATTGGACACTACATCAACCCGTTTCAGATGTAGAGCTGAGGCAGTGTCTTCTGGTCTAGGAGTCTCTTCCATACCTGTGAAGGGTACCTACTCAAGGATGGATATGCCCAATAAGTGAGAGAACTCTTCCAAAGCGGGAACCAGCTGGTAATCTGGAAAGGTGAAGCAATGATGTACATGATCGAAGAACTGGAAAACTACACTCATCATCTGCTCATCAAGCTTTGAGGTGACCAGGCTAAGAAGCTGACCATGTCTCTTAATAAACATAGAAGTCTCGGAAACTCTTGAGGCTAACTCTTTAAGTTGAGCAGGTATTTACACAAAGTTAACTCGGATGGTATTTCTGCGCACGGAAGCCATAATCTGCAAAACAGAACAAAGATAAATCCCCTTGGTCTTTGAAATGGTTAGTGTAATGCAGTATGAATGCCATGTTATGATGCATGATGTCACGATAAAAACAACAAGTATAGCAGATAACAGGCATGGCAAAGACAAATAAGTCACACAAAGTCCTTAAGTTTAAGGCTTGCATGGGGTAAAAGGTATTACCCTCTTGAAGTTCAGTTGGTTTCAACCTGTCCTAGCAAAAGTAACCGGGTTCTAGAGGTTCTCAATATCACTGACCATCCTCCATCGGTCATGGTTTCAGCTCACGCAATCTTTTCTTACAGCCGGAACCATCTCGAGAGTATGGTCTCAATGAGTGTAGCATCGAGTATCAACCAGTTCTCAGATTTACACCGAGGCCGACTATCTCACTACTTTCTAATGGCCAAGTTGGTCGATTAAAGGTTCTAAGGTCAGTTGATGCTTAACGACACACGCAGCGGCCCCGTATTCTCCTCGTTTCTCCACAAGGGATACCGGTACTAACCAATGTGCCACATCAACGTGGCTACTGCTTCAACCGTATCGGTCTACGCCGTACAGTTCCCTCACAGTTTATTGCTACTTACCTAAAAGGTGTCCCCAGATCCGGGTTAGGATCTATAGTAACTCCCAAACAAAAAACCCTTAAAAGTAAAGCAACCAAAACAAGCAAGAGAAGCAAATATGATGAACTAGATCCTAAGGTATACCCCACTTATAATTCTCCTCAACAAAGTCGTCAGTTCTGTGATACAGTGGCAGAACCGACTGTTTTTGAAAATGTTGGTTTGCGTTTTTTGCGTTTTTTGTTTGCAAAATGTCGCGGTAAGTAAGAGTCGCCACCGACTTTTATTTTATCCAATCGGAAAGGAAAAAAGCTCAGAAAAAAAATCCTTTTTCGAGATTTTGAGTACGGGGGTAGATTATAGAAAGGGAAGGTGTTAGCATCCTTTCTATCCATGGTTTTTCATGGGCTCTTAGGTACTTGCTCATCTTTTAAAATTGCTTGTGTGCGTTTGTTTTGAAAAGTTTTGTTTTACTTTGTTTTAACCCTTGTTTCTATCCTCAAGAGTGTTACGAAGTTGTTTTGAAAACTTTGTTTGGAAAAAGTGTTTGGTGTGAAAAAAAGTTTGATTTGAGCAAGTACCTAACAACATCTACCTACTCGAAAAAATATCGTTTTTGTTCTTGTTTCCTTTAGACAGTGATATCCTACTATTGAGAAATAGGAAGCACCGTCGTTGGAGTTGTAAGGGTCAATTCAAAAGGGACGTACGACCACTAAAGCAATGTTAGGACGTCTTAGTAATAACCCAAGAGTCTTAAGATCATATTCGAGGCAATATTTCCGAGGCAACATTTCAGAGGCGACGTTTCCGAACAGGACTTTTGATCTTTGTTAGACAGGAGGGCAACCACTAAGACACCCTATACTTAATGATCGTTTACCGAAGGCAACCGAAGTGAGAGTATACCCTAAGAGTGCGCATGTTCGAGTGATTTGATTTCAATTATTATCTTTGCACATTAGGGTTTTCTAGCCGTTTTAAATTATCATGCAATCTTTGTCATACAATCCTATTAACATACATCTAAACAGTTAATATTTGCGAGAATTAAAATGCGAGAAAATAAAACTACGCTATTACAAGGCTTCGGGGTAGGGATTGATTACATAGCCAAAAAACCCGTAAAAGACGATAAATAAAAGAAAGTCCTAGATTAAACTATTACATACCATGAGCAGTTACATTAATATTGAAAAAATAATAGACGCGCGCGATGAATCAAAATCGAGAGAATTAGGGTTTTGACCCCATCTACCTAATTACAATTTAAAAGAAAAAATCATTTCTTAGTTTTTTTGCTATTTTGAGAAAATAAAGTTTAATAATAAAAAACCTAATTACTAATTAATTTAAATTTAAGAAAAATAATTAAATTAACTTATTTTTGTATTTTTTATTTTGAGAAAGAAATAAAAATTAAATCACAAGCTAACCCTAATTTTTATAATTGATTTTAATTATATACAAAAAGTTAGAATTTTCCCTAAATTAAATTTAAACTAATATTAAATTAAATTTGATAAAATAAAAAACCTAATTCTAAATTTTGTGAAACTTGATTTTATTATTTTTTGTGAAAAAAGAAATTGATTTTGGTTAAAAGATAATTAAGCTAATTAAATTAAATAAAAGAAAAAAATAAAAAAAGAGAAAGAATGGGCCTGGTTTCTTAGCAAGAAGGGGGGTGCCGTTTGCAAATCTAAGCCCAATAATTCCTGGCCCTTTTGACTTTGCCAGATTCTGTGTATTCATTGTGTTGTACCCCAAAATTTGCCCTCCCATATTCTTCAAGATTTGTCAAGTCAAAGCTGCAAAATTCCCCAAGGGTTGCACAGTCAAAGATCTCCTATACAGTCAAAACTAGGGTTTGTGTTCTGATCAAGAAAATGAAGTTTTCAAAGGCCCAATTAAGTCTCACATGCCTACAAATATGTTCAAGCATCTTCATATCAAGTTTCAAGGCATTCAGCTCAAGATTGCACAGTCAAAAACCCTAATTGCACTACAGTCAACTGTAGGGGCAAAATGGTCATTTGACAGTCAAAAGTTCAAATTTTTGGTCAACATATCATTTTGAAGCCACAAACATCATTTGATCAATGCTTGATCATGATTCTCAAAATTTGGCTCAGAAATCATCAAAGATGCAAAAGTTTCCTTATTTGGACAGTTGAAAAAGTCAACTGAAATTGACCAGGGCATAACTTTCACATGGATTATCAAAAAAATTCCATCCAAAGCTCATTTTGAAGAGAAAGACATTTCCTACAACTCATCTTCATACTTCAAGTCCAAGAAATGCTCTCACAAAAAGTTATCAATTTCAACATTATAGGTCATTTTCAAAAGTCAACAAAAAGGGACTTTAAGTCAAAGGCCATAACTTGAGATTGGTAAATCAAAATGACACGGGACCAAAGGCATTGGTTAGAGGACTCAAAGACCTTTCCAAAATGTCCAAGAACATGAGAAAAGCTTAAAAATTGAGCAAGTTATGCCTTGTGGAAGTTGGGAAATTTTTGGATATTTTGAAAAGTCAACATTGATTCAAATGACCTAAAATTGCTAATGGGCCCATTTTTCTTCCATGATTCATCATCCATGACATGTGCACGACCACTTGGCCCAAAGGGAAGTATTTTCTCATTTTTTATTTATTTATTTGAATTTTTATTTATATTAATTCATTTAAATCATTTAAATATATGAAAAATATTTAACTCACCCTAACCAATCTTTTTATACATGCTTTAGACTCAATATTTCGTGCCTAATCAAATAGGGAAAGATTTGGAGCAAATTGATCATAATTGACACAAGAGCACATGGAAAAGATATGGAAAGATCTTAACAAATCAAATTTTCAAAAACAATGAATGCCATGGATTTGATTGGTTTTTCTTGACCTAATGCACTCACTACATATGCCTGATCATAACCCTAATGCAAAGGGAGGCTAAGCTGCGCAGAAGAACTAAGAACAAACTTGGAAAATTGTCAAAAAAAGTCAAAACTGAAATCATCTTTACAAGGCGATTCAAGGCATAAAAACCATTCCATTAGCTTCCTTGAAGGTTCCTGAATGTGTTCTAATCCATATCATTCCTCAAAGCTTAAAGAACTGGCATATTGAACCGGAACTGCATCAAGGAAAATTCACAATCGTGCATCATGATTCACGCATCTTTTGCATTTTTTATTCATTGATTCATGTCCATTATGATATTCTGATGCTAACCAACATATTCAATTGCGTTTTTGTGTTGTGTATACGATTTCACCATGCTTGAATTCTAGGGTTTACAGGACCTTAATTTGGGGCTTTCAAAACGAGGCAAAATTAGCCCTTGAGACCACCACCATTCAAACCAGTGCATCTGGACGAAGAGAAAGCCCCTATCGCGCCCAATTTCTGAATGACACAGGCCTAATCGCTATTTTCCCATAGCCGGCCTAATGAAACGCATAGAAAATCGTTGCTTTTGTTTTTTATATTACAGGGATGATGAAGAAGACGGAGCCGTGGCACACGCTGATTGGCACGTTTAAATTTCGCGCGTTTTCAAACCACAGACTTTTCTTTTCTTTTATAATATTCATTAACTATTATATATTAAATACATGCGTAGTGGCTCAGTGGCACAGGTGTTGATTGGTGATGCTAGTGACCTGGGTTCGAACCCCCGGTCTTACATATTTCCATTCTATTTTTCATCAACAATTCCCATGCAGCGCCCATGTCAAGACGCACCATACACCTCAAGATTCAACCATCCACGTGTTCCTGGAGATCAGATTAAAGGCAATCCAAGGGTGCAAAATTGATGAACACCATAAACTCTGGTCAACATTGCTGTACGCTGTCTGGAAAAGTCAATGGATCTGAAGGTCATTGGGCTTAAACTGCTTGGGCCATACCTCCATATTGGGGACTACCACCCCCCAAGGTTTGCATAATTTTTGTTTTCTTTATTTTTAATTCTATTTTTATTTTAATTATTGCTTATTTAATTAATTATTTTTACAAGATATAAAAAGGCCTAAAAATCAGAAAAGATAAAAAACATGATAAATATTTTTATTTTAAGATTTTCTTGTAAATAAATGCTTGGAAATTAATTAGTTTAAAATAGGTTTGCAATTTTAATTCTTTTAATAAAAAAATCTAAAAAATATAGAAATAGGTTTAATAAATTTTATTCCTTTTGATTTTCCTTTTTTTTCACAATAATATTATTTATTTTATTTATTTTTATAATTAAATTGTACATAAAAAAAATTAGGTTTAATTTAGGTTATATTTTAATATTTTCATAACAAATTTAAAAGCCACTAGAATTAGGGTTTGCATTCAATTTTAATTTTAATTATTTCCCTTTTTTCATTAAATCCTAAAAATACCAAAAACAAGTCTTTCTTTAATTAATTAATTAATTTCACCATGTAATTTAATTTTTTGCAAAAAGGTCCAACGCCCTCGTTTCGTTCGTAATTTCTTATTTCTTCGCATCTTTATTTTATGTCATTTAAATAATTATGTACCTCTCCCGAAGCCTTGTAATTACTTCTCGCATCTTTTAATTCTTTTACTTTATTTATTTTCTGTCAAATCGGGTCCTGGTTAATTTTGGCGATGTGGACCCGCGCCGTTTGTAATAGCTTAGAATTTACTTTCCTTGCAACTTTTAACGGCTAAATAAATGCATGCAAGAATGAATGAAAAAATAAAAACAAACGCATAGATCACTTTGACATGAACAAGATAAATGCAAATGAATCTGACACACAAATCACACACCACCCCTAGGGTACGCCTCACTGTTGCCTTACCTCGAAAGGTGATCGTCGAGTAGAGGATGTCTTAGTAAGTCCTCATGATCCGGGAACCTGGCATGAGGGTAGCTTCTAAGGTGTCTTCCCATTGCTCTGGTGATCACCATGTCCCGAACCTCGAATTGACCCGAACACCTCCAATGGTGGTGCTACCTACCTCTCAATGGTGGGATGGCACTACTTTAAAGGACATTTATACAGACGTATTCCTTAGGGTAGGTAGACGACTCATGGATACTTGCTCTAATTCAAAGCAAAACAAATTCAAAAATACTTTTCACACCAACACATTTTCA
This sequence comes from Vicia faba, assembly GCA_948472305.1. Taxonomy (NCBI): domain Eukaryota; kingdom Viridiplantae; phylum Streptophyta; class Magnoliopsida; order Fabales; family Fabaceae; genus Vicia; species Vicia faba. Next base: position 604,898,440 of record OX451736.1, on the reverse strand, counting down.
AAAAGCTTTCGAAAGCATTTTTTCAAACACTCTTGAGGACCGATACAAGAGTCGAACTAAAATTTTCAAAGAAACTTTTTAAAACCCACAATTGAAAAGCAAACAAACCATTTTTGAAAACACAAGTGAGCAAGTATCTAAGAGCCCATGGATAACCATGGATAGAAAGGGTGCTAACACCTTCCCTTTCTATAACCTACCTCCCGAACCGAGAGCAATCTCTATAAGGAATTTTTCTGTGCTTTTGTCCTTTCCATTTGGAGAAAATAAAAGACGGTGGCGACTCTTGCTTCCGCGACATTTCGCGAACCAGCGTTAAACAGTCAGTTCCAGATCCACCGATCATAGAACTGGCGACTCTGCTGGGGATATAAACTTAAAGTGAGGTGTACCTTAGGACTAAGATCACTGTGTTTTCAATTGCTTTCCTTGTGTGCTTTAAAATTGTGGGTTGCTTGGGAGTTCTATAGATCCTAACCCGGATCTGGGGGATACCTTCTTAGAAAGTAGCAACAAGGCTGTGAGGGAACTGTGCGGGGTATACCGACATGGTTGAAACAGTCTGCTACATTGATGTGGCACTTTGGTGTGTACCGGTAACCCTTGAGTTCAGTCAAGGAGAGTACGGGGCCTCCGCGTGGTGTCATGAAGCATCAACAGACCTTAGGAACCTTAATTGAACTATCTTGGCCTCTTTAGGGTAGTGAGATAACTGACTTTGGTGCAGTCCGAGGTTGGTTGATACTCGATACTACGCTCAATTGAGGGTTGCTTTCCTGGAATATTTCGGTCGCCAGTTCAGTGGCTAAATCGAAACGATGAACAATGAAAGCAATCCCGTGATATTGGGAACCTTAGAACCCGGTTACTTTGATTAGGACAGGTTGAACCCACCAACTTCAAGAGGGTACTACCCAGACCCCATGCTGGCCTTAAACCTTAAGGGCTTGTCTTGTGTGCCTTGTGTGCCTTACATGTTTGTCTTTGTAAATATCTGTGGTATGTTTAATCATAGCATCATGACATCATCCAGCATCATATGCATTGACTAACCATTTCAGGGTTCGAATTTTCATCTTTGTTCTTGTTTTGTAGGACATGGAAACTGTTCGTAGAAAGACAATTCAAATCAGTCTTGTAAGGATCCCTCCTCAGCTTAAGGAACTTATATCCAGGATTCCCGAGAACTCTTCATTCAGTGAAAGACATGGAAGCCTCATCAGCTTGGTCAACACCAACATTGAGGAAGATATGATCAAGGTCCTGTTCCAATTCTTTGACCCTCTGCATCACTGTTTCACCTTCTTGGACTATCAGTTGGTACCTACATTGGAGGAGTTCTCCCGGCTCCTGAAGATCCCTATCCTTGATCAGCTACGTTTCAACGGTACAGAAAAGGAACCTAAGCTTGAAGAGATTGCTAAAGCCTTGCACCTACAGTCATCTGACCTCAAGGGACATTGGGAAGTTAGAAGTGGTATCAAAGGGTTCTTAGCCAGGTTTCTGTTTGAAAAGGCCCTTGAATGTTGGAACTCCCTTGACTTGCAAGCTTTTGAAGAGGTTGTGGCCCTCCTTGTCTATGGTTTGGTGTTGTTCCCTAATCCAGATCAGCTTATTGATATCAGTGCTGTTCAGATCTTTATGTCCAGGAATCCTATACCTACGTTGCTGGGGGACATCCTTCACTCATGTTACACTCGAACCATGAGAAAAAGAGGTGTCCTTATGTGTTGCACTCCTCTCCTGGGAAGGTGATTTATTTCGCACCTTCCACAATCAGTCTTGAAGAATGAGCGGGGTTTGAGATGGTCGCAACGGTTGATGACTCTTACGCATGCAGATATACATTGGTGCCCTAGGTCCAGAGAAGATGTCACTATCATTGATCGTTGCGGGGAGTACCCTAATGTTCCTTTACTTGGAATCAGAGGAGGTATTACTTACATCCCATGCCTGGCTTGGAGACAGTTTGGTTATGCTCGGAGGGATGGTCCTCATGACATGTTAGTTCCTGACATAGTTTTTGACTTCGACAATGATACTCAAGGACTTCGCCAGAGATTTATCAGAGCCTGGAGGATGCCAAGTAGGATAGACAGCAAGACACTGGGGCACAGGAATTCCATCCCGTTGGAACCTTACCTCAAATGGGTACGCGCCCGCTCTCAGAAGTTAGTGATGCCTTATCCCCATATGCTCCCAGTAATCAAGGAACCAGTCCTGGAAGGGGAAGTGTCCTACACTATTCAGCACCCTGATATGCCCACATCCTGGGAAGAGATGCAGAAGAGCTGGATCCAACTTAAGGAAGAAAGGAATTCTCTTGAGACCAGTCTACATGCCAGCGAAAAGAAGGTCTTGGAGCTCACCCGCCTGTTGCATGAGGAGAGGAATCTCAACACTTACATAGCTCCAAAGAGGATGCGCAGTGTATTTTGGGATTGATTTGATTTTTGTACTTTTGCCCATAAGGCCTTAATGTATTAAACAATGATTTCTCTAATGATAACGTGTGTTCCTTTTTGTCTACAATAAAGTTGAATTTTCGAACCCTTGAATGCATTGCATAACCACATCTCATTCATCATGTGCATAGCAGGTTTTTCCTCTTTTCAGGTTGCTTACAGTTCTTCGCTGTTTATTTCAGCATCATGAATCCCGAATCTGCATCAACTGAGACATCAATCAAGGCTCTTCAGGTGCAGAATGCACAATTCCAAGAATTAATCAAGGGTTTGGCCCAGGGCCAAGAAGAACTGAAGGCTATGCTCCTGAAAAAGGAGAAGAAGAAGAAGAGAAGAACTGTTCTGTTCAACTCGGGCCGAAGGTTTGGCAATACTCTGCAGCATGAAGAGGCTGGCTCTTCTGTTGGCAAGAGTCCTTCTCAGGCAGAAGCAAGGGTTCCTAGTCCGGTAGTCTCTGACAATGAGACTGATTTTGATGAAGAGCAGTACCCTCCTGCAGACGACAAATACAAGCAACTGGAGGATAGGTTGAAGGCTATGGAAATTCAACAGGTACTGGGGTTGGATTTCGGAGATTTGGGTTTGTCAACTGGTGTGATCATCCCTCATAAGTTCAAAGCACCATCCTTCTCTAAGTATGACGGGGCGTCTTGTCCCAAGCTTCATCTAAGGTCCTATGTTCGGAAAATTCAGCCGTACTCTGCGGATAAGAATTTATGGATCCACTTCTTCCAGGAGAGTCTTTCAGGGACTCATCTCGAATGGTTCTATCAGCTGGATGGGACCAAGGTTCGTAACTGGGAGGAGTTGGCTACTGCTTTCTACAAGCAGTATCAATATAATGCCGACCTTGCCCCCACACGTACCCAACTCCAGGGTATGTCGTTAGGTGCAAGCGAAGGTTTTAAGGAGTACGCTCAGAAGTGGAGAGACCTGGCTGGCAGGGTGCAGCCACCATTGACTGATCGGGAGTTGGTAGACATGTTCTTGGGGACCCTATCTGGGCCGTTTTTCAACCATCTCATTGGGAATTCTTCTGCTGGGTTCACTGATTTGATTCTGACTGGAGAGAGAATTGAAGCTGGGTTAAAGTCTGGTAAAATTCCGAAGGGTATATCATCTAGTTCTGAGAAGAAACCCTTCAAGAAGGAGTCTAGTGCTGTATATGGTTCCAGGAAATCAGAGAGACATGAGCACCGCCAATCTATCAGTGCGGTAATGATTGCTAAGCCTGCTGCCGCTCCTCGGCCAACTAATCCTCAAAAGGTTGAAAGACCCCGGAGAGAATTCACCTGCTTAAGCATGACTTTGTCGCAGATCCTGCCACAGTTGCTTTCAACCAATTTAGTGACTGTCAGGGAGGCGCCGAAGTTTCCAAATACTGCATCCCCTAAGTACAACCCGAATGCTCGTTGTGCCTACCATTCAGATAGCCCGGGGCATTCTACTGATGACTGTTGGGCGTTAAAGAATAAGCTGCAGGACCTCATTGACGCCAAGGAGGTACAGTTTGAGGCATCTGAGAAGCCTAATGTGGTAATAGCTCCCCTACCTGCTCATGGAGTAAATGCTATTGGGGACGAAGACGAAGTGGACGATGCTGAGTTTGATAGCTGGATCTACCCGACAACCGACAGTGGGCCTAACAACTGGAGTGCAAAAGACAATCTCCCTGTTTCTCTTGTTACTGAGTAATGAATTCCTATGTTTTGTTATTTTGTAATAAACAATGATAAACTCTATGGCCCGGTGTCTTACCCGAGGCACCGTGGTTCTATTTGTGAGGGCATACAAATTGTCATTTCATATATCATGAATGAAAATCTTGGACGTTTTTTCGCATTGCAAATATTGTGCTCCTTTTCTGTCTTTCTTTTCCTTTACATAATTTTCAAAACAGCTGTATTTACACACACACTCACTCATACAGGTTCCAATCCACTCTGGATATCACTGATAACAACTCTGCTACTGCCAATTATGACTTCGAAAATCCGATCAACTTAGCCGAAGACGAAGGTGAAGATGATTGCGAAGTGCCTGGCGAGCTTGCAAGACTGTTACTTCAGGAAGAGAGGGCAATTCAACCCCATGAAGAGCCAGTGGAAACAATAAACTTGGGTACTGAGGCAGACAGAAAAGAGGTAAAGATTGGTGCCAACCTAGAGCTCAGCGTGAAGCAACAGTTAACCAAGATGCTGCATGATTATATGGAGATCTTTGCCTGGTCCTACGAAGACATGCCCGGGTTGGATACCGATATTGTGGTCCATCACTTGCCAACTAAGGAAGACTGCCTTCCAGTTAAGCAAAAGGTCCGTCGGATGCGTCCAGAGATGTCTGAAAAGATTAAAGCCGAGGTCATGAAACAGTTTGACGCTGGGTTTCTTGCAGTGACTTCTTACCCGCAGTGGGTTGCTAATGTGGTGCCGGTACCTAAGAAGGACGGTAAGGTCAGAATGTGTGTCGATTACAGGGATCTGAACAGGGCCAGCCCCAAAGATGACTTCCCCCTACCTCACATTGATGTCCTCGTTGATAATACGGCTCAGCACAAAGTGTTCTCTTTCATGGATGGCTTTTCAGGTTACAATCAGATCAAGATGGCACCTGAAGACATGGAGAAGACTACCTTTGTTACTCAGTGGGGCACCTTCTGTTACAAGGTCATGCCTTTTGGATTAAAAAACGCTGGGGCAACCTACCAACGTGCCATGGTTGCCTTATTTCATGATATGATCCATCATGAGATAGAAGTGTATGTGGACGACATGATCGCGAGGTCCCAGACTGAGGAAGAGCATCTAGATCATCTGCAGAAGTTGTTTGACCGGTTGAAACTGTACAAGCTAAGATTGAACCCGAACAAGTGTACCTTCGGGGTAAGATCTGGAAAATTACTAGGCTTCGTGGTCAGTGATATAGGTATTTAAGTGGACCCTGCTAAGGTCAAAGCTATTCAAGAGATGCCAGTTCCTAAGACAGAGAAGGAAGTCAGAGGCTTTTTAGGACGCCTGAATTACATTGCTCGGTTCATCTCACACCTAACCGCTACCTGTGAGCCAATCTTCAAGCTGCTGAAGAAAGATCAGGTAGTACGTTGGAACGATGAATGTCAGGCTGCTTTTGACAAAATCAAAGAGTATCTCCAAGAACCACCTATCCTTATGCCACCGGTTGAAGGGAGACCTCTGATATTATACCTGACAGTGCTCGACAACTCAATGGGGTGTGTGCTGGGGCAGCATGACGAGTCTGGCCGAAAAGAACATGCCATTTATTACCTTAGCAAAAAGTTTACCGAGACCCGATACTCACTGCTTGAGAAAACTTGCTGCGCTTTGGTATGGGCTGCTCGCCGGCTGAGACAGTATATGTTGACTCACACTACCTTGTTGATCTCAAAAATGGATCCTATAAAGTACATATTCGAAAAGCCTACTCTGTCTGGGAGAATTGCAAGATGGCAAATGATCTTGACGGAATACGACATTCAGTACACAACCCAGAAAGCCATCAAGGGAAGTGTATTGGCAGATCACCTGGCACATCAGGCAGTCGACGACTATCAGTCAATGAACTTCGAGTTTCCGGACGAGAGCATCATAATTGTGACTGATTGTGAAGTACCTGGACCGGATGAAGGACCTGAACCAGGATCCCGATGGTCTATGCACTTTGACGGAGCCTCCAATGCTTTGGGAAATGGTATCGGCGCCATAATCATATCTCCTCAAGGCACTCATACCCCGCTCACTGCCCGGCTATGTTTCAACTGTACCAACAACATGGCGGAGTATGAGGCGTGTATCATGGGTCTTCAAGCTGCGATCGACCTAAGGATCAAATTTCTAAGTGTCTTCGGAGATTCCGCTCTTGTGATCAATCAGATCAAAGGAGAGTGGGATACGAAACATCCAAACTTGATTCCTTACAGAGAATGTGTGTTGACCCTGATTCCCCACTTCACAGAGATAACCTTTGAGCACTTTCCAAGAGAAGAAAATCAGTTAGCGGACGCGTTAGCTACAATGTCTTCAATGTTCAAGGTCAAATGGGATAATGAGGCTCCCCGGATCATCATCTGGAAACTGGACGAACCGGCATACTGTTGCGATCTTGAGACGGAATTGGTGACTGAGAAGCCTTGGTACCACGAAGTGAAGAGATATCTGGAAGCTCAGGAATACCCTGAAGGTGCCTCTATCAATGATAAGAAGTTCCTGAGGAGGTTTGCAGCCAAGTTCTTCCTAAGCAACGGCATCTTGTACAAACGAAACCATGATTCAACCTTACTGCGTTGCGTGGATAAGACTGAAGCAGAAAGGATCATGGAAGAGCTGCATGAAGGGACCTTTGGTACACATTCCAGTGGACACACTATGGCTAAGAAAATCCTACGGGCAGGATATTACTGGTCCACAATGGAAGCTGATTGTTACCAACATTCCAGGACATGCCACAAGTGCCAGATTTATGCAGACAAGGTGCATGTTCCTCCGGTTCCCCTGAATGTTCTGACTGCGCCTTGGCCGTTTGCAATGTGGGGCATAGATATGATCGGCGAGATTAGACCTACAGCATCTAATGGACATCGTTTCATCCTGGTAGCGATTGATTATTTTACGAAGTGGGTTGAGGCAGCATCCTATGCTATGGTAACCAAGACTGTTGTGGCACGGTTCATTCGGCATAACCTGATCTGTCGGTACGGCGTCCCAGAGCGGATTATTACAGATAACGGTACCAATCTGAACAATAAGATGATTGCTGAGCTCTGCGAGCAGTTCAAGATACAGCACCACAATTCTTCTCCTTACAGACCGAAGATGAATGGGGCTGTAGAAGCAGCAAATAAGAACATCAAGAAGATCGTGCAGAAGAAGACAGTGACCTACAAAGATTGGCACGAGATGTTACCGTTCGCTCTACATGGGTATCGTACCTCAGCTAGGACGTCAACCAGGGCAACTCCTTTCTCTCTGGTTTATGGTATGGAGGCAGTCTTGCCAATCAAAGTGCAAATACCCTCTCTCCGGATAATGAAGGATGCAAATCTGAACGAAGATGATTGGATCCAGACACGACTTGATCAACTCAACCTCATTGACGAAAAGAGACTTGCTGCTATCTGTCATGGTCAGACGTATCAGAAACGGATGATCAGGACATTTAACAAAAAGATCAGACCATAGGAATATCGAGTTGGGGATCTGGTAATCAAGAGAATCATCCTTCCTCAGAGTGATCCAAGGGGCAAATGGACCCCTACGTACGAAGGGCCATTTGTGGTTAAGCATGTGTTCTCAGGAGGAGCAATGATATTAACCAATATGGATGGTGACGACCTTCCTCACCCCGCCAATGCAGACATAGTAAAAAAATACTACGCATGAAAAAAAAGACCCGCTAGGCTGACATGCCTAGGCAAAAATTAGGGCTTCCCGTCGAGCCAAAAGGGTTCGGGCAAAATGAAGGGATGAAAATGAGAAAATCTGTACACCCGGCAAGTCGAAAACCTGAAAAGGCGGCTTGGGCAAAAATGGGTATCCCGGTGGACTGAAAACCCGAAAGGGCGGTCCAGGCAAAAGTTAGGGATAAAAGCGTAATACTATGTCTCATTGGATCACTTTGCATCCAGAATCCGGTATCTACATCAAGTTCAGACGACATCGATCAGTCAGCTTCACCTTCAACCAAGGTCATCAAGTGATGAGACGCTCGGAGTTATAAAGGCAATAGCAGAGTTGAAACCCAGTGGGATCATTCATTTCACACAGCTGTTTTATTTTCTTTTGTACAAAATTTGTATAAACTCTTTTGTTCGGCGGCGTTCTCTTACTAGGACGTCAGCCTCTTGTATACAAAACGCCTATTCACAGGCCATTCAAAATCAATACAAATATATTTTCAGTTAAACGTGCCAAGTGTTTTTCTTTTTCTGTTTTGTTTTGCGAAGAACGTCCAAGGTTCAATTTGTGATGTATGCATTGACAATAATTTGCTAACTCATAAGTATTTGCACACGAAACAAAGGAGTTAATTGTAGGTGACACTAGAAACAGGGGCAATAAAGACTGGTCTGAGCAGTCCAATTGTTCTATCCTCCAAGGTACCAAGGTAGGTTCGGCTAAAGAATATGACTAGTACGTATTAATTCCCCAGAGAGTGGTTCAGCAAAATAGCGCATTCTTCTCCAAGCAAAATTATCAAATCTTAAGGAAGTTGGGTACCCTCCCGTAGAGCTCAACATTCCCCAGCAGCAATACATACATTCTTGAACAAGCATCCCCGACAGTCTTGGTCTAAAGATTGTTCCCCGGCGGTATATCAACATTCAAAAAGGAATCCCTTCCTCGACATAGTTCAAAACTCCCCAGAAGAATCCCATCCAGTTTTCCCAGGAAAGTTGGAATTCATATCCCCAAACAGTAAGCTTATCCCCAGTAAATTCTGGAAGCTTATCCTTCGCAGAGCACGAATGCGTCGCCCGACTTTATTTAAAGAGTTATTTCCTCAACAGGATATAACTGGGTTATCCTCAGCCAAAAGCCGCGGAAAGAGCGTCGTCGACAAAGTCTTCCTATCCCCAGCAAACTATTATCAACACTCAGCAAGGCATCCCTCTTCCCACGGAGTATTGCTTCCCAGCATGGTCGCTAGAGTATCTTTTCTCCCCGCAGAATCCTCCATTTGCCAAGTTTATTCCGCAACGGAGTCATCTTCTCCTACCGGTATTCTTGCAGCTATCATCCCCAGCGAAAGCAAAATCTATTCTCCAACAGCAGCCCAGGAGTGACTTCCCGGCACCCGTCAAGGATTCACTTTCCTAGACAAAAACATTCATAAACATCACACTTCCATACATCATTATAGCATGCATAGACGCATCATATCCCACAAATCTCATTTATGTTGAGAATATCATTGTTGGATCCATATCATGCATTGCATATGTTTGACCTTTACCTTTCAGGAAAGAATCAGCTAAATTCTCAATCATCTTTCAAGACCTAGCCTGGTTCAGTTAAATCGACCCTAAGATTTTCCTGATGCTTATCCAGTCTAAGGCCTTCTCTGGTTCAGTCAGATCGACCCTAAGATCTCCCTGATGCTTATCCAGTTGAAGATATTCCAAGACCTTGTCCGGTTCAGTTAAATCGACCCTAAGATTTTCCTGATGCTTATCCAGTCTAAGGCCTTCTCTGGTTCAGTCAGATCGACCCTAAGATCTCCCTGATGCTTATCCAGCTGAAGATATTTCAAGACCTTGTCCGGTTCAGTTAAATCGACCCTAAGATTTTCCTGATGCTTATCCAGTCAAAGGCCTTCTCTGGTTCAGTCAGATCGACCCTAAGATCTCCCTGATGCTTATCCAGTTGAAGATATTCCAAGACCTTGTCCGGTTCAGTTAAATCGACCCTAAGATTTTCCTGATGCTTATCCAGTCAAAGGCCTTCTCTGGTTCAGTCAGATCGACCCTAAGATCTCCCTGATGCTTATCCAGTTGAAGATATTCCAAGACCTTGTCCGGTTCAGTTAAATCGACCCTAAGATTTTCCTGATGCTTATCCAGTCAAAGGCCTTCTCTGGTTCAGTCAGATCGACCCTAAGATCTCCCTGATGCTTATCCAGTTGAAGATATTCCAAGACCTTGTCCGGTTCAGTTAAATCGACCCTAAGATTTTCCTGATGCTTATCCAGTCTAAAGCCTTCTCTGGTTCAGTCAGATCGACCCTAAGATCTCCCTGATGCTTATCCAGTTGAAGATTCCAAGACCTTGTCCGGTTCAGTTAAATCGACCCTAAGATTTTCCTGATTCTTATCCAGTCAAAGGCCTTCTCTGGTTCAGTCAGATCGACCCTAAGATCTCCCTGATGCTTATCCAGTTGAAGATTCCAAGACCTTGTCCGGTTCAGTTAAATCGACCCTAAGATTTTCCTGATTCTTATCCAGTCAAAGGCCTTCTTTGGTTCAGTCAGATCGACCCTAAGATCTCCCTGATTCTTATCCCAGTAGAAGACACCCAAGATTCTCTCAGCGTTCCTGTTGGGTTAGTAATCGTCCAAGATTCTCTTACCATTCAGGCTAAGGCAGTAACCATCCCTGGTTCATTCATCGCCGTTTGAAGCTCCAGACTCAGCTCCTGTAACCAGTCAGGACACATCTATACCAAGCATCTGAAAACCAGCTCCTGCAACGTGTCAGGTACTCATTTGTTCTTTTGCAGGTATGCAGGTTCTCGCTAAGTAATCTCCTACGTGATCAACATCCATATGGCATCTATAATCCCATCATCCTATCCAGCAATCTCCAAATGGCATCTATAAGCCCATTCCCCCATCACACTGCTAACATGTGAGCGCAAATTTCTGGGCACTTTAGTGTTCAATCATCTTCCACCCTCGGATTACGAAAGGCACGTCAGCCAATCTGCATCCTCAGGTCTAAGAAGATTGAACAGGGGCAACTGTTGTACCCCAAAATTTGCCCTCCCATATTCTTCAAGATTTGTCAAGTCAAAGCTGCAAAATTCCCCAAGGGTTGCACAGTCAAAGATCTCCTATACAGTCAAAACTAGGGTTTGTGTTCTGATCAAGAAAATGAAGTTTTCAAAGGCCCAATTAAGTCTCACATGCCTACAAATATGTTCAAGCATCTTCATATCAAGTTTCAAGGCATTCAGCTCAAGATTGCACAGTCAAAAACCCTAATTGCACTACAGTCAACTGTAGGGGCAAAATGGTCATTTGACAGTCAAAAGTTCAAATTTTTGGTCAACATATCATTTTGAAGCCACAAACATCATTTGATCAATGCTTGATCATGATTCTCAAAATTTGGCTCAGAAATCATCAAAGATGCAAAAGTTTCCTTATTTGGACAGTTGAAAAAGTCAACTGAAATTGACCAGGGCATAACTTTCACATGGATTATCAGAAAAATTCCATCCAAAGCTCATTTTGAAGAGAAAGACATTTCCTACAACTCATCTTCATACTTCAAGTCCAAGAAATGCTCTCACAAAAAGTTATCAATTTCAACATTATAGGTCATTTTCAAAAGTCAACAAAAAGGGACTTTAAGTCAAAGGCCATAACTTGAGATTGGTAAATCAAAATGACACGGGACCAAAGGCATTGGTTAGAGGACTCAAAGACCTTTCCAAAATGTCCAAGAACATGAGAAAAGCTTAAAAATTGAGCAAGTTATGCCTTGTGGAAGTTGGGAAATTTTTGGATATTTTGAAAAGTCAACATTGATTCAAATGACCTAAAATTGCTAATGGGCCCATTTTTCTTCCATGATTCATCATCCATGACATGTGCACGACCACTTGGCCCAAAGGGAAGTATTTTCTCATTTTTTATTTATTTATTTGAATTTTTATTTATATTAATTCATTTAAATCATTTAAATATATGAAAAATATTTAACTCACCCTAACCAATCTTTTTATACATGCTTTAGACTCAATATTTCGTGCCTAATCAAATAGGGAAAGATTTGGAGCAAATTGATCATAATTGACACAAGAGCACATGGAAAAGATATGGAAAGATCTTAACAAATCAAATTTTCAAAAACAATGAATGCCATGGATTTGATTGGTTTTTCTTGACCTAATGCACTCACTACATATGCCTGATCATAACCCTAATGCAAAGGGAGGCTAAGCTGCGCAGAAGAACTAAGAACAAACTTGGAAAATTGTCAAAAAAAGTCAAAACTGAAATCATCTTTACAAGGCGATTCAAGGCATAAAAACCATTCCATTAGCTTCCTTGAAGGTTCCTGAACGTGTTCTAATCCATATCATTCCTCAAAGCTTAAAGAACTGGCATATTGAACCGGAACTGCATCAAGGAAAATTCACAATCGTGCATCATGATTCACGCATCTTTTGCATTTTTTATTCATTGATTCATGTCCATTATGATATTCTGATGCTAACCAACATATTCAATTGCGTTTTTATGCTGTGTATACGATTTCACCATGCTTGAATTCTAGGGTTTACAGGACCTTAATTTGGGGCTTTCGAAACGAGGCAAAATTAGCCCTTGAGACCACCACCATTCAAACCAGTGCATCTGGACGAAGAGAAAGCCCCTATCGCGCCCAATTTCTGAATGACACAGGCCTAATCGCTATTTTCCCATAGCCGGCCTAATGAAACGCATAGAAAACCGTTGCTTTTGTTTTTTATATTACAGGGATGATGAAGAAGACGGAGCCGTGGCACACGCTGATTGGCACGTTTAAATTTCGCGCGTTTTCAAACCACAGACTTTTCTTTTCTTTTATAATATTCATTAACTATTATATATTAAATACATGCGTAGTGGCTCAGTGGCACAGGTGTTGATTGGTGATGCTAGTGACCTGGGTTCGAACCCCAGGTCTTACATATTTCCATACTATTTTTCATCAACAATTCCCATGCAGCGCCCATGTCAAGACGCACCATACACCTCAAGATTCAGCCATCCACGTGTTCCTGGAGATCAGATTAAAGGCAATCCAAGGGTGCAAAATTGATGAACACCATAAACTCTGGTCAACATTGTTGTACGCTGTCTGGAAAAGTCAATGGATCTGAAGGTCATTGGGCTTAAACTGCTTGGGCCATACCTCCATATTGGGGACTACCACCCCCCAAGGTTTGCATAATTTTTGTTTTCTTTATTTTTAATTCTATTTTTATTTTAATTATTGCTTATTTAATTAATTATTTTTACAAGATATAAAAAGGCCTAAAAATCAGAAAAGATAAAAAACATGATAAATATTTTTATTTTAAGATTTTCTTGTAAATAAATGCTTGGAAATTAATTAGTTTAAAATAGGTTTGCAATTTTAATTCTTTTAATAAAAAAATCTAAAAAATATAGAAATAGGTTTAATAAATTTTATTCCTTTTGATTTTCCTTTTTTTTCACAATAATATTATTTATTTTATTTATTTTTATAATTAAATTGTACATAAAAAAATTAGGTTTAATTTAGGTTATATTTTAATATTTTCATAACAAATTTAAAAGCCACTAGAATTAGGGTTTGCATTCAATTTTAATTTTAATTATTTCCCTTTTTTCATTAAATCCTAAAAATACCAAAAACAAGTCTTTCTTTAATTAATTAATTAATTTCACCATGTAATTTAATTTTTTTGCAAAAAGGTCCAACGCCCTCGTTTCGTTCGTAATTTCTTATTTCTTCGCATCTTTATTTTATGTCATTTAAATAATTATGTACCTCTCCCGAAGCCTTGTAATTACTTCTCGCATCTTTTAATTCTTTTACTTTATTTATTTTCTGTCAAATCGGGTCCTGGTTAATTTTGGCGATGTGGACCTGCGCCGTTTGTAATAGCTTAGAATTTACTTTCCTTGCAACTTTTAACGGCTAAATAAATGCATGCAAGAATGAATGAAAAAATAAAAACAAACGCATAGATCACTTTGACATGAACAAGATAAATGCAAATGAATCTGACACACAAATCACACACCACCCCTAGGGTACGCCTCACTGTTGCCTTGCCTCGAAAGGTGATCGTCGAGTAGAGGATGTCTTAGTAAGTCCTCATGATCCGGGAACCTGGCATGAGGGTAGCTTCTAAGGTGTCTTCCCATTGCTCTGGTGATCACCATGTCCCGAACCTCGAATTGACCCGAACACCTCCAATGGTGGTGCTACCTACCTCTCAATGGTGGGATGGCACTACTTTAAAGGACATTTATACAGACGTATTCCTTAGGGTAGGTAGACGACTCGTGGATACTTGCTCTAATTCAAAGCAAAACAAATTCAAAAATACTTTTCACACCAACACATTTTCAAAAAGCTTTCGAAAGCATTTTTTCAAACACTCTTGAGGACCGATACAAGAGTCGAACTGAAATTTTCAAAGAAACTTTTTAAAACCCACAATTGAAAAGCAAACAAACCATTTTTGAAAACACAAGTGAGCAAGTATCTAAGAGCCCATGGATAACCATGGATAGAAAGGGTGCTAACACCTTCCCTTTCTATAACCTACCTCCCGAACCGAGAGCAATCTCTATAAGGAATTTTTCTGTGCTTTTGTCCTTTCCATTTGGAGAAAATAAAAGACGGTGGCGACTCTTGCTTCCGCGACATTTCGCGAACCAGCGTTAAACAGTCAGTTCCAGATCCACCGATCACACATTGACTTAGGCGCATGGTGGATCCTCATTGGAGAAGTCTTAGATCTTGCATATTGATGATCTGATGGTTGGATGCTCATGATGTATGGTGGATGCAGGGGATACTTGTGCACCTGATTATATAAAGAAAAACAATATGAAGCAATGTTGGGACCTGGGGATCGAACCCAAGTCCTTGAGCGTTATCACACTGCATGCTTGCCAACTGAGCTGGCATGGTTAGTTGTCTAAACAATAGCAAACAATTATTATATAATATAAACAAAATATTAATTCTTAAAACGTGCTAAATTTGAATTGGCAAGTCAGGGAGTGCCACATGACCATCTTCTTCCTCCCACTGTCGTGTTAGCCCTAGAAGCTTTTACCTAGGACATCTGAGTGTAACTACAACCCCTGTTCATTCAAAAATCTTGTACAAGCATGATAAATAAAAACCAATGGTACCAATCAACTCGTTGCAACCTCACGAGCATCATGGTACCATTATTAATGGCCAATTGTTCCTGTATGAAAAATCCCTAAAAATGAACCACGAACCTTAGCCATGGCATCTTGGTGTACAGTCAATAAAAATGCAATCAAATACAACCATTAGCTTGCAAATATCTCAAGGATTATGAATATATCAATTAATCATGCTAAATATGCCAGAATTATTGTATTCGATTTCAAGAAAATATGCAAATTATGTGACTCTTACAGGGCGTTTCAAGGCGTGGGGAAGCTTGCTAGTGATTGAAACACGATCCCGGGGAGTCCAGCAATTGATTGGAATGATTAGAATGGCTTGAGATGGCCTGAAACTTGGAAATCAGTTTGCAAATTTTCTTGAATTTTTTTGAAATTCGTTCTCTCCTTTGCACGCCTCTAGCCTCCTGTTTCTGGTCTGCATTTGTTCCTTATGTATAGTAGAATGCATTAGGGTTACAATTTTGTATCAAATCTCTTCCAATTATGAATATTGATTCATGATTTGATCCTTGTGCAAAATCTTTCCAAAACAAGCAAACTCGAACTTTTTATGTCCATTTTGAAGCTTGCACGATTTGATCTTGTTTCCAGCTGTGTAATGAACCTAAACATGCACAAAATCTCAATATTTAATTAGTTTTTGATATTTTCATTATTTTATTTTGATTTTATTTGATTTAAATGAAATAAAATCAAAATAAATGACAAAAATAAATGAATGACAAGTGGAAGGGCTCATGGGTCGTGGGTCACATTACAAACTCAGTGCAAGCATAAAAAGTTGGGCCCCTTTGACAAAAAATGCCATTTTGGACACTTTTGACTTTTGGCAATTTTGCAAAAAGGGTCAACTTGGCCAATGCATAACTCTCTCAAATTTAACCCTAGAGATGTGTTATTGGACTTTTTAGAAATATTAAGATGTCCTCTAAGCAACCTTTTTGGTCTCATCTCAATTGAGTCTCCCATGCTCATGTATGAAGCTTTGACCCAAAAGGTGTTTTTATTGACTTTCCAAAATGACCTATAATGTCCAAATTCATATCTTCTTGTGAGTGCATATATTGAACTTGGGAGATTAAGATGAATTGTAGGGAATTACATACTATTCAAAATGAGCTTTGGATGGGTCATTTTTGATAAAGTATGAGAAAGTTATGCTTGGTCAAAGTTGAGTTGACTTTTTCCTACAAAACCCTAATTTAGCAACTTTTGGGTTTTGATGAATTGTGAGCAATCCTTGAGGAATCATGATCAACCCTTGATCAAATGATGAATAATACTTCAAAATGAGAATGTTGACCAAAAATATTGAAGTTTGACTGTATGTGGGCCATAGTTGACTTTTGCCCTAGCATAGTCGTTTTTCAGGCCTTTGAGCAATTGACTGAGCAAACTTCCTCTGGAAGGCTTGAAACTTGACATGGATGATCTTGAGAATATATTAGGATAATACTGAGCATTTTGGACCCTTTTGATTCAAACATCTTGGTGCAAAATGAAACCCTAATTTGGGGTAGACTACCTTAGGAGAGAGTTGGTCTGGTCAACCCTTGGACTTCCTTGAGCAATTTGAGGACCTCACTTGACATGTATTGAGGAATATGGGAGGGAAAATTTTGGGATACAACACTAGGTCCCAGCATAATTTTCTTTATTTTCTTAACACTCTATCCAGGATCCCATGCGTCTCATGATCAAACGTCTATCTTGCTCCCTCAGATCCAGCCCTCAGATCTTTGTTGATCCAGATCCAATGCGCCTAGCAATGATTCCTCACGGTAGACCTTCAAGCATGCTCAACATGGGATCTGGCGCATGCATGGGCTCAGTATGCACGGGTCTAACAAATTCAGAAATACACCCCTCATTTGCTCATCATACAGGCCCAAATTCTTACCTTTTTTTTTAATTTTAATTCTTTTTCTTATTATTTATTAATTATGTATTTTTTAAATACCTTAAAAAATCATGTTTTTTTATTTAATCAAAAAATCATAAAAGAAATCAAAATCATTTTTTCACAAAAATATTTGTATTAATTAATTAGTTTAATTAAGTTTAGATAATTTAATGCTTTTTTTATTATAATTCAAAATAATTAGAATTAGGGTTTAATTTTGTACTTGACCTAATTTTTCCTAAAAAAACAACATCAATATTTTCTCAACTTAGATTTTTAGGTCGTCTAATTATTTCTCACATTTAATTTTCCGCGCGCTTTTAATTTTCCTTTTTTTATTATTATTTGTAACTGCTCCGAGTTTGTAATAGATTTAAATAGGGTTTTAATTCCGCATTTTATTTTCAGTCAAAAATAATTATGTATTTTCCCAAAGCCTTGTAATAATTAGGACTTTAGCTTCTCGCATTTTAATTTCTGTAAACTATAAACTGCTTAGATGTATGTATAGGATTATATGGAAAGATGAACTGAAATTAAAACAGTAGAAAAACCTAATTGTGCAAAGATAATTAATTGAAAAAATACACTTGCACATGCTCACTCCTAGGGTTTACTCCACTCCGGTTGCCTTCGGTAAACGGTCATGAAGTATAGAAAATGTTAGTGGTTGTCCTCTAGTATCAAAAGATCTAAAATTACCCAATCGGATGTTGCCTCGGAAAAATATCTTTAAGGCTTTAGGATGATTACTAAAATTTCCTAACATTGCTTTTGTGATCGTATTTGTCCCTTCAAACGTCCCTTAAAACTCCAACGATGGTGCTACCTATTTCTTAATAATAGGATAGCATTGTCTAAAGGAAAACGAACAGACTTTTTTCGAGTAGGTAGATTAGCTCCTAGGTACTTGCTCAAACAAAACCTTTCACACAAACACTTTTCAAAACAATTTTTAAAACAACTTCGTCACACTCTTGAGGACTGATACAAGGGTTATCACGAAGTAAAACTTTTTCAAAATAAGCACGCACAAGCAATTTTAAAAATGAGCAAAGTACCTAAGAGCCCATGGAAAACCATGGATAGAAAGGGTGCTAGCACCTTCCCTTTCTATAATCTACCACCCGTACTCAGAAGCTTCTCGAAAAAAAGTTTTTTTCTGTTCTTTTTCCTTTTCCTTTGCTGGATAAAATAAAAGTCGGTGGTGACTCTTGCTTACCGCGACATTTGCAAACACAAAACGCAAACCAGTATAACAGTCGGTTCTGCCACCGTATCACAGTAAGCCTAAGAGGCATCATTGTAACCGCTTAAAATTCTTAATGCAATTATCGTTTGTTTTCCCTTTGGTTAAGAAAATTTAAGTCTTAGAAATCCTTGAAAACATTGCATACATATATCATACATATCATTGCATAAACATGTTTAAGGACAGGCTTCTTATCTTCTTCACTGTTTATTTCAACAATGGCTCTTGAACAAACATTTAAGGAGCTTTAGGCACAAAATGCTCAATTCCAAGAAATGTTCCTGAATCTGGCTAAGGGACAAGAAGATTTGAAAGCTCTGATTCTCAAGGACAAGAGGAAGAAAAAGAGGCCAGTGGGTGTTCTGAATATGGGAAGAAGGTTCAAAGGACCAGTAAGGCAAGTTTCAGAGCTTGCAACTCCATCAAAAGAGAGAGACAATCAGGAAGGAGAGCCAAGAGAAGAAGACCACAATATAAGGGAGTCTGAAGAGGATGAAGCTGATTACACTGAGGAACAATACCCTCCTGCTGATGATAAGTACAAACAGTTGGAGGACCGTCTCAATGCCATAGAAGTTCAGAGGGTACCTGGCCTGGATTTTGAAGAGCTAGGGTTGGTTTTTGGAGTGGTTGTCCCGCAAAATTTCAAAGTGCCCGCATTTGCTAAATATGATGGGGTCTCATGTCCTAAGCTGCATCTCAGATCTTATGTCAAGAAGATCCAGCCGCACACTGCTGACAGGAATTCACTGGTGCATTTCTTTTAAGACGGTCTATCAGGGACTCAATTAGAGTGGTTTTATCAGTTGGAGGGAACCAACATCCATAAATGGGAAGATCTAGTTGCTTCTTTCTACAAGCAGTACCAATATAATGCTGACCTTGCTCAAACCCGTACACAACTTCAGAGCATGTCTATGGGTTCTAGTGAAGGCTTTAAAGGTTATGCGCAGAAACGGAGAGACCTTGTAGGAAGAGTCCAGCCTCCTCTATCTGATAGGGAGCTAGTAGACATGTTCTTGGGTACTTTATCTGGTCCATTTTTCAACCATCTAATTGGAAGCTCTTCAACTGGGTTTACTGAGCTGATCTTGACATGAGAAAGAGTGGAAGCTGGTATTAAAAGTGGTAAGATTCAAAAAGACGTTTCTTCAAGTGCAGGAAAGAAGCCTCTCATGGGAAAGAAATAGGTCAATTTTTCTTACAACCAGAGAAGTCAGGGCAGAACCGAACGCCGTCCAACGGTGGGAGCTGTAATAATATCCAAACCTGCAGCTACTCAATAATAGAACAAATAGTCCAAAACAGATAAGCCCAGAAGATAGTTTACCTGGATTAATATGACCTTGTCTCAAGTTTTGCCACATTTGCTGAAATCCAATCTGGTTACCCTGAGAGAGGCTCCCAAAAGTCCGAACACGGTATCTCCTCGCTACAATTCAAATGCTCAGTGTGCCTACCATTCTGAAAGTCCAGGGCATGATATAAAGGACTGTTGGGCTTTGAAGAACAAGGTGAAGGATTTGATTGAGGAAAAGGAGCTTGAATTTGACGCTCCTAAGATTCCCAATGTTATAAGTGCCCCTATGCCCAAGCAGGACTGTGGTGTTAATGTTGTTGATGATGACATGTTGTTGTTTATGTTGATGAACTAGCTACTCCACTCTTGACTGTTAAAAATAATCTCTTGCAAGCCAGTTTATTTCTGGGTTATGGTAAAGGTCACCACTTATGTTTATCTCCACCTAATGGTTGCCATTCGTTGAAGGAAGGTGTTCAGCGCTTGATGGATGATAAAGTAATTATGTTTGAGAAGACTCCAGTTACAAGTGCTTCATGTGAAGATGTTTCTATCATTACCATTTCCGTCAATCCTTCCAAGGTCTCCTCCAAAGACCCGTCAGGATTACATCTGTTCCAAAAGTTGCTCCGTTGATAATTACTTTTCCTGGATATATACCATATTCCTTGGACAAAGTTGTTCCTTGGAATTATGGTGTCGACGTTTACTACCATGGCGTCAAGCAAGATTTGCTGGTTGTTAAAGACAAAGATGCTAAAGACTCTGATCCTGACATTAGTAACATTGTCGAGACCAGCAAAATTACTAGAAGCAGAAGGATTTTCTCTCCCGAGATCTCTCCAAAGATTATTGCCACTTCTGTTGTTATTCCTACTGCTTTTCCTGCTAGTACTCCGACTACTACTCCTTCTATCACTCATGTTTCCACCCTTTCTACCGAGTCAGCTGAGACTCGGGGAAAACAAGTACTAATTGAGTCTACCCAGACAAAAGCACCCAAAGAAATCATCCCTGGATCCTCCAAGCAAGAGATGGAGGAAATTTTAAAGATTATAAAGAAGAGTGACTACAATATGGTTGAACAACTGGGGAAGAAACCTTCCACGATCTCAATGATGGCCCTGTTATTGTGCTCTGAAGCCCATGCTAAGGCTTTGGTGAAATTTCTCAAGACTGCTCATGTTCCACAAGAAACCTCCGTTGATCAATTCGAAGAATGTGTTGCCAGTTTGACTGCTGATAATGGGCTAAGTTTCTCTGATGCTGATTTAACACCCAGAGGAAGGAAACATAATGATTCCTTGCATGTCTCTATCAAGTGTAGGGGCACTACTTTAGACCATGTTCTATTGGATACAGGTTCATCGCTGAATGTTATGCCCAAGAAGGCCCTTGATAGATTGGATTGCGAAAGATTGACTCTGAAACCCAGTAACATTGTGGTGAGGGCTTTTGATGGTTCCAAAAGAATGGTGCATGGGGATGTGGACATCCCTGTCAAAGTTGGCACTCAGACCTTTGACTCCACTTTCTACGTGATGGACATCCGACCATCTTATTCCTATTTGTTGGGTCACCCTTGGATCCATGGGGCTGGAGCTGTTACCTCTACTCTGCATCAGATGTTGAAATATTTGGTAAAGGGGAAGATTGTCACGGTCCATGGTGAGGAGGAGTACATGGTAAGTCACCTGAACTCTTTCAGGTATGTTGAAATGGACGGCGAGTTCATCGAGACTCCCTGTCAGAATTTTGAAGAGGTTCCTCAGACCATTGCTGCAACCAAGACTGCTACCACTGTTCCGAAGATTACCAGGCCTCTACTGAAAATGGCTTCTCTCAAGGATGCCAAGGCAGTAGTTGAAGAAGGTGGGTGTACCATTTGGGGCTAACTCCCTTACTTTCCATATAAATCTGACAAGTTTGGTTTGTGTTTTACATCAGGAGCTCAAAAGGATGTACGTCGTGCTCGTGCCGGAGGACCACCCATACGCATTAATAATCATGGGGCCAACGCTTTGGAGGACAATGACAGTGATTGTGACATGGACTAGTGGGTCTTCCCAACTGTCAGTGGCGGACTCACCAACTGGAAAACTAAAGACTTTGTGTCGATTATTTTTATTCAGGAGTAATTGTCTTTTTTGTTTTTGGATATGTAATAAATGAACCATACAAACTCTATAGCCTTGTGTCTGGCCTGAGGCACAATGGTTTATTTGTGAGGGTTATCATTTTTCAAATTCACATGTCATAAATAAAAAATTGGACCTTTTGCATGCAAACTTTACGCTCTCTATTTTTCTTTCCTGTTCTTACTTTATCAAAAAATAAACAGCTATGCTCTTACACACACTCACATATCAAACTGTAGATCCATATTGTGATACGGTGGCAGAACCGACTGTTTTTACTGGTTTGCGTTTTATATTCGCAAATGTCGCGGTAAGCAAGAGTCGCCACCGAATTTTATTTTATCCAATCAAGAAAAGGAAAAAGAACAGAAAAAAGCTTTTTTCGAGATATTTTTGAGTACGGGGGGGTAGATTATAGAAAGGGAAGGTGTTAGCACCCTTTCTATCTGTAGTTATCTATAGGCTCTTAGGTACTTGCTCATCTTTTAAAATTGCTTGTGTTTGTGTGCTTGTTTTTGAAAATGTTTTACTTCGTGATAACCCTTGTATCAGTCCTCAAGGGTGCGACGAAGTTGTTTTGAACATTTGTTTGGAAAAGGTATTAGTGTGAAAAGATTTGTTTTGAGCAAGTACCTACTAGAATCTTCCTACTTGAAAAAAGATTGTTTTTGTTCTCGTTTCCTTTAGACAACGCTATCCTACTGTTGTACCCCAAAATTTGCCCTCCCATATGCTTCAAGATTTGCCAAGAGCATGCTTCAAAATCTCCCCAAGGGTTGCACAGTCCAATGGCCTCCTAACAGTCAAAGATTAGGGTTTTGGTTCTGGCAAAGAAATTGAAGTTTTCAAGGGTCCAATCAAGTCCCACATGCCTACAAACATTGTCAAGCATCCTCATGCCAAGGTTCAAGACTCACAACACAAAATTGCACAGTCAAAAACCCTAATTGCTCAACAGTCAACTGTAGGGGCAAAATGGTCATTTGACAGTCAAAAGTCCAAATTTTTGGTAAACATCTTATTTTGAAGCCACAAACATCATTTGATCAATTCTTGATCATGATTCTCAAAGCATGGCTCAAAAAGTCTCAAGATGCAAAAGTTTCTATTTTTGGACAGTTGGAAAAGTCAACTGTAACTTGACCAAGGCATAACTTCCACATGGTTTATCAGAAAAATTCCATCCAAAGCTCATTTTGAAGAGAATGACATTTCCTACAACTCATATTCACACTTCAAGTCCAAGAAATGCTCTCACAAAAAGTTATCAATCTCAACATTATAGGTCATTTCCAAAAGTCAACAAAAAGGCACTTTAAGTCAAAGACCATAACTTGAGATTGGTAAATCAAAATGACATGGGACCAAAGGCATTGGTTAGAGGACTTCAGTACCTTTCCAAAATGTCCAAGAACATGATCAAATCTTAAAAATTGAGCAAGATATGCCTTGTGGAGGTTGGGAAATGTTTGGGAATTTTGAAAAGTCAACTTTGCTTCAAATGCCTCAAAATTGCTAATGGGCCACAATTTCTTCCAAGAATCATCACCCAAAGGCCATGCACGACCCATTGACCCAAAGGGGAGTTATTTTCTTATTTTTAATTTATTAATTGAATTTTTAAATCTTTTAATTCATTTAATTAAAATTAAATATGAGAAAAATGCAAAATGATGCTTTTAAATCTTTTTGATGCAGCAAATCCAACTAATGCAAGGTGGCAATTCGTTTCAGGTCCAAAAAAGGCAAATCTCACATGATTGGCAATGTTTTGATGAAAAAAAAAGATTGAAAAAGATTATGCAAGATCACAAATTCAAAAGCATTGATTCCATGACTTTTGGACTTGTTTTTCTACCCTAATTCACTCCACATATAAACAAAAACACAACCCTAATCATAAAAAGAAGCAAGCTGCGCTCAGAATCAAAAACAAAAAACTTGCATTTTTCTGAAAAAACCTCAAAACTGTTTTGGCATCTAGAAGGCGTTTCAAGGCGTAAAAAGTATCTCAAAAGCTTGATGGGACTTTCCTGAACATAACCCAATACTTTTCCACTCTCCATACACAAAGAACTGGTAGAATGAAGTCGTCCTGTCCATGAATTTTTGCATATTCGTATTTTGATTTGCACATATTTTCCATACATTTTAATGCTTGTTTTACACTAACATGATCATGCTGAAGCTTTTGGTGTCATTTAATTAAAGAATGCTTGCACGTATGGAAAGTTACCATGAGCGATGCTTAGGGTTTCAGGAACCTTGAATTGGGGTTTCATACATGAGGAAAAATTGGCCGTCCTAACCTACACCATTGGAATCAGAAGCTCCAAACGAACACAATCATCACCTCGCGCCCAATTTATCATTGCCCAGGAGCTAATCGCTATTTTCCTATATTGTGGTTAGTGGGGGTTTAAAACCCCCGCTATTTGCCTTTTGTTACAGGTACAAGAACGGAGAAGATGCTTAGGTGTCATAGCATGGTTGGATCATTCAAATTTTCAGCGCGTTTTTTGTGTTAATATCATTAGCGTGGTTTATTCTTTATAATATTTGTTTTCCATGATACATACAAACGCGTTGCTTGGTACAGGTGGTAGAGGACACACTTGGTGAACATTGGGACCTGGGTTCGATTCCCAGGTCCCCCACTTATTTCATATATTTTGTTTTAACACGCTTTTGTGCAGTATGTTCATGAGGGACTACCATACAACCTCATCATCTGGCTTGCCACGCGCCCAACAACTCCAATCCAAAGGCCATGATGAGAGTTCCAGGGTACACACCAGTCAACTGCTCCATACACAATCAGAAAAGTCAAAAGGGCCTCACCCTTATTGGGCCAAACTGCTACACATTAACCTCCAAAATGGGTCAACACCCCCATCTGTTTGCATTTCTTTCTCTCTTTTTATTCTTTTCTTTCATTTATTTTATTTATGATAATTGTTTTATTTAATTCATAAAATTAATTTTGATAATATAAAAATACCAAAAAATCAGAAAGTCAAAAATAAAATATATTTATTATTTAATTCACTAATATTTATTTTGTAAATAAACTTAATAATCAATTTAGTTTTAATTTTAGGTTTTAAACTTTAATGCTTTTTTCTTAAATAATTAAAAAATATAAAAATAGGTCTTTTAGCATTTTTTTTTATTTTTCTTAATAAATAACTTTTTTTCATCATTATTTAATTATTAATTATTTTGTAAATCAACTCGTCATTAAATAATTAGGTTAAATTAGGTCAAACTTAAACGTTTTTCTTTAATAAATTAAAAACAATTTAGAACTAGGGTTTTTATTTAACTTTTAATTCCAATTAATTCTCTTTAATTTCATAAATACAAAAAAAACATAAAAAACAAGTTCTTTTCTTTATTTATCATTAATTACTTTCAATTCCAATTTAATTTATTTAAAGGGTCCAACGCCCTCGCACTCGATTCTTAATTCTTTTCGCGCATTTATTTTTATTTCTTTTATGAATGTAATGTATTTGCCCCAAGGCATTGTAATAGATAATTAGGACATTCATTCTCCGCATTTTATTTATTCAAATCGGGTCTTGGTTTAATTTGGCGATGTAGACCCGCGCCCTTGTAATAGCGTAGGACCTTTATTTTCCGCACTTTAATTCCCGCACCTTTTAAACTGTTAATAATCACATGAAAGAATGTATGCCCAAATAAAAACAAGCGTAGAACACTCAATGCATGATCAAGACAAATAATAACTGAAAATGACACACAATTCACACACCATTCTTAGGGTACGCCTCACTGTTGCCTTGCCCCTCAAAAAGTGGTCGTCAAGTAGAGGATGTTTTAGTAAGTCCTCATGTCCATGAACATGGCGTGGGGGTAGCTTCTAAGGTATCCTCCTATTGCTCTGGTGACCACACTGTCCCTAAACTCGAATTGACCCGAACACCTCCAACGGTGGTGCTACCTACCTTTCAATGGTGGGATGGCATTACCTTAAGGACATTTACACAGCCTAATTCCTTAGGGTAGGTAGATGACTCATAGATACTTGCTCTAAAAAATAAATCAAAAACTCTTTTCACACCGACACTTTTCAAAAAGCTTTCAAAACAATTTTTCAAACACTCTTGAGGACTGATACATGAGTCGATCTGAAACTTTACACGAAACCTTTTCAAACCCACTCACACTTTGAAAAGCAAACAAACATTTTGAAAACACAAATGAGCAAATATCTAAGAGCCCATGGATAACCATGGATAGAAAGGGTGCTAACACCTTCCCTTTCTATAAATCTACCTCCCGAACCGAGAAACAATCTCAATAAGGAATTTTTCTGTGCTTTTGTCCTTTCCATGTTGGAGAAAATAAAAGACGGTGGCGACTCTTGCTTTCCGCGACATTTCGCGAAACCAGCGTTAAACAGTCAGTTCCAGATCCACCGATCACAGAACTGGCGACTCTGCTGGGGATAAACTTATAAAGTGAGGTGTACCTTAGGATAGTTCATAACTGTGTTTTCAATTGTTTTGACTTGTTTGCTTTAAATTGTGGGTTGCATCGGAGTTACATAGATCCTAACCCGGATCTGGGGATACCCTGTTTAGGAAGCATAAGCTGTGAGGGACCTGTCCGGCGTAGACCGACATGGGTGAAGCAGTGGCTACGTTGGTGTGGCGCCTTGGTCTGTACCGATATCCCTTGTGTTGCAACGAGGAGAATATGGGTCTTCTGAGGAGTCATTAAGCACCAACAGACCTTAGAACCTTAAATGACACAACTTGGCCAATAGAACAGTAGCAGTATGCTACGCCCATTGAGGCTAAACTCTCGTGATGGTTCTGGCCGCAAGAAAAGATTGCGATGCTGGAGTTATGACCGATTGAGGGTAGTCAGTGATATTGGGATCCTCTAGAACCCGGTTACTTCTGATAGGACAGGTCTTAACCAACAAATTGAAAAAGGGTAATACCTAGACCCCATGCTGGCCCAAACTCTAAGGGATGTCTTGTGTGACTTGTGTGCCTTCAAACTTGACTATTTGCATGCTTGTTATATGACACTTGAGTTTCTTGCAGGTTTTGTTTACGGTTCTTAATTGGGACTCATAACAGGGTTTACCTACTTTACCCCATGCATAGCATAACGTCATACCATTGCATGCATCCTGCATAAAGACATAAAGACTAATCCATTTCAAGGACCTCAAGGGCTTGTGATGTAGGTCATGATGAACCAGAATGTCTAGCAAGGGGCAAAGGGGATTTATTTTCCTCTAGACAAGGTTGTCAGGGGCTATGACCCACTGGATATGATGAGCCTTTGACCCTTGAAGAAGGACTCTCAACAACATGAAGTTCCTTCAATCAAGCTACCGGATCCCAATTCTAACAATTTTTCTTGTCTACCCCGCGAGATCCTTGAAAACATGACATGCACATATATACATCATTGCATTACAGGTATCTTTCTTTACAGGTCACTTACCATCTCCGCTGTTTATTTCAGCAATGGCTTCTCAACAATACAACCAGGACTTCCATGCTCAAGAGACTCGGTTTGGGGAAATCCTCCTGAATCTATCCAAGGGACAGGAAGAGCTGAGAACACTTCTCAAGGGGACTTTGGTCAGGAACAATGCTGAGGATGAACGGTTGAAACATCTGCAAGCGGAAGTGGATGCAATTAAAGTCCAAATGCTGGGGTAGGCGACTATCATTCAAGGCTTAGCTCAAAGACAAGAAGAGCTCGGGGTTCTCGTCAACCAACTGCTTCGGGATAACCAACTGGGGAAAACATCTAAGGGTAAAGAGCCAGTCATCATTCAACCACCTTTGAGACAAGGAGATAAGGGGGGAGCTCTTCAAATGGCTTCAGGGTCACAAATTCAGCATCAACCTCACCAGCTTCAGCCAGACAAGCCCAGGAGACAATTCACCCAGCTCAATATGTCACTGTTTCAAGCTTTACAACGCCTGTTGAGATTGAATCTGATCACATTAAGGGCTCATCCCCGGAACCCCAACACATCAGCTCCTACCTATCATCCCAATAAAAGGTGTGCCTACCACTCTGCCAGTCCAGGACATGACACAAATGAGTGTTGGGCTCTGAAGAACAAGATCCAGGACCTGATTGATGAAGGAGCATTGGAGTTCACACAAGATGGTCAGGCTGAGTTTTTCTACCATCCCTCCAAGGCTCACCATTTGAAGTGACAAGCCCTGAGACTAGAAAATTTTTGTTCATTCGAATGTTCAAGTTGTGTTGTTCTTTGATTGTTTAAACACTTATTCATGTTAAATGTTGTTATTCCATTAATGCATCGCATATGTCTGTTTTGAATCAATATATTCGCATTCGCTATTTTCAAAATTGCTTTCATTTTTTTTGATGTCAACTCTCAATTAATAATTCTAGGCCTCTTGAGGGAGGATGACGAAAAACGATATCGCTATCTTTACAGTATGCTTTTGAACAGACCCCACTGATGAGGTACAAGCATTGTTTCAAATCCCTAAACACTGGAGTTATAAGAAAGATAATCCCTCGTCAACCCCTCTGAGCCAAAGAAGTAGGAGTTTTTCTTTTCGAAAATTAAAACCCTTAATCATAACCTGGGGTAGGGTAGTTCTCTCAGCTGATCCAGGTGCACAACGAATGGCATCAAAAGAAGTCATTCTGAAACAAAAGACAGTGATGGTTCCAAATAACCATAAAAAACAGGCAGTCATTTCCAAAATCAAAAAGCCCATTAAGTCAAAACCTATGAAGGAGACTTACAAAACTGGGGCATCCCGCTGACTGTAATCACAAAAGAAACAGTTCAGGCAAAATTTAGGGATAGCGAAATCAAAAAGAAAGAGGTCATACAAACCCTCAACAAAAAAAACAAAAATGACTGCCTATTCAGAATAAATCATCAATATCTGAACCATCGTTGGAACATCAAGACAAAGACTCAAACAAGGTCTAACACACGATCAACTGAGCTTAGGTTTGAAGAACATCACGAAGAGCGGGTGGGTACAAAATAATTTGAGCCTTTATCCTTTGTTTCTTAAACCGTGAACCAGGCTACATTATAACCCTCAAAAGTCCTAGCTGAAGCATGGGTTAGTTCGAAAGGATATTGTACGAAAGGTATCCTGACTCCTTAAGGCTTGTGGTAAAATAAGAGTTGACACCACAATTTACAAAACTTGCTTGTTTTACTAAAAATTCATTTTCAAAAAAAAAAATTTCAAGACAGACATAAGCTTTGCATTTTGATATAGCATTGTTTGCATATGACTATTTGTTTGAACAACAGGGAAATTCGTACGATGAATACTTAGTGAACAAAAGCACTTCCAATCAAGGGGCAGACATGACCATGATCTATTATCTGGGGCAGTCCAATCAAGATTCAGAGAATCTCTCAAAGGCCAAACAGCCTGGGGCAAATCTCCGCCTGAGTCACTTGGGGCATTCCAGCAACGAATCTTGCCTGATCAAACACCTTCTGGTGGCATGGCAAAATACTTCTAACAGGGGCAGCTCCCTACATTCTGAGAGCGTGGACACAGTCGAAAAAATACTACACGCAATCAAAGACCCGCTAGGTTGACATACCTAGGCAAAAATAAGGGCTTCCCGGCGAACCAAAAGGGTTCGGGCAAAATGAAGGGATGAAATGAAAAAAATATGTACACCCAGCAAGTCGAAAAGCTGAAAAGGCGGCTTGGGCAAAAATGGGTATCCCGGTGGACTGAAAACCCGAAAGGGCGGTCCAGGCAAAAGTTAGGGATCAAAGCGTACGACTATGTCCCGGCATCTCGTCACTTGCCTACCAAAAGGAAGATTTGTCAATCGGCAGTCATCCAGCACCTCCGCAAGGTATCTTCTCCCCCCACCTCAGAAACAGGGGCAATAATGAGTCGTCCGGGCGATCCAGTTGCTCTGTCGACCAAAGTACCAAGGAAAGATCAATATAAAGATGATTACCATCTACCTTTACAAATTCTAGATCAACATTGGTAACAAGTCAAGAAAAATCAGTGGATGATTGATCGTGGGTTAATATCTGAAACCAAACAGGACAATCATCCACTTGACCACCATCAGGCAACCCTACACCGGTTCCTTCTCAACTTTCCTCTAAAAAGTCTTACACGGACTTATCATCAAAGTAACCCTACACCGATTCCTTTTCTTCCAGAAGAAGTCTTACACGGACTTATCATCAAAGTAACCCTACACAGGTTCCTTTTCTTCCAGAAGAAGTCTTACACAGACTTATCATCAGAGTAACCCTACACCGGTTCCTTTTCTTTCAGAAAAAGTCTTACACGGACCTATCTCAAGGTAACCTTACCCCGGTTCCTCCTAAAGTCTTACACGGACTTATCTCAAGATGACCTTACCTCGGTTCATCAAGAAGTTTTACACGAACTTATCCTGCAGCAACCTTACCCCGGTTCCTCCAGAAGTCTTACATGGACTTATCATCAAAGTGACCCTACACCGGTTCCTCCTAAAGTCTTACACGGATTTATCAAGAAGTTTTACACGAACTTATCCCGAAGTAACCTTACCCCGGTTCCTCCCGAAGTCTTACACGGACTTATCTCAAGATGACCTTACCCCGGTTCATCAAGAAGTTTTACACGAACTTATCCTGCAGTAACCTTACCCCGGTTCCTCCAGAAGTCTTATACGGATTCATTATCAATAAACCCTACACAGGTTTCCTTCAAATCCAAATGCAGTTTTACACGAACTCGTCATCAGTAACCCTACACAGGTGTCCTTCTTTCCAAGATGCGGTTTTACACGAGCTCATCATCAGGAAACCCTACATAGGTTCCCTCTTTCAACTTACAAAAATTACATCTCAAGAATTTCCCTAGGAGAGTCCAATCAAGATTTTCCAAGGAAAGTTTGAATCATCTCCCCAGCAGGAAGCTTACCCCCAGTAGATTCTGGAAGCTTACCCCTGCAGAGCACAAACACGTCTCCCGGCTTTATTCAAAGGTTATTTCCCTACCAGGATATAACTGGGTTATCCTCAGCCAAAAGCCACGGAAAGATCGTCCTCGGCGAAATCTTCATCCCCAGCGGAGTCTATTAACACTTCCAACATAACAACGGTATCCTCAACGGAGTTACCATCAATATCCCAGCAAAGTGCCTCTCCTCCCACAGAGTATTGTTCCCCAGCAAGATCGCTAGAGCAATTTTTCCCCGCAGAGGAATCCATTCGCCAAGTTTATTCCCCAACGGAGTCATCTTCTCCTACCGGTATTCTTGCAACTATCATCCCCAGCGGAAACAACAAAGCACTATTCTCCAACATCAGCCCAGGATGTGACTTCCCGGCACCCGTTAAGGATTTACTTTCCTAGACTAAAAAGATACATTCATAAACATCGCATTTCCATACATTATGGCATGCATATATGTATCATATCTTACAATCTCACTTATGTTGAGAACATCATTGCTTGATCCATATCATGCATTACATATGACTGACCTTTACCTTTCAGGAAAGATCCAGTTAAGTTCTCAGCTATATTCCAAGACTTTCGTCTGGTTCAGTTAAATCGATTCTAAGATTTTTCTGATTCTTATCTAGTCAAAGTTAATCCAAGACCTTCTCTGGTTCAGTCAGATCGACCCTAAGATCTCCCTGATTCTTATCCAGTTGAAGATTCCAAGACCTTGTCTGGTTCAGTTAAATCGACTCCTAAAGATTTTTCTGATTCTTATCCAGTCAAAGGCCTTCTCTGGTTCAGTCAGATCGACCCTAAGATCTCCCTGATTCTTATCCAGTTGAAGATTCCAAGACCTTGTCCGGTTCAGTTAAATCGACTCCTAAAGATTTTTCTGATTCTTATCCAGTCAAAGGCCTTCTCTGGTTCAGTCAGATCGACCCTAAGATCTCCCTGATTCTTATCCAGTTGAAGATTCCAAGACCTTGCCTGGTTCAGTTAAATCGACCCAAAGATTTTTCTGATTCTTATCCAGTCAAAGGCCTTCTCTAGTCCAGTTAAATCGATTCCTAAAGATTTTCCTAAAGAAGACTCAGTAGAAGACATCCAAGATTCTCTCATTGTTATTGTTGAGGTAGTAATTGCCCCAGGTTCTCTCATCGTTACTGTTGAGGTAGTAATCACCCCAGGTTCTCTCATCGTTACTGTTGAGGTAGTAATCGCCCCAGATTCTCTCATCGTTACTGTTGAGGTAGTAATCACCCCAGGTTCTCTCATCGTTACTGTTGAGGTAGTAATCGCCCAAGGTTCTCTCATTGTCCTGTTGAGGTAGTAACCATCCCTGATTCAGGCATCACCTTTTGAAGCTCCAGACTCGATTCCTGTATCCCGCCAGGGCACGTCTGAAGGGGTTTTCGGATTCAATTCCTATAACCAGTCAGGGCACATCTACACAAAGAGTTTGAAGACTAGCTCCTGTAACAGGCCAGGTAATCACTTTCTTTTTCAGGTACGCAAGTTCTCGCTAAGGAATCTCTTACGCGATCGACACCCAGATGGCATCTCTAAGCCCATCCACCTATCCATCACCTCTCAGCATGGAATCTTTAAGCCTATCTTCCTATCCATCAATCTCCAAATGGCATCTGTAAGCCTATTCCCACCATCACACTACTATGTGAGCGCAAATTTCTGGGCACTCTAGTGTTCAATCATCTTCCACCCTCGGATTACGAAAGGCACGTCAGCCAATCTACATCCTCGGGTCTAAGAAGATTGAACAGGGGCAACTATTGTACCCCAAAATTTGCCCTCCCATATTCTTCAAGATTTGCCAAGAGCATGCTTCAAAATCTCCCCAAGGGTTGCACAGTCCAATGGCCTCCTAACAGTCAAAGATTAGGGTTTTGGTTCTGGCAAAGAAATTGAAGTTTTCAAGGGTCCAATCAAGTCCCACATGCCTACAAACATTGTCAAGCATCCTCATGCCAAGGTTCAAGACTCACAACACAAAATTGCACAGTCAAAAACCCTAATTGCTCAACAGTCAACTGCAGGGGCAAAATGGTCATTTGACAGTCAAAAGTCCAAATTTTTGGTCAACATATTATTTTGAAGCCACAAACATCATTTGATCAATTCTTGATCATGATTCTCAAAGCATGGCTCAAAAAGTCTCAAGATGCAAAAGTTTCTATTTTTGGACAGTTGGAAAAGTCAACTGTAACTTGACCAAGGCATAACTTCCACATGGTTTATCAGAAAAATTCCATCCAAATCTCATTTTGAAGAGAATGACATTTCCTACAACTCATCTTCACACTTCAAGTCCAAGAAATTCTCTCACAAAAAGTTATCAATCTCAACATTATAGGTCATTTCCAAAAGTCAACAAAAAGGCACTTTAAGTCAAAGACCATAACTTGAGATTGGTAAATCAAAATGACATGGGACCAAAGGCATTGGTTAGAGGACTTCAGTACCTTTCCAAAATGTCCAAGAACATGATCAAATCTTAAAAATTGAGCAAGATATGCCTTGTGGAGGTTGGGAAATGTTTGGGAATTTTGAAAAGTCAACTTTGCTTCAAATGCCTCAAAATTGCTAATGGGGCACAATTTCTTCCAAGAATCATCACCCAAAGGCCATGCACGACCCATTGACCCAAAGGGGAGTTATTTTCTTATTTTTAATTTATTAATTGAATTTTTAAATCTATTAATTCATTTAATTAAAATTAAATATGAGAAAAATGCAAAATGATGCTTTTAAATCTTTTTGATGCAGCAAATCCAACTAATGCAAGGTGGCAATTCGTTTCATGTCCAAAAAAGGCAAATCTCACATGATTGGCAATGTTTTGATGGAAAAAAAAGATTGAAAAAGATTATGCAAGATCACAAATTCAAAAGCATTGATTCCATGGATTTTGGACTTGTTTTTCTACCCTAATTCACTCCACATATAAACAAAAACACAACCCTAATAATAAAAAGAAGCAAGCTGCGCTCAGAATCAAAAACAAAAAATTTGCATTTTTCTGAAAAACCTCAAAACTGTTTTGGCATCTAGAAGGCATTTCAAGGCGTAAAAAGTATCTCAAAAGCTTGCTGGGACTTTCCTGAACATAACCCAATACTTTTCCACTCTCCATACACAAAGAACTGGTAGAATGAAGTCGTCCTGTCCATGAATTTTTGCATATTCGTATTTTGATTTGCACATATTTTCCATACATTTTAATGCTTGTTTTACACTAACATGATCATGCTGAAGCTTTTGGTGTCATTTAATTAAAGAATGCTTGCACGTATGGAAAGTTACCATGAACGATGCTTAGGGTTTCAGGAACCTTGAATTGGGGTTTCATACATGAGGAAAAATTGGCCGTCCTAACCTACACCATTGGAATCAGAAGCTCCAAACGAACACAATCATCACCTCGCGCCCAATTTATCATTGCCCAGGAGCTAATCGCTATTTTCCTATATTGTGGTTAGTGGGGGTTTAAAACCCCCGCTATTTGCCTTTTGTTACAGGTACAAGAACGGAGAAGATGCTTAGGTGTCATAGCATGGTTGGATCATTCAAATTTTCAGCGCGTTTTTTGTGTTAATATCATTAGCGTGGTTTATTCTTTATAATATTTGTTTTCCATGATACATACAAACGCGTTGCTTGGTACAGGTGGTAGAGGACACGCTTGGTGAACATTGGGACCTGGGTTCGATTCCCAGGTCCCCCACTTATTTCATATATTTTGTTTTAACACGCTTCTGTGCAGTATGTTCATGAGGGACTACCATACAACCTCATCATCTGGCTTGCCACGCGCCCAACAACTCCAATCCAAAGGCCATGATGAGAGTTCCAGGGTACACACCAGTCAACTGCTCCATACACAATCAGAAAAGTCAAAAGGGCCTCACCCTTATTGGGCCACACTGCTACACATTAACCTCCAAAATGGGTCAACACCCCCATCTGTTTGCATTTCTTTCTCTCTTTTTATTCTTTTCTTTCATTTATTTTATTTATGATAATTGTTTTATTTAATTCATAAAATTAATTTTGATAATATAAAAATACCAAAAAATCAGAAAGTCAAAAATAAAATATGTTTATTATTTAATTCACTAATATTTATTTTGTAAATAAACTTAATAATCAATTTAGTTTTAATTTTAGGTTTTAAACTTTAATGCTTTTTTCTTAAATAATTAAAAAATATAAAAATAGGTCTTTTAGCATTTTTTTTATTTTTCTTAATAAATAACTTTTTTTCATCATTATTTAATTATTAATTATTTTGTAAATCAACTCGTCATTAAATAATTAGGTTAAATTAGGTCAAACTTAAACATTTTTCTTTAATAAATTAAAAACAATTTAGAACTAGGGTTTTTATTTAAC
Source organism: Vicia faba (assembly GCA_948472305.1). Lineage (NCBI taxonomy): Eukaryota > Viridiplantae > Streptophyta > Magnoliopsida > Fabales > Fabaceae > Vicia > Vicia faba. Next base: position 604,863,323 of record OX451736.1, on the reverse strand, counting down.
TTTTAATTCCAATTAATTCTCTTTAATTTCATAAATACAAAAAAAACATAAAAAAACAAGTTCTTTTCTTTATTTATCATTAATTACTTTCAATTCCAATTTAATTTATTTAAAGGGTCCAACGCCCTCGCACTCGATTCTTAATTCTTTTCGCGCATTTATTTTTATTTTTTTTATGAATGTAATGTATTTGCCCCAAGGCCTTGTAATAGATAATTAGGACATTTATTCTCCGCATTTTATTTATTCAAATCGGGTCTTGGTTTAATTTGGCGATGTAGACCCGCGCCCTTGTAATAGCGTAGGACCTTTATTTTCCGCACTTTAATTCCCGCACCTTTTAAACTGTTAATAATCACATGAAAGAATGTATGCCCAAATAAAAACAAGTGTAGAACACTCAATGCATGATCAAGACAAATAATAACTGAAAATGACACACAATTCACACACCATTCTTAGGGTACGCCTCACTGTTGCCTTGCCCCTCGAAAAGTGGTCGTCAAGTAGAGGATGTTTTAGTAAGTCCTCATGTCCATGAACATGGCGTGGGGGTAGCTTCTAAGGTATCCTCCTATTGCTCTGGTGACCACACTGTCCCTAAACTCGAATTGACCCGAACACCTCCAACAGTGGTGCTACCTACCTTTCAATGGTGGGATGGCATTACCTTAAGGACATTTACACAACCTAATTCCTTAGGGTAGGTAGATGACTGATAGATACTTTCTCTAAAAAACAAATAAAAAACTCTTTTCACACCGACACTTTTCAAAAAGCTTTCAAAATAATTTTTCAAACACTCTTGAGGACTGATACAAGAGTCGATCTGAAACTTTACACGAAACCTTTTTCAAACCCACTCACACTTTGAAAAGCAAACAAACATTTTGAAAACACAAATGAGCAAGTATCTAAGAGCCCATGGATAACCATGGATAGAAAGGGTGCTAACACCTTCCCTTTCTATAAATCTACCTCCCGAACCGAGAAACAATCTCAATAAGGAATTTTTCCGTGCTTTTGTCCTTTCCATGTTGGAGAAAATAAAAGACGGTGGCGACTCTTGCTTTCCGCGACATTTCGCAAAACCAGCGTTAAACAGTCAGTTCCAGATCCACCGATCACACCTACTATTGAGGAGTAGGTAGCACCGTCGTTGGAGTTTGTAGGGACAATTCGAAAGGGATGTGCGGTCACAAAATAAATGTTAGGACACCTTAGTAACCATCCTAGAGTCCTACCGATCTTTTCCGATGCGACGGTCGAATGGGTCCTTTTAGATCTTTTGGAACATAGAGGATAACCACTAAAACATCCTATGCTTCATGACCGTTTAACCGAAGGCAACCGAAGTGAGAGTATACCCTAAGAGTGAGCATGTGCGAGTGTTTGATTTCAGTTTATTATCTTTTCACATTAGGGTTTTCTAACTGTATTAATTTTTTATGCATTCTTGCCATACAGTCCTATTAGCATACATCTAACAGTTAAGAATTTGCAGAAAGTAAAAAGCGGAAATAAACCTAGCTATTACATGGCTTTGACAATTACATAATTGCCTTGACGGGAAATAAAAGTGCGGAATTTAAAACCCTAATTAAAACTATTACAACCTTGAAACAGTTACAATAATAATAAGAAAGAAAATTAAAAACGCGCGGTAAATTAAAGGCGAGAGAAATCAGGGTTTTGACCCTTGACTAAACCTAATTGCAATTGATTAAAGAAAAATCATTTTTTGGTCGTTTTTTATTTAAGAAAATAAAGAATAATTAAATTGCAAAGAAAATCCTAAGCTCTAATTAATGTTAATTTAGGAAAATAAATAAATTAATGAAAATCACTTAATTCTAAATAACCTATTTTTGTATTTTTTTTATTTTTTTTCAAAAAAAGAAAATAATTAAATCAAGAATTAAACCTAATTTTTCTAGTTAATTTTAATTGTAAAAATGAGTTAAAGTTACCCTAAATTAAATTAAGCTAATTAATTTTAAAAAAATTGATAATAATAAAAAAAACTAATTCTAAATTTATGAACTCTTGATTTTATGATTTTATAAAAACTGATTTTTAAAAAATAAAATAAATAAATAAATTGAAAAGAATAAATAAAATAAAATAAATAAATAAAGAAAGATTGAGAATTGGGCCTGTATGTGCTAGCAAATGGGGGTGAAGATCTGAATTTCCAAGGCCCAAAATCCCTTCAAGCCCAGTCAGCGTGAGATCCCATGGTGACCATGCCTGTGGGTGCACCATGGTACGCTGCTTGATGGCCCTCAGATCTGGTCACTGTGCCATCCAGTGGTATTGATTTGCAAGCCCATGGTACGCGTGCTGGAGAGAAGTACATGAGATCTTCCTGAAACATATGAGAAAATAACAAAATGTGCACGCCTGGGATCGAACCCAGGATGTGCACATCCAAGGCACGCTTCCTGACCAACTGGGCTACTTATCTCAATTGTCAATATAATAACAAATATATAATATATTAGAAAACGAGTTAGTGGCCAAAGAACGCGCGCCAAATTCAAATGGACCAACCACGTTGTGACACACATCGTCTCCTCCAAGGAACCGTCGCCTTAGGTTCATAGCTTTTACCCACTGACAATCAGCCATAGCTAAAAACCTACAATTCTCAAAAATCAACACAACGCATGATAAATGAATTCCAGTTACATGGATCAAACTGCCTTGATGCCACGAGCATCCTAATACTCTTTTCTATGGCCAATTTTACCTGTATAATAAAGCCCTAAAAACATCTCAGAAACCCTAACAATGGCAACTATGGATTCCTGCGCGGTAAATGCAATTAAAGGGTACATGTAGCTTGCAAACAAGATGATAAACACAAATATATGATTAGCATGCGTTTAGGATGCGTAAAACATTGAAATCGAGTTTGAGTTTTAGGGCAAACCGTGATGCTTTTGGGGATGATTTATGGATGCTTTGAGTATTGCAAATGATGCTGTTAGCTTCCTGGGATGTCCAGGAATCGATTAGAAACGTTGGACTGGCTTGAATTGGCCTGTAGACAAAGATAGGTCTCACACTTTTCTTGCAAAATTTTGGTTTCTTTCTTGCTGTTTCACGCCTCTAATCCTTATGCTTATGGTCTGGAATTATTGTGTATATGTAGTAGACTGAATTAGGTTAATAAAATTGGCATGAATCTTGAGAAATAATGGAGATTTGATTTGATTTTCTCTTTGTATGATATCTTCCCAAAATAAGCTTCAATCCAATCTTTTCCAATCCAAATGAATCTTGCACGAATTGGCCATCATGCTAGCTGTATATAGACTCAAAATATGCACAAAAATCCCAAGATTTGATTTGATTTCATTATTTTACCATTTAATTTGATTTATTTTTATTTAAATGAATAAAAAATCAAAATAAATGATAAAAATAATAAAATAGGAGGTGAATGAACTCAGGGGTCGTGGGTCCTATTAGAAACATGTTTCAAGCAAGAAAACATGGCCCCTTTGGAAAAAATGTAAATTTGATTAATGTTGACTTTTGATAATTTCCCAAAAATTGCCAACTTTGATAATGCACAACTCTCTCAATTTTTACCCTAGAGAGGTTTTCTTTGACTTTTAGAAATATTAGGATGTCCCCTAAACAACCCTTTTTGTCTCATCTCAATTGAGTCTTCCATATTCATGTAAGAAGCTTTGACACAAAAGGTGTTTTTGTTGACTTTTCAAAATGATCCATAATGTAGAAATTCATATCTTTTTGTGAGTACATATTTTGAACTTGAGGGATGAAGATGAATTATAGGTAATTGCATCCTCTTCAAAATGAGCCTTGGATGGAAATGTTTTGATAAAGTACGAAGAAGTTATGCTTGGTCAAAGTTGGGTTGACTTTTACTAAGAAACCCTAATTTAACAACTTTTGGGTTTTGATGAATTGTGAGCAATCCCTGAGGAATCATGATCAACCCTTGATCAAAGGATGGATAAAACTTCAAAATGATGATGTTGACCAAAAATCTTGACTGTATATGGGCCACAGTTGACTTTTGACTTAATACAGTCGATTCTCAAGCATCTGAGCAGTTGACTGAGCAACCTTCTTGTGCAAGGTATGAAAATTGGCATGGATGATCTTGGGAACATATTAAGACCTTGGAAAGCATTTGAGTCCTTTGTGGTTCACACATCTGGATGAAGAGGGAAACCCTAATTTGAGGTATACTGCCTTAAGAGAGAGTTTGTCTGGTCAACTCTTGAACTTCCTTGAGCAACTTGGGGACCTCAATTGACATTTGTTGAGTAAAATGGGAGGGAAAATTTTGGAGTACAACAGCTGCCCCTGTTCAATCTTCTTAAACCTGAGGATGTAGATTGGATGCTCTGCCTTTCGTGATCTGAAGGTGGAAGATGATTGAACACTAGAGTGCCCAAAAATTTGCACTCGCATGAAGTGGCACTAGATTTGTGATATCGGGAATGGGCTTACAGATGCCATTTGGAGGTCGATAATGGAAGATTGCCGGAGATGGGCTTAAAGATGCCATCCTGGATGTGACAGAGAATTATCAGAGATGGGCTTAAAGATGCCATCTAGAGAATGTGGATTTCCTGATATATTCCTTTGACGAGAGTCCCTGTTGCTGTTGTTGAGGAGGAATCTTCTGAGGAATGTTGGTATCTGTCTTGGGAGAAATAGAATTTTAGGAGCTTTAGTTGTCCGTTACTCTACTGAGGAAATGTGAAACCAATCGTGTTTGATTAGGTCCTGGTCTTACAGTGCAGTGGACCGCTGTTTGCGGATAAGAGAGGAGGAACCTGAATAGTAAGGTTATGAGAAGGAACCTAAATAGTAGCGTTGCTTCGATATGAAAGCCTGGATAGTAGGGCTGTGAGAAGGAACCTGGATAGTAGGGTTACTTCGATGTGAAAGCTTGGATAGTAGGGCTGTGAGAAGGAACATAGATAGTAGGGTTACTTCGATGTGAAAGCCTGGATAGTAGGGTTGTGAGAAGGAACCTGGATAGTAGGGTTACTTCGATGTGAAATCCTGGATAGTAGGGCTGTGAGAAGGAACCTGGATAGTAGGGTTACTTCGATGTGAAAGCCTGGATAGTAGGATTTTAAGAAGGAACCTGGATAGTAGGGTTACTTCGATGTGAAAGCCTGGATAGTAGGGATGTGAGAAGGAACCTGGGTAAGGTTACTTTGATATGAAAGCCTGGATAGTAGGGCTGTGAGAAGGAACTTGGATAGTAGGGTTACTTCGATGTGAAAGCCTAGATAGTAGGGTTGTGAGAAGGAACCTGGATAGTAGGATTACTTCGATATGAAAGCCTGGATAGTAGGACTGTGAGAAGGAACTTGGATAGTAGGGTTACTTCGATATGAAATCCTGAATAGTAGGGCTGTGAGAAGGAACTTGGGTAAGGTTGCTTTGATGTGAAAGCTTGGATAGTAGGGCTGTGAGAAGGAACCTGGATAGTAGGGTTACTTCGATGTGAAAGCCTGGATAGTAGGGCTGTAAGAAGGAACCTGGATAGTGGGGTTACTTCGATGTGAAAGCCTAGACAATAGGGCTGTGAGAAGGAACCTGGATAGTAGGGTTACTTCGATGTGAAAGCCTGGATAGTAGGGCTGTGAGAAGGAATCTAGATAGTAGGGTTACTTCGATGTGAAAGCCTAGATAGTAGGGCTGTGAGAAGGAACTTGAATAGTAGGGTTACTTCAATGTGAAAGCCTAGATAGTAGGGCTGTGAGAAGGAACCTGAATAGTAGGGTTACTTCGATATGAAAGCCTGAATAGTAGGGGTGTGAGAAGGAACCTGGGTAAGGTTGCTTTGATGTGAAAGCCTGGATAGTAGGGTTGTGAGAAGGAACCTGGATAGTAGGGTTACTTCGATGTGAAAGCCTGGATAGTAGGGCTGTGAGAAGGAACCTGGATAGTAGGGTTACTTTGATGTGAAAGCCTGGATAGTAGGGCTGTGAGAAGGAACCTGGATAGTAGGGTTACTTCGATGTGAAAGCCTGGATAGTAGGGATATGAGAAGGAACCTGGATAGTAGGGTTACTTCGATGTGAAAGCCTGGATAGTAGGGCTGTGAGAAGGAACCTGGACAGTAGGGTTACTTCGATGTGAAAGCCTGGATAGTAGGGTTGTGAGAAGGAACCTGGATAAAAGGGTTACTTCAATGTGAAAGCCTGGATAGTAGGGCTGTGAGAAGGAACCTGAATAGTAGGGTTACTTCGATATGAAAGCCTGGATAGTAGGGATGTGAGAAGGAACCTGGGTAAGGTAGCTTTGTGAGGAGTTTGGGTAAAACTGCATTTGAACCGAGAAGGAACCCGGGTAAGGTTGCTTTGGGATAAGTTCGTGTAAAACTTCAGGAGGAACCAGGGTAAGGTTATAAGTTTGTGTAAAACTTCAGGAGGAACCGGGGTAAGGTTGCTTTGATATGACAGCCTGGATAGTAGGGCGGTGAGAAGGAACCTGGATAGTAGGGTTACTTCGAGATGAAAGCCTGGATAGTAGGGCCGTGAGAAGGAACCTGGGTCGTAGGGTTACTTTGAGATGAAAGCCTGGATAGTAAGGTTGTGAGAAGGAACCTGGATAGTAGGGTTACTTCGAGATGAAAACCTGGATAGTAAGGCCGTGAGAAGGAACCTGGATAGTAGGGTTACTTTGAGATGAAAGCATGGATAATAGGGCTGTAAGAAGGAACCTGGATAGTAGGGTTACTTCGATATGAAAGCCTGGATAGTAGGGCTGTGAGAAGGAACCTAGATAGTAGGGTTACTTCGATGTGAAAGCCTGGATAATAGGGCTGTGAGAAGGAACCTGGATAGTAGGGTTACTTCGATATGAAAGCCTGGATAGTAGGGTTGTGAGAAGGAACCTGGATAGTAGGGTTACTTCGATATGAAAGCCTGGATAGTAGGGCTTTGAGAAGGAACCTGGGTCGTAGGCTTACTTCGAGATGAAAGCCTGGATAACTGTTGAATTTGTTGAAGCTAATCCTCTTTTCCTGAAAAGATATCAGGGTTAGTTATATGCGATGCATGAAATGCAGGGTGAGATGATGTTCTCAAAATAAATGAGATTATGTTGTATATGTCATGTATGTTAATGTCATGATGTATGTTCATGAAATGCTATCAGTGTATACTCGCGTTTGGGAAAATAAATCCCTTATTATTGTTGGAGAGTTATAAATATTTTGTCGAGAAGAGATGCTGGGGAATAACTCTGCGGGGACCAGACTTTGGGGGAAGAGATACTCTGTTGGTAGACCTGTCGATCTGGAGGAACAAACTTAGTTGGGGATGAAATTCAGTTGCTGGAGGTGATGAGCTCTATTAGAGATGGAGCTTCTGTATCTGTGGAAATAAACTCCGCTTGGGGATAAAATTTATTGACTCACCTTGCGATTACGAACCTCGGCTGGGGATAGTTACATCCTGTTTCGGGGAAACTGACATCAATTCCTTTGGATACTTTTACTCTGTGGGGAGTGTATGTACCAATAATCATGTTCCAAAGCTGACTCTATCCCAATACGTGTTGGGCAGAGGAACCGTCAGGTTTGGTACTTCCTGCTTTTTCCTATTTCTGGAATTACGAGTAATTATCTTTTGTTTCTTATGTAAATCTTTATGAGCAGCAATCATTTTCAAATGCATATATCAAAAATAAATCATTGGACGTTCTTGCAAAACAAAACAGAAAAAGAAAAATAGATTTAAGTTCCTTGTGAAAATGATTTGTATGGATTTTTGAAGTTGGCCTGTAATAGGCGTTTTTGTACAAAGAGGATGACGCGCTAGTAAGAGAACACCGCCGAAAGATAGAATTTATAAAATTTGTGTAAAAGAAAGAAAAACAGCTACGTGAAACGACCCCCATTGGGTTCCAACTCTGCTATTGCCTTTATATCTTTAAGCGTCTCATCACTTTGCTTCTTAGCCGAAGGTTGATCAGATTGATTGGTGTCGTCCGAGCCTGATAGTCGAAACTGAAGTCTGGTCGCAAGATGATCCAATGAGACATAGTGATACGCTTCAATCCCTAACTTTTGCCTGGACCTCCCTTTCGGGTTTTCAATCCACTGGGATACCCTTTTTTGCCCAAGCTGCCCTTTCGGGTTTTCGACTTGTCGGGTGTATAAATTTTCATTTTCATCCCTTACTTTTGCCCGAACCCTTTTGGTTCACCGGGAAGCCCTTATTTTTGCCTATGTCGGTCAACCTAGCGGGTCTTTGATTATGCGTAGTATCTTTTCACTATGTCTGCATTGACAGGGTGAGGAAGGTCGTCACTATCCATGTTGGTTAGAATCATAGCTCCTCCCGAGAAAATGTTCTTAACCACAAATGACCCTTCGTACATGGGAATCCATTTGCCCCTGGGATCACCTTGCGGAAGTAGGATGCGTTTGATCACGAGATCCCTGACTTGATATTCTTGACGCCTGACTTTCTTGTTAAAAGCCTTGATCATTCGGTTTTGATACGCCTGACCATGGCAGATAGCAGTAAGCCTCTTTTCATCTATTAGATTTAACTAATCAAGTCGGGTTTGGATCCAATCATCTTCATTCAAACCCGCATCCCTCATAATTCTGAGAGAAGGTATCTGGACTTCTATGGGTAGGACTGCCTCCATGCCATGTACCAGAGAGTAGGGTGTTGCCCCTGTCGACGTCCGTGCTGAGGTACAATACCCATGAAGAGAGAATGGTAACATCTCATGCCAGTCTTTATATGTCACCATCATCTTTTGTACAATCTTCTTGATGTTCTTGTTAGCAGCTTCAACAACCCTATTCATCTTCGGCCGGTAGGGAGAAGAGTTATGATGATGTATCTTGAACTATTTGCAGAGCTCGATGATCATTGTGTTGTTGAGATTCGTACCATTGTCATTAATAATCCTCTCTAGTACACCATATCGACAGATCAGATTGTGTCAGATAAACCGCGCCGCGGCATTCTTGGTTACAGTAGAAAAAAAGGCTGCCTCAACCCACTTTGTAAAGTAATCAATGGCTACTAAGATGAAACGATGCCCGTTAGATGCAGTAGGTCTGATCTCTCCGACCATGTCGATGCCCCACATTGCAAAGGGCCAAGGAGCTGTCAAGACGTTCAGAGGAACTGGAGGTACATGCACCTTATCGGCATAGATTTGGCATTTATGATAAGTTCGAGAGTGCTGATAACAATCGGCTTCCATAGTGGACCAGTAATATCCTGCCCGTAGGATCTTCTTAGCCATGGTATGTCCACTAGAATGGGTTCCGAAGGTTCCTTCATGTAGATCTGTCATGATCCTCTCAGCTTCGCTCTAGTCTACACACCGTAGTAGTGTGGAGTCATGGTTGCGTTTATAGAGGATTCCATTACTGAGGAAGAACTTTGCAGCAAACCTTCTCAAAAACTTCTTATCGTTGACAGATGCCCCTTCGGGATACTCCTGAACCTCGAGGTACCTTTTGAATTTATGAAACCAGGGTTTGTCTGCCACTTCTTCGGTGTCGATCTCACAGCAGTGTGCTGGTTCATCCAACCTCTCAATGGTAATTTGGGGAGTTTCATTGTCCCACCTAACTTTGAACATAGAAGACATGGTAGATAGCACGTCCACCAACTGGTTCTCTTCTCGTGGGAAATGTTCAAAGTTTACCTCCTCAAAATGTGGGAGCAATGTCAGTACATACTCTCTGTAAGGAATGAGATTTGGGTGCTTCGTATCCCACTCGCCTTTGGTCTGCCTTATCACCAGAGCGGAATCCCCGAATACACTTAAGAACTTAATCCTCAAGTCAATAGAAGCTCGAAGACCCATAATACATGCTTCATACTCCGCCATGTTATTGGTGCAGTTGAAACATAATCGGGTAGTGAACGAAGTATGACAGCCCTCAGGAGATATGATTATAGCACCAATGATGTTACTTAGTGCGTTTGAGGCTCCATCAAAATACATAGACCATCGGGATCCTTCCTCAGGTCCTTCATCCGGTCCAGGTTCTTCGTAATCAGTCACCAACATGATATTCTCATCCGGGAGCTCAAAGTTCATGGATTGGTAGTCATCCATGACCTGATGTGCCAAATGATCCGCCAATACACTCCCCTTGATTGCTTTTTGAGTTGTGTATTGGATGTCGTACTCGGTTAAGATCATTTTCCATCTTGCTATTCTTTCGGATATAGCGGGCTTCTCGAAAATGTACTTGATTGGATCCATCTTTGATATCAGACGGCAAGTAACCCATGCCAAAGCGCAACAAGTTTTCTCGAGCAGTGAGTATCGAGTCTCACAGTCGGTAAACTTTTTGCTAAGGTAGTATATTGCATGCTCTTTTCGACCAGACTCGTCATGCTGCCCCAACACACACCCCATTAAATTGTCTAGCACTGTTAGGTACAAAATCAGAGGTCTTCCTTCGACCGGAGGCATCAAAATGGGTGGTTCTTGAAGGTATTCCTTGATTCTTTCGAAAGCGGTCTGGCATTCATCATTCCACTTTACCACTTGATCTTTCTTCAGCAGCTTAAAGATTGGCTCACAAGTAGCAGTCAGATGTGAAATGAATCTGGCGATATAATTCAGACGTCCCAAGAAACCTCTAACCTCTTTCTCTGTGCGGGGGACCGGTATCTCTTATATGGCCTTTACCTTCGCAGGGTATACCTGAATACCCTTGTCACTGACGATAAAACCCAGAAGCTTACCAGATCTTACCCCGAAGGTACACTTGTTCGGATTCAACCTCAGCTTGTATGTCTTCAACCTGTTGAACAACTTTTGGAGATGATCAAGATGTTCTTCTTCAGTATGAGACCTGGCTATCATGTCATCAACATACACTTCGATCTCATGGTGAATTATATCGTGAAACAAAGCGACCATGGCGCATTGATAGGTTGCCCCAACGTTCTTCAACCCAAAAGGCATCACTTTGTAACAGAAGGTGCCCACTGTGTAACGAAGGTTGTCTTCTCCATGTCTTCAGGAGCCATCTTGATTTGGTTGTAGCCAGAGAAACCATCCATGAAGGAGAAGATTTTATGCTGCACGGTGTTGTCGACCAGAACATCAATGTGAGGAAGTGGGAAGTCATCCTTGGGGCTTGCCCTGCTCAGATCTCTGTAATCAACACACATCCGTACCTTACCGTCCTTCTTAGGTACCGGAACAACGTTAAGAACCCACTGTGGATATGAAGTGACAGCTAAGAATCCTACATCAAACTGTTTCATGACTTCTGCCTTGATCTTCTCTGACATTTCAGGGCGCATACAACGGACCTTCTATTTAACCGGAGGATAGTCCTCTTTAGTCGGCAGGCGATGTACCACAATATCAGTGTCTAAACCAGGCATGTCTTCGTAGGACCAGGCGAAGATCTCAACATAGTCGTGTAACATCTGTATCAACCTCTGTTTGACGCTAAACTCCAAATTTGCACCTATTTTAACCTCTTTTCTGTCTTCCTCAGTACCCAAGTTCACTGTCTCAACCGGCTCTTCATGAGGCTGTATGGCCCTTTCTTCCCGCTGTAGTAGTCTAGCAAGTTCTCCAGGCACTTCACAATCATCCTCACCTTCGTCCTCGACTTGGTTGATAGGATTTTGAAGTCATAACTAGAAATAGCAGAGCTGTTATCAATGGGATCCATAGTGGATATGGATCTGCATTGTGATACGTGAGTGTGTGTAAGAGAATATCTGTTTTGATAAAGTGAAAAACATAAAATAAAAACAAGGAGCTCAAAATTTGTATGCAAGAAACGTCCAATGCTTTATTAAGGATTATGAAATGACAAATAATATCCCTCACAAGCAAAGCCAAGGTGCCTCGGGCAAGGCACTGGGCCGTAAAAGTTTCAAATTATTTGTTACAAATCTTAAAACAAATAAGTCAATTACTGCAGAATAAAAGAAACAAGTATGAAGTCTCTAGCCGTCTAGTTACTCGGTCCACCGTTGGTAGTTGGGTAGATCCATTTGTCAATTTCTGGATCCTCTTCACTATCTTCAATGGCGTAAACCCCACGATTGCTGATGCGTAAGGGAGGTCCTCCAGCCCGAGCGCGTCTAACATCCCTTTGAGCCCCTTTAGTAAAGCCCAAACCAAATTTATCAGTTTTATGAGTGAAATCAGGGAGCTGACCCCAATTGGCACACCCACCTTCTTCGACCATAGCCCTGACGTCCTTGAGAGAAGCCATCTTCAAAGGAGGTTTGTTTCTAGTAGTTTCACTTGATTCCAAGATCTGAGGGACCTCTTCAAAGTTCTGACAAGGAGTTTCTATGAATTCCTTGTCCATCTCTACGTATCGGAAGGAGTTGAGGTAGGGATGTCAGTTTGGACCTGTTAATGGGGATCCCCGCGGGGAACGCCCCGTTCGGGGCCTCAAAGATGGGGAATTTTCCCCCGTGGGGGCGGGGATGGGGAGAAAAACTCCCCCGAGAGTATTTCGGGGACGGGGACGGGGAATACACCCCCCGCCCTGCGGGGACCCCGCCCCGCCTATTATTTTAATATAGTTAATTTAATATATATATTTTATAGTTTTTTAAGCATAATTATGTTGTTGGATTTTTTTAGTTGTTTAGGCATATTGTTACTTTAAAAAGTATTATAGTTCATTTTGTTGAATTTTATAGCATTTTATAGAAATTTATAAAAAAAATATTATTATTTTGTGTTCCATTAGTATTTTTAATAAAAAATAATAAATGTCAAATACTAGTATTTTTTAATAACATAATAAATATGTGAATTCTTTGTGCTTTTTATTTTTATAGAAAATATAAACATTTTAAAAAAATAAAATATTAATGAATAAATGTAGGATCTATGGGGATCCCCGCGGGGAACGGGGATCCGCGGGGAACGGGGATGGGGATAGAAATTCCCCCGTGACGGAGATCGGGGACGGGGACGGGGAATGAATTTGATGGCGGGGAAAAAGATGGGGAAGTGTCCCCCCGGCCCCGCCCCGCCCCATTGACATCCCTAAGTTGAGGTGGCTCACCATATATTCTTCTTCACCCCGCACTGTGACAACCTTTCCTTTCACCGAATACTTCAGCATTTGGTGGAGTGTGGAAGTAACTGCCCCAACCTCATGGATCCAAGGACGACCCAACAAACAAGAATACGATGACCTGATATCCATCACATAGAAGGTGGACCCAAAAGTCTGAGAACCCACTTTGACAGGGATGTCCATCTCCCCGTGCACCATTCTCTTTGATCCGTCAAAAGCCCTTACCATAATGTTACTAGGCTTTAGAGTCAAACCCTTGCAATCCAACCAGTCCAATGCCTTCTTTGGCAGAACATTCAATGAAGACCCAGTATCTACCAATACACGAGCCATAGTGGTGCCCCTGCATTCAATCGAGACATGCAGAGCATCATTATGCTTTCTTCCTTTTGGTGTCAGATCGGCATCTGAAAAACCCAACCCATTATCAGCAGTCAGGCTGGCCACACAATCTTTGAACTGATTCGCTGAAGTTTCCTGCGGCACATGCGTAGTTTTGAGAAATGCAATCAAAGCCTTCGCATGGGCCTCGGAGCACAACAGCAAAGACAACATGGATATCTTCGATGGGGTCTGCCCCAGCTGCTCGACCATGTTGTAGTCGCTCTTCTTAATGATTTTCAGTATCTCCTCCATTTCTTGCTTAGAGGCTTCCACAACAATTTGCTTAGGCGCCTTCGTCCGAGCAGGCTCACCTAGAATTTCCTTGCCGCGGGTCTCAGATGATTCACCGACAAGGGTAATAACCGGAGTAAGAACAAGAACATTAGCAGATGTACTAGCAGGAACAACTGATGGAATAATAATAGGCTTGTTGACAGTCTTAGGGGAAATCTCGGAATAACGGGAACCAAGGTTTTCTCAAATAGAATTTCTTTGCTATCTATCAGGCGTTGGACACCTAACTTCAGCAAACGGAAACTAGCAGGTAGAAACGGACACATGTGGCAACCTTCACCATAACCCAGAAATAAACCGACCAACAACAAATTCTTCTTGACAGTCATGAGAGGAGTAGAAACTTCATTGACAAAGGTAACAAACAAATCAGTATCAATAGCATTAACTCCACGACCGTGCTTAGGAATGGGAGAAATTATGACATTCGGCTTCTCCAGGGCATCAAAATCTATATCCTTAGCTTCAATCAAGTCTTGTATTTTATTTCTTAGAGCCCATCAGTCATTTGTATCGTGGCCAGGACTCTCAGAATGATAGGCACACCGGGCATTCGGATTATATCATAGAGATGTAGTATTTGGATTCTTGGGAGCCTCTCTCAAGGTTTCCAGGTTAGATCTTAGCCGATGATGTATAACTCTAGCCAATGTCATGTTTATGCGGGTAAACTGTTGTTGTGGTCTTTCCACCCTTTGTTGATTGTTGTGGAGCAACTGCAGATCTAGGTATCATCACGACACTTACTGTATGACGTTGTTCAGCCCTGTTATGACCCCTCGGGATGTAGATGGCACTGGCTTCCTTCTTACCAGCAAAAGGCTTCTTTACTGAACTTGAAGAGGAATCCTTCTGTATTTTGCCGCTTCAAATTCCAGCTTCTACTCTTTCCCCAATTAGGATCAGCTCAGTGAAACCAGCTGATGAGATGCCGATCAAATGATTGAAAAATCGACCAGATAGCATCCCTAGAAACATATCAACCAACTCCCTATCAGACAACAGGGGTTAAACTCTCCCAGCCAAGTCTCTCTATTTTTGTGCATAATTTTTAAAGCCTTCACTTGCACCCATGGACATACTTTGGAGTTGAGTACGAGTGGGAACAAGGTAGGCATTTGTTGTGCCTCAAAATTTGCCCTCTCATATTTCCCAAGACATGTCAAGAAGAATCTCCAAGTAGCTCAAGTTTGCTCAAGAGTTGGACAGTCAAGTCATCTCCTAAGGCAGTCAATCTCAAAATTAGGGTTTTGTGTTGCATCAAGGTCCTTACATCCAAATGACCCCAAGTTGTCCCTAATGTCCTAATATGTTCTCAAGTTCATCCATGTCAAATTTCAAGCCTTGTAGAGGAAGTTTGCTCAGTCAATTGCTCAAGAGGCCTAAAAATCGATTGTGCTAGGGCAAAAGTCAACTGTGACCCAAATACAGTCAAACCTCAATATTTTTTGTTAAAATTATCATTTTGAAGGATAATTCATAATTGATCAAGGGTTGATCATGATTCATCAAGGATTTCTCAAGATTCATCAAGATTCAAAAGTTGCTAAATTAGGGTTTTGTAGGAAAAGTCAACTCAACTTTGACCAAGCATAACTTTCTCATAATTTATGATAAATGACCCATCCAAAGCTCATTTTGAATAGGATGAAATTTCTACAATCCATATTCACACCCCAAGATCAAGAAATGCACTCACAAAAGTTACAAATTTGGACATTATAAGTCATTTTTGAAAGTCAACAAAAACACCTTTTTTTCCAAAGCTTATAACTTGAGCATGGAATATAAAAATGAGATGAGACCAAAAGGGTTGGTTAGAGGACATCTCAAGGTTTATAAAAAGTCCAAGAAAACCTCCAAAAGTTCAAAATTGAAGAAGTTATGCATTGTTGAAGTTGGGCATTTTTCCAAAATTGCCAAAAGTCAACTATCCCCAAAACTTCAAATTTTGACAAATGGGCCCACTTTTTTTCCACTTGATTTAATCTTGTCACACTACACACGTGTCCTATCTTCAGTTTTATGTCCATTCATTAATTTTTCTATTTTATTTGATTTTTATTGAATTAATTCATTTTAAATTAATATTAATCCAAATAAAATCCAAATATTGATGGAATGAGATCTTTTTGATTGATACAACTTTCAATTATCATGATGGACACAATCAAACTCGTATCAAGCTATCTCATGCACAAAATATTTGATTTGGGACAATTTTGGAAGCTTTTTAATGGTGGTTAATATCAAATCTTGAATCATCAATACACAAGGATTGAAGGCCCAAAATTAAACCTAATTCACTCTATTATACTCACAAAATGCAAAGGCACAAAGAACACGACCAAGAGGCTGCAGAACTCACAAAACCAAAACTTGAAAAAGCTTAAAAAATTTGAAAACTGAAATCCATACTAGAGGCAAATTCAAGGCCAAAACTCAACGTGGTGTTCTTGCTTGACTTCCATTGAAGCTATTGGGATCAAAATCAAGCCTTCTCCCTCCCTGAATCGCGCTGTAAGTATCCATGAACATGGCCCTGTACATGAAAACATAACCTCTTATTCTTGCATCTTTTTGCCTAAATCTTTGCACAATCATGCTAATCGGTCCATTTAGAGACTTTCTGTAATATTTGATTTGGTTTTTATAGCTTGTAACCCCCTAGCCGGTTCTAGGGTTCTTGGTATGCATTTTTAGGCGTTTTGATTTCAGGAAAAATTGGAACAAACCATGGGCATAAATGAAATCAGTGGAAAGAGACGAGTAAGATGATGGTCTCAGAATTCGTTTCTATAGCCTAGAGATGATTTTGGGATCGAGCCATGGATTTTGTTGCGGATTCAAATCCGCAGGAAAAATAAACCAGAGTTCTGTGGGAAAGACGACTACGTGTCCTCTCCCAACTGGCCCATTCATATATTCGCGCTATAATTTTTATTTCCAGGCATAATGATTTGTTTTCCATATAATAATCATTGTTTATTTCATTAACAATTAAACATGATAGCTCAGTTGGTGAAGGCGCTAGTGCATTGGCTAATGGGACCTAGGTTCGAATCCCAGGTCCCCAACATATTTGTTATTATTTTCTTTCCAGCATTCCAGTGTACCTCATGGGTTGCAGCCTACTATAGATGTCAAATTTCCAGGCGCCAGATGGCCTTCAGGCCAAATCCAATGGCCAAGATTGCAAATCCACCATACGCGAAAGTCAATGGACGCCCACTGGATCAACAAAGTCAATGCAGGCCTGCGCCTTTTGGGCCAAAGAATTGCCAATCTCACCTCCTCTTGGGCCCAACACCCCCCTTGGTTTATTTCTTTTTCTTTTCATTATATTTATTTATTTGTTTTATTGTTATTATTTTTATTAGCATTAACCAATTAACATTTTTCTTAATAAAATCAAAACCACAAAAAATATATTTTATTTATTAAAATTAAAATCATCACTTTATTTTTGTAAATAAATTAATTTAATTGATTTAGTTTAATTAGGTATAACTTTTAATATCTTTTACAAAATAATTAAAATTAATGTAGAATTAGGTTTTTATTATTATTAGATTTTAATCAATTTATTTTATTTCTTTAAATATTCAAAAATCCAAAAATATTTTCATTAATTAATTAATTTAATTTTTAATTTAGACTTAGTTTCTTTTAATTCAAAAAAATAACAAAAAATCTATTTCTTTCAAAAAAGAGTCAAAACCCTAAAAAACTCGCCCGATTTAATTTCTCGCACGCGTATCATTTTATCCAATATTGTAATTGCTCCCGGTATGTAATAGCTTTTAATTAGGACTTTTATTTTTCGCAATTTAAATTAAAGGGTTGTTTTTGGCGATGTAAATACCCGACGCCTTGTAATAGTTTAGATTTAATTTCCGCAATTTAAATTCCACAACTATACACTGTTAGATGTTTGATAACAGGGAATGCATGACAAGATCAAATGTATGAACTTAAAATCAACATAGCTCACCCATGACATGTACAAAGAGAAATTAACTGAAAAACAACACACTCGCACATGCGCACTCTTAGGGTACACCTCACTTGGTTGCCTTTGAACATGATCATTGAGTATAGGAAGTTTTAGAGGTTGCCCTCTTGTCCAAAGATCATAGTTGCCTCGAAACGGTTGCCTCGGAAAAATGATCTAAGACATTAGGGTTACCGCTAAGGCATCCTAACATTGCTTTAGTGACCACACGTCCCTTAATCGAATTGACCCTTAAACTCAAACGACGGTGCTACCTACTCCTCAATAGTGGGATAGCATTGTCTAAAGGACACTTGTACAGATTAATTCCTTTTTCGAGTAGGTAGATGGTTCTTAAGTACTTGCTCTTTCTAAAACAAAACAAAACTTTTCGCACTTACACTCCTTTCAAACAAAAAACTTCTTTTAAACCCACAAACACAAAGAAAAGCAAAATTTTGAAAACACAATGAGCAAGTACCTAAGAGCCTGTGGATAACCACAGATAGAAAGGGTGTTAACACCTTCCCTTTCTATAATCTACCTCCCGAACCCGAGAAACATCTCGAAAAATGAATTTTTCTGTGCTTTTTCCTTTCCTTGTTGGATAAAATAAAAGTCGGTGGCGACTCTTGCTTACCGCGACATTTTGTGAAAACAAACGCAAACGCGAACTGGCATTCCAAAAACAGCCAGTTCTCTTCCCACCGTATCACAACATTATACTGATACTGCTTGTAGAAAGAAGCAGCCAGATCTTCCCAGTTTCAGATATTTGCTCCCTCTAGCTGGTAGAACCATTCAAGTTGAGTCCCTGACAGACTATCTTAAAAGAAGTAAACCCACAGATTTCTATCAGCTGTGTGGGGCTGGATCTTTCTGACATAAGAACGGAGATGGAGTTTTGGGTAGAACACCCATCATACTTAGAAAAAACTAGAGCTTTGAACTTCTGCGAGATGACTACTCCCGACACCAATCCCAATTCTTCGAAATCTAGACCAGGTATTCTCTGAACTTCTATCGCACTCAGACAGTCTTCTAGCTGTTTGTATCTATCCTCGGCAGGAGGATATTGTTCATCATTATAATCGGTATTGTTGTACCCCAAAATTTGCCCTCTCATATTCCTAAAAAAATTACAAGAAAAATCTCCAAGTTGCTCAAGTTTGCTCTAGAGTTGGACAAACAAGCTATCTCCTAAGGCAGTCTACCCCAAATTAGGGTTTTGTAGGAAAAGTCAACTCAACTTTGACCAAGCATAACTTTCTCATACTTTATGAGAAATGACCCATCCAAAGCTCATTTTGAAGAGGATGAAATTCCATACAATCCATATTCATACCCCAAGTTCAAAAAATGTACTCACAAGAAGTTATGAATTTTGACATTATAGGTCATTTTTCAAAGTCAACAAAAACACCTTTTTTTCCAAAGTTTATAACTTGAGCATGGAATATCAAAATGAGATGATACAAAAAGGATTGGTTATAGGACATCTCAAGCTTTCTAAAAAGTCCAAGAACACTTCCAAAAGTTCAAAATTGAAGAAGTTATGCATTGTTGAAGTTTGACTTTTTTGCAAAATTGCCAAAAGTCAACTATCCCCAAAACTTCAAATTTTGTCAAATGGGCCCATTCTTTTCCACTTGATTTGAGTTTGCATAGTTGCCCACGTGTGCTAGCTCCAGCCACGTGCCCATATTTCACTTTTATTATTTAATTTGATTTTTATTGAATTTATTCATTTTTAATCAAATAAAATCATAAAAAATTCCAAGAATTAATAACTCATGATTTTTTTATTGTTTTAAGCTTTGTTTACAGCTAGCATCACCATGGAATTAGTATCAAATCAAATCATGGGAAAAAAGTTTGAATTGAATCAAATTTGGAAAGGTTTAATAATGGAGATCAAATCACATTCATGTGCATTGATATGAAGGGATTCAGTCCATGATTCTTACCCTAATACACTGAGCATTACATAAGCAAGCAAAGGCATACGAAATAAGGGTTGGAAGCTGTAGAGAGAGGCAGAACAAAAGTGAAAAAATTCACAAAAAAGTGGGAGATCAAAGTCCAAGCTAGAGGCTGTTTCAGGACATGAGAGTGGTCTCAATCGCTTCCTGACCATTCATACAAGCTACTTGGATCTAGAGCAAGCATTTTCAGATGCCCAAACGCACTGTAAGTCGCGCGATAACCACCCCTGTTCTTGATTTTGCAACTCTGAATTTAAGCATCTTTTTCATGAATCAATACCATATTTTGAATCTACATAACATTTGCAAGCGATTGGTATTATTCAATTGCATTTATCTGGCCTGAGTGAAGAACCACCATAGCTAGGGTTCTTCGTTTGGTTTTTAGGGTTATCTGTTTCAGGTAAAATTGTGACTCAAGAAGAACATGGCTTTGATCAGGAGGCCATAACGAATCCAACCATGTTCTTGGAATAGATTTATATGGTCTGGAGAGTATTTTAGCATATGCCTGCGTTTTTAGCTGCGGATCCAAATCTGCAGGTGTTTTTGTTGCAGGTTTGAGGACATGGACGATGATGTGTCCCTCATCCATTGGCTCTTTCAAATGCCAAGTGCGTTTTTTTTTACTTTCTGGCCATTGACTTGTTTTATTATATTATATACTCTTTGCATTATATTAACAAACAAATCAACATAGCATAGTGGCAAGCGTGCACGTGCAAACTCCTTCAGGACCTGGGTTCCAATCCCAGGTCCCCCACTTTCTCAATATTTTTTCCTTTCAGGTGATTGTATGCATACTTCAGCTTGCAGTATACCATGCGCCCTCATGCATCCAAGAGACAGATGGCCAATGGCCAGATCTGATGGCCATGGATTGATGGTCCACCAAGGCGCCAGTCAATGTATAAGCACCAGATTCAAAAAGTCAAAGAGGCCGGCGCTAATGGGCCTTCCCATTACTACCAACACCCCTTGATTCAGGCCCAATACTCCTCCCTTATAATTTTTAATATTTATTTATTTTAATTGTTTTATTTAAATTCTAACCAATCACAAAATACCTCTTTTATTAAATAAAATCACCAAAAAAATATTTTTATTCAATCAAATTCTAACTTTTATTAATAAATACTAATTAATTAATTTAGGTTTTAATTATAGAATAACTTTAACCTATTTTGCAAATAATTAAAATTAATTAGATTTAATTAGGTTTTAATTACTAATTCAATTAATTTTATTTTCTTTCTTAAAATAATCAAAACTCCAAAAATAATTTATTTTTATTTAATTTAATTTAGTAATTAATTTAGGTTTAATTTCTTTCCCTTAAATAAAAACAACAAAAACCTAAAAAAGATTTTTTCTTTAACCGAAAGGGTCAAAACCCTAATCATGCATCCGATTTAATTTTGCGCCACGATTTACTTATTTTTATCCAATAATGTATCTGCTTATGGATTGTAATAGTTAAATAGGACTTTTAATTATTTTTATTGCTTTATTTTATTTTTTAAAAGGGTTTGTCTTTGGCGATGTAAATACCTGACGCCTTGTAATTTAAATTCCACATTTTATTTTCCGTAAATTATAACTGTTAAATGTTTGATAATAGGGTTGCATGACAAGACTGAATGTTAATCTTAAAATCAAATTAGATCACCCTTACCATGTACAAAGATAAAAATAACTGGAAACGACACACTCGCACATGTGCACTCTTAGGGTACACCCCACTTGGTTGCCTTCGTACACGGTCATTGAGTATAGGTTGTTTTAGAGGTCGCCCTCTTGTCTAAAAGATCATAGTCGCCTCGAAATGGTTACCTCGGATATTGTTGCCTCAAACAAATGATCTAAGACTTTAGGGTTACCACTAAGGCATCCTAACATTGCTTTAGTGGCCGTAAGTCCCTCATTTGAATTGACCCTTAAACTCCAACGACGGTGCTACCCACTCACTAATAGTGGGATAGCATCGTCTAAAGGACATTAGTATAGAACAATTCCTTTTTCGAGTAGGTAGATGGTTCTTAGATACTTGCTCTTTCAAAAAACAAAAAAACAAACTTTTTCACACTTACACTCCTTTTCGAACAAAGTTTTCAAAGACACTTCATACGCTCTTGAGGACAGAAGAAAGAGTTAAATTGAAGTTTTCAAACAAAAACTTTTTTTCAAACCCACAAGCACAAAGAAAACAATTTTGAAAACAATTTTGAAAACAATTGAGCAAGTACCTAAGAGCCCGTGGATAATCACGGATATAAAGGGTGCTAATACCTTCCCTTTCTATAATCTACCCCCCGAACCCGAGAAATATCTCGAAAAAGGAATTTTTCTGTGCTTTTTTCCTTTCCTTGTTGGATAAAATAAAATTCGGTGGCGACTCTTGCTTACCGCGACATTTTGCAAAAACAAACGCAAAATGCAAACCAGCATTCCAAAAACAGTCAGTTCTTCCCACCGTATCACAGAACTGGCGACTCTGCTGGGGAGTACTTATAAGTGGGGTGTACGTTAGGAATAGTTCATAATGTTTTCAATTGCTTGACTTGTATGCTTTATCTTTGTGGGTTTGAATCAGAGTTACTATAGATCCTAACCCGGACCTGGGGGATACCCTTTAGGTAAGTAGCAATAAACTGTGAGGGAACTGTACAACATAGACCGATACGGTTGAAGCAGTAGCTACATTAGTGTGGTACTTTAGTTTGTACCGATATCCCTTGTGGTGCAACGAGGAGAATATGGGTCTTCTAAGGGGTCATTAAGTACCAACTGACCTTAGAACCTTTAAATTGACCAACTTGGCCATAGAACAGTAGCAGTATGCTACACTCATTGAGACCAAACTCTCGCGATGATTCCGGCCGCAAGAAAAGGTTGCTAAACTGGAATTATGACCGATCGAGGGTGGTCAGTGATATTGAGATCCTCTAGAACCCGGTTACTATTTTTATGACAGGTTTGAACCAACTGAACTGAAAGAGGGTAGTACCTAAGCTCCTTGCCAGCCTGAAATCTAAGGGCTATTTGTGTGACTTGTGTGCCCTTACCATGTTTGCTATTTGTGGATACTTGTGGTGTGTTTTCTATCATGACATCATGATATCATGACATTGCATGCATCTTGCATTGGACTAACCCATTTTAGAGACAGGAGGGATTCATCTTTGTTCTGTTTTGTAGGTCATGTCACCCATGCGTAGAAACACCATTCGGATTAACTTTGTCCAGATTCCCACTCAGCTTAAGGATTTGGTTGCAAAGATTTCAGATACTTCCTCCTTTATCAGAAGACATTGTCACCTCCTGGGCTTGGTCACTTCCAAATTGGACGAACAGATGATGAGTGTCTTAGTCCAGTTCTTTGATCCACTGTACCACTGCTTTACTTTTCCGGACTACCAGTTGGTCCCTACCTTGGAAGAGTTCTCCGATCTACTTGGTATCTCTATTCTGGAGAAGACCCTATTCACAGGTTGGGAGAAAGTCCTTAGGCCGAAAGAGATTGCTTCAACCCTCCATCTGATAAAGGCTGAGGTAATGTCTAATTGGGAAACTCGTAGTGGAACAAAGGGCTTCTTGACTAAATTCTTGGTTGGTAAGGCTAATCAGTTCTGGGACAGTCTAGACTTCCAGGCATTTGAAGACATTATGGCTCTTCTCATATATGGTTTGGTGTTGTTTCCTAACTCGGATTCTTTCGTCGACGTGAATGCAGTGAAGATTTTCATGTCCAGTAATCTTGTGCCCACTCTCTTGGGTGACATTCTTCACTCTCTTTATGCCTTACTGCTCGGAAGTGGGGAACCCTTATGTGCTGTGCGCCATTGCTGGCGAGGTGGTTTATTTCTCACATCCCCAAATCAGTTTTAAAGAACAAGGAAGGCATGGGCTGGGCCTACAGGATCATGTCCCTCTCTCATAATGACATCATTTGGACTATCAAGGGTATGGAAGATGTGGCTATTATTGATCGCTGTGGGGAATACCCCAATGTTCCACTGCTAGGAACCCATGGAGGAATCACTTATAATCCATGTTTGGCCTTACGTCAGTTTGGGCGAGCTAGGAGGGAAGGACCTCATGAGTTGTTGATGCCGAGCATTGTCTTTGACTTCCAAGGGAATAGTGACGAGCAACGCCGCAGGTTCATACGAGCTTGGGATAGAGTACACAAGTCTGATTCGCACGAGCTAGGTGCGAAGACTTCTCTTTCGATGGAGCCATATCTCCGATGGGTTCGAATCCGTGCCTAAAAGCTGGGAATGTCGTACGAAGCCGTCTTGCCTATCATTGTTGAGGTTGCTAATGAAGAAAGGGTTCCTCCTACCATCCTCCATCCATACATGCCTACTGACATTGGGGAATTAAAGAGATCTTAGATGCAGCTGAGAGAAGAGCATGATACTTACAGAGAAAAGTATCACGAGCAAGAGCAGAATATTCAGAAGTTGACAAGGCAGCTGGAGAACGAGCGGATCCTCAACGACTATGTACGCACCGACAGGAAACGACCATGGGAGCACTGATTGTCTTTTGATTATTTCTAGTTTTGATTTACTTTTCAGTTTTTCTTTCTTGTAACACCTTAAAGGCATCTGTTGAACAATTGAATTCAAAGTTTATCTAATAAAAGTGTGTTTCATTGTTGTTTACAAATTTGAATCCCTAAAATCTTTGAAATCATATCATGCGCATATCATTCCCATGCACCTCATAACAGGTACCCTTACAGGTTTTCTCATCTTCTTCGCTGTTTATTTCAGCATCATGTCTTCTGAAACATCAACTGAACAAGCAATCAAGGCTCTGCAAGCCCAAAACGCGCAGTTCCAGGAATTGTTCATGAGTTTGGCTAAGGGTCAGCAAGATCTGAAGACCCTTATCTTGAAAGAGAAGAAGAATAATAAGAAGACGGTCCTATTTAATATGGGTCGCAGATTCGGAAACGATTTGCAAGAAGAGGTTGATTTGACCCACTCATCTGGAGGGGGAGATAATCAGGAAGAAAGGAGGGCTTCTAGCCCTGTCATTTCCGACAACGAGACTGACTTCGACGAAGACCAGTATCCTCCAACTGAGGATAGATACAAGAAACTGGAGGATCCTTTGAGCGCGATGGAAGTTCAGAAAGTGCCTGGTCTGGACTTTGGTGATTTGGGTCTGTCATCTGGGGTGGTAATTCCCCACAAGTTTAAAGCACCGATCTTTGCTAAATACGACGGGGTTTCTTGCCCAAAACTGCACCTCCGTTCGTATGTTAGGAAGATTCAGCCATACACCGCTGACAAGAACCTCTGGATCCACTTCTTTCAAGACAGTCTCTCAGGGACTCATCTTGAATGGTTTTACCAGCTGGAAGAAGCTAGTATCCGTAATTAGGAAGATTTGGCTGCTGCTTTCTACAAGTAGTACCAATACAATGCCGACCTTGCTCCCACGCGTACCTAACTCCAGGGTATGTCTATGGGTGCGGGCGAAGGTTTCAAAGACTACGCTCATAAGTGGAGGGACCTTGCTGGAAGAGTGCAACCTCCCTTGGCTGATAGGGAGCTAGTGGATATGTTTATGGGGACCTTGTCTGGTCTGTATTTCAACCATCTGATTGGAAGTTCTTCATCCGGGTTTACAGAGCTGATTATGACCCGGGAGAGGATTGAGGCCGGTATTAAATCTGGAAAGATACATAAGGGTGCTTCATCCGGCACTGAGAAGAAGCCTTTTAAGAAGGAGTCCAGTGTTGTTTACAGTTTAAAAAGCCAGAATAGACCTGAACACCGTCAAGCTGTTAATGCGGTTGTTATTTCAAGACTTGCTGTTGCACCTCAGTGCAATAATCAGCCAATGGCTGAAAGACCTCAGAGACAATTCACTCAGCTAAACATGACTTTATCCCAAATTCTGCCACAGTTATTAAAGACCAATATGGTGATTCCACGGGAGGCCCCGAAGAATCCAAATACAACATCACCAATGTACGATGCAAATGCCCACTATGCTTTTCATTTTGATATCCCGTGGCATGATACAGATAACTGCTGGGTCTTGAAGAACAAGGTAAAAGACCTGATTGATGCTAAGGAGATTGAATTCGAATCACCTGAAAGACCTAATGTTGTGACTGCTCCTATGCCCAAGCATGGAGTGAATGCTATAGATGAAGACTTGTTTGTGGTTTCTGTGAGAGACATTGTTACTCCCTTGATGACTGTAAAGAAGAACCTTCTGTTAGCCGATTTATTTCCGGGCTGTGACGAAGGTTGCCGTATGTGTTCCGTCCTACCTGCCGGTTGCCATCTTTTAAAGTCAGGTGTCCAACACCTGATGGATAATAAATAAATTTTGTTTGAGAAGACTATTGCTCCTTTGGTTCCTACTGAAGAAGTTGCTATAATCACCATTTTTGACAATTCTTCCAAGGCTTCCTCGAGAAAGCCTGTTAGAATTACATCTGTTCCAAGAATTGCACCATTGATCATCACCACTCCTGGGCCTATCCTCTATACATAAAATAAAGTTGTCCCTTGGCACTACGGGGATGACGTGTATTATCACGGGGTTAAACAAGATTTAGAGGCTGATACTGACATCAGCAATATTGTTGGATCTAGTAAAGTCACACGCAGCGGAAGAGTTTTCTCCCCTGAGATCTCTGCACCAGTTGTTCCAAAGCCTGTTGTTATTACAACTGCCAGTGTACCTACTACTGTTCCTGTTCAAGTTCCCGTTCTTACCCCTGTTGCCGAATCATCTGACAGTCGGGGCAAAGGGGTCACCGGTGAGCCTGCCCAGACGGAGGCACCGAAGAAGATTACCATTGAAGCCTCTAGACAAGAGATGGAGGAAATTTTGAAGATCATCAAAAAGAGCGACTACAATGTAGTCGAGAAGCTGGGGCAAACCCCGTCCAAAATCTCTATGTTGTCTCTGTTGCTATGCTCACAAGCCCATGCCAAGGCTCTGATTGCTTTCCTGAAGGCTGCACACGTACCGCAAGAGACATCAGCTGATCAGTTTAAAGATTGCGTGGCTAGTCTGATTGCTGATAATGGGTTGGATTTCTCTGACACCAACTTGACTGTTAAAGGGAAGAATCACAATGACGCCCTGCATGTTTCAATTGAATGCAGGGGCACTACTCTTGCTCACGTGTTGGTGGATACAGGGTCCTCTTTGAATGTGTTACCCAAGAAAGCTCTAGACCGGTTAGACTGCAAAGGGTTGGAGCTGAAGCCGAGTAACATTGTAGTCAAGGCTTTTGATGGGTCCAAGAGAATGGTACACGGAGAAGTGGATATCCTGATTAAGGTCGGTTCTCAGGTTTTCGCATCTACATTCTATGTGATGGATATTCGGCCGTCTTACTCTTGTTTGCTGGGTCGCCCATGGATCCACAAAGCTGGGGCAGTAACCTCAACGCTCCACCAGAAGCTAAAGTACCTGGTGAAAGGGAAAATTGTGACAGTACAAGGAGATGAGGAGTACATGGTGAGCCACCTCAACTCTTTTCGATATGTAGAGATGGATGGGGAGTTCATTGAGACCCCATTTCAACATTTTGAAGAGGTTCCCCAGACGCTGGCATCAACTGAGACTGTTATTGAAGATCCTCCAATGAAGATGGCTTCCCTAAAGGATGCCCGGGCTGTTGTTGAGAAAGAGGCTCAAAGGGCTGTTCGGAGTGCACGGATCGGAAGACCTCCCCTGTTCATCAGCAATTCAGGAGTGAATGCCATTGAAGACAATGTTGAAGAGTCTGAGTTTGACAGTTGGATCTACCTAACTATCGGTGGTGGATTAAGCAATTGGACGGCAAAGGACTTCGTCCCAATTTCTTTTATTACCCAGTAATGAGACTTTTAAGTTTGTAACAGACAATTTCTAAACTTTATGGCCCGGTGTCTTACCCAGGGCACCGTGGCTTCATTTGTGAGGGCTTTATGTTTGTCATCTCCATATATCATTAATAAAAGCATTGGACGTTTCTTACATTTCAAATTTTGCGCTCCTTGTTTTTCTTTTATTATATATTGCAAAACAACTATTTTACACACACTCACATATACAGGTCTACATCCACTCTGGATCCTACTGGTAATGACTCTGCTACTTCCGGTTATGACTTTGAAAGTCCGATCAACTTAGCCGAAGACGAAGGTGAAGATGATTGCGAAGTGCCTGGTGAACTTGCTAGACTGCTACTTCAGGAAGAGAGGGCCATACAGCCACATGAAGAGTAGGTGGAATCAGTAAATATGGGTACAGAGGTAGACAAGAAAGAAGTCAAGATCGGTGCAAATTTGGAGCCTAGTGTTAAGTAACAGTTGATTCAAATGCTGCGTGACTACGTTGAGATCTTTGCCTGGTCCTATGAAGATATGCATGGGTTGGATACCAATATTGTGGTTCACCGCCTTCCTACCAAGGAAGACTGTCCTCTAGTGAAACAGAAGGTCTGCCGAATGCGCTCAGAGATGTCTGAGAAAATCAAGGCTGAAGTGATGAAACAGTTTGATGCCGGTTTTCTAGCAGTTACTTCTTACGCACAGTGGGTGGTGTGATACGGTGGGAGAACTGACTAGTGTTTTGCGTTCGTATTCGCACTTGTGCGGTTGAGCAAGAGTCGCCACCGACTTTTTATTTTATCCTAAAGGAAAGGTTAAAAAAGCACAACAAAAACCTTTTGAGATATTTCGTGGGTTCGGGGGGTAGATTATAGAAAGGGAAGGTATTAGCACCCTTTCTATCCATGGTTATCCATGGACTCTTAGGTACTTTCTTAGATCAACTTGCCTTGGTTTTCAATTGTTTGAAATGATGCTTGACGTGTGGTTTTGAAAATGTTTTGAAAAGATGCCTTGTATAGGCTACCCTTGTAACAATTCTTTATTCGAATGTTTTACAAAAGGTGTTTTGTCTTTTAAAAAGATGTTTCAAGGTTTTTGAAAGTTGTGTTTGAAAGTGTTTGTGAAGTGGGTTTTGAAATTAGGCAAGTGTTTTCTTTGCAAATTGGCAAGTACTTAAGAGTTATCTACCCTAAAGTTTTCTCAAAGATTTTTGTTATGTTTTAAACCTTTTGACAATTTTGTTCCACCATTGCATTTGGTGGACAATCTTGTCTTAGGAGGTGAAAGGGACGAGCGCGGGTCATCGTTTAGACCATAATTGCAATAGTGTTAAATGTCTTTGGGCAATTTTCTTTAAAGGGACTTGATCATTCATTTAAGCAACATTTTGTGGGACTATGATCATTTGATTGTTTGTTTTTACCCAAAGAAATTCAACATACAATATGGCCCAATTATTTGAAGGCAACAAAGTGGAATACCCTAGGGGTGCAAGTGTGAAATGTGTTGTCCATTTTTCATGCACATTTATCTTGAGATTAGGTCCAACTATTTTGTTCGTTTTATTTACATACAAACCCTAGCTCTAACATAGTATGTTTAGAAAGCATTTAAAGTGCGAAATTTAAATTCCTATGCTATTACAACACAATAATATGGGGAGGGGGGTACAATGTTCAAGTGGGGAGATATTTAGACAAGAAATTGAATCTAAGCTATTACATCATTTGCCTTGAATATTTACAATATGATCAAAAGCATAAATAAAATAGAAATAAAATAAATATGCAAGAATGCAAAAAGAATTTTTTATATGTATGAAAAAAAGTATTATTTATGTAAAATAAAGAGAAAATAAAAAGGTATTATTTTTGGAGTATTTTTAAATTTAGGGCAAAACCCTAATTTTTAATCAAAGGGGTATTAATCAATTAATTCATATAATACTTATTATTTATATACAAAAATAAAATAAAATATGGTATATTTGTAAAAAAGGTATTTTTTAGTATTAAATATTAAAAAATAAAATATGTACATTTTTTGGCATTTTACCCTAAATGTATTAATATATATATATATATATATATATATATATATATATATATATATATATATATATATATATATATATATATATATATATATATATATATATATATATATATATATATATATATATATATATATATATATATATATATATATATATATATATATATATATATATATATATATATATATATATATATATATATATATATATATATATATATATATAAAATATATGTATATTTGTATTATTTACAAGATGTGTATTATTTAATTAATAATATTTAATATAAAAAAAAAGGGTATTTTTTATACAA
Organism: Vicia faba; assembly: GCA_948472305.1. Classification (NCBI taxonomy): domain Eukaryota; kingdom Viridiplantae; phylum Streptophyta; class Magnoliopsida; order Fabales; family Fabaceae; genus Vicia; species Vicia faba. The sequence continues at coordinate 604,833,369 of OX451736.1, read as the reverse complement.
AATATTTTCAGGAAGTAAAAATAAAATAAAAGTGTATAAAAAATATATTTGTATTATCTTAATATTTTAAACAAAAAAGTATATATGTATATTTATTTATTTATGTACAAAACAATCAAATAAATACTTAATAAATTCAAAAAATGATGGGAAAAATATTTTTATATTTTTAATATGCTGAGAAAAAATAAATGAGTCAGTTAAAAAAAGAAAGAGTCAAAAAATATTAAAAATGAAGCAAATGGGCTCATGGGTGTAAAACCAAAAAGGGTGGTGTGAAAAGGAAAGTCAACCTAGGCCCAGCCCATGAAGACCTTTCTTCAACCTCTGTACAACAACATTCAAAAAACGCGCGCCCTGTTCCTCATCTTCCAACTCTTGATTCCTGGCTTTTCAATGCAAACTCATAACATAAAAGATGTTCAGCATGAAGAGACGATTCTAACCATATGCATAACTTGATCTAAATCTCTAAGATGAGGGAGAATTTCTCCTCCCCCAAATCCTAACCTAGATTTTCTGCCATTTTCAAACCTCAAATTCTCTCAGCTCAAGCAAAAGAAATGAAAAGTAAAAACATGTACATGTTCAGTGGCATGAGTAGAACCTTGTTTATTCACAAACTTAAAGCTAATGATGCATAATAAGAGAGATACGAGTTCACCAAGATACCTGTTCAGCTGAAGTTCTATCTTGCAATGAGGGAGCTTTCAGTGCAAGGTAATGATTGGAAAAGCTTCCTTGAGGTCCAGGGATGTTATTCCAATGTTTACTTTGTCTTGAAAGCTTCTGAATCGTGCTAGAGCATTTCACCTGCAAAACAAGAAACTGAAAATGGTGGAAGTGGTTAGAGGGATTACAGGTCGTGCTTTTGCTTTTGGTTAGCTTGCATATATGGTATGGAAGGTATGTGAACTGGTTTGGGCAAGAGAGCTTGAGAGAAATGAGAGATAGCACTCAAACTGCAGGGCCTGCCCTGTTTTTGCAGTTTGAGAGTGATTATGGCAAGGGGAGTGTTTGAGAGGTGCAAGGGTCATGCAAAAGCTTGGTTCTGATCTTTGGAATGTGTTTGATAACTTTGTCTAAGTGTCTCTAAGCTGATATGAAAGATGTGTTATGTTATGGCACTTTTCTTCACACTTAAGCAAGCAAAACCAACTTGGTGTTTTAGGCAAGTAGGGGACCTCTAATGAGCTGCATAAACTCTCCTTGATCAGAGTGATTTGTCCATAATCCTGTGCCAATTGGATTTGGTTTGTACTTGTGGATTTGCATCATGACATAAAGTGGAACTTTTGCAAAAATGGAAAGAATGCTTTATCTAATTTGGGATTAATCCATCATACAATACTTTAGCTCATGAAACAAGGTCTTAACACAATGAACATGCATTAAATTATTGAGTGTTGGATGGTTTTAGGACCTGTAATTAAGGGCATGCTGGTTTTGAGAAGTTTGCACAACTTATGAACATGAAAAATGGCCAATTCAAAAGTGAGTTTTTGCCAAATTGTGAAATTCGAATCTCCCAAGTCATGAGGTTGTTTGATGAGTTCTTGGACATTTTGGAAAGCTTGGAATGTGTACTACAATCCATCTTTGAAATGCAAATTGAAATTCCAAGTGGAAGTGTATGTAAAATGGCCTTGAAGTGGGGTAGAAAACCTTGTCAAAATAGATCAAAAATTCACTAAGTTAAGAATGGTTTAGTGCCCTTATTCAAAAATTTGTAACTTGAGATACAAGCCTCAAATTGGAAAACTTTGTGAATCAAAGTTGTAGATTATGCAACAAGCTACAACTTTCATGTTTTGACTTTTGTTTGAATCCAAATGTATCTTGGTGAAAAAGTGGGGCAAAGTTGGGAAAAAATTAGGGTTTTTTATAACTTAGAAAAATTCTTAGTTATGAAAAATTCAAATTTCTAACCCTAATTTGCATTTTGTGATTTCTTGGTGAACAAGTTTCATGATTTGGCATGTTTTGATGAAAAATGAATCTTGACTCTTGATTTTGACCAAAAAGTCAAAGTTTGACTTTTCAGTATACAGTCAAAATTGATCAATTGACTGGGAAATTCAACTGTCAATCTTGTGTACTTTGGATCTTTTGAGCTTGTTGAGCATGTCAAGATAATTCCATGGGGTTCTTGAGTCCATATACGAGCTTGGTTTGCCATTGGCTAGGTCAAACAGTCAAAAATTGCCTTTGTGCAGTCAAAACCCTAAAAATGACCATTTTGCCCTTTTGGTGATCTGATCAAATTTCTTATGGAGTTGTGATCCAAACTTGATAAAATGGACCATATGAGTTCATAATGTTGATGTAGGTCAATTTTCATGAGGTTTGACTGTTAATTGGCCACAATTGACTTTTTCCCCAATACAGCTGATTTCTAGGTCAACTGTCCAATTGACTGGGCAAAATTTGGAATCAAAGTTTGAAACTTGGTATGGATAAACTTGGGAGTCCAATATGAAGCATGAAAGTCATCTTAGGCATTTTAGGTCAAAGCATCTTTGTGCAAACACAAACCCTAATTTGAGTCAACAGTGCAAGGAGAGGTCTTGAGCAGATGAAACCCTAACTGGATCTTGAGCTTCAAGGGCTTTGTGGTGAGAAATCAATGAGAAATGGGAGGGCAAATTTTGGGGTACAACAGTTGCCCCTGTTCAATCTTCTTGAATCCGAAGAGTTAGATTGGCAAGTTTGCCTTTCGTGACTCGAGGGTAAAAGGAGATTGGACACTAGAGTGCCCGGAAATTTGCACTCGTCAAAGAAATGGATGCGAGAATGGGCTTAGAGATGTCATTTGGAGATGGGCTTAACGATGCCATCTGGGAGAGTGACAGAAATCTTGTCGGGGATGGGCTTAGAGATGCCATCTGGAAGGGAATATCAGGAAGGTGTCCAAGCTTTGGACCATCTCTGAACTGGGGGTCTGAACAAGCAATAGATTGGCATCCGTTGTTGGGAGGAATCTGTAAACTGTTTTCAGTGGTTTGGAGAAGAAACTGAACAAGCGATAGGTTAACATCCGTTTACTTGGGGAACCCGTGAACTGTTTTCAGAGATCTTGAAGTTGAGTAAGCAATAGAGCAGCATCCGTTGTTGGGAAGCGTCCGTAAACTGTTTTCAAAAGTTGCATCTGAACAAGTCGATAGATTAACATCCGTTGTTGGGAAGAATCCATAAACTGTTTTCAGAAGTCTTGAAGAAGAATCTGAACAAGTGATAGGTTAACATCCGTTTACTTGGAGAACCTGTGAATTGTTTTCAGAAATCTTGAAGTTGAATAAGCAATAGAGCAGCATCCGTTGTTGGGAAGCGTCCGTAAACTGTTTTCAAAAGTTGCATCTGAACAAGTCGATAGATTAACATCCGTTGTTGGGAAGAATCCATAAACTGCCTTCAGAAGTCTTGAAGAAGAATCTGAACAAGTGATAGGTTAACATCCATTTACTTGGAGAACCCGTGAACTGTTTTCAGAAATCTGGGAAGATAATGATTTTAGTCTGTCGACTGATTTTACCTGAAAAGATAAAGAGTTAATTGTATGCAATGTCATGATGCATGATACAATATATGTTATATGATATGAATGTAAGTGGATGTGCATGTAAGCTGGAGAGCTGTTTTGCAAAGGATAGATGAATTCGAGATGGCTGAAGATAAAAGTATCTTGACTGTTGCCGAGAAGAATAAATCCTTGGCTGCTGCTGGGGAAGAGAATTCCTGATGACCTTTACTGGGGAGCTCCAATCTAATAGACTCATGCTGGGGAGGTAAGATTGAGAATCTTCAGCTTGGTGGGAAGTGACTCTGGCGACTTCACTAGGGAACTCAAGATTTGCCCTCCCAAAACTCTGTGGGGAGAAGGTTCAATAGTCTGGCTCCACTGGGGGTTGATAGTTTGAAGTTTTAGCTTTGCTGGGGATAAATGAAACTTGACTCTGAGTGGAGTTAGCTTGAGAAGAATCTGAACAAGTGATAGGTTAACATCCGTTACTTGGAGAACCCATGAACTGTTTTCAGAAATCTTGAGATTGAATCAGCAATAAAGCAGCATCCGTTGTTGGGAAGCGTCCGTAAACTAATTTCAAAGGTTGCATCTGAACAAGTCGGTAGATTAACATCCGTTGTTGGGAAGAATCCGTAAACTGTTTTCAGAAGTCTTGAAGTTGAATCAGCAATAGAGCCGCGTCCGTTGTTGGGAAGCGTCCGTAAACTAATTTCAAAGGTTGAGAAGAGTCTGAACAAGTGATAGATTAACATCCGTTGTTGGGAAGAATCCATAAACTGTTTTCAGAAGTCTTGAAGAAGAATCTGAACAAGTGATAGGCTAACATCCGTTTACTTGGAGAACCCGTGAACTATTTTCAGAAATCTTGAAGCTGAATCAGCAATAGAGCCGCATCCGTTGTTGGGAAGCATCCGTAAACTGTTTTCAACGGTTGAGAAGAGTCTGAACAAGTTATAGATTAACATCCGTTGTTGGGAAGAATCCATAAACTGTTTTCAGAAGTCTTGAAGTTGAAGAGGAACCGGTGTAGGGTTTCCTGATGATGAGCTCGTGTAAAACTGCATCGGTTTTTGAACACTTTTGACATTCGAATGCCCCAAGTAGTGATGTAGATAAATTCCTGGCTTATTACAGGTGTTGGTCTACAATCGGTCGTTCACAGATGTTTTCCTGGGTTGTTACAGGTGTTGATCTGGAATTCTTCAGACATGCCCTGGATGGATACAGGAATCGAATCTGGAAAGGTGATAGTTGACAGATATGCCCTGGCTGGATACAGGAATCGAATCTTCAAACTCTTCAGACGTGCCCTGGCTAGATACAGGAATCGAGTCTGGAAATATGATCAACAGATATGCCCTGGCTGGATACAGGAGTCGAATCTGGAATTGTGACAGTTGATAGACATGCCCTGGCTGGATACAGGAATCGAGTCTTCAAACTCTTCAGACGTGCCCTGGCTAGATACAGGAATCGATTCCGGAAATAGTTGTCAACAGATATGCCCTGGCTGGATACAGGAATCGAATCCTCAAACTCTTCAGACGTGCCCTGGCTAGATACAGGAATCGAGTCTGGAAATGGTCGTCAACAGATATGCCCTGGCTGGATACAGGAGTCGAATCTGGAAATGTTGTAGTTAATTTGTTGAACACTTTTGACATTCGAATGCCCCAAGTGGTGAAGAAGGAGTCTTGAATCAGATTACTCTGCATATTGAGAGATTTCTTGAAATCTTGACTGGACTGCCCCAGGTTAACTGGATTTTGAAAGACCTGTTGGACCTTGACTAAACTGCCCCAGGTTAATTGGATTTTGAAATATCTGTTGGACCTTGACTGGACTGCCCCAGGTTAATTGAATTGTGACATGTCATGCCCCTTGTTGATAGGAGATTTGATGGAAGTGTTATCCTCTTGAAGTGATTTTGACTTACTGAGAGAGTTTTCGTTCCTTCGAACATTCGTTGTATGAAATTCTTCGCTGTCAAACAAAAAGGTCAAATGCAGACAGTGATATTCGAATAATGCAAAGTTTATGTTTGTCTCGAAGTTTTGAAAAATGTGTTTTTTAGCAGAAAACTTTTTATAAGACAAATCAACACAAGATTTAGAGCAAAGCCCTACAGGAGTCAGGATACCTTTTGTGACAGTATGCTTTCGAACTAACCCATGCTTCAATTAGGACTTTTGAAGGGTTGTAACGTGGCCTGGTTCACGGTTTAAGAAACAAAGGATGAAGGCTCAAAGTATATTTGTACCCACCCGCTCTTCGTGATGTTCTCCAACCTAAGCTCAGTTAATTGCGTCATACTCTGTTTTGAGTTTCAGACGACTTTTGGGCGATGGTTCACCAGTTGAATTTGGGGGAGACATTCATCATCTCCTTTTTCTCTTTCAACATTTTTCATGTTGTTTGAGGATTTTGTAATGACCTCACTATTTTGATTTTGATTTGTCATCCCTAACTTTTACCTGACTGTTACCGTTTTCCGGGATTATTGTCAGCGGGATGCCCCAGCTTTCTTAAGCCTCCTTTATAGGTTTTGGCTCAGTGGGCTTTTTCTTTTTTGAGAGGTTGACTGTCTATGTGATAGGGAACCACCCTTGTCTTTTGATTCCAAAGGAATACTTTCTTTTTTGACATCGTTCGTTGTATTACGAACTGAGAGTTTGCGACTTCAATGCGCATTTTCTTTTGAATTAACTGAGATACTACCCTGCCCCGGGTTTATATCAAAGGTTTTGATCGTTTAGAACAGAAAACTCCTACTTCTTTGGCTCGAAGGGGTTGACTAGGGATTAACTTCCTTATAACTCCAGTGTTTGGGGATTGAAAGAAATGCCTGTACATCATCAACAAGGTCTGTTCAAAAGCATACTGTATAAGATCATGGTATTGTTTCGTCATCCTCCCTCTAAAGGCTCACAGCTTTTTATCAAGAGTCAAATATCATAAAGAAAAGCATAAGAGTAGTGAAACGAATGGATGAATTCAAGACAAATATATGCAATGCATTAATGAAAACAGAGTTTTAACATCAACAAATAATTGTTTGACAGCAAAAGAAATTACACTTTGAAAATTCAAAAAGAAGCAAAAGTCTTTCACCTCGAGCTTCGTCACTTCAAGTGGAGAACCCTTTAATGGAAGATCTTCATCTCGCTGTCTGGCATGAATTCCAGCACCCCAATGTCGATCAGATCTTGAATCTTGTTCTTCAAGGCCCAACAGTCGTTGGTGTCGTGTCCCGGGCTGTAGGAGTGGTAAACACAGAATGCGTCGGGATGATAGTGAGGAGAGGAGGTATTGAGCTTCTGAGGAGGGTCCTTTACAGTAAGTAAGTTGACCTCCAACAGGCGCTTCAGTATGAAGAATGATGGTATTTCAGTCTCCGTAAACTGTCTTCCCGACTTTTCTTGCTTACGCCGATTGCCCCGTTGATGCTGGCGAGGTTGTTGATGGGCTTGTGACCCTGAAGCAAGCAAAGGAGCTTTCCCCTTGTCTTCTTGAATGGATGGAGGTTGAGCGGTGACTTTCTCTTTGACCTCAGATGTTTGCCCCAGTTGGTTGTTTGGAAGCAGTTGGCGGACAAGAACTCTGAGTTCCTCTTGTCTTTGGGATAGGTTTTGGATGAGAGCCATCTGGCCCACCAACTGTCCCATCACTTGGGTCCTCAGTGTTGTCAGATCAAACTGCAGCTCCGCAAGCTGGTTACTCCTGGCATTGTTGGAATTCTCCAAGCCCTTGGTGAGGAGAGCTTTCATCTCTTCTTGCCCCAGAGACAAGTTCAGGAACATCTCCTGCAGCTGAGCAGTCTGGTCTTGGATGTCTTTGACAGACCTTTCTAGAGCCATCTCTTGCTGAAATAAACAGCAGGAGAGTAAGGAAACCTGAAAAAGGAAAGACTGTCAAAATGCAATGCATGATATGTGGATGCATGCTTTCAAGGATCTCTTGGGGTAGACACAAGAAAATGTTAGAGGTTGAACTTTGCTCTTGGATTGGAGATCCCTGCACCGGTGGACGTCTTTCCACGAGAATCAAGCTCACCATGTCGAGTGGGTCATAGCCACTGATTCAAGTTGTTGTTCTTGAACTTTGATTGGAGAGCTTTGTATCGGTGGATGCCTTTCCACGAGAATCAAGCTCACCATGTCAAGTGGGTCATAGCCACTGATTCAAGTTGTTGTACTTGATCTTTGACTGGAGAACTTTGTTTAGAGGAGAAACCTCCTGCCCCTTGGTAGACGTCTGGTTCAACGTGACCCTGCATCAAAAGAACCCTCGAGATCCTTGAAATGGTTATTGAAAATGCTATGGTATGATGTCATGATGTTATGTACATGTATGCACAAGCAAGTGAATGTATATACAGACAAACATATTCACACAAAGCAAACAAGTCCTAGGGTTGAGGCTTGCATGAGGTTCAGGTACTACCCTCTTGAAGTTAGTTGGCTCATCCTGTCCTAAAATAGAAACCGGGTTCTAAGGAGCTCAATATCATTGGATTGTTTCCTGTGTTCATCGTTTCGGTTTAGCCACTTACTGGCGACCAAAATATTCCAAGAAACAATCCTCAAAAGAGTGTAGTATCGAGGACCTACCAACTTCGGACTGCACCAAAGCCGGTCATCTCACTACCCCTAAAAAGGCTAAGATGGTCAATTAAGGTTCTAAGAGTTTGTTAGTGCTTCATGACATCACACAGCGGCCCCGTACTCTCCTTGACTACTCAAGGGTTACCGGTACTCACAAATATGTCACACTAACATAGCTTACTGCTTCAACCATGTCGGTATACCCCGCACAGTTCCCTCACAGTTTTTTGCTATTTACCTAAAAAGGTGCCCCAAATCCGGGTGTAGGATTTACAACAAACCCAAACAAGAACCCCAAAAGATAAATCAATCAAGTCAATCAAAGCAAGAAAGTAAAAGTGATCTAAACCCTAAGGTAACCCCACTTTTAAGAATTATCCCAAGCAGAGTCGCCAGTTCTGTGATACGGTGGGAGAACTGACTAGTGTTTTGCGTTCGTATTCGCACTTGTGCGGTTGAGCAAGAGTCGCCACCGACTTTTTATTTTATCCTAAAGGAAAGGTTAAAAAAGCACAGCAAAAACCTTTTGAGATATTTCATGGGTTCGGGGGGTAGATTATAGAAAGGGAAGGTATTAGCACCCTTTCTATCCATGGTTATCCATGGGCTCTTAGGTACTTGCTTAGATCAACTTGCCTTGGTTTTCAATTGTTTGAAATGATGCTTGACGTGTGGTTTTGAAAATGTTTCGAAAAGATGCCTTGTATAGGCTACCCTTGTAACAATTCTTTATTCGAATGTTTTACAAAAGGTGTTTTATCTTTTAAAAAGATGTTTCAAGGTTTTTGAAAGTTGATTTTAAAAGTGTTTGTGAAGTGGGTTTTGAAATTAGGCAAGTGTTTTCTTTGCAAATTGGCAAGTACTTAAGAGTTATCTACCCTAAAGTTTTCTCAAAGATTTTTGTTATGTTTTAAACCTTTTGACAATTTTGTTCCACCATTGCATTTGGTGGACAATCTTGTCTTAGGAGGTGAAAGGGACGAGCGCGGGTCATCGTTTAGACCATAATTGCAATAGTGTTAAATGTCTTTGGGCAATTTTCTTTAAAGGGACTTGATCATTCATTTAAGCAACATTTTGTGGGACTATGATCATTTGATTGTTTGTTTTTACCCAAAGAAATTCAACATACAATATGGCCCAATTATTTGAAGGCAACAAAGTGGAATACCCTAGGGGTGCAAGTGTGAAATGTGTTATCCATTTTTCATGCAGATTTATCTTGAGATTAGGTCCAACTATTTTGTTCGTTTTATTTACATACAAACCCTAGCTCTAACATAGTATGTTTAGAAAGCATTTAAAGTGCGAAATTTAAATTCCTATGCTATTACAACACAATAATATGGGGAGGGGGGTACAATGTTCAAGTGGGGAGATATTTAGACAAGAAATTGAATCTAAGCTATTACATCATTTGCCTTGAATATTTACAATATGATCAAAAGCATAAATAAAATAGAAATAAAATAAATATGCAAGAATGCAAAAAGAATTTTTTATATGTATGAAAAAAAGTATTATTTATGTAAAATAAAGAGAAAATAAAAAGGTATTATTTTTGGAGTATTTTTAAATTTAGGGCAAAACCCTAATTTTTAATCAAAGGGGTATTAATCAATTAATTCATATAATACTTATTATTTATATACAAAAATAAAATAAAATATGGTATATTTGTAAAAAAGGTATTTTTTAGTATTAAATATTAAAAAATAAAATATGTACATTTTTTGGCATTTTACCCTAAATGTATTAATATATATATATATATATATATATATATATATATATATATATATATATATATATATATATATATATATATATATATATATATATATATATATATATATATATATATATATATATATATATATATATATATATATATATATATATATATATATATATATATATATATATATATATATATATATATATATATATATATATATATATATATAATATATGTATATTTGTATTATTTACAAGATGTGTATTATTTAATTAATAATATTTAATATAAAAATAAAAAGGGTATTTTTTATACAAAATATTTTCAGGAAGTAAAAATAAAATAAAAGTGTATAAAAAATATATTTGTATTATCTTAATATTTTAAACAAAAAAGTATATATGTATATTTATTTATTTATGTACAAAACAATCAAATAAATACTTAATAAATTCAAAAAATGATGGGAAAAATATTTTTATATTTTTAATATGCTGAGAAAAAATAAATGAGTCAGTTAAAAAAAGAAAGAGTCAAAAAATATTAAAAATGAAGCAAATGGGCTCATGGGTGTAAAACCAAAAAGGGTGGTGTGAAAAGGAAAGTCAACATAGGCCCAGCCCATGAAGACCTTTCTTCAACCTCTGTACAACAACATTCAAAAAACGCGCGCCCTGTTCCTCATCTTCCAACTCTTGATTCCTGGCTTTTCAATGCAAACTCATAACATAAAAGATGTTCAGCATGAAGAGACGATTCTAACCATATGCATAACTTGATCTAACTCTCTAAGATGAGGGAGAATTTCTCCTCCCCCAAATCCTAACCTAGATTTTCTGCCATTTTCAAACCTCAAATTCTCTCAGCTCAAGCAAAAGAAATGAAAAGTAAAAACATGTACATGTTCAGTGGCATGAGTAGAACCTTGTTTATTCACAAACTTAAAGCTAATGATGCATAATAAGAGAGATACGAGTTCACCAAGATACCTGTTCAGCTGAAGTTCTATCTTGCAATGAGGGAGCTTTCAGTGCAAGGTGATGATTGGAAAAGCTTCCTTGAGGTCCAGGGATGTTATTCCAATGTTTACTTTGTCTTGAAAGCTTCTGAATCGTGCTAGAGCACTTCACCTGCAAAACAAGAAACTGAAAATGGTGGAAGTGGTTAGAGGGATTACAGGTCGTGCTTTTGCTTTTGGTTAGCTTGCATATATGGTATGGAAGGTATGTGAACTGGTTTGGGCAAGAGAGCTTGAGAGAAATGAGAGATAGCACTCAAACTGCAGGGCCTGCCCTATTTTTGCAGTTTGAGAGTGATTATGGCAAGGGGAGTGTTTGAGAGGTGCAAGGGTCGTGCAAAAGCTTGGTTCTGATCTTTGGAATGTGTTTGATAACTTTGTCTAAGTGTCTCTAAGCTGATATGAAAGATGTGTTATGTTATGGCACTTTTCTTCACACTTAAGCAAGCAAAACCAACTTGGTGTTTTAGGAAAGTAGGGGGCCTCTAATGAGCTGCATAAACTCTCCTTGATCAGAGTGATTTGTCCATAATCTTGTGCCAATTGGATTTGGTTTGTACTTGTGGATTTGCATCATGACATAAAGTGGAACTTTTGCAAAAATGGAAAGAATGCTTTATCTAATTTGGGATTAATCCATCATACAATACTTTAGCTCATGAAACAAGGTCTTAACACAATGAACATGCATTAAATTATTGAGTGTTGGATGGTTTTAGGACCTGTAATCAAGGGCATGCTGGTTTTGAGAAGTTTGCACAACTTATGAACATGAAAAATGGCCAATTCAAAAGTGAGTTTTTGCCAAATTGTGAAATTCGAATCTCCCAAGTCATGAGGTTGTTTGATGAGTTCTTGGACATTTTGGAAAGCTTGGAATGTGTACTACAATCCATCTTTGAAATGCAAATTGAAATTCCAAGTGGAAGTGTATGTAAAATGGCCTTGAAGTGGGGTAGAAAACCTTGTCAAAATAGATCAAAAATTCACTAAGTTAAGAATGGTTTAGTGCCCTTATTCAAAAATTTGTAACTTGAGATACAAGCCTCAAATTGGAAAACTTTGTGAATAAAATTTGTAGATTATGCAACAAGCTACAACTTTCATGTTTTGACTTTTGTTTGAATCCAAATGGATCTTGGTGAAAAAGTGGGGCAAAGTTGGGAAAAAATTAGGGTTTTTTATAACTTAGAAAAATTCTTAGTTATGAAAAATTCAAATTTCTAACCCTAATTTGCATTTTGTGATTTCTTGGTGAACAAGTTTCATGATTTGGCATGTTTTGATGAAAAATGAATCTTGACTCTTGATTTTGACCAAAAAGTCAAAGTTTGACTTTTCAGTATACAGTCAAAATTGATCAATTGACTGGGAAATTCAACTGTCAATCTTGTGTACTTTGGATCTTTTGAGCTTGTTGAGCATGTCAAGATAATTCCATGGGGTTCTTGAGTCCATATACGAGCTTGGTTTGCCATTGGCTAGGTCAAACAGTCAAAAATTGCCTTTGTGCAGTCAAAACCCTAAAAATGACCATTTTGCCCTTTTGGTGATCTGATCAAATTTCTTATGGAGTTGTGATCCAAACTTGATAAAATGGACCATATGAGTTCATAATGTTGATGTAGGTCAATTTTCATGAGGTTTGACTGTTAATTGGCCACAGTTGACTTTTTCCCCAATACAACTGATTTCTAGGTCAACTGTCCAATTGACTGGGCAAAATTTGGAATCAAAGTTTGAAACTTGGTATGGATAAACTTGGGAGTCCAATATGAAGCATGAAAGTCATCTTAGGCATTTTAGGTCAAAGCATCTTTGTGCAAACACAAACCCTAATTTGAGTCAACAGTGCAAGGAGAGGTCTTGAGCAGATGAAACCCTAACTGGATCTTGAGCTTCAAGGGCTTTGTGGTGAGAAATCAATGAGAAATGGGAGGGCAAATTTTGGGGTACAACAGGTGGCCAACGTGGTTCCGGTGCCGAAGAAGGATGGTAAGGTTCGAATGTGTGTTGACTATAGGGATTTGAACAGGGCGAGCCCCAAGGATGATTTCCCTCTACCTCATATGGATGTTCTGGTTGACAACATCGCACAACATAAGGTCTTCTCCTTTATGGATGGTTTCTCCGGTTATAATCAGATTAAGATGGCTCCCGAAGACATGGAGAAGACAACTTTTGTTACTCAATGGGGTACCTTTTGCTACAAGGTCATGCCTTTTGGACTAAAAAATGTTGGGGCAACGTATCAGCGCGCCATGGTTGCTTTGTTCCATGACATGATCCATCATGAGATTGAGGTATATGTTGATGACTTGATTGCAAGATCCCAGACTGAAGAAGAGCATCTTGACCACCTTCAGAAGTTATTTGACAGGTTGAAGTTGTACAAGCTGAGGTTAAACCCGAACAAGTGCACCTTCGGAGTAAGATCTGGTAAGCTGCTAGGTTTCGTCGTAAGTGATAAAGGTATTCAAGTGGATCCTGCAAAGGTGAAGGCTATACAAGAGATTCCAGCTCCCCGAACAGAAAAAGAAGTCAGAGGCTTTATGGTACGTTTGAACTACATTGCTCGATTCATCCCACACCTGACTGCTACTCATGAGCCAATCTTCAAGCTACTGAAGAACGATCAAGTGGTAAGATGGAATGATGAATGTCAGGCCGCTTTTGAAAGTATCAAGGAGTATCTCCAAGAGCCACCTATCTTGATGCCTCCAGTTGAAGGGAGACCTTTGATCTTATACTTGACGATACTCGACAATTCAATGGGGTGTGTGTTGGGGCAGCATGATGATTCTGGCCGAAAAGAGCATGCTATTTACTACCTTAGCAAAAAGTTTACCGACTGCGAGACCCGATACTCGTTGCTTCAGAAAACTTACTGTGCTTTGGCATGGGCTGCTCGCCGGCTGAGACAGTATATGCTGACTCACACTACTATATTGATATCAAAGATGGATCCAATCAAGTATATCTTTGAGAAGCCTGCCTTGTCTGAAAGAATCGCAAGATGGCAGATGATCTTGACTGAGTATGACATCCAGTACACAACCCAAAATGCAATTAAGGGAAGTGTATTGGCAGACCATTTGGCACATCAGGAAGTGGATGATTATCAGTCTATGAACTTTGAATTCCCGGATGAGAATATCATGATAGTAACTGACTATGAGACACCTGGATCAAATGAAGAAACTGAGGAGGGATCCCAATGGTCTGTGTACTTTGATGGAGCTTCAAACTCTTTGGGTGATGGCATTGGCTCCGTGATCATGTCTCCTAAAGGCTCTCATACTCCGTTCACCGCCCGTATATGTTTCAACTGCACCAACAATATGGCGGAGTATGAAGCGTGCATCATGGGTCTTCAAGCAGCAATTGACCTAAGGATTAAGTTCTTGAGTGTATTCGGAGATTCTGCTATCATGATCAGTCAGATCAAAGGCGAGTGGGATACGAAACACCCGAATCTTATTCCTTATAAGGAGTATGTATTGACGTTGCTTCCACACTTCGAGGAAATAACCTTTGAACACTTCCCTAGAGAGGAGAATCAGTTGGCAGACGCGCTGGCTACGATGTCTTCTATGTTCAAAGTCAATTGGGACAACGAAGCTCCCCAGATTATCATTGAAAGATTGGACGAACCTGCACATTGCTGTGACATTGAGACTGGAGATGTAATAGAAAAGCCCTGGTTTCATGAGGTGAAGAGGTATCTTGAAGCTCAGGAGTACCCCGAGGGTGCATCTGTTAATGACAAGAAGTTTCTGAGGAGGTTCGCAGCGAAGTTCTTCATCAGCAATGGTATCCTTTACAAGCGTAACCATGATTTAACCTTACTACGATGTATGGATAAGAACGAGGCAGAAAGGATCATGGTAGAGTTACACGAAGGTACTTTCGAAACTCATTCCAGTGGACACACCATGGCAAAGAAAATCCTGCGGGCAGGATATTTTTGGTCCACAATGGAAGCCGACTGTTATCAGCATTCTCGGACCTGTCATAAGTGCCAAGTCTATGCTGATAAGGTGCACATACCTCCAGTTCCTCTGAACGTCTTGACAGCTCCGTGGCCTTTTGCAATGTGGGGCATTGATATGATCGGCGATATTAGACCTACGACATCCAACGGGCATCGTTTCATCCTGGTAGCTATTGATTACTTTAAGAAGTGGGTTGAAGCAGCTTCCTTTGCTAATGTAACCAAGAATGTCGTGGTACGGTTCATTCGGCACAATCTGATCTATCGATACGGTGAACCGGAGAGGGTCATTACGGACAATGGTACAAATCTCAACAATAAGATAATCACCGAGCTCTACAAGCAGTTCAAGATACAACATCATAACTCTTCTCCCTACCGATCGAAGATGAATGGGGCTGTTGAAGCAGCTAATAAGAACATTAAGAAGATTGTGCAGAAGATGACGGTGACGTACAAAGATTGGCATGAGATGTTACCGTTTGCTCTTCATGGGTACCGTACCTCAACACAGACGTCAACAGGGGAAACACCCTATTCCTTGGTATATGGTATGGAGGCCGTATTACCCATTGAAGTTCAGATACCCTCTCTTCGGATTATGAAGGATACAAATTTGAGCGAAGATGACTGGATTCAGACCTGGCTTGATCAACTGAACTTAATAGACGAAAAGAGACTTACTACTATTTGTCATGGTCAGACGTACCAAAAACGGATGATCAAGGCATTTTACAAGAAAGTCAGACGACAAGAGTATCAAGTTGGGGACCTGGTTATCAAGCGCATTATACTGCCACAAGGTGATCCCAGGGGCAAGTGGACCCCTACTTACGAAGGGCCATTTGTGGTTAAGAACATTTTTTCAGAAGGAGCTATGATTCTAACCACCATGGATGGTGACGACCTTCCTCACCCCGTCAATGCAGACATAGTGAAAAGATACTACGCATAATCAAAGACCCTCTAGGTCGACTGGCCTAGGAAAAAATAAGGGCTTCCCGGTGAACCAAAAGGGTTCAGGCAAAAATAAGGGATGAAATGAAAAAATCTGTACACCCGGCAAGTCGAAAACCTGAAAGGGCGGCTTGGGCAAAAAAGGGTATCCCGGTGGACTGAAAACCCGAAAGGGCGGTCCAGGAAAAAATTAGGGATTAAAGCGTACCATTATGTCTCATTGGATCACCTTGCAACCAGACTTTGGTATCGACTATCAAGCTCGGACGACACTAATCAACCTGATCTACCTTCAACCAAGTAGCAAAGTGATGAGATGCTCGGGGGCATAAAGGCAATAGCAGAGTTGGAACCCAGTGGGATTATTCACATAGCTGTTTTGTTTAGTTTTTCACAAATTGTGTAAATTCTATTATTTGGCGGCGTTCTCTTACTAGGACGCCAGCCTCTTGTACAAAAATGCCTATTTACAGACCAAACTTCAAAATCAATACGATTTACTTTCAGAGAAATTTCAAACTGTTTTTCCTTTTTCTGTTTTGTTTTGCAAAGAACGTCCAATGTCCATTTTTGATATATGCATTTGACATTAATGGCTGCTCATGAATATTTACATGCGAAAAAAAAGACGATTACTCGTAATATCAGAAACATGGGCAAATAAGCATTGTCCAAGCTGTACAGTTGCTCTATCCACCAGGTACAAAGGTAGATTCAGTTGAAGAATATGGCTAAAGTGCTTTCACTCCCCGCAGAGTAAGAAAAGACTATAATGATAGCTCTCCCCAGCTGAGACTTGCAACTGTGAATGAATCAGTAATATTCTCCCCAAGCAGAGTCTATTTACCGTCAGCACTAAAAGGCCTTAATATTCCCCAGTGGAGTATAAGAATATTCCCCGGCAGAGTACAAAATATCCCCGGTGGAGTTTGAAATTTTTCCCAGTGCAGTCTAAAAAAGCTTCCCCAGTGGAGTTTGGAGAATCATCCCCAGTAGACTTTGGAAGATTTTCCCCAGCAAAGCTCAAAGGACTATCCCCATTAGAGTCTAAAAGGTTATCCCCAATGAAGTCGCAACTGAAAGGTCATCCCCAGCGGAGTTCTTTCCTTTCACAAACAAGAATTCAATCTCCGACAAGATTCAGTATCACCAGCAACGGTAATTCATCCCCAGCGGAATTTATCAGTGGAATCCTCTACAGAGCATCTCTTCCCCACAGAGTAATCTCCTCATCGGTTTATTCCCCAACGGAGCTATCCTCTCCTGCAGGTTTATTCTCACAGTCATCTTCATTCGCTATCCCCAGCGGAAACAAAGAATTCAACTCTTTTCTCCAGTAGCTATCCGGGATTTATTTCCCCCAACTACAAACATCACATTCTCATCCATCATGATACATGCATATACGCATCATACAACACAATCTTATTTATTTTGAGAACATCATTGCTTGATATATATCTTGCA
The DNA here is from genome assembly GCA_948472305.1 of Vicia faba. Classification (NCBI taxonomy): domain Eukaryota; kingdom Viridiplantae; phylum Streptophyta; class Magnoliopsida; order Fabales; family Fabaceae; genus Vicia; species Vicia faba. The sequence goes on along the minus strand of OX451736.1, from coordinate 604,816,068 downwards.
TTGCATACGACTGACCTTTACCTTTCAGGAAGGATGCAGTTAAGTTCTCAGCTATGAAGTTTTTACCCAAGTCGAAGTACTGACCGATTCTTAAATCTCAACTGAATTATCCTCGGTTGAATTACAGATAAGGTTCTAAATCTCAGCAAAGTTCCTCCTTCGAAGTGTGGACGAGTTCTTAAATCTTAACAGAATTATCCTCGGTTGAATTACAGACATTTCCTAAATCTCTATGAAGATGTTTCCCTTAGTCGAAGTACTGACCGATTCTTAAATCTCAACTGAATTATCCTCGGTTGAATTATAGATAAGGTTCTAAGTCTCGACAATTTTCCTCCGTCGAAGTGTGGACGAGTTCTTAAATCTCAACAGAATTATCCTCAGTTGAATTACAGACAAGTCCTAAATCTCGATGAAGATGTTTCCCTCAGTCAAAGTACTGACCGGTTCTTAAATCTCAACTGAATTATCCTCGATTGAATTACAGATAAGGTTCTAAAACTCGACAAAGTTCCTCCGTCGAAGTATGGACGAGTTCTTAAATCTCAATAAAATTATCCTCCGTTGAAGTACAGACAATCCTAGATCTTGATGAAGATGTTTCCCTCAGTCGAAGTACTGACCGATTCTTAAATCTCAACTGAATTATCCTCGGTTGAATTATAGATAACATTCTAAATCTCGACAATTCTCCTCAGTCGAAGTACTGACCGGTTCTTAAATCTCAACTAAATTATCCTCGGTTGAATTACAGATAAGGTTCTAAGTCTCGGCAATTCTCCTCAGTCGAAGTACTGACCGGTTCTTAAATCTCAACTGAATTATCCTCGGTTGAATTACAGATAAAGGTTCTAAATCTCTACAGATTTACCCCAGTTGAATTATGGACAAGTTCTTAAAACTCAGCGGAGATGCTCTCTCATTTGAAGTACAGGCAAGTTCCTAAATCTCAACAAAGATCAGACTTCCCCAAAGCAGAATCTTCCACAACAACTGGTAGGCAAGTTCTCGCTAAGGAATCTCTTATGCGATCGACACTCCTGTAGATGGCATATTTAAGACCATCCTCCCTCCAGCAATCTCCAAATGGAATATGTAAGCCTATTCCCGACATCACAAGGCCGATACCACTTCATGCGAGTGCAAATTTCTAGGCACTCTAGTGTTCAATCATCCTCCACCTTCGGATCACGAAAGGCTTAAAAGCCAATCAGCATCCTCAGGTTTAAGAAGATTGAACAGGGGCAACTGTTGTACCCCAAAATTTTCCCTCTCATATTCCTCAAAACATTACAAGAAAAATCTCCAAGTTTCTCGAGTTTTCTCAAGAGTTGGACAGACAAGCTATCTCCTAAGGCAGTCTACCCCAAATTAGGGTTTTGCAGGAAAAGTCAACTCAACTTTGACCAAGCATAACGTTCTCATACTTTATGAGAAATAACCCATCCAAATCTCATTTTTAAGAGGATGCAATTACCTACAATCCATCTTCATACCCCAAGTTCAAAAAATGCACTCACAAGAAGTTATGAATTTTGACATTATAGGTCATTTTTGAAAGTCAACAAAAACACATTTTTTTGCAAAAGTTTATAACTTGAGAATGGAATATCAAAATGAGATGAGACCAAAAGGGTTGGTTAGAGGACATCCAGGCTTTCTAAAAAGTCCAAGAACACTTCCAAAAGTTCAAAATTGAAGAAGTTATGCATTGTTGAAGTTGGACTTTTTTGCAAAATTGCCAAAAGTCAACTATCCCCAAAACTTCAAATTTTGTCAAATGGGCCCATTCTTTTCCACTTGATTTGAGTTCGCATAGTTTCCCACATGTCCTAGCTCCAGCCATGTGCCCATATTTCACTTTTATTATTTAATTTGATTTTTATTGAATTTATTCATTTTTAATCAAATAAAATCATAAAAAATCCCAAGAATGAATAACTCATGATTTTTTGATTGTTTTAAGCTTTGTTTACATCTAGCATCACCATGGAATTTGTATCAAATCAAATCATGGGAAAAAAGTTTGAATTGAATCAAATTTGGAAAGGTTTAATAATGGAGATCAAATCACATTCATGTGCATTGATATGAAGGGATTCAGTCCATGACTCTTACCCTAATACACTGAGCATTACATAAGCAAGCAAAGGCATACGAAATCAGGGTTGGAAGTTGTAGAGAGAGGCAGAACAAAAGTGCAAAAATTCACAAAAAAGTGGGAGATCAAAGTCCAAGCTAGAGGCTGTTTCAAGACACGAGAGTGGTCTCAATCGCTTCCTGACCATTCATACAAGCTACTTGGATCCAGAGCAAGCATTTTCAGACGCCCAAACGCAGTGTAAGTCGCGCGATAACCACCCCTGTTCTTGATTTCGCAACTCTGAATTTAAGCATCTTTTTCATGAATCAATACCATATTTTAAATCTACATAACATTTGCAAGCGATTGGTATTATTCAATTGCGTTTATCTGGCCTGAATGAAGAACCACCATAGCTAGGGTTCTTCGTTTGGTTTTTAGGGTTTTCTGTTTCAGGTAAAATTGTGACTCAAGAAGAACATGGCTTTGATCAGGAGGCCATAACGAATCCAACCATGTTCTTGGAATGGATTTATATGGTCTGGAGAGTATTTTAGCATATGCCTGCGTTTTTAGCTGCGGATCCAAATCCGCAGGTGTTTTTGTTGCAGGTTTGAGGACAGGGACGATGATGTGTCCCCCATCCATTGGTTCTTTCAAATACTGCGCACGTTTTTTTTACTTTCTGGCCATTGACTTGTTTTATTATATTATATACTCTTTGCATTATATTAACAAACAGATCAACATAGCATAGTGGCAAGCGTGCACGTGCAAACTCCTTCAGGACCTGGGTTCGAATCCCAGGTCCCCCACTTTCTCAATATTTTTTCCTTTCAGGTGATTGTATGCACACTTCAGCTTGCAGTATACCATGCGCCCTCATGCATCCAAGAGACAGATGGCCAATGTCCAGATCTGATGGTCAGGGATTGATGGTCCACCAAGGCGCCAGTCAATGCATAAGCACTAGATTCAAAAAGTCAAAGAGGCCAGCGCTAATGGGCCTTCCCGTTGCTACCAGCACCCCTTGATTCAGGCCCAATACTCCTCCCTTATAATTTTTCTTATTTATTTATTTTAATTGTTTTATTTAAATTCTAACCAATCACAAAATACCTCTTTTATTAAATAAAATCACCAAAAAAATATTTTTATTCAATCAAATTCTAACTTTTATTAATAAATACTAATTAATTAATTTAGGTTTTAATTCTAGAATAACTTTAACCTATTTTGCAAATAATTAAAATTAATTAGATTTAATTAGGTTTTAATTACTAATTCAATTAATTTTATTTTCTTTCTTAAAATAATCAAAACTCCAAAAATAATTTATTTTAATTTAATTTAATTTAGTAATTAATTTAGGTTTAATTTCTTTCCCTTAAATAAAAACAACAAAAACCTAAAAAAAGATTTTTTCTTTAACCGAAAGGGTCAAAACCCTAATCATGCGTCCGATTTAATTTTGCGCCGCGATTTACTTATTTTTATCCAATAATGTATCTGCTTATGGATTGTAATAGTTAAATAGGACTTTTAATTATTTTTATTGCTTTATTTTAATTTTTAAAAGGGTTTGTCTTTGGCGATGTAAATACCCGACGCCTTGTAATTTAAATTCGGCATTTTATTTTCCGCAAATTATAATTGTTAGATGTTTGATAATAGGGTTGCATGACAAGACTGAATGTTAATCTTAAAATCAAATTAGATCACCCTTAACATGTACAAAGATAAAAATAACTGAAAACGACACACTCGCACATGTGCACTCTTAGGGTACACCCCACTTGGTTGCCTTCGTACACGGTCATTGAGTATAGGTTGTTTTAGAGGTCGCCCTCTTGTCTAAAAGATCATAGTCGTCTCGAAATGGTTGCCTCGGATATTTTTGCCTCAAACAAATGATCTAAGATTTTAGGGTTACCGCTAAGGCATCCTAACATTACTTTAGTGACCGTAAGTCCCTCATTCGAATTGACCCTTAAACTCCAACGACGGTGCTACCCATTCACTAATAGTGGGATAGCATCGTCTAAAGGACATTAGTATAGAACGATTCCTTTTTCGAGTAGGTAGATGGTTCTTAGATACTTGCTCTTTCAAAAAACAAAAAAAAAACAAACTTTTTCACACTTACACTCCTTTTCGAACAAAGTTTTCAAAGACACTTCATACGCTCTTGAGGATAGAAGTAAGATTTAAATTGAAGTTTTCAAACAAAAACTTTTTTTCAAACCCACAAGCACAAAGAAAACAATTTTGAAAACAATTGAGCAAGGACCTAAGAGCCCGTGGATAACCACAGATAGAAAGGGTGCTAATACCTTCCCTTTCTATAATCTACCCCCCGAACCCGAGAAATATCTCGAAAAAGGAATTTTTCTGTGCTTTTTTCCTTTCCTTGTTGGATAAAATAAAAGTCGGTGGCGACTCTTGCTTACCGCGATATTTTATGAAAACAAACGCAAAACGCAAACCAGCATTCCAAAAACAATCAGTTCTTCCCACCGTATCACAGGTATCATTATCAGAGACTGCAGGACTAGGGTCCTTCTCTTCTTCCTGATTCTCCCCTTCCTTGGATGAAGAGGTCATATCAGTTTGTTGCTTCAACCGCTCTCCAAACCTTCTGCCCATATTCAGAATACCGACAACCTTCTTCTTCTTCTTCTTCTTCTTCTCTTTCAGAATGAGGGCTTTCAGATCCTTCTGCCCTTTTGCCAGACTGATGAACATTTGTTGGAACTGGGCGTTATGTGCCTGAAGGTCCTTAATGCTTTGTTCGGAAGACATTTCTGGCGAAATAAACAGTGAAGAAGATGAGAAAACCTGTAATGGTACCTGTAATGATGTGCATGATAATGAGATGTGTATGCAATGATTTCAAAGACTTTGGGAAATTTAAATTTGCAAACCAAAATATAAAAAAAAACTTTATTATCTGAATTTTAAGTTTAAATGCCTTTTAGGCGTTACAACTAAAAAATAAATCTGAAACTATAAAAGACATCAAAATTCCCATGGATGCTTCCTCTTTGTGCCGGGATAGTCATCGAGTCCTCTTTCTTCATGCAACTGCTTTGTGAGCTCTAAAACCTTCCTCTCCTAAGCATGGAACTGTTCCTTGTAAGTATCCCTCTCCTTCATCAACTGAATCCAAGACCTATGTAACTCTCCAAGATCAGTGGGCATATAAGGATAGAGAATTGTGTAAGGAATACCCTCCTCCGTAGTGGGTTCCACAGTCACTGGCAAGACAACCACATAGGGCATCATAAGCTGCTGGGAACGAGCTCATATCCATTGTAGGTAAGGTTCCATAAGAATGGAAGTCTTTGGTCCCAAGGCCTTGGCGCCAAATCTGTTTACCATGCCCCAGGCTCGTATGAATCTCCGGCGATACTCCTTGACATCATCCTCATAGTTGAATACAATACCCTCGATAAGTAACTCATGGGGACCATCCCTTCGAGCGTAACTGAATTTTCGTAGGGCTAAACAAGGGTTGTAGGTTATACCCCCTCTGATGCCGAGTAGCGGGACATTAGGGTACTCTCCGCAGCGATCAATAATAACAGTATTTTCCATAGCTCGAGAACACCAGAGAATATCCATATGAGTGAGCAACATTATCCTTTGCGACCAACCCAAACCTTCTCCATTCTTTAGTATGGACTTAGGGAGGTGAGAAACAAACCACCTCGATAGAAATGGCATACAACACATAAGAATCCCTCTTCTCTTCATGGTACGAGTATGGAGAGCGTGCAAAATATCTCTGAGCAAAGTAGGCACCGAGTTGCGGGAGAGAAAGATCTTGATAGCATTCACATCTACGAATGAGCCCGGATTGGGGAATAGGACTAACCCATAGATTAAAAGATCCAAGACCTCCTCGAAAGCCTGAAAATCCGCATCATCCCAAAACAGTTGGGCTTTATTTATCAGAAACTTAGCTAGAAAACCCTTAACTCCGCTTCTTATTTCCCAATTGGATACCACGTCGGCCCGTTTCAGGTGCAAAGCTGAGGAAATGACTTCTGGCTTAGGAGCTTCTTCTAAACCTGTAAAGGGTAACTTCTCAAGAATGGGTATATCCAACAGCTGAGAGAATTCTTCCAAGGTAGGTACCAACTGATAGTCTGTAAAGGTGAAGCAGTGGTGCTTGGGATCAAAGAAATGAAAAAGCACACTCATCATCTTTTCATCAAAGTTTGAAGTAACCAGGTCAAGAAGTCGACCATGTCTCTTGTCGAACGCAGAAGTTTCATAAACCCTTGATGCTAGCTCTTTGAGATGGGAAGGTATCTTCACAAAGCTGATTCAAATAGTGTTTCTACGAACATAAGCCATGATCTGCAAAACAGGGAAAAGATAATTTCCCTTGTTCTTTGAAATGGTTAGTGCAATAAGAATGGATGCTATGTTATGATGCATGATGTCATGATAAAACATAGGTATAACAAACACAGGTACAACAAGCACAGTTAAATCACGCAAAGTCCTTAGGTTTAAGGCTTGCATGAGGTCAAAGGTAGTACCCTCTTGAAGTTAGTCGGTTTCAAACCCGTCTTAAAAAGTAATCGGGTTCTAGAGGATCTCAATATCACTGACCATCCTTTATCGACATTGTCTCAGCTCACACAATCTTTTCTTGCGGCTGAAATATCCCGAAAGTCTGATCTTAATGAGTGTAGCATCGAGTATCAACCAGTTCTCAGCTCTACACCGAGGCCGACTATCTCACTACTTCTTAATGGCCAAATTGTGCAATTAAAGGTTCTAAGGTCAGTTGATGCTTCACGACACCATGTGGCGACCCTATACTCTCCCTGATTGACTCAAGGGTTATCGGTACCAACCAAAGTGCCACATCAATGTAGCTACTGCTTCAACCATGCCGGTATACCCCATCATAGTTCCCTCACAGTTTATTACTACTTATCTAAAAGGTGTTCCCCAGATCCGGGTGTAGGATCAAATAACCCAAACAGTTCCCATAAATATAAAGCAAGCAAGACAATCAAGAGAAAGCAATTAGATATGACCTAGATCCTAAGGTTTACCCTACTTTGTATTTACTCCCCAACAGAGTCGCAAGTTCTATGATACGGTGGCACAACTGACTGTTTTTACTGGTTTGCATTTTGTATTCGCAAATGTCGCGGTAAGCAAGAGTTGCCACCAACTTTTATTTTATCCAATCAGGAAAAGGAAAAAGAACAGAAAAAACCTTTTTTCGAGATATTTCTGAGTACAGGGGGTAGATTATAAAAAGGGAAGGTGTTAGTACCCTTTCTATCCGTAGTTATCTACGGGATCTTAGGTACTTGCTCATCTTTTAAAATTTCTTGTGTTTGTGTGCTTGTTTTTGAAAATGTTTTACTTCGTGATAACCCTTGTATCAGTCCTCAAGGGTGTAACGAAGTTGTTTTGAAAATTTGTTTGGAAAATGTGTTAGTGTGAAAAGATTTGTTTTGAGAAAGTACATACTAGCATCTACCTACTCGAAAAAAGATTGGTATTGTTCTCGTTTCCTTTAGATATCGCTATCCTACTATTGAGGAGTAGGTAGCACCGCCGTTGGAGTTTGTAGGGACAATTCCAAAGGGACGTGCGGTCACAAAAGCAATGTTAAGACACCTTAGTAACCATCCTAGAGTCCTACCGATATTTTCTGAGGCGACAGTCGAATGGGTCATTTTAGATCTTTTGGTACATAGAGGGTAGCCACTAAAACATCCTATGTGTTGTACCCCAAAATTTGCCCTCCCATATTCATCAAAAATTTGTCAAGTCAAGGTCACAAAATTCCCCAAGGGTTGTGCAGCTCAACTGTCTCCTAGACAGTCAAAACTAGGGTTTGAGTTCTGGTCAAGCAAATGAACTTTTCAAAGGCCCAATCAAGTCCCATATGCCTACAAAGATGGTCAAGTATCCTCATGTCAAGTTTCAAGGCACTCAGCTCAAAATTGCACAGTCAAAACCCTAAATTGCACTGCAGTCAATTGTAGGGGCAAAATGGTCATTTGACAGTCAAAAGTTCAAATTTTTGGTCAATATATCATTTTGAAGCCACAAACATCATTTGATCAATGCTTGATCATGATTCTCAAAAGTTGGCTCAGAAATCATCAAAGATGTAAAAGTTGCTATATTTGGACAGCTGAAAAAGTCAACTGAAATTGACCAGGGCATAACTTTCACATGGATTATCAGAAAAATTCCATCCAAAGCTCATTTTGAAGAGAAAGACATTTCCTACAATTCATCTTCATGTTCCAAGTCCAAGAAATGCTCTCACAAAAAGTTATCAATTTCAACATTATAGGTCATTTTCAAAAGTCAACAAAAAGTGACTTTAAGTCAAAGGCCATAACTTGAGATTGGTAAATCAAAATGACATGGGACCAAAGGAATTGGTTAAAGGACTCAAAGACCTTTCCAAAATGTCCAAGAACATGTGAAAAGCTTAAAAATTGACCAAGTTATGCCTTGTGGAAGTTGGGAAATTTTTAGGAATTTTGAAAAGTCAACATTGATGCAAAAGGCCTAAAAATGCAAATGGGCCCATTTTTCTTCCAAGTTTCTTCATGCCAAGCCTATGCACGACCACTAGGCCCAAAGGGAAGTATTTTCATATTTTTTAATTATTTATTTGAATTAATATTAATTTATATTCATTTAAATCATTTTAATTCATGAAAAATATAACCTTAACCTAAACAAATCTTTTTATGCATGATTTGAACTTGAGATTTCGTGCACATGCTAATATAGAAGGTTTTGGCTTGATTGGAACTAATTAACACAAAAAACCATGAAAAAAGATTAGAAAAGATCCTTAAGCAAATCAAATCTCCAAACAATGAATTCAATGGATTTTATTCAATCTTTTTGACCTAACATGCTCTATACATACTCAGCATCACAACCCTAATGCTCGGAGACTGCAAGCTGCGCATAAGACACCTTTGGCATATTGAAATTTTTGACAAAAAACTCAAACACTGAAATCAACTTTAGGAGTCGATTCAAGCTCCAATTTTTATTCCATAAGCATCCTGAGGCATCCTGGAACGTCTCTCAATCCTTAACATCAACAAAAACCCCTTGAATCGGTACCTCTAAGTCAAACTGCACCAAGAAAATTCTGAAAACGCATAGCATAAATTGAGCATTCTTTTGCATTTTTCTTCATGGATTCTTGTTTATAATGATGTTTTTATGCTAACCAATAGGTTGAATTGCTTTTTTATGTCATATATACGAATCCACCATATGCGTTTTCTAGGGTTTGCAGGTTTCAAATTTGGGGGTTCTTGCCCAAGGAAAAATTAGGCTTCCAGACTAGTACCAATGGCTTAAGCAGGTTGAGACGAAGAACATGGCACCCTCGCGCTCAATTTATGAGCGACGAGGGGCTAATCGCTATTTTCCTCTAGGCCCCCTAATGCAACGTTTCTAAAACCGTGGCCATACGCTTGTGTTTCAGAAAGAACGAAGAAGACAACCTCGTTGTCACTACATGATTGGCTAGTTTGAAAATTCGCGCCAGATTGTCCATTAACACCATGCTTTATTTATTATATTCATTTGATATTATATGTTAACTAAACGCGCTTGGCACAGTTGGTAACACGTGACGTGAATGACCTTCAAGACCTGGGTTCAAGTCCCAGGTCTGGCAAATGTTCAATCTTATTTTTCAATAATTGTTCCTATGCTACGCTAACGTTCAGGTACACTATACACGCTACATCCAGGCCACCCACGTGTGCATTAAGACCAATCCAAAGCCAAGATTCTGAAGAACACATATACTCAAGTCAAACGCATTACACCTGATCCAAAAAGTCAACCAATTTCCAGCTTATTGGGCCAGGCCTCTCAAATTTATACCTCCTTATTTGGGGCAACACCCCACCCTGGTTTGCATTTTACATTTTTCTTCTCACTTTTATTTTTGTTGTTTTACTTATTTATTTTATTATCTTAATTCAACTAATTTATTTTTCTATAAAATCTAAAAACATTATAAAAATCAGAAAATACAAAAAAATATAATATTTATTTTATTATAATTATTTTCATAAATAAATTAGAATGTAAATTATGTAGTGTAATTAAGTTTTAATTTTAATTCCTTTTAATAAAAATCCAAAAATATAGAATTTAGGTTTTAATTGTTAATTCTTTTTTTATTCCCCTTTTTTCCACAATAATAATTATTATTTATTTATTTATTTTCCTATTTAAATTGTACATAAATGAATTAGGTTTAACTTAGATTATATTTTAATTCCTTCATAATAAATAAAAAATATTAGAATTAGGGTTTGCTTCTTAATTTGATTTCAATTAACTTTTTTTCTTATTAAATCTAAAAAACATAAATACCAAAAACTCAAAAAAAATAATAATTTCTTTTTTCTCTTTAATTTCATTAGTTTAATCATTTAATTTAATTTCATTAAAAAGGGTCCAACGCCCTCGTTTCCAATTTTAATTCCTATTCGCGCATTTTTATTTATTTCCTTCTTTTAAATATTTATGTAACTCTCCCAAAGCCTTGTAAACTTAATTTCTCGCACTTTATTTTATTTCTTTATTTACTTGCCGTCAAATCGGGTCCTGGATTTTAATTTTGGCGATGTGGACCCGCGTCTTTGTAATAGTTTAGAACTTTCAATTTCCGCATCTTTTTTAACTGTTAAATAAATGCATGCAAGAATGAATGACAAAAAAATAAAAACAAACGCATAGATCACCCATAACCTGACAAAACAAAAATAAATGAATCTGACACACAAATCACACACCACCCCTAGGGTACGCCTCACTGTTGCCTTGCCTCGAAAGGTGATCGTCGAGTAGAGGATGTCTTAGTAAGTCCTCATGATCCGGGAACCTGGCATGAGGGTAGCTTCTAAGGTGTCTTCCCATTGCTCTGGTGATCACCATGCCCCGAACCTCGAATTGACCCGAACACCTCCAACGGTGGTGCTACCTACCTCTCAATGGTTGGATGGCACTACTTTAAAGGACATTTACACAGACGAATTCCTTAGGGTAGGTAGACGACTCTAGATACTTGCTCTAAATTTCAAAACAAATCAAAATCTTTTCACACCGACACTTTTCAAAAGCTTTCAAAGCAAATTTTTCAAACACTCTGACGTACGAGTCGAACTGAAATTTTTCAAAGAAACTTTTTAAAACCCACATTGAAAAGCAAACAAACAATTTTGAAAACACAAATGAGCAAGTATCTAAGAGCCCATGGATAACCATGGATAGAAAGGGTGCTAACACCTTCCCTTTCTATAACCTACCTCCCGAACCGAGAGCAATCTCTTTAAGGAATTTTTCTGTGCTTTTGTCCTTTCCATTTGAAGAAAATAAAAGACGGTGGCGACTCTTGCTTCCGCGACATTTCGCGAACCAGCGTTAAACAGTCAGTTCCAGATCCACCGATCACAGAACTGGCGACTCTGCTGGGGAAATTTTTTTAAGTGAGGTGTACCTTAGGGCTAGTTCATAACTGTGTTTTCAATTGTACTGATTTGCCTGCTTTAAATTTGTGGGTTGCATGGGAGTTACATAGATCCTAACTCGGATCTGGGGATACCCTGTTTAGGTAGCATAAGCTGTGAGGGACCTGTCCGGCGTATACCGACATGGGTGAAGCAGTGGCTACGTTGGTGTGGCGCCTTGGTCTGTACCGATATCCCTCGTGTTGAAACGGGGAGAATATGGGTCTTCCAAGGAGTCATTAAGCACCAACAGACCTTAGAACCTTAAATGACACAACTTGGCCATTAGAACAGTAGCAGTATGCTACGCCCATTGAGGCTAAACTCTCGTGATGGTTCTGGCCGCAAGAAAAGATTGCGATGCTGGGGTTATGACCGATTGAGGGTAGTCAATGATATTGGGATCCTCTAAGAACCCGGTTACTTTGATAGGACAGGTATGAACCAACCAACTGAAAGAGGGTAATACCTAGACCTCATGCTGGCCTAAACTCTAAGGGCTTCTCTTGTGTGACTTGTGTGCCTTCGTACTTGACTACTTGCATGCTTTTTTGTCTGACACTCGAGCTTCTTGCAGGTTTTGTTTGTAGTCCTTAATTAGGACTCATAACAGGGTATCCTAAGTTTCTTGCAGGTTTTGGTTTGCAGTCCTTAATTGGGACTCGTAACAGGGTTACGTACATTACCCCATGCATAGCATAACATCATACCATTGCATACATCCTAACCCATTTCAAGGATCTCAAGGGCTTGTGATGCAGGTCATGGTGAATCAACTATCCCAGCAAGGGGCAAAGAGGATTTATTTTCCTCTAGCCAAGGTTGTCAGGGGCTATGACCCACTTGATATGGTGAGCCTTTGACCCTTGAAGAAGGACTCTCAATAATATGCAGTTCCGTCAATCAAGCTACCGGACCCAAATTCTAACCAATTTTCTTGTTTACCCTGCGAGGTCCTTGAAAACATTGCATGCATATCATACATATCATTGCATGACAGGTACCCTTGTTGCAGGTCACTTACCTTTCCCGCTGTTTATTTCAGCAATGGCCTTCCAACCAGATAACCAGGACCTTCTTGCCCAAGAAACTCGGTTCGGGGACACCCTCCTGAATCTATCCAAAGGGCAGGAGGAGCTAAAGACACTTCTCATGGGGACTTTTGTCAGGAACAGTGCTGAGGATGAAAGGCTGAAACACCTACAAGCTGAGGTGGATGCATTGAAGGTCCAGATGCTGGGGCAGGTAACTGCTATTCAAGGGTTAGCTCAAAGACAAGACGAGTTCTGGCTTCTCGTCAACCAACAGCTTCAGGATAACCAGCAGGGGCAAACGTCTAAGGGTAAAAAGCCAGTCATCGTTCAACCACCTTTGAGACAAGGAGATAAGGGGAGAGCTCCTCAAATGGCTCCAGTGTCACAAATTCAGCATCAACCTCACCGGCTTCAGCCAGACAAGCCCAAAAGGCAATTCACCAAGCTCAACGTGTCACTACCTCAAGCCTTACAACAACTGCTGAGGTTGAATTTGGTAACTCTAAAGGATCCTCCTAAGAATCCCAACAGGACACCTTCAAGGTATAACCCCAATGCTTGGACTTTGAAGAATAAGATCCAGGACCTGATTGAGGAAGGAGCTGTGGAATTCACCCAAGATGGCCAGGCTGAGTGCTTCTACCATCCCTACAGGAGGCACTATTTGAAGTGACAAACCCTGAGATTAGGAAATTTTTGTTCATTCGAATGTTCAAGTTGCAATTTTCTTTTGTTCAAACCTTTATTCATGTTAAACATTGTTATCACATTAATGCATCGCTTATGTCTATTTTGAAACAATATATTCGTATTCACTATATGCAAATTATTTTCATATTTTTTCTGATGCTAACTCTCGATTAAGAATTCTAAGCCTCTTGAGGGAGGATGACGAAAACGATACCACGACATCCACAGTATGCTTTTGAACAGACCCCGCTGATGAGGTACAGGCATTGTTTCAATTCCCAAACACTGGAGTTATAAGGCAGATAATCCCTCGTTAACCCCTCTGAGCCAAAGAAGTAGGAGTTTTTCTTTTCGAAATTTAAAACCCTTAATCATAACCTGGGGCAGGGTAGTCTCTCAGTTGATCCAAGTGCATGACGAATGGCACCGAAGAGATCTTTACGAACAAGGAAAGACAATGATGGTTCCGAACAATCAAAAGGACAGGCAGTCATTATCAAAAAAAAAAAAATCATAAATGAAAAGCCCAAAAAGTCAAAACCAATAAAGAAGACTTACCAAACTGGGGCGTCCCGCTGACTGTAATCCCAAAAAGGAAACAGTCCAGGCAAAAAAAAAAAAAAAGAAAGGGATAACAAAAATCAAGCAAGAGGTCTCACAACCAAAGCAAAAACGACTGCCTATCCAAAAGAAATCATCAACATCTGAACCATCATTGGAACATCAGAACAAAGACTCAAATAAGGTCTAACGCACGATCAACTGAGTTTAGGTTCGGAGAACATCACGAAGAGCGGGTGGGTACAAATAATTTGAGCCTTATCCTTTGTTTCTTAAACCGTGAACCCGGCCACGATATAACCCTTAAAAGTCCTAGCTGAAGCATGGGTTAATTCGAAAGCATACTGTTACAAAGGTATCCTGACTCCTGAAGGTTTGCTGTAAGATATTGAGTTGATATCGCACTGTATTACAAAAAATGCATTTTCAAAATTCAAGACAGACATAGACTTTTGCATTCTTAAAATAACCTTGTTTGCATATGACTACTTGTTTGAACAAGCAGGGAAATTCGCACGATGAATACCTAGTGTACAAAAGCACCTCCAATCAAGGGGCAGACACGAGCATGGTCCATCATCTGGGGCAATCCAATCAAGATTCGGAGAATCTCTCAAAGGCCAAATAGCCTGGGGCAAATCTCCGCCTGAGTCACTTGGGGAATTTCAACAACGAATCTGGGCTGATCAAACACCTTCTGACGGCATGACAAAACACTTCTAACAGGGGCAACTCCCTACATTCTGAGAACGTGGACATAGTCGAAAAAATACTACGCAAAATCAAAGACCCGCTAGGTTGACATACCTAGACAAAAATAAGGGCTTCCCGGCGAACCAAAAGGGTTCGGGCAAAATGAAGGGACAAAATGAAAAATCTGTACACCCGGCAAGTCGAAAACCTGAAAAGGCGGCTTGGGCAAAAATGGGTATCCCGGTGGACTGAAAACCCGAAAGGGCGGTCCAGGCAAAAGTTAGGGATCAAAGCGTACGACTATGTTCCGGTATTTCATCACTTGTCTACTCGAAGATTTGTCAATCACCCACACAGGTATCCTCTTCCCTCATCTCCGAAGCAGGGGCAATAATGAGTTATCCAGGCGATCCAAATGCTCTGTCAACCAAAGTACAAAGGAAAGATCAACATAAGGATGATTACCATCTACCTTTATAAATTCCAGATCGTGGGTTAACATCCGAAACTAAACAGGACGATCATCCACTTAATCAAAATCATGCAACCCAACACCGGTTTCTTCTCAACCTTCAGACAAAGTCATACACAGACTCCTCCTCCACAAGATGACCTTACCCCGGTTCATCAAGAAGTTTTTACACAAGCTTATCCAAGTAACCTAACCCCGGTTCCTCCTGAAGTCTTACATGGACCTATCTCAAGATGACCTAACCCCGGTTCATCAAAGTTTTACACAAACTTATCCAAGTAACCTAACCCCGGTTCCTCCTGAAGTCTTACATGGACCTATCTCCAGATGACCTAACCCCGGTTCATCAAAGTTCTACACAAACTTATCCCGAAGTAACCTTACCCCGGTTCGTCAAGAAATCTCACATGGATTTATCCCAAGGTAACCTAACCCCGGTTCCTCTAGAAGTCTTACATGGATTCATCAAAAAGTTTTACATGAACTTACCTCACCAAGCAACCCTACACCGGTTCTCTCTCTTCAGGATGCAGTTTTACATGGACTCGTCACCCGGACACCCTACACAGGTTCTCCCTTTCCAAGAACGCAGTTTTACACGAACTCGTCATCAAAGTAATCCTACACAGGTCCCTTCTCCATTCCAGATACGGTTTTACACGAGCTCATCAGCAGGCAACCCTACATAGGTTCCCTCTTTCAACGTACAATATTACAGTCCAAAATCTCCCCAGGAGAGTCCAATCTAATTCCACAGAAAGTGGAGTCCATCTCCCCAAGCAAGCTCATCCCCAGTAGATTCTGGAAGCTTACCCCTCGCAGAGCACGAACGCGTCGTCCCGGCTTGATTTAAAGAGTTATTTTCGTAACAGGATATAACTGGGTTATCCTCAGCCAAAAGCCACGAAAAGAGCGTCCTCGGCAAAATAGCTTCCTACCCCCAGCGAAGTCTATCAACACTTCCAGCACAACAAGGATATCCCCAGTATAACTCATCAACGGTATCCCCAGCGGAGTTATCTTCATCATTTCAGCAAAGCATCGCTACCCCCACAGAGTAGCACTCCCCAGCATGATCGCTAGAGTATCTTTTCTCCCGCAGAATTATTTCGTTTGCCAAGTTTATTCCTCAACGGAGTTATCTTCTCCTATCGGTATTCTTGCAACTATCATCCACAGCGGAAGCAAAATCTCTTCCTCAACCTCAGCCCAGGATATGACTTCCCGGCACCCGTCAAGGATTTATTTTCCTAGACAAAAACATACATGAGTCATCACATACATCATTATAGCATGCATGTACGCATCATATCATATAAATCGTATCCATGTTGAGAACATCATTACTTGATCCATGTCATGCATGGCATATAACTGACCTTTACCTTTCAGGAAAGATGCAGTTGAAATTCTCAAACATATTTCAAGGATTTCTCTAGTCCAGTTAAATCGACTCCGAACAGGTTTTTCTGATAAAGACTCAGTAGAAGTTCTCTTATGGTCCCCTCTCCGGCATGAGCGTGAGGTGATATTCTCTTATGGTCCCCTCTCCAACGGCGTGTGAGGTGGTAATTCCTTCTTCAGATGTTTCCCTCTCCGGCATGAGCGTGAGGTGATATTCTCTTATGGTCCCCTCTCCAACGGCGTGTGAGGTGGTAATTCCTTCTTCAGATGTTTCCCTCTCCGGCATGAGCGTGAGGTGATATTCTCTTATGGTTCCCTCTCCAACGGCGTGTGAGGTGGTAATTCCTTCTTCAGATGTTTCCCTCTCCGGCATGAGCGTGAGGTGATATTCTCTTATGGTCCCCTCTCCAACGGCGTGTGAGGTGGTAATTCCTTCTTCAGATGTTCCCCTCTCCGGCGTGAGCGTGAGGTGATATTCTCTTATGGTCCCCTCTCCAACGGCGTGTGAGGTGGTAATTCCTTCTTCAGATGTTTCCCTCTCCGGCATGAGCGTGAGGTGATATTCTCTTATGGTCCCCTCTCCAACGGCGCGTGAGGTGGTAATTCCTTCTTCAGATGTTTCCCTCTCCGGCATGAGCGTGAGGTGATATTTCCTTTCAGATTATAATTTCCTATAGTTCCCTCTCCAACGGTGAGTGAGGTGACTCCCTTTGAGATTATAATGTCCTTTGGTTCTCTTCCTGACACTACGAAGATGGTAATTCTCACCAAGATTTTCTCAACGAGCGTTGTTGAGGTTGAAATCATTCAGGATTCTCTTACCATTCATGCTAAGGCAGTAACCATCCCTGGTTCATTCATCAGCGTTTGAAGCTCCAGACTCAGCTCCTGTAACCAATCAGGACATATCTATATCAAGCATCTAAAATCAGCTCCTGCGACGTGTCAGGTACTCATTTTTCTGTTTTGCAGGTATGCAGGTTCTCGCTAAGGAATCTCCTACGCGATCAACGTCCAGATGGCATCTATAAGCCCATCATCCTATCCAGCAACCTCTAAAATGGCATCTATAAGCCCATTCCCTCATCATCACTGCTACTATGTGAGCGCAAATTTCTGGGCACTCTAGTGTTCAATCATCTTTTACCCTCGGATTACGAAAGGCACGTCAGCCAATCTGCACCCTCAGGTCTAAGAAGATTGAACAGGGGCAACTGTTGTACCCCAAAATTTGCCCTCCCATATTCATCAAAAATTTGTCAAGTCAAGGTCACAAAATTCCCCAAGGGTTGTGCAGCTCAACTGTCTCCTAGACAGTCAAAACTAGGGTTTGAGTTCTGGTCAAGCAAATGAACTTTTCAAAGGCCCAATCAAGTCCCATATGCCTACAAAGATGGTCAAGTATCCTCATGTCAAGTTTCAAGGCACTCAGCTCAAAATTGCACAGTCAAAACCCTAAATTGCACTGCAGTCAATTGTAGGGGCAAAATGGTCATTTGACAGTCAAAAGTTCAAATTTTTGGTCAATATATCATTTTGAAGCCACAAACATCATTTGATCAATGCTTGATCATGATTCTCAAAAGTTGGCTCAGAAATCATCAAAGATGCAAAAGTTGCTATATTTGGACAGCTGAAAAAGTCAACTGAAATTGACCAGGGCATAACTTTCACATGGATTATCAGAAAAATTCCATCCAAAGCTCATTTTGAAGAGAAAGACATTTCCTACAATTCATCTTCATGTTCCAAGTCCAAGAAATGCTCTCACAAAAAGTTATCAATTTCAACATTATAGGTCATTTTCAAAAGTCAACAAAAAGTGACTTTAAGTCAAAGGCCATAACTTGAGATTGGTAAATCAAAATGACATGGGACCAAAGGCATTGGTTAAAGGACTCAAAGACCTTTCCAAAATGTCCAAGAACATGTGAAAAGCTTAAAAATTGACCAAGTTATGCCTTGTGGAAGTTGGGAAATTTTTAGGAATTTTGAAAAGTCAACATTGATGCAAAAGGCCTAAAAATGCAAATGGGCCCATTTTTCTTCCAAGTTTCTTCATGCCAAGCCTATGCACGACCACTAGGCCCAAAGGGAAGTATTTTCATATTTTTTAATTATTTATTTGAATTAATATTAATTTATATTCATTTAAATCATTTTAATTCATGAAAAATATAACCTTAACCTAAACAAATCTTTTTATGCATGATTTGAACTTGAGATTTCGTGCACATGCTAATATAGAAGGTTTTGGCTTGATTGGAACTAATTAACACAAAAAACCATGAAAAAAGATTAGAAAAGATCCTTAAGCAAATCAAATCTCCAAACAATGAATTCAATGGATTTTATTCAATCTTTTTGACCTAACATGCTCTATACATACTCAGCATCACAACCCTAATGCTCGGAGACTGCAAGCTGCGCATAAGACACCTTTGGCATATTGAAATTTTTGACAAAAAACTCAAACACTGAAATCAACTTTAGGAGTCGATTCAAGCTCCAATTTTTATTCCATAAGCATCCTGAGGCATCCTGGAACGTCTCTCAATCCTTAACATCAACAAAAACCCCTTGAATCGGTACCTCTAAGTCAAACTGCACCAAGAAAATTCTGAAAACGCATAGCATAAATTGAGCATTCTTTTGCATTTTTCTTCATGGATTCTTGTTTATAATGATGTTTTTATGCTAACCAATAGGTTGAATTGCTTTTTTATGTCATATATACGAATCCACCATATGCGTTTTCTAGGGTTTGCAGGTTTCAAATTTGGGGGTTCTTGCCCAAGGAAAAATTAGGCTTCCAGACTAGTACCAATGGCTTAAGCAGGTTGAGACGAAGAACATGGCACCCTCGCGCTCAATTTATGAGCGACGAGGGGCTAATCGCTATTTTCCTCTAGGCCCCCTAATGCAACGTTTCTAAAACCGTGGCCATACGCTTGTGTTTCAGAAAGAACGAAGAAGACAACCTCGTTGTCACTACATGATTGGCTAGTTTGAAAATTCGCGCCAGATTGTCCATTAACACCATGCTTTATTTATTATATTCATTTGATATTATATGTTAACTAAACGCGCTTGGCACAGTTGGTAACACGTGACGTGAATGACCTTCAAGACCTGGGTTCAAGTCCCAGGTCTGGCAAATGTTCAATCTTATTTTTCAATAATTGTTCCTATGCTACGCTAACGTTCAGGTACACTATACACGCTACATCCAGGCCACCCACGTGTGCATTAAGACCAATCCAAAGCCAAGATTCTGAAGAACACATATACTCAAGTCAAACGCATTACACCTGATCCAAAAAGTCAACCAATTTCCAGCTTATTGGGCCAGGCCTCTCAAATTTATACCTCCTTATTTGGGGCAACACCCCACCCTGGTTTGCATTTTACATTTTTCTTCTCACTTTTATTTTTGTTGTTTTACTTATTTATTTTATTATCTTAATTCAACTAATTTATTTTTCTATAAAATCTAAAAACATTATAAAAATCAGAAAATACAAAAAAATATAATATTTATTTTATTATAATTATTTTCATAAATAAATTAGAATGTAAATTATGTAGTGTAATTAAGTTTTAATTTTAATTCCTTTTAATAAAAATCCAAAAATATAGAATTTAGGTTTTAATTGTTAATTCTTTTTTTATTCCCCTTTTTTCCACAATAATAATTATTATTTATTTATTTATTTTCCTATTTAAATTGTACATAAATGAATTAGGTTTAACTTAGATTATATTTTAATTCCTTCATAATAAATAAAAAATATTAGAATTAGGGTTTGCTTCTTAATTTGATTTCAATTAACTTTTTTTCTTATTAAATCTAAAAAACATAAATACCAAAAACTCAAAAAAAATAATAATTTCTTTTTTCTCTTTAATTTCATTAGTTTAATCATTTAATTTAATTTCATTAAAAAGGGTCCAACGCCCTCGTTTCCAATTTTAATTCCTATTCGCGCATTTTTATTTATTTCCTTCTTTTAAATATTTATGTAACTCTCCCAAAGCCTTGTAAACTTAATTTCTCGCACTTTATTTTATTTCTTTATTTACTTGCCGTCAAATCGGGTCCTGGATTTTAATTTTGGCGATGTGGACCCGCGTCTTTGTAATAGTTTAGAACTTTCAATTTCCGCATCTTTTTTAACTGTTAAATAAATGCATGCAAGAATGAATGACAAAAAAATAAAAACAAACGCATAGATCACCCATAACCTGACAAAACAAAAATAAATGAATCTGACACACAAATCACACACCACCCCTAGGGTACGCCTCACTGTTGCCTTGCCTCGAAAGGTGATCGTCGAGTAGAGGATGTCTTAGTAAGTCCTCATGATCCGGGAACCTGGCATGAGGGTAGCTTCTAAGGTGTCTTCCCATTGCTCTGGTGATCACCATGCCCCGAACCTCGAATTGACCCGAACACCTCCAACGGTGGTGCTACCTACCTCTCAATGGTGGGATGGCACTACTTTAAAGGACATTTACACAGACGAATTCCTTAGGGTAGGTAGACGACTCTAGATACTTGCTCTAAATTTCAAAACAAATCAAAATCTTTTCACACCGACACTTTTCAAAAGCTTTCAAAGCAAATTTTTCAAACACTCTGACGTACGAGTCGAACTGAAATTTTTCAAAGAAACTTTTTAAAACCCACATTGAAAAGCAAACAAACAATTTTGAAAACACAAATGAGCAAGTATCTAAGAGCCCATGGATAACCATGGATAGAAAGGGTGCTAACACCTTCCCTTTCTATAACCTACCTCCCGAACCGAGAGCAATCTCTTTAAGGAATTTTTCTGTGCTTTTGTCCTTTCCATTTGGAGAAAATAAAAGACGGTGGCGACTCTTGCTTCCGCGACATTTCGCGAACCAGCGTTAAACAGTCAGTTCCAGATCCACCGATCACACTATGCTTCATGATTATTTAACCGAAGGCAACCGAAGTGAGAGTATACCCTAAGAGTGAGCATGTGCGAGTGTTTGATTTCAGTTTATTATCTTTGCATATTAGGATTTTCTAACTGTATTAATTTTTCATGCATTCTTGCCATACAGTCCTATTAGCATACATCTAACAGTTAAGAATTTCAGAAAGTAAAAAGCGGAAATAAACCTAGCTATTACATGGCTTTGATAGTTACATAATTGGCTTGACGGGAAATAAAAGTGCGGAATTTAAAACCCTAATTAAAACTATTACAACCTTGAAACAATTACAATAATAATATGAAAGAAAATTAAAAACGCGCGGTAAATTAAAGGTGAGAGAAATCAGGGTTTTGACCTTTGACTAAACCTAATTGCAATTGATTAAAGAAAAATCATTTTTTGGTCGTTTTTTATTTAAGAAAATAAAGAATAATTAAATTGCAAAGAAAATCCTAAGTTCTAATTAACCTATTTTTGTATTTTTTTTTTTTGCAAAAAAAGAAAATAATTAAATCAAGAATTAAACCTAATTTTTCTAGTTAATTTTAATTGTAAAAATGAGTTAAAGTTACCCTAAATTAAATTAAGCTAATTAATTAAAAAAATGATAATAATAAAAAAAACTAATTCTAAATTTGTGAATTCTTGATTTTATGATTTTATAAAAACTGATTTTTTAAAAATAAAATAAATAAATTGAAAAGAATAAAGAAAATAAAATAAATAAAAAAAGAAAGATTGAGAATTGGGCCTGTATGTGCTTGCAAATGGGGGGTGAAGATCTGAATTTCCAAGGCCCAAAATCCCTTCAAGCCCAGTCAACGTGAGATCCCATGCTGACCATGCCTGTGGGTGCACCATGGTACGCTTCTTGATGGCCCTCAGATCTGGTCACTATGCCATCCAGTGGTATTGATTTGCAAGCCCATGGTACGCGTGATGGAGAGAAGTACATGAGATCTTCCTGAAACATATGAGAAAATAACAAAATGCGCACGCCTGGGTTCGAACCCAGGATGTGCACATCCAAGGAACGCTTCCTGACCAACTGGGTTGTTTATCTCAATTGTCAATATAATAACAAACATATAATATATTAGAAAACGAGTTAGTGGCCAAAGAACGCGCGCCAAATTCAAATGGACCAACCACGCTGTGACACACATCGTCTCCTCCAAGGAACCGTCGCCTTAGGTTCAGAGCTTTTACCCACGGACAATCAGCCATAGCTAAAAACCTGCAATTCTCAAAAATCAACACAACGCATGATAAATGAACTCCAGTTACATGGATCAAACCGCCTTGATGCCACGAGCATCCTAGTACTCTTTTCTATGGCTAATTTTACCTGTATAACAAAGCCCTAAAAACATCTCAGAAACCCTAACAATGGAAACTATGGATTCCTGCACGGTAAATGCAATTAAAGGGTACAGGTAGCTTGTAAACAAGATAATAAACACAAATATATGATTAGCATGCGTTTAGGATGCGTAAAACATTGAAATCGAGTTTGAGTTTTAGGGAAAATCGTGATGCTTTTGGGGACGATTTCTGGATGCTTTGAGGCTTGCAAATGATATTGTTAGCTTCTTGGGATGTCTAGGAATCGATTGGAAACGTTGGACTGGCTTGAATTGGCCTGTAGACAAAGATAGGTCTCACACTTTTCTTGCAAAATTTTGGTTTCTTTCTTGTTGTTTCACGCCTCCAATCCTTATGCTTATGGTCTGGAATTATTGTGTATATGTAGTAGACTGAATTAGGTTAATAAAATTGGCATGAATCTTGAGAAATAATGGAGATTTGATTTGATTTGCTCTTTGTATGATATCTTCCCAAAATAAGCTTCAATCCAATCTTTTCCAATCCAAATGAATCTTGCACGAATTGGCCATCATGCTAGCTGTATATAGACTCAAAAAGTGCACAAAAATCCTAAGATTTGATTTGATTTCATTATTTTACCATTTAATTTGATTTATTTTGATTTAAATGAATAAAAAATCAAAATAAATGATAAAAATAATAAAATAGGAGGTGAATGAGCTCAGGGGTCGTGGGTCCTATTAGAAACATGTTTCAAGCAAGAAAACATGGGCCCCTTTGGAAAAAAATGCAAATTTTATCAATGTTGACTTTTGACAATTTCCTAAAAATTGCCAAATTTTACAATGCACAACTCTCTAAATTTTTACCCTAGAGAGGTGTTCTTAGACTTTTTAGAAAGCTTAGGATGTCCCCTAAACAACCCTTTCCATATCATCTCAATTGAGTCTTCCATGTTCATGTAAGAATCTTTGACCCAAAAGGTATTTTTGTTGACTTTTCAAAATGAACCATAATGTAGAAATTCATATCTTTTTGTGAGTGAATATTTTGAACTTGAGGCATGAATATTAATTGTAGGTAATTGCATCCTCTTCAAAATGAACCTTGGATGAAAAATTTCTGATAAAGTATGAAGAAGTTATGCTTGGCCAAAGTTGGGTTGACTTTTACTGAGAAACCCTAATTTAGCAACTTTTGGGTTTTGATGAATTGTGAGTAATCCCTGAGGAATCATGATCAACCCTTGATTGAAGGATGGATAACACTTCAAAATGATGATTTTGACCAAAAATATTAAAGTTTGACTGTATGTGGGCCACAGTTGACTTTTGACTTAATACAGTCGATTCTCAAGCATCTGAGCAGTTGACTGAGCAACCTTCTTGTGCAAGGTATGAAACTTGGCATGGATGATCTTGGGAACATGTTAAGACATTGGAAAGAATTTGAGTCCTTTGTGGTTCACACATCTGGATGAAGAGGGAAACCCTAATTTGAGGTATACTGCCTTAGGAGAGAGTTTGTCTGGTCAACTCTTGAACTTCCTTGAGCAACTTGGGGACCTCAATTGACATTTGTTGAGTAAAATGTGAGGGAAAATTTTGGGGTACAACACATATCCATCCTGGATCCCATTGATAATGGTTCTGCTTTTGCCAATTGTTGTACCCCAAAATTTTCCCTCTCATTTTATCAAGATTTCCCCTCACAAGACTCCTTGGACTCCAGACAGAATTAAGGTTTGCTCTAAACATCTCCTTGCACTGTTGACCTGGAATTAGGGTTTGAGTTTGCACAGGGATTTTTGGACTTCTAATGCTCAAAGTGACTTTCATACTTCATGTTGGACTTATAAGATTTCCCCTACCAAGTTTCAAGCTCTAAATTAAATTTTTGCCCAGTCAATTGGATAATTGACCTAGAAATCAACTGTATTGGGGAAAAAGTCAAATGTGGCCAATTTACAGTCAAACCTCATGATTTTTGATCCACATCAACATTATAGGCTCATATGAACCATTTGATCAAGTTTAGACCACAACTCCTCAAGAAATTTGATCAGATCATCAAAAGGGCAAAATGGTTATTTTTAGGGTTTTGACTGCAGAAGGGCAATTTCTAATTTTTAACCTAGCCAATGGAAAATTGGGTTCAAGCATGGATTCAAGGACTCAATGGCATCATCTTGACCTATTCATAATGTTCAAAATATCTCAAAAGCATTGGATTGACAGATGAATTTTCCAGTCAACTGATCAAAAATCAAGTGTACACTGAAAAGTCAAACTTTGACTTTTTGGTCAAAATCAAGTGCCAAGGGTCATTTTTTATCAAAATGTGTCAAAACATGAAACTTGTTCATCAAGAAACCTAATTTTGCAAATTAGGGTTTAAGATTGAAAAATTTCATAACTTAGAAATTTTCTAAGTTATGGAATTTTCTTATTTTTTCCCATCTTTGCCCAACCTTTTCACCATGATGCATTTGGATTCAAACAAAACTTCCAACATGAAAGTTGTATTCCTCCACAAAATATACAAATTTGATCACAAAGTTTTCCCAAAAGATGCTTGGATCTCAAGTTATGATTTTTGGAATAAGGGTCCATGAAACTTTTAACTTAGTGAAATTTTGCCCTAGTTTAGGCAGGATTTTGACCTATCTTCATGGCAATTTTTCACATAGTTCCACTTGGAATCTCAAAATGAATTTCAAAGATGGATTGTAGAGCATGTTACAATCTAGGGCAAACTCAAAGCAAACTAAGCATTGGGGAAGGTCAAAGGAAGTTCAAGCAAGCTCCCAAGAATCTCAGGCCTCATTGAAAATCTCCACATTGCCATACTCGAGTTCAACTGAAGCAGGTATTTTCCAACTTTCTATCTCTCTATTTAGGAATCATTAAGCTTAGGTTTGTGAATAAAAAATGTAGTACTAATTGCCCTTAAGCTGTACATATGCATATATTTTTTTAAGTTAACTGAGTTGGGAGAATTTGATTGATGAACTTTCTGAAAAAGTTAGGTTAGAAATTAGGGCCATAGAAATTCTCTCTGGTCTTTGAGAGTTAGATTAAGTTCTTTACATGGTTGGAATCGTGTTGAAAAATGCTATAACTTTTGTGTTGTGAGTTTTTGCTTTAGAGCACATATGCAGGATTTCCAGTTTTTGAACACCAAGGCGCGCGTTTCTGCTTGTCACAAGGTCATGGACGATGGCATCTGGGCTGGGCTTGGCTTGGCATGACTTTTTGCACCCCCGACTTGCTTCTCACACCCCCTTGGCCCATTTAATTTACTTTTGTATATTTTTCTATTTTCTTTTTAGTTTCTGACTTTATTTTATTTTTTCTAAACATAAAAAATATTTTTCTTAAAACTTCACATTTTATTATATTTTTTTATTATTTTTTGGACATAGAAATAATTATTAAGTAATATATACATTTATTTTCTTAATAAAAAACCCTTGTAAATATTACAATAAAATATTACATTTTCATCTTTTATTATTTATATACTTAAATAATATTTTTCTAACATATTTTTATTTCTTGACATTTGTATGTATTTTTATTTTATTGAACATAAATAAATAATACATAGTATATATATACTTTCTTAAAACAAATTAGGGTTTTCACCCTTAATGAAAATAATATTTTTTATTTTTTTTGATACATTAAATATTTTATTTTTACATACATAAAAATAATACAAAAAAAACATTTTTTGCATATTTATAATATATTGCATATTTATTTAACTATCCATTTAAATATTTGCTTATTTATTATTTGAACAAAGAATTCAATTTGGTTGTAATAATCTTAGGGTTTTAATTTCTTGCAAATAATCCCCTATTCAAAATTGTATCCCCCTCCCCATATCAATGTTGTAATAGCTTAGATTACTTTTACGTATTTATTGCTTTCAAATATGCCATGATAGAGATTAGGGTTTGTATTCAATATCCAAAATCAAAACAAATAGTTAGACCTAATACAAGACATAAAAGCATGTAAATTGACAACGCAATGCACACATGCACCCCTAGGGTTTCATCCACTTGTTGCCTTTAAAATGGCCATGGTATGCATGTTGAGTATCTTGGCAAAACAAAAACAAAAACAAAACAAAAAGATCATAGTCCCTCGATGACGCTATCTTGGTTGCCTATACAAAATGATCTAGTCCCTCAAAAATTTGCTAAAGATACTTAGCACAATTGTTATCATGGTCAATACGATGACCTGCGCCTGTCCCGTTTAACATCCAAGCACAAGTTTGTTTACCAAATACAATGGTAAAACAACAATGTCAAAGGGTTAAAAATGTGTATGAAATATCTTTGAGTAGGGTAGGTGTGATACGGTGGGAGAACTAACTTGGGATTTTGCGTTTGTGTTTGCAAATGTTTCGGTTTAGCAAGAGTCGCCACTGACTTTTTATTTTATCCTAAGGAAAGGTCAAAAAGCACAGGAAAGACCTTTGAGATGTTTTCTTGGGTTCGGGGAGTAGATTATAGAAATGGAAGGTATTAGCACCCTTTCTATCCATGGTTATCCATGGGCTCTTAGTTACTTGTTTAGATCACTTGCTTTGCTTTTCAATTGTTTGAAATGGTGCTCTTCAATTGTTTGAAATGGTGCTTTGTGTGTGATTTGGAAAGATGTTTTGAAAAGAGGCAATAGTTGTGGCAACCTTTGTAATGATTATTGTTTGAATGTATACAAAGGTGTTTTTGTCTTTTGAAAAGTTTTCAATGTTTGAAAGTAGGGTTTTGAAATTGTAGTGTGAAGTGTGTTTGAAAATAGCAAGGATGTTTTTGCAAGCTTTTGATCAAGTAACTAAGAGTTATCTACCCTATTTTACTCAAAGATATTTCTTATGTTTTTAACCCTTTTAACAGTGTTAGTTCACCATTGTATTTGGTGAACAACCTTGTGTTAGGATGTTAAACGGGACAGGCGCGGGTCATCGTATAGACCATGATAACAATTGTATCAAGTATCTTTAGCAATTTTCTTGAGGGACTTGATCATTTTGTTTAGGCAACTCAGATAGCGCCATCGAGGGACTATGATCTTTTGCTTTGTTTTTGTTTTGCCAAAGTACTTAACATGCATACCATGGCCCATTTTTAAAGGCAACAAGTGGATTGTAACCCTAGGGGTGAAAGTGTGCATTGTGTTTGTTTTTCATGCATTTTTGTCTTTGATTAGGTCAAACTATTTATTAATTTGATTTTGGCATACAAACCCTAATTCTCTAATCATGGCATAATTGAAAGCATTTAAGTGCTTAAAAATAAATCTAAGCTATTACAACTTTGATATAGGGAGGGGGGTACAATTTTGAATAGGGGATTATTTTGCAAGAAATTTAAATCCTAAGTTATTACAACCAAATTGAATTTACAATGCATAATATTTAAATGTACAATTATTTAAATAAACAAAATAAATATTAAATAAAATGTATTATGCAAAAAAAGAAGTTTTTATGTATGTAAAAATGTTTTCAATGTGAAGAAATGTAAAGAAATAAAAAAAAATTAATTTTATTTATAAAAGGGGTAAACCCTAATTCTTTTAAGGAAATAATATTACATATTATTTATATACAAAAATATATTAATATGTATAAAAAATGAAATATATTTAAAAAAGGTGTTTTTTAGTATGAATAATAATAAAAAATAAAAAGAATAATATTTTTGTATTTTTATCCTATGTTTTTAATAAAATAAAAGTATGTATGTGTGTGTGTGTGTATATATATATATATATATATATATATATATATATATATATATATATATATATATATATATATATATATATATATATATATATATATATATATATATATATATATATATATATATATATATATATATATATATATATATATATATATATATATATATATATATATATATATATATATATATATATATATATATATATATATATATATATTAAATATATTAAGTATGTATAAAATAAAATAAAATATATTCAAGAAAAATATTTTCAATGTGAATAAAATTAAGAAATAAAAAATAAAACTATTATTAACATTATTTTTAAATCTAAACAAAATAATATAAAAGTATATAAAATGTTTTAATGCTAGTAATAATTAAAATAAATACCAAATAAATGTAAAAAATTATGAAAATATTTTTAGAGCATTTTTTATGTTTGGAAATAAAATATCAAAGTCAGAAATGAAATTAAAATACAGAAATAACAAAGTATAAAGAAAATGGGTCAGTGGGTGCATTTAGCAAAAGGAGGGTGTAAGAAGCAAGAAAGCCAAGCCCAGTCCATCAGCTTCATCTTCTTCCTCCATACTTTTGAAAACACGCGCCTGTTATACAAACTTGAACATCTTGGAAACGTGATCTTTTGTCAAAACTCAAAACATGAAACTTGTAGATAATTTAAATATGAATCTAACCATATAAAGCATTGAATCTAACTCTCAAAGACCAGAGAGAATTTCTCTGGCCCTAAAACCTAACCTAACTTTTTCAGCATGTTCATGGATGAAATTCTCCTAGCATACTTAATATAAATGAAAACTGAGCATATGTATGGTTTCAGGGCAATGAGTACTACATCTTTCATTCACAAACCTAAGGCTAAATGTTCCTAAATAGAGAGATAGAAATTGATGAAAAACCTGTTTCAATTGGATTCGAGTTGGACAATGCAGCAACTTTCAGTGAAGCCTGAGGTTCTTTTGAGCTTGCTTGATGTTCCCTGGAACTTTCCCAATGCTTAGTTTGTTTTAAAATGGCCTGAATCAACCTCTAGAAGTCAACCTGCACAAGCTTGAAACGAAAATGGTGAACACTGTAAATGGAGTTACAGTTGGCAATGGAGGTTTGGGATAGCTTGAGTGAGTTGAATGGAAGGTATTGGATCAAGTTGCAAGCAAAACGCATGAGTGGATGTGAAAATGGAAGTGATTCTGCAGGGCTTGCCTTGTTTTGCAAGAAAATGTGGAACTTGTACCTTTGCCTGAGTTTGTGGAACTTGTTTGCTGCAAAGAAAGAAGTCCAAGGCTCAAGAAAAGCAATTTTGACATAAAGTTGCCTTTATGAAAATGGAAGTGACATCTTTATGCCAAAAATGGATTTGTTCACTGTATAATGCTCCCTTGATCAGAACAATGCCTCTAACCAATGCATTTGCATTCAATTTTTGAGTGTAAATTGGTTTAGAGACCTGTAATCAAGTACAAAGCTAGTTTGGTCAGATTTTGCAACTTGTATGAACATGTATTGGCCATGGTTACAAAGTGAGTTTTTGCCAACTTCAAGCATTCGATTCTCCCTAACCACAAATG
Organism: Vicia faba; assembly: GCA_948472305.1. Lineage (NCBI taxonomy): Eukaryota > Viridiplantae > Streptophyta > Magnoliopsida > Fabales > Fabaceae > Vicia > Vicia faba. Next base: position 604,785,921 of record OX451736.1, on the reverse strand, counting down.
TGTTTGAGGAGTTCTTGGACAATTTGGAAAGCTTTAAACAAGTACTATAATACATCTTTGAAATGAAACTTGATACTACAAGTGGAACTATGTGAAAAATGGCCAAGAAGATGGGTCAAAATCCTGCCTAAACTAGGGCAAAATTTCTCTAAGTTAAAAGTTTTAGGGATCCTTGTTCCAAAAATCATAACTTGAGATCCAAGCTTCTTTTGAGAAAACTTTGTGAACCAAAGTTGTAGACTTTTTGGAGGACTACAAATTTCATGTTGTAAGTTTTGTTTGAATTCATTTGCATCTTGGTGAAAGTGTGGGGAAAAGTTAGGAAAAATTAAGAAAATTTCATAACTTAGAAAAATTCTAAGTTATGAAAATTTTCAATTTCAAACCCTAATTTGCAATTTTGGGTTTCTTGATGAAAAAGTTTCATAATTTGACATATCTTGATGGAAAATGACCCTTGGCACTTGATTTTGACCAAAAAGTCAAAGTTTGACTTTTCAGTGTACAGTCAAATCTTGATCAGTTGACTGAAAAATTCATCTGTCAATCCTATGTATTTGAGATATTTTGAACTTGTTGAATAGGTCAAGATAATGTCATTGAGTCCTTGAGTCCATGGTTGAGCTTGATTTTCCATTGGCTAGGTCAAACAGTCAAACATTGCCTTTGTACAGTCAAAACCCTAAAAATGACCATTTTGCCCTTTTGGTGATCTGATCAAATTTCTTGTGGATTTGTGGTCCAAACTTGATCAAATGGCTCATATGAGTTCATAATGTTGATGTGGGTCAAAATTCATGAGGTTTGACTATAAATTGTCCACAGTTGACTTTTTCCCCAATACAGCTGATTTTTAGGTCAACTGTCCAATTGACTGGGCAAAAATTTGATTCAAGGCTTGAAACTTGGTATGGACAAACTTATGAGTCCAACATGAAGTATGAAAGTCAACTTGGGCATTGAAGGTCCAAAAATCCCCGTGCAAACTCAAACCCTAATTTAGGTCAACAATGCAAGGAGGTGTCTTGAGCAGAGCAAACCCTAGCTTGATCTTGAGTTCTAAGAGCCTTGTGATGAGAAATGTTGATAAAATGAGAGGGCAAATTTTGGGGTACAATAGTAGGCAACTCTTAGTTACTTGATCAAACTTGCAAAACATCCTTGCTAATTTCAAAACACACAATTTCAAAACATTTCCCAAATCAAACTTTCAAACATTGAAACATCTTTTCAAAAGACAAACACCTTTGTATATATTCAAACAAGAATCATTACAAAGGTTGCCTAGACAAAAAGGCCTCTTTTCAAAACATTTCAAAACCACACACAAAGCATCATTTCAAACAATTGAAAAGCAAAAGCAAGTGATCTAAACAAGTAACTAAGAGCCCATGGATAACCATGGATGAAAAGGGTGCTTGCACCTTCCCTTTTCATAATCTACCCCCCGAACCCAAGAAAACATCTCAAAGGTCTTTCCTGTGCTTTTTGACCTTTCCTTTGGATAAATTAAAAAGTCGGTGGCGACTCTTGCTAAACTGAAACATTTGCGAACACAAACGCAAAACCTCAAGTCAGTTCTCCCACTGTATCACAGAACTGGCGACTCTGCTGGGGATATCTCTAAAAGTGCGGTTACCTTAGGGTTTAGATCAACTTTACATGCTTACCTTGTTTGCTTTGATTGCTTTACACTTGGTTATATTGTTTGGGTTTGAAATCCTCTACCCGGATTTGGGAAACATTCATAGGTAAATAACAATAAGTTGTGAAAACTATACGGGGTATACCGACATGGTTGAAGCAATATCTATATTAGTGTGACATATTTGTGGGTACCAGTAGCCTTTGAGTCAATCAAAGAGAATACGGGGCCGCTGAGTGATGTCATGAAGCACTAATGGACTTTTAGAACCTTTACTTGACCATCTTGGCCTTTTTAGGGGTAGTGAGATGACCGGCTTTGGTGCAGTCCGAAGTTGGTAGATACTCGATACTACACTCATTGAAGGTTGTTTTCTTGGAATATTTCGGTCGCCAGTAAAGTGGCTAAACTGAAACAATGAACACAGAAAATAATCCAGTGATATTGAGCTCCTTAGAACCCGGTTACTATTTATAGGACAGGTTGAGCCAACTAAACTTCGAGAGGGTACTTACCCATAAAAACCCATGCAAGCCTGAAACTAGGAACTTGTGTGATTTGCTTGTACATATACGTGTGCATACATCATGAACATCATGAAGCATCATATGCATCCACTAACCATTTCAAGGGTTTGGATCTTCACCTTTGTTCCTGTTTTGTAGGTAATGGAATCACTTCGCAGGAAAACAATCCAGGTCAACCTTGTGAGAATTCCTGCTCTACTCAAGGAGCTTGCTTCCAAGATTCCAGAGAATTCTCCCTTCACTGAAAGACATGGTAGACTTATCAACTTGGTCAACACCAACATTGAAGAAGACATGGTGAAAGTTCTCTTCCAGTTCTTTGACCCCCTACACCATTGCTTTACATTTCCTGATTACCAACTAGTACCTACTTTGGAGGAATTTTATCAACTCCTGGGGATTCCTATTCTCCATCAACTACCCTACAACGGTACGGAAAGAGAGCCAAAGCCCGAAGATGTTGCTCAAGCCTTACACTTGCAACCATCTGATATCAAAGGTCATTGGGAAACCAGAAGTGGTGTCAAGGGTTTCTTGGCAAAGTTTTTGTTTAAGAAGGCACAAGACTGCTGGAATTATCTAGATCTACAAGATTTTGAGGAGATTGTAGCACTTCTCATCTATGGATTGGTCTTGTTCCCAAACCCTGACCAGCTTATAGATGTGAATGCTGTCAAGATTTTCATATCTCGGAATCCTGTGCCTACATTGCTTGAAGACATCCTACACCCATTTCACACATGAACAATGAGGAAAAGAGGTGTTCTCATATGCTGTACTCCTCTTTTAGCAAGGTGGTTTATTTCTCACATTCCCCAATCAGTCTTGCAGAATGTGCAAGGCTTGAGATGGTCATAACGATTGATGACTCTTACACATTCTGATGTTCATTGGTGTTCTCGGTCCAGAGAAAATGTCATCATCATTGATCGTTGTGGGGAATTACCTAATGTCCCATTACTTGGCATTAGGGGAGGCATTACCTACAACCCCTGCTTGGCTCTGAGACAATTTGGGTATGCCCGAACGGATGGCCCTCATGACATGCTGATTCCAGACTTGGTTTTTGACTTTGACAATGACACTCAAGGACTTCAACAAAGGTTTATCCGAGCTTGTAGGATGCCCAACAAGGTAGACAGTAAGACACTGGGACACAATAATTCCACCCCCCTTGAGCCTTACCTCAAGTGGGTACGAACCCGCGCCCAGAGACTTATGATGCCTTACCCCTACATTCTCCCTGTGATCAAAGAGCCTGTTATGGAAGGAGAGGTTCCATACACCCTGCTACATCCTGACATGCTAACATCATTGGAAGATTTGCAAAAGAGTTGGATAAAGCCCAAGGAAGAACGGAACACTTTCGAATCCAGCTTCTACGCCAGTGAGAAGAAGGTTTTGGAACTTACTCTTCGACTCCATGAAGAGCAGACTCTCAACACCTACATTGCGCCAAAGAGGATGCGCAACGTCTTTTTACATTAGAATTTTGTATTATGTTTTCCCATGGGGCATTTATGTACTAACAAATTATATCATTAATATGACGTGTGTTCTTTTTGTTTGAAACAAATTTGAATTTCTGAATCCTTGAATGCATTACATGAATACATATTATTCATCATATGCATAAACAGGTCTTCACACCAGGTTTCCTTATCTCTCTGCTGTTTATTTCATTAAGATGGATATAGAGCAGACGGTCAAAGACTTACAAGTGCAGAACCCACAGTTCCAACAACTCCTCATGACCTTGGCAAAGGGTCAGGAGGATCTTAAAGCACTATTAGATAAGGAAAAGGGGAAAAAGAAAAAGAAAAGAGTTGGTGTGGCTACTTTGGGTAGAAGATTTGAAGGTCAAGCTAGAAGGGTCCTGGATTTCCCCTCAACATCTGATGAAGGGGTAGGTAAAAGGAAAAGGAGCTGCAGTACCATCTGAGTCTGAGGCTGAAGAAGAAGAAGAAGAGGATGAAGATTATTCTGAACAGCAGTACCCTCCTGCAGATGACAAGTATAAGAATCTGGAGGAACGTCTGGCAGTTATGGAGGTACAGAGGGTGCCTGGGTTGGATTTCGAAGAGTTAGGGTTGGTTTCTGGGATTGTCATTCCCCCCAAGTTTAAAGTTCCTCTGTTTTCTAAATACGATGGAGTGTCTTGCCCAAAGATGCACCTACGGTCTTACGTCAAAAAAATTCAACCTCATTCTTCTGACAAGGACCCGTGGGTCCACTTTTTTCAGGATAGTTTATCGGGTACGCAATTGGATTGGTTCTACCAGCTTGAGAGGTCTGATGTGCATAATTGGGAAGATTTGGCTGCTGCCTTCTACAGAAAATATCAATATAATGCGGACTTAGCACCTACTCGTACTAAATTATAGAGTATGGGTATGGTCTCTAATGAAGGCTTTAAGGAGTATGCCTAGAAATGGAGGGACTTGGCTGGAAGGGTGCAGCCACCATTGTCTGAAAGAGAGCTTGTTGATATGTTTTTGGGGACTCTGTCAGGTCCATTCTTTAATCACCTGATAGGAAGTTCGTCTGCAGGGTTCACCGAGTTGATTCTGACTGGTGAAAGAGTTGAAGCCGGAATCAAAAGCGGTAAAATTTAAAAAGATACATCTGCTTCCGCTGCCATCAAAAAGACCTTTCCAGCCAAGAAAGAAGTCTCAGCTATTTACTCCCAAAGAGGTCAGGGAAGGGTTGAGCGTCGACCAACGGTGGGTGCCGTAATGATTCAGAAGTCCGCATCTGATCAGCCCAGAAACAATCAACCTAGAACCAACCAGCAAAGGGTGGAAAGACCGCAACGATAATATACCCGGATAAACATGACACCTGCACAGGTTCTACCCCATCTCTTGAAGTTAAACCTTACAACCTTGAAAGAGGCGCCAAAGAATCCGAATACCTCTTCTCCTTTTTACCATGCCAACGCCAAGTGTGCCTATCATTCAGATAGCGTGGGGCACGACACCAACAATTATTGGGCCCTCAAAAATAAGATCCAGGATTTAATAGATGCCAAAGAGGTGGAATTCGACGCCCCTGAAAAACCTAATGTGATCTCCTCCCCAATGCCAAAACATGGTCATAATGTTTATGTTGTTGAAGAAGATCTTTATGTTGCTGCTGTTGATGACTTAATGACCCCATTACCAATAATCAAGATGAATCTGTTGAAAGTCAGGATTTTCCCGGGCTGTGAAAAAGATTGCTACATTTGTTCGTCCTTACAATCCGACTGTCCGTTGTTGAAGTTAGGCATCTAACGCCTAATGGATAATCAAGAAATCCTCTTTGAGAAAAATCTTGTTACTCCAACTCCTGTCAAAGATGTTGCTATAATTACCATTTCCGCCAATCTTTCCAAGGTTTCCAAAAGACCTATTAAGATTACACCCGATCCAAATCAATACCGTGGAATTATGGAGGAGAGATCTTCTACCACGGTGTTAAGCAAATTGAATCAGTTGAAGAAAGTTCCGATGAAGAGACTCCTGACATAGGAAATATTGCTGGGATGAGTAAAATCACCCGCATTAGAAGAATTTTCTCTCCAGAGATTGCTCCTCCAAGGGCAATCTTCAGACCCTCAAATGCTCCTAAGGTTACTCCTGTGCCGGTCAACATCTCTGTGCGAAGTCCAGTTATTGAAGAAATTGTTACTCCCGTAGTTGTACCCTCTACTGTTGCTGCTGATAAAGGTAAGGGGATCCAAGAAGCGCCCGTCAGGACGAGGGCTCAGCCTTTGGTCATCCCCGAGACCACTCAAAAGGAAATGGAGGAGATTTTAAAAATAATTAAGAAAAGTGACTATGATGTCGTAGAAAAACTGGGACAAACCCCTTCAAAAATCTCTATGCTTGCCTTGTTGCTTTGTTTCGAAGCTCATGCCAAAGCTTTGATCAGATTCTTAAAGATGGCCCACGTGCCTCAGGAAACCTCCGCGGACCAGTTCCAGGAGTGTGTAGCCAGCCTAACAGCCGACAATGGTCTTGGCTTCTCCGATGCCGATCTAACATCTAAGGGGAGAAAGCATAATGACGCGTTGCATGTCTCGATGGAATGCAAAGGGACTACTCTCGCTCATGTTCTGGTTGATATTGGGTCGTCTTTAAATGTCTTGCCTAAAAAAGCATTGGACAGATTGGACTGTGAAGGTTTAACTCTGAAGCCCAGCAACATCATTATTAGAGCCTTTGACGGTTCTAAAAGGATGGTCCACGGGGAGGTGGACATCCCGATTAAAGTGGGAACATAAACTTTCAACTCCGTATTTTATATGATGGACATCCGTCCTTCCTACTCTTGCTTGTTAGGAAGACCCTGGATCCACAATGTTGGGGCCGTCACTTCTTCTCTGCACCAAATGCTCAAGTACCCAGTTCAGGGGAAAATTATAACAGTTCATGGCGAGGAGGAGTATATGATAAGCCATCTTAAAATCATTCCGCTATGTTGAATTAGATGGTGAATTCATCGAGACCCCTTTCCAACACTTTGAAGAGGTTTCTCCTGAAGTTGTGGTGGCCAAGACAATGACTTATGTACCCATCATTACCAAACCTATGTCCCGGATGTCATCCCTTAAAGATGCGAAGGCTGTGATTGAGGAAGGAGGAAACACAATATGGGGTCAGCTGCCAGATTTTCCTTACAAGACAGATAAGTTCGGCTTGGGTTTCACTGCTTCTGCTCAAAAGGCTGTGCATCGCTCCCGGGCTGGAGGGCCACCATTAAAGATCACTCATCATGGAGTTCATGCTTTGGAGGATGGTGAAGATGAGGGCAACTTTGAAGACTGGATTTTCCCGACTATTGAAGGAGGAATGAACATCTGGAAGGCAAAGGACTTTGTTCCCATTACTTTCATAAATCAGTAATTTATCTTTCGAACATTTCTGTTAGTCTGTAATAATTATTGAACAATACGTACACTTTTTGCCTTATGTCTTACCCGAGGCATATAGGTCCATTTGTAAGGGCTTGATTTTTCATCTTCATATGCCATTTTAATGAATCATGGACTTTTTCACATATAAACTTTTGTGTTCATTTTCTTTCTTTTTACATTTGTTTAAAGGTGGATATCCCTTACACACACCCACACTCACAAAATGCAGGTACCCTTCCATTCCAGATTCCATGGGCAACAATTCTGCTATGGCCTTCAGTGACTCTGAAGATCTGGTCAATCATGCCGAATACGAAGGTGATGAAGACTGTGAGGTACCGGGAGAGTTGGCTAGACTTCTACAATAGGAAGAAAGGGCTATTTTTCCCCATGAAAAGCTGTTAGAGACTATCAACTTGAGTACTACCAAAGACAAAAAAGAAGTTAGAGTGGGTGCCAACCTTGAGTCAAGTGTCAAAGAGCGCTTAATTCAGCTGTTGAATGAATATGTTGAGATCTTCGCTTGGTTCTACGAAGACATGCCGGAACTCGATACAGATATTGTGGTACACCGTCTCCCTACAAGAGAAGACTGTCCACCAATTAAACAGAAAGTCTGCCGAATGAGGCCCGATATGTCTGAAAAGATCAAATTTGAAGTGATGAAGCAGTTCAATGCTGGCTTTCTTGCAGTTACTTCCTATCCATAATGGGTTGCTAACATAGTGCCTGTGCCTAAGAAGGACGGCAAAGTGAGAATGTGCGTGGATTACAAAGACTTAAACAGGGCTAGCCCTAAAGATGACTTTCCACTGCCGCACATTGACATCTTGGTTGACAATACAGCTCAGCACAAGGTATTTTCTTTCATGGATGGATTTTCAGGGTACAACCAGATTAAAATGGCCCCCGAAGACATGGAGAAAACTACTTTTGTTACACAATGGGGTACCTTCTACTATAAAGTGATGCCATTCGGACTGAAGAATGCCGGGGAAACCTATCAGCGCACCATGGTAGCTTTGTTTCATGACATGATACATCATGAGATTAAAGTGTATGTAGACGACATGATAGCCCGTTCACAAACAAAAGAAGAACACCTCGACCATTTGCAAAAGCTGTTTGTCAGGTTGAAGGAGTACAAGCTCAGACTGAACCCTAACAAGTGCACTTTCGGAGTCAGGTCCGGTAAACTTTTGGGTTTCATCGTCAGTAACAAAGGCATTGAGGTTGATCCTTCCAAAGTCAAAGCTATACAAGAAATGCCTTCCCCTCGCACTGAGAAGGAGGTCAGAGGATTCTTGGGACGCCTAAACTACATGGCAAGGTTCATTTCTCACCTAACATCTACCTGTGAGCCAATCTTCAAGCTGTTGAAGAAAGATCAGGTGGTTAAATGGTACGATGACTGTCAAGTTGCTTTCGATAAAATCAAGGAGTATTTGCTAGAACCTCCTATCTTGATGCCTCCCATCGAAGGAAGACCGCTAATCATGTATCTAATTGTTTTGGATAATTCAATAGGGTGCGTATTGGGCCAACATGACGAGTCTGGCCGAAAAGACCATGCCATTTATTACCTTAGCAAAAAGTTTACCGACTATGAGACTCGCTACTCACTGCTCGAGAAAACTTGCTGCGCTTTGGTATGGGCTGCTCGCTGGCTAAGGCAATATATGTTGACACATACCACTCTGCTGATTTCTAAAATGGATCCGATCAAGTACATCTTCGAAAAGCCTGCTTTATCTGGAAGAATAGCTAGATGGAAAATGATCCTGACTGAGTATGATATCCAGTACACGACCCAAAAAGTTATAAAGGGGAGTGTGCTAGCTGACCATCTAGCCCATCAAGCTGTCGAAGATTACTAATCCATGAGGTTCGACTTCCCCGATGAGGATATCATGACTTTGAGCAACATTGAAGAAAACAGACCGTATGACGGACCTGAACAAGGATCCCGATGGACTCTGTACTTTGATGGTGCCTCCAACGCACTTGGAAACGGTATAGGTGCGGTACTTATCTATCCGGAAGGTTGCCATACACCTTTCACTGCTAGACTCTGCTTCAGCTGCACCAACAACATGGCCGAGTATGGAGCTTGTATCTTTGGTCTCAAGGCTGCTATTGACTTGGGAATCAAGTTTTTGGTTGTGTTTGGAGACTCAGCTTTGGTTATCAGTCAAATCAAAGGAGAGTGGGATACTAAACATCCTAACCTCATCCCTTAGAAAGAACATGTCCTAACATTGTTACCTCATTTCGAGCAGATTACCTTCGAGCACTTCCCGCGAGAAGAGAACCAGCTAGAAGATGCTCTAGCTACAATGTCTTCCATGTTTAAACTTAACTGGGATAATGAGGCTCCCCAAATCACCATTGAACGGATGGACGAACCTGCTCATTGTCACGAGATTAATACCGAAGAAGTAGTGGACCGACCTTGGTTTCACGAGGTCAAAAGGCATCTCGAAACTCGAGAATACCCTGAAGGAGCTTCAGTCAACGACAAAAAGTTCTTGAGGAGATTCTCTGCCAAGTTCTTCCTGAGCAATGGTATCCTATACAAGCGCAATCATGATTGCGTCCTGCTCCATTGTGTGGACAAGGTTGAAGCTGAGCAGATCATGGCTGAACTGCACAATGGTACCTTTGGCACTCACTCAAGCGGACATACGATGGCTAAAAAGATTCTACGGGCGGGCTATTACTGGTCTACCATGGAAGCTGACTGTCATCAACATTCCCGTACTTGTCACAAATGCCAAATCTATGCGGACAAGGTACATATTCCTCCAGTTCCTCTCAATGTCCTAACAGCTCCCTGGCCATTCGCAATGTGGGGAATCGACATGATTGAAGAGATTAAGCCTACAACATCCAATGGACACCGCTTCATCCTGGTGGCCATTGATTACTTTACAGAGTGGGTTGAAGCAGCTTCCTTCGCCTCCGTTACAAAGAATGTGGTTGCTCGCTTCATCAAACAGAACCTTATTTGCCGGTATGGTATCCCCGACAGGATCATCACCGACAACGGTACAAACCTGAACAATACTATAATCACCACTCTGTGCGAGCAGTTCAAGATTCAACATCACAATTCATCTCCCTATAAGCCTAAGATGAACGGTGTTGTCGAAGCTGCGAATAAAAATATCAAGAAGATCATTTAAAAGATGACAGTCACCTACAAGGACTGGCATGAGATGTTACCGTTTTCTCTACACAGGTACCGTACCACGGCACGTACATCAACTGGGGCAACACCCTATTCTTTGGTATACGACATGGAAGCTGTTTTACCTATGGAGGTTCAGATTCCCTCTTTGAGAATCATGAAGGATGTTGGTTTAAGTGAAGACGATTGAATTCAGACCCGGCTTGATCAACTCAACTTGATTGACGAAAAGCGACTTACTGCTATTTGCCATGGTCAGACGTATCAAAAACGGATGAACAAGGCTTTCAACAAGAAAGTTAGACGACATGTATATCAAGTCGGGGATCTCGTAATCAAGCGGATCATCTTGTCGCAAAGTGATCCCAGGGGAAAATGGACTCCTACCTATGAAGGACCATTTGTGATCAAAAATATCTTTTCTGGTGGGGCAATGATATTAACCACCATGGATGGCGACGACCTGCCGCACCCTGCGAACGCAAACATAGTCAAAAGATACTACGCATAAACGACCCGGCAAGTTGAAAACCCGAAAGGGAGACTTGAGCAAAAATGGGCATCCCGGTGAATCAAAAACCCGAAAGGGCGGTTCAGGCAAAAATTAGGGATAAACAAAAAAAATTGTACACCCGGCAAGTTGAAAACCCGAAAGGGCGACTTGGGCAAAAAAGGGTTTCCCGGTGGACTGAAAACCCAAAAAGGCGGTCTCGGAAAAAGTTAGGGAGTTAAAGCGTATGACTATGTCTCGTCGGATCACTTTAAAAACAATCTCTTCACCAGAAAAGCTCCTGGCTTCTGATCAATCCAGTCATCTTCGGCCGAAGCAGCGAATAGACAAGATATCCAGAGTAACGAAGACTATAGCAGAACGGGAACCCCATGGAGTTTTACACATATCCATCTTTCTTTGCATAAATTTTTCTCAATTTTATGACAACATTCTCTTACTAGAATGTCTGCCTCCTTTGTACAAAATACTCACACAAAGTTAATAAAAAGATACTTCAAAGTGCATAAAACTATTTGCCTTTTCCTTTTCTTTACACTTGTGTTTTATTTGAAAACGTCCAATGATTTATTAAATGAGCATATGCATTTGAATATAATCATCGTTTACAAATAAACGAAATGTGAAAGAATAATTACTGACAGGGTGAAAGTATAGGGAAACGTCTTTAGGATATTCCGAGAGAAATCTCCTTCAGTACATCATCTGGATACCCAACGGAGCAAACACTTTGGGTCATGGATCCCCAGCGAAGATGAAACCTTCTTCCTCAGCAAAGTCAATTTCTAACTATCAATCCGCAGCGGAAACCACTCAGTTTCACCTAGATTCCCCAACAAGTTGTCTTAAAGTATGAGAATCAACCAAATGACAGTTAACTTTTGTCCCCAACCTCCGGATAATTCCCCAGTAAATTGGCATACAACCCAAGCTCTTGAACTTTTTTCCAAACAGGAATAATCTCTTCTCCCAGAGTCCTGATCTCCCCAGAAGAGTAACTACTCTCCAGCAGTATAGTTATTCCCCACAGAGTTCTTCATCCCCAACATAATGAAGATTCTCATTCTTAACTCTCCAGTTTGAAGTTCCCAGTGATTTATTTTCCCTAGCAGATTGAGGATTCTCAGTCTGGATTCCCTAGTGAAATTGCCAGAGTCTTCATCACTCCCCAAATTGAGTTTACCAGAATTTTTAATCCCCTGCAGATCGAAGATTCTCACTCTCGCTTCTCCAGTGAAGTCCCCAAGGTTTCAACTTCCCCATAAGAGTGAAGATTCTCATTCTTAAATCTCCGCAGAAGCCATCAAAGTCTTCCTTATTCTCCAGCAGATCAAGGTTTTCTTTCATCTAATCCCCAGTGGAGATTCATCAGAGTTTCCCTATTTCCTCAACCGAGTAAGGATTCCCATTGATGTACTCCCCAGCTACAGTCGTCAAAGATCTCTGGATTCCCCAAATAGGTTTCTCAAAGTAGACTTGAAGGATCCCTGTCACCAGGAAAGTCATGAAGGATTCTCACATCCCTACAGAAGTTGTAAAAGTTCTTGTTAATCCCCATAAGTTGACAAGGATTTTCTATCCCCAACAGTGGTCCAAGGATTTCTCATCTTCAGCAATCAAAGATTTTGAATCTCCAACAGCGGTCATGGATTTATTTTCCCCGGAAGCAGTCAAGGATTTTTTTTATCCCCAACTATCAAAGACTTATTCTCCTCAGCAAGACAACTAATCAGCTTACATGCACATACATTACATTCATATATCATAAAAATTAATAAAAACACATTTTATTGCATCATACATGTCATGCAACATAACTTTGTGTTTCAGCTAACATTTTACCCTTTTCAGGATAAGATTAAAAGTTACCTTTAATGAATATTCAAAGATTTCAGATACAGTACGGATACACTCCAGGCGCGAAAGTCATTCTGTTACTCATTCAAATCTCTTATTCAGATACAGTATGGATACACCTCAGACATGGAGGTCATTCTATTACTCATTCGGAATTCAAAGTCAAGATACAGTACAGATACGCACCAGACAAGGATGCCATTCTATTCCTTATTCAGATTCAACTATCAACTTCAAGATCAGATACACTTCAGACACAGAAGTCATTCTGTCACTTGTCCAGATCCCAGTTACAGTACAGATACACTCCAGACACGAAAGTCATTTTGCTACTCATAAAGATCTCAACTTCAGATACAATCCAGATATGCTCCAGACACGGTAACCATTATGTAACTCATTCAAACATTTCCCCAGCCCATAGATGCTCCATACATGGATGTCCTTCTGTCGCTTATTCAGATTTCAGTTTCAGATACAATACAGATATACTCCAGACGCGATAGTCATTCTGATATTCATTCAAGAATCAAATACAGTTACAGCTCAGATACGCTCTAGACACGGACGCAATTCTTTGCCCATACAGATCCAATATCCAGATACAACTCAGATACGTTCCAGATACGGATACCATTCTGATGTTCATTCTCTTGATTTTCAACAAATAGTCTTGGATGGCATCTCTAAGCCCATCTCCAACAAGATTCTACCATCTCCAAATGGCATCTTTAACCCCATTTCCTCAGCTACATTTTTGACGAGTGCAAATTTACGGGCACTCTAGTGTCCAATCCTCTTTTACCTTCGAGTCACGAAAGGCAAACTCTCCAATCTAACTCTTCAGGTTCAAGAAGATTGAACAGGGGCAGATGTTGTACCCCAAAATTTGCCCTCTCATTTTATCAAGATTTCCCCTCACAAGACTCCTTGGACTCCAGACAAAATTAGGGTTTGCTCTAAACATCTCCTTGCACTGTTGACCTGAAATTAGGGTTTGAGTTTGCACAGGGATTTTTGGACTCCTAATGCTCAAAGTGATTTTCATACTTCATGTTAGACTTATAAGATTTCCCCTACCAAGTTTCAAGCTCTGAATTAAATTTTTGCCCAGTCAATTGGACAGTTGACCTAGAAATCAGTTGTATTGGGGAAAAAGTCAAATGTGGCCAATTTACAGTCATACCTCATGATTTTTGATCCACATCAACATTATAGGCTCATATAAACCATTTGATCAAGTTTGGACCACAACTCCTCAAGAAATTTGATCAGATCATCAAAAGGGCAAAATGGTTATTTTTAGGGTTTTGACTACAGAAGGGCAATTTCTGATTTTTAACCTAGCCAATGGCAAATTGGGTTCAATCATGGATCCAAGGACTCAATGGCATCATCTTTACCTATTCACAAGGTTCAAAATATCTCAAAAGCATTGGATTGACAAATGAATTTTCCAGTCAACTGATCAAAAATCAACTGTACACTGAAAAGTCAAACTTTGACTTTTTGGTCAAAATCAAGTGCCAAGGGTCATTTTTCATCAAAATGTGTCAAAAAATGAAACTTGTTTATCAAGAAACCTAATTTTTCAAATTATGGTTTAAGATTGAAAAATTTCATAACTTAGAAATTTTCCAAGTTATGAAATTTTCTTATTTTTCCCCAACTTTGCCCAACCTTTTCACCATGATGCATTTGGATTCAAACAAAACTTCCAACATGAAAGTTGTAGTCCTCCACAAAATATACAACTTTGATTCATAAAGTTTTCCCAAAAGATTCTTGGATCTGAAGTTATGATTTTTGGAATAAGGGTCCATGAAACTTTTAACTTAGTGAAATTTTGCCCTAGTTTAGGCAGGATTTTGACCTATCTTCATGGCAAATTTTCACATAGTTCCACTTGGAATCTCAAAATGAATTTCAAAGATGGATTGTAGAGCATGTTACAAGCTTTCCAAAATGTCCAAGAACTCTCCAAAATCATTTGTGGTTAGGGATAATCGAAGGTTTGAATTTGGCAAAAAAATCACTTTGATCCATGGCATTTTTCACTATGCTACAAGTTGCAATTTCTATCCAGCTTTGCTTGTACTTGCTTACAGGTATCTAAACCCTTCCACACTCAAAAATTGAATGCAAACTCAATGGTTTAAAGCATTATTCTGATCAAGGGAAGATTACACATTGAATTAATCTAAAAATGGCAAAAAGGTAGCATTGCCACTTTGGTAAAATTGGCTTTATGTCAACTTGTTTCTCTTGAACATTGCACCAAGCTTTCTGCAGCATACCAACTCCACAAACTCAGGGAAAAGTACAACAACTTTGTGCATCTAGGAAGGAGGCCTGTACAGGCTCTTTTCTTGATCACTTCACACTTTTCTTCAAAACCAAGAAACCTTGCAAAAATGACATAACTTGGCAATCTGATAAAACCAACTCTTGTAACCATTCCAAACAACTTTGGCATATCACATTGAGCCAAAAACACGAGCCATCCAGTCCTCAAACACCCTTGAACATCAAAACACCAAAAACTTGCAAAACAGGGCAGCTTCTGCAGTTGCACCTCCATCTCACAAACCACTCGTGCGTTTTTTCCCAAACCTCTTCCAACACACTCCATACAACCCATCTAAGCTCTCCCAACCATTGGCCAATGACTGTAACTCCATTTACAAGTTTCACCATTTTTAAATTCTGCTTGTGCAGATTGACTTCTACAGGCTTATTCAAGCAAACTCAAAGCAAACTAAGCATTGGGGAAGGTCAAAGGAAGTTCAAGCAAGCTCCCAAGCATCTCAGGCCTCATTGAAAATCTCCACATTGCCATACTCGAGTTCAACTGAAGCAGGTATTTTCCAACTTTCTATCTCTCTATTTAGGAATCATTAAGCTTAGGTTTGTGAATAAAAAATGTAGTACTCATTGCCCTTAAGCTGTACATATGCATAGATTTTATTTAAGTTAACTGAGTTGGGAGAATTTGATTGATGAACTTTCTGAAAAAGTTAGGTTAGAAATTAGGGCCAGAGAAATTCTCTCTGGTCTTTGAGAGTTATATTAAGTTCTTTACATGGTTGGAATCGTGTTGAAAAATGCTATAACTTTTGTGTTGTGAGTTTTTGCTTTAGAGCACATATGCAGGATTTCCAGTTTTTGAACACCAAGGCGCGCGTTTCTGCTTGTCACAAGGTCAGGGACGATGGCATCTGGGCTGGGCTTGGCTTGGCATGACTTTTTGCACCCCCGACTTGCTTCTCACACCCCTTGGCCCATTTAATTTACTTTTGTATATTTTTCTATTTTCTTTTTAGTTTCTGACTTTATTTTATTTTTTCTAAACATAAAAAATATTTTTCTTAAAACTTCACATTTTATTATATTTTTTTATTATTTTTTGGACATAGAAATAATTATTAAGTAATATATACATTTATTTTCTTAATAAAAAACCCTTGTAAATATTACAATAAAAATATTACATTTTCATCTTTTATTATTTATATACTTAAATAATATTTTTCTAACATATTTTTATTTCTTGACATTTGTATGTATTTTTATTTTATTGAACATAAATAAATAATACATAATATATATATATATATATATATATATATATATATATATATATATATATATATATATATATATATATATATATATATATATATATATATATATATATATATATATATATATATATATATATATATATATATATATATATATATATATATATATATATATATATATATATATATATATATATATATATATATATATATATATATATATATATATATATATATATATATATATATATATATATATATATATATATATATATATATATATATATATATATATATATATATATATATATATATATATATATATATATATATATACTTTCTTAAAACAAATTAGGGTTTTCACCCTTAATGAAAATAATATTTTTTCTTGTTTTTGATACAATAAATATTTTATTTTTACATACATAAAAATAATACAAAAAAAAACATTTTTTGCATATTTATTTAATTATCCATTTAAATATTTGCTTATTTATTATTTGAACAAAGAATTCAATTTGGTTGTAATAATCTTAGGGTTTTAATTTCTTGCAAATAATCCCCTATTCAAAATTGTATCCCCCTCCCCATATCAATATTGTAATAGGTTAGGTTACTTTTACGCATTTATTGCTTTCAAATATGCCATGATAGAGATTAGGGTTTGTATGCAATATTCAAAATCAAAACAAATAGCTAAACCTAATACAAGACTTAAAAGCATGTAAATTGACAACACAATACACACATGCACCCCTAGGGTTTCATCCACTTGTTGCCTTTAAAATGGCCATGGTATGCATGTTGAGTATCTTGGCAAAACAAAAACAAAAACAAAACATTAAGATTATAGTCCCTCGATGATGCTATCTTGGTTGCCTATACAAAATGATCTAGTCCCTCAAAAATTTGCTAAAGATACTTAGCACAATTGCTATCATGGTCAATACGATGACCCGCGCCTGTCCCGTTTAACATCCAAGCACAAGTTTGTTTACCAAATACAATGGTAAAACAACAATGTCAAAGGGTTAAAAATGTGTAGGAAAGATCTTTGAGTAGGGTAGACAACTCCTAGTTACTTGATCAAACTTGCAAAACATCCTTGCTAATTTCAAAACACGCAATTTCAAAACATTTCCCAAATCAAACTTTCAAACATTGAAACATATTTTCAAAAGATAAACACCTTTGTATATATTCAAACAAGAATCATTACAAAGGTTGCCTAGACAAAAAGGCCTCTTTTCAAAACATTTTCAAAACCACACACAAAGCATCATTTCAAACAATTTAAAAGCAAAAGCAAATGATCTAAACAAGTAACTAAGAGCCCATGGATAACCATGAATGAAAAGGATGCTTGCACCTTCCCTTTTCATAATCTACCCCCCGAACCCAAGAAAACATCTCAAAGGTCTTTCCTGTGCTTTTTGACCTTTCCTTTGGATAAAATAAAAAGTCGGTGGTGACTCTTGCTAAACCGAAACATTTGCAAACACAAACGCAAAACCTCAAGTCAGTTCTCCCACCGTATCACACCAATTATGACTTTGAAAATCCGATCAACCAAGCCGAGGACGAAGGTGAGGAAGATTGTGAGGTACCAGGGGAACTTGCTAGACTGTTACAACAGGAAGAAAGAACTATACAGCCTCATGAAGAGCCAGTTGAAACAATGACCTTGGGTACTAAACAGGACAAAAAAGAGGTCAAGGTAGGTTCTAACTTGGAGTCCAGTGTCAAATAGCGGTTAGTTCAGATGTTGCATGATTATGTTAAGATCTTCGCTTGGTCATACGAAGACATGCCAGGATTGGACACTGATATTGTGGTTCATCGTCTGCCAACTAAAGAAGATTGCCCTCTGGTAAAGCAGAAGGTTCTTCGTGTGCACCCTTAGATGTCAGAAAAGATCAAGGCTGAAGTTAGGAAACAGTTCAACTCCGGATTCTTGGCTATCACCTCATATCCACAATGGGTTGCTAATGTCGTTCCGGTACCTAACAAGGACGGTAAAGTACGTATGTTTGTGGACTACAGAGACCTGAATAGAGCAATCCCCAAGGATGACTTCCCGCTTCCCCATATTGATATTCTGGTTGACAACACTGCATAATATAAGATCTTCTCCTTCATGGACGGTTTCTCTGGTTACAATCAGATTAAAATGGCACCTGAAGACATGGAGAAAGCAACTTTCGTCACACAGTGAGGCACTTTCTGTTATAAGGTTATGCCATTTGGGTTGAAGAACGCTGGGGAAACCTATCAGCATTCTATGGTAGCTTTGTTCCATGATATGATTCACCATGAGATATAGGTTTATGTTGACGACATGATAGCCAGGTCTCATACTGAAGAGGAACACCTGAATCATCTGTAAAAACTGTTTGATAGATTGAAGATGTGTAAATTAAGGCTGAATTCGAACAAGTGCACCTTTGGAGTAAGATCTGGTAAGCTTCTGGGTTTCATTGTCAGTGAAAAGGTATTCAAGTAGACCCTGCAAAGGTTAAAGCCATACAAGAGATGTCGGCTCCTCGCACTGAGAAGGAAGTTAGAGGTTTCTTTGGACGTTTAAACTACATTGCCAGGTTCATTTCCTATCTAACTGCTACTTATGAGCCAGTCTTCAAACTCCTGAAGAAAGATCAAGTGTTAAAGTGGAATGACGAATGCCATACCGCCTTTGACAGAATCAAGGAATACCTTCAAGAGCCTCCAATTTTGATACCTACGGTTGAAGGAAGACCTCTAATAATGTACTTAATAGTATTATATAATTCAATGGGGGTGTGTGCTAGGGAAGCATAACGAGTTTGGTCGAAAAGAGCATACAATATACTAACTTAGTAAAAAGTTTAACGACTGTGAAACAAGATACTCACTGCTCGAGAAAACTTACTGCACTTTGGCATGGGCTTCTCATCGACTGAGAGAGTATATGTTGACCCACACTACTTTGTTGATATCTAAGATGGACCCTATCAAATAGATCTTTGAGAAGCCCGCTCTCTCCATAAGAATAGCAAGATGGCAAATGGTCCTGACCGAATATGATATTCAATACACAACCCAGAAAGCAATCAAGGGAAGTGTATTAGCTGATCATTTGGCTCATCAGGATGTGGACGACTACCAATCCATGAACTTTGAATTCCCGGACGAGGATATCATGTTAGTGACTGATTGTAAAGAGCCTGGAACGGATGAAGGACCTGAAAAAGGATCCCGATGGACCATGGTCTTTGACAGTGCTTCCAATGCACTTGGCAATGGCATCGGTGTCGTGATCATATCTCCCTAGGGCTGTCATACTCCTTTCACGACCAAGCTATGTTTCAATTGTACCAACAATATGGTTGAGTATGAAGCATGCATCATAGGTCTCAAAGCTACAATCATTTAAGGATTAAGTTCTTAAGTGTGTTTGGAGACTCGGCTTTGGTAATCATCCAGATCAAAGGATAATGGGACACAAAGCATCATAATATCATCCCTTACCGAGAGCATGTGCTGACATTGATTCCACACTTTGAAGAGGTTACCTTTGAGCATTTTCCCCGAGAAGAGAATCAGTTAACGGACGCGTTAGCTACTATGTCATCCATGTTCAAAGTCAGATGGGATAATGAAGCTCCTCAGATCACCGTTGAGAGATTGGATGAACCAACTTACTATTATGAGGTTGGCACCGAAGAAGTAGTGGACAAACCTTGGTTCCACGAAGTGAAAAGGTATCTTGAAGTTCAAGAGCATCCCGAGGGGGCATTTGTTAATGATAAGAAGTTCCTAAGAAGATTCTCCGCTAAGTTTTTCCTCAGTAACGAGATCCTCTACAAGTGCAACCACGACTCTACCTTCCTTCGGTGTATGGACAAGAGTGAGGCAAAAAAGATTATGGTTGATTTGTATGAAGGTACCTTCGACACTCATTCCAGTGGATATACGATGACTAAAAAGATCCTACGGGCATGATATTATTGGTCCACTATGGAAGCAGACTGTTATCAGCATTCACGGACTTGTCACAAGTTCCAGATCTATGTTGATAAAATACATGTGCCTCCGGTTCCTCTAAACGTCTTAATTGCTCCTTGGCCATTCATAATGTGGGGCATCAACATGATCAGAGAGATTAGACCAACAACTTCTAATGGGCATCGCTTCATCCTCGTCGCCATTGATTACTTCACGAAGTGGGTAAAGGCAGCCTCTTTTACTTCTGTTACCAAGAATGTTATGGCATGATTCATAATACATAACCTTATCTATCGGTATGGTGTCCCCGAAAGAATCATTACAGATAATGGTACCAATCTCAACAATACTATGATCACCGAACTCTGTAAGCAATTCAAAATCTAGCATCATAACTCTTCCCCTTACTGGCCGAAGATGAATGGAGTTGTGGAGGCCACTAATAAGAACATTAAAAAGATCATACAAAAGATGACGGTGACATATAAAGACTGACATGAGATGTTACCATTTGCTCTTCATGGATACTGCACTTCGGCATGCACATCAACGAGAGTAACTCCTTTCTCTCTAGTATATGGTATGGAAGTTGTCCTACCTATTAAGGTCCAGATACCTTCTTTAAGAATCATAAAGGATACAGGTTTGAACGAAGATGATTGGATCCAAACTCGACTTGACCAATTGAACCTGATTGATGAGAAAAGGTTAGTTGTTGTTTGTCATGGTCAGATGTATCAAAAGCGTATCATAAAGACTTTTAACAAGAAAGTCAAACGTCGAGTATATCAAGTTGGCGACCTAGTAATCAAGCGCATAATCCTGCCGTAAGGTGATCCCAGGGTCAAATGGACTCTCACATGTAAAGGGCCATTTGTGATCAAGAACATATTTTCTGGTGGAGCCATGATCTTAACCACTATGGATGGTGACGACCTTCCTCACCCTGTGAATGCAGACATAGTTAAAAGATACTACGCATGAATAAAGACCCGCTAGGTTGACTGGCCTAGGGAAAAATAAGGGCATCCCGGCGAACCAAAAGAGTTCGGGAAAAATTAGGGATATACATAAAAAAATTGTACACTTGGGAAGTCGAAAACCTGAAAGGGCCGCTTGGGCAAAAAAGGGTATCCCGGTGGACTGAAAACCCGAAAGGGTGGTCCAGGAAAAAGTTAGGGATTTTTAAGCGTATAACTATGTCCCGTTGGATCACCTTACAACCAATCTTCAGTAACAACTGTCAAGCTCAAGTGGTACTAATCGATCCAGTCAGCTTCAGACAAGTAGCAAAGTGATGAGATGCTCAAGGACATAAAGGCAGTAGCAGAATGGGAACCCAATGGGATCATTTCACATATTTTTTTCTCTTTATACAATGTTTTGTATAGTTTTCACGACGAAATTCTCTTATTGGAATGTCGGTCTCTTTGTACAAAAACGCTTGTTATAGGCAAACTTCTTCAAATCAATACAGATAATCTCTTTGGAAGTTCAAAAACTATTCGTTTTCATTTTTCTGTTTTGTTTTGTAAAACAAAACAGAAAAATATGATTACTGTTTACAAATACTATGCGTTTTA
The DNA here is from genome assembly GCA_948472305.1 of Vicia faba. Classification (NCBI taxonomy): domain Eukaryota; kingdom Viridiplantae; phylum Streptophyta; class Magnoliopsida; order Fabales; family Fabaceae; genus Vicia; species Vicia faba. Next base: position 604,764,140 of record OX451736.1, on the reverse strand, counting down.
ATATGATTACTGTTTACAAATACTTGCATAAAAAACAGAAAGACAGTTGCGAATGACTTTAAGAAACGGGATAATGTCTAAAGGCCATTTATGGTCCCCGCATTTACTTTCTCCAGCAGATACAAAGGCAGGGATGTCCTACTGCGAGGTCACTTCCACATCCTCAACATACAGTCTAGTGATGTCAGTATCCTCTACAGAGCGAAAACAACCAAATTTTTGACCTCTTCTTCCCAAAGCAGGAATTACCCTCTCCAGCAAAATTCCCTTAGAGAGCTTAAATCAAAGTATTTCACAACAGAGTTTTATAAATCTCAAGTAGTTTATAAAGTATTATCCCCAGTAGAGTTTATTTTCTAGCAACGGAAGTTCATCCCCCAACGGAGTTTATTTCTCCAAATTGATGAAATCTTCCAACATGACTCTTCTCCCTAGCAAAATCATAATCAAGTAGAAGTCGAAGATCCTCGACAGAGAAAGGGAATCCCCATCAAAATTATCTCCATTCATCATCCCCAGCAGAAGTTGAAGAATCACTTTGTTCATTCACCAACAGCAGTTTGGGATTCAGCTTCCCGGTACTCTTCAGCAACAATCAGGGATTTATTTTCCCTAATTCAATAATACAGCAATGGAATAACTGACATGTTCATACATTAAATTCATACATTATATTCATACATCATTTTACAAACATCATAGCATATGCATCACAAATGCATATATCGCAATCTCATTTATTTTGAGAGCATCATGCAATTCATACATCATGACATCGCATGAAACTGACTTTACCTTATCAGGTTAAATTCGCAGACAGACGAATACTATCAACTTATACAACAAGTCAAAGATTAATTCCCGAAACTAGACGGGAAACTATCTACATGAACAAGTGGTATGACCTCCTGGAGTAAGATAGGTTTACCAACAAATACAGCAGACCATGGATTAACACCCGAAACCAGACGAGGAAACTATCTATTTGACCAACATTGCCAAGTTCCAGATTAATACCTGTAACAAGCTAGGATAACTATATACAGATGACTGATTGTAGATTAATACGTGAAACTAGACAGGAAAACTATCTCATCGACCGACAATTTTTAAGTTCCAGATTAATTCATGAAACTAGACAGGACAACTATCTCAGCGACTGACAATTTTTAAGTTCCAAATTAATTCCTAAAACCAGACGGGGCAATATCTGTGAATGACTGATCATAGATCAACACCCGAAACTAGACAGGGAGACCAATCTACAAGATCAGGTTAAGGATTAACTCCTGAAACCAGACAGGGTAACTACCTCAATAACCACCAGAAGAGCAGATTGAAGAACAACTCCCAAAACAAGATGGGGAAACTATTTTTTCTCTTCTGATTAGTCAAAGATTAACTCCCGAAACAAGCCGGGGCAACTATCTCCATGACCAACAATAGTTGATTCCAGATTAATACCTGAAACAAGATAGGACACCCATCTGCACACCAACTGATTATGGATTAATACCTGAAACAAGATAGGACAATTATCTACGTGAGCCGATTATAGATCAATTCCCGAAACAAGATGGGGCGACTATCTATATGACCAACCGAAGTAGCCATACATGGGTTCCTTCCCTTATATCTCTGGATAGCAGTTCACAACACTATAAAACCCAGACCTGACCAGATAATGGTCAAGTTCATATTCCCCAGTAAGTCACTGTGAAACCTAGACCCGACCAGATAACAGTTAACTTTCACCTCTCTAGTCAAGAGACAATTCCTCAGTAGAGTAACGGACAACTGAAGCTCCTAGACTCTATTTCCCATAACAGAGGCCAACATTCCCCAATGAAGTCCTCCCCATATGACAGGAACAGGAATCCCCATAAAGGAATCCCTTATGAAATCAACGTCTACTCTAGATGACATCTTTAAGCCCATCTCCGACGACTCTTCGTCATTGGATGGCATCTTTAAACCCATCTCTGACATCCCTCTGTCATCTTTTCCAAATGGCATCTGTAAGCTCATTCCCGATATTATCAATCAACAGTGTTACTTCAGGCGAGTGCAAATTTCTGGGGACTCTAGTGTTCAATCATCTTCCACCTTCAGATCACGAAAGGCCGACAAGCCAATCTACATCTTCAGGTTTAAGAAGATTGAACAGGGGCAAGTGTTATACCCCAAAATTTTCCCTTCCATTTTACTCAAGACATGCTCATTAAGGTTCCCAATTGCTCAAGGATGACCAAGAATTGACCAGGCAAATTCTCCTCATAAGGCAATGAACCTCTAATTAGGGTTTCAATTTTTATTAAGATGTGTGAGCTCCAAAGGTATTAAATGTTTTCCATGGTCCTAATATGTCTTTAGGATTTCCCATTCCAAGTTTCATGCTTTGCACTTTAATTTTGCTCAGTCAACTGCTCAAATGCTTGAAAATTAATTGTACTAGGTCAAAAGTCAATTGTGGCCTATTATAGCGGTAAAATCAATGAAGTCGCCACCGAGTATTTATTTATCCCATATGAAAGGGAAGGGAAAATCATCGAAGAAAACATAAAGGGGAAATCAATGTCTTGCAACCAAGAGATTGGGTAAGGTATTCGATTACGCAAGGGGAAGGTATTAGCACCCCACACGTCCATAGTACTCTACGGGATCCACTCTCATTATTCTAATCAAAGGGTGTCTTCAATCTAATGCTTAAGGATTATAAACTAAGAGGGAATGCATGCAAATAAAGGAGAAAGAATGTAGGGAAAATAAAGTTGTACTCGCTAGGGCCCTACCCCAATGCCTACGTATCCTTTTTGAGGAATCAGAGCTACCGTAGTTCGGCTCACATGTTTTTGTTTGTTTGTGTTTTTTATGGACGAAGTTAATTCTGCCTTCTTCCGCAGCTCGAACTTTCGAGACTTATGCGTTGGCACAGAAGTAAATTAATCATGTCCTTACCTGAAAAGGGTTTTAGAGAAAAGGTGCTCGAGCGCACAAAATGGGTTGAATTAGTTTGTGTTTTATTACCTTAAAAAAGGATTTAAGTATGATTAACATGTTTTTTATTTGCTAAGAAAAGAAGTTTTTGTTTTAGATGCAAGGATGCAAAAATGGAAATAAAAGAGTATATGAGAGACTAGCCTATCTCTAACCTAATGTTATCATACAATGGCAGTCCTATGTCAAGGATGAAAAGGGAAGTTTCTACCTACTGTTAGCATGCATGGTTTACAACCTAAGGTCTAACTTGCGTTCGAATAGAGCAAGCACATCCTAAGGGAACATGGTATGTAAAAGGATAAAGCAAACAAGCCAATAAGATCAAGAGAGCACACCTAGAGAGATCCTATCTAAGTTAGCATTCCAAAGAAAGTAAAACTATCCTATAGGGAACATGCAATGAGAGCGAAGTCATGATCTCAATTTCTAAATTGAGTGACTCATAGATCAATAAGAAATAAAGGAAAGCGATAAAATCCTATAGGTATCATGCACTGAGAGCGAAGTCGTGATCTCAATTTCTAAATTGAGTGACTCATCGATCAACAAGAAAGTAAACAAACACAAGCACAACACATATAGCAAATGAAGTGCGGAATGCCTGCTATAGGTATTTAAACAGTGACTTCGAGCGCACGCTCTTTATTTCCTACTTCACATGATATCTAGAAAGCGATAACGAAATGCAATAAAGTGCGAAGAAGTACAAGGGTAGTAGCGGATACTACCAAAGCGAACAAGTCGTCTAGAGCAGACGAAAGCGCTAGAGAAGCAGGTAATATGCGTCGAGCAAGCTTCACCAAGAAACAAACAGAGTCAGAAATAAAATGCTCGGAATAAGCGTTGAAGCATCATCGATGTAAAAATAAATCATAATCGAAAACTCAATCATATCTGCATATTGTACGATAAACCTGCATAAGACTCAAATCTCAACAAGCAAAAGTGAATCACAAATCTCGAGTAATCGGATAATCATGAATTAATTCCTAAAATCAAATAAAAAATCTAACAAATTTTTATTGATTTTATAATTTTTTATCATGTGGAGAAAATTCAAACAAATCTAAACAATTAACAAAATTATTCAAAAGAAGTTGCAAAAAGAATAAACAAGGGGGGGTGCAAGCCAAGATCCAGAAGTGTATTGTAGTAAATTGGGCACAGAGCCCAAGCCCAATAGGTTCAAAATAGTTTTTTTTGTTTCCAGCTTTTTAGATGCCCGAAAATCTGAACTATGGGCTCAGTGTGCCTCGACCCAACCACCAATCCAACATCCATTGGATTTTCTTCAGCATTACCAGTAGAAGTGATACGAATGCATTTTGGAAAATTTTGTTAGGGTTTGAAGTTTGTGACTCTTGGAGTCTTTATCACGAATCCTTCTATCTTTCTGCGATCTTATTCCCATCTTCTCCTCCGATTCTTCCGTGATATGCCATCATATTTCTTCATTAATGGCCTCATTCTATCCCCAATTTCGATCGATAATCCATAATTCCTCTCTAAATCGAAACACCTTGGACGTCCTAAAGCTTAAATTAAGTGATGCTAACACCTCTAATCAAGTTGAAACCATGGGGGAAGAAGCCTTCGCAGCAAAGGCCACGCCAGAACAACGCAAAAACGCTAAATCAATGGTGAACGATTGGCGATGATTAACGTGCATTTTCCAGCGAAGACTTCGAGTAAGCTTCTCCTTTCCTTTAATCTTCTAATCTGCCAATCATCTGCCATGACCGCCGTTTTCCTTTGAGTTTCGTTCTCTTGCAACGTCTCTGGTTGATTCAAACCTTGTCATCTTTGACTCGTTTCCGATTCGTTACCCAACCGAAAACTTCTTACACAATTGCAACCAGAAATTTCTCACACAATCACGTGTTTGGAAAATAGTTATGAATCTAAAATCGAAGCTAAGTGAAGGAGATGAAGCTTACCCTAACAGGATCCGGTCAAGGTTCACAAATATTCAGGCATTCATCCTATGCAAAATCGATGCAAGAAAGAGATATCGATGCCTACCTATCGGAGCTCGTCCGATGCGATTTTGACGACGAAAAAGAGAAGCAGAAAATCAGAGATGTAGGAGGTATTCACGATATGTATTACTCTTCTTTATCTTTTTAGTTTCCTCAAATTCTTCTTCTTCGAAATTCTAGATTCTGTGATTCATGTTGGTGTTATACTTGAGTTCGTCGATTGATACAGAGAGCGGATTGGAACTGCAAAGCAAATGAACGCGAATGGAGTAAGGTTGAATATTGAGAGAATCAGAGAGAGAGAGAGAGAGGGATTTGAAATTTATCAGTTGCGGGTGGAGGAATGACTTGAGAGGATTAAGAGTGGTTCTTGGGGGTGAGAGAGATTGAAGAGAAAAAAAATGAGGTCTGAAAATTGATAAGATCATATAAAACCTCAAGATTCAATCTCAGAGGGAGAAAGTTAATGGATCAAAAGGGGAGGGAGAATTCTGTTATAAGTTAGTTTTTATGTTAATATTTTTGCTAGAAGCGGTTAGGAGGTTGGAGCTGAACTGGAATTCGGTTAGATGTTAATTAGATGTTTTCTGATTTTCTGTTATAGATTCACATAGGAGATTGAAATTGATAGAAGTTAGTTATACCGTTTCTGTTGCAAGTTAGTTAGCTGGTTCAAGGTAGTTGAGATGGTTATCTCTGTTAGAAAATTCTGTTATAGGTATGAAGTTGATGAGCTGGCAGTTAAGAAACTCTATTATTGTTAGTGCATATTCTGATTTAATGATTTTCTGGTTTTCTGTTTCTCCTGATTTTATTTTGAATTGGGCAGTTTTTTGAACTGGATTTCCTATTGCTGTACCGATTATGTTCATATATTGGATCTGTTGGAGGTTATCCGATTTTCACTTAGTTTTCTGTTATGGCAGTTAGGATAACAGAGAATCTGTTAGGAAGTGTTTTTGTTAGGAATTTTGGAAATTAGTTGGAAGACGGTTAGCAAGAGTTAGAAGTTATGTTTTTTTCATTTGGTGTGCTGATTTTTAATTGAACAGGTTTATGAATTAGTACTAAGGTTAATAAATAAAATCAGGTGTTAAATGGTGAATAGGTTATATTACTCATGTATTGCGTTACACTGACTTGAATTCTTTGGACTGGAATATGTACAAGTTTCAAATGAAAATTGGCAAAAGTTTATGAATGTGTTAGGCTGGTTTTGTGATGCTGATTGGTAATATCGTTTCTGATTTTTGTTTAGAGCTGAGGCCATCTGTTTTCTTCATGCATAAGATTTTGGTTAGTAGTAGCATATATGAACGGTTAACTATTTTTATGCAGGTTTTGTTGACGTACAACAGGACTGCAATGGTTTAGTGATAATTTTTGAGCATGAAGGTGAAGAATGAAACAAGGGAAGAGATATGGCATAAAGAAAGACCCTTGGAATTTGAAGAACAACAGTTAGGACAAGGCGTTGTGCAGCTTTAGTAGCTTAGGACCTTAGGAATTTTGTGTAGTTGTTTCTTTGGAGTGTAATATGAATTTGTCATGGTTACGAGTATAAATGAATTTGGCGTTTGTAATGTCTTGTGATGGAATTTGAAATGCATAGAATTTTACGTGAATGAACTTTGCAAAGACTCCGAATGGATTTAAATTTATATGGATGCTTCTTAACCTTTGCAACTTGAATGAATATTCGTACAGATCATGGACTTGAATGAAGTTGAATATCTTTTATAATGAAATGAATAAGTATTGAACATGATGAATAAGGTGAAGACGATTATGATGAATGAACGTCTTGCACTTGTACTTCACTACTTAAATCTCGAGAAGTCCGAATTCATTCCCTTTCCAACCTTGTGAATTCCCAACAACTTTGATGAATTGAACCAAATTTGAATATATGGAATCATTCGCTTCAACCTTAATCCAAATTGGCTCGTCTAACAAGTAACAAACAATTTGAGAGAATGATGCCTTGATTATGATCCACATCCTGGACTTGAATGAATATCTCAAATTAATTTTCCATTCTCAATGAAGCCATATATTCAATTCAATTTTCCAATCTTAAGCAAACTTTCATGACAAGCAACAAGTATGAGAAATAATAATGATGCCTTTATTACAATGAATCCACAAACTCATCTCTTGCACCATGGCTTGCATTTCGCAATCCAATTCCACTATATCTTGACTTGATGAGTAACAAGATAGGAAATGCCTTGAATCCTTTGATAAAGGCAGGACTTGAAGCACAGTAGGATACCTTGACATGAGACTAAATGAATCTCAGTTGTTGAACATCAACAAGCTCAAATATGATGAGTCACAAACCCTAGTTCACTTGCTTTGGATAAAATCTGATAATCAAGGTAGCTCGAGATGATGGAGAGAACCAAAACCTTAGTTTACAATTGAATTCTTGATGAAGCATAACAAACTAAGAACCCTAGCATCCTTCCCCGAACAAGTTAAAACCGTAGCGTCTTTCCCTGCTCGTTGAAGAAGCAGCTTGAATCTATTGGATGAAGATAAGAGCCTCAGAGCCTTAAAGAAACCCTAATTCTTCGAAAACTTTGATCACATGCCACATTTTATTGATTAATGAATGAATGATATGTTAGATGACCTAATGGAGTTATGTATATGAATCTCAATTAAATCCACAGATTCTAGTCACCTTGCATTTGAAGCGACCAACCTCCATTCAGAGAGAGAAACCCTAATGCCAAAGCTCTTTGGTCTTATAACCATGAGACCAATGCTATGTGTGAGATGTACAAAGTATGATGAGGTATATTAGGGGGGAAAATTGGGGTACAACAGCTGCCCTAATTTAAGTGTCTTCTATCCGGAGATACGAAGATTAAAATCTTCGTTTCGAAGTGATTGAAGATTCTTAAATATAAAACATGCCCTATTTTTGGTCCTAAGATACCATGAGATGCTTATGATTATGGATGTATGAATTTCATGCAGATGGGCAAGACACACACTGGAGAAGCAAAAGTAGAATCTACAAATTAACCAAAAGAATTCAACCAGGATAATAAACCTATGGAGACCAACACGACTCCTGGGACAAAAATTTGAATCCATTGGAGATAAATCAGCTCTGTTGAGGAAAAGAAAACTCAACTTTACTGGGGTAAGATCCAGAGAGGAGACAAAATAACATAAACTTCAAAATTGAGGGAAAGGTGATGGACGACAACAATTAACCGATAATTGTGAACTATCCACTCATAGAGGAGATAGCAAAAAGAGAGTACCATCAACACAGGGGATCGGCAATCGTTAATCAGAACAAGATCAATCTTACCTAAGAACGGTAATGAATTACACACTCAAGAATGAAGATTAAGAAAACAAACATAGGACAATATTGACTTTTATTGAAGGTAAATAAATAGAAGATACACCGACATTTACTGAAAGTGGAGAAAAGAGAATGCACCAGCTTTTACTGAAGGTGATTTCTCAAAGAGCAATAACGAACATTCCCAAAACTCTGACGTTCTTCCTAGAATGAGTAAAAGTACAAGCTATCTCAAATAAAGAGACTACCACTTGTAAAGATTTCACAACAAACTTCTCTTGCGAAACTTCCTCGAAGAGATACCATTTGATGAAAAATCACATAAACTTTCCCTCGATCCTGACTATAAGCCACGAACTAGTCTTAGTTTCTTATTTAACCAAGATATTTCACCTGGAAATGGTAAAAACACAAGCTATCACAAATAAAGAGACTACCACTTGTAAAGATTTCACAACAAACTGCTCTTGCGAAACTTCCTCGAAGAGATACCATTTGATGGAGAATCAGATAAACTTCCCCTTAATCCTGACTATAAGCCATGAACTGGTCTCAGTTTCTTCTTTAACCAAGATATTTCACCTGAAAAGGGTAAAAACACAAGCTATCTCAAATAAAGAGACTACCACTTGTAAAGATTTCACAATAAACTTCTCTTGCGAAACTTCCTCGAAGAGATACTGCTGTACCCCAAAATTTGCCCTCCCATATTTCTCAAAACATTTCAAGAAAAATTCACAAGTCCAACCCGGCGCATCATATTCAGGTGTTCTTTCGCCAAGATATCTCTGTTAACGTATTCTCAAATTCAGGTTCGGCTCAAGAGTCAATTCTTTAAAAAAGGTATCCGAATGTGTGAGTTTTCTCGAAGAAATATGGTGAAAAAGTGTGCTGAAAGTGCAGTTTCTACGCGCTAAAAAATTCATAACTTGAAGATCGTGACTCGTTTTGAACCCGTTCCGGTGGCCAAAATTCCGTCTTGACATTATCTACGTTTTCATCTCTCACGGCTGGAAGCCAATTTCGATCAGATGTCTTCAAAAATGTGGATTTATCAGGTATTTTCGTGCAGAAAATTTGCGACAGAAGTTTATTTGCGTCATGTTCAAAAAATCATAACTTGGTCGATTTTCATCGTATCGAGCTGGTTCTGGCGCCAAAATTTCACAAATTGAGTTGACTACATTTTCACAGAAGGTATTGAGTTCAAACGGTATTCAAAAGGCCTTCTTTTTTTGCTCAGAGTGCGTGACACGCTGAAAATCCTGAATGCTGAATATTATTTCATCTGGGCCGAAACTTCGAAAATTCATAACTCGGTCAATTTTTATCGGATTGGGCTCATATTTTTACACAAGGTCCCTGACTCATAGATCTACAACTTTGCTTCAAAAGTCGAGACCAAATTATGCACCGATCAATACCAGTTTTTTATTGAAGAACGTGTCAGAGTCGACACTGGAGCCCAAAATAAGTTTGTCTGAGCTGAAACTTCAAAAATTCATAACTAATTCACCGTTTATCCGATGGAGTCGATTTTCGGACAGGAGTTAGTTCTCAATGTCGGCTACATTTCGTTTTCACATTTCAACTTCAAAAAATGCACTTAAGTCCCTGCGATTTAGCCTGGAAAGTGACGAATTCAAGTGAATATTAGAGGTCCAATTGCACATTCAAAGCCCATTTGCTTTACCCTAATTTTCATTATATAATCACCTTCTTTTCACCCAAACCAAAGGAGGAGAAAAGGAGGAGAAAAAGAAGAGAAAAAAGAGAGAAAAAACCTTGCCACAACACTGTTAGAATATCAAACTCTTTCAAGAACCCTAAAACCTTGAAATCCTTATTACAAATCCCTCTCTCACTACAAGCAAGCCATCACAGTTATAAACCAATACCTCACTACTTCTTCAGTAATGATAAGGCTGGCTTGATCTCCATGATCCTAATCTTCCAGTAAGGCATAAAAGCATTCAGGTCACTAATCTTCCAGTAAGAGTAAGATTGATTTGATCTCCATGATCAAAAGGGTATAATCATTCATACATGTCATATTGTGCCTAAACATTAAATTTCTTCATATGTTGGTTTTATTTGAATTTTTATGATTTTATTTAATGTGTTCATGAGGTTCAACACTGCAGATTTAGACAGGATCCCATGCAGGTTCATTAAGGAACGTTGAGGCCAAAAGCCAAATGGCCAAAAGGCCAGAAGCCAAATGGCCAAAACAGAACATTTTACACATGACACCAATACATGGCGAGACAGACATTAAGCCAGACATTAAGGGAACGTTGAAGCCAGAACACAAATGGCCAAAAGCCAAAAGCCAAATGGCCAAAGTAGAATAACTTATGCATGAAACTCAATCCAATGGCCAAAGAATGCAGACCACGGTACTCAGGAGTCAATACTTCAAAAAACCTCCCATTGGGCCAGACACCCCCTATGGTTTGCTCAATTTTTAATTTTTATTTGTTTTTCCTTTTTATTCTTTTAATTGTTTTTTAATTGCTTTCTTTTAATTCCATAAAATAATTTTCATAATAAATATAAAATACAGAAAAATCAAAAAAATGTTTATTTTATTAATATTAATTTTACTATTATTATTTTTGTAAATAAACTTTAAACAATTAATTAGATTAATTTAGGTTTCAAAACTTTAATATTTTTCTTAATAAATTAAATATGTAGAAATTAGGGTTTTTAACTTTTTCATCATTTTTTTTAATAAATAATTTTCTCATTATTATTATTATTATTATTAATTACTAATTTATTTTGTAAATAAACATGTACATAAATTCTTTAGTAAATTAAGTTAAACTTTAACATTTTTCTCAAATAGTTAAAAATAATTTAGAATTAGGGTTTCTTTTAATTTTAATTTTAATTTTCTTATTTCATAAATATAAAAAAACCTAAAAAACACTTCTTTTATTTCAATAAATAATTGATTAATTTTTAATTTCAATTTAACTTCAAAAGGGTCCAACGCCCTCGAACGTTCAACTTTAGTTTCTTTCACGCATTTATTCTTATTATTTCTTGTAAATATTAATGTAATTCTCTCAAAGCCTTGTAAACTCGGACATTTTATTTCTCGCACTTTATTTATTTTCTGTCAAATCGGGTTCTGGAAATTTTGGCGATGTGGACCCGCGCCTTTTGTAATAGCTTTAGAACTTTTATTTCTCGCAATATTTTAACTATTAATAAATGCATGCAAGAATGAATGGCCTTAAATAAAAACAAACGTGTAGATCACCTTGACATGAATAAGACAAAATAACTGAACATGACACACAAATCACACACCACCCCTAGGGTACGCCTCACTGTTGCCTTGCCTCGAAAGGTGATCGTCGAGTAGAGGATGTCTTAGTAAGTCCTCATGATCCGGGAACCTGGCATGAGGGTAGCTTTTAAGGTGTCTTCCCATTGCTCTGGTGATCACCATGTCCCGAACTTCGAATTGACCCGAACACCTCCAACGGTGGTGCTACCTACCTCTCAATGGTGGGATGGCACTACTTTAAAGGACATTTACACAGACGAATTCCTTAGGGTAGGTAGGTTCTCGTAGATACTTGATCTAATTCCAAAACAAATCAAAAAACTCTTTTCACACCAACACATTTTCAAAAAGCTTTCGAAAGCAATTTTTCAAACACTCTTGAGGACTGATACAAGAGTCGAACTGGAATTTTCAAAGAAACTTTTTTAAAACCCATAGTTGAAAAGCAAACAAACCATTTTTGAAAACACAAATGAGCAAGTATCTAAGAGCCCATGGATAACCATGGATAGAAAGGGTGCTAACACCTTCCCTTTCTATAACTTACCTCCCGAACCGAGAGCAATCTCTATAAGGAATTTTTCTGTGCTTTTGTCCTTTCCATTTGGAGAAAATAAAAGACGGTGGCGACTCTTGCTTCCGCGACATTTCGCGAACCAGCGTTAAACAGTCAGTTCCATATCCACCGATCACAGAACTGGCGACTCTGTTGGGGATATTTTTATAAAGTGATGTGTACCTTAGGGATAGTTCATAACTGTGTTTTCAATTGCTTTCTTTGCTTGCTTTAAATTGTGGGACTGTCTTGGGAGTTCTATAGATCCTAACCCGGATCTGGGGATACCTTCTTAGAAAGTAGCAACAAGGCTGTGAGGGAACTGTGCGGGGTATACCGACATGGTTGAAACAGTCTGCTACGTTGATGTGGCACTTTGGTGTGTACCGGTAACCCTTGAGTTCAGTCAAGGAGGGTACGGGGCCTCCGCGTGGTGTCGTGAAGCATCAACAGACCTTAGGAACCTTAATTGAACTATCTTGGCCTCTTTAGGGTAGTGAGATAACTGACTTTGGTGCAGTCCGAGGTTGGTTGATACTCGATACTACACTCAATTGAGGGTTGCTTTCCTGGAATATTTCGGTCGCCAGTTCAGTGGCTAAATCGAAACGATGAACAATGAAAGCAATCCCGTGATATTGGGATCCTTAGAACCCGGTTACTTTGATTAGGACAGGTTGAACCCACCCACTTCAAGAGGGTAATACCCAGACCCCATGCTGGCCTAAACTCTAAGGGCTTCTCTTGTGTGACTTGTGTGCCTTCGTACTTGACCGCTTGCATGCTTTTTTGTCTGACACTTGAGCTTCTTGCAGGTTTTGTTCGTAGTCCTTAAATTAGGACTCATAACAGGGTATTCTAAGTTTCTTGCAGGTTTTGGTTTGCAGTCCTTGATTGGGACTCGTAACAGGGTTTATTCATATTACCCCATGCACCATAACATCATACCATTGCATACATCCTAATCCGTTTCAAGGATCTCAAGGGGTTTGTGATGCAGGTCATGGTAAATCAAACATCTAGCAAGGGGCAAAGAGGATTTATTTTCCTCTAGCTAAGGTTGTCAGGGGCTATGACCCACTTGATATGGTGAGCCTTTGACCCTTGGAAGAAAGACTCTCAACAAATACGAAGTCCTTTCAATCAAGCTACCGGATCCAGATGCTAACCAATTTTCTTGTTTACCCCATGAAGTCCTTGAAAACATTGCATGCATGTCATACACATCATTACATAACAGGTATCTTTGTTGCAGGTCACTTACCTTTCTCGCTGTTTATTTCAGCAATGGCCTTCCAACCAGATAACCAGGACCTTCTCGCTCAAGAGACTCAGTTCAGGGAAATCCTCCTGAATCTATCCAAGGGGCAGGAGGAGCTAAGGACACTTCTCATGGAGACTTTTGTCAGGAACAGTGCTGAGGATGAAAGGCTGAAACACCTACAAGCTGAGGTGGATGCATTAAGGGTCCAGATGCTGGGGCAGGTGACTGCCATTCAAGAGTTAGCTCAAAGACAAGATGAGCTCTGGTTTCTCGTCAACCAACTGCTTCAGGGTAACCAACTGGGGCAAAAGTCTAAAGGTAAAAAGCCAGTCATCGTTCAACCACCTTTGAGACAAGGAGGTAAGGGGAGAGCTCCTCAAATGGCTCCAATGTCACAAATTCAACATCACAGCCAACAAAAGAGCGAGAGAAGGCAGTTCACTCGGCTTAGCATGACCTTATCCCAGATATTGCCACAGTTGCTGGAGACCAAGCTGGTAACTCTAAAAGAAGCTCCGAAGAATCAAAATACAACATCACCGAAGTATAACCCCAACGCCCGCTGCGCTTATCACTCTGACAGCCCGGGGCATACTACAGATGATTATTGGAGCTTGAAAAATAAGATCCAAGACATGATCGACGCTGGAGAGATTCAGTTTGAAGTACCCGAGACTCCCAACGTGATCACTGCTCCCTTGCCAAAACATGGCTAGGATAGAAAGCACTTTTTGTTCGTTCGAATTCAAGTTGTGATTTTCTTTTGTTCAAACATTTACTCATGTTAAACATTGTTATTTCATTAATGCATCGGTTATGTCTATTTTGAATCAATATATTCGTATTCACTATACGTAAATTATTTTCATATTTTTTCTGATGATCAACTTTCAATCAATAATTCTAAGCCTCTTGAGGGAGGATGACGAAAACGATACCACAATATACAGTATGCTTTTGAACAGACCCAGCTGATGAGGTACAGGCATTGTTTCAATCCCTAAACACTGGAGTTATAAGGAAGATAATCCCTCGTCAACCCCTTTGAGCCAAAGAAGTAGGAGTTTTTCTTTTCAAAATTTAAAACCCTTTATCATAACCTGGGGCAGGGTAGTCTCTCAGTTGATCCAAGTGCATAACGAATGACACCAAAGAGGTCCTTACAAAACAAAGAAAAACAGTGATGGTTCCGAATAATCAATAAAGATAGGCAGTCATTATCTCTCAAAATAAAAACCTATTAAGTCAAAACCTATGAAGGAGACTTACAAAACTGGGGCATCCCGCTGACTGTAATTCCAAAAAGGAAACAGTTCAGGCAAAAATTAGGGATAGCGAAATCAAAAAGAAAGAGGTCATACAAACCCTCAACAATAACAAAAAGGAATGACTGCCTATTCAAATTAAAATATCAATATCTGAACCATCATTGGAACATCAGGACAAAGACTCGAACAAGGTCTAACGCACGATCAACTGAGCTTAGGTTTGAAGAACATCACGAAGAGCGGGTGGGTACAAACAAAATTTGAGCCTTTATCCTTTGTTTCTTAAACCGTGAACCAGGCCACGTTATAACCCTTAAAAGTCCTAGCTGAGGCATGGGTTAGTTCGAAAGCATACTGTTACGAAAGGTATCCTGACTCCTTAAGGCCTACGGTAAATACGGAGTTGACATCACGTTTTACAAACATTCATTTGTTTTATGAAAAAAGAATGCATTTTCAAAATCTTCAAGACAAACATAGGCTTTGCATTTTTAACATAACTTTGTTTGCATATGACTTTTTGTTTGAACAGCAGGGAAATTCGCACAATGAAAGTCTAATGAACAAGAGTATCTCCGATCAAGGGGCATGGCATGACCATGGTCTATCATCTGGGGCAATCCAATCAAGATTCGGAGAATCTCTCAAAGGCCAAATAGCCTGGGGCAAATCTCCGCCTAAGTCACTTGAGACACTCCAGCAACGAATCTTGCCTGATCAAACACTCTCTGGTGGCATGACAAAACACTTCTGACAGGGGCAACTCCCTACATTTTGAGAACATGGACATAGTCGAAAAGATACTACGCATAATCAAAGACCCGCTAGGTCGACGTACCTAGGCAAAAATAAGGGTTTCCCGGCGAACCAAAAGGGTTCGGGCAAAAAGAAGGGTTAAAATGAAAAAATCTGTACACCCGACAAGTCGAAAACCTGAAAAGGCGGCTTGGGCAAAAATGGGTATCCCGGTGGACTGAAAACCCGAAAGGGCAGTCCAGGCAAAAGTTAGGGATCAAAGCGTACGACTATGTCCTGTCATCTTGTCACCTGCCTATCAGAAGAAGAGTTTGTCCATCAACAAGTTATCAGCACCTCTTAGGTCTTCCTCTCCCACCGCAGAAACAGGGGCAATAAAGAGTTGTCTAAGCAATCTAATTGTTTTGTCCGCCAAGGTACCAAGGTAGGTTCAACTAAAGAACATAACCAGATATCCTAATTCCCCAGAGAGCAAGTCAGCAGTCAGTGCATTCTTCTCCAAGCAGAGTTATCAAATCTTAAAGAAATTGAGTGTCCTCCAGTAGATCTCAACATTCCCCAGCGGCAATGCATATATTCTTAACAAGCATCCCCGGCAGTCTTGGTCCAAAGATTGTTCCCCGGCGGTACATCAAACATTCAAAGGGATCACTTTCCCCAGCATATCAAAAAAAAACTTCCCCAGGAAAGTCCAATCCAGTTTCCCCAGGAAAGTTGGAATTCATATCCCCAAGCAATAAGCTCATCCCCAGTAGATTCTGGAAGCTTATCCCCTCGTAGAGCACGAACGCGTCGTCCGGCTTGACTTAAAGAGTTATTTCCTTAAGAGGATATAACTGGGTTATCCTCAGCCAAGAGCCACGGAAAGGGCGTCCTCGACGAAGTCTCCTTATCCCCAGCGAAGTCTATCAGCACTTCCAATACAGCAAAGATATCCTCAGCAAGTTATTATCAACAATTCAGCAAAAGCATCCCTCTCCCCACAGAGTATCACTTCCCAGCATGGTCTCTAGAGTATTTTCCCCCCCGCAGAATCTTCCATTCGCCAAGTTTATTCCTCAACGGAGTCATCTTCTCCTACCGGTATTCTTGCAGTTATCATCCCCAACGGAAGCAAAATCTACTCTTCAATATCAGCTCAGGAGTGACTTCCCGGCACCCGTCAAGGATTTACTTTCCTAGACGAAAACATACATAAACATCACATACTTCATTATAGCATGCATAGACGCATCATATCATACAAATCTCATTTATGTTGAGAACATCATTGCTTGATCCATATCCTGCATTGCATATGACTGACCTTTCACCTTTCAGGAAGGATGCAGTTGAAATTCTCAATCATATTTCAAGACCTAGACCGGTTCAGTTAATCAACTCTAAAAGATTTCTTATCCAGTCCCAGGCCTTCTCTAGTCCAGCTAAATCGACTCCCAACAGATTTTTCTGATGAAGACTCAGTAGAAGTTTATATCTTCCTATTGGTTCTCTCTCCGACGGTGCATGAGATTTCCATTTTAGGTCTTTCTTTCAGATTATGTTTTCCTATGGTGCCCTCTCCGACGGTGAGTGAGGTGGTAATTCCTTTTCAGATGTTTCCCTCTCCGACGGTGAGTGAGGTGATAGTCTCCTATGGTTCCCTCTCCGACGGTGAGTGAGGTGGTAAGTCCTTTTCAGATGTTTCCCTCTCTGACGGTGAGTGAGGTGATAGTCTCCTATGGTCCCCTCTCCGACGGTGAGTGAGGTGGTAATTCCTTTTCAGATGTTTCCCTCTCCGACGGTGAGTGAGGTGATAGTCTCCTATGGTTCCCTCTCCGACGGTGAGTGAGGTGGTAAGTCCTTTTCAGATGTTTCCCTCTCCGACGGTGAGTGAGGTGATAGTCTCCTATGGTCCCCTCTCCGACGGTGAGTGAGGTGGTAATTCCTTTTCAGATGTTTCCCTCTCCGACGGTGAGTGAGGTGATAGTCTCCTACGGTTCCCTCTCCGACGGTGAGTGAGGTGGTAAGTCCTTTTCAGATGTTTCCCTCTCCGACGGTGAGTGAGGTGATAGTCTCCTATGGTCCCCTCTCCGACGGTGAGTGAGGTGGTAATTCCTTTTCAGATGTTTCCCTCTCCGACGGTGAGTGAGGTGATAGTCTCCTATGGTTCCCTCTCCGACGGTGAGTGAGGTGGTAAGTCCTTTTCAGATGTTTCCCTCTCCGACGGCGAGTGAGGTGATAGTCTCCTATGGTTCCCTCTCCGACGGTGAGTGAGGTGGTAAGTCCTTTTCAGATGTTTCCCTCTCCGACGGTGAGTGAGGTGATAGTCTCCTAACGGTTCCCTCTCCGACGGTGAGTGAGGTGGTAAGTCCTTTTCAGATGTTTCCCTCTCTGACGGTGAGTGAGGTGATAGTCTCCTAACGGTTCCCTCTCCAACGGTGAGTGAGGTGGTAAGTCCTTTTCAGATGTTTCCCTCTCCGACGGTGAGTGAGGTGATAATCTCCTATAGTTCCCTCTCCGACGGTGAGTGAGGTGATAATTCCATTTCAGATGATTCCCTCTCCGACGGTGAGTGAGGTGATGATTCCTTTCAGATTATAATGACCTATGGTTCTCTTACCGTTCATGCTAAGGTGGTAACCATCCCTGGTTCATCCATCACCTTTTGAAGATCCAGACTCAACTCCTGTAACCAGTCGGGACATATCTATACCAAGCATCTGAAATCAACTCCTGCAACGTGTCAGGTACTCATGTTTCTTTTGCAGGTATGCAGGTTCTCGCTAAGGAATCTCTTATGCGATCAACATCCAGATGACATCTATAAGCCCATCATCCTATCCAGCAATCTCTAAATGGCATCTATAAGCCCATTCCACCATCACTGCTACTATGTGAGCGCAAATTTCTGGGCACTCTAGTGTTCAATCATCTTCTACCCTCGGATTACGAAAGGCACGTCAGCCAATCTGCATCCTCAGGTCTAAGAAGATTGAACAGGGGCAACTGTTGTACCCCAAAATTTGCCCTCCCATATTTCTCAAAACATTTCAAGAAAAATTCACAAGTCCAACCCGGCGCATCATATTCAGGTGTTCTTTCGCCAAGATATCTCTGATAACGTATTCTCAAATTCAGGTTCGGCTCAAGAGTCAATTCTTTAAAAAAGGTATCCGAATGTGTGAGTTTTCTCGAAGAAATATGGTGAAAAAGTGTGTTGAAAGTGCAGTTTCTACGCGCTAAAAAATTCATAACTTGAAGATCGTGACTCGTTTTGAACCCGTTCCGGTGGCCAAAATTCCGTCTTGACATTATCTACGTTTTCATCTCTCACGGCTGGAAGCCAATTTCGATCAGATGTCTTCAAAAATGTGGATTTATCAGGTATTTTCGTGCAGAAAATTTGCGACAGAAGTTTATTTGCGTCATGTTCAAAAAATCATAACTTAGTCGATTTTCATCGTATCGAGCTGGTTCTGGCGCCAAAATTTCACAAATTGAGTTGACTACATTTTCACAGAAGGTATTGAGTTCAAACGGTATTCAAAAGGCCTTCGTTTTTTGCTCAGAGTGCATGACACGCTGAAAATCCTGAATGCTGAATATTATTTCATCTGGGCCGAAACTTCGAAAATTCATAACTCGGTCAATTTTTATCGGATTGGGCTCATATTTTTACACAAGGTCCTTGACTCATAGATCTACAACTTTGCTTCAAAAGTCGAGACCAAATTATGCACCAATCAATACCAGTTTTTTATTGAAGAACGTGTCAGAGTCGACACTGGAGCTCAAAATAAGTTTGTCTGAGCTGAAACTTCAAAAATTCATAACTAATTCACCTTTTATCCGATGGAGTCGATTTTCGGACAGGAGTTAGTTCTCAATGTCGGCTACATTTCGTTTTCACATTTCAACTTCAAAAAATGCACTTAAGTCCCTGCGATTTAGCCTGGAAAGTGACGAATTCAAGTGAATATTGGAGGCCCAATTGCACATTCAAAGCCCATTTGCTTTACCCTAATTTTCATTATATAATCACCTTCTTTTCACCCAAACCAAAGGAGGAGAAAAAGAAGAGAAAAAAAGAGAGAAAAAACCTTGCCACAACACTGTTAGAATATCAAACTCTTTCAAGAACCCTAAAACCTTGAAATCCTTATTACAAATCCCTCTCTCACTACAAGCAAGCCATCACAGTTATAAACCAATACCTCACTACTTCTTCAGTAATGATAAGGCTGGCTTGATCTCCATGATCCTAATCTTCCAGTAAGGCATAAAAGGATTCAGGTCACTAATCTTCCAGTAAGGGTAAGATTGATTTGATCTCCATGATCAAAAGGGTATAATCATTCATACATGCCATATTGTGCCTAAACATTAAATTTCTTCATATGTTGGTTTTATTTGAATTTTTATGATTTTATTTAATGTGTTCATAAGGTTCAACACTGCACATTTAGACAGGATCCCATGCAGGTTCATTAAGGAACGTTGAGGCCAAAAGGCCAGAAGCCAAATGGCCAAAACAGAACATTTTACACATGACACCAATACATGGCGGGCGAGGCAGACATTAAGCCAGACATTAAGGGAACGTTGAAGCCAGAACACAAATGGCCAAAAACCAAAAGCCAAAAGCCAAATGGCCAAAGTAGAACAACTTATGCATGAAACTCAATCCAATGGCCAAAGAATGCAGACCACGGTACTCAGGAGTCAATACTTCAAAAAACCTCCCATTGGGCCAGACACCCCCTATGGTTTGCTCAATTTTTAATTTTTATTTGTTTTTCCTTTTTATTCTTTTAATTGTTTTTTAATTGCTTTCTTTTAATTCCATAAAATAATTTTCATAATAAATATAAAATACAGAAAAATCAAAAAAATGTTTATTTTATTAATATTAATTTTACTATTATTATTTTTGTAAATAAACTTTAAACAATTAATTAGATTAATTTAGGTTTCAAAACTTTAATATTTTTCTTAATAAATTAAATATGTAGAAATTAGGGTTTTTAACTTTTTCATCATTTTTTTTAATAAATAATTTTCTCATCATTATTATTATTATTAATTACTAATTTATTTTGTAAATAAACATGTACATAAATTCTTTAGTAAATTAAGTTAAACTTTAACATTTTTCTCAAATAGTTAAAAATAATTTAGAATTAGGGTTTCTTTTAATTTTAATTTTAATTTTCTTATTTCATAAATATAAAAAAACCTAAAAAACACTTCTTTTATTTCAATAAATAATTAATTAATTTTTAATTTCAATTTAACTTCAAAAGGGTCCAACGCCCTCGAACGTTCAACTTTAGTTTCTTTCGCGCATTTATTCTTATTATTTCTTGTAAATATTAATGTAATTCTCTCAAAGCCTTGTAAACTCGGACATTTTATTTCTCGCACTTTATTTATTTTCTGTCAAATCGGGTTCTGGAAATTTTGGCGATGTGGACCCGCGCCTTTTGTAATAGCTTTAGAACTTTTATTTCTCGCAATATTTTAACTATTAATAAATGCATGCAAGAATGAATGGCCTTAAATAAAAACAAACGTGTAGATCACCTTGACATGAATAAGACAAAATAACTGAACATGACACACAAATCACACACCACCCCTAGGGTACGCCTCACTGTTGCCTTGCCTCGAAAGGTGATCGTCGAGTAGAGGATGTCTTAGTAAGTCCTCATGATCCGGGAACTTGGCATGAGGGTAGCTTCTAAGGTGTCTTCCCATTGCTCTGGTGATCACCATGTCCCGAACTTCGAATTGACCCGAACACCTCCAACGGTGGTGCTACCTACCTCTCAATGGTGGGATGGCACTACTTTAAAGGACATTTACACAGACGAATTCCTTAGGGTAGGTAGGTTCTCGTAGATACTTGCTCTAATTCCAAAACAAATCAAAAAACTCTTTTCACACCAACACATTTTCAAAAAGCTTTCGAAAGCAATTTTTCAAACACTCTTGAGGACTGATACAAGAGTCGAACTGGAATTTTCAAAGAAACTTTTTTAAAACCCATAGTTGAAAAGCAAACAAACCATTTTTGAAAACACAAATGAGCAAGTATCTAAGATCCCATGGATAACCATGGATAGAAAGGGTGCTAACACCTTCCCTTTCTATAACTTACCTCCCGAACCGAGAGCAATCTCTATAAGGAATTTTTCTGTGCTTTTGTCCTTTCCATTTGGAGAAAATAAAAGACGGTGGCGACTCTTGCTTCCGCGACATTTCGCGAACCAGCGTTAAACAGTCAGTTTCAGATCCACCGATCACAGATACCATTTGATGGAGAATCAGATAAACTTCCCCTCGATCTTGACTATAAGCCACGAACTGGTCTCAGTTTCTTCTTTGACCAAGATGTTTCACTTGGAAAGGGTAAAAACACAAGCTATCTCAAATAAAGAGACTGCCACTTGTAAGATTTCACAACAAACTTCTCTTGCGAAACTCCCTCGAAGAGATGCCATTTGATGGAGAATCAGATAAACTTCCCCTCGATCCTGACTATACGCCACGAACTGGTCTCAGTTTCTTCTTTAACCAAGATGTTTCACCTGGAAAGGGTAAAAACACAAGCTATCTCAAATAAAGAGACTGACACTTGTAAGACTTCACAACAAACTTCTCTTGTGAAACTTCCTCGAAGAGATGCCATTTGATGGAGAATCGGATAAACTTCCCCTTGATCCTGACTATAAGCCACGAACTGGTCTCAGTTTCTTCTTTAACCAAGATGTTTCACCTGGAATGGGTAAAAACACAAGCTATCTCAAATAAAGAGACTGCCACTTGTAAGACTTCACAACAAACTTCTCTTGCAAAACTTCCTCGAAGAGATGCCATTTGATGGAGAATCAGATAAACTTCCCATCGATCCTGACTATAAGCCACGAACTGGTCTCAGTTTCTTCTTTAACCAAGATGTTTCACCTGGAAAGGGTAAAAACACAAGCTATCTCAAATAAAGAGACTGCCACTTATAAGACTTCACAACAAACTTCTCTTGGGAAACTTTCTCGAAGAGATGCCATTTGATGGAGAATTAGATAAACTTCCCCTCGATCCTGACTATAAGCCACAAACTGGTCTCAGTTTCTTCTTTAACCAAGATGTTTCACCTAGAAAGGGTAAAAACACAAGTTATCTCAAATAAAGATATTGCCACTTGTAAGACTTCACAACAAAATTCTCTTGTGAAACTTCCTCGATGAGATGCCATTTGATGGAGAATCATATAAACTTCCCCTCGATACTGACTATAAGCTACAAACTGGTCTCAGTTTCTTATTTAACCAAGATGTTTCACCTGTAAAGGGTAAAAACATAAGCTATCTCAAATAAAGAGACTTCCACTTGTAAGACTTCACAACAAACTTCTCTTGTAAAACTTCCTCGAAGTGATGCCATTTTATGGAGAATCGGATAAACTTCCCCTCGATCCTGACTATAAGCCACGAGCTGGTCTCAGTTTCTTATTTAACCAAGATATTTTACCTGGAAAGGGTAAATATACAGCTGTAGGAATCTTTCAACGAACTGTCTTTATCATTGAAGTACATCCAAACTCAACAATGAACTATCTCCTATAATGACGAGACTACCATTCATTGGAGTAACAAATTTCAGCAACGAACTACCTCCCATAATGTCGAGGCTACCATTCATTAGAAAAACAAATCTTCATCAATGAACTATCTCCCATAACGATGAGACTACCATTCATTGGAAGTAACAAATTTCAGCAACGAACTACCTCCCATAATGTCGAGGCTACCATTCATTGGAAAAACAATATTCATCAACGAACTATCTCCTATAATGACGATACTACCATTCATTGGAAGTAACAAATCTTTTCACATTAACAAACTTGCTGGGAAGGACAGGTTGCTCAAATAAAGATAACTACCACTTGCTGTTTTAAGAAGGAATTGTAATAAGACTGGCGAGAAATGAAGCTTGATTTCCTGGGGAAATACCAATACATTCCTGTTGAGGAAAAAAAGTATTTGCGTGCAACATAAACGCCCATTCTCAGATCAAGGCTCGAGGCCTGCAGAAATCAAAATAATAATGTTGTTGGGAATTACAGACTCGAACCAGAAATAAACTGGAATGAAATAATCAAACAAGTCAGCACCCGATGAGAAATAAACTCAAAAAAAGGGATCACACTCCATCCAGATAATGAACTGAATAGGAAGGCTGAAGCAAAAATCTTCCACGAGAGATAACTCGTTGGGGAAATTGAAAGCATATACACTTTCCATTTAAAGTTGACAACTCTATTGGAGAGAGAGTAACATAACTTTGCAAAAAGGATAACATGCTGACAAAACATTAATGAATGCAAATTAGTGATGATTTCTAAATTCGTCTATGCATATTGTTTATGAATGTATGGATGTTATCGTGCGCATGCTGACAAAACAACCATAGTGCATTGGGGGTAACCAGACAAATCTAATCTCGGGTGAAGACAACACTCGACCAAGCCACACGCTGGATGAATATTAGATTCCACGAGAGAGTAAGCATCAACAGAGGAAACAAAGTCTTGTTTCACGGCTTAACTTCACTGGGAGGAAACATGGCTTGAAGACAAACCAAGAACCACCTGGATAGCAACAAATAAAGTTGCGGGAACATCATAAACTCTTCTATGTCTCACCGGAGAATACCAATACGGACTTCGATAAAGGAAGAGGAAACTTCATCGTCTAGACTTCCCTGGAGATTCCAAAACTAACTTCACTAGGGGAAGATGAAAATCATGTCGTCGAGACTTCAACTAGGGATGCCAATACAAACTTTACCGGGGAAGATGCGAAACTACATTGTTGATACTTCAACTGGGGATTGTTATGCTAACTTCATCGAGGAAAAAGAAGCCACACACACCAAAGAGAGCCTGGATACAATCTTCAATATTAGGCATAATAGTTGTGTAAAATTCTCTGGGAGGGAAATCATGAAATTTCACGGGATAACAACTTCAGAGGGAGGTATCATATTCGACACATCTGGAAAATTAAGAAGTTGACAACACCAGTAATGGGTCAGCTCGTGGGGATTTTAAATCAAACTCAGCGCATAGCGAGAGAAAACCTAAGGAGTAAACGCCTATCTCGAAACTTCTTAGAATGTGTAGTGCCATTGTCTGGTTGCTCATAGGCATACTACAACAACAATATCATAACTCGAGAGCATAATATCCTGCTAAAGATTACTTCTCAACACGAAAGGAGAAAGAGTTCAACAACTAAGCATATGCTTTGTAACTTTGCAACCTCCACTTGATCACCTTCTGACCATAGAAGGAAATTACACTCGGTCGGAGAAATATGAATCAGGACCTGACTAGGGAGGATGGGATTACAAATCCATCATCAAATAGCTGCTTGAAGACAATCATAAGCAAAACTTAACTGGGGAAAGATGGGAACACAGGCCCAAATTCCACACCATGTATTAGCTTGTACGAGACTCATCTATCCCGAGAAACAGTATCCTAAATGGAATACACACATATTAATAAGAGCAGCTAGAGGACCTTTCAAACTTAGGAGTTCGCCCATCCTTGGAACCACTACTTATGTGCCACTCGGATCTCAATATCTGAAGTAAAAGGCAATTTGTAAATTCTTTTCAAAACATTTTTTTATTATTAAGTCTTTGGTTTTGAAATTTTTTATCAATAATAAATGAAATTTTTGCGAACAAAGTAAAAGTAAGAACTGCAAAGAATTGGATAAAGGCTCAAACTTTATTAATAGAATGGTAGTCTGCGAACGGCGAGACTCCATAGATGATTACAAAGTTTGGAAAATGATAAATATATGGAAAAGGTACATTTTAATATAATGGCCACTGTTCTCCCTAACAACTTCGAACTCGTGAGCGCAGACTTCGGTTGAAGTGTAATGAGAATCTGAGAAGATTGTTGCTTCAACGATCAAGTCTTGTCTGACGCAGTTACTTGCCAAGAAATCCCTAACTTTTTCCTAGGTTACCCTTGTGGGTTTTCAACCTACCGGGAAGAATTTATTCTGTTTATGTCTCTAATTTTTTCCTAGACCGCCATTTCGGGTTTTCAGCCTACCAAGACGCTCCTTTTTGCCTAAGTCTCCCTTTCGGGTTTTCAACTTAGCGAGCTGTTCTTTTATTCTTTTAGGCGAAGTATTTATTGATTGCATAAGTATTCAAAGGACGTGGGAATTCCTCTCCATCCATAGTTTCAAGAATCAATACACCGCCAGAGAAGGCTTTCTTGACAACGCATGAGCCTTCATAATTGGGAGTCCACTTTCCCCTAGAATTAGCGTTAAAATATATGATCTTCCTGAGCACAAGGTCGCCTTCTCTGAATTCACGAGGCTTGACTTTCTTATCAAAATATTTCTTCATCCTCTTTTGATATAGCTGACCGTGACACAAAGCCGTCATTCTCTTTTCTTCAATCAAATTCAACTGGTCGAACCTATTCTGGATCCATTCAGCCTCTGACAACTTGTTTCCATCATTACACGTAAAGAGGGAATCTCAACCTCGACGGGGAGCACTACTTCCATACCATACACAAGTGAGAAAGGGGTTGCCCCTGTTGAAGTGCGAACAGATGTACGATACCCATACAAAGCAAATGGGAGCATCTCATGCCAATCTTTATAAGTAACAACCATCTTCTGGATGATTTTCTTAATGTTCTTATTGGAAGCTTTGACGGCTCCATTCATATTTTGCCTATAGGGAGATGAATTATGATGGATAATTTTGAATTCTTCACAAAGTTCTGTCATTATCTTATTATTTAAATTCGAGCCGTTGTCAGTGATAATCCTACTTGGCACACCATATCGACAAATCAGATTATGCTTGATAAAGCGTACTACCACCTGCTTAGTAACATTGGCATATGAAGCCGCTTCCACCCACTTGGTGAAATAGTCAATCGCTACCAAGATAAACAGATGTCCATTCGACGCCTTAGGTTCAATCATTCCTATCACATCAATACCCCACATCGAGAAGGGCCACGGGGATGAAATAACATTGAGAAGTGTCGGAGGCACATGGACCTTGTCTGCATAAATCTGGCATTTATGGCACTTCTTTGCAAATTTAGTCGGACTCCATCGTCAGCCAATAATAACCTGCCCTAAGCATCCTTTTTTCCATTGAATGTCCATTGGCATGGGTACTGTTGTACCCAAAAATTTGCCCTCCCATATTTCTCAAAACATTTCAAGAAAAATTCACAAGTCCAACCCGGCACGTCATATTCAGGTGTTGTTTCGCCAAGATATCTCTGATAACGTATTCTCAAATTCAGGTTCGGATCAAGAGTCAATTATTTAAAGAAGGTATCCGAATGTGTGAGTTTTCTCGAAGAAATATGGTGAAAAAGTATGCTGAAAGTGCAGTTTTTACGCGCTAAAAAATTCATAACTTGAAAATCGTGGCTCGTTTTGAACCCGTTTCGGTGGCCAAAATTCCGTCTTGACATTATCTACGTTTTCATATCTCATGGCTTGAAGCCAATTTCGATCAGAAGGTCTTCAAAAATGTGGATTTATCAAGTATTTTCATACAGAAAATTTGTGACAGAAGTTTATTTGCGTCATGTTCAGAAAATCATAACTTGGTCGATTTTCATCGTATCAAGCTGGTTCTGGCGCCAAAATTTCACAAATTGAGTTGGCTACATTTTCACAGAAGGTATTGAGTTAAAACAGTATTCAAAAGGCCTTCGTTTTTTGCTCAGAGTGCGTGACGCGCTGAAAATCCTGAATGCTGAATACTATTTCATCTGAGCCGAAACTTCGAAAATTCATAACTCGGTCAATTTTTATCGGATTGGGCTCATGTTTTTACACAAGGTCACTGACTCAAATATATACAACTTTGCTTCAAAAGTCCAGATCGGATGCTCCGATCAATACCAGTTTTTTATTGAAGAACGTGTCAGAGTCGACACTAGAGCCCAAAATAAGTTTGTTTGAGCTGAAACTTCAAAAATTCATAACTAATTCACCATTTATCCGATTGAGCCGATTTTCGGACAGGAGTTAGTTAACGATGTCGGCTACATTTTTCTTTCACATTTCAACTTCAAAAATTACACTTAAGTCCCTGCAATTTAGCCTGGAAAGTGACGAACTCAAGTGAACATTGGAGGCCCAATTGCACATTCAAAGCCCATTTTCTTTACCCTAATTTCCATTATATAATCACATTCTTTTCACACAAACAGGAAGAAGAAAAAAAACCTTGCCACAACGCTATCAGAATATCAAATTGTTTCAAGAACCCTAAAACCTTGAAATCCTTATTACAAATCCCTCTCTCACTACAAACAAGCCATCTCAGTTACAAACCAACATCTCCATGATCAAAAGGGTATAATCATTCATACATGCCATATTGGCCTAAACATTAAATTTCTTCATATATTGGCTTTATTTGTATTTTATGATATATAGTAATTTATTTAATGTGTTCATGAGATTCAACACTGCAGATTTAGACAGGATCCCATGCAGGTTCATTAAGGAACGTTGAGGCCAAAACACAAATGGCCAAAAGCCAAAAGCCAAATGGCCAAAACAGAACAGCTTACACATGACACCAATACATGGCGAGACAGACATCCTGTGAAGGTTAAGGAACGTTGATGCCAGAGCACAAATGGCCAAAAGCCAAAACACAAATGGCCAAAACAAAACAGTTTACACATGACGCCAACAGCTGTTTCACCCCTCCAATCAGGCTCGTATACTCCTAAACTCTCTCTCTATTTTTATTATTTTTCTTTAATTAATTAATCGTTATTCTTTTTATTAATCACTAACCAATTAACATTTTTTCCTAATAAAATCAAAAACACAAAAAATATTTTATTTATTAAAATTAACTTCATCACTTTTATTTTTGTAAATAAATTAATTTAATCAATTTAGCTTTAATTAGATTTAACTTTTAATATTTTTTGCAATATTTAAAATCAATTTAGAATATTAAATTTTTATTAGCATTAATTCAATTTATTTTATTTCTTTAAAAACTCAAAAATCCAAAAATATTTTCATTATTTAATTTAATTTAATTGTTCATTTAATTTAATTCCATTTAATTCAAAAAATAAACAAAAATCCTTTCTTTAATAAAAAGGGGTCAAAACCCAAAAAACTCGCATCCAATTTAATTTCCCGCACGCGATCTATTTTATCATATTATTGTATCTGTTTCCCGAAATGTAATAGCTTTTAATTAGGACTTTAATTATTTATCGCTTTATTTTACTTTCCGCATTTTAATTTCAAGGGTTGTTTTTGGCGATGTAAATACCCGACGCCTTGTAATAGTTTAGATTTAATTTCTGCAATTTAAATTCCGCAACTATTAACTTCTAGATGTATGCTAACTAGGCTATGCATGACAAGACTTCTCTGAAAAATAAAATCAATCGTAGCTCACCATAACATGTACAAAGATAACATAAACTGAAACCTGACACACTCGCACATGCCACTCCTAGGGTACACCTCACTTGGTTGCCTCGACGTGGTCATCAAGTATAGGGTGTTTTAGAGGTCGCCCTCCTGTCTAAAGATCCAGTTGCCTCAAAACGGTTGCCTCGGATAAAAAAGGATCTAGGACATTAGGGTTACCGCTAAGACGTCCTACCATTGCTTTGGTGACCACATTGTCCCTATAATCGAATTGACCCGAATAACTCCAGCGACGGTGCTACCTACTTCTCAATAGTGGGATAGTACTGTCTAAAGGACTCTTACATAGCCTAATTCCTTAGGGTAGGTAGATTTCTCCTGGGTAATTGCTCTTTCAAAAAACAAAAACATCTTTTCGCACCTACACTTTCAAAAAGTTTTCAAACAAATACTTCATACACTCTTGAGGACTGATACAAGAGTTACCTAGAAGTTTTTTCAAACTAAACTTTTTCAAAACCCACACACACTTGAAAAGCAAACAAATTTTGAAAACATAGTGAGCAAGTACCTAAGAGCCCATGGATAACCATGGATAGAAAGGGTGCTAACACCTTCCCTTTCTATAAATCTACCTCCCGAACCGAGAAACATTCTCGAAAAGGAATTTTGTTGTGCTTTTGTCCTTTCCTTGTTGGAGAAAATAAAAGACGGTGGCGACTCTTGCTTACCGCGACATTTCGCGAACCAGCTTAAAAAACAGTCAGTTCTATTTCCACCGATCACAGAACTGGCGACTCTGTTGGGGACATTAATAAGTGAGGTGTACCTTAGGATTAGACCACTCTTGTTTTCAATTGCTTGATTTGTTTACTTTAATATTATGGGCCTGTCTTGGAGTTTCATAGATCCTAACCCGGATCTAGGGGATACCTTTAGAAGTAGCAACAAACTGTGAGGGAACTGTGCGGGGTATACCGACACGGTTGAAGCAGTTGCTACATTGATGTGACACTTTGGTGAGTACCGGTAACCCTTGAGTCAAGTCAAGGAGAGTACAGGGCCGCCGCGTGGTGTCGTGAAGCATCAACTGACCTTAAGAACCTTACTTGACCATCCTGGCCTCTTTAGGGGTAGTGAGATGACCGACTTTGGTGCAGTCTGAAGTTGGTAGATACTCGATACTATACTCATTGAGGGTTGTTTTCTTGGAATATTTTGATCGCCAGTTCAATGGCTAAATCAAAACAATGAACATAGAAAACAATCCAATGATATTGAGCTCCTTAGAACCCGGTTACTTTTGATAGGACAGGTTTTGAGCCAACCAACTTCAAGAGGGTAGTACCCCAAACTTCATGCTGGCCTAAACTCTAAGGGCTTTCTTGTGTGACTTGTGTGCCTTCAAACTTGACTACTTGCATACTTGTTATCTGACACATGAGTTTCTTGCAGGTTTTGTTTACAGTCCTTGATCGGGACTTATAACAGGGTTTACTTACATCACTCCACGCATAGCATAACATCATACCATCATACCATTGCATAACTTCGTGTTGTTGGGAGTCCTTCTTCAAGGATCTCAAGGGTTTGTGATGCAGGTCATGATGAATCAAATGTCTAGCAAGGGGCAAAGGGGATTTATTTTCCTCTAGCCAAGGTTAATGACTTGAGTCAGGGGCTATGACCCACTCGATATGGTGAGCCTTGACTCTTGAAGAAGGACTCCCAACAACACGAAGTTCCTTCAATCAAGCTACCAAATTCAAATTCTAACAATTTTCTTGTTTACCCCGCGAGATCCTTGAAAACATTGCATATATATATCGTACATATCATTGCATAACAGGTACCCTTGTTACATGTCACTTACCATCTTCGCTGTTTATTTCAGCAATGGCTTCCCAATAAGACAACCAGGATCTTCATGCTCAAGAGACTCGGTTCGGGGAGATCCTCCTAAATCTATCCAAGGGGCAGGAAGAGCTGAGAACACTCCTCATGGGGACTTTGGTCAGGAACAGTCCAGAAGACGACAAGGACGAACGGCTGAAACATCTGCAAGTTGAGGTAGAAGCAATGAGAACCCAGGTGCTGGGGCAAATGGCTCTCATCCAAGGCTTAGCTCGGGAGCAAGAAGAGTTGAGAACCATGGTCAACCAACTTCACCAAGAGAGATACAACATGAAGCAAACAGTCCAAGTCAGGGACCAGGTCATTGATCAGCTTCCAAGAGGACAAGAGTCTGGTATGGTGAAGAATAGCCCTCTCCAAATTGCTACCACTTCACAGGTCCAACCACAACCTCGCCCAGAGCAACGGGTTAATCAGAGTAAACCCCAAAGGCAATTTACCAAGCTCAACGCGTCGTTGTCTCAAGATTTACAACACCTGTTGAGGTTGAATTTCGTAACTCTAAGGGCTCCTCCCCGGAATCCCAACACCTCAGCTCCTACCTATCATCCCAATAAAAGGTGTGCCTACCACTCTGCCGGTCCAGGACATGACATTGACGACTGTTGGTCTCTAAAGAACAAGATCCAAGACCTGATTGATGAAGGAGCATTGCAATTCACACAAGATGGTCAGGCGGAGTTCTTCTGCCATCCCTCCAAGGCTCACCATTTGAAGTGACAAGTCCTGAGACGAGAATACTTTTTGCTCATTAGAATTTTTTCAATTTGTAATTTTCTTTTGATTGTTCAAACATTTCGTCATGGCAAACGTTTTTACTTTATCAATGCATCGCATATGTCTGTTTTGAATTAATCCATTCGTATTCACTATATTCAAATTGCTTTCATTTTTGTTGTGATGTTCAAACTCTCGATTGAAAATTCTAAGCCTCTTGAGGGAGGATGACGAAAACGATACCACAATCCTTACAATATGCTTTTGAACAGACCCTGCTGATGAGGTACAGGCATTGCTTCAAATCCTAAACACTGGAGTTATAAGGAAGATAATCCCTCGTCAACCCCTCTGAGCCAAAGAAGTTGGAGTTTTTCTTTTCGAAAATTAAAACCCTTAATCATAACCTGGGACAGGGTAGTTCTCTCAATTGATCCAAGTGCACAACGAATGGCACCAAAGAGGTCCTTCCAAAAGAAAAGACAGTGATGATTCCGAATAATCATAAAGACAGGCAGTCATTATCTTTCAGAAATAAAAACCCATTAAGTCAAAACCTATGAAGGAGACTTACAAAACTGGGGCATCCCGCTGACTGTAATCACAAAAAGAAACAGTTCAGGCAAAAAACAGGGATAACAAAATCAAAAAAGAAGGAGGTCCTACAAACCCTCAACCAAAAAAGAAATGACTGCCTATTCAAGATAAACTGTCAATATTCGAACCATCATTGGAATATCAGGACAAAGACTCGAACAAGGTCTAACGCACGATCAACTGAGTTTAGGTTTGAAGAACATCACGAAGAGCGGGTGGATACAAATATAATTTGAGCCTTTATCCTTTGTTTCTTAAACCGTGAACCAGGCCACGTTATAACCCTTAAAAGTCCTAGCTGAAGCATGGGTTAGTTCGAAAGCATACTGTTACCAAAGGTATCCTGACTCCTTAAGGCTTGCGGTAAAATAACGAGTTGACATCACATTTTACAAAAATTCATTTGTTTTACAAAAAATGCATTTTCAAAAATTTCAAGACAGACATAAGCTTTGCATTCTTAAAATAACATTGTTTGCATATGATTATTTGTTCGAACAGCAGAGAAATTCGCACGATGAATATTTTATGAACAAAAGTCTTTCTCAACAAAAAGGTCACCTCAAATGGAAAAACACTTCCAACCAAGGGGCGAACATGATCATAGTCCATCATCTGGGGCAGTTAAGTCAAGATTCAAGGAATCTCTCAAAAATGCCAAATAGTCAGGGGCAAATCTCCGCCTGAGTCACTTGGGGCATTGGACATGAATTCCAGCAACGAATCTTGCATAATCAGACATCTTCTGGTAGTATCGACACAACACTACTGACAGTGACAACTCCCTGCGCTCTGAGAACATGGACATAGTCAAAAAAGTACTACGCATAATCAAAGACCCGCTAGGTCGACTGGCCTAGGAAAAAATAAGGGCTTCCCGGCGAACCAAAAGGGTTCGGGCAAAATAAGGGATGAAAATGAAAAAATATGTACACCCGGCAAGTCGAAAACCTGAAAAGGCGGCTTGGGCAAAAATGGGTATCCTGATGGACTGAAAACCCGAATGGGCGGTCCAGGAA
Organism: Vicia faba; assembly: GCA_948472305.1. Classification (NCBI taxonomy): domain Eukaryota; kingdom Viridiplantae; phylum Streptophyta; class Magnoliopsida; order Fabales; family Fabaceae; genus Vicia; species Vicia faba. The sequence continues at coordinate 604,730,969 of OX451736.1, read as the reverse complement.
AAAATTAGGGATCAAAGCGTACGACTATGTCCCGTCATCTCGTCACTTGCCTACCAGAAGAAGATTCGTCAATCAGCAATTATCAAGCGCCTCCACAGGTACCTTCTCCCGCAGAAACTGGGGCAATAAGAATTGTCTAAGCGATCTGGTTGCTCTGTCCACCGAGGTACCAAGGTAAGTTCAGCTGAAGAACACGGCCAAGATACCTTCACTCCCCGTAGAGTAAGACAGGGTTCAACAATACTCCCAAGCAGAGTTGGTCTCCCGTCAGCCCCGAAAAGGAACAGTATCCCCAGCAAGTCAGCAACACTCTCCCCAAGCAGAGTTAGTCTACTGTCAGCCTTAAGGAAGTTGGGTATCCCCAGTAAATCTCAACATTCCCCAGCGGAGTATACAGATGTTCCTAAGCAAGCATCCCTGACAGTCTTAATATTCCTCGACGGAAATATAAGATTGGTCCCCAGCGGAATACAGATATCCAGTGGAGCCATTCCCCAGTGCAATCCAAAAAGTTTCCCCAGGAGAGTTGAATCGTCCTCCCCAGTAGATTCTGGAAGCTTATCCCCAGTAGAGGCTGGAAGTTGGTCCCCTGCAGAGTGCAAATATCTCTCCCCGACCATGTTCAAAGGTTATTCTCCACCAGAGCCTATAACTGGGTTATCCTCAGCCAATTTACAACGGAAAGACCGTCCTCGGCGAAGTTCTTCCTATTCCTCAACGAAGTTCATCAAATTCCCCAACAAAGCTCATCAACGGAATCCCCAGCGGAGTTATCATCAAAATCTCAGCGAAGTATCTCTCCCCACAGAGTGTTCCCCGCAGAGTAATCTCTCCACCAAGTATATTCCTCAACGAAGTCATCTTCTCCTACCGGTTTATTCTTGCAATCATCATCCCCAGTGGAAACGAAGAACTCTACTCTTCAAACATCAACCCAGGATTCAACAAACTCCCGGCATTCGTCAAGGATTTATTTTCCTAGACGAAAATACATTCATAGACATTTCACATTTCATACATCCTGCTTACATACATGATAAAGTGCATACGACACAATCTTATTTATTCTTGAGAACATCATGACATCATGCATTTCATACATCATGGCATTGCATACGACTAATGTTTGCATTTTCAGGAAAAGGTCAATCAAAAGATATTACCATCAACTTTTGAAGTTCCAGATTCGATACCTGTATCTAGCCAGGGCATATCTGTGAGCGATTGATTATGGATTCAATACCTGTATCTAGCCAGGGCATATCTGCATGAAGAGTTTAGAGATTCGATACCTGTATCCAGCCAGGGCATATCTGTAGACGACCAATTCCAGATGCGATACCTGTATCTAGCCAGGGCATATCTGTGAGTGATTGATTGTAGATTCGATACTTGTATCTAGCCAGGGCATATCTGCATGAAGAGTTTAGAGATTCGATACCTGTATCCAACCAGGGCATATCTGTAGACGACCAATTCCAGATTCGATACCTGTATCTAGCCAGGGCATATCTGTGAGTGATTGATTGTAGATTCGATACCTGTATCTAGCCAGGGTATATCTGCATGAAGAGTTTAGAGATTCGATACCTGTATCCAGCCAGGGTATATCTGTAGACGACTAGTTCCAGATTCAATACCTGTATCTAGCCAGGGCATATCTGTGAGCAATTGATTGTGGATTCGATACCTGTATCTAGCCAGGGCATATCTGCATGAAGAGTTTGAAGTTCCAGATTCGATACCTGTATCTAGCCAGGGCATATCTGTGAGCGATTAATTGTGGATTCGATACCTGTATCTAGCCAGGGCATATATGCATGAAGAGTTTAGAGATTCAATACCTGTATCCAGCCAGGGCATATTTGTAGACGACCAATTCCAGATTCGATACCTGTATCTAGCCAGGGCATATCTGTGAGTGATTGATTGTAGATTCGATACTTGTATCTAGCCAGGGCATATCTGCATGAAGAGCTTAGAGATTCGATACCTGTATCCAGCCAGGGCATATCTGTAGACGACCAATTCCAGATTCGATACCTGTATCTAGCCAGGGCATATCTGTGATTGATTGATTGTGGATTCGATACCTGTATCTAGCCAGGGCATATCTGCATGAAGAGTTTGAAGTTCCAGATTCAATACCTGTATCTAGCCAGGGCATATCTGTGAGCGATTGATTGTGGATTCGATACCTGTATCTAGCCAGGGCATATCTGCATGAAGAGTTTGAAGTTCCAGATTCGATGCCTGTATCTAGCCAGGGCATATCTGTGAGCGATTGATTGTGGATTCGATACCTGTATCTAGCCAGGGCATATCTGCATGAAGAGTTTAAAGATTCGATACCTGTATCCAGCCAGGGCATATCTGTAGACGACCAATTCCAGATTCGATACCTGTATCTAGCCATGGCATATCTGTGAGTGACTGATTGTAGACCTATACCTGAAACCAGACAGGAAAGGTTTCTACATGAAGAGATTGAAGATCAACACCTGTAACAGGTCAGGAAATTATCTTTATTTCTCAAGTACGCAAGTTCTCGCTAAGGAATCTCTTACGCGATCGACACCTCCGGATGGCATCTTTAAGCACATCTTCCTAACTACCCATTACATTTCCAGATGGCATCTATAAGCCCATCCCCGACAAGATTCTGTCACACCTCCAGATGGCATCTATAAGCCCATCCTCTTATCCATCATCCCTCCAAATGGCATCTGTAAGCTCATTCCCGACATCAGATTGCTGATACTACACTATGCGAGTGCAAATTTATGGGCACTCTAGTGTTCAATCATCTTCCACCTTCGGATCACGAAAGGCACGCAAGCCAATCTACATCCTCAGGTTTAAGAAGATTGAACAGGGGCAACTGTTGTACCCCAAAATTTGCCCTCCCATATTTCTCAACATTTCAAGAAAAATTCACAAGTCCAACCCGGCGCGTCATATTCAGGTGTTCTTTCGCCAAGATATCTCTGATAATGTATTCTCAAATTCAGGTTCGGCTCAAGAGTCAATTATTTAAAGAAGGTATCCGAATGTGTGAGTTTTCTTGAAAAAATATGGTGAAAAAGTGTGCTGAAAGTGCAGTTTTTACGCGCTAAAAAATTCATAACTTGAAGATCGTGGCTCGTTTTGAACCCGTTCTGGTGGCCAAAATTCCGTCTTGACATTATCTACGTTTTCATCTCTCACGGCTTGAAGCCAATTTCAATCAGAAGGTCTTCAAAAATGTGGATTTATCAAGTATTTTCATACAGAAAATTTGTGACAGAAGTTTATTTGCGTCATGTTCAGAAAATCATAACTTGGTCGATTTTCATCATATCAAGCTGGTTCTGGCGCCAAAATTTCACAAATTGAGTTGGCTACATTTTCACAGAAGGTATTGAGTTCAAACAGTATTCAAAAGGCCTTCGTTTTTTGCTCAGAGTGCGTGACTCGCTGAAAATCCTGAATGCTGAATACTATTTCATCTGGGCCGAAACTTCGAAAATTCATAACTCGGTCAATTTTTATCGGATTTGGCTCATATTTTTGCACAAGGTCACTGACTCAAATATCTACAACTTTGCTTCAAAAGTCAAGACCGGATTATCCTCCGATCAATACCAGTTTTTTATTGAAGAACGTGTTAGAGTCGACACTAGAGCCCAAAATAAGTTTGTCTGTGCTGAAACTTCAAAAATTCATAACTAATTCACCGTTTATCCGATTGAGCCGATTTTCGGACAGGAGTTAGTTATCGATGTCGGCTACATTTTGTTTTCACATTTCAACTTCAAAAATTTCACTTAAGTCCCTGCGATTTAGCCTGGAAAGTGACGAACTCAAGTGAACATTGGAGGCCCAATTGCACATTCAAAGCCCATTTTCTTTACCCTAATTTCCATTATATAATCACATTCTTTTCACACAAATAGGAAGAAGAAAAAAAACCTTGCCACAACGCTATCAGAATATCAAATTCTTTCAAGAACCCTAAAACCTTGAAATCCTTATTACAAATCCTTCTCTCACTACAAACAAGTCATCTCAGTTACAAACCAATATCTCCATGATCAAAAGGGTATAATCATTCATACATGCCATATTGGCCTAAACATTAAATTTTTTCATATATTGGCTTTATTTGTATTTTATGATATTCAACACTGCAGATTTAGACAGGATCTCATGCAGGTTCATTAAGGAACGTTGAGGCCAAAACACAAATGCCCAAAAGCCAAAAGCCAAATGACCAAAATAGAACAGCTTACACATGACACCAATACATGGCGAGACAGACATCCTGAGAAGGTTAAGGAACGTTGAGGCCAGAGCACAAATGGCCAAAAGGCAAAACACAAATGGCCAAAACAAAACAGTTTACACATGACGCCAACAGTTGTTTCATCCCTCCAATCAGACTCGTATACTCCTAAACTCTCTCTCTATTTTTATTATTTTTCTTTAATTAATTAATCGTTATTCTTTTTATTAATCACTAACCAATTAACATTTTTTCCTAATAAAATCAAAAACACAAAAAATATTTTATTTATTAAAATTAACTTCATCACTTTTATTTTTGTAAATAAATTAATTTAATCAATGTAGCTTTAATTAGATTTAACTTTTAATATTTTTTGCAATATTTAAAATCAATTTAGAATATTAGGTTTTTATTAGCATTAATTCAATTTATTTTATTTCTTTAAAAACTCAAAAATCCAAAAATATTTTCATTATTTAATTTAATTTAATTGTTCATTTAATTTAATTCCATTTAATTCAAAAAATAAACAAAAATCCTTTCTTTAATAAAAAAGGGTCAGAACCCAAAAAACTCGCATCCAATTTAATTTCCCGCACGCGATCTATTTTATCATATTATTGTATCTGTTTCCCGGAATGTAATAGCTTTTAATTAGGACTGTAATTATTTATCGCTTTATTTTACTTTCCGCATTTTAATTTCAAGGGTTATTTTTGGCGATGTAAATACCCGACGCCTTGTAATAGTTTAGATTTAATTTCTGCAATTTAAATTCCGCAACTATTAACTGCTAGATGTATGCTAACTAGGCTATGCATGACAAGACTTCTCTGAAAAATAAAATCAATCGTAGCTCACCATAACATGTACAAAGATAACATAAACTGAAACCTGACACACTCGCACATGCCACTCCTAGGATACACCTCACTTGGTTGCCTCGACGTGGTCATCAAGTATAGGGTGTTTTAGAGGTCACACTCCTGTCTAAAGATCCAGTTGCCTCGAAACGGTTGCCTCGGATAAAAAAGGATCTAGGACATTAGGGTTACCGCTAAGACGTCCTACCATTGCTTTGGTGACCACATTGTCCCTATAATCATATTGACCCGAATAACTCCAACGACGGTGCTACCTACTTCTCAATAGTGGGATAGTACTGTCTAAAGGACTCTTACACAGCCTAATTCCTTAGGGTAGGTAGATTTCTCCTGGGTACTTGCTCTTTCAAAAAACAAAAACATCTTTTCGCACCTACACTTTCAAAAAGTTTTCAAACAAATACTTCATACACTCTTGAGGACTGATACAAGAGTTACCTAGAAGTTTTTTCAAACTAAACTTTTTCAAAACCCACACACACTTGAAAAGCAAACAAATTTTGAAAACATAGTGAGCAAGTACCTAAGAGCCCATGGATAACCATGGATAGAAAGAGTGCTAACACCTTCCCTTTCTATAAATCTACCTCCCGAACCGAGAAACATTCTCGAAAAGGAATTTTGCTGTGCTTTTGTCCTTTCCTTGTTGGAGAAAATAAAAGACGGTGGTGACTCTTGCTTACCGCGACATTTCGCGAACCAGCTTAAAAAACAGTCAGTTCTATTTCCACCGATCACAGGTACCAAAGGAACCTTCATGGATCTCATGCATTAACATGTCTTCTTCGTGTCTATCCATGCATCTGAGCAAGACCATGTCATGATTTCTTTTGTATAGCACATCCTCATTAAGGAAAAAACTACCTGTCAATCTTCTCAGGGTCTTCCTATCTTTATTTGATGCTCCCAATGGGTATTCCTAATTTCGGAGAAAATGCTTGACATCGTTATACCAAGGCTTTTCATTTGAGGTTTCCTCTATTGCAAATACATGAGCTGGTCTATCCACACGTTGGACTGTGATACGAGGCACATCGTTCCACACATTCACCTGATACATAGATGACAGAGTTGCCAAAGCGTCCGCCATTTGATTTTCCTCCCTAGGAATATGATAGAATTCAACTTTGTTAAAGAAGGGTAATAGCCTTCTGGCATAATCTTTGTAAGGGATCAAGCCAGGGTGACGAATATCCCATTCTCATTTAATCTAGTTTATTACTAAAGCTGAATCTCCATAGATATCAAGAATTTTGATTCTGAGATCCATAGCTGCTTCAAGGCCCATGATACATGCTTCATACTCTACCATGTTATTTGTACAGTCAAAGGTCATCCTTGTAGTGAAATGGATATGAGACCCATGAGGAGTGATAATCACGACGCCAATCCCTTTCCCGTAAGCATTCACAGCTCCGTCAAACACCATGCCCCATCGGGACCCTGGACCAGGAACTTCCTTAGGCTAAGGTTTATCACAATCTTTTACTTTCAAAAACATTACATCTTCGTCGGGAAAGTCATATTTGACAGACTGATAGTCTTCAACCGGTTGGTGAGCAAGGTACTCCGCCAACACACTACCTTTGATAGCTTTCTGAGTACGATATTCAATGTCGTATTCAGATAGCAACATCTGCCAGCGAGCGATTCTTCTGGTAAGATCGGGCTTTTCGAAGATATACTTAATTGGATCCATTTTGGATATCAACCAAGTAATATGATTCAGCATATACTGACGCAGACGCTTCGCTGCCCAAGCCAGAGCACAGCATGTATTTTCAAGTAGAGTGTATCGCGACTCACAATCAGTGAACTTTTTACTCAGATAGTAAATGGCATATTCTTTTCTTCCCGTTTCATCTTGTTGTCCCAAAATGTAACCCATAGAATGATCCAACATTGTCAGATACATACTAAACGGTCTTCCCTCAACGAGAGGGAGCAAGATAAGAGGTTCAATTAGGTACTCTTTAATGCTTTCAAATGCCCTCTGGAAATCATCGGTCCACACACACCCCTGATCTTTCTTCAGAAGCTTGAAGATGGGTTCACACGTTGCAGTCATATGGGATATTAACCTGGAGATATAATTCAGACGTCCGAGGAAACCTCTGACTTGTTTTTCAGTCCTTGGGGAATGCATTTCTTGAATTTCCCTGACTTTATCAGGATTAACTTCAATTCCTTTTTGACTGATGATGAAACCTAGCAATTTTCCCGAACGAACACTAAAGGTGCATTTATTCGGATTCAAACGAAGGCGATACTTTCTCATCCGTTGAAATAACTTCAACAAATCTTCCATATGTCCTTCCTCGGTATGAGATTTATCGATCATATCATCAACATATACTTCAATTTCCTTATGCATCAGATCATGGAATAGGGTTATCATAGCCTTCTGGTACGTTGCACCAGCATTCTTCAATCCGAAAGGCATCACTCTATAACAGAATGTTCCCCAGGGTATGATAAACGTTGTTTTTTCCATGTCCTCAGGAGCCATCTTAATTTGATTGTACCTAGAAAATCCGTCCATGAACGAGAACAATTTGAATTTTGCGGTGCTATCTACCAACATATCAATGTGTGGTAGTGGAAAGTCATCCTTTGGACTTGCTTTATTCATATCTCTATAATCAATGCACATGCAGACTTTTCCATCTTTCTTTGGTACCGGAACAATGTTGGAAATCCATTGAGGATACACTGATGTCACGAGAAAACCAGCATCGATCTACTTTAAGACTTCCTCTTTTATCTTCATTTCCATATCAGGGTGAGTTCTCCTTAACTTCTGCTTGATGGGAGGACATTTTGGCTTCAACGGCATGTGGTGCTCCATGATGTCAGTGTCTAAACTAGGCATATCCTGGTAAGACCAAGCAAAAATATCAGAATATTCTTTCAGTAACTCAATCAATTTCCTCTTCACGTCGGGATGAAGCAATTCTCCAATCTTGACTTCCCTTGGGTCTTCCTCTGATCCCAGGTTAATCACCTCCAACGGCTCTTTATACGGATGAATAGTATTCTCCTCGCGCTCAAGCAACCGTGAAACCTCTTCTGGGATTTCATTGTATTCGTCTTCCTCGGTCAAATACACAGGATATTCGAAGTTGGGAGAGGGCACAGGGTCATTGTATTCAATGGTTTTCTTAGTTAATCTTCACATGTGATTATGATTGATTTTAGAAACTGACCAATGTATAAGTGAGTATGTAGATTTTACTAATGATTATTATTTATTTTCGAAAGGTTTTATCTGATTACCATTTTCCAAGAAAAAGCAGTAAACAAAACATAATTTGGAAAACAAAAACATCTTTTATTAATGATGTAAAAGTTCAAAACAAAAGACATGCCCGTACAATATCACTTTCACCTTGGGCAAAGTGAAAGGATTTTTGGAAAGATAACAAAAAACAAATTACTTCGAGACGTGGATGCCAGAAGGCACATCAATAGTGATCCAATTATGGACCCTCACTCCGTGCGTTACAAAATTCGGTATCTCTTGCCCTGGCTCATCCTCAAGGATAACATTGATCTCTGGAGTAGCGGGATGCAGATACCCTGCACTGTGGAATATGTCTTGGTATTTGCTGAAAGTAGACTCCAGCTTCAAAATCTCCCACTTATTATTCTTCACTGAGAAGCCCATACCAGCTTTATTCTTATTGACTGGTGGATTAATAATTTGCCCTCACGCCTTGCTAGGGCCATTTTGTACTACCTGTTGAGCATCTTTGAATGAAGCAATAGAGTCCTCATTTTTCCTTATATTATCGATCGACAAAGCTTGGAACCGCGTTCCAACAACCGTCTCATCATCCTCTACAACACTGAAGGAAGACAAATGAGATATTAATAAAGCTTACTCGCCGCTTATGATAACCACCTTCCCTTCCCGGACAAACTTCAACTTCTGATGAAGAGTCGACGTAACAGCTACTGCCTCGTAGATCCATGGCCTTCCTAATAGACAGCTGTAGGCAGGAACGATGTCCATCACTTGGAAAGTAATCTGGAACATGTGTGGACCTATATGCATAGGTAAGTCCACCTCTCTAATGACCGACTTCCTGGAGCCGTCAAAGGATTTCACTATGATACCACTAGGGCGCATGTGGGCTCCTTGGTACTTAAGCTTTGAGATAGTGCTTCTTGGAATCACGTTTAAGGCAAAACCATTATTGATCAATACATTGGATAAAGAGTCATTTTTGCAATTCATCGAGATGTGTAGAGCCATATTATGGTTTCTTCCCTGCTCGGGCAACTCTTCATCATAAAAGCTCAAATTATTACAAGAAGTAATATTCCCGACAACACCGTTAAACTGGTCCATGGGCATATCCCTTTCAACAAACGCTTGATCTAGCAATGTCATCAAGGATTCCCGATGAGCAGCAGAATTCATTAATAATGCCAATATAGAAATCTTGGACGGGGTCTATAACAATTGATCCACGATCTTGTAGTCACTCATTTTAATAATCTTCAGCACATCATCGACTTATTTTTCTAAAGTAGTGCCACTAGATTCCCCGGCCGCCTTTTCAGGTTCAACATTAGTTTCAACGACTTTCTTGCCATGATCAACATCTCCCCGGAAAGTAGGAGCAAATACCCGGCCACTACGCGTCACTCGACTGGCTTCAACAATATTCTCCACATGTGTCAAAGGTAGTATCGGGACTTCAATCCCGTCTTCTAGGATGGTCGCATTGTATTTATAGGGTACAACTCTGTCTGATTCATATGGGATACGACTATGTAAACATATAACAATAGGGGTTACTGCAGGCTTGCTGCAATATGTAGTCTCCACCGGAGTAGGAATGTCAAAATGAGGTACAATAACATTCACCCCTACTTCTCTTGTACATCCAGACTTTACGAAATCACCAACGAAAGTATCATCTTTAACCATAGGCTTAGACTCATCATCAGAAAAGAATTCGTCAGCAGAAATGTATTCATCATCCGACACGATCTCACCAGAATGGTTCTCAACCATGTTGACTCCATCATAACCATCTCTATTTCTTGTAATGCTAATAGTTCCTTCGTCTAGAAGTAATTGGATACCCCTCTTCACTAAGGAACAACCATAGGGGTCTCTACAACAGATCTGACAACCACCATATTGATGTAACTCTTGTCCTGGCATGTGACAAAAGTTGGCATGTAACTGCACCAGATTGTCCTCCATATCATTCACGTCATAAATTTGGAACTCGCCGGGACATCTGTGCACCATGTTCACTCCTTCTTTACTTTCAGTTTGGGTCCTGATAACATAAGCAAGGCCTTCATCAATCACCTTTTAGAGGTCAACTTTCACCTTATCACATCCACGACTATTCTGGCTGCATATATTACACATATTATGGTCATGCATACAGTAGCCAAGCCTACAAAGGTCAGCGTGCATCTTCATCAAATTGCCTTTAATCAAATTCACATCATAAATCCTAGACTCTCTTGGGTCATCAGAAATCATATTCACCGTTCCTTCACCTCCATGTTTAGGCAACAGGTTGTCTTTCACATTGGAACCAACGTCTTTGAAGGACAGAATGCCAGATCTAACCATTTTTTGGACCTCGGACTTCAACGGATAGTAGTTCTCGATATTGTGCCCAGGGGCTCCCTAGTGGAAGGCACATGTATGATCTGCCTTGTAATACCATGGTAAAGGAGACGGTATAACGGGTGGACTCCTGGTCTGCACTAAATTTTTCTGAGTTAGTGCTGAAAATAGATCTGTGTAACTCATAGGGATGGGGTCAAAGGGTTCTCTCTTCTGACTCTGCCCTTGATTGCCTTGTTGAGGTGTTCTTTGGTATGCAACAGCAGTCGAAGCCACGTTAACAACCGGAGTGACCGAAGCAACCTGTTGTGGATGTGCCTGACACCTTCTAGGCGGTTTAGCTCTTCTCTCTTGAACAACGACATTTGAATCTCCTTCCTTCTTTCTAGAAAACCCATATGACGATTTATTTGCCCCACCAGAAATTTCATCTCTCGTCAAACGACCTTCTCTTACGACTTCCTCTAAGCGAACACCCATACCCACCATTTCGGTGAAGTCACTTGGTGCACTCGCCACCATTCTTTCGTAGTAGAAGGAACCCAGAGTCTTTAAAAAGATCTTCGTCATTTCCTTCTCTTCCATTGGGGGTATTACCTGGGTGGCCACTTCACGCCACCTTTGCGCGTATTCCTTAAACGAATCCTTATCTTTCTGGACCATAGCCCTGAGTTGATCGCGGTCAGGCGCCATGTCCATATTGTACTTGTACTGCTTAACAAACGCCTCTCCTAGGTCGTTGAAGGTATGAATATTAGCACTATCCAAGCTCATGTACCATTTTAGTGCAGCACCAGTCAGGCTATCTTGAAAGAAATGGATCAACAAATGTTGATCGTCAGTGTGAGTGGACATCCTTCTCACGTACATTATCAAATGAGCACGGGGTAAAGTATTGCCCTTATATTTCTCGAACTCTAGCACTTTGAATTTCGCATGTAATTTTACATTTGGAACTAGACATAAATCTCTCACATTCTGTCCGAACAGTTCTTTTCCCCTGAGGGCTTTCATTTCCTTTGCATCTCATTAAACTGATCTTGGAAGTCATCCATTCTGTCATAGAATCCAATTCCTTCGCTTGGCAGCGAAGTAGGATGGTGAACCACATCATTAACAACAGGGACAACATTCATTATTGGAGGCACGACATGAAGGATCTCATTGCTGACAGTAGGAGCAACGTGTACCATGGGAAGGGTAGAAGCCATAACTTGTTGAGCAGATTAAGAAATTTGAGGAGTAAGGTTATATCCTTTTGGCGTATAACCTTCGGGCATTCCCCACGGATATCCAGGAGGCATGCGATGCTGAGCAGCAGTAGTATTTGGAGCAACTGAGATGGGAGTTGTCGTAATTTTAGAGACAACTGTTGCTTGTTGTGGTTGCGTAGCCTGAGGAAGTGGGGGTGGCTGATTCTGAGCAGCCACCAACGACTCTACCAAAGCGGTCAAGTTCGCCATTCCGGTTCTCAAAGCAGTGACCTCTTCGCGCAGTTCGCAATTTTCTTTTTCGAGATTTTCCATCTGCCTCTTGAAAGTGCTTCGAGTATTATAACGATGAAAATTTGTGGTAGCAATCTCTGTAAAGAAACCCGAATCAAAGATAAGAAAACCTGTCGTGACCCACCTGTCATGATATGGTATGCATGGATGAATGGTTGTGCATGAAGTGTCTTATCATTTCCAGGAGAATCCTTTGGTTTTTCATCAAGCATTGATAAGCAATAGGATAAACAACAAGATAAAACAAAACAAAGGCAAGATATCATAGTAGAAACTGCTCATATCATATAATCGAACAAACATCCATATGGAAGGGATTTAGTACAAACAAAGTCAATTATTAAAGAGGCCCTGTCCAACAAGACTGGAGGTGACCTTGTCGATCAAAACAAGCATAAAAGATAAGTGCAGTAAAAAGAATTCTCCTTAGGATCAACTATCCAGCTAATCATTTCAAGAAAAAGGGTCTCCAGTCACAAAGCCCCTATTCTTCACTAGCGCCAACAAACAATGATATTTGAGTTCCCAATCCTCATAATCTATGTTTCCCACTTCGGCCTCTTCTGCTGGATCCTTGTCTTTATTTGCTACCTGGGCTTTGATTGTTGTCAACTCTTTCGTAACTTGAGTCAAGCGAACATCCTTCTCTCTCAAATTTTTTTCAACATCTTAAACTCCTCACAATGCTTAGCTTCTAATTCCTTTCTAGCCAATCGAAGGTTTTCTATCTCTTGATGCTTAGCCTGTAGCTCTTCAACCTGTCGAATGGTAGTATCAGAACCCTCGACCCTAGGTCTTTTTGACCGTTCAAGCAAACCATGTTTTTCTAGCAACTGGTTCTTCAGCTTAACCTCTTTCATGAGCTTCTTCTTATCCTGCAAGGAAAATGACATATCCATATTCATTTCTTCCTGCCTAGCCTGGAGTTTGAGGTTTTCGGCCTTGAAATTCTTAAAACACGTTACAGGCACGAACTCTAATCCTTCTGGGACCGACTGTATGGGAGATGAATCAATACGGAATAAAGAATTGTTCGCCTGAACATCCACTAATGGGTCGAAATCAGGTTGAGGATATAGCAACCTCCCCTTTTTATAAGGTAATCTCACTTCCTTCACACGATCCTGAATCCAGCTCGTATAAGTATCATAGGATACACTTCCATTCTGGCTGAAAGAAAGTTTTCCTTTACGGCGAATATGTCCCCATGTCGTCTTCACCTTTTCAAGCAACACTTTATCTCCCCCTTTACCGAAATAAACGTAATCCATCACCTCTCGCTCATTGGGTTTATCTAACATCGCGAATCCTAATTGATGGCGTGCCAGGATAGGGTTATAATTAATGCACCCCTTGTCCCTATAAGCGAGACATTAGGGAATTCTCCACACCCTATAATGATCTCTTTTAAACCTATCACACTTTTCCAAACAATATCATACGAAGTAAGTCCCATGATACGCTGAGACCATAAAGATGAATCGGCAGCATGAACAAAAGGCCCTTTTGTAGGCATATGTATCATCAATCATTTATAAAGCGCGATCGTGCAACACATGACTTCCCATTGCTTTCCATGTCGGGAATGGATGGTGTAATAAGTGTCGGCGAGTAGAGTTGGTATGGGGTTACCGTTCATGAAGACATACAATGCGGATAGATGCACTAACTTCTCAGATACTGGAAAGAGGACCAAACCATAAATCATTGATGTCAGCAGTGCATTAAACGCGGTCTAATTCATGTCCTTTGCAAAACCTTTGGCCTTTGATATCAAGTAATTCAGAGGGAGACCGCTTGTGTTACTTTTGTTAATCCAATTACTTTTAACTTCACCATGAGTCAAATAAAGAGCTATGGTGATTGCCATATAGTCTAGAATCTCTGGTGCTCGAACAAAAGGAATACTGTTGATCACTTTGACATCCATAATATGCGCATACTCTTCGAGAGTTAGTGCCAATTGATAGTCTCGGAAAGTAAAACAGCGTAGCTGTGGATCATAGAACTGAAGAAGTGTTCTCATGGACCATTCTTCAAAATCATCATTCACCAATGGCAATAGGTTTTCATATTGTCCTCTCGCAATCGACCACCAAAGCATGGGAACTGATAAGCAACAGTGTTTCTATGAGGCTCTGAACTTGCCTTCATGTTGTTATCCATCTTTGATGCTGATGACAGACCTCAGATTAATCCTGGAAATGAAATGCAAATGCAGGTTAGGCAGTTATATATTTTTTGCTTTTTTTTGCGTTTCTTTTATAAAATAAATATGCCATGATGCAAGTGCAATAATCATAAGATCGAAGTTTTTGCATGCTGGATAGTTGCTGAATTGATAACAGAACCACTGTCATATGTAACATGATCAAAAGTCCAGACCAATTCAGAATACCAAGGATCAAAGTCATCAATATAATCAAAGTCACCAAAGGAACATGTATAGTCACCATCTGTACCTGTAAAGATCATTCCCTCCCCACTCACGGGTAAAGACTAGGTCATGGTAAGGTCAATGGTAACTCAGAATCGAGGGTACTCTTGAAAAACTATCGCCATATCACCTACGTGAAAACGATAGCCCCTCATTTGTACCTCATCTGAGCGTGGAGGACATGGCGGAATAGTGAAACCTAAGTCAACTAGCCGTTCATGTTCCACTCTATTCCTAGTGTTCTTGTGGTTTCCACTTGGCCTGGGTATCTGGCCTTTTACCTCATAGTAACATCCCACCCATCAAGAAACAAAGAAACCAACACAACAACAATATAACAAATAACAATAGAGATGCAATGCAAACATATGCTCAAACATGTACAAATGAATAATCCATAAAATTATAAAAATACCCTAAGAAAAGAAAAGCGGGAGCTAGGAGTGACTCATGGGATGGACCAGCAATAGGTCGACAATTACTCCCCAGTGAAGTCACCATTTTTCTGTAGCGGTAAAATCAATAAAGTCGCCACCGAGTATTTATTTATCCCGTATGAAAGGGAAGGGAAAATCATAGAAGAAAACCTAAAGGGGAAATCAAGGTCTTGAAATCGAGAGATTGGGTAAGGGAGTCGATTACGCGAGGGGAAGGTATTAGCACCCCACACGTCCATAGTACTCTACGGGATCCACTCTCGTTATTCTAATCAAAGGGTATGTTCAATCTAATGCTTAAGGATTATAAACTAAGAGGGAATGCATGCAAATAAAGGAGAAAGAATGTAGGGAAAATAAAGTTGTACTCACTCGGGCCCTACCCCAATGCCTACGTATCCTTTCTGAAGAATCAGAGCTACCGTAGTTCGGCTCACATGTTTTTGTTTGTTTGTGTTTTTTATGGATGAAGTTAATTCCGCCTTCTGCCGCAGCTCGACCTTTGGAGACTTATGCGTTGGCACAAAAGTAAATTAATCATGTCCTTACCTGAAAAGGGTTTTAGAGAAAAGGTGCTCGAGCACACAAAATGGTTTGAATTAGTTTGTGTTTTATTACCTTAAAAAAGGGTTTAAGTATGATTAGCATGTTTTTGATTTGCTAAGAAAAGAAGTTTTTGTTTTAGATGCAAGGATGCAAAAAAGGGAAATAAAAGAGACTATGGGAGACTAGCCTATCTCTAACCTAATGTTATCATACAATGGTAGTCCTATGTCAAGGATGAAAGGGGAAGTTTCTACCTACTGTTAGCATGCATGGTTTACAACCTAAGGTCTAACTTGCGTTAGAACAGAGCAAGCACATCCTAAGGGAACATGGTATGTACAGGGATAAAGCAAACAAGCCAATAATATCAAGAGAGCACACCTAGAGAGATCCTATCTAAGTTAGCATGCCAAAGAAAGTAAAACTATCCTATAGGGAACATGCAATGAGAGCAAAGTCGTGATCTCAATTTCTAAATTGAGTGACTCATCGATCAACAAGAAATAAAGGAAAGCGATAAAATCCTATAGGGAGCATGTGCTGAGAGCGAAGTCATGATCTCAATTTCTAAATTGAGTGACTCATCGATCAACAAGAAAGTAAACAAACATAAGCACAACACATATAGAAAATGAAGTGAAGAATGCCTACTACAAGTCTTTAAACAGCGACTTCGAGCGCACGCTCTTTATTTCCTACTTCACATGATATCTAGAAAGCGATAACGAAATGCAATAAAGTGCGCAGAAGTACAAGGGTAGTAGCGGAGACTACCAAAGTGAGCAAGTTGTCAGGAGCAGACGAAAGCGCTAGAGAAGCAGGTAATACGCGTCGAGCAAGCTTCACCAAGAAACAAACAGAGTCGGAAACAAAATTCTCGGAATAAGCATTGAAGCATCATCGATGTAAAAATAAATCATAATCGAAAACTCAATCATATCTGCATATTGTATGATAAACCTGCATAAGACTAAAATCTCAACAAGCAAAAGTGAATCACAAATCTCGAGTAATCGGATAATCATGAATTAATTCGTAAAATCAAATAAAAAATCTAACAAATTTTTATTGATTTTATAATTTTTATCATGTGGAGAAAATTCAAACAAATCTAAACAATTAACAAAATTATTCAAAAGAAGTTGCAAATAGAATAAACCAGGGGGGTGCAAGCCAAGATCCAGAAGTGTGCTGTAGTAAATTGGGCGCAGAGCCCAAGCCCAATAGGTTCAGAATAGTTTTTTTTTTGTTTCCATCTTTTTAGATGCCTAAAAATATGAACTATGGGCTCAGCGTGCCTCGGCCCATCCACCAATCCAACATCCATTGGATTTTCTTCAGCATTACCAGTAGAAGTGATACGAATGCGTTTTGGAAAATTTTGTTAGGGTTTGAAGTTTGTGACTCTTGGAGTCTTTATCACGAATCCTTCTATCTTTCTGCAATCTTGTTCCCATCTTCTCTGCCGATTCTTCCATGATGTGCCGTCATATTTCTTCATCAGTGGCCTCATTCTATCCCCAATTTCGATCGATAATCCATAATTCCTCTCTAAATCGAAACCCCTTGGACGTCCTAAAGCTTCAATTAAGTGATGCTGACACCTCTAATCGAGATGAAACCATGGGGGAAGAAGCCTACGCAGCAAAGGCCACGCCAGAACAACGCAAAAACGCTAAATCAATGGTGAATGATTGGCGATGATTACCGTGCATTTTCCAGCGAAGACTTCGAGTAAGCTTCTCCTTTCCTTTACTCTTCTAATCCGTCAATCATCTACCATGACCGCTGTTTTCCTTTGAGTTTCTTTCTCTCGCAATGTCTCTGGTTGATTCAAACCTTGTCATCTTTGACTCGTTTCCGATTTGTTACCCAACAAAAAACTTCTTACACAATCGCAACCAGAAACTTCTCACACAATCGCATGTTTAGAAAATAGTTATGAATCTAAAATCAAACTAAGTGAAGGAGATAAAGCTTACCCTAACAGGATCCAGTCATGGTTCACAAATATTCAGGCATTCATCCTATGCAAAATCGGTGCAAGAAAGAGATATTGAGGCCTACCTATCGGAGCTTGTCCGATGCGATTTTGACGACGGAAAAGAGAAGCAGAAAATTAGAGATGTATGAGGTATTCACGGTATGTATTACTCTTCTTTATCTTCTTAGTTTCCGCAAATTCTTCTTCTTCGAAATTCGAGATTCTGTGATTCATGTTGGTGTTATACTTGAGTCCGTCGATTGATATAGAGAACGGATTGGAACTGCAGAGCGATTGAACGTGAATGGAGTAAGGTTGAAGATGCAGCAAGGTTGAAGATTGAGAAAATTGGAGAGAGAGGGATTTGAAATTTATCAGTTGCGGGTGGAGGAATGAGTTGAGAGGATTGAGAGTGGTTCTTGGGGGTGAGAGAGATTGAAGAGAAAAAATATGAGGTCTGAAAATTGAGAAGATCATATAAAACCTCAAGATTCAATATCAGAGGGAGAAAGTTAATGGATCAAAAGGAGAGGGAGAATTCTGTTAGAAGTTAGTTTTTTTGTTAAGATTTTTTATAGAAGTTTGTTAGAAGCGGTTAGGAGGTTGGAGCTGAACTGGAATTCGGTTAGATGCTAATTAGAGGTTTTCTGATTTTCTGTTATAGATTCACAGAGGAGATTGAAATTGATAGAAGTTAGTTATACCGTTTCTGTTGCAAGTTAGTTAGCTTGTTCAAGGTAGTTGAGATGGTTATCTTTGTTAGAAAATTCTATTATAGGTATGAAGTTGATGAGCTGGCAGTTAAGAAACTCTATTATTGTTAGTGCATATTCTGATTTAATGATTTTCTGGTTTTCTGTTTCTCCTGATTTTATTCTTAACTGGGCAGTTTTTTGAACTGGATTTCCTATTGTTGTACCGATTCTTTTCGTATATTGGATCTGTTGGAGGTTATCCGATTTTCACTTAGTTTTATGTTATGGCAATTAGGATAACAGAGAATCTGTTAGGAAGTGTTTTTGTTAGGAATTCTGGAAATTAGTTGGAAGACGGTTAGCAAGAGTTAGAAGTTATGTTTTTTTCCATTTGGTGTGCTGATTTTTAATTGAACTGGTTTATGAATTAGTACTAAGGTTAATGAATACAATCGGGTGTTAAATGGTGAATAGGGTAGTGTGATCGGTGGGAACGAGAACTGACTATTTTTTTAATATACTGGTTCGCATTTGCGTTTGTTTTCGCAAAGTGTCGCGGTAAGCAAGAGTCGCCACCGCCTTTTATTTTATCCAACAAGGGAAAGGATAAAAGCACTGAAAAAATTACTTTTCGAGATTGTTTCTCGGTTCGGGAGGTAGATTATAGAAAGGGAAGGTGTTAGCACCCTTTCTATCCGTGGTTATCCACGGGCTCTTAGGTACTTGCTCACTGTGTTTTCAAAAGGTTTGCTTTTCTTTGTGATTGTGGGTTTTGAAAAGAATTTTGTTTTTGTTTTTGAAGAAAGTGTAAGTGTGAAAAGTTTTTATTTTGTTTTTAAAAGGAGCAAGTACTTGAGAACCTCTACCTACTCAAAAAGGAATTTAATTGTGCAAATGTATTTTAGACAGTGCTATCCCACTATTGAGAAGTAGGTAGCACCATCGTTGGAGTTTTCGGGTCAATTCGATTTAAGGGACTTGTGGTCACTAAAGCAACATTAGGACGCTTTAGTGGTAATCCTAATGTCTTAGATCATTTTTTTATCGAGGCAACCATTTCGAGGCAACTTATGATCTTGGGACAAAAGGACGACCTCTAAAACATCTTATACTTAATGACCACATTCGAGGCAACCAAATGAGGTGTACCCTAGGAGTGGCATGTGCGAGTGTGTCAACTTTCAGTTATATTATCTTTGTTTATTTAGGTGTTCTACCATTTGTTTTTAGATCTTGTCATACAATCCTAGTTAGCATACATCTAAGCCGTTAATATATATACAGGAATTTAAAGTGCAGAAACTGTAAATACTACGCTATTACAAGGCTTCGGGGAGGGGGATTATTTACATGTCCAAAAATTGGGGGAATAAAAAAAAACAATAAAGTAAAAGTCTAAGCTAAACTATTACAATCATTAAGCAGTTACAATAAAATAAACGCGCGTGAATCTAAAAAAATCCTAAGAATAAAAACTCTTTTTTTTGTTGTTTTATTTTATTTTAGGAAAATGCTAAATGTTCAATTAAGTCAAATTTAATTAAAAAATTGATTAAAATTTACTCTAAAACATACTTAATATTTTTTGCATTTTTTGTTTATGAAAAAGATTGAATTTAAATAAATCCTAAGTCTACTGATTTTAAAATTGGAGAAAATAAGTTAAAATGATTAAATTAAATTCTAATTCTAAGTTTTTTTTTATGACTTTTATGTTAATTAAAACTAAAACTAAAAGGAATAAACAGAAACAACATAAACAGAGTACAAATGGGCCAGGCAGCAAAATAAGAAAAAATGTAATTCTGGAGGCCTGGGTCGAAAGAGAGGCAGGCTGTCTTTCGACCCAGTGAAGAGGCTGGATCGAAAGTGCATGAGGGGTTGCACTATGAGGGGGTTCGATCTGGATATATCATCCTTCGAACTGGAAGTCCTGGGTCCAGTTCGAAGCTAAACTGTTGAGCTTCGAAGCTCTGAACGAGAAGCTGAGCATATGGTTCCTGCAAAAGGAAACACATATTAAAAGTCCAGGGGGGACTTAACCCCCCTGGTTCGAATCTCCTCTTATTCGCACCTGCTGAACCTGGGTCTGGGTTCGTTTTATCCTGGGATTCGGAGGATAAACTCAGATTGTGCCCAAGCAATGGCACAATCTCAACTCTGCACTGTAGCTCACATGAAGCACATTAAATCATTAACAAACAGAAATAAAAATATGAATATGCAATCGAAATGAATCTGAGAGTGAGCTTGAGATTAGATTTTTCTTTTACCAAATAGAGGTGCTTCGACCTGTAGTTCTGAGGGGGGAGGTGTTCGCTGGGTGGCAGCTTTGGCTTGGAAAATTCTGGGCAGCGTCTCTCCAAGTCTTCTATTTTTCTGTATCTTTTCCTGTGTGTGTTTGCAGCATTTGTGATTTCTTTATATATAAGGGTGGAGGGGACAGGAAGACAAAGGTTTAAATGACCTTGAATATGTGTTTGACAGCCATGAAGTAGGATTTGTAACATTAATCATGTGTTTGAAAGCCATGAATGAGAGTTTGTAACATTGGCTAAACACATGGGATCCTGTCCCTTTTTGAATTTTGAATGACAAGCAGCTGGCCTTCGAATGCTCCCTTTCGAATGGGCTGATGGCTTCTTTTGAATGCTCCCTTTTGAATGGGCTGATGACCTCCTTCGAATTCTCTTCGAAAGCTTCTTCGAATGGACCCTTTGAATGCTTCTTCGAATGGACATTTTTGGAATTCCAATCGAAGTACTTGTCCTTAATGCCAATCGAAATGCCTCTTCAGAGTGTCAATCGAAATGCTCCTTCAGAATTCCAATCGAAGGGTCTTTCAGAATGCCAATCGAAGTGCTCCTTCAGAATGCCAATCGAAATGCTTCTTCAGAGTTCCAATCGAAATGCTCCTTCATAATTCCAATCGAAGGGTCTTCCAGAATGCCAATCAAAGTGCTCCTTCAGAATACCAATCGAAATGCTTCTTCAGAGTGCCAATCGAAATGCTTCTTCAGAGTGCCAATCGAAATGCTCCTTCAGAATGCTAATCGAAATGCTCCTTCAGAATTCCAATCGAAGGATCTTTCAGAATGCCAATCGAAGTGCTCCTTTAGAATGCAAATTGAAATGTCCTTAAAGCACCACTAAAAAATTTTCCTTTTCCTTAGGCAAGAGTTTGTGATCAACCATGCAAGGGGGAGGCTTTGGGAAACATGAGAGGGCAAATTTTGGGGTGCAACAGTTTCCCCTGTTCAATTTTCTTAAACCTGAGGATATAGATTGGCTTTCGAGCCTTTCGTGATCCGAGGGTGGAAGATAATTGAACACTAGAGTGCCCAGAAATTTGCACTCGCATGGTGAAGTATCAGCATTGTGATGTCAGGAATGGGCTTACAGATGCCATTTGGAGATTGTTGGTAAGAGGATGGGCTTATAGATGCCATCTGCAGGAGTGTCGATCGCATAAGAGATTCCTTAGCGAAAACTTGCATACCTATTGTTGTAGAAGATTCCACTGGGGAAGTCTAACTTCATTGAGATTTAGGAACCCGCCTGTACTTCAACTGGGAGAATGCCTCAGCTGATTTTTAAGAACCTGTTCATAATTCAATTGGGGGGAAACATCTTCATCAAGATCTAGGAACTGTCTCGTGCCCACCGGGAGTATACCGTTGAGGTTATAGAACTTGTCCACACTATGACGGAGGAAAACATCAAGATCTAGGAACTGACTCGTGCTCAATGGAGTAAACCACTGAGGTTATAGTACTCGTCCACACTATGACGGAGGAAACATCTTCATCAAGATCTAGGAATTGTCTCGTGCTCAATGGAGTAAACCGCTGAGGTTATAGAACCTGTCCACACTATGACGGAGGAAAACATCAAGATCTAGGAACTGACTCGTGCTCAATGGAGTATACCGTTGAGGTTATAGTACTCGTCCATACTATGATGTAGGGAAACATCTTCATCAAGATCTAGGAACTGCCTCGTGCCCACCGGGAGTATACCGTTGAGGTTAAAGAACCTGTCCACACTATGACGGAGGAAAACATCAAGATCTAGGAACTGACTCGTGCTCAATGGAGTATACCATTGAGGTTATAGTACTCGTCCACACTATGACATAGGGAAACATCTTCATCAAGATCTAGGAACTGTCTCGTGCTCAATGGAGTAAACCGCTGAGGTTATAGAACCTGTCCACACTATGACGGAGGAAAACATCAAGATCTAGGAACTGACTCATGCTCAATGGAGTATACCATTGAGGTTATAGTACTCGTCCACACTATGATGTAGGGAAATATCTTCATCAAGATCTAGGAACTGTCTCGTGCCCACCGGGAGTATACCGTTGAGGTTGTAGAACTTGTCCACACTATGACGGAGGAAACTGTCGAGATTGAGAACCTTATCTGAAAATTCAACTGATGATAATTCAATTGAGATTTAAGATCTGGTCAGATCTTCGACTAAGCTGAGAATTTAACTGCATTTTTCCTGAAAGGTAAAGGTCAGTCATATGCAATGCATGATATGGATCAGGCAATGATGTTCTCAAAAATAAATGAGATTGTATTCGTATGATGTGTATATGCATGTATCATGATGTATGGAAATGTGATGTTTTAGTTGGGGAAAATAAATTCCGGATAGCTTGTTGGAGAATAAAGTCGAATTCTTTGTTTCCGCTGGGGATGGTGAACGAAGATGATTGTGAGAATAAACCTGCAGGAGAGAAGAACTCCGTTGGGGAATAAACTTGATGAAGAGATTACTCTACGGGGAAATACTATGTGGGGAAGAGATACTCTGCTGAGGATTTTAACGATAAGCTCCGCTGGGGGTTCCGCTGATAAGCTCTATTGGGGAATGATGATAAACTCCGCTGGGGATTGATGATAAACTCCGCTGGGGATTCCGCTGATAAGCTCTGTTGGGGATTTTGACGATAAACTCTGCTGGGGATTGACTACCATTGCTGGTGACATTGAACCTATTGAGGATAGAAGTCCTGCTTGGGGAAAGAAAGAACTTCGTTGGGGATGATCTTTCAGTTGCAACTTGCTGAAGATAACCCAATTAGACTCTTGTGAGGATAACCTTCTGAATTTGGCTGGGGAGATACATTTGTATTCTGCAAGGGACAAGCTTCGAGAATCTACTGGGGATAGATGATCCAACTCCATTGGGGAAGCCTTTTTTAGACTGTGCTGGGGAAATGGCTCCACTGGGGGTGTCTTGCATTCTACCGGGGAACATTCTTATATTCCGTTGAGGAATATTAAGACTGCCAGGGATACTTTTATGTTGGCTGGGGGATATCCTTGTACTATGTTGGGGAATATTAAGACCTTCTGGGGGATACCCAACCTTTTTAGTGCTGATGATGGATGAGCTCTGCTTGGGGAGAGCATTGCTGATTTGTTCATAGTTGCAAGTCTCAGCTGGGAGAGCCACCATTGTTGTCTTACTCTGGGGGAGTGAAAGCATCTTAGCCATATTCTTCAGCTGAATATATACCTTGGTACCTGGTGGACAGAGCAATTAGATCGTTCAGACAAATCTTATTGCCCCTGTTTCTGATATCACCCGTAATTAGTCCTTTGTTTCGCATGTAAATATTTATGAGCAGCAATTTAATGTCAAATGCATATATCAAAAATGAACATTGGATGTTCTTTGCAAAACAAAACAGATAAAGGAATATTTGAAATTTGTTTGAACATGGGTTTGTATTGAATTTGAAGTTTGGCCTGTAAATACGCGTTTTGTACAAGAGGCTGACGTCCTAGTAAGAGAACGCCGCCGAACAAATAGAATTTATACAATTTGTGAAAAGAAAACAAGACAACTATATGGACAGTCCCACTGGGTTCCAACTCTGCTATTGCCTTTATATCTTTAAGCATCTTATCACTTTGTTGCTTAGTTGAAGGTGAATCTGATTGACTGGTGTCGTCCGAGCCTGATAGTTGATACTGAAGTCCGGATGCAAGGTGATCCAACGAGACATAGTATTACGCTTTAATCCCTAACTTTTTCCTGAACCGCCCTTTCGAGTTTTCAGTCTACCGGGATACCCATTTTTGCCCAAGCCGCCTTTTCAGGTTTTCGACTTGCCGGGTGTACAGATTTTTTTTATTTTCATCCCTTATTTTTGCCCGAACCCTTTTGGTTCGTCGGGAAGCCCTTATTTTTGCCTAGGCCAGTCAACCTAGCGGGTCTTTGATTATGCGTAGTATCTTTTTACTATGTCTGCATTGACGGGGTGCGGAAGGTCGTCACCATCCATGGTGGTTAGAATCATCGCTCCTCCTGAGAATATGTTCTTAACCACAAATGGCCCTTCGTAAGTAGGGGTCCATTTGCCCCTGGGATCACCTTGAGGTAGAATAATGCGCTTGATTACCAGGTCCCCAACTTGATATTCTTGTCGTCTGACTTTCTTGTTAAATGCCTTGATCATCCGTTTTTGGCACGTCTGACCATGACAAATAGCTGTGAGTCTCTTTTCGTCGATTAGATTCAATTGATCAAGTCGGGTCTGGATTCAGTCATCTTTGCTCAAACTTGCATCCTTCATGATCCGAAGAGAGGGTATTTGAACTTCAATGGGCAAGACTGCCTCCATGCCATAAACCAAGGAATAGGGTGTTGCCCCTGTTGCGTCCGTGCTGAGGTACGGTACCCATGAAGAGCAAATGGTAACATCTCATGCCAGTCTTTGTATGTCACTGTCATCTTCTGCACAATCTTCTTAATGTTCTTATTAGCTGCTTCTACAGCCCCATTCATCTTCGGCTGGTAGGGAGAAGAGTTATGATGTTGTATCTTGAATTGTTCGCAGAGCTCAGTGATCATCTTGTTGTTAAGATTGGTACCATTGTCCGTAATGATCCTCTCTGGTACACCGTATCGACAGATCAGGTTATGCCGAATGAACCGTGCACGGCGTTCTTGGTTACGGTAGCAAAGGAAGTTGTTTCAACCCACTTGGTAAAGTAATCAATCGCTACCAGGATGAAACGATGCCCGTTGGATGCCGTAGGTATGATCTCGCCGATCATATTAATGCCCCACATTGCAAAGGGCCAAGGTGATGTCAAAACATTCAGAGGAACTGGAGGAATATGCACCTTATCAGCATAGACCTGGAACTTGTGACATGTCCGAGAATGCTGATAACAGTCGGCTTCCATTGTGGACCAGTAATATCCTGCCCGAAGGATTTTCTTTGCCATGGTACGTCCACTGGAATGAGTTCCGAAAGTACCTTCATGCAGCTCTGCCATGATCCTTTCTGCTTCAATTTTATCCACACAACGCAGTAAGGTTGAATCATGGTTACGTTTGTAAAGGATGCCATTGCTGATGAAGAACTTTTCTGCGAACCTTCTCAGAAACTTCTTGTCATTAACAGATGCACCCTCGGGGTATTCTTGAGCTTCAAGGTACCTCTTCAGTTCATGATACCAAGGCTTTTCTGTTGCCTCTTCGGTCTCAAGATCACAGCAATGTGCAGGTTCATCCAATTTCCAAATAATGATCTGGGGAGCCTCGTTGTCTCACTTGAATTTGAACATAGAAGACATCGTAGCTAACGCGTCCGCCAACTGATTCTCCTCTCTTGGGAAGTGTTCAAAGGTTATCTCCTCGAAATGGGGAAGCAATGTCAATACATACTCCTTGTAAGGAATAAGATTTGGGTGTTTCGTATCCCACTCTCCTTTGATCTGACTGATCACGAGGGCGGAATCTCCGAAGACACTTAGAAACTTAATCCTTAGGTCAATTGCAGCTCGGAGACCCATAATGCATGCTTCATACTCCGCCATGTTGTTGGTGCAGTTGAAACACAGTCGGGCGGTAAACAGAGTATGAGAGCCTTTAGGAGATATGATCACAGGGCCAATGCCATTACCCAAAGCATTTGAAGCTCTATCAAAGTGCATAGACCATCGGGATCCTTCCTCAGGTCCTTCATCCGGTCCAGGTGTTTCATAATCAGTTATGAACATGATATTCTCGTCTAGAAATTCAAAGTTCATAGACTGCTAATCATCCACTGCCTGATGTGCTAAATGGTCTGCCAATACACTTCCCTTGATTGCTTTTTGAGTTGTGTACTGGATGTCATGCTCAGTCAGGATCATCTGCCATCTTGGTATTCTTCCGGACAAGGCGGGCTTTTCGAAGATATACTTGATTGGATCCATATTTGAAATCAACAGAGTAGTGTGAGTCAACATATACTGCCTCAGCCGGAGAGCAGCCCATGCCAAAGCGCAGCAAGTTTTCTCGAGTAGTGAGTATCGGGTCTCACAATCGGTAAACTTTTTGCTAAGGTAATAAATAGCATGCTCTTTTCGGCCAGACTCGTCATGCTGCCCCAGCACACACCCCATTGAGTTGTCAAATACTGTCAAGTATAAGATTAGAGGTCTCCCTTCTACTGGTGGCATAAGAATAGGTGGCTCCTGGAGGTATTCTTTGATTCTTTCGAAAGCAGCCTGACATTCATCGTTCCAACATACCACTTAATCTTTCTTCAGCAATTTGAAGATTGGCTCACAAGTAGCAGTTAGGTGCGAGATGAATCGGGCAATGTAGTTCAGACGTCCTAGAAAGCCTCTGACCTCTTTCTCTGTCTTGGGAGCTGGCATCTCTTGTATGGCTTTCACCTTGGCAGGGTCCACTTGAATACCTTTGTCGCTCACGACGAAACCTAGCAGTTTGCCAGACCTCACCCCGAAGGTGCACTTGTTCGGGTTCAATCTCAGCTTGTACAACTTTAGCCTGTCAAACAGCTTTTATAGATGGTCAAGGTGTTCCTCCTCAGTTTGGTACCTCGCAATCATATCGTCGACATATAATTCAATCTCATGATGGATCATGTCATGAAATAAAGCAACCATGGCACGCTGATATGTTGCCCCAGCATTCTTCAACCCAAAAGGCATGACCTTGTAACAAAAGGTACCCCACTGGGTAACGAAAGTGGTCTTTTCCATGTCTTCAGGAGCCATTTTGATTTGATTATAACCGGAGAAACCATCCATAAAGGAGAATACCTTGTGCTGAGCAGTATTGTCAACCAGAATGTCGATGTGAGGCAGAGGGAAATCATCCTTAGGGCTTTCCCTGTTCAAATCTCTAATCAACACACATTCTGACCTTACCATCTTTCTTCGGTACTGGAACCACATTGGCGACCCACTGAGGGTAAGAAGTTACTGCTAGAAAACCAGCTTCAAATTGTTTCATAACCTCAGCCTTGATTTTCTCGGACATCTCTGGGTGCATACGGAGAACTTTATGTTTTACGGGAGGACATTCTTCCTTGGTAGGCAGGCGATGAACCACAATGTCAGTATCTAACCCAGGCATATCTTTGTAAGACCAGGCAAAGATTTCCATGTAGTCATGCAGCATCTGAATCAATCGCTGTTTCACACTAAGCTCCAGGTTTGCACCGATCTTGACTTCCTTCTTGTCTGTCTCGGTACCCAGATTTACTGTTTCCACTAGCTCTTCATGTGGCTGAGTGGTCCTCTCTTCCTGGAGCAGTAGTCTTGCAAGCTCACCAGGCACTTCGCAATCATCTTCACCTTCGTCTTCGGCTAAGTTGATCGGATTTTCGAAGTCATAACTGGCAGTAGCAGAGTCGTTACCAGTGAGATCCAGAGTGGATTGGGACCTGTATATATGAGTGTGTGTAAGATAGCTGTTTTGCAATATGTAATAAAGAAAGACAAGGAGCACAAAATTTGAAATGCAAAAACGTCCAATGCTTTTATTAAATGATATATGAAAATGGCATACAAAATCCCTCACAAATGAAGCCACGGTGCCTCGGGTAAGACACCGGGCCATAAAGTTTCAAAGCATTGTCTGTTACAAATTCGAAACAAAGAGCTTATTACTGAGTAATAAAAGTAATAGGGATGAAATCCTTTGCTGTCCAGTTGTTTGGTCCACCGCCGGTCGTAGGATAGATCCAACTGTCGAATTCAGACTCCTCCACGTCATCTTCGATGGCATTTACTCCCGAGTTGCTGATGAACACAAGAGGTCTTCCAATCTTTTCACTTCGAACAGCCCTCTGAGCTTCTGTAGTGAAACCCAACCCAAACTTGTTAGTCTTCTGAGTGAAATCAGGAAGTCGGCCCCATTTTGTATGCTTACCCTTCTCAATAACAGCCCGAGCATCCTTTAAGGAAGCCATCTTCATGGGAGAATCTTCCATCACAGTCTCGGCTGACGCCAATGTCTGAGGAACCTCTTCAAAGTGTTGAAATGGGGTCTCAATGAACTCCTCATCCATCTCTACGTACCGGAACGAGTTGAGGTGGCTGACCATGTACTCATCCTCCCCTTGAACTGTTATAATCTTCCCTCTGACCGGATACTTCAACTTCTGGTGGAGCGTTGAGGTTACGGCTCCAGCTTTATGGATCCATGGACGACCCAGTAAACAAGAATAGGACGGCCGAATGTCCATCACGTAAAATGTAGAGTTGAAGACCTGAGAACCAACCTTGATTGGAATATCAACCTCACCATGCACCATCCTCTTAGACCCATCAAAGGCCCGGACAACAATGTTACTCGGCTTTAGCTCTAAACCTTCGCAATCCATCCTGTCTAAAGCTTTCTTTGGCAAGACGTTCAACGAGGAACCAGTGTCAACCAACACATGTGCAAGAGTAGTGCCCCTGCATTTAATGGAGACATGCAGGGCATCATTATGGTTCTTCCCTTTAGCAGTCAGATCAGCGTCGGAGAAACCCAAACCATTATCAGCAGTTAGATTGGCCACACAATCGGTAAATTGATCAACTGATGTCTCTTGTGGCACGTGGGCCGTCTTTAGGAAGGTAATCAGAGCCTTGGCATGGGCCTCTGAACACAACAGCAGTGATAACATGGAAATCTTGGATGGGGTTTTCCCCAGTTGCTCAACCACATTATAATCACTCTTCTTAATGATCTTTAGAATCTCTTCCATCTCCTGTTTGGAAGCTTCAACGTTGATTGTCTTTGGCGCCTCCGTCCGGGCAGGCATATCAGTAGCGATCCCTTTGCCCCGAGCGCTAGATGACTCGGCGACAGGGGGAAGGATAGTAATTTGATCAGGAACAGCAGTAGGTACACTTACAGGCTTAATGACAACAGATCTTCTAACAGCTGGTGGAGCAATATCAGGTGAGAAAAGTCTACCGCTGCGAGTGACTTTAGCAAGCCCCGTAATGTTGCTGACGCCGGCATCAACATCAAACTCTTGTTTAACTCCGAGAACATAAATATCTGCCCCATAGTGCCAAGGGACAGCTTTGTCAGACGTATAGGGGATGGGCCCCGGAATAGTGAGGATTATAGGTGTGGTCTTTGGAACAGATGTAATTCTAACAGGCGTCCTCGAGGGAGCCTTGGAAGAATTGTCGAGAATGGTAATGATGGAAACTTCTTCAGAATGAACGGGTGGAACAGCAGTCTTCTCAAAAATAATCTCTTTACTATCCATCAGGTTCTGGATACCTGACCTCAAAGATGGACAACCAGTAGGTAAAACAGAACACATAGGGCAACCTTCACCACAGCCCGGAAATAAACTGGCTAGTAACAGGTTCTTCTTGATAGTCATTAGAGGGGTAACAACATCATCCACAGAAACTACAAACGAGTCTTCCTCTACAGCATTCACTTCATGCCTGGGCATGGGAGCAGTTACAACATTAGGCCTCTTGTGCGCCTCGAACTCAATCTCCTTTGCATCAATTAAGTCCTGCACCTTGTTCTTCAGAATCCAACAATCGTCTGTATTATGCCCCGGGCTATCAGAGTGAAAAGCGCAGCGGGCATTAGGGTTATACCTTGGTGACATTGTATTTGGATTCTTTGGAGCTTCTTTTAGGGTCACCAGATTGGTCTTCAGCAATTGTGGCAGAATCTGAGACAAGGTCATGCTGAGACGAGTGAATTTCCTTTGAGGTCTCTCGTCCCTTCGTTGGTTGTGATGCTGAGGAGCACCGGCAGGTTTTGAGATAACAACCGCATTGACAACTTGGCGGTGTTCAGGTATATTCTTCCTTCTCGAACTGTAGACCGCACTGGACTCTTTCTTAAATGGTCTCTTCTCGGTGCTCGAGGAGGCACCCTTCTGTATTTTTCCAGCCTTAATTCCAGCTTCAATCCTCTCGCCAGTCAAGATAAGGTCTGTAAACCCGGATGAAGAGCTTCCAATCAAATGGTTAAAGAATGGACCAGACAGGGTCCCCAAAAACATATCAACAAGTTCACGATCAGCTAAAGGTGGTTGCACCCTTCCGGCAAGGTCTCTCCATTTTTGAGCATACTCTTTAAATCCTTCGCTCGTCCCTATTGACATACCCTGGAGTTGGGTACGTGTAGGAGCGAGGTCGGAATTATATTGATAATGCTTAAAGAATGCAGCAGCCAAATCCTCCCAGCTGCAGATACTGGCTCCATCCAACTGATAGAACCACTCAAGCCGAGTCCCTGAGAGACTATCCTGAAAGAAATGGATCCATAAATTCTTATCAGTAGTGTATGGTTGGATCTTCCTCACATATGACCGGAGGTGCAGCTTGGGACAGGAAGCTCCGTCATATTTGGCAAAGGCAGGTGCCTTGAACTTGTGGGAAATCATCACCCCAGATGATAAACCCAAATCTTCGAAGTCCAGATCGGGCACCTTCTGTACTTCCATGGCATTCAAACGGTCCTCCAGCTGTTTGTACTTATCCTCAGCAGGAGGATACTGTTCTTCATCATAGTCCGTCTCGTTGTCGGAGACTTCAGGGTTAGGAGCCCTCCTTTCTTGTGGACTGTCTTTCTCTCCAGACGGGGTGGCCAGATCAATTTCATTCTACAGCCCATTTCCAAACCTGCGTCAAGTATTGAACAGGACGTTCCTCTTCTTCTTCTTCTTTTTCAGGAGCAGGGTCTTCAGGTCCTGCTGACCCTTAGCTAGATTCATGACCAACTCTTGAAATTGGGCATTCTGGGCCTGGAGGGCCTTGATAGCTTGCTCAGTGGAAGTTTCAGCAGACATGATGATTGCTGAAATAAACAGCGAAGAAAATAAGAGACCTGTAAAAGGGTACCTGTTATGCATATGATGAATGGTATGCTATTTATGTAATACATTCAAGGGTTCAAAAATTCAAATTTGTTGGAGACAAAAGAGAACACACGTCACATTAAGAAGCAATTTTTTAGTACATAAGTGCCCCATGGGCGAAATATTACAAAATTCTTAATGTAAAAAGACATTGCGCATCCTCTTTGGAGCGATGTAAGTGTTGAGGGTCTCCTCCTCGTGAAGTCGGCGGGTAAGCTCTAAAACCTTCTTTTCACTGGCATAGAAGCTGGCTTCAAAAGTATTTCGCTCTTCCTTGAGTTGGATCCAACTCTTTTGCATTTCCTCCCATGATGTTGGCATGTCAGGATGTAGGATGGCGTATGGAACCTCTCCTTCCATAACAGGCTCTTTGATCAAGGGGAGAATGTGAGGATATTACATCATAAGATTCTGGGAGCGGGTTCGTACCCACTTGAGGTAAGGCTCCAAGGGGATGGAATTATTGTGCCCCAGTGTCTTACTATCCACTTTGTTAGGCATCCTCCAAGCTCTGATGAACCTTTGTCGAAGTCCTTGCGCATCGTTGTCGAAGTCAAAAACTAGGTCAAGGATCAGCATGTCATGAGGGCCATCCCTCCGAGCATAACCAAATTGTCTCAAAGCTAGACAGGGGTTGTAGGTAATGCCTCCCCTAATTCCAAGTAACGGAACATTAGGAAATTCTCCACAACGATCAATGATAGTGACATTTTCTCTGGACCGAGAACACCAATGTACATCAGAATGTGTGAGGGTCATCAATCGTTGTGACCACCTTAAACCCTGCTCATTCTTCAAAACTGATTGTGGAAGGTGAGAAATAAACCACCTTGCTAAGAGAGGAGTACAACACATGAGAACACCTCTTTTCCTCATTGTTCGTGTGTAAAATGAGTGGAGGATGTCCCCAAGCAATGTAGGTATGGGATTCCTGGATATGAAAATCTTGACAGCATTCACATCTATGAGTTGATCAGGATTTGGGAACAAAACCAAACCATAGATAAGGAGTGCCACAATCTCTTCAAAGGCTTGTAGATCAAGAGAATTCCAGCATTCTCGTGCCTTCTCAAACAGAAACTTTGCCAAGAATCCTTTGATACCACTTTTGGTTTCCCAATGCCCTTTGATGTCGGATGGTTGCAAGCGTAATGCTTGAGAAACATCTTCAAGTTTTGGTTCCTTTTCCGCACCGTTGTAGGGTAGTTGACTAAGAATAGGAATTCTCAGGAGTTGAGAAAATTCCTCCAAAGTAGGCACCAATTGATAATCAGGGAATGTGAAACAGTGGTGTACGGGGTCAAAGAACTGGAAGAGAACTTTCATCATGTCTTCTTCAATGTTGGTGTTGACCAAGCTGAGGAGTCTACCATGTCTTTCACTGAAGAGAGAATTCTCGGGAATCCTGGATGTAAGCTCTTTGAGTTGCAAAGGGACCCTTACAAGGTTGACTTGAATTGTTTTCCTGCGGAGAGACTCCATGTCCTACAAAACAAGAACAAAGATGAAGATCTAAAACCTTGAAATGGTTAGCAGATGCATATGATGCTTTATAATGTATGCAAAAACACATGTACAAGCAAGTCACACAAAAACCCTAGTTTCAGGCTTGCAGGAGGTTTCATAGGTAAGTACCCTCTTGAGTATAGTTGGCTCAAAAACCTGTCCTATAAATAGTAACCGGTTTCTAAGGAGCTCAATATCATTGGATTGTTTTCTATGTTCATTGTTTTGGTTTAGCCACTGAACTAGCGACCAAAATATTCCAAGAAAACAATCCTCAATGAGTGTAGTATCGAGTATCTACCAACTTCGGACTGCACCAAAGTCGGTCATCTCACTACCCCTAAAAAGGCCAAGATGGTCAAGTAAGGTTCTAGGTCATTAGTGCTTAGTGACATCACTCAGCGGCCCCATATTCTCTTTGATTGACTCAAAGGCTACCGGTACTCACAAATATGTCTCACTAATATAACTGTTGCTTCAACCGTATCGGTATACCCCGCACAGTTTCCACAACGTATTGCTATCTATGAATGTTTCCCAAAATCCGGGTGGAGGATTTATAGATCTCCGATACAAGCCCAAAAAATTAAAAGCATACAAAGCAATACAAATAAAAACACAAGTGATCTAGTCCTAAGGTACACCTCACTTATAATTTCCCCAGCAGAGTCGCCAGTTCTGTGATCGGTGGGAACGAGAACTGACTATTTTTTTAATATGCTGGTTCGCGTTTGCGTTTGTTTTCGCAAAGTGTCGCGGTAAGCAAGAGTCGCCACCGTCTTTTATTTTATCCAACAAGGGAAAGGACAAAAGCACAGAAAAAATTCCTTTTCGAGATTGTTTCTCGGTTCGGGAGGTAGATTATAGAAAGGGAAGGTGTTAGCACCCTTTCTATCCGTGGTTATCCATGGGCTCTTAGGTACTTGCTCACTGTGTTTTCAAAAGGTTTGCTTTTCTTTGTGATTATGGGTTTTGAAAAGAATTTTGTTTTTGTTTTTGAAGAAAGTGTAAGTGTGAAAAGTTTTTATTTTGTTTTTAAAAGGAGCAAGTACTTGAGAACCTCTACCTACTCAAAAAGGAATTTAATTGTGCAAATGTCCTTTAGACAGTGCTATCCCACTATTGAGAAGTAGGTAGCACCATCGTTAGAGTTTTCGGGTCAATTCGATTTAAGGGACTTGTGGTCACTAAAGCAATATTAGGACGCTTTAGTGGTAATCCTAATGTCTTAGATCATTTTTTTATCGAGGCAACCATTTTGAGGCAACTTATGATCTTGGGACAAAAGGACGACCTCTAAAACATCCTATACTTAATGACCACATTCGAGGCAACCAAATGAGGTGTACCCTAGGAGTGGCATGTGCGAGCGTGTCAATTTTCAGTTATATTATCTTTGTTTATTTAGGTGTTCTACCATTTGTTTTTAGATCTTGTCATACAATCCTAGTTAGCATACATCTAAGCCGTTAATATATATATACAAGAATTTAAAGTGCAGAAACTGTAAATACTACGCTATTACAAGGCTTCGGGAAGGGGGATTATTTACATGTCCAAAAATTGGGGGAATAAAAAAAACAATAAAGTAAAAGTCTAAGCTAAACTATTACAACCATTAAGCAGTTACAATAAAATAAACGCGCGTGAATCTAAAAAAATCCTAAGAATAAAAACTCTTTTTTTTTGTTGTTTTATTTTATTTTAGGAAAATGCTAAATGTTCAATTAAGTCAAATTTAATTTAAAAATTGATTAAAATTTACTCTAAAACATACTTAATATTTTTTGCATTTTTTGTTTATGAAAAGGATTGAATTTAAATAAATCCTAAGTCTACTGATTTTAAAATTGGAGAAAATAAGTTAAAATGATTAAATTAAATTCTAATTCTAAGTTTTTTTAATGAATTTTATGTTAATTAAAACTAAAACTAAAAGGAATAAACAGAAACAACATAAACAGAGTACAAATGGGCCAGACAGCAAAATAAGAAAAAATGTAATTCTGGAGGCCTGGGTCGAAAGAGAGGCAGGCTGTCTTTCGACCCAGTGAAGAGGCTGGATCGAAAGTGCATGAGGGGCTGCACTCTGAGGGGGTTCGATCTGGATATATCATCCTTCGAACTGGAAGTCCTGGGTCTAGTTCGAAGCTAAATTGTTGAGCTTCGAAGCTCTGAACGAGAAGCTGAGCATATGGTTCCTGCAAAAGGAAACACATATTAAAAGTCCAGGGGGGACTTAACCCCCCTGGTTCGAATATCCTCTTATTCGCACCTGCTGAACCTGGGTCTGGGTTCGTTTTATCGTGGGATTCGGAGGATAAACTCAGATTGTGCCCAAGCAATAGCACAATCTCAACTCTGCACTGTAGCTCACATGAAGCACATTAAATCATTCACAAACAGAAATAAAAATATGAATATGCAATCGAAATGAATTTGAGAGTGAGCTTGAGATTAGATTTTTCTTTTACCAAATAGAGGTGCTTCGACCTGTAGTTCCGAGGGGGGAGGTGTTCGCTGGGTGGCAGCTTTGGCTTGGAAAATTCTGGGCAGCGTCTCTCCAAGTCTTCTATTTTTCTGTATCTTTTCCTGTGTGTGTTTGCAGCATTTGTGATTTCTTTATATAGAGGGGGTGGAGGGGACATGAAGACAAAGGTTTAAATGACCTTGAATATGTGTTTGACAACCATGAAGTAGGATTTGTAATGTTAATCATATGTTTGAAAGCCATGAATGAGAGTTTGTAACATTGGCTAAACACATGGGATCCTGTTTCTTTTTGAATTTTGAATGACAAGCAGCTGGCCTTCGAATGCTCCCTTTCGAATGGGCTGATGGCTTCTTTCTAATGCTCCCTTTTGAATGGGCTGATGACCTCCTTCGAATGCTCTTCGAAAGCTTCTTCGAATGGACCCTTTGAATGCTTCTTCGAATGGACCTTTTTGGAATTCCAATCGAAGTACTTGTCATTAATACCAATCGAAATGCCTCTTCAGAGTGTCAATCAAAATGCTCCTTCAGAATGCCAATCGAAGGGTCTTTCAGAATTCCAATTGAGGTGCTCCTTCAGAATGCCAATCGAAATGCTTCTTCAGAGTGCCAATCTAAATGCTCCTTCAGAATGCCAATCGAAGGGTCTTTCAGAATGCCAATCGAAGTGCTCCTTCAGAATGCCAATCGAAATGCTTCTTCAGAGTGCCAACCGAAATGCTTCTTCAGAGTGCCAATCGAAATGCTCCTTTAGAATGCCAATCGAAATGCTCCTTCAGAATGCCAATCGAAGGATCCTTCAGAATGCCAATTGAAGTGCTCCTTCAGAATGCAAATCGAAATGTCCTTAAAGCACCACTCAAAAATTTTCCTTTTCCTTAGGCAAGAGTTTGTGATCAACCATGCAAGGGCGAGCCTTTGGGAAACATGAGAGGGCAAATTTTGGGGTGCAACAGGTAGATCACTCATGTATTGCGTTACACTGACTTGAATTCTTTGTACTGGAATATGTACAAGTTTCAAATGAAAATTGGCAAAAGTTTATGAATGTGTTAGGCTAGTTTTGTGATGCTGATTGGTAATATCGTTTCTGATTTTTGTTTAGAGATGAGGCCATATGTTTTCTTCATGCATAAGATTTTGGTTAGTAGTAGCATATATGAACGGTTAACTATTTTTATGCAGGTTTTGTTGACGTACAGCAGGACTGCAATGGTTTAGTGGTAGTTTTTGAGCATGAAGGTGAAGAATGAAACAAGGGAAGAGATATGGCATAAAGAAAGACCCTTGGAATTTGAAGAACAACAATTAGGACAAGGCGTTGTGCAGCTTTAGTAGCTTAGGACCTTAGGAATTTTGTGTAGTTGTTTCTTTGGAGTGTAATATGAATTTGTCATGGTTACGAGTATAAATGAATTTGGCGTTTGTAATGTCTTGTGATGGAATTTGAAATGCATAGAATTTTACGTGAATGAACTTTGCAAAGACTCTGAATGGATTTAAATTTATATGGATGCTTCTTAACCTTTGCAATTTAAATGAATATTCGTACTGATCATGGACTTGAATGAAATTGAATATCTTTTATAATGAAATGAATAAGTATTGAACATGATGAATAAGGTGAAGACGATTATGATGAATGAACGTCTTGCACTTGTACTTCACTACTTAAATCTCGAGAAGTACGAATGCATTCCCTTTCCAACCTTGTGAATTCCCAACAACTTTGATGAATTGAACCAAATTTGAATATATGGAATCATTCGCTTCAACCTTAATCCAAATTGGCTCATCTAACAAGTAACAAACAATTTGAGAGAATGATGCCTTGATTATGATCCACATCCTGAACTTGAATGAATATCTCAAATTAATTTTCCATTCTCAATGAAGCCCTATATTCAATTCGATTTTGCAATCTTAAGCAAACTTTCATGACAAGCAACAAGTATGCGAAAGAATAATGATGCCTTTATTAAAATGAATCCGCAAACTCATCTCTTTCACCATGGCTTGCATTTTGCAATCCAATTCCACTATATCTTGACTTGATGAGTAACAAGATAGCCAATGCCTTGAATCCTTTGATAAAGACATGACTTGAAGCACAGTAGGATACCTTGACATGAGACTCAATGAATCTCAGTTGTTGAACATCAACAAGCTCAAATATGATGAGTCGTAAACCCTAGTTCACTTGCTTTGGATAAAATCTGATAATCAAGGTAGCTCGAGATGATGGGGGGAACCAAAACCTTAGCTTACAATTGAATTCTTGATGAAGCATAACAAACTAAGAACCCTAGCATCCTTCCCCGAACAAGTTAAAACCCTAGCGTCTTTCCCTGCTCGTTGAATAAGCAGCTTGAATCTCTTGGATGAAGGTAAGATCCTCAGAGCCTTAAAGAAACCCTAATTCTTCGAAAACTTTGATCACATGCCACATTTTATTGATTCATGAATGAATGATGTGTTAGATGACCTAATAGAGTTATGTACATGAATCTCAATTAAATCCACAGATTCTAGTCACCTTGCATTTGAAGCGACCAACCTCCATTCAGAAAGAGAAACCCTAATGCCAAAGCTCTTTGATCTTATAACCATGAGACCAATGCTATGTGTGAGATGTGCAGAGTATGATGAGGGATCTTAGGGGGAAAATTGGGGTACAACACCTATATATAGTCAAACTTCAATATTTTTGGTAAACATTAACAACTTGAAATGATATCCATAATTTGATAAAGTTTTGATCATGATTCCTCAAGAAATGTTCCTAATTTATCAAAAGTCAAGAATTGCTAAATTAGGGTTTCTATAGGAAAAATCAATTGAATTTTGACCAGGCATAAATTTCACATACTTCATCCATTTTTCCCAAACCAAAGATAATTTTGAAGATAATATCATTCCCAAAACTTCTATTTTGTCTTCAAGTTCAAGAGATGCACCATTTGAAAGATACAAGCTCATACATTACAGGTCATTTTCAGAAAATCAACAAAAGTCACTTTTTGCCAAAATCTTTAACCTCAAGATAAAATCTTCAAATACAAATTTGATAAAATGAGGGATTGAAGTAGACATCTTGGGCTTTCCAAAAAGTCCAAGATCATCATCATGAGATAAAAATTGAGCAAGTTATGGCTTGCCCAAGTTGGGAAATTTTGGGAAATTTTAAGAAATGTGCATTGAGCAAACTTGAACTTTTAGGGCAATGGCTTAATTTTTTGGAATGAACGCATTCTTATAAGCTTATAGAGGACCTCTAAAATTATTCTTGTCATGTCTTGTGTTGTACCTTAAAATTTACCCTCTTTTCATACACACATATTATTGGTTTTATGGTTATGGAATAAAGGTATATTTATCAAGCTTCTTCAGGTTATAAGTGACGTTTATTTCGTCAATGGATATTCTCAGAGTATTTTCCGTGCTGAAGATTGGTTCGCCGTTTCGCAATGATTCGGGGTTCAAAGATTCACAAGTCCAACCCAGCGCGTCATATTCAGGTGCTCTTTCGCCAAGATATCTCTGATAACGTATTCTCAAATTCAGGTTCGGCTCAAGAGTCAATTCTTTAAAGAAGGTATCTGAATGTGTGAGTTTTCTCGAAGAAATATGGTGAAAAAGTGTGCTGAAAGTGCAGTTTTTACGCGCTAAAAAATTCATAACTTGAAGATCGTGGCTCGATTTGAACCCGTTCTGGTGGCCAAAATTCTGTCTTGATGTCATCCACGTTTTCATCTCTCACAGATGGAAGCCAATTTCGACCAGAAGGTCTTCAAAAATGCGGATTTATCAAGTATTTTCGTACAAAAAATTTGTGACAGAAATTTATTTGCGTCATGTTCAGAAAATCATAATTTAGTCGATTTTCATCGTATCGAGCCGGTTCTTGCGCTAAAATTTCACAAATTGAGTTGGCTACGTTTCCACAGGAGGTATCGAGTTCGAACATTATTCAAAAGGCCTTCGTTTTTTGCTCAGAGTGCGTATGACGCGCCGAAAATCCTGAATGCTGAATATTATTTTATCTGGGTCGAAACTTCGAAAATTCATAACTCGGTCAATTTTTATCTGATTGAGCTCATATTTTTACACAAGGTCACAGACTCAGAGATCTACAACTTTTCTTCAAAAGTCGATACCGGATTATGCTCCAATCAATACCAGTTTCTTATTGAAGAACGTGTCAGAATCGACACTGGAGCCCAAAATAAGTTTGTCTGAGCTGAAACTTCAAAAATTTATAACTAATTCACCGTTTATCTGATTGAGCCCATTTTCGGATAGGAGTTAGTTCTCAATGTCGGCTACATTTTGTTTTCACATTTCAACTTCAAAAATTGCACTTGAGCCCTTGTAATTTAGCCTGGAATGTGACGGACTCAAGTGAACATTGGAGGCCCAATTGCACATTCAAAGCCTATTTTCTCTCTCTATAATTTCAATTATATAATCTCATTCTTTTCACACAAACAAAAAGGGGAGAAAAAAATTAACCTATGCCACAACGCTGTCAGAATATCAAATTCTTTAAGGAACCCTAAAACCTTGAAATCCTTATTACAAATCCCCCTCTCACTACAAACAAGTCATCCCGGTTACAAACCAATATCTCACTACTTCTCTAGTAAGGGTAAGGCTGGCTTGATCTCTATGATCAAAAGGGCATAAAAGCATTCATATCACTACTTCTCTAGTAAGGGTAAGGCTGGTTTGATCTCCATGATCAAAAGGGTATAATCATTCATACATGCCATATTCGGTTTTAACATTAAATTTTTTCATATATTGGCTTTATTTGTATTTCATGATTTGTAGTAATTTATTTAATGTGTTTATGAGATTCAATACTGCATATTTAGACATGATCTCATACAGGTTCATTACAGAACGTTGAGGCCAAAACACAAATGGCCAAAACAGAACAACTTACACATACCAATGCATGACGAGGCAGACATCCTGAGAAGGTTAAGGAAAGTTGAAGTCAAAATACAAATAGGCAAAATAGAATAACTTACACATGATACCAATGTATGACGAGGCAGACATCCTGAGAAGGTTAAGGAACGTTGAGGCCAAAACACAAATGGCCAAAACAGAACAACTTACACATGACACCAATACATGGCGAGGCAGACATTCTGAGAAGGTTAAGGGCGTGGGTTCAACAACCACCCCTATTGGTTTTGATTTTCTTCCTTCCTATTTATCCTTTTATATATTTTTATTCTTTCTGTTTAAAATCTTTTTTTTCATAATACTTAACATTTTTCACAAACCTTTGATTTTTTGTAATAAACTCGAATAATTAATTTTAGGTTTTAATTTAATTTTAGGTAACTTTAATTGTTTTGTATATAATTAAAATTAATTAGAACAAATAGGTTTTATTTCTAATTTAATTATATTTTCTTTTTTCCTAAAAAAAACCAAAAACCAAAAATTGGTCACTTTAATTATTTTCATTAATTAATTTAATCACTAATTAATTTTGTCACTTAATTTAGAAAAAACTTAATTCTTTTATTAAAAACAACAAAAAACAAGTTTTCTTTTAATTAGGTTAGAAGGATCAAAACCCTATTTTTCTTCCCGATCTTAATTTTTCTCGCGCGTTTTATTTTTATTATTTATCATATTGATGTAACTGCCTACAGTTTGTAATAGTTTAATTAGGATATTTATTTACATTTATCGCTTTAATTTCAAAGGGTTTGTTTTTGGCTATGTAAATACCCGAAGCCTTGTAATAACTTAGCTTACTTTCCGCATTTTAATTCTGCAAACTATAAACTGCTTAGATGTATGGATAATAGGATTGTATGGAAAGAATGTATGGAAAATTAAAACGGTAGATCACCTAATGTGCAAAGATTAAATAACTGAAATTGAACACATGCACATGCGCACTCCTAGAGTACACTCCCACTTGGTTGCCTTCGGTAAACGGTCATTGAGTATAGGATGCTTTAGTGGTCGTCCTTTTGTCCGAAGATCAAAGTTGCCTCGGAAAGGTTGCCTCGGATATTGTTGCCTCGGATAAATTGATCTAAGACATTAGGGTTATTACTAAGACGTCCTAACATTGCTTTAGTGACCGTACGTCCCTTTTGAATTGACCCTCAAACTCCAACGACGGTGCTACCTACTCACTAATAGTGGGATAGCACTGTCTAAAGGAAATGAATACAGAACGATTCTTTTTTCGAGTAGGTAGATTAGTTCTTAAGTACTTGCTCAATCCAAAACCTTTTCTCCACACTTACACTTCTTTACAAAACAAAGTTTTCAAAAACACTTCATTACACTCTTGGAGTCAGAAGCAAGAGTTAAATCGAAGTCAAAACAAAAACTTTTCAAAACCCACAAACACAAAGAAAACAATATTGAAAATGATGAGCAAGTACCTAAGAGCCCGTAGATAACTACGGATAGAAAGGATGCTAATACCTTCCCTTTCTATAATCTACCCCCCGTACTCAGAAATATCTCAAAAAAGGAATTTTTCTGTGCTTTTTTCCTTTCCTTGTTGGATAAAATAAAAGACGGTGGCGACTCTTGCTTACCGCGACATTTTGCAAAAACGAACGCAAAACGCAAACCAGCATTTCAAAACAGTCCGATTCTGGCCACCGTATCACAGAACTGGCGACTCTACTGGGGAAGTAATAAGTGGGGTGTACCTTAGGAATAGTTCATCATATTGTTTTCAATTGTTTGATCTGTTTGCTTTATTTTTGTGGGCTTTGTATCGGAGTTACTATAGATCCTAACCCGAATCTGGGGATACCTTTTAGGTAAGTAGCAATAGACTGTGAGGGAACTGTACGGCGTAGATGGATACGGTTGAAGCAGTAGCTACGTTAGTGTGACACAGTAGTTGGTACCGATATCCCTTGTGGAGGAACAAGGAAAGTATGGGACTGCTAATGGGTCATTAAGCATCAACTGAACTTAGAACCTATAATTGACCAACTTGGCCATAGAAAAGTAGCAGTATGCTACACTCATTGAGACCATACTCTTGCGATGATTCCGGCCGCAAGAAAAGGTTGGTAAACTGGAATTATGACCGATCGAGGATGGTCAGTGATATTGAGAACCTCTAGAACCTGGTTACTATTACTAGGATAGGTTGAACCAACTAAACTGAAAGAGGGTAGTACCTAAACTCCATGCCAGCCTGAAATTTAAGGGCTATTGTGTGACTTGTGTGCCTTCAACTTGAACTACTTGCATATTTTTATCGTCTGACAACATGAGTTCCTTGCAGGTTTTGTTTACAGTCCTTATCCAATAACTTGGATTTCTTTCCGAGTTTACTTGTTTGCATCACCTCACACTTTTGCTTAAACGCATAGCATACACATCATAACATCATACCATAGCATTTCCTTAACCATTTCAAGGATCTTAAGGGTTTGTGATGTAGGTTATGGTAAATAAAACATCTAGCAAGGGGACAAAGGGGATTTATTTTCCTCTAGCCAATGTCATCTAGAGATCAAAACACGACGACTTGAGTTGGGGGCTATGACCCACTCGATATGGTGAGCTTGACTCTTGAAGGAGGACTCTTGACGACACGAAGTTTCTTCAATCAAAACTGCAAAATTCAAATTCTAACAAGTTTCTTGTTTATCCCGCAAGATCCTTGAAAACATTGCATACATATATCATACATATCATTGCATAACATGTCTTCCAGTACAGGTCTCTCATCTTCTCCGCTGTTTATTTCAGCAATCATGTCTTCTGAAACACCTACTGATCAAGCTATTAAGGCTCTTCAAGCTCATAATGCTCAATTCCAGGAAATGTTCATGAACTTGGCCAAGGGTCAGCAAGATTTGAAGTCTCTCATCTTGAAGGAGAAGAAGAAAAAGAAGAAGAATGTGGTCCTCCTGAATATGGGTCACAGGTTTGGGAATAGGTCGCGACAAGAGACTGATTTGTCTCATTCATCTGGAGGGAATCAAGAGGAAAGAAAGGGTCCTAGTCCTGTGGTTTCTGACAATGACACTGATTTTGATGAAGACCAGTATCCTCCTGCTGAGGATAGATATAAGCAAATTGAAAACCGGCTCAGTGTAATGGAAATTCAGAAGATACCTGGGTTGGACTTTGGAGATCTGGGATTGGCATCTGGGGTGGTGATCCCTCACAAGTTTAAAGCTCCTGTCTTTGCTCAGTATGACGGGGTATCCTTCCCGAAGCTACACCTCTGCTCATACGTCAGAAAGATTCAACCCTATACTGCTGATAGAAATCTCTGGGTTCATTTCTTTCAAGATAGTCTGCCAGGGACTCAACTTGAATGGTTCTGTCAACTGAAAGGAGCTAACGTACGCAACTGGGAGGACCTTGCTGCTGCTTTTTACAAGCAATACCAGTATAATGTCGACCTTGCTCCCACGCGTACTCAGCTTCAGGGTATGTCTATGGGTACAGACGAAGGCTTTAAGGACTACGCTCAGAAGTGGAGAGATCTTGTTGGAAGAGTCCAACCCCCTCTGTCTGATAGGGAGTTGGTGGATATGTTTCTTGGGACTTTGTCTGGTCCCTATTTCAATCATTTGATCGGCAGCTCGTCAGTGGGTTTCACCGAACTGATTCTGACTGGAGAAAGAGTAGAAGTTGGGATTCTGAGTGGTAAGATCCAGAAGGATACCTCTTCGAGTACAGAAAAGAAGTCATTTAGTGGCAAGAGGGAAGCTAATGTTATGCACGGACAGAAGAGGCATGGCAAGGCAGACTACCACCAATTTGTGGGGGCAGTGTTGATCTCTAATTCGGCACGCACGCAACAACCACAACAACGAAATAATCAGCCAAGGGGGGAAAGAATTCAAAGGGAGTTCACCCAAATCAACATGCCATTGTCACAAGCATTGAAGCACATGTTGAAGATGAATCTGATTACGATGATAAACCCTCATCCGAACCCTAAGACTTCTTCTCCTAACTACAACCCAGATGCAATATGTGCTTATCATTCTGGTAGCCCGGGGCATGATACTAATGATTGTTGGGCGTTGAAATACAAGATTCAGAATATGATTGACGCCAAGGAGATCGAATTCGACCCTCCTGAGACTCCCAATGTGATCACTGCTCCCTTTCCAAAACATGGCTAGGATTGAAAGCATTTTTGTTCATTTGAATTCTAAAGTTGTATTTTTCTTTGCCTATTCAAACAATTATTGTCATGTCAAACTTTTTTATTCCATTAATGCACTACACGTGTCTATTTTGAATTAATTGTTTTCACTATGCTTAAATTGCTTCATAT
The DNA here is from genome assembly GCA_948472305.1 of Vicia faba. Lineage (NCBI taxonomy): Eukaryota > Viridiplantae > Streptophyta > Magnoliopsida > Fabales > Fabaceae > Vicia > Vicia faba. The sequence continues at coordinate 604,686,144 of OX451736.1, read as the reverse complement.
TCCCTTTTTGTGATGTTCAACTCTCGATTAAAAAATTATGAGCCTTTAGAGGGAGGATGACGAAATTGATACCACAATCTCTATAGTATGCTTTTGAAAAGACCCCGCTGACGATGTACAGGCGTTGTTTCAAATCCTAAACAGTGGAGTAATAAGGAAGATAATCCCTCGTCAACCCCTTTGAGCCAAAAGAAGTAGGAGTTTTTTTTTTCTTTTTACACAAATTAAAACCCTTAATCCCAACCTGGGGCAGGGTAGTTTTCTCAGTTAATTCAGGTGCACAATGAATGGCATCGAAGAAGTCCTTCCAAAATGAAAGACGATGATGGTTCCCCATAAGCGTCCAGACAGGCAGTCATTATCTCTCAAAAATAAAAGTCCATTAAGTCGAAACCTATGAAGGGGACTTAAGAAAAAAACCGGGGCATCCCGCTGACTGTAATCACAAGAAAGAAACAGTTCATGCAAAAAGACAGGGATAACGAAATCAAAAAGAAAGAGGTCCTACAAACTCTCAACAAAATGACTGCCTGTTCAAAAGAATCTGTCAGTATCTGAACCATCACTGGAATATCAGAGAAAAGACTCAAAACAGGGTCTAAATGCACAATTAGCTGAGTTTAGGATCGAAGAACATCACGAAGAACGGGTGGGTACAAATAAAATTTGAGCATTTATCCTTTGTTTCTTGAACCGTGAACCAGTCCACATTATAACCCTTAAAAGTCCTAGCTGAGGCATGGGTTAGTTTGAAACCATACTGTTACAAAAGGTATCCTGACTCCTGTAGGGCTTGCTGTAAATCTTGAGTTGACTTCACATTTTACAAAAATTTGCTTGTTTTATTGAAAACTGCATTTTCAAAGAACTTCAAAACAGACATAAGCTTTGCATTCTTAAAATAACATCGTTTGCATATGACTATTTGCTCAACAGCAGAGAAATTCGCACGACGAATATCTAGTGAAAAAAAAGCTTTTCAATAAAAAGGGTCACCTCAAATGGAAAAAAGAACTTCCAACCAAGGGGAAGACATGATCATTGTCCATCATCTGGGGCAATTAAGTCAAGATTCAAGGAATCTCTCAAAGACGCCAAATAGCCAGGGGAAAATCTCCATCTGAATCGCTTAGGGCATTGGACATGAATTCCAACAACGAATCTTGCACGATCAGACAAACATCTTCTGGTATCGTGGCAACACAACACTACTGACAGTGACAACTCCCTACACCTTGAGAGCGTGGACATAGTCAGAAAATACTGCGCATGAACAAAGACCCGCTAGGTTGACAGGCCTATGGAAAAACAAGGGCATCCCAACGAACCAAAAGGGTTCGGGCAAAAATTAGGGATAAAAACAAAAAAGATTTGTACACCCGGCAAGTCGAAAACCTGAAAAGGCGGTTTGGGCAAAAAAGGGTATCCCGGTGGACTAAAAATCTGAAAAGATAGTCCAAGCAAAAGCTAGGGATCAAAGCGTACGACTATGTCCCGTCATCTTGTCTTTTGTCTACCAGAAGAAGACTTATCATTCTGATCGGCAGTTACCAAGCACCTCATAGGTTGGGATAATACTCGATCCACAGGGCCTCCGCAGGCACTGTCTCCCGCAAATACCGGGGCGGAAAAGTCCCGATGCAAAACCATCGTCATGTCTTCGGCATGCGTCCCAATAACATCCACTCCCCACAGAGTGAGAAAAGGACAGTGATGTTAATTCTCCCCAGCTGAGGCTCGCAACCACGAATGAGTCGGTAAGATTCTCCCCAAGCAGAGTTTATCTATCACCAGCACTGGAAGATTATCCCCAGTGGAGTCTGGAAGATTATCCCCAATAGAGTCTAAAAGATTATCCTCAGTGAAGTCGCCATTGGAAAATCATCCCCAGTGGAGTTCATTCCTTTCACAGATAGAAATTCAATCCCCAACAGGGTTCACTATCACCAGCAACGGTAATTCATCCCCAACTGAGTTTTTATTTCTCCAAATCAGCAGATCTTCTAGCAGAGTATGTACTCCCCACAAAGTCATTTCCTCGTCAGTCTATTCCCCAGCGGAGTTATTCTCTCCTGTAGGATTATTCTCCCAATCATTTTCGGTCGTTATCTCCAGCGAGCGAAACTCTTTATTCTCCAACAACAATCAGGGATTTATTTTCCCGAACTCGGACGTACCATAATAGCATTTCATGTTAATATATCATGACGTGCGCATACATATTGCATACAACATAATTTCATTTATTTTGAGAACATCATCATACAATGCATGTCATGCATCATATACGATTAATCATGTACCTTTTCAGGAAAGATGGTTATCATCAACAAACTTCCTGCAAGTTCAAGATTAACTTCGGAAACTAAATGCAACTTTACACGGGTTCGTCACGAAGCAATCTTACACGGGTTTCTTCTAAATGAAGTTTCACACAAACTTATATCAAAGTAACCTTACCCAGGTTCCTTCTGAAGTTTTACACGAACTTATCCCGAAGTAACCTTACCCAGGTTCCTCCAGAAATTTTACACGAACTTAACTTATCACAAGATGCAGTTTTACCTAAACTCCTCATGAAACAGCCTTACCTAGGTTTCTTCCCGGTTCAGATGTAGTTTTACCTAAACTCCTCATAAAGCAGCCTTATCTGGGTTTCTTCCCGGTTCAGATACAGTTTTACCTAAACTCCTCATGAAACAGCCTTACCTGGGTTTCTTCGCGGTTCAGATGTAGTTTTACCTAAACTCCTCATGAAACAGCCTTACTTAGGTTTCTTCTCGGTTCAGATGCAGTTTTACCTAAACTCCTCATGAAGCAGCCTTACCTAGGTTCCTTCCCTTTCCCGATGCAGTTTCACCTAGACTCATCCCGAAGCAGCCTTACCTAGGTTCCTTCTCTTTCCCGATGAAGTTTCACCTAGACTCATCCTGGAGCAACCTTACCTAGGTTCCTTCTCTTTCCCGATGTAGTTTCACCTAGACTCATCCTGGAGCAACCTTACCTAGGTTCCTTCTCTTTCCTGATGAAGTTTCACCTAGACTCATCCTGGAGAAACCTTACATCGGTTTCTTCTCTTTCCCGATGTAGTTTCACCTAGACTCATCCTAGAGCAACCTTACCTAGGTTCCTTCTCTTTCCTGATGAAGTTTCACCTAGACTCATCCTGGAGCAACCTTACCTAGGTTCCTTCTCTTTCCCAATGAAGTTTCACCTAGACTCATCCTGGAGAAACCTTACCTAGGTTTCTTCTCTTTCCCGATGTAGTTTCACCTAGACTCATCCTGGATCAACCTTACCTAGGTTCCTTCTCTTGCCCGATGCAGTTTCACCTAGACTCATCCTGAAGCAGCCTTACCTAGGTTCATTCTCTTTTCCGATGTAGTTTCACCTGGACTCATCCTGGAGAAACCTTATCTAGGTTCCTTCTCTTTCCTGATGAAGTTTCACCTAGACTCATTCTGGAGCAACCTTACCTAGGTTCCTTCTCTTTCCCGATGTAGTTTCACCTAGACTCATCCTGGAGAAACCTTACCTAGGTTCCTTCTCTTTCCTGATGAAGTTTCACCTAGACTCATCCTGGAGAAACCTTACATCGGTTTCTTCTCTTTCCCGATGTAGTTTCACCTAGACTCATCCTAGAGCAACCTTACCTAGGTTCCTTCTCTTTCCTGATGAAGTTTCACCTAGACTCATCCTGGAGCAACCTTACCTAGGTTCCTTCTCTTTCCCGATGTAGTTTTCACCTAGACTCATCCTGGAGCAACCTTACCTAGGTTCCTTCTCTTTCCGGATGAAGTTTCACCTAGACTCATCCTGGAGCAACCTTACCTAGGTTCCTTCTCTTTCCCGATGTAGTTTCACATAGACTCATCCTGGAGCAACCTTACCTAGGTTCCTTCTCTTTCCCGATGAAGTTTCACCTAGACTCATCTTGGAGCAACCTTACCTAGGTTCCTTCTCTTTCCCGGTGTAGTTTCACCTAGACGCATCCCAAAGCAACCTTACCCAGGTTTCTGCTCGGTTCAGATGCAGTTTTATCCAAACTCCTCACGAAGCAACCTTACCCAGGTTCCTTCTCATAAGCCCTACTATCCAGGTTTCTTTTCTCTTATCTCCAGACAGCAGTCCACAACACTGTAAGACCTAGACCTATCAAACACGATCGGTTTCATCTTTCTTAAGTAGGTCGCGATGAAGCCTGGACCACGACCAGATCACAGTTTATTTTCACCTCCTCGACTAAGAGACAATTCCTCAGTAGAATAACGGATGACCGAAGCTCCTAAATATCAACAGAGATGATTCCTCAGTTGAATAACGGATGACCGAAGCTCCTAAAATTCTATTTCTCTCAACAGAGATCAGCCTTCCCCAGCAGAATCTTCCTCGACGACAGGTATACAAGCTCTCGCTAAGGAATCTCTTATGCGATCGACACTCCTTCAGATGGCATCTTTAAACCCATCTCCCGTCATCAGTTTCCAAATGGCATCTGTAAGCTCATTCCTGACATCATAAGACAATTACCACTTCATGCGAGTACAAATTTCTGGGCACTCTAGTGTTCAATCATCTTCCACCTTCAGATCACAAAAGGCAGACGAGCCAATCTAAATCTTCAGGTTTAAGAAGATTGAACAGGGGCAGTTGTTGTACCCTAAAATTTGCCCTCTTTTCATACACGCATATTATTGGTTTTATGGTTATGGAATAAAGGTATATTTATCAAGCTTCTTCAGGTTATAAGTGACGTTTATTTCGTCAATAGATATTCTCAGAGTATTTTTCGTGTTGAAGATCGGTTCGCCGTTTCGCAATGATTCGGGGTTCAAAGATTCACAAGTCCAACCCGATGCGTCATATTTAGGTGTTCTTTCACCAAGATATCTCTGATATCATATTCTCAAATTCAAGTTCGGCTCAAGAGTCAATTCTTTAAAGAAGGTATCCGAATGTGTGAGTTTTCTCGAAGAAATATGGTGAAAAGTGTGCTGAAAGTGCAGTTTTTACGTGCTAAAAAATTCATAATTTGAATATCGTGGCTCATTTTGAACCCATTCTGGTGACCAAAATTCTGTCTTGACATCATCTACGTTTTCATCTCTCACGGATGGAAGCCAATTTCGATTAGAAGGTCTTCAAAAATGCAGATTTATCAAGTATTTTCGTACAGAAAATTTGTGACATAAATTTATTCGCGTCATGTTAAGAAAATCATAACTTGGTCGATTTTCATCGTATCGAGCCGGTTCTAGCGCCAAAATTTCACAAATTGAGTTGTCTACGTTTTCACAGGAGGTATCAAGTTCGAACAGTATTCAAAAGGCCTTCGTTTTTTGCTCAGAGTGCGTATGACGTGCCAAAAATCCTGAATGCTGAATATTATTTTATCTGGGTCGAAACTTCAAAAATTCATAACTCGATCAATTTTTATTGGATTGGGCTCATATTTTTACACAAGGTCATGGACTCAGATATCTACAACTTTGCTACAAAGGTCGAGACCGGATTATGCTCCGATCAATACCAGTTTTTTATTGAAGAACGTGTCAGAATCGACACTGGAGCCCAAAATAAGTTTGTCTGAGCTGAAACTTCAAAAATTCATAACTAATTCACCGTTTATCCGATTGAGCCCATTTTCGGACAGGAGTTAGTTCTCGATGTCGGCTACATTTTTTTTTAACATTTAAACTTCAAAAATTACACTTAAACCCCTGTGATTTAGCCTGGAATGTGACAGACTCAAGTGAACATTGGAGGCCCAATTGCACATTCAAAGCTCATTTTTTTCTCTCTAATTTCCATTATATAATCTCATTCTTTTCACACAAACAAAAAGAGGAGAGAAAAATTAACCTTTGTCACAATGCTGTCAGAATATCAAATTCTTTCAGGAACCCTAAAACCTTGAAATCCTTATTACAAATCCCCCTCTCACTACAAACAAGTCATCCCGGTTACAAACCAACATCTCACTACTTCTCCAGTAAGGGTAAGGCTGACTTGATCTCTATGATCAAAAGGGCATAAAAGCATTCATATCACTACTTCTCCAGTAAGGGTAAGGCTGATTTGATCTTCATGATCAAAAGGGTATAATCATTCATACATGCCATATTCGGTTTTAACATTAAATTTTTTCATATATTGGCTTTATTTGTATTTCATGATTTGTAGTAATTTATTTAATGTGTTCATGAGATTCAACACTGCAGATTTAGACAGGATTCCATGCAGGTTCATTACAGAACGTTGAGGCCAAAACACAAATGGCCAAAATAGAACAACTTACACATGATACCAATGCATGACGAGGCAGACATCCTGAGAAGGTTAAGGAACATTGAGGCCAAAACACAAATGACCAAAATAGAACAACTTACACATGATACCAATGCATGACGAGGCAGACATCCTGAGAAGGTTAAGGAACGTTGAGGCCAAAACACGAATGGCCAAAACAGAACAACTTACACATGACACCAATACATGGCGAGGCAGACATTCTGAGAAGGTTAAGGGTGTGGGTTCAACAACCACCCATATTGGTTTTGATTTTCTTCCTTCCTATTTATCCTTTTACCTATTTTTATTCTTTCTGTTGAAAATTTTTTTTTTCATAAAACTAACATTTTTCACAAACCTTTGATTTTTTGTAATAAACTCGAATAATTAATTCTAGGTTTTAATTTAATTTTAGGTAACTTTAATTGTTTTGTACATAATTAAAATTAATTAGAACAAATAGGTTTTATTTCTAATTTAATTATATTTTCTTTTTTCCTAAAAATAACCAAAAACCAAAAATAGGTCACTTTAATTATTTTCATTAATTAATTTAATCACTAATTAATTTTGTCACTTAATTTAGAAAAAACTTAATTCTTTTATTAAAAACAACAAAAAACAAGTTTTCTTTTAATTAGGTTAGAAGGGTCAAAACTCTATTTTTCTTTCCGATCTTAATTTTTCTCGCGCGCTTTATTTTTATTATTTATCATATTGATGTAACTGCCTACAGTTTGTAATAGTTTAATTAGGACATTTATTTACATTTATCGCTTTAATTTCAAAGGGTTTGTTTTTGGCTATGTAAATACTCGTAGCCTTGTAATAGCTTAGCTTACTTTCCGCATTTTAATTCTGCAAACTATAAACTGTTTAGATGTATGGCTAATAGGATTGTATGGAAAGAATGTATGGAAAATTAAAACGGTAGATCACCTAATGTGCAAATATTAAATAACTGAAATTGAAAACATGCACATGCGCACTCCTAGAGTACACTCCCACTTGGTTGCCTTCAGTAAACGGTCATTGAGTATAGGATGCTTTAGTGGTCATCCTTTTGTCCAAAGATCAAAGTTGCCTCGGAAAGGTTGCCTTGGATATTGTTGCCTCGGATAAATTGATCTAAGACATTAGGGTTATTACTAAGACGTCCTAACATTGCTTTAGTGATCGTACGTCCCTTTCGAATTGACCCTCAAACTCCAACGACGGTGCTACCTACTCACTAATAGTGGGATAGCACTGTCTAAAGGAAACGAATACAGAACGATTCTTTTTTTGAGTAGGTAGATTAGTTCTTAAGTACTTGCTCAATCCAAAACCTTTTTTCCACACTTACACTTCTTTACAAAACAAAGTTTTCAAAAACACTTCATTACACTCTTGGAGAAAGAAGCAAGAGTTAAATCGAAGTCAAAACAAAAACTTTTCAAAACCCACAAACACAAAGAAAACAATTTTGAAAATGATGAGCAAGTACCTAAGAGCCCGTAGATAACTACGGATAGAAAGGGTGCTAATACCTTCCCTTTCTATAATCTACCCCCCGTATTCAGAAATATCTCAAAAAAGGAATTTTTCTATGCTTTTTTCCTTTCCTTGTTGGATAAAATAAAAGACGGTGGCAACTCTTGCTTACCGCGACATTTTGCAAAAACAAACGCAAAACGCAAACCAGCATTTCAAAACAGTCTGGTTCTGGCCACCGTATCACACCTTGCATTTTCTAACTATTTTATTCATATTTATTTTAATTTATTTCAAATAAATATAAAATAAAATGTATAAAATAATTAGAAGTAGGCCTTGGCATGTGGGCTGATGTTTTTTACAGCCATCATGCCCATGAATTCGTGCATTTGTGTCCAAATTCATAAAAATTCAAAAAAGAGACAAGAATTCCATGTCTTTTGCCAAAATTCAAATTCTCATTCATGGCCTTGAAGAATAGGTTTATGGCTGTTTACTACCTTGCTACCATGTCCCCTCCTTCTCCTCTATTTAAGCAACACACTAGCAAGTTCCAGAAAAAGGAGAATGTTGTACCCCAAAATTTTCCCTCCCTTTTTACTCAACACATGTTCATTGAGATCCTCAACTTACTCAAGGATGTCGAAGAGTTAACCAGACAAACTCTCTCCTAAAGCAATGAACCTCCAACTAGGGTTTCCATTTTTATCAAGATGGGTGAACTCCAAAGGCCTTATATACTATCCATAGTCCTAATATGTTCTCAAGACCATCCATGTCAAGTTTCATGTCTTACACAAGAGGTTTACCCAAGCAACTGCTCAGATGCTTGAAAATCAACTTTATTAGGTCAAAAGTCAATTGTATCCCACATACAGTCAAACTTCAAGATTTTTGGTCAACATCAACATTTTTAAGTGATATCCATCATTTGATCGAGTTTTTACCATGATTCCCCAAGGAATGCTCCTAATTCATCAAAACTCAAAAAATTGCTAAATTAGGGTTTCTCAAGAAAAGTCAACCAAACTTTGACCAAACATAACTTTCTCATACTTTATCAGAAATTTCTCATCCAAGGCTCATTTTGAATAGAATTAAATTCCCTACAACTCATCTTCAGTCCTCAAGTTCAAGAAATGCACTCATCAAAAGATATAAATTCAGACATTATAGGTCATTCCAAAAAGCCAACAAAAACACCTTTTGGGTCAAAGCTTCTTACATGAGCATGGAAGATCCAATTGAAATGAAACCAAAAAGGTTGTTTAGGGACATCCCAAGCTTTCTAAAAAGTCCAAGAACATCCTCTTAGGATGAAAATTGAAGGAGATATGTCTTTTCAAAGTTGGCCATTTTTGGAGAATTGTCAAAAGTCAACAATGCCCAAAATTGCATTTTTTGGCAAATGGGCCCAACTTTTTGTGCTTGCATCTCACTTCCAACACGGTCCACGACCCAAACACCATTCCAAATGTTATTAGATTTATTTATTTAATTTATTTTGATTTTAATCATTTAAAAATCAAATTAAATCAAATAAATAATCAAAATAATGAAAGATTTTATTGCAAATCTTTTGCTCATCAACTGACAATCAACATAAGCTGGCAAATCCAGGAAAACTCGTGGAGAGGGAGAAAGAGTGGATTTGATCCAAAAATAGAAAAAATCAAATATTTGAAAGGAGAATATTGTATCATCAAAGCATGAGATTCCTTCCACTTATGTTGACCTAATATGCTACCATACATAAGCACAATGATCCCAGACCTAGAGGATGCGAGAGGCTGCATCAAAAAACCAAGAACAAGTTTGCAAAAATATCAAAAAGTGGTGCAATCAAAAACTCACGTTTCAGCCACTCTCAATCAGAAGTAGGCACTCTATCTTCCTCCCGAGGCTCCCAGGAAAACAAATCAACCCTCACACACGCCTGAAACACTCTGAGGTTGCCAAATCGAATCTCAATTTTCTTGGTAAAATCTTGGATCTCAAACTCTCATAACCGCCCATATCAATTTTGTTTGAGTTTATATTTTTTTTTCTAATGATATTTGCTAGATTTTTGACATATTACATGGGGCAATAGGGCATGGGTTTACACTTTGCCATGTTTGACCGTCGCTAGGGTTTCAAATGAAAACTCAATGATGCATGAGGAATTAGCATTTTTAGAGGCCAGATTCGAATTCAGGGGACTTTTTAAGGCAGATGGCATTGTTTGTTTTTTCATTTTATTGATTTTTCAGGTAACCTCACCGGAGAAGACGATGGAAACCACCGTCTCCGGTGGTTAGACTGGTCGGTCATCAATCAACTGAATGGCATGGCAAAAAGACAGCATTTCATTGGTTCTTTGCAAATAGTTCTTTATCTCTCTTTGTTTGATTGGCCTATTTGAATCACAAGGGACCCACTTGTTGGCGCGCGTTTGACAACTCAGCAATTGTCCTTGCTTTCCATTATATTCAATTATTATTATTGTGATACGGTGGCAGAACCATACTGTTTTTGAAAAATGCTGGTTTGCATTTTGCGTTTGTGTTCGCAAAATGTAGCGGTAAGCAAGAGTCACCACCGACTTTTATTTTATCCAACTGGAAAGGAAAAAAGCATAGAAAAATTCCTTTTTCGAGATTTTGAGTACGGGGGGTAGATTATAGAAAGGGAAGGTATTAGCACCCTTTCTATCCGTAGTTTTCTATGGGCTCTTAGGTACTTGCTCATCATTAAAAATTTGCTTTCGTGTTTGTGTGTTTTGAAAAGTTTTTGTTTTACTTCGTTTTAACCCTTGTATCAGTCCTCAAGAGTGTTACGAAGTGTTTTTGAAAACTTTGTTTGAAAAGAGTGTAAGTGTGAAAAAAAGTTCATTTTGAGCAAGTACCTACTAGCATCTACCTACTCGAAGAAAAAGATTATTTCTGTCCTTGTTTCCTTTAGACAATGCTATCCCATTATTGAGAAATAGGAAGCACCATCATTGGAGTTGTAAGGGTCAATTCGTAAGGGACGTACAATCACTAAAGCAATGTTAGGACGTCTTAGTAATAACCCTAATATCTTAAAATCATATTCGAGGCAACATTTCCGAAGCAACATTTCCGAACGGGACATTTGATCTTTGTTTAGACAAGAGGGCAACCACTAAGACACCTGTGATCGGTGGAAATAGAACTGACTGTTTTGGAGTGCTGGTTCGCGTTTGCGTTTAGAAAAATGTCGCGGTAAGCAAGAGTCGCCACCGTCTTTTATTTTCTCCAACAAGGAAAGGACAAAAGCACAGCAAAATTCCTTTTCGAGATGTTTCTCGGGTTCGGGAGGTAGATTATAGAAAGGGAAGGTGTTAGCACCCTTTCTATCCGTGGTTATCCACGGGCTCTTAGGTACTTGCTCACTATGTTTTCAAAAGATTTTGCTTTTTTGTGTTTGTGGGTTTTGAAAAAGTTTTGTTTTGAAAACTTCGATTTAACTCTTGTATTTGTCCTCAAGAGTGTATGAAGTGTTTGTTTGAAAACTTTTGTTTGAAAAGTGTAAGCGCAAAAAGTATTTTTGTTTTGAAAGAGCAAGTACCTGAGAACCTCTACCTACTCAAAAGAAATTAAGCTGTGTAAATGTCCTTTAGACAGTGATATCCCACTATTAAGAAGTAGGTAGCACCGTCGTTGGAGTTTTCGGGTCAATTCGATTATGGGACATGTGGTCACTAAAGCAATGGTAGGACGCCTTAGCGGTAACCCTAATGTCCTAGATCATTTTTTATCGAGGAAACCGTTTCGAGGCAACTTTGATCTTTAGACAGGAGGGTGACCTCTAAAACACCCTATACTTAATGACCACGTCGAGGCAACCAAGTGAGGCGTACCCTAGGAGTGGCATGTGCAAAATGTGTCAAGTTTCAGTTATATTATCTTTGTACATGTTATGGTGAGATACGGTTGTTTTTAAAGTTAAGAGAGATCTTGACATGCATAGCCTAGTTAGCATACATCTAGCAGTTAATAATTGCGGAAAATAAAACTAAACTATTACAAGGCGTCGGGTATTTACATCGCCAAAAACAAACCCTTGAAAAAGTAAATTGCGGGAAATTAAATGAAAGCGATAAAAAGGGTCCTAATTAAATCTATTACATCCTCGGAGAAAATACAATTATATGGATCAAAACATGAATAAAATAAACATTCGCGCGAGAAAAATTGGATCGGAGAGTTTTTAGGGTTTTGACCCTTTTGGAGAAAGAAAGAGATTTTTTTATCATTTTGCATTTAATTAAATTAAACCTAAACTAATTAATTAATTAAATAAAAGAAAGATATTTTTTGAGTTTTTTATGTTTTTTAAGGAAAAAAATAAAAGATGGTCAAAAGTTATTAAAAGCCCTAATTCTACACTAATTTTAAATTATTGCAAAAAAAGTTAAAATTAACCTAATTAAAACTAAATTAATTAATTATTTATTTATTTACAAAAATAATGAAAGGGTGAAATTAATTTTAATAAATAATAATAAAAATAATATTATTTTTAGTTTTCTGATTTTATTATGAAAAAATTAATTTGGTTAATTAAGTAATAATAATAATAATTAATAATAAAACAATTAAATGAAAAATATAAAAGAAGAAAAAAAGAATAAACCCAGGGGGTGATGGGCCCAAGAGGAGGTGTCTTTGGCAATTTCCAGGCCCACTAACTCTCCAGCCTGTTTAACTTTCTGGTTTGTCCACAAGCGTGTTGACCAAGGACCATGATAGTCCTTCCATCTAGGCCATTGGATTTGAATTTGAAGACATCTGGCGCTTGGGAATTGGAGGTGTATGGTGGACCATCCTTTGAAATCTGCATGTGAACCTATGAAGCAAAATAGAATAAATGTTTTGGGGGACCTGGGATTCGAACCCAGGTCCCAATGCTCATTGCTTCAATGCCTTTGCCAGCTGAACTGTAACGCGCTTTTGTTAAATGGATAGATAATGAATATTATATACAAAAACAAATATTATGCTATAAAACAAAAAATAACGCGCGCGTTTTCAAACAAGCCAATGAGGTATCAACACATCATCATCTTCTTCGTTTGTCCTGCACAATTAGAATCAGATAGCGGGGGTTTTTAACCCCCACTACTTCCTGCAAGGAAAAATAGCGATTCGAAATCTAGCAAGCATAAATATTTTACGAGGTATGGGTTGTGTTCGTCTTGGCCTCACGATTTCAGTCATGTATCTCACTAGTCCGAATTTTTCCTGGATTGAAAAGCCCCATTTAAGAGCTCAAGAACCCTAGAAATTCAGTCATGGTATCTTACGATTCAAGGCATTATAATTCAATTGATTCATTCCATTAGCTTTGTATGGTCTCTAGCAATGCAAAACAATCACAAAAAAATTTTAAATGAGCATAAATTAAGAGATACGATTATGAAATATAAGGGCAAACCGTGGAACTGTGTTCAGTGATTCCTTAAGCTTTGATGTCTGAATTTGATTGTAAAACGTTCCTGGGACCTCCTGCAATATGTTTGAATGAATAGAACGCCTTGAATTGGCCTAGATTGCAAGAACAGGTTTTCACTTTTCTTGAAATTTCTTGAATTTGCTATGGTCGTTTTTGCAGCTTTCAATCGTGTGCTAGGGTATGGATAGCTTGCTTATGTATATGAGAATTAAATTAGGTCACAGCTTTGGATTCAATCCATGTGCATTGATGTTTAAATCTTTGATTGAAAATCAAATATTCTTGATTTTTCATGATTGAACAATGTTGCCAAATTTGGATTTTTTTTGTATCTTTGACTTGTGCACGAATTTGCCAGCATGTTTTGATCATATTTGCTTCACAAATTGATTTAAAAAATCAAATCTTCTATTTTCTTATAATTTAAATTAATTAAATGGATTAATATTAATTAAAAATCCAATTAATCAATAAAAATAAGAAAATAAATCCAATTAATCTTGATGGGTCATGCATAGGTCATGGGTGAAGTTTCAAGAAGAGATTTGAGGCCCATTAGCAAAAAGAAGGTGTTTTGAGCAAAGTTGACTTTTGCAAATTCCTGAAAATTTCCCAACTTCTCCAATGCATATCTTGCTCAATTTTGATCATATGACCATGTTCTTGGACATTTTGGAAAGCTATTGAAGTACTCTAACCAATGCCTTTGGTCCCAAGTCATTTGGATTTACCAATCCCAAGTTATGGCCTTTGACTCAAAGTGTACTTTTGTTGACTTTTGAAATTGACCTATAATGTAAAACTTGGTAACTTTTTGTGAGAGCATTTCTTGAACTTGGAGTGTGAAGATGGATTGTAGGAAATTGCATCCCCTTCAAAATGAGCATTGGATGGAATTTTTATGACAAACCATGAAAAAGTTATGCCCTGGTCAAGATACAGTTGACTTTTCTGTTGTCGAAAAATAGTAACTTTTTGCATCTTGATGATTTTTGAGCTATTCTTGTGGAATCATGATCAAGACTTCATCAAATGATGATTGTGAACTCAAAATAAGATGTTGACCAAAAATTCTGACTTTTGACTGCAAAATGACCATTTTGCCCTTGCAGTTGACTGTAGATCAAATGGAACTTTTGACTGTGCAAATTGACACTGTGAGTCTTGAAACTTGGCATGTAGGTGCTTGAGAGTGTATATGGGCCTATGAGACTTGATTGAACCATTGAGAACCCAAAATTCCTTGAGAGAACCAAAACCCTAATTTCAGCTGTCTTAGGAGGTGGTTTGGATTGTCCAACTCTTGAGCCATCTTGAACAATTTGAGGATCATTCTTGACAAATCTTGAGGAATATGGGAGGGCAAATTTTGGGGTTCAACAGTTGCCCCTTTTCAATCTTCTTAAACCTGAGGATGTAGATTGGCTTGCGTGCCTTTCGTGATCCGAAGGTGGAAGATGATTGAACACTAAAGTGCCCAGAAATTTGCACTCGCATGGTGTAGTATCAGCAATGTGATGTCGGGAATGGGCTTACAGATGCCATTTGGAGAGATGATGGATAGGAGGATGGGCTTATAGATGCCACCTGGAGGTAGTTTTGTCTTCGTTGACAGGTTGTCTTCATTGACGGGTTGTCTCTTTTGACGGGTTGTCTCTATTGACGGGTTGTCTCTTTTGACGGGTTGTCTCTATTGACGGGTTGTCTCTATTGACGGGTTGTCATCAGAAAAATCTTTAGGAATCGATTTAACTGGGTTTGTCTTTTTTTGACTGGATTGCCTCAGAAAAATCTTTAGGAATCGATTTAACTAATTTTGTCTCCATTGACTGACTTCAGAAAAATATTTAGGAATCGATTTAACTGGTTTTGTCTCCATTGACTGGCTTCAGAAAAATCTTTAGGAATCGATTTAACTGGTCTTGTCTCCATTGACTGGCTTCAGAAAAATCTTTAGGAATCGATTTAACTGATTTTGTCTCCATTGACGGGCTTTGTCTCTTTTGACTAGATTTGTCTTCTTTGACTGGATTTGACTCCTTTGACTGGATTTGTCTCCTTTGACTGGATTTGTCTCCTTTGATTGTATTAGCATCAGAAAAATCTTTAGGAATCGATTTATCTGGTTTTGTCTCCTTTGACATAGCTGAGTATTTAATTGCATCGTTCCTGAAAGGTAAAGGTCAGTCATATGCAATGCATGATATGGATCGAGCACTGATGTTCTCAACATAAATGAGATCGTATGATATGATACGTATGTGCATGTATCATGATGTATGAAGATGTGATGTTTTAGCTGGGGAAAATAAATCCCGGAGCTGCTGGAGAATAGAGTTGAATTCTTCGTTTCCGCTGGGGATAGAAAGAACTTCGCTGGGGATGATCTTTCAGTTGCAACTTGCTGAGGATAACCCAGTTAGACTCTCATGGGGATAACCTTTGAATTTAGCTAAGGAGATACATTTGTATTCTGCAGGGGACAAGCTTCCAGAATCTACTGGGGAAGATGATTCAACTCTGGCGGGGGAGCTTTTTTTTTACTGCGCTGGGAAACGGCTCCACCGGGGGTATCTTGTATTCCGCCTGGGAACATTCTTGTATTCTGTCGAGGAATATTAAGACTGCCAGGGATGCTTGCTGGGGAATATTTGTATACTCCGCTGGGGAATATTAAGATCTACTGGGGATACCCAACTTTTTGGGCTGACGGTAGACCAACTCTGCTTGGGGAGAGTATTGCTGATTCGTTCATAATTGCAAGTCTCAGTGGGGAATAGCTATCATCACTGTCTTACTCTTGGGGAGTGAAGGTATCTTGGTCATATTCTTCAGCCAAACCTACCTTGGTACCTTGGTGGACAGAGCAACTAGATTGCTTAGACAATTCTTATTGCCCCTACTTCTGATATCACTCGTAATTAACCCTTTGTTTCGCATGCAAATATTTATGAGCAGCAATTAATGTCAAATGCATATATCAAAAATGAACATTGGACGTTCTTTGCAAAACAAAACAGATAAAGGAAAAAAACTATTTGCAATTTGGTCTGAAAAATGAAACTTGTGTTGATTTTGAAGTTTGCATGTAAATAGGCGTTTTTGTACAAGAGGTTGACGTCCTAGTAAGAGAACGCCGCCGAACAAATAGGATTTTATACAATTTGTGAAAAGGAAACAAAACAACTATGTGAAAAATCCCACTGGGTTCCAACTCTGCTATCGCCTTTATGTCTTCAAGCATCTCATCACTTTGCTGCTTAGTTGGAGATGAAGCTGATTGATTAGTGTCGTCCGAGCCTGATGGTCGATACTGAAATCTGGATGCAGGGTGATCCAATGAGACATAGTATTACGCTTATCCCTAACTTTTGCCTTGACCGCCCTTTCGGGTTTTCAGTCCACCGGGATACCCATTTTTGCCCAAGCCGCCTTTTCAGGTTTTCGACTTGCCGGGTGTACAAATTTTTTTTTATTTTCATCCCCTATTTTTGCCCAAACCCTTTTGGTTCGCCGGGAAGCCCTTATTTTTGCCTAGGCCAGTCGACCTAGCGGGTCTTTAATTATGCGTAGTATTTTTTTACTATGTCTGCATTGACGGGGTGAGGAAGGTCGTCACCATCCATGGTGGTTAGAATCATTGCTCCTCCTGAGAAGATGTTCTTAACCACAAATGGCCCTTCGTACGTAGGGATCCATTTGCCCCTGGGATCACTTTGAGGTAGAATGATGCGCTTGATTACCAGGTCCCCGACTTGATACTCTTGTCGTCTGACTTTCTTGTTAAATGCCTTGATCATCCGTTTTTGGTACGTCTGACCATGACAAATAGCAGTGAGTCTCTTTTCATCGATTAGGTTCAATTGATCAAGCCGGGTCTGGATCCATTCATCTTCGCTCAAACCTGCATCCTTCATGATCCGGAGAGAGGGTATCTGAACTTCAATGGGCAGGACTGCCTCCATGCCGTATACCAAGGAATAGGGTGTTGCCCTTGTTGACGTCTGTGCTGAGGTACAGTAACCATGAAGAGCAAATGGTAACGTCTCGTGCCAATCCTTGTAGGTCACTGTCATCTTCTGCACAATCTTCTTAATGTTCTTATTAGCTGCTTCTACAGCCCCACTCATCTTCGGCTGGTAGGGAGAAGAGTTGTGGTGCTGTATCTTGAATTGCTCGCAGAACTCAATGATCATCTTGTTGTTAAGATTGGTACCATTATCCGTAATGATCCTCTCTGGTACGCCGTATCGACAGATCAGGTTGTGCTGAATGAACCGCGCCACGACGTTCTTGGTTACGGTAGCAAAGGAAGCTGCTTCGACCTACTTCGTAAAGTAATCAATTGCTACCAGGATGAAACGATGCCCGTTGGATACCGTAGGTCTGATCTCGCCGATCATATCAATGCCCCACATTGCAAAAGGCCAAGGTGTTGTCATGACGTTCAAAGGAACTGGAGGAATGTGCACCTTATCAGCATAGACCTGGCATTTGTGACACGTCCGAGAATGTTGATAACAGTCGGCTTCCATTGTGGACCAGTAATATCCTGCCCGAAGGATTTTCTTTGCCATGGTATGTCCACTGGAATGCGTTCCGAAGGTACCTTCATGCAGCTCTGCCATGATCCTTTCTACCTCAATCTTATCCACACAACACAGTAAGGTTGAATCATGGTTACGTTTGTAAAGAATGCCATTGCTGACGAAGAACTTTGCCGCGAACCTTCTCAGAAACTTCTTGTCATTAATGGATTCACCCTCGGGGTATTCTTGAGCTTCAAGGTACCTCTTCACTTCATGATACCAAGGCTTTTTTGTTACTTCTTCGGTCTCAAGATCACAGCAATGTGCAGGTTCATCCAATTTCCAAATAATGATCTGGGGAGCCTCGTTGTCCCATTTGACTTTGAACATGAAAGACATCGTAGCTAACGCGTCCGCCAACTGATTCTCCTCTCTTGGGAAGTGTTCAAAGGTTATTTCCTCGAAATGGGGAAGCAACGTCAATACATACTCCTTGTAAGGAATAAGATTTGGGTGTTTCGTATCCCACTCGCCTTTGATCTGACTGATCATGAGAGCGGAATCTCCGAAGACACTCAGAAACTTGATCCTTAGGTCAATTGCGGCTCGAAGACCCGTGATGCATGCTTCATACTCCGCCATGTTGTTGGTGCAGTTGAAACATAGTCGGGCGGTGAGCGGAGTATGAGAGCCTTTAGGAGATATGATCACAGCGCCAATACCATTACCCAAAGAGTTTAAGGCTCCGTCAAAGTGCATAGACCATCGGGATCCTTCCTCAGATCCTTCATCCGGTCCAGGTATCTCGCAATCAGTTACTACCATGATATTCTCGTCTGGAAATTCAAAGTTTATCAACTGGTAATCATCCACTGCCTGATGTGCCAAATGGTCCGCCAACACACTTCCTTTGATTGCTTTTTGAGTCGTGTACTGGATGTCATATTCAGTCAAGATCATCTGCCATCTTGCTATTCTTCCGGACAAGGCAGGCTTTTCGAAGATATACTTGATTGGATCCATCTTTGAAATCAACAGAGTAGTGTGAGTCAACATATATTGTCTCAGCCGGCGAGCAGCCCATACCAAAGCGCAGCAAGTTTTCTCGAGCAGTGAGTATTGGGTCCCACAGTCGGTAAACTTTTTGCTAAGGTAATAAATAGCATACTCTTTTCGGCCAGACTCGTCATGCTGACCCAGCACACATCCCATTGAGTTGTCCAGTACTATCAAGTATAAGATTAGAGGTTTCCCTTCAACCGATGGCATAAGAATGGGTGGCTTTTGGAGATACTCTTTGATTCTTTCGAAAGCGGCCTGACATTCATCGTTCCAACGTACTACTTGATCTTTCTTCAGCAGCTTGAAGATTGGTTCACAGGTAGCAGTTAGATGCAAGATGAATCGGGCAATGTAGTTCAACCGTCCTAGAAAGCCTCTGACTTCTTTCTCTGTCTTGGGAACTGGCATCTCTTGTATGGCTTTCACTTTGGCAGGGTCCACTTCAATACCTTTGTCGCTTACGACGAAGCCTAGTAGTTTTCCAGATCTCACCCCAAAGGTTCATTTGTTCGGGTTTAATCTTAGCTTGTACAGTTTCAACCGGTCAAACAACTTTTGTAAATGGTCAAGGTGTTCCTCCTCAGTTTGGGACCTCGCAATCATATCATCGACGTATACTTCAATCTCATGATGGATCATGTTATGAAACAAAGCAACCATGGCGCGTTGATATGTTGCCCTAGCATTTTTCAACCCAAAAGGCATGACCTTGTAGCAAAAGGTGCCCCACTGAGTAACAAAAGTGGTCTTCTCCATATCTTCGGGAGCCATCTTGATTTGATTATAACCGGAGAAACGGTCCATGAAGGAGAATACCTTATGCTGAGCAGTGTTGTCAACCAGAACGTCGATGTGAGGCAGAGGGAAGTCATCCTTAGGGCTCGCCCTGTTCAAATCCCTGTAGTCAACACACATTCGGACCTTACCATCTTTCTTCGATACCGGAACCACAATGGCGACCCACTGAGGGTAAGAAGTTACTGCTAGGAAACCAGCGTCAAATTGTTTCATAACCTCAGCTTTGATTTTCTCGGACATCTCTGGACGCATACGACGAACTTTCTGTTTCACCGGAGGGCATTCTTCCTTGGTAGGCAGGTGATGAACCACAATGTCGGTATCTAACCCAGGCATACCTTCGCAAGACCAAGCAAATATTTCCACGTAGTCATGCAACATCTGAACCAACCGTTGTTTCACACTAAGCTCCAGATTTTCACCGATCTTGACTTCCTTTTTGTCTGTCTCAGTACCCAGATTCACTGTTTCCACCGGCTCTTCATGTGGCTGAATGGCCCTCTCTTCCTGGAGTAGCAGTCTTGCAAGCTCACCAGGCACTTCGCAATCATCTTCACCTTCGTCTTCGGCTAAGTTGATCGGATTTTCGAAGTCATAACTGGCAGTAGCAGAGTCATTACTAATGAGATCCAGAGTGGATTGGGACCTGTATATGTGAGTGTGTGTAAATAGCTGTTTTGCAATATATATAATAAAGAAAGACAAGGAGCACAAGATTTGAAATGCAAAAAACGTCCAATGCTTTTATTAATGATATATGAAAATGACACACAAAAGCCCTCACAAATGAAGCCACGGTGCCCCGGGTAAGACACCGGGCCATAAAGTTTCACAATATTGTTTGTTACAAATTCAAAACAAAGGAGTTCATTACTGAGTCACAAAAGTAATAGGGATGAAGTCTTTCGATGTCCAGTTGTTTGGTCCACCGTTGGTCGTAGGGTAGATCCAGCTGTCGAATTCAGATTCCTCCACGTCATCTTCAATGGCATTTACTCCATGTTTGGGCATGGGGGCTGTCACAACATTAGGCCTCTCGGGCGCCTCGAACTCAACCTCCTTTGCATCGATTAGGTCCTGAACCTTATTCCTTAAAGTCCAACAATCATCCGTATTATGCCCCGGGCTGTCAGAGTGATAAGCGCAGCGGACGTTGGGGTTATGCTTTGGAGATGTAGTATTCGGATTCTTTGGGGCTTCCCTTAGAGTCACCAAATTGGTCTTCAGCAACTGTGGCAATATCTGGGACAAGGTCATGCTGAGACGAGTTAACTGCCTTCTAGGTCTCTCTTCCCTTTGTTGGTTGTGATGCTGAGGAGCACCAGCAGGTTTTGAAATGACCACCGCGTTACCAGCTTGGCGGTGTTCAGATCTATTTGGTCTCCTTGAACCATAGACAGCACTGGATTCTTTCTTGAAGGGTTTCTTCTCGGTGCTCGATGAAGCACCCTTCTGTATCTTCCCAGACTTGATACCAGCTTCAATTCTCTCACCAGTCAAGATAAGGTCTGTAAACCCGGCTGAAGAACTTCCAATCAAATGGTTGAAGAACGGACCAGACAGGGTCCCCAGAAACATATCAACCAGCTCACGATCAGTCAAAGGTGGTTGTACCCTTCCGGCAAGGTCTCTCCATTTTTGGGCGTACTCTTTAAATCCTTCACCCATCCCTAGTGACATACCCTGGAGTTGGGTACGCGTAGGAGCGAGGTCGGAATTATATTGATATTGCTTATAGAACGCAGTAGCCAAATCTTCCCAGTTGCGGATACTGGCCCCATCCAACTGATAGAACCATTCGAGTTGAGTCCCTGAAAGACTATCCTGGAAGAAATGGATCCACAAATTCTTGTCAGCAGTGTAAGGTTGGATCTTCCTTACATACGACCGGAGGTGCAACTTTGGGCAGGAGGCTCCGTCATATTTGGCAAAAGCAGGTGCCTTGAACTTATGGGGAATCACCACCCCAGAGGATAAGCCTAGGTCTCCAAAGTCCAACCCGGGCACATTCTGTATCTCCATGGCGCTCAAGCGGTCCTCCAACTGTTTATACCTATCCTCAGCAGGAGGATACTGTTATTCATCATAATCCGTCTCATTGTCGGAGACTACGGGGCTAGGAACCCTCCTTTCCCGTGGGTTGTCTTTCCCTACAGATGAGGTAGCCAGATCAACCTCATTCTGCAGTCCATTTCCAAATCTGCGTCCAGTGTTGAACAAGACGGTCCTCTTCTTCTTCTTCTTCCTCTCTTTCAGAATCAGAGTCTTCAAATCCTGTTGATCCTGGGCTAGGCTCATAACCAACTCTTGGAACTGGGCATTCTGGGCCTGGAGGGCCTTGATAGCTTGTTCAGTGGAAGGTTCAGTAGACATGATGATTGCTGAAATAAACAGCGAAGAAGATAAGTGACATGTAAAAGGGGTACCTGTTATGCATATGATGAAAATGAAATGCGTATGATTTATGTATGCAATGTTTTCAAGGATCTCGTGGGGTAAACAAAGAAACTTGTTAGAATTTGAATTTTGCGGCTTGATTGAAGGAACTTCATGTTGCTGAGAGTCCTTCTTCAAGAGTCAGGCTCACCATATCGAGTGGGTCATAGCCCCTGACTCAAGTTATCGTGTTTTGATCTCCAAACAACCTTGGCTAGAGGAAAATAAATCCCCTTTGCCCCTTGCTAGACATTTGGTTCATCATGACCTGCATCACAAACCCTTGAGATCCTTGAAATGGGTTAGTCCTTATGCAGGATGTATGCAATGTTATGATGTTATGATGTTATGATGTTATGATGTTATGATAAAGGCACACTGTGATCGGTGGATCTGGAACTGACTGTTTAACGCTGGTTCGCGAAATGTCGCGGAAGCAAGAGTCGCCACCGTCTTTTATTTTCTCCAAATGGAAAGGACAAAAGCACAGAAAAATTCCTTAAAGAGATTGCTCTCGGTTCGGGAGGTAGGTTATAGAAAGGGAAGGTGTTAGCACCCTTTCTATCCATGGTTATCCATGGGCTCTTAGATACTTGCTCATTGTGTTTTCAAAAATGGTTTGTTTGCTTTTCAACTGTGGGTTTTAAAAAGTTTCTTTGAAAAATTTCAGATCGACTCATACGTCAGAGTGTTTGAAAAGTTTGTTTTGAGAGCTTTTGAAGAGTGTCGGTGTGAAAAGATTTTTGTTTGTTTTTGAAGAGAGCAAGTATCCTTGAGAACCTACCTACCCTAAGGAATTCGTCTGTGTAAGTGTCCTTTAAAGTAGTGCCATCCCACCATTGAGAGGTAGGTAGCACCACCGTTGGAGGTGTTCGGGTCAATTCGAGGTTCGGGACATGGTGATCACCAGAGCAATAGGAAGACACCTTAGAAGCTACCCTCATGCCAGGTTCCCGGATCATGAGGACTTACTAAGACGTCCTCTACTCGACGATCACCTTTCGAAAGGCAACAGTGAGGCGTACCCTAGGGGTGGTGTGTGCGATTCGTGTGTCGTTTTCAGTTATTTGTCTTGTCATGGTTGTCGTGTTCTACGCTTGATTTTAATTGGTCCATTCATTCTTGCATGCATATTATCAGTTATAAAGTTTGCGAAAAAATAAATCTAAGGCTATTACAAATGGCGCGGGTCCACATCGCCAAAATTAAACCGGACCCGATTTAGCGGAAAAATAAATAAAGCGATAAATAAAAGTGCGAGAATTTTAAATTACAATGCTTTGGGAGAGATACAAAATTATAATAAATGACATAAAATAAATGCGCAAAAAATAATTAAAACAATGGGCGTTGGACCCTTTTGCAAAAAATTAAAGTTGATGAATTAATTGGAATTAAAGATTAAATGTTTTTTGGTATTTTATGTTTTTTAAGATTTAAGGAGAAAAAGAAAAATTAAATAAAATTAAAATGAGATGCTAAACCCTAGTTCTAATGTTTTTAAGTTATTGTAAAAATATGAAGTTTTAACCTAATTTAAATCTAAGTTAATTTACATACAAAATTTAATTATAGAAAATAAATAAAATAAATATTATGATCAAAAAAGAAAAAATTAAAAGGAATGAAAATTGTTAATTAAACCTAATTCTAATTTTTGAATTTTAGTCATTAAAAAGAATTAAATTTGTAACCTAATTAAAACTAAATAATTACAAGCATTTATTTATGAAAATAATTATAATATAAATATTTATTAATTTTTGTCTTTTCTGAATTTTAATGTTTTTATGTTTTTTGTGAAAATAAATTAATTGAATTAAACAATCAAGAAAACAAAATAATAATTTAAATAAAATATAAGAAAAATAAAAAGGAGGGCAAACCAGGGGGGGTAGCCCCAATTTAGGAGGTTCAGGCCTGGAATTTTGGCCCATTAAGCTTTGAAGTTCGTTGACTTTTTGGATTTTTGTATGGCATGTTGACTGGCGTCTACCATACGCCTTGACTCTGAGCCCTTTGATGGATCTCCCAGGACACGTGTATATCTTGAGGATGGAGGCATATGGTGTACCTTGCCGTTAGCGTTGCGTGGAATTAATTGATGAAAAATAATATGGAATATGTGAAAGACCTGGGGTTCGAACCCAGGTCTTGTGGATTGTCCTTGCGTGTGCCTGCCATCTGTGCCACTTGACATATTTGATATATAAACAATCAATGAATATAATAAAGTAAACAAAAGTTAATGCTTCAAAACGCGCGCAATTTCAAATAGACGAATCACGCCTTGCCACGATACCTTCGTCTTCACGTCCCCTGTAACAAAACATATAAGGCAACGGTTTTTGTTGCGTTTCCCTAAGCTAGCTACAAGAAAACAACGATTAGCCTATTTCCAAACATAAATTAGGCGCGAGGGTCAAGATATCTTCGTCTTGAGGTACTGAATCCAACCATGGCATTCATGAGTCCTAATTTTTCCTCTACGCAAAAGCCCTAATTCCAGAAACCTGCAACCCTAGAATTCTCGCATGGCAGATTCATATATATGGCACAAAAATGCAATTAAATGTATCAGTTAGTTTTGAAATCATGTCAGGAATAAGAATTGATCAATGAAATGTCATGAAAACGCGTAAAATATAGAATACGATTTGGGAATTTCCATGGAATGTCTTGAGTTCTGTACCCCAATTCTTTGAGCTTTTGTGGTTGATATTGATTGGAACACCTTCAGGGATGCTTAAGGATGCTGATAGAACAAAAATTGAAGCTTGGATCGACCTTAAAACTAGTTTTCAGTATTTGAGTTTTAAGGAGAATTTTCAATCTTTTTCCAAGGCTTTTGGGCGCAGCTTCTTGTGTTAAGGCATTAGGTCTTGATTCCTGAATATGTATAGAGCATATTAGGTTAAAAATATTGCACAAAATCCTTTGAATTCATTGTTTTCAATATTTGATTTCATGAAATCTTTTCCAAATCTTTTCCATGTGCATTTTGTGTTCAATCAGCTCAAATCACACCAAAACTTTCCCCTTTAGTACTTACACGAAATATTGAGTCCAAACCTACATAAAAAGATTTGTTTTCATTAGGTTTGTATTTTTTGTGCATTTTATTTAATTAAATGAATTATAAATGATAAATAATCCAAATAAATAAATAAAAATGGAGAAAAACTTCCTTTTGGGCCTAATGGTCGTGCATAGGCTTGGCATGAAGAAACTTGGAAGAAAAATGGGCCCATTAGCAAATTTAGGTCATTTGAAGTAAAGTTGACTTTTCAAAATTCCCAAACATTTCCCAACTTCCACAAGGCATAACTTGCTCAATTTTTAAGCTTTTCACATGTTCTTGGACATTTTGGAAAGGTCTTTGAGTCCTCTAACCAATGCCTTTGGTCCCATGTCATTTTGATTTGCCAATCTCAAATTATGGTCTTTGACTTAAAGTCCCTTTTTGTTGACTTTTGAAAATGACCTATAATGTTGAAATTGATAACTTTTTGTGAGAGCATTTCTTGGACTTGAAGTATGAAGATGAGTTGTAGGAAATGTCTTTCTCTTCAAAATGAGCTTTGGATGGAATTTTTCTGATAATCCATGTGAAAGTTATGCCCTGGTCAATTTCAGTTGACTTTTTCAGCTGTCCTAATATAGCAACTTTTGCATCTTTAATGATTTCTGAGCCAAACCTTGAGAATCATGATCAAGCATTGATCAAATGATGTTTGTGGCTTCAAAATGATATGTTGACCAAAAATTTGAACTTTTGACTGTCAAATGACCATTTTGCCCCTACAGTTGACTGTAGTGCAATTTAGGGTTTTGACTGTGCAATTTTGAGCTGAATGCCTTGAAACTTGGTATGAGGATACTTGACCATCTTTGTAGGCATATGAGACTTGATTGGGCCTTTGAAAACTTCCTTTTCTTGATCAGAACCCAAACCCTAGTTTTGACTGTATAGGAGACAGTTGAGCTGCACAACCCTTGGGGGGAATTTTGTGACCTGGCTTGGCAATTTCTTGAAGAATATGGGAGGGCAAATTTTGGGGTGCAACAGTTGCCCCTGTTCAATCTTCTTAGACCTGAGGATGCAGATTGGCTGACGTGCCTTTCGTAATCTGAGGGTAGAAGATGATTGGACACTAAAGTGCCCAGAAATTTGCGCTCACATAGCGACAGTGATGGGGGAATGGGCTTATAGATGCCATTTAGAGGTTGCTGGATAGGATGATGGGTTTATAGATGCCATCTGGATGTTGATCGCGTAGGAGATTCCTTATCGAGAACCTGCATACCTGCAAAATAGAAAACGAGTACCTGACACGTTGCAGGAGTTGGTTTTGGATGCTTGGTATAGATATGTCCTGACTGGTTACAGGAGCTGGGTCTGGAGCTTCAAACGCTGATGAATGAACCAGGAATGGTTACTGCCTTAGCATGGATGGTACGAGAACCTTGGGCGATTTTAACTTCAACAACGCTCGTTGAGAAAAATCTTGGGTGTCTTCTACTGGAATAAGAATCAAGGAGATCTTAGGGTCGATCTGACTGAACCAGAGAGGCCTTTGACTAGGTAAGAATCAGGAAAATCTTAGGGTCGATTTAACTGAACCGGTTTAGGTCTTGAAATATCTTCAAATGGATAAGCATCAGGGAGATCTTAGGGTCGATCTGACTGAACCAAGAGAAGGCCTTTGACTGGGTAAGAATCAGGAAAATCTTAGGATCGATTTAACTGAACCGGTTTAGGTCTTGAAACATCTTCAACTGGATAAGCATCAGGGGGATCTTAGGGTCGATCTGACTGAACCAGAGAAGGCCTTTGACTGGATAAGCATCAGGAAAATCTTAGGGTCGATTTAACTGAACCGGTCTAGGTCTTGAACTATCTTCAACTGGATAAGCATCAGGGAGATCTTAGGGTCGATCTGACTGAACCAGAGAAGGCCTTTGACTGGATAAGCATCAGGAAAATCTTAGGGTCGATTTAACTGAACCGGACAAGGTCTTGAAACATCTTCAACTGGATAAGCATCAGGGAGATCTTAGGGTCGATCTGACTGAACCAGAGAAGGCCTTTGACTGGATAAGCATCAGGAAAATCTTAGGGTCGATTTAACTGAACCGGACAAAGTCTTGAAATGTGATTGAGAATTTAAACTGCATCTTTCCTGAAAGGTACAAGTCAGTCATCTGCAATGCATGATATGGATCAAGCAATGATGTTCTCAACCTAAATGAGATTCGTATGATATGATGCAGTGCGTTATGCATGCTATGATGATGTATGTGAAGTTTTATGTATGTTTTCGTCTAGGAAAGTGAATCCTTGACGGGTGCCGGGAAGTTGTATCCTGGGCTGACGTTGAAGAATAGATTTTGCTTCCGCTGGGGATGATAACTGCAAGAATACCGGTAGGAGAAGATAACTCCGTTGAGGAATAAACTTGACAAATGAAGAGTCTGCGGGGAGAAAAGATACTCTAGCGACCATGCTGGGAAGCGATACTCTGTGGGGATAGAGATGCTTTGCTTGAATTATTGAGAATGACTTGCTGAGGATACCGTTGTTGTATGAAGTGTTGACGGACTTCGCCGGGGGTAGGAAAGAACTACGTTGACGACGACCTTTCCGTGGCTTTTGGCTGAGGATAACCCAGTTATATCCTGTTAAGGAAATAACTCTTTAAATAAAGCCGGACGACGCGTTCGTGCTCTGCGAGGGATAAGCTTCCAGAATCTACTGGGGATAAGCTTACTGCTTGGGGGTATGATTTCCAACTTTGCTGGTGAAGCTGGATTGGACTGGACTCTTTGGGGAAGTTTTGGGCTGCGGGGAAGTGATTCCCTTGAATGGTGGTATACCGCCGGGGAACAATCTTTAGACCAAGACTGCCGGGGATGCTTGTTTAAGAATATATGTATTGCTGCTGGGGAATGTTTGAGATCTACGGGAGGATACTCAATTTCCTTTGATATTTTGATGATAGCTTGGAGAAGAATGTATTGTTTTGTTGAACCACTCTCTGGGGATTTAAAATGTACCGGTTATGTTCTTTAGCTGAACCTATCTTGGTACCTTGGAGGATAGAACAATTAGACCGCTCAGACAACTCTTTATTGCCCCTATTTCTAGTGTCACCTGCAATTAATTCCTTTGTTTCATATGCAAATATTTATGAGTTAGCAAATTATTGTCAATGCATACATCACAAATTGAACCTTGGACGTTCTCCGCAAAACAAAACAGAAAAAAGAAAAACATTTGGCACGTTTAACTGAAAAATATATTTTTATTAATTTTTGAATGGCCTGAAAATAGGCGTTTTGTATACAGGAGGCTGACGTCCTAGTAAGAGGTACGCCGCCGATCAAAAGAGTTTATACAAGTTTTGTACAAAAGAAAATAAAACAGCTGTGTGAAAGATGAATGATCCACTGGGTTTCCACTCTGCTATTGCCTTTATAACTCCGAGCGTCTCATCACTTGATGACCTTGGTTGAAGGTGAAGCTGACTGATCGATGCCGTCTGAACTTGATGTAGATACCGGATTCTGGATGCAAAGTGATCAATGAGACATAGTATTACGCTTTATCCCTAATTTTTGCCTGGACTGCCCTTTCGGGTTTTCAGTCCACCGGGATACCCATTTTTGCCCAAGCCGCCTTTTCAGGTTTTCGACTTGCCGGGTGTACAGATTTTTTCATTTTCATCCCTTCATTTTGCCCGAACCCTTTTGGTCCGACGGGAAGCCCTAATTTTTGCCTAGGCATGTCAGCCTAGCGGGTCTTTTTCATGCGTAGTATTTTTTAACTATGTCTGCATTGGCGGGGTGAGGAAGGTCGTCACCATCCATGTTGGTTAAGATCATTGCTCCTCCTGAGAACACATGCTTAACCACAAATGGCCCTTCATACGTAGGGGTCCATTTGCCCCTTGGATCACTCTGAGGAAGGATGATTCTCTTGATAACCAGATCCCCGACTTGATATTCCTGTGGTCTGACCTTTTTGTTAAATGCCCTGATCATTCGTTTTTGATACGTCTGACCATGACAGATAGCAGCAAGTCTCTTTTCGTCAATGAGATTGAGTTGGTCAAGTCGTGTCTGGATCCAATCATCTTCGTTCAGGTTTGCATCCTTCATTATCCGGAGAGAGGGAATTTGTACTTCGATCGGCAAGACTGCCTCCATGCCATAAACCAGAGAAAAAGGAGTTCCCCCGGTTGACGTCCTGGCTGAGGTACGGTACCCATGCAGAGCGAACGGTAACATCTCGTGCCAATCTTTATAAGTTACTGTCATTTTTTGCACGATCTTCTTGATGTTTTTGTTAGCTGCTTCTACAGCCCCATTCATCTTCGGTCTGTAAGGAGAAGAATTGTGGTGCTGTATCTTGAACTGTTCGCAAAGCTCAGCAATCATCTTGTTGTTCAGATTGGTACCGTTGTCTGTAATAATTCGCTCAGGGACGCCGTATCGACAGATCAGGTTGTGCCGAATGAACCGTGCCACAACAGTCTTGGTTACCGTAGCATAGGATGCTGCCTCAACCCACTTCGTAAAATAATCAATCGCTACTAGGATGAAGCGATATCCATTGGATGCCGTAGGTTTTATCTCGCCAATCATGTCTATGCCCCACATTGCAAATGGCCAAGGCGCAGTCAGAACATTCAGGGGAACCGGAGGAACATGCACCTTGTCTGCATAGATCTGGCACTTGTGGCATGTCCTGGAGTGTTGGTAACAGTCAGCTTCCATTGTGGACCAATAATATCCCGCCCGTAGGATTTTCTTAGCCATAGTGTGTCCACTGGAATGTGTACCAAAGGTCCCTTCATGTAGCTCTTCCATGATTCTTTCTGCTTCAGTCTTGTCCACACAACGCAGTAAGGTTGAATCATGGTTTCTCTTGTACAAGATGCCGTTGCTTAGGAAGAACTTGGCTGCGAACCTCCTTAGGAATTTCTTATCATTGACAGAGGCACCTTCCGGGTATTCCTGAGCTTCCAGATATCTCTTCACTTCGTGGTACCAAGGCTTCTCAGTTACCAATTCAGTTTCGAGATCACAACAGTATGCCGGTTCGTCCAGTTTTCAGATGATGATCCGGGGAGCTTCGTTATCCCATTTAACCTTGAACATTGAAGACATTGTAGCTAACGCGTCCGCTAACTGATTCTCTTCTCTTGGAAAGTGCTCAAAGGTTATCTCTGTGAAGTGGGGAATCAGGGTCAACACACACTCTCTGTAAGGAATCAAGTTTGGATGTTTCGTATCCCACTCTCCTTTGATCTGATTGATCACTAGAGCGGAATCTCCGAAAACACTTAGAAATTTGATCCTTAGGTCGATCGCAGCTTGAAGACCCATGATACACGCCTCATACTCTGCCATGTTGTTGGTACAGTTGAAACACAGCCGGGCAGTGAGTGGAGTATGAGTACCTTGTGGAGATATGATTATGGCGCCGATACCATTTCCCAAAGCATTGGAGGCTCCGTCAAAGTGCATAGACCATCGGGATCCTGGTTCAGGTCCTTCATCCGGTCCAGGTACTTCGCAGTCAGTTACAATCATGATGCTTTCATCCGGAAACTCGAAGTTCATTGATTGATAGTCATCTACAGCTTGATGAGCTAAGTGGTCTGCTAATACACTTCCCTTGATGGCTTTCTGGGTTGTGTACTGAATGTCGTATTCCGTCAAGATCATCTGCCATCTTGCAATTCTCCCAGACAGAGCAGGCTTTTCGAATATGTATTTTATCGGATCCATCTTTGAGATCAACAAAGTAGTGTGAGTCAGCATATACTGTCTCAGCCGGCGAGCAGCCCATACCAAAGCGCAGCAAGTTTTCTCAAGCAGTGAGTATCGGGTCTCACAGTCGGTAAACTTTTTGCTAAGGTAATAAATGGCATGCTCTTTTCGGCCAGACTCGTCATGCTGCCCCAGCACACACCCCATTGAGTTGTCTAGCACTGTCAGATATAGTATCAGAGGTCTCCCTTCAACCGGTGGCATAAGGATAGGTGGTTCTTGGAGATACTCTTTGATTCTGTCAAAAGCGGCCTGACATTCATCGTTCCAACGTACTACTTGATCTTTCTTCAGTAGCTTGAAGATTGGCTCACAGGTAGCAGTCAGATGCGAGATGAACCGAGCAATGTAATTCAGGCGTCCTAAAAAACCTCTGACTTCCTTCTCTGTCTTAGGAACTGGCATCTCCTGAATAGCTTTGACCTTAGTAGGGTCCACTTGAATACCTTTATCACTGACCACGAAGCCTAGCAACTTCCCAGATCTTACCCCGAAGGTGCACTTGTTCGGGTTCAATCTCAGCTTGTATAGTTTCAACCGATCGAATAACTTCTGTAGATGATCTAGGTGCTCTTCCTCAGTCTGGGACCTAGCGATCATGTCGTCCACATACACTTCTATCTCATGGTGGATCATGTCATGAAACAAGGCAACCATGGCACGTTGGTAGGTTGCCCCAGCATTCTTTAATCCTAACGGCATGACCTTGTAACAGAAGGTGCCCCACTGAGTGACAAATGTAGTCTTTTCCATGTCTTCAGGTGCCATCTTGATCTGATTGTAACCTGAAAAGCCATCCATGAAAGAGAATACTTTGTGCTGAGCTGTATTATCAACAAGGACATCAGTGTGAGGTAAAGGGAAGTCATCCTTGGGGCTGGCCCTGTTCAGATCCCTGTAATCGACACACATTCTGACTTTACCGTCCTTTTTAGGTACCGGCACCACATTAGCAACCCACTGAGGGTAAGAAGTCACTGCAAGGAAACCAGCATCAAACTGTTTCATGACCTCGGCTTTAATCTTCTCGGACATCTCTGGACGCATCCGACGAACCTTTTGTTTAACTGGAGGGCAGTCTTCCCTAGTCGGCAAATGATGGACAACAATATCGGTATCCAACCCGGGCATGTCTTCGTAGGACCAGGCAAAGATCTCCATATAATCATGTAACATCTTGGTTAACCGTTGCTTCACGCTGAGCTCTAGGTTGGCACCAATCTTTACCTCTTTTCTGTCTGCCTCAGTACCCAGGTTTATGGTTTCCACTGGCTCTTCATGGGGTTGAATTGCCCTCTCTTCCTGAAGTAACAGTCTTGCAAGCTCGTCAGGCACTTCGCAATCATCTTCACCTTCGTCTTCGGCTAAGTTGATCGGATTTTCGAAGTCATAATTGGCATTAGCAGAGCTGTTATCAGTGAGATCCAGAGTGGATTGGAACCTGTATGAGTGAGTGTGTGTGTAAATACAGCTGTTTTGAAAATTATGTAAAGGAATGGAAAGACAGAAAAGGAACACAATATTTGCAATGCGAAAAGTACGTCCAAGATTTTCATTCATGATGTATAAAATGACAGTTTGTATGCCCTCACAAATAGAACCACGGTGCCTCGGGTAAGACACCGGGCCATAGAGTTTATCATTGTTTATTACAAAATAACAAAACAAGGAAATTTATTACTTAGTAACAAAAGAAACAGGGAGATTGTCCTTTGCGCTCCAATTGGTAAGTCCATCGTCAGTTGCTGGGTAGATCCAGCTATCGAACTCAGCTTCATCAACTTCCTCTTCGTCACCAATAGCATTAACTCCATGAGCAGGCAGGGGAGCTGTCACCACATTAGGCTTGTCAGACGCCTCAAACTGTACCTCCTTAGCGTCAATGAGGTCCTGCAGCTTATTCTTTAGTGCCCAACAGTCATCAGTAGAGTGCCCCGGGCTTTCTGAGTGGTAAGCACAACGAGCATTCGGGTTGTACTTGGGGGATGCAGTATTTGGAAACTTTGGCGCCTCCCTGACAGTCACTAAATTAGTTGCGAGTAACTGTGGCAGGATCTGCGACAAAGTCATGTTTAAACGGGTGAATTCTCTTCGGGGTCTTTCCACCTTCTGAGTATTGTTTGGCCGGGGAGCGGCAGCAGGCTTAGCAATCATGACCGCACTGACAGATTGGCGGTGCTCATGCCTCTCTGATCTCCTGGAACCATATACGGCGCTAGACTCCTTCTTGAAGGGTTTCTTCTCTGAACTAGATGAGGCACCCTTTGCAATCTTCCCAGACTTTAATCCAGCTTCAATCCTCTCTCCAGTTAAGATCAAATCAGTGAAACCAGCAGAAGAATTCCCAATGAGATGGTTGAAGAATGGCCCAGATAGGGTCCCCAAGAACATGTCAACCAACTCCCGATCAGTCAATGGTGGCTGCACCCTGCCAGCCAGGTCTCTCCACTTCTGAGCGTACTCCTTAAAACCTTCGCTTGCACCTAACGCCATACCCTGGAGTTGGGTACGTGTGGGGGCAAGGTCGGCATTATACTGATACTGCTTGTAGAAAGCAGTAGCCAGCTCCTCCCAGTTACGAACTTTGGTCCCATCCAGCTGATAGAACCATTCGAGATGAGTCCCTGAAAGACTCTCCTGGAAGAAGTGGATCCATAGATTCTTGTCCGCAGAGTACGGCTGAATTTTCCGAACATAGGACCTCAAATGCAGCTTGGGACAAGATGCCCCGTCATACTTGGAGAAGGTGGGTGCTTTGAATTTATGCGGGATAATTACACCAGTCGACAAACCCAGATCTCCGAAATCCAGCCCAGGTGCCTGTTGCACCTCCATAGCCTTCAACCTGTCCTCCAGTTGTTTGTACCTGTCATCTGCAGGAGGATACTGTTCCTCATCAAAATCTGTCTCGTTGTCGGAGACCACTGGAGTAGGAACCTTTACTTCTGCCTGAGAAGGACTCCTGCCAACAGAAGAACCAGCCTCTTCATGCTGCAGAGTATTACCAAGCCTTCGGCCCGAGTTGAACAGAACAGTTCTTCTCTTTTTCTTCTTCTCCTTCTTCAGGAGCATAGTCTTCAGTTCTTCTTGGCCTTTAGCTAGACCCATGATTAGTTCTTGAAACTGCGCATTCTGCGCCTGGAGAGCCTTGATTGATGTCTCGGTTGATTCAGATCCGGGATTCATGATGCTGAAATAAACAGCGAAGAACTGTAAGCAACCTGAAAAAGGGGAAAAACCTGCTATGCACATGATGTATGAAATGCGTATGAATTATGTTTTCAAAGACAATCGGGAATCAACTTTGTAAACAAAAAGGAACACACTTCATTAGATTCAACTTTGCAACTGAAATTATTCAACAAGTTGCCCTTAGGCATTTACATGAAATGAAATAACTGGAAAGGAAATAAAAATGTAAGAACACATTCAGAATTCCTCATTGATCCCATGGTCTCCTCTTCTCAGTACGGAGGTAGGCATTCAGAGCTCTCTCATTCTCCAACTGCTTTGTCAGCTTCTGGATCTTTGATTCCTGCTCGTTGAACTTTTCCCGGTAAGAATCCCGTTCTTCTTGCAGTTGCGACCAAGATCTCTTCAATGTCTCATAATCAGTAGGTATCTGAGGAGGAAGGACAGTTGGAGGAACACCATCTTTATCAGGACACTCAAGAATGACGGGCCTGACAGCTTCATACGGCATACCTAACTTCTGAGCACGGATGCGGACCCATTTGTAGTAGGCTTCCATAGGTAGAGAAGTCTTTGGCCCTAGCTCTTGTGGGTCAGCTTTATGAACCTTGTCCCAAGCCTTGATGAACCTACGACGCAGCTCGTCACTACCCACCTGAAACTCAAAACTGATGTGAGGCACTAACATCTCATGGGGGCCTGCTCTTCTTGCTCTTCCAAACTGACGGAGTGCTAGACATGGATTGTAGGAGATC
Source organism: Vicia faba (assembly GCA_948472305.1). NCBI lineage: Eukaryota > Viridiplantae > Streptophyta > Magnoliopsida > Fabales > Fabaceae > Vicia > Vicia faba. The sequence continues at coordinate 604,651,307 of OX451736.1, read as the reverse complement.
CCTCCTTGAGTACCAATCAGAGGAACATTAGGATACTCCCTGCATCGATCAATAATAGCTATCTCATCCAAACCTCTGCAAGTCCAAATGATGTCTTTATCGGTGAGAGACATTAACCTGTGAGCCCAACCTCTTCCTTCTTGGTTCTTCAGTACGGACTTAGGGAGGTGCGAAATAAACCACCTCACCAACAAAGGGATGCAACACCATAGGGTTCCTCGTCTTCGGGTAGTACGGGCATGAAGTTGTTGCAAGATGTCACCCAAGAGAGTGGGCACAGGGTTCCATAGATTAGGAGAGCCAAGATGTCTTCATATGCCCTAAAGTCCAAGTCATTCCAGAAGCTGTTAGCTTTACCAATCAGAAACTTGGCTAAGAAACCCTTAACTCCGCTTCTAGTTACCCAGTTGTCTGTTACCTCTTGATGAGTCAAAGGAAGAGCTGCAGCAATGTCCTCAAGCCTGAGGGTCTTTTCCCAACCAGTAAAGGGAGTCTGATCCAAGATAGGGATACCAAGCAGATTAGAGAACTCTTCCAGGGTAGGGACCAGCTGGAAGTCTTGAAAGGTGAAGCACTGGTACTGAGGGTCATAGAACTGGGTCAGAACACTCATCAACTGTTGATCCCGCTTTGCAGTGACTAAACTGAGAAGAGAACCATGCCTCTGAATGAAGGAGGTGGTATTTGGAATTCTGCTAACCAACTCATCAAGCAACTCAGGTGAACGAACAAAGTTGAACCGGATAGTATTCCTTCGCACAGGCATCATAATGTCCTACAAAACAGAGCAAAGATGAAACCCTCTTGTCTTTGAAACAGTCAGTTCTTATGCAGGATGCATGCAATGCTCATGATGCTATGATGTTATGATAAAGCACACCACATACAGGTACAAAGGCAAACATGGTAAGGCACACAAGTCACACAAGGCAAGCCCCTAAAGTTTAGGCCAGCATGAGGTCTAGGTACTACCCTCTTTCAGTTTGTTGGTTCATACCTGTCCTAATCAAAAGTAACCGGGTTCTTAGAGGATCCCAATATCATTGACTACCCTCAATCGGTCATAACTCCAGCGTCGCAATCTTTTCTTGCGACCAGAACCATCACGAGAGTTTAGCCTCAATGGGCGTAGCATACTGCTACTGTTCTAAAGGCCAAGTTGTGTCAATTAAGGTTCTAAGGTTGTTGGTGCTTAATGACTCCTTAGAAGACCCATATTCTCCTCGTTGCAACACAAGGGATATCGGTACAGACTAAGGTGCCACACCAACGTAGCCACTGCTTCACCTGTGTCGGTCTACGCCGGACAGGTCCCTCACAGCTTATGCTACCTAAACAGGGTATCCCCAGATCCGGGTTAGGATCTATGTATCTCCGATGCGACCCACAATAGTAAAGCAAGCAAAACAATACAAGTGAAAACACAGTTATGACCTAGCCCTAAGGTACACCTCACTTTAAGTAGTATCCCCAGCAGAGTCGCCAGTTCTGTGATCGGTGGATCTGGAACTGACTGTTTAACGCTGGTTCGCGAAATGTCGCGGAAGCAAGAGTCGCCACCGTCTTTTATTTTCTCCAAATGGAAAGGACAAAAGCACAGAAAAATTCCTTAAAGAGATTGCTCTCGGTTCGGGAGGTAGGTTATAGAAAGGGAAGGTGTTAGCACCCTTTCTATCCATGGTTATCCATGGGCTCTTAGATACTTGCTCATTGTGTTTTCAAAAATGGTTTGTTTGCTTTTCAACTGTGGGTTTTAAAAAGTTTCTTTGAAAAATTTCAGATCGACTCATACGTCAGAGTGTTTGAAAAGTTTGTTTTGAGAGCTTTTGAAGAGTGTCGGTGTGAAAAGATTTTTGTTTGTTTTTGAAGAGAGCAAGTATCCTTGAGAACCTACCTACCCTAAGGAATTCGTCTGTGTAAGTGTCCTTTAAAGTAGTGTCATCCCACCATTGAGAGGTAGGTAGCACCACCGTTGGAGGTGTTCGGGTCAATTCAAGGTTCGGGACATGGTGATCACCAGAGCAATAGGAAGACACCTTAGAAGCTACCCTCATGCCAGGTTCCCGGATCATGAGGACTTACTAAGACGTCCTCTACTCGACGATCACCTTTCGAAAGGCAACAGTGAGGCGTACCCTAGGGGTGGTGTGTGCGATTCGTGTGTCGTTTTCAGTTATTTGTCTTGTCATGGTTGTCGTGTTCTACGCTTGATTTTAATTGGTCCATTCATTCTTGCATGCATATTATCAGTTATAAAGTTTGCGAAAAAATAAATCTAAGGCTATTACAAATGGCACGGGTCCACATCGCCAAAATTAAACCGGACCCGATTTAGCGGAAAAATAAATAAAGCGATAAATAAAAGTGCGAGAATTTTAAATTACAATGCTTTGGGAGAGATACAAAATTATAATAAATGACATAAAATAAATGCGCAAAAAATAATTAAAACAATGGGCGTTGGACCCTTTTGCAAAAAATTAAAGTTGATGAATTAATTGGAATTAAAGATTAAATGTTTTTTGGTATTTTATGTTTTTTAAGATTTAAGGAGAAAAAGAAAAATTAAATAAAATTAAAATGAGATGCTAAACCCTAGTTCTAATGTTTTTAAGTTATTGTAAAAATATGAAGTTTTAACCTAATTTAAATCTAAGTTAATTTACATACAAAATTTAATTATAGAAAATAAATAAAATAAATATTATGATCAAAAAAGAAAAAATTAAAAGGAATGAAAATTGTTAATTAAACCTAATTCTAATTTTTGAATTTTAGTCATTAAAAAGAATTAAATTTGTAACCTAATTAAAACTAAATAATTACAAGCATTTATTTATGAAAATAATTATAATATAAATATTTATTAATTTTTGTCTTTTCTGAATTTTAATGTTTTTATGTTTTTTGTGAAAATAAATTAATTGAATTAAACAATCAAGAAAACAAAATAATAATTTAAATAAAATATAAGAAAAATAAAAAGGAGGGCAAACCAGGGGGGGTAGCCCCAATTTAGGAGGTTCAGGCCTGGAATTTTGGCCCATTAAGCTTTGAAGTTCGTTGACTTTTTGGATTTTTGTATGGCATGTTGACTGGCGTCTACCATACGCCTTGACTCTGAGCCCTTTGATGGATCTCCCAGGACACGTGTATATCTTGAGGATGGAGGCATATGGTGTACCTTGCCGTTAGCGTTGCGTGGAATTAATTGATGAAAAATAATATGGAATATGTGAAAGACCTGGGGTTCGAACCCAGGTCTTGTGGATTGTCCTTGCGTGTGCCTGCCATCTGTGCCACTTGACATATTTGATATATAAACAATCAATGAATATAATAAAAGTAAACAAAAGTTAATGCTTCAAAACGCGCGCAATTTCAAATAGACGAATCACGCCTTGCCACGATACCTTCGTCTTCACGTCCCCTGTAACAAAACATATAAGGCAACAGTTTTTGTTGCGTTTCCCTAAGCTAGCTACAAGAAAATAACGATTAGCCTATTTCCAAACATAAATTAGGCGCGAGGGTCAAGATATCTTCGTCTTGAGGTACTGAATCCAACCATGGCATTCATGAGTCCTAATTTTTCCTCTACGCAAAAGCCCTAATTCCAAAAACCTGCAACCCTAGAATTCTCGCATGGCAGATTCATATATATGGCACAAAAATGCAATTAAATGTATCAGTTAGTTTTGAAATCATGTCAGGAATAAGAATTGATCAATGAACTGTCATGAAAACGCGTAAAATATAGAATACGATTTGGGAATTTCCATGGAATGTCTTGAGTTCTGTACCCCAATTCTTTGAGCTTTTGTGGTTGATATTGATTGGAACACCTTCAGGGATGCTTAAGGATGCTGATAGAACAAAAATTGAAGCTTGGATCGACCTTAAAACTAGTTTTCAGTATTTGAGTTTTAAGGAGAATTTTCAATCTTTTTCCAAGGCTTTTGGGTGCAGCTTCTTGTGTTAAGGCATTAGGTCTTGATTCCTGAATATGTATAGAGCATATTAGGTTAAAAATATTGCACAAAATCCTTTGAATTCATTGTTTTCAATATTTGATTTCATGAAATCTTTTCCAAATCTTTTCCATGTGCATTTTGTGTTCAATCAGCTCAAATCACACCAAAACTTTCCCCTTTAGTACTTACACGAAATATTGAGTCCAAACCTACATAAAAAGATTTGTTTTCATTAGGTTTGTATTTTTTGTGCATTTTATTTAATTAAATGAATTATAAATGATAAATAATCCAAATAAATAAATAAAAATGGAGAAAAAATTCCTTTTGGGCCTAATGGTCGTGCATAGGCTTGGCATGAAGAAACTTGGAAGAAAAATGGGCCCATTAGCAAATTTAGGTCATTTGAAGTAAAGTTGACTTTTCAAAATTCCCAAAAATTTCCCAACTTCCACAAGGCATAACTTGCTCAATTTTTAAGCTTTTCACATGTTCTTGGACATTTTGGAAAGGTCTTTGAGTCCTCTAACCAATGCCTTTGGTCCCATGTCATTTTGATTTGCCAATCTCAAATTATGGTCTTTGACTTAAAGTCCCTTTTTGTTGACTTTTGAAAATGACCTATAATGTTGAAATTGATAACTTTTTGTGAGAGCATTTCTTGGACTTGAAGTATGAATATGAGTTGTAGGAAATGTCTTTCTCTTCAAAATGAGCTTTGGATGGAATTTTTCTGATAATCCATGTGAAAGTTATGCCCTAGTCAATTTCAGTTGACTTTTTCAGCTGTCCTAATATAGCAACTTTTGCATCTTTAATGATTTCTGAGCCAAACCTTGAGAATCATGATCAAGCATTGATCAAATGATGTTTGTGGCTTCAAAATGATATGTTGACCAAAAATTTGAACTTTTGACTGTCAAATGACCATTTTGCCCCTACAGTTGACTGTAGTGCAATTTAGGGTTTTGACTGTGCAATTTTGAGCTGAATGCCTTGAAACTTGGTATGAGGATACTTGACCATCTTTGTAGGCATATGAGACTTGATTGGGCCTTTGAAAACTTCCTTTTCTTGATCAGAACCCAAACCCTAGTTTTGACTGTATAGGAGACAGTTGAGCTGCACAACCCTTGGGGGGAATTTTGTGACCTGGCTTGGCAATTTCTTGAAGAATATGGGAGGGCAAATTTTGGGGTGCAACACACACCATAAGTATTCACAAAAGGAAAACATGGTAAAGGCACACAGGTCACACAAGAGCCCTTAGATTTCAGGCTGGCATGAAGTTTAGGTACTACCCTCTTTCAGTTTCAGTTGGTTAAGACCTGTCCTAAAAATAGTAACCGGGTTCTAGGGAATCTCAATATCACTGACTACCCTCAATCGGTCATAATTCCAGTTTGGCAACCTTTTCTTGCGGCCGGAACCATCGCGAGAATTTAGCCTTAATGAGTGTAGCATACTGCTACTGTTCTATGGCCAAGTTGGTCAATTTAAGGTTCTAAGGTCAGTTGGTGCTTAATGACTCCTCAGAAGACCCATATTCTCCTCGTTCCAACACAAGGGATATCGGTACAGACCAAGGTGTCACACCAATGTAGCTACTGCTTGACCCGTGTCGGTCTACGCCGGACAGGTCCCTCACAGTTTATTGCTACTTACCTAAAAGGGTATCCCCAGATCCGGGTTAGGATCTATAAAACTCCGATACAAACCCACAAAATTAAAGCATACAGAGCATACAATTGAAAACATAAGTGATCTTATCCTAAGGTACACCTCACTCATTAAAATCCCCAGCAGAGTCGCCAGTTCTGTGATCAGTGGAAATAGAACTGACTGTTTTGGAGTGCTGGTTCGCGTTTGCGTTTAGCAAAATGTCGCGGTAAGCAAGAGTCGCCACCGTCTTTTATTTTCTCCAACAAGGAAAGGACAAAAGCACAGCAAAATTCCTTTTCGAGATGTTTCTCGGGTTCGGGAGGTAGATTATAGAAAGGGATGGTGTTAGCACCCTTTCTATCCGTGGTTGTCCACGGGCTCTTAGGTACTTGCTCACTATGTTTTCAAAAGATTTTGCTTTTTTTGTGTTTGTGGGTTTTGAAAAAGTTTTGTTTTGAAAACTTCGATTTAACTCTTGTATCTGTCCTCAAGAGTGTATGAAGTGTTTGTTTGAAAACTTTTGTTTGAAAAGTGTAAGCGCAAAAAGTATTTTTGTTTTGAAAGAGCAAGTACCTGAGAACCTCTACCTACTCAAAAGAAATTAAGCTGTGTAAATGTCCTTTAGACAGTGCTATCCCACTATTAAGAAGTAGGTAGCACCGCCGTTGGAGTTTTCGGGTCAATTTGATTATAGGACATGTGGTCACTAAAGCAATGGTAGGACGCCTTAGCGGTAACCCTAATGTCCTAGATCATTTTTTATCGAGGCAACCGTTTCGAGGCAACTTTGATCTTTAGACAGGAGGGCGACCTCTAAAACACCCTATACTTAATGACCACGTCGAGGCAACCAAGTGAGGCGTACCCTAGGAGTGGCATGTGCAAAATGTGTCAAGTTTCAGTTATGTTATCTTTGTACATGTTATGGTGAGCTACGGTTGTTTTTAAAGTTAAGAGAGATCTTGACATGTATAGCCTAGTTAGCATACATCTAGCAGTTAATAATTGCGGAAAATAAAACTAAACTATTACAAGGCGTCGGGTATTTACATCGCCAAAAACAAACCCTTGAAAAAGTAAATTATGGGAAATTAAATGAAAGCGACAAAAAAGGTCCTAATTAAAGCTATTACATCCTCGGAGCAAATACAATTATATGGATCAAAACATGAATAAAATAAACATTCGCGCGAGAAAAATTGGATCGGAGAGTTTTTAGGGTTTTGACCCTTTTGGAGAAAGAAAGAGATTTTTTATCATTTTGCATTTAATTAAATTAAACCTAAACTAATTAATTAATTAAATAAAAGAAATATATTTTTTGAGTTTTTTATGTTTTTTAAGGAAAAAAATAAAAGATGGTCAAAAGTTATTAAAAACCCTAATTCTACACTAATTTTAAATTATTGCAAAAAAAGTTAAAATTAACCTAATTAAAACTAAACTAATTAATTATTTATTTATTTACAAAAATAATGAAAGGGTGAAATTAATTTTAATAAATAATAATAAAAATAATATTATTTTTAGTTTTCTGATTTTATTATGAAAAAATTAATTTGGTTAATTAAGTAATAATAATAATAATTAATAATAAAACAATTAAATGAAAAATATAAAAGAAGAAAAAAAGAATAAACCCAGGGGGTGATGGGCCCAAGAGGAGGTGTTCTTGGCAGTTTCCAGGCCCACTAACTCTCCAGCCTGTTTAACTTTCTGGTTTGTCCACAAGCGTGTTGACCAAGGACCATGATAGTCCTTCCATCTAGGCCATTGGATTTGAATTTGAAGATATCTGGCGCTTGGGAATTGGAGGTGTATGGTGGACCATCCTTTGAAATCTGCATGTGAACCTATGAAGCAAAATAGAATAAATATTTTGGGGGACCTGGGATTCGAACCCAGGTCCCAATGCTCATTGCTTCAATGCCTTTGCCAGCTGAACTGTAACGCGCTTTTGTTAAATGGATAGATAATGAATATTATATACAAAAACAAATATTATGCTATAAAACAAAAAATAACGCGCGCGTTTTCAAACAAGCCAATGAGGTATCAACACATCATCATCTTCTTCGTTTGTCCTGCACAATTAGAATCAGATAGCGGGGGTTTTTAACCCCCACTACTTCCTACAAGGAAAAATAGCGATTAGAAATCTAGCAAGCATAAATATTTTGCGAGGTATGGGTTGTGTTCGTTTTGGCCTCACGATTTCAGTCATGTATCTCACTAGTCCCAATTTTTCCTGGATTGAAAAGCCCCATTTAAGAGCTCAAGAACCCTAGAAATTCAGTCATGGTATCTTACGATTCAGGGCATTATAATTCAATTGATTCATTCCATTAGCTTTGTATGGTCTCTAGCAATGCAAAACAATCACAAAAAAATGTTAAATGAGCATGAATTAAGAGATACGATTATGAAATATAAGGGCAAACCGTGGAACTGTGTTCAGTGATTCCTTAAGCTTTGATGCCTGAATTTGATTGTAAAACGTTCCTGGGACCTCCTGCAATATGTTTGAATGAATTGAACGCCTTGAATTGGCCTAGATTGCAAGAATAGGTTTTCACTTTTCTTGAAATTTCTTGAATTTGCTATGGCCGTTTTTGCAGCTTTCAATCGTGTGCTAGGGTATGGATAGCTTGCTTATGTATAGGAGAATCAAATTAGGTCACAGCTTTGGATCCAATCCATGTGCATTGATGTTTAAATCTTTGATTGAAAATCAAATATTCTTGATTTTTCATGATTGAACAATGTTGCCAAATTTGGATTTTTTTTTTTTTGTATCTTTGACTTGTGCACGAATTTGCCAGCATGTTTTGATCATATTTGCTTCACAAATTGATTTAAAAAATCAAATCTTCTATTTTCTTATAATTTAAATTAATTAAATGGATTAATATTAATTAAAAATCCAATTAATCAATAAAAATAAGAAAATAAATCCAATTAATCTTGATGGGTCGTGCATAGGTCATGGGTGAAGCTTCAAGAAGAGATTTGAGGCCCATTAGCAAAAAGAAGGTGTTTTGAGCAAAGTTGACTTTTGCAAATTCCTGAAAATTTCCCAACTTCTCCAATGCATATCTTGCTCAATTTTGATCATATGACCATGTTCTTAGACATTTTGGAAATCTCTTGAAGTCCTCTAACCAATTCCTTTGGTCCCATGTCATTTGGATTTACCAATCTCAAGTTATGGCCTTTGACTCAAAGTGTACTTTTGTTGACTTTTGAAATTGACCTATAATGTAAAAATTGGTAACTTTTTGTGAGAGAATTTCTTGAACTTGGAGTGTGAAGATGGATTGTAGTAAATTGCATCCCCTTCAAAATGAGCATGGGATGGAATTTTTCTGACAAACCATGAAAAAGTTATGCCCTGGTCAAGATACAGTTGACTTTTCTACTGTCCAAAAATAGTAACTTTTTGCATCTTGATGATTTTTGAGCTATTCTTGTGGAATCATGATCAAGACTTGATCAAATTATGATTGTGAACTCAAAATAAGATGTTGACCAAAAATTCTGACTTTTGACTGCAAAATGACCATTTTGCCCTTGCAGTTGACTGTAGATCAAATGGAACTTTTGACTGTGCAAATTGGCACTGTGAGTCTTGAAACTTGGCATGTAGGTGCTTGAGAATGTATATGGGCCTATGAGACTTGATTGAACCATTGAGAACCCCAAATTCCTTGAGAGAACCAAAACCCTAATTTCAGCTGTCTTATGAGGTGGTTTGGATTGTCCAACTCTTGAGCCATCTTGAACAATTTGAGGATCATTCTTGACAAATCTTGAGGAATATGGGAGGGAAAATTTTGGGGTACAACAACACCCTATACTTAATAATCGCTTACCGAAGGCAACCGAAGTGAGAGTATACCCTAGGAGTACGCATGTGCGAGTGATCTGTTTTCAGTTATTTAATCTTTGCACATTAGGGTTTTCTAACCGTTTTAAATTAACATGCAATCTTGTTATACAATCCTATTATCATACATCTAACAATTAATATTTTGCGAGAATTAAAATGCGAGAAATAAAAACTACGCTATTACAAGGCTTCGGGTAGGGGATTAATTACATAGCCAAAAACCCGTAAAAACGATAAATAAAGAAAATCCTAATTAAACTATTACATACCATGAGCAGTTACATTAATATTTGCAAAAATAATAAGCGCGCGCGATGAAACGAAAACGAGAGAATTAGGGTTTTGACCCCGTCTAAACCTAATTGAAAGAAAACTCATTTTTGTTGTTTTGGATTGTTTTTGATTGTTTTGAGAAAATAAGATTTTTATTGAATAAATACAAAACCTAATGACTAATTAATTTTATTTAAGAAAAATAATTAAGTCAACCTATTTTTGTATTTTTGTTTTATTGAAAAGAAATAAACATTAAATCAAGAACAAACCCTAATTTTCTAATTAATTTTAATTATTATAAAAAAGTTAGAATTAATCCTAAGTTATATCTAATATAAAATTAAATTTGATAAAATAAAATGAAACCTAAATTATAAATTGGTGAAATTAATTTTATGATTTTTTTTGTAAAAAATAAATTAATTTTGTGTTAGAAAATAAATAAATAAAAGAAATTAAATAAAAAGAAAAATAGAAAAGAAATAGGATGGGCCTGGTAGTTGCTAGCAAGAAGGGGGTGCTGATTGCAAATATCAAGCCCAACAACACTTGGCCTACTTTGAATTTCCAGATCCTGTGTACACGCTTGACTGATGTCCATGGTAGACCTTCATTGGGAATCCTTGGATCTAGCATGTGGATGACCTGATTGGTTGGACATTGAGGATGCATGGTGGACTTGCTGTACACCTGTGTACCTAATTATGCATAGAAAAAATATAGAAAGCAAAGTTGGGGACCTGGGGATCGAACCCAGGTCCTTTGGCATAATCACACTGCGCGCTTACCAACTGGGTTGGCTTGATTAGTTGTACATGGAACAACAAACAAACAATATATGGAAAAAACAAAATAACAATTATCAAAACGTGTGCAGATTTCAATGTGCCATTCATGGGGCTCCATGTTACCCTTCTTCTTCCTCCCACCGTTGTTAAAAGTTCTAGGACTTTTACCTACGGTCACCTGGGTGTAGGTATAAGCCTGTGTTTCTCCAAAATCATATGCAAGCAAGATAAATGCACAACAATGGTACCAATCAACTCGTGGCAACCTCACAAGCATCATGGTACCCTTATCCATGGCCAATTGTACCTGTAAACAAAATCCCTAAAAACGAAACTAAAACCCTAGCCATGGCAACTTGCTGTATAGCCAATAAAAATGCAATTGGATATTACCATTAGCTTGCAAACACCATAGGGATTAAGAATATGTCAATAAAACATGCTAACAATGCCAGAATTATGATATACAATTTCAAAAAAACATGGATATCATGGGACACTTACAGCGCATTTCTGGGGGTTAAGAAGCTTGCTAATGACTGGAATAGGATCCTAGAACGTCCAGGAAACAATTTGTGTGACTGGAATGGCTTGAGGAAGTCTGGAACTGAGAAATCAGTTTGCAACTTTTCTTGATTTTTTTTAAATTTGCTTTCACCTTTGCACGCCTCTCCTCCCTTTGCTTTTGATCTGAATATGTTCCTTATGTACCCCAGAACGAATTAGGTTTGCAATTTGGTTTCAAATCTTCTCCAATAATGATCATTGATTCATGGTTTGATTCTTAGTGCAAATCCTTATAAATTGATAAAATCCAATCTTTTTGTGTCCATTTGAAGCTTGCACGATTTGATTCCATCTCCAGTTGTATAATATACCTAAACATGCATAAAATCTCAAGCTTTGATTAGATTTTGATATTTTCATGATTTTATTTTGATTTTATTTGATTTAATTGAAATAAAATCCAAATAAATGACAAAAATGAAATAATGACAAATGGGAAGGACCATGGGTCGTGGGTCATGTTACAAACTCAACGCAAGCATAAAAAGTTGGGCCCATTTGACAAAAATTTCAATTTGAGACACATTTGACTTTTGGCAATTTTGCAAAAAATGTCAACTTTGCCAATGCATAACTCCTTTAATTTTGACCCTAGAGATGTGTTTTTGGACTTTTTACAAAGCTTAAGATGTCTTCTAATCAAACCTTTTGGTCTCATCTCAATTGAGTCTTCCATGTTCATGTATGAAGCTTTGACAAAAAAGGTGTTTTTGTTGACTTTCCAAAATGACCTATAATGTCCAAATTTATATCTTCTTGTGAGTGCATATTTTGAATTTGGGAGATGAATATGAATTATAGGTAATTCCATCCTCTTCACAATGAGCTTTGGATGGGTCATTTTTTATAAAGTATGAGAAAGTTATGCTTGGTCAAAGTTGAGTTGACTTTTCCTACAAAACCCTAATTTAGCAACTTTTGGGTTTTAATGAATTGTGAGCAATCCTTGAGGAATCATGATCAAACCTTGATCAAATGATGAATAATACTTCAAAATGAGGATGTTGACAAAAAATATTGAAGTTTGACTGTATGTGGGCCACAATTGACTTTTACCCTTGCACAATCGCTTTTCAGGCCTTTGAGCAATTGACTGAGCAAACTTCCTCTGCAAGGCTTGAAACTTGACATGGATGATCTTGAGAACATATTAGGACAATGGTGAGAATTTGGGATCCTTTGGACTCAAGTAGCTTGATGAAAACTGAAACCCTAATTTGAGGTAGACTGCCTTAGGAGAGGGTTTATCTGGTCAACCCTTGGACTTCCTTGAGCAACTTGAGGACCTCACTTGAAATGTATTGAGAAATATGGGAGGGAAAATTTTGGGGTACAACAGCTGCCCCTGTTCAATCTTCTTAAACCTGAGGATGTAGATTGGCTTGTCTGCCTTTCGTGATCCGAAGGTGGAAGATGATTGAACACTAAAGTGCCCAGAAATTTGCACTCGCTTGAAGTGGCATTTGCCTTGCGATATCGGGAATGGGCTTATAGATTTCATTTGGAAGTTGATGACGGAAGATGGGCTTAAAGATGCCACCAGAGAAGTGTCGATCGCATAAGAGATTCCTTTGCGAGAGCCCGTATACCTGTTGTTGAGGAGGACTACGCTGGGGAATGCTGGTCTCTTGTCTTGAGAGAGATAGAGTTTTAGGAACTTTTAGTTGTCTGTTACTCTACTGGGGAATCATCTCTTAGTCGAGGAGGTGAAAATGAACTGCTATCTGGTCGTGTTCCAGGCTTCACAGTGATTTGCTGAGGAAAATAAGATCGACTGCTATCTGGTCGTGCTCCAGGCTTCACAGTGACTTACTGGGGAGATGAGATTAAACTTGCTATCTGGTCGTTCTCCAGCCTTCGCAATTTCTTAATTCTTATTTGGTCGTGCTCCAAGCTTCAGAATGAATTAAGTGGTTATCCGGTCGCATCCGAGCTTCCACTTGAATTTAAGGCAATACTAATATCCGGTCGATTCCGGGCATCATAGTAATTGGCCGAGTAAACTGCTATTTGGTCGAAATCCAAGCTTCGCAGTGTCTTATACTATTATCTGTTCGTGTCCCAGGCTTCAGTATCCTTTGCCGCTATCTGGTCGTGATCCAGGCTTCACGGTGTCTTGTACCATTATCTGGTCAAGTCCAGGCTTCATGGTATCTTGTATTGCTATCTGGTCGATTTCCAAGCTTCACAATACCTTGTTAAGCTGTTTTCCGGTCGATTTCCGGGATTCACAGCTTGTGTTTATGATATACCACTATCTGGTCGATTCCAGGCTTCATGGTGTCTTGTACTGCTATCTGGTCGATTTCCAGGCTTCACAGTAATTTACTGGGGATTCAACTATTTTCCGGTCGATTTCTGGGCTTCATAGCTTTAAATTTGGGATATACCACTATCTGGTCGATTCCAGGCTTCGTAGTATTTGTAGAAATCAAGATATTATTCGGTCGAATCCGGGCTTCATAACTTGAATTAAAGAGATGCCATTATCTGGTCGATTCCAGGCTTCATGGTGTCTTGGTACTATTATCCGGTCGTTCTCCGGGCTTCACAGTATGATCAAGATATTATCCGGTCAGATCCGGGCTTCATAGCTTGAATTGGAATAGAAATCTTAGCATCGATTTGACTGAACCATAGAAAATTTGTGAGAATTTGATTGTATCTTTCCCTGAAATGTAAAGAGTCATTCGTACGTAATGTCATGATGTATGAAATGTATTGAGTAATGATGTTCTCAAAATAAATGAGATTGTGCTGTATGATGCATATGCGCATGCCATGATGTATGGATATGCAATGTTCTGGTGATGTTCTCTAGTTGGGGAAAATAAATCTCGAACTGCTGTTGAAGAGTTCAAGGAGTCGAGTTCTTCGTGCTCGCTGGGGATAACGATCGAAGATGATTAGCCAGAGACTTGCGTCCATTCTGTTTGAGAATATTCCACCGGGGGAGACTCTGCTGGAGAATAAATTAGCGAGAGAATGACTCTGTGGGGAAGAGAGATGCTCTGCTAGAAGATATGATGATTTGGAGAAATAACCTCAACTGGGGATGAATTACCGTTGTTGGTGATAATGAACTCTGTCGGGGATTTGAGTTTCTGCCTGTGGGAGAAATAAACTCCACTGATGGTGAACTTCTATTGTTGGTGATAGGTAAACTCTGCTTGGGGAGAATTAACACCACTGTCTTTGGGTACTTCTTACTCTGCGGGGAGTGTATGTACCTTTAGTTATATTCTCAAGCTGGCTATGTCCCTGTACCTGGCGGGTAGAGCAACTGTAAGGTTTGGACATTTCTTGTTTTCCCCTGTTCCTGGAACTACGAGTAATTGTCTTTTGTTTCGCATATAAATATTTATGAGCAGCAATTATTTTCAAATGCATATATAAAAAATGAATCATTGGACGTTCTTGCAAAACAAAACAGAAAAAGGAAAAAAAATTTGAAATTTATTGTGAAAATGAATTGTATTGATTTTTAAAGTTAGCCTGTAATAGGCGTTTTGTACAAGAGGTTGACGTCCTAGTAAGAGAACGACGCCGAAAGACATAAAGTATACAATTTGTGAAAAAGAAAGAAAAACAGATATGTGAACAATCCCATTGGGTTCCAACTCTGCCATTGTCTTTATATCTTCGAGCGTCTCCTCACTTTGCTACTTGGTCGAAGGTAGATCCGATTGATTGGAGTCGTCCGAGCTTGATAGTCGATACCGAAGTCTGATCGCTAGATGATCCAATGAGACATAGTGTTACGCTTCAATCCCTAATTTTTGCCTGGACCACCCTTTCAGGTTTTCAGTCCATCGGGATACCCTTTTTTCCCAAGCCGCCTTTTCAGGTTTTCGACTTGCTGTGTGTACAGTTTTTTTCATTTTCATCCCTTACTTTTGCCCGAACCCTTTTGGTTCGCCGGGAAGCCCTTATTTTTGCCTAAGCCAGTCGACCTAGAGGGTCTTTGATTATGCGTAGTATTTTTTTCACTATGTCCGCATTAACAGGGTGAGGAAGGTCGTCACCATCCATGGTGGTTAGAATCATAGCTCCTCCCGAGAAAATGTTCTTAACCACAAATGGCCCTTCATATGTGGGGGTCCATTTGCCCCTGGGATCACCTTACAGCAGTATGATGCGTTTGATCACTAGATCCCCGACTTGATATTCTTGACGTTTGACTTTCTTGTTAAAAGCCTTGATCATTCGCTTTTGATGCGTCTGACCATGACAAATAGCAGTAAGTCTCTTCTCATCAATTAGGTTCAGTTGGTCAAGTCGGGTCCGGATCCAATCGTCCTCGCTCAAACCCGTATCCTTCATAATCCGGAGAGAGGGTATCTGAACCTCAATGGGCAAGTCTGCCTCCATGCCATACACCAAGGAATAGGGTGTTTCCCCTGTCGACGTCCGTGTTGAGGGACGGTACCCATGAAGAGAAAATGGTAACATCTCATGCAAGTCTTTGTATGTCACCGTCATCTTCTGCACGATCTTCTTGATGTTCTTATTAGCCGTTTTAACAGCCCCATTCATCTTCAGCCGGTAGGGAGAAGAGTTGTGATGTTGTATCTTGAACTGTTTGCAGAGTTTGGTGATCATTGTATTGTTGAGATTTGTACCATTGTCTGTAATGATTATCTCTGGTACACCATATCGATAGATCAAGTTGTGTCGGATAAACCGCGCCACGACGTCCTTGGTTACTGTAGCGAAGGAAGTTGTCTCAACCCACTTTGTAAAGTAATCAATAGCTACCAGAATGAAACGATGCTCGTTGGATGCAGTAGGTCTGATCTCGCCGATCATGTCGATTCCCCACATTGCAAAAGGCCAAGGAGCTGTCAAAACATTCAGAGGAACTGGAGGTACGTGCACCTTATCAGTATAGACTTGGCACTTATGACAGGTCTGAGAGTGTTGATAGCAATCGGCTTCCATTGTGGACCAATAATATCCTACCCGTAGGATCTTCTTTGCCATGGTATGTCCACTGGAATGAGTTCCGAAGGTACCTTCATGTAATTCTGCCATGATCCTTTCCGCCTTGCTTTTGTCTACACACCGCAGTAAGGTTGAATCATGGTTACACTTATAGAGGATCCCATTACTGATGAATAACTTTGCAGCGAACCTTCTTAAGAACTTCTTATCATTAACAGATGCACCCTTGGGGTACTCTTGAGCCTCGAGATACCTCTTTACCTCGTGAAACCAGGGTTTATCTGCTACCTCTTCAGTCTCGATGTCACAACAATGTGCGGGTTCGTCCAACCTCTCAATGGTAATCTGGGGAGCTTCATTTTCCCACCTGACTTTGAACATAGAAGACATGGTATCTAGCGCATCCTCTAACTGGTTCTCCCCTCTCGAGAAATGTTCAAAGGTTATCTCCTCAAAATGCGGGAGGAATGTCAGTACATACTCCTTGTAAGGAATAAGATTTGGGTGCTTTGTATCCCACTCGCCTTTGATTTGACTGATCACCAGAGCAGAATCTCCGAATACACTCAAGAACTTAATCCTCAGGTCAATAGCAGCTCGAAGACCCATGATGCAGGCTTCATACTCCGCCATATTGTTGGTGCAGTTAAAACATAATCGGGTGGTGAACAGAGTATGACAGCCCTCAGGAGATATGATCATAGCACCAATGCCATTATCCAACGCGTTCGAGGCTCCATCAAAATACATAGACCATCGGGATCCTTCCTCGGGTCCTTCATCCGGTCCAGGTTCTTCACAGTTGGTCACCAACATGATGTTCTCATCCAGGAACTCGAAATTCATGGATTGTTAGTCATCCACTGCCTGATGCACCAAATGATCTGCCAGTACACTCCCCTTGATTGCTTTTTGGGTTGTGTATTGGATTTCGTACTCGGTTAAGATCATCTGCCATCTTGCTATTCTTCCGGACAAAGCAGGCTTTTCGAAGATATAGTTAATTGGATCCATTTTTGATATCAATAAGGTGGTGTGAGTCAGCATATACTGTCTCAGCCGACGAGCAGCCCATGCCAAAGCGCAACAAGTTTTCTCAAGAAGTGAGTATCGGGTCTCACAATCGGTAAACTGTTTTCTAAGGTAGTAAATAGCATGCTCTTTTCGGCCAGACTCGTCATGCTGCCCCAGCACACACCCCATTAAACTATCCAGTACTGTCAAGTATAAGATCAAAGGTCTTCCTTCAACTGGGGGCATCAGAATAGGTGGCTCTTGGAGGTATTCCTTGATCCTTTCAAAGGCGGTCTGACATTCATCATTCCATTTTACTACTTGATCTTTCTTCAGCAGCTTGAAGATTGGCTCACAAGTAGCAGTCAGATGTGAAATGAATCGGGAAATTTAATTCAACCGTCCCAAAAATCCTCTAACTTCCTTTTCTGTGTGGGGAGTCGGCATCTCCTGTATGGATTTCACCTTTGCAGGATCCACCTGAATACCTTTATCACTGAAGATGAAACCTAGCAGCTTACCAGACCTTACCCCGAAGGTGCACTTGTTCGGGTTTAACCTCAACTTGTACATCTTTAACCTGTCAAACAGTTTCTGGAGATGATCAAGATGTTCTTCCTCAGTCTGGGACCTTGCGATCATGTCATCAATATAAACCTCAATCTCATGGTGAATCATGTCGTGGAACAAAGCGACCATCGCGCGCTGATAAGTTGCCCCAGCATTCTTCAACCCGAAAGGCATTACCTTGTAACAGAAGGTGCCCCACTGCGCAACGAAGGTTGTCTTCTCCATGTCCTCGGGAGCCATCTTAATCTGATTGTAACCAGAAAAACCATCCATAAAGGAGAAGATTTTATGCTACGCGGTGTTGTCGACCAGAACATCAATGTGAGGAAGTGGGAAATCATCTTTGGGGCTTGCCTTATTCAGATCTCTATAGTCCACACATATCCGTACCTTACCATCCTTCTTAGGCACCGGAACAACATTGGCAACCCACTGCGGGTAAGAAGTAACAACTAGAAATCCGGCGTCAAACTGTTTCATGACTTCAACTTTAATTTTCTCAGACATCTCAGGGCGCATACGGCGAACCTTCTGCTTTACCGGAGGACAGTCTTCTTTGGATGGCAGGCGGTGAACTACAATGTCAGTGTCCAAACTAGCCATATCTTCATATGACCAAGCAAAGATCTCAACATAGTCGTGTAGCATCTGTATCAACCATTTCTTGACACTAGGCTCCAGATTCGCACCTATCTTGACCTCTTTCTTGTCTTCCTTTGTACCCAGATTCACTTATTCAACTGGCTCTTCATGAGACTGTATGGCCCTTTCCTCCTGCAGTAACAGTCTAGCAAGCTCCCCAGGCACTTCACAATCATCCTCACCTTCGTCCTCGACTTGGTTGATCGCATTTTCGAAGTCATAACTGGCAGTAGCAGAGTCGTTATCAATGGGATCCAGAGTGGATATGGATCTGCATTATGATATGTGAGTGTGTGTAAGAAAATAGTTGTAATAAAGTGAGAGACAGAAAAGAAAAACAAGGAGCGCAAAATTTGTAATGCAAGAAACTTCCAATGTTTTATTGATGATATATGAAAATGACAAATAATAAGCCCTCACAAGCAAAGCCAAGGTACCTCGGGCAAGGCACCGGGCCATAAAGTTTCAAACTGTCTATTACAACTTTCAAAACAAAATTCAATTACTGTGGAATAAAAGAAACAGGTATGAAGTCCTTCCTCGTCCAGTTGTTCAATCCACCATTGGTTGTTGGGTAGATCCAGCTTTCGATATCTGAATCTTCTTCTCCATCCTCCATTGCATTCACTCCCTGATTACTGATGTGTAGAGGAGGTCTTCCAACCCGTGCACGCTGAACAGCCCTTTGAGCCCCTGTAGTAAAGCCCAAACCAAACTTGTCAGTCTTGTGTGTGAAATCAGGGAGTTGACCCTAATTTGCACACCCACCTTTTTCAATTACATCCCTGGCATCCTTGAGGGAAGCCATGTTCATCGGAGGTTTGTCAGTAGCAACTTCAGTCGACGCCAAAGTCTGGGGGACTTCTTCAAAGTTATGACAAGGGGTTTCGATGAACTCCCCATCCATCTCCACATAGCGAAAGGAATTGAGATGGATCACCATATACTCCTCTTCTCCTTGCACCATAACAATCTTCCCCTTTACTGGATATTTCAACATTTGATGAAGCATGGAAGTCACGGCCCCAGCCTTATGAATCCAAGGGCGACCCAGCAAGCAAGAATATGATGGTCGGATATCCATCACGTAGAAAGTAGATGCAAAAGTATGAGAGCCAACTTTAACAGGGACGTCCACCTCCCCGTGCACCATCCTTTTTGATCCATCGAAAGCCCTTACCACAATATTGCTTGGCTTCAGAATCAAACCTTCACAGTCCATACGGTCTAATTCCTTCTTTGGCAAAACATTTAATGAGGATCCGGTATCCACCAGTACATGGGCCATAGTAGTGCCCCTGCACTCGATCGAGACGTGCAAAGCATTATTGTGATTTCTTCCTTTAGGATTCAGATCTACGTCTGAGAAACCCAACCAGTTGTCGGCAGTCAAACTAGCTACACAGTCTTTGAATTGATCGGCAGAAGTTTCCTGCAGCACATGCGCAGTTTTGAGGAAAGCAATTAAAGCCTTTGCATGGGCTTTCGAACACAATAACAAGGACAACATGGAGATTTTAGACGGGGTCTGCCCCAGATTCTCGACTACGTCATAGTCACTTTTCTTGTTGATCTTCAAAATTTCCTCGATCTCCTGCTTAGAGGTTTCTACGATGATCTTCCTAGGTGCCTCCGTCCGGGCAGGCTCACTTGTGATTTCTTTGCTCCGAGTCCCAAATGGCTCGGCGACAGGGGTGATAACTGGAATAGGAACTGGGATAGTAGCTGATGTATTGGCAGATGGAATGACAATAGGTTTGTGAACAGTCGGAGGGGAAATCTCGGGAGAAAAGAGTCTTCCACTTCTGGTGACCTTTCTAGCCCCGAAAAAATTGCTGACATCGACATCGGCTTATTCACTCTCTAAGTCTTACTTAACTCCATGGTAATACATATCAGCCTCATAGTGCCATGGGACAGCCTTATCCGAAGTGTATGGGATAGGACCAGGGACAGTAATTATTAACGGAGCAATTCTTGGAACGGGTGTAATCCTAACAGGCTTTCTCGAGGAAGCCTTGGAAGGATTGGCGAAAATGGTTATGATGGCAACTTCTTCAATCGGAACCAACGAAATCATAGTCTTTTCGAACAGGATCTCTTTGTTATCCATCAGGCGATGAACACCTGATTTCAATAAGTGGCAACCAGCAGGCATAATTGAACACATGTGGCAACCTTCGCCACAGCCCAGGAATAAACCGGCCAACAATAGATTCTTCTTAATTGCCATCAAAGGAGTAGAAATATCTTCCACGGAGGTCACAAATAAACCATCGTCCACAATATTAACTCCATGACCGTGTTTGGGCATAGGAGCAGTTATGACATTGGGCTTCTCCGGAGCGTCAAACTCAATCTCTTTGGCTTTGATCAAGTCTTGCACCTTATTATTCAAGGCCCAACAGTTGTTTGTATCATGACCCGGGCCATCGAAGTGATTGGCGCAGCGGGCATTCAGGTTATATAGCGGAGATATGGTGTTGGGATTCTTCGGTGCCTCCCTCACAGTTACCAGATTGGTCTTTAATAATTATGGTAGAATTTGAGACAAGGTCATATTGAGCCGAGTGTACTGTCTCTGTGGTCTTTCCACCCTTTGTTGATTGTTGCATTGTGGAGTAACTATGGGTCTTGATATCACTACCGCATTTACAGCTTGACGACGTTCAGGTCTACTTTGGCCCCTCGATCCATAGACTGCACTAGCTTCTTTCTTACCAGTGAAAGGCTTCTTTACTGCATTTGATGAAGTATCCTTCTGTATCTTACCACTTCGGATACCAGCTTCTACTCTCTCCCCAGTCAAGATCAACTCAGTAAACCCAGACGACTAACTGCCGATCAGATGATTGAAAAATGGACCAGATAGCGTCCCTAAAACATGTCAACCAACTCCCTATTAGACAAAGGGGGTTGGACTCTTCCAGCTAAATCTCTCCACTTTTGAGCATAATCCTTAAAACCTTCGCTTGCACCCACAGACATACCCTGAAGCTGAGTACGAGTGGGAGCAAGGTCGGCATTATACTGATACTGCCTGTAGAAAGTAGCAGCAAGGTCCTCCCAGTTTCGGACATTGGCTCCTTCCAATTGATAAAACCATTCAAGTTGAGTCCCTGATAGACTATCTTGAAAGAAGTGTGCCCACAAATTTCTATCAGCAGTGTGGGGTTGGATTTTTTCTGACGTACGAGCGGAGATGGAGTTTTGGACAGGATACTCCATCGTACTTGGCAAAAATAGGTGCTTTGAACTTATGAGGGATCACCACTCCCGATACCAGTCCCAACTCTCCAAAATCTAAACCAGGGATCTTCTGAATCTCCATTGTGCTCAGACGGTCTTCTAACTGCTTGTACCTATCATCGGTAGGAGGATATTGCTCCTCATCATAATTTGTATCATTATCAGAAACTGCAGGACTAGGGCCCTTTTCTTCTTCTTGGTTCTCCCCTTCTTTGGATGAAAAGGACAGATCAGCTTGCTGTTTAAACCTATCCCCAAATCTTTTGCCCATACTCAGAAGAACGACCTTGTTCTTCTTCTTCTTCTTCTTCTTCTTCTTCTTCTTCTTCTCTTTCTCTTTCATAATGAGAGCTTTTAAATCTTCTTGCCATTTAGCCAAGCTCAAGAACATCTCTTGGGATTGGGCATTTTGTGCCTGAAGATCTTTGATAGCTTGATTGGAAGACATTTCTGCTAAAATAAACAGCGAAGAAGATGAGAAACATGTAATGGTACCTGTAATGGTGTGCATGATAATGGGATGCGTATGTAATGATTTCAAAGACTTTGGTAGATTTAAATTTGCAAACCAAAAAATAAACAAACTTTATTAGGTTAACTGGTAAAAAGGTTCAACAATGCCTTTGAGGCGTTACAAAGAAATAAACGGAAAACAAATCAAAACTAGCAAAAGCAAAATCAGAAATCCCATGGACGCTTCCCCTTTGTGCTGACATAGTCATTAATCGTTCTTTCATTCTCGAGTTTCCTGGTGAGCTTCAAGATCTTCCTTTCTTGCTCATGGTACTTTTCCCGGTAGGTATCCCTCTCCTCTTTCAGCTGAATCTAGGATCTCTTCAATACCCCAAGATTAGTGGGCATGTAGGGATAAAGGACTGTATAAGGAATTCCCTCTTCATTGGCGGGCTCCACAATTACTGGCAACACACCTTCATAATGCATCCTAAGCTTCTGAGCACGAGCTCGGACCCATTGTAGGTAAGGCTGCATAAGGAGTGAAGTCCTTGGTCCTAACTCTTAAGGGTCAGATCTGTTCACCATGCCCCAAGCTCGTATAAACCTTCAGTGATGCTCGTCAACATCTTCCTTGTAGTCAAATGCAATATCCGTAAGAAGTAGCTCATGAGGACCATCTCTCCGAGCACGACTGAATTGTTGCAAAGCTAAACAAGGACTGTAGGTTATTCCCCCTCTGATTCCAAGCAACGGGACATTAGGGTATCCCTCACATCGGTCAATGACAGCAGTGCTTTCCATAGCCTAGGAACTCCAAAGAATGTCTGTATGGGCAAGGGACATTATTCTGTAAGACCATCCCAAACCTTCTTCATTCTTCAATATAGACTTGGGGAGGTGCGAAATAAACCACCTCGTCAGCAGCGGCATGCAACACATGAGAGTCCCTCTTCTACGTACAGTACGAGTGTAGAGGGCATGCAAGATATCACCCAGTAGAGTAGGCACTGGATTGCGAGACAGGAAGATCTTAACCGCATTCACATCTATAAAGGAATCAGGATTCGGGAAGAGAACCAAACCATAGATAAGGAGAGCCAAGATATCTTCAAAAGCCTGAAAGTCCAAATTAACCCAGAATAGTTGAGCTTAATCTATCAGAAACTTGGATAAGAAACCCTCGACCCCGCTTCGTGTTTCCCAGTTAGATACTACATCAGCCCGTTTCATATGCAGAGTTGAGGCAATGTCTTCTGGTCTAGGAGTCTCTTCCAAATCTGTGAAGGGCATCTGCTCAAGGATGGATATGCCCAATAAGTGAGAAAACTCTTCCAAAGTGGGAACCAGCTGATAATTGGGGAAAGTGAAGCAGTGATGCACAGGATTGAAGAACTGGAAAAGCACACTCATCATCTGCTCATCAAACTTTGAGGTAACCAAGCTAAGAAGCTGACCATGTCTCTTAATGAATGAAGAAGTCTCAAACTTTTGAGCCTATCTCTTTGAGTTGAGCAGGTATTTGCACAAAGTTAACTTGGATGGTGTTTCTGCGTGTGGAAGCCATAATCTGCAAAACAGAGAAAAGATAAATCCCCTTGGTCTTTGAAATGGTTAGTATAATGAGGTATGCATTCTATGTTATGATGCATGGTGTCATGATGAAAACAAAAAACAGGTGTAGCAGATAACATGCATGGCAAAGGCAAACAAGTCACACAAAAGCCTTTAAGTTTAAGGCTTGCATGGGGTCTAGGTACTACCCTCTTGAAGTTCTGTTGGTTTCAAACTGTCCTAGCAAAAGTAAATGGGTTCTAGAGGTTCTCAATATCACTGACCATCCTCCATCAGTCATGGTTTTAGCTCACGCAATCTTTTCTTACGGCCGGAACTATCTCGAGAGTATGGTCTCAATGAGTGTAGTATCGAGTATCAACCAGTTCTCAGCTTTACATCGAGGCCGGCTATCTCACTACTTCCTAATAGCCAAGTTGGTCTATTAAGGGTTCTAAGGTCAGTTGATGCTTAACGACACACATAGCAGCCCCATATTCTCCTCGTTTCTCCACAAGGGATACCGGTACCAACCAATGTGCCACATCAACGTAGCTACTGCTTCAACCGTATCAATCTATGCCGTACAGTTCCCTCACAGTTTATTGCTACTTACCTAAAAGGTGTCCTCCAGATCCGGGTTAGGATCTATAATAACTCCCAATACAAAACCTTTTAACAGTAAAGCAACCAAAATAAACAAGAGAAGCAATTTATGATGAATTAATCCTAAGGTATACCCCACTTATTGTCCCCAACAGAGTCGTCAGTTCTGTGATACGGTGGCAAAACCGAACTGTTTTTGAAAAATGATGGTTTGCGTTTTGCATTTGTGTTTGCAAAATGTCGCGGTAAGAAAGAGTCACCACCAACTTTTATTTTATCCAACTGGAAAGGACAAAAGCACAGAAAAATTCCTTTTTCAAGATTTTGAGTACGGGGGGTAGATTATAGAAAGGGAAGGTATTAGCACCCTTTCTATCCGTAGTTTTCTACGGGCTCTTAGGTACTTGCTCATCATTAAAAATTTGCTTTCGTGTTTGTGTGTTTTGAAAAGTTTTTGTTTTACTTCGTTTTAACCCTTGTATCAGTCCTCAAGAGTGTTACGAAGTGTTTTTGAAAACTTTGTTTGAAAAGAGAGTAAGTGTGAAAAAAAGTTTATTTTGAGCAAGTACCTACTAGCATCTACCTACTCGAAGAAAAAGATTATTTTTGTCCTTGTTTCCTTTAGACAATGCTATCCCATTATTGAGAAATAGGAAGCACTGTCGTTGGAGTTGTAAGGGTCAATTCGTAAGGGACGTACGATCACTAAGGCAATGTTAGGACGTCTTAGTAATAACCCTAATGTCTTAAAATCATATTCGAGGCAACATTTCCGAAGCAACATTTCTAAACGGGACATTTGATCTTTGTTTAGACAAGAGGGAAACCACTAAGGCACCCTATACTTAATGATCGCTTACCGAAGGTAACCGAAGTGAGAGTATACCCTAGGAGTACGCATGTGCGAGTGATCTATTTTCAGTTATTTAATCTTTGCACATTAGGGTTTTCTAACCGTTTTAAATTAACATGCAATCTTGTCATACAATCCTATTATCATACATCTAACAATTAATATTTTGCGAGAATTAAAATGCGAGAAATAAAAACTACGCTATTACAAGGCTTCGGGGTAGGGGATTAATTACATAGCCAAAAACCCGTAAAAACGATAAATAAAGAAAATCCTAATTAAATTATTACATACCATGAGAAGTTACATTAATATATGCAAAAATAATAAGCTCGCGCGATGAAACGAAAACGAGAGAATTAGGGTTTTGACCTCGTCTAAACCTAATTGAAAGAAAAATCATTTTTGTTGTTTTTGATTGTTTTGATTGTTTTGAGAAAATAAGATTTTTATTGAATAAATACAAAACCTAATAACTAATTAATTTTATTTAAGAAAAATAATTAAGTCAACCTATTTTTGTATTTTTGTTTTATTGAAAAGAAATAAAAATTAAATCAAGAACAAACCCTAATTTTCTAATTGATTTTAATTATTATAAAAAAGTTAGAATTAATCCTAAACTATATCTAATATAAAATTAAATTTGATAAAATAAAATGAAACCTAAATTCTAAATTGGTGAAATTAATTTTATGATTTTTTTTTTGTAAAAAAGAAATTAATTTTGTGTTAGAAAATAAATAAATAAAAGAAATTAAATAAAAAGAAAAATAGAAAAGAAATAGGATGGGCCTGGTAGTTGCTAGCAAGAAGGGGGTGCTGATTGCAAATATCAAGCCCAACAACACTTGGCCTGCTTTGACTTTCTAGATCTTGTGTACACGCTTGACTGATGTCCACGGTAGACCTTCATTTGGAATCCTTTGATCTAGCATGTGGATGACCTGATTGGTTGGACATTGAGGACGCATGGTGGCTTGTTGTACACCTGTGTACCTAATTATGCATAGAAAAAATATAGAAAGCAAAGTTGGGGACCTGGGGATCGAACCCAGGTCCTTTGGCATAATCACACTGCGCGCTTACCAGCTGGGCTGGCTTGATTAGTTGTACATGGAACAACAAACAAACCATATATGGAAAAAACAAAATAACAATTATCAAAGCGCGCGCAGATTTGAATGGGCCATTCATGGGGCGCCATGTTACCCTTCTTGTTCCTCCCAACGTTGCTAAAAGTTCTGGGACTTTTACCTAGGGTCACCTAGGTGTAGGTATAAGCCTGTGTTTCTCCAAAATCTTATGCAAGCAAGATAAATGCATAACAATGGTACCAATCAACTCGTGGCAACTTCACGAGTATCATGGTACCCTTATCCATTGCCAATTGTACCTATACATAATATCCCTAAAAATGAAACTAAAACTCTAGCCATGGCAACTTGCTGTATAGCCAATAAAAATGCAATTGGATATTACCATTAGCTTGCAAACACCATAAGGATTAAGAATATGTCAATAAAACAAGCTAACAATGCTAGAATTATGATATACAATTTCAAAAAAACATGGATATCGTGGGACACTTACAACGTGTTTCTGGGGGTTAAGAAGCTTGCTAATGACTGGAATAAGATCCTAGAACATCCAGGAAACGATTTGAGTGACTGGAATGGCTTGAGGAAGTCTGGAATTGAGAAATCAGTTTGCAACTTTTCTTGATTTGTTTGAAAGTTGCTTTCACCTTTGCACGCCTCTCCTCCCTTTGCTTTTGATCTGAATATTTTCCTTATGTACCCTAGAACGAATTAGGGTTGCAATTTGGTTTCAAATCTTCTCCAATAATGATCATTGATTCAAGGTTTGTGAAAATCTTTCTAAATTAAGAAAATCCAATCTTTTTGTGTCCATTTGAAGCTTGCACGATTTGATTCCATCTCCAGCTGTATAATAGACCTAAACATGCACAAAATCACAAGCTTTGATTAGTTTTTGATATTTTCATGATTTTATTTTGATTTTATTTGATTTAATTGAAATAAAATCCAAATAAATGACAAAAATAAAATAATGACAAATGGGAAGTATCATGGGTCGTGGGTCATGTTACAAACTCAATGCATGCATAAAAAGTTGGGCCCATTTGACAAAAATTGCAATTTGAGACACATTTCACTTTTGGCAATTTTGCAAAAAAGGTCAACTTTGCCAATGCATAACTCCTTAAATTTTGACCCTAGAGATGTTTTTTTGGACTTTTTAGAAAGATTAAGATGTCCTCTAAGCAACCCTTTTGGTCTCATCTCAATTGAGTCTTCCATGTTCATGTATGAAGCTTTGAAAAAAATGTGTTTTTGTTGACTTTCCAAAATGACCTATAATGTCCAAATTGATATCTTCTTGTGAGTGAATATTTTGAATTTTGGAGATGAATATGAATTGTAGGTAATTCCATCCTCTTCAAAATGAGCTTTGGATGGGTCATTTTTTATAAAGTATGAGAAAGTTATGCTTGGTCAAAGTTGAGTTAACTTTTCCTACAAAACCCTAATTTAGCAACTTTTGGGTTTTGATGAATTGTGAGCAATCCTTGAGGAATCATGATCAACCCTTGATAAAATGATTAATAATACTTCAAAATGAGTATGTTTACCAAAAATCTTGAAGTTTGACTGTATGTGGGCCACAGTTGACTTTTGCCCTAGCACAATCGATTTTCAGGCCTTTGAGCAATTGACTGAGCAAACTTCCTCTGCAAGGCTTGAAACTTGACATGGATGATCTTGAGAACATATTAGGACAATGGTGAGCATTTGGGGTCCTTTGGACTCAAGTACCTTGATGAAGACTGAAACCCTAATTTGAGGTAGACTGCCTTAGGAGAGGGTTTATCTGGTCAACCCTTGGACTTCCTTGAGCAACTTGAGGACCTCACTTGAAATGTATTGAGAAATATGGGAGGGAAAATTTTGGGGTACAACAGCTGCCCCTGTTCAATCTTCTTAAACTTGAGGATGTAGATTGGCTTGTCTTCCTTTCGTGATCCGAAGGTGGAAGATGATTGAACACTAAAGTGCCCAGAAATTTGCACTCGCTTGAAGTGGAATTTGCCTTGCGATATTGGGAATGGGCTTATAGATGCCATTTGTAAGTCGATGACGGAAGATGGGCTTAAAGATGCCACCAGAAGAAGTGTCGATCGCATAAGAGATTCCTTTGCGAGAGCCCGTATACCTGTTGTTGAGGAGGACTACGCTGGGGAATGCTGGTCTCTTGTCTTGAGAGAGATAGAGTTTTAGGAACTTTCAGTTGTCCGTTACTCTACTGGGGAATCATCTCTTAGTCGAGGAGGTGAAAATGAACTGCTATCTGGTCGTGTTCTAGGCTTCACAGTGATTTGCTGAAGAAAATAAGATCGACTGCTCTCTGGTCGTGCTCCAGGCTTCACAGTGACTTACTGGGGAGATGAGATTAAACTTGTTATATGGTCGTTCTCCAGGCTTCACAATTTCTCAATTCTTATCCGGTCGTGCTCCAGGCTTTAGAATGAATTAAGTGGTTATCCGGTCGCATCCGGGCTTCCACTTGAATTTAAGGCAATACTAATATCCGGTCGATTTCAGGCTTCATAGTAATTGGCCGAGTAAACTGCTATTTGGTCGAAATCCAAGCTTCACAATGTCTTATACTATTATATGGTCGTGTCCCAAGCTTCAGTATCCTTTGCCGCTATCTGGTCGTGATCCAGGATTCACGGTATCTTATACCATTATTCGGTCGAGTCCAGGCTTCATGGTATATTGTATTGCTATCTGGTTGATTTCCAGGCTTCACAATACCTTGTTAAGCTATTTTCCGGTCAATTTCCGGGCTTCACAGCTTGTGTTTATGATATACCACTATCTGGTCGATTCTAGGCTTCATGGTGTCTTGTACTGCTATCTGGTCGATTTCCAGGCTTCACAGTAATTTGCTGGGGATTCAACTATTTTCCGATTGATTTCCGGGCTTCATAGCTTTGAATTTGGGATATACCACTATCTGGTCGATTCCAGGCTTCGTAGTATTTGGAGAAATCAAGATATTATCCGGTCGAATTCGGGCTTCATAACTTGAATTAAAGAGATACCACTATCTGGTTGATTCCAGGCTTCATGGTGTCTTGGTACTGTTATCCGGTCGTTCTCCGGGCTTCATAATATGATCAAGATATTATCCGGTCAGATCCGGGCTTCATAGCTTGAACTGGAATAGAAATCTTAGCATCGATTTGACTGAACCAGATAAAATTTGTGAGAATTTGATTGTATCTTTCCCTGGAAGGTAAAGAGTTAGTCGTACGTAATGTCATGATGTATGAAATGTATTGAGTAATGATGTTCTCAAAATAAATGAGATTGTGTTGTATGATGCATATGCGCATGCCATGATGTATGGATATGAAATGTTCTTGTGATGTTCTCTAGTTGGGGAAAATAAATCCCAAACTGCTGTTGAAGAGTTCAAGGAGTCGAGTTCTTCGCGCTCGCTAGGGATAACGACCGAAGATGATTAGCCAGAGACTTGCGTCCGTTCTGTTTGAGAATATTCTGCCGGGGAGACTCTGCTGGAGAATAAATTGGCGAGAGAAGGACTATGTCGGGAAGAAAGATGCTCTACTAGAAGATCTGCTGATTTGGATAAATAACCTCAGCTAGGGATGAATTACCGTTGCTGGTGATAATAAACTCTGTCGGGGATTTGAATTTCTGCCTGTGGAAGAAATATACTCCACTGATGGTGAACTTCTATTGTTGGTGATAGGTAAACCCTGCTTGGGGAGAATTAACACCACTGTCTTTGGGTACTTCTTACTATGTGGGGAGTGTATGTACCTTTAGTTATATTCTCAAGCTGGCTCTGTCCCTGTACCTGGCGGGTAGAGCAACTGTAAGGTTTGGACATTTCTTGTTTGCCCATGTTCTTGGAACTACGAGTAATTGTCTTTTATTTCGCATATAAATATTTATGAGCAGTAATTATTTTCAAATGCATATATCAAAAATGAATCATTGGACGTTCTTGCAAAATAAAACAGAAAAAGAAAAACAATTTTGAAATTTATTGTGAAAATGAATTGTATTGATTTTTGAAGTTAGCCTGTAATAGGCGTTTTGTACAAGAGGCTGACGTCCTAGTAAGAGAACACCTCCGAAAGACAAAAAGTATACAATTTGTGAAAAAGAAATAAAAACAGTTATGTGAACAATCCCATTGGGTTCCAACTCTGCCATTGTCTTTATATCTTTGAGCGTCTCCTTACTTTGCTACTTGGTCGAAGGTAGATCCGATTGATTGGAGCCGTCCGAGCTTGATAGTCGATACTGAAGTCTGATCGCCAGATGATCCAATGAGACATAGGGTTACGCTTTAATCCCTAATTTTTTTCTGGACCGCCCTTTCGGGTTTTCAGTACACCGGGATACCCTTTTTTGCCCAAGCCGCCTTTTCAGGCAAAAAAGGGTATCCCGGTGGACTGAAAACCTGAAAGGGCGGTCCAGGCAAAAGTTAGGGATGTAAAGCTTATCACTATGTCCCATTGGATCATCTTGCGACCATACCTCAGTATCAACTATCGAGCTCGGACGACATCGATCAACCTAATCAACTTCGGAGAAGCAGCAAAGTGATGAGACGCTCAAAGACATAGGGGAAATAGAAGAGTTGGAACCCAATGGGATTGTTGCACATAGC
Organism: Vicia faba; assembly: GCA_948472305.1. Taxonomy (NCBI): domain Eukaryota; kingdom Viridiplantae; phylum Streptophyta; class Magnoliopsida; order Fabales; family Fabaceae; genus Vicia; species Vicia faba. The sequence goes on along the minus strand of OX451736.1, from coordinate 604,620,530 downwards.
TGTTTTCTTTTTATATAATATTGTATAGCTTCTATTTTTACTACAGTGTTCTCTTACTAGAGTGTCAGCCTCCTTGTATAAAAATTTCTATTACAGGCCAACTTCGAAAATCAATACAAATCATTTTTACAAAACTATGTGTTTTTTCCTTTTCTGTTTTGTTTTGCAAGAACGTCCAACGATTTATTCTTGACATATGCATTTGAATATGATTGCTGCTCATAAATGTTTACATAAGAAAAAAAAAAAAGACAATTGCTCATAACTTAAGAAACAAGGGCAAAAAACAAGAAATGTCAAACCCGATAGTTACTCTGTCCAGCAGGTACCGAGGCATAGACAACTTTGAAACATAATCATCAGTGCATACGACCTCGTAGCATCTGTACTCCCCACAGAGTAAAAGCAATTAAGGCATTTGATGTCAGCTTTCCCAAAACAGGAAGTAATCTCCCCAGCCAGGGTCTTTCAGAAACCTGACAGCTATATCCCCCAGTCGAATTTCATAATCGCGAGCGGATCATCATAAATTTTATCTCCCAAGCAGAATTTATTTCTCTGAATACATAAGCTCAATCCCCAACAGAGCTTATTACTTCAGCTACGGAAGTTCATCTTCCAACGGAGTTTTTCCCCCGCAGAGCTATCCTTAAACAAAGTCTCTCCCTAACAGAATATTCACAAATAACAAGGAGTAAATATCCAGCATAGTCATTTCCATTCACCATCCCCAGCGGAAGTAGAAGAACCACAGTCCTCTACACACAGTCAGGAATGCTATACTGTCCAGCAGCAGTCAGGGATTTATTTTCCCAGACTCAGACATGTCACAATAGCATTTTATGTTCATACATCATGACATGCACATACATATCACATACATCGTAATCTCATTTATTTTGAGAACATCATCTCACAATGCATTGCATGCATCACATATAATTAACCCTTGTATCTTTTCAGGAAAGACAGTTATCTCCAACGATTCCAGCAGTTATACATGACATATCTGCAGACATCTAATGGAAACTCAGTTCTCAAAACCCAACATGTCAACTAATCTACATGACCAAATGAAGAAACCCTAATATCCAGGTTCCTTCTCATAGCCCTACTATCTAGGCTTTCATCCCGAAGTAACCCTACTATCCATGTTCCTTCTCATAGCCCTACTATCCAGGCTTTCATCCTGAAGTAACCCTACTATCCAGGTTCCTTCTCATAGCCCTACTATCCAGGATTTCATCCCGAAGTAACCCTACTATCCAGGTTCCTTCTTATAGCCCTAATATTCAGGCTTTCATCACGAAGTAACCCTACTATCCAGGTTCCTTATCATAGCCCTACTATCCAGGCTTTCATCCCGAAGTAACCCTACTATCCAGGTTCCTTCTCATAGCCCTAATATCTAGGCTTTCATCTTGAAGTAACCCTACTATCCAGGTTCCTTCTCATAGCCCTACTATCCAGGCTTTCATCTCGAAGTAACCCTATGACCCAGGTTTCTTCTCATAGCCCTATTATCTAGGCTTTCATTTCAAAGTAACCTTACTATCCAGGTTCCTTCTCATAGCCCTACTATCCAGGCTTTCATCTCGAAGTAACCCTACTATCCAGGTTCCTTCTTACAACCCTACTATCCAGGCTTTCATCTCAAAGTAACCCTACTATCTAGGTTCCTTCTCACAGCCCTACTATCCATGCTTTCATCTCGAAGTAACCCTACTATCCAGGTTCCTTCTCATAGCTCTATTATCCAGGCTTTCATCTCGAAGTAACCCTACGACCCATGTTCCTTCTCATAGCCATACTATCCAGGATTTCATTTCGAAGTAATCCTACTATCCAGGTTCCTTCTCATAGCCCTACTATCCAGGCTCTCATTTCGAAGTAACCCTACTATTCGGGTTCCTTCTCCCTTATCTCCAGACAACAGTTTACAACACTGTAAGACCTGGACCCGACCAGATGCGGTCAATTTCACATTTCCTCAGTAAGTCGTTGTGCATCCTGGATCCTAACCAGATATGCAGTATGCTCCCACCTCCTCAACCAGGAGTTAATTATCCTATTATATTAATGGACAACCGAAGCTCCTATACTCTGTTTTCCCATACGTGGATCAACATTCTCCAGCGAAGTCCTCCTCAGTGGCAGGTACAGGAATTCTTGCAAAGGAATCTCTTATGAAATCAACCTCTCTGCTGGATGGCATCTTTAATCCCATCTCTGATGACTCTCTGTTGAATTTCGAATGACATCTGTAAGCCCATTCCCGATAGCATCAATCAGTATTACTCCATGCGAGTGCAAATTTCTAGGCATTCTAGTGTTTAATCATCGTCTACCTTCAGATCACGAAAGGAAAACCAGCCAATCTACATCCTAGGGCTTAAGAAGATTGAACAGGGGAAGCTATTGTACCCCAAAATTTTCCCTCCCATTTTACTCAACACGTGTTCATTGAGATCCTCAACTTGCTCAAGGATGCCCAAGAGTTGACCAGACAAACTCTCTCCTAAAGCAATGAACCTCCAGCTAGGGTTTCCATTTTTATCAAGATGGGTGAAGTCCAAAGGCCTTATATACTCTCCATAGTCCTAATATGTTCTCAATACCATCCATGTCAAGTTTCATGCCTTACACAAGAGGTTTACCCAGTTAACTGCACAGATGCTTGAAAATCAATTGTATTAGGTCAAAAGTCAATTGTGGCCCACATACAGTCAAACTTCAAGATTTTTGGTCAACATCAACATTTTTAAGTGATATCCATCATTTGATCAAGTTTTTACCATTATTCCCCATGGAATGCTCCTAATTCATCAAAACTCAAAAAATTGCTAAATTAGGGTTTCTCAGGAAAAGTCAACCAAACTTTGACCAAGCATAAATTTCTCATACTTTATCAGAAATTTATCATCCAAGGCTCATTTTGAATAGAATTAAATTACCTACAACTCATCTTTAGTTCTCAAGTTCAATAAATGCACTCATGGAAAGATATAAATTCAGACATTATAGGTCATTCCAAAAAGCCAACAAAAACACCTTTTGGGTCAAAGCTTCTTACATGAGCATGGAAGATCCAGTTGAAATGAAAACAAAAAGGTTGTTTAGGAGACATCCTAAGCTTTCTAAAAAGTCCAAGAACACCCTCTTATGGTCAAAATTGAAGGAGATATGCCTTGTCAAAGTTGGCCATGTTTGGAGAATTGTCAAAAGTCAACAATGCCCTAAATTGCATTTTTTGGCAAATGGGCCCAACTTTTTGTGCTTGCATCTCACTTCCAACATGGTCCACGACCCAAACACCCTTCCACATGTTATTGGATTTATTTATTTATTTTATTTTGATTTTAATCATTTAAAAATCAAATTAAATCGAATAAATAATCAAAATAATGAAAGATTTTATTCTAAATATTTTTCTCATCAATTGAGAATCAACATAAGTTGGCAAATCTAGGAAAACTCATGGAGAGGGAGAAAGAGTGGATTTGATCCAAAAATAGAAGGAAAAAAAATCAAATATTTGAAAGGAGAATATTTTATCATTAAAGCATGAGATTCCTTCCACTTATGTTGACCTAATATGCTACCATACCCAAGCACAATGATCCCAGACCTAGAGGATATGAGAGGCTGCCTCAAATAACCAAGAACAAGTTTGCAAAAATATCAAAAAGTGGTGCAATCAAAAACTCATGTTTCACCCATTCTCAATCAGAAGTAGGCACTCTATCTTCCTCCTGAGGCTCTCAGGAAGACAAATCAACCCTCACACACGCCTGAAACACTTTGAGGTTGCCAAACCGAATCTCAATTTTCTTGGTAAAATCTTGGATCTCAAACTCTCATAATAGGCCATATCAATTTTGTTTGAGTTTATATTTGTGTTACTAATGATCTTTGCTAGCTTTTTGACGTATTACATGGGGCAATAGGGTCTGGGTTTACACTTTTCCATGTTTGACCGTCGCTAGGGTTTCAAACAAAAACTCAATGATGCGTGAGGAATTAGCATTTTTAGAGGCCAGATTCAAATTCAGGGGACTTTTTTAAGGCATATGGAATTGTTTGTTTTTTCATTTGATTGATTTTTTAAGCAACCTCACCGGAGAAGACGGTAGAAACCACTGTCTCCGGTGGTTAGACTGGCCGGTCATCAGTCAACTGGATGGCGTGGCAAAAAGACAGCATTTCATTTGTTCTTTGCAAATAGTTCTTTATCTCTCTTTGTTTGATTGGCCTATTTGAATCACAAGGGACCCTGTTGTACCCCAAAATGTTCCCTCTCATTTTACTCAACACATACTCCTAGAGATCCTCAATTTGCTCAAGTTTGCCCAAGAGTTGACCAGACAAACTCTCTCTTAAGGCAATGTGTGTCTCAAATTAGGGTTTCCATTTTCATCAAGATAGGTGGACTCCAAAGACCTCGTATGCTCTACATTGTCCTAATATGTTCTCAAGACCCTCCAAGTCAAGTTTCATGCCTTGCACAAGAAGTTTGCACAGTCAACTGCTCAGATGCTTGAGAATCGACTGTATTAGGTCAAAAGTCAATTGTGGCCCACATACAGTCAAACTTCAAGATTTGTGGTCAACATTAACATTTTGAAGTGAATTTCATCATTTTATCAAGGTTTGATCATGATTCCCCAAGGAATGCTCCAAACTCATCAAAACCCAAAAGTTGCTAAATTAGGGTTTCTTAGTAAAAGTCAACCAAACTTTGACCAAGCATAACTTTTTCATACTTTATCAGAAATTTTCTATTCAAAGCTCATTTTGAAGAGGATGCAATTACCTACAACTAATATTCATCTCACAAGTTCAAAATAGACACCCACAAAAAGATATGAATTTCTACATTATGGGTCCTTTTGAAAAGTCAACAAAAACACCTTTTGGGTCAAAGCATCTTACATGAACATGGAAGACCCAATTGAGATGAGACCGAAAAGGTTGCTTAGGGGACATCCTAATCTTTATAAAAAGTCCAAGAACACCTCTCTAGGGTTAAAATTGGAGGAGATATGCCTTGTCGAAGTTGACCTTTTTTGCAAAATTGCCAAAAGTCAAATGTGCTCAAAAATGCATTTTTTGCTAAATGGGCCAAACTTTTTATGCTTGCACCTCACTTATAATGTGGTCCACGACCCAAATATTCACCCACACATTATTTGATTCATTTTTCAATTTATTTTGATTTTTTATTAATTAAAAATTAAATTAAATCAAATAATTGGTGAATAATAGCAAAGATATGTAAAGATTTGATTTCTTGACATGTTTGCAATCAAAATATGTTGAGATATCAAGACCAAATTGAATCAAGCATAATTGGTACAACAAATGGATGATTTGGCTCAAAATAGCAAGTTTACATATGGCATGGAAATCAAATCAAATCATCCATAATTGCAAAGATACAAGCCAATTTTGTAACCCTAATTCATTCTAACATATATATGGAACATGTACAAAGCATGAGACAAGGTGGCAGTCGTGAAAAGAGGCAAAACAAAACTTCAAAATTTCAAAGAAAAGTGGTGATTCAATTCCCATTCTAGAGGCCAAGTCAAGTCGTTCTAACATTACCAATAGCTTGCTGAACATCCCAGGAACATACCCAATCAATTGCAGGCCGCCCCAAGTCCAGAATCATCATGTAGCAGTCACACGGTTTGCCCTATTTTTCTAAATTTGATTATTGTGATTCACGCATCATGAACATGTTTTAATGGCATATATGTGTTTGTCATCATGTTTACAACATATTGGTTATGTTTAATTGATGTTTTAACGCGTATGTTGACAATTTCCATGGCTAGGGTTTGAAGCCATGTTTCGGGGCTTCTTGATACAGAAAAAATTAGGCCAAGAATTGGATACTGGGATGATCGTGGCATCAAGATCAATCGATCCCTGGTCTTTGAATTCATTTATCATGTATATTTTTTATGTTTGAAGCATGCAGATTGTAGCAACGGACACGGTCCGTAGGTATAGGTCATATACCTAAGACGACGGGCTGGAGGTAGAAGAAGGTGATTCGGCATCACCCTATTGGTTTATTTGAAATTTGCGCGCGTGGGATTTAGCCATTTGTTTTCTTTATATTATATTTTGTTTTCACTGTATTAACAACAAGTCATAATAGCGCAGCTGGCAAGGGCATTCTGTGGTAAGTATAAGGACCTGGATTCGATTCCAGGTCCCAGCAACGCCTATTTTCTTATTTTCTGTTCACAAATTGTGTGCAATTCTCATCCAAAGGCCTACCGTGCGTTTCCAGTAGCCAGCCAGTGGATCTATCATTCAGCCAGATGTACGCTCAAGCAGTGAGGGACCATGATGCACCCTCAAGTCAACACCGCAAGAAATCAAATGCTGATCGGGCTTGAAGGGATATTGGGCTTGAAAATCCAGAAATACACCCCCCCATTCAGCATAACACAGGCCTATTTCTTCCTTTTTTCTATTTTTCTTATTTTTAATTCTTTTATTATTTTCCTTAATTATTTTAATTAACATCGACAAATCTTTTTTTATTTAATCAAAAATCACAAAAATTGTTTTTCTCATGAAATACTTATTTCTTTAATTAATTTAATTAGAAACTAGGATAATTTAATTCTTTTTTGTAAATAAAATCAATTAGAAATTAGGTTTTAATTTTTTAATTAAATTGTTTTTCTCAAATAAAAACCACAAAAATACATAAAATCTATTTTCACAAAATATTTTATTTTCTTGAATTATTTAATTTAATTTAAATTGGGTTAATTTCAATTTCTTTTTATAATTAAAAAATAATTAGAATTAGGGTTTTAGTTGTACATAACCTAATTAAGTTTTTTTCTCAGAAATAACTTAAATATTTTTTCACTTAGATTTTTAGGGTTTTCAATTTTTTTTCTCGCATTTAATTTTCCGTGCGCATCTTAATTCTTTTTATTATTATTGTAACTGCTCCGGGATTGTAATAGCAATTAGGGTTTTAAACTTCCGCATTTTTATTTTTCATCGAGATAATTATGTAACTGTCAAAGCCTTGTAATAGCTAGGTTTATTTTTCGCACTTTAAATTCCTGCAAGTATTTAACTGTTAGATGCATGCTAATAGGATTGTATGGCAAGAGTATCTTGAAATTAAAACGGTAGATCACCTAATGTGCAAAGATTAAATAACTGAAAAAATTCACGCGCACATGTTCACTCCTAGGGTTTACCTCACTTCGGTTGCCTTCGGTAAACAGTCATTAGGCATAGGAGATTTTAGTGGTTGCCCTCCAGTCTAAAAGATCAAAATGTCCCATTCAAATGTTGCCTCGGAAATGTTGCCTCGGAAAGATCTTAAGACTCTAGGGTTACTACTAAAGTTTTCTAACTGTTGCTTTAGTGATTGTACTTGTCCCTTTCGAATGTCACTTACAACTCCAACGACGGGGCTATCTACTCCTTAATTGTAGGATAGCACTGTCTAAAGGAAACAAGAACGAACAATCTTTTTTCGAGTAGGTAGAATCTTAAGTACATGCTCAATAAAAACTTTTCACACAAACACCTTTCAAAACAAACTTCGTCACATCCTTGAGGACTGATACAAGGGTTATCACGAAGTAAAACATTTTCAAAACAAGCACACACAAGCAATTTGAAAAAATGAGCAAGTACCTAAGAGCCCATGGAAAATCATGGATAGAAAGGGTGCTAACACCTTCCCTTTCTATAATATATCCCCCGTACTCAGAAACATCTCGAAAAAGGTTTTTTCTGTTCTTTTTCCTTTTCCATGATTGGATGAAATAAAATTCGGTGGCGACTCTTGCTTACCGCGATATTTTGCAAACAAAAAACACAAAATGCAAACCAGTATAACAGTCAGTTCTGCCACCGTATCACAACCCCACTTGCTGGCGCGCGTTTGACAACTCAGCAGTTGTCTTTGCTTTCCATTATATTTAATTGTTATTATTATATACACGATTGACTAATCAGCACAAATGGCAAGGGCATGGATATGTGAAATCAAAGACCTGGGTTCGATCCCAGGCATGCAATTTTGTTATTTTCTTAATCTTCTACGCAGGATTCAGTGCGTCTCATGCTTAGGGATCAACCATGCGCCCTCAGATCTCATCCTTGGGGTCTGTCTCCAGCCAAATCCAAGGTCCCACGCTGGCAAAGTCTATGGTGCACCCTCAGAAGACGGTCTCACTGGATCAGGCACCAGACTCTGGGCCACCAGTCTTGGGCCTAACGTAAATTTGGCAATACACCCCCTGGATTGCTAACTACATCAGGCCCATTTATTTTTTATTTTCTATTTTTCTTTATTTGTTATCTTTTTAATTTGTTACTTTAATTATTTTCATAATAAAAATCTTTTTAATTAAATCATAAAATCATTAAAAATTAGATTTAGTTTTTTTCATAAAATATTTAATTGCTATTAATTAATTAGTTTAATTAGATTAATTCAAACTCTTTTTTTTTGTAATTAAAATTCAATATAAAATTAGGTTAATTTAAAAACTTTTTTACATAATTAAAAACAAATAGAAATTAGGTTAATTTGCAAGATTAAGTGCTTTTTCTCAAAAAATCAAAAAAAAAAATTTGTCATTCGCGTCTCAATTCTTCGCGCGTGTTTTTATTTATTTTCAGATTATTGTAATTGTTATGAGTTTGTAATAGACTAATTAGGATTTTAAATTTCTGCATCTTTATTTTTCAGTCAAATATTGGTGTATCTGTCCAAAAGCCTTGTAATAGCGTAGATTTTTCTTTTCCGCTTTTAATTTCTGCGACTATTAAACTGCTAGATGTATGGATAATAGGATTGAATGGAAAGATAAATAACTTTAAAATGGTAGACAACCCTAATTGTGCAAAGATAATTAACTGAAAAAAGCACACTTGCACATGCTCACTCCTAGGGTTTGCCCTACTTGGTTGCCTCGGAAATAATGGTCGTGTCCCTCGAACGTAGGGATACCTTAGCAATGACCCGCGATTCAAAGAAAGATCATAGTCCCTACTTGTCCCTCGAGTTGCCTACAAATTAATCTTACGACGATAGTCCCTTCGAAATGCTAAGGTATCCTTACTTGTTTCCTTCAGAGACCATCTCGTCCCTTCGAACGTCCCTTTAAAATTCAACCGAAGGAGCTACCTACTCCTTAATAGTAGGATAGCATTGTCTAAAGGAAACAAAAACGAACAGTCTTTTTTTTCGAGTAGGTAGAAAACTCTTAAGTACTTGCTCAAAACAAAAACTTTTCACACAAACACTTTTCAAAAACAGTTTCCAAAACAACTCTGTCACACTCTTGAGGACTGATACAAGGGTTATCACGAAGTAAACAAAACTTTTCAAAACAAGCACACACAAGCAATTTAAAAAATGAGCAAGTACCTAAGAGCTCGTGGAAAACCACAGATAGAAAGGGTGCTAACACCTTCCCTTTCTATAATCTACCCCCCGTACTCAGAAACATCTCGAAAAAAGGTTTTTTCTGTTCTTTTTCCTTTCCTTTGTTGGATGAAATAAAAGTCGGTGGAGACTTTTGCTTACCGCGACATCTGCAAACAAAAAACGCAAACCAGTATAACAGTCAGTTCTGCCACCGTATCACAAAGAAAAACAGCCAGAAAAAGATCTACAAATTGTTTTGCAAAATTATCAAAGTTGTCAAATTTGCATCTTCATTTCCACCCATCCTAAGTCCAAACCAAGGACTCAAACACGTTCCTAAAGGTCCCCTAAAGCTTTTGCAATCATTACCACACCCTGAAACATCACGAAACTTCCCAGCAAGCTCACACGGTTTGCAACTTTTTCCAAATTCATTTTGCTTGATTCATCTAAAATAAATCTATTTTGACCATGCATTATTAATCATTTGAGTGTTTGCAAGATCCCTATATAGGTGGATTGAAGTTTTGATGCAGAAATGACATTTTTCCATGGTTAGGGTTTAGACCTCTAAATTGAGGTTTTTCAAATCAGTCAAAATTAGCCCCAGACAATGGTACCACTGTGCTCAGGAGGTCGAGGCCAATCGATCCATGGCCTAATAATTAATTTATGTTGCACATTGTAGATTTTGTTGAGTGCAGGTGCTATAGTGACAGACAAAAACTGTCACTATAGGTCTCAATACCTAAGATCACGGAGCAAGGAAGAAGATGAAGCGTGGCAGCGTCCCATTGGGCCATTCAAACAGCACACGCGTTTTTTTTCAAATATTCACATTTTGTTTGTATATTATTTTATTATTTTATTTAATGTAATGAATGACATAGTAGCTTAGCTGGAAATGCGTGTTTGTGTGAAGGGAGAGGACCTGGGTTTGAATCCCAGGTCCAGCATTTTATATTTTCTAATATGTTTCATACATATTTTGTGCTCTTCATGGCCAGGCACGCATGGTATACCATCAATTCACACCATCAGATGTACATCTGATCTGGATCAAGGCATCCAACCTGCAAGCTCACTGTGGACATACAGAAGTTGTCCCCATTCGATTTTTTTGGCAAGTCTGGGCTTCAGCTTTGGGCCCAGCGAATTTCCAAACAACACCCCCTATTTTTTTTGTTATCAGGCCCATCTAGCATTTTTGTTGTATTGTTTTAATTCTTTTTTATTTTATTTTTGTTTTCTTTATTTATTTAATTAAACAAATAATCAGAAAAATCACAAAAAATATTAAGTTAGTATTTTTTTTTAATTAAACTAATTTTGGTAAATAAATTAAATAAATATTTTAACTATTTTCTTTAATTTGAAATGAATTAGAGCTTAGGATCTAATTTAAATTTAATTATTGTCTTTTCATAATAAAAAACTAAAAAAATAGTTTAGACTATTTATCTTACTTTAATTTTATTTTCTAAATAGATTTTTAGATTAATTATTTTCGTAAACCAAAAAATAAGCAAAAAAAAGAATTTTTACTTACTAGGTTTTTAGACGTACTTTCAACTTTCACACGTTATTTATTTTCCACTTTTTTGTTTACATTATTGCAACTGTATATTGGTATGTGATAGTTAATAGGACTTTTTATCGCTTTCTTTATTTTACCTTTTCCCCAAGTTTTGTATATTGTAAATATCCCCCTCCTCGAAGCCATGTAATAACGTAGGGTTATATTTTCCGCACTTTATTTTCTGTATCATACTAACTGTTAGTAATTAGGTATGTATGATAAGATTGAAAATTAAAACGCTAGCAAACCTAAATGTGCAAGATAAATAGCTGAACTAAACACAATTGCACATACGCACCTCTAGGATATCCCACTTCGGTTGCCTTCAGAAAACGGTCACAATTCTCGAAACATGAGAATTTTTAGTGGTTGTCTTCTAGTTTAAAAATATTACAAGTCCCTCGATGACCCTCTCGATGTTGCCTCGGTTAAAAGTGATCTCAGAACTTTAAGATAGTTACTAAAATTTCTTGCCAAGTTGCCTTCGTGACCGTATCGTCCCTTCGATATCACTCATACATCCAACGATAGGGATACCTACTCACTAATAGTAGGATAACACTGTCTAAAGGATATGAGGAAAAGAATAAACCTTTTCGAGTACACGTAGATAGATGTTATATGCTTGCTCAAATAAAATAAACTTTTCACACTTCCATTAAATGTTTGCTTGGTCGTATGTGACCCTTTATTGGAATTCATGTTTAATGCCCCAAGTGGTTCAAATTCATACCCGCCCCTGGTTATTCAGCATTTCTCGAGAGATTTCTTGGAATCTTGACATGTTTCTTGAGAAAATTTCCGTTTATCGGATATTTTTCTATTGTCAAACAAATAACTATATGCAAACAGCGGTATTCAGGCAATGCAAAGTTTATGTTTGTCTTGAAGTTTTGAAAATGCATTTTAGCAGATAAAAGAATTTTGTAAGAATGTGAATTCAACTCAGGATTTACAGTAAGCCTTACAGGAGTCAGGATACCTTTTGTAACAGTATGCTCTCGAACTAACCCATGCTTAAATTAGGACTTTTGAAGGGTTGTAACGTGGCTTGGTTCACGGTATAAGAAATAAAGGATAAGGCTCAAATTTTATTTGTACCCAACCCGTTCTTCATGATGTTCTCCAGTCCTATTCTCAGCTAATTGTGCGTTTGAACTCCTATTGAATCTGGAATGATAACTCAGATACTTGGAATTTATTTGTGAAGGCAGTCATTTTTGCAACATTTTTCATGTTGTCGAGGATTTGTAGTGACCTCTTTTTGATTTATTATCCCTAATTTTTTCCCAAGTGTTCTTGTTTTGAGATTACAGTCAGCGGGATGCCCCCAACTTTTCTTAAGTCTCCTTCGTAGGTCTCGACTTAGTGGGCTTTTTCTTTTGAGAGATAATGACTGCCTATTTTACAGGGAACCATCATCGTCTTTTGATTCAAAAGGGTGTTTTTGATGTCACTCATTGTATACAAACTGAAAGCTTGCGACTGAACGCGCATTTGAATTAACTGGGAAACTACCCTGCCTCAGGTTTTGATTAAAGGTTTCAATTTGTGTGAAAAAGAAAACTCCTACTTCTTTGGATCGAAGTAGTCTACTAGGGATTATCTTCCTTATAAATCCGGTGTTTAGGGATTGAAAAAACGCATGTACATCATCAGCAAGGTCTGTCCAAAAGCATAATGTATAAGATTATTGCATTGTTTTCGTCATCCTCCCTCTAAAGGCTTGTAACCTTTAATGAGAGTTGAATAAAAAGCACAGTTTAAATATAGTGAAAACGAATGGATTAATTCAAGATAAACACACGCAATGTATTAATGAGAATAACCAAAGTATTACATAAAGATAAGTGTTTAAGCAAACAAAGAAATTAAAAAGTTAAAAATTCAAATGAACAAAAAATTTCTCCGCCTAAACTGGTCACTTCAGACGGTGTGCCTTTGGCAGAAAAATTCCAGCTGACCGTCTTGTGTGAACTCCGTATCTCCTTCATCAATCAGGTCTTGAATCTTATATTTCAACATCCAACAACTATCTGTATCATGCCCCAGACTATTGGAGTGATACACACACCTCTCATTAGGATGGTAAGTAGGAGCGGAAGTATTAGGATTCCAAGGAGGAACCTTCAATGTGACCAAATTCACCTTCAACATGTGTTGCAAGACTTGCGACACCGGCATGTTGAGTTTGGTATATTGCCTATTGGATATATTCCGGTTGCACTGATTACCTTGTCCTTGTTGGCGAGGTTGTTGTTGGGCTCGTGATGTAGCAGCAATCTGGAAATGTCTACTCTCCACCAAGCCAACTTCTTGTCTCATCAGGAGCTGATTAATGACTTGATCCCTAACTTCGACTATTTGTTTCATACGGTCGCATCAGTCTTGATGGAGCTTGCTGATAAAGGCTCTCAGCTCCTCTTGTCCCCGAGCCAAGTTTTGGACAAGAGTCATCTGACCCACCATCTGTCCCATCATCTGGATTTTCATTGTGGCTATCTCAGTTTGTAGCTGTTCCAACTGGTCATCCTTGTTATCTTCAGGATTCCTCTTGGCCATGCTACTAGTGAGGAGTGCTTTCACCTCTTCTTTCCCCTTGGATAAGTTCAGGAACAATTCTTGAAGTTGAGCATTTTGGGTCTGAAGATCCATGACAGTCTATTCTAGAGCCATCTCTACTGAAATAAATAGTAAGCATATGAGAAAACTTGTAAGGGAAAACCTGTTATGATGACATGTATGTTATGTGGATGCAATGTTTTCAAGGATCTCGTGGGGTAAACACAATAAGATGTTAGAAGTTGAATTTTGACCATAACTTTGAGTGAAGAACTTCGTATTGTTGAATGTCCTTCCATGAGGATCAAGCTCAACATGTCAAGTGGGTCATAGCCCCTGACTCAAGTTGTTGTACTTTGGTCTTTTGACAGCGTTTGTGTGATACGGTGGCAGAACTGACTGTTAATACTAGTTTGCATTTTTTGTTTGCAAATGCCGCGGTAAGCAAGAGTCGCCATCGACTTTTATTTTATCCAATCAGGAAAAGGAAAAAGATCAGAAAAAACCTTTTTCGAGATGTTTCTGAGTACGGGGGGTAGATTATAGAAAGGGAAGGTGTTAGCACCCTTTCTATCCATGGTTTTCCATGGGCTCTTAGGTACTTGCTCATTTTGAAATTGCTTGTGTGTGCTTTGCTTTGAAAAGTTTTGTTTTACTTCATTTTAACCCTTGTTTTTGTCCTAAAGAAAAATATTTTTTGGTATTTTATTGGGAAAATTAAATATTTGTGAATTAAACCTAATTTGTCTAATTAATTTTAATTATGAAAACAATCAAGTTAATATCATTAAATTAATTATTTTCCAAAAAAAAACTAATTTTAATAAAAAAACCTAATTCTACATTTTTGTGGTTTTCTTGATTTTATGATTAAATAAAAAATGATTTTTTTTGTTTTGTAAAAATAAATTAATCAAATAAAACAAAATAAAATAAAGAAAAGAAGTAATTGGGCCTATATAAGCAACCCAGGGGGTGTATTGCTGAATTGTCTGGGCCCATTCTTTGTTCAGCCCACTCCATGTGTGAGATCCAGTGCTGGTCATGTCTGTAGGTGCACCATGGTCTTTCCTTGATTGAGCTTTGGATTTGGATTAGTGATGATCCAATGGCTGGACGGTTGGATGCATGGTAGGCGCCTGGAACGTATGTGCATAGAATCTACATGTAAATGTTAAGAGAATAGAGAAAATGTTGGGATGGTTAGTTGTAAATATAATAACATAAATAAAATATAAAGGAAATAAAGTGATCTTTCCCAAACGCGCGCGTGATTCAAATCACCCAATGGGACTCTGCCACCTAATTGTCTTCTTCCCCATAACTGTTATTTTGGCCACACTTTTACCTACAGTCGTTTCCGTCACTAAAAGCTATAGTGACAGATTTTTGTTCGTAGCCATAAACCTATAAAATTCAAAAACGCAACACAAGCAGAATAAATTCAAACCAAAGACATGGATTAATTGCAAATCATCTTCTAAGCATGATAGTACCCCTATTTTTTTTCCAATTTTGCTTCTATATGGAATTCCCAAATTGGGACCTCAAAACCCTAACAATGGTATCGTGCCATTCCTCCGCTTAAACTTCAATCAAACCAATCAAAAACATTGCAAATATGGTAGCAAGCATGGATATATGATCAAAACATGTTTATGATGGATAAATTATTGAAAATGAATCTTGAAAAAAGATGCAAATTGTGGCGCTGTGAGGCGTGATTTCTGAAGGTTTTAAGGCTTGGGGATGATTGGAATGGCTTCAGAAAATGTCCAAGAACGGATTGCTGGCCTTGGAATTACTTGAATCAGTTTATGGAGGAATATGTGATCAGCACTTTTTTTGACAAAAAATTAAAGTAGACCTCCTTGTTTTCACGACCCAAAAACCCTCCTTATGCTTTGGAAATGTTGTGTATATATCATAGAATGATTTAGGTCAACAAAAATTGATCATATCTTTGCAAATTCTGGAGATTTGATTTCATTCTTTGTCTTGTATGATTTGTTTGCAAAATAGACCAAATTAAGATCTTTTCCAATCAATTGGCTCTTGCATGAATTTTTTGATTTGCTAGCTGTTCATGGACTCATAATATGCTCATAAAATCAAATCTTTGATTTTATTTGGTTATTCTACTATTTAAATTGATTTAAATGGATAAAAAAAATATTAAAAAAATTAATAAAAATAATAAAATAATAGTTGGATAAGATAAGGGGTCGTGGGCCATCTTAGGAACAAGTTTCCAACAAGAAAACATGGGCCCATTTGGAGAAAAAAAAGTCATTTTGATCAATGTTGACTTCATGCACATTTCCAAAAATGGGTCAACTTTGACAATACATATCTCCCTCAATTTTAACCCTAAGAGGGTGTTCTTGGACTTTTTAGAAAGCTTAGGATGTCCCCTAAACAACCCTTTGGGTTTCATTTCAATTGGGTCTTCCATGTTCATGTAAGAAGCTTTGACCCAAAAGGTGTTTTTGTTGACTTTTTAAAAGGACCTATAATGTAGAAATTCATATCTTTTGATGAGTGAATATTTTGAACTTGTGGGATGAAGATGAATTGTAGGGAATTGCTTCCTCTTCAAAATGAGCCTTGGATGGAAAATTTCTGATAAAGTATGAAGAAGTTATGCCTGGTCAAACTTTGGTTGACTTTTCCTATGAAACCCTAATTTAGCAACTTTTGGGTTTTGATGAATTTGGGGCATTCCTTGAGGAATCATGATAAAATTAGGGATATCACTTCAAAATGTTGATGTTGACCAAAAATCTTGAAGTTTGACTGTATGTGGGCCACAGTTGACTTTTGACCTAGTACAGTTGATTTTCAGGCATCTGGGAAATTGACTGAGCAAACTTCTTGTGAAAGGCATGAAACTTGACATGGATGATCTTGAGAACATATTGGGACCATGGAAGGCATTTTGGACCTTTGGAGTTCTCACACCCTGATGAAAATGGAAACCCTAGTTTGAGATTCATTGCTTTATGAGAGAGTTTGTCTGGTCAACTCTTGGGCATCCTTGAGCAAGTTGGGAATCTCAATGGGCATGTGTTGAGTAAAATAAGGGGGCAAATTTTAGGGTACAACAGCTTCCCCTATTCAATCTTCTTAAACCTGAGGATGTATATTGGCCGTTTGCCTTTCGTAATCTGAAGGTGGAAGATGATTAAACACTAGTGTGCCCAGAAATTTGCACTCGTCTGAGATGGTGCTGGACTGTGTAGGTAGTATCAGGAATGGGCTTACAGATACCATTTGGAAAAGATGACAGAAGACTGTCGGAGATGGGCTTAAAGATGCCATCCAGGATGATGACGGAGAGTCGTCGGAGATGGGCTTAAAGATGCCATCCAGAATAATGTTGATTTTATGAGATATTCCTTTGATGAGAATTCATGTTCCTGTCATTGAGGAGGAATGTGCTGATTAATGTTGGTCTATGTCTTGGGAAAATAGATTTTTAGGAGCTTCAGTTATTCGTTACTCTATTGGGGAATCATCTCTTATTCTAAGAGATAAAAGTGAACTGCTATATGGTCGTGCTCCAGGCCTTACAATGATTTACTGAAGATAATAAGATTAACTGCTATCTGGTCGTGCTCCAGGTTTCACAGTGACTTACTGGGGAGATGAGATTACACTTTCTATCTGGTCGTGCTCCAGGCTTTGCAATTTCTCAATTCTTATCTGGTCGTGTTCCAGGCTTCAGAAGGAATTAAGTGGTTATCCGGTCGCATCCGGGTTTCAAATTGAATTTAGGGCATACTAATATTTGGTCGTTTGCAGGCTTCATAGTAATTGGCCGAGTAAACTGCTATTTGGTCGAATTCCAAGCTTCAATGTACTTCATACTGTTATTTGGTCGTGCTCCAGGTTTCAGTGTCTTCTGCCGCTATCTGGTCGTGCTCCAGACTTCACAACGTCTTATACGTTATCTGGTCATGCTCCAAGCTTCAGTAATTTGGGGAAATTAAGTTGTTATCCGGTCAGTTTCTGGGCTTCATAGCTTTTTTAACTGGAATAGAAATCTTAGTATCGATTTGACTGAACCAGGGAAAGGACTCGAGTTGTCTTCAACTGGGAGAGAAATCTTAGTATCGATTTGACTGAACCCGAGAGAGGTCTCGAATTAACTTTGACTGGCATAAAAATCAGGGTAATCTTAGCGGCGATTCGGCTGATCCAGACGAAAGTCTTAGAACATCTTCAACTAGAATAGAAACCTTAGTATCAGTTTGACTAAACCAGAGAAAATCTTGAAAAGTGTTGGAATATCTTCAACTGGAATAGAAACCTTGGTGTCGGTTTGACTGAACCAGAGAGAACTTGTGAGAACTTGATTGCATCTTCCCCTGAAAGGTAAAGAGTTATTTGTATGTAATGTCATGATGTATGAAATGTATTGAGTAATGATGTTCTCAAAATAAATGAGATTGTGTTGTATAATATGTATGTGCATGCCATGATGTATGGATATGCAATGCTATTGTGATATTCTCTAATTGGGGAAAATAAATCCTAGACTGCTGCTGGAGAGTATAAGGAGTTGAGTTCTTCGTTTCTGCCGGAGATAGTGACCGAAGATGATTAGCTGGAGATTTACATCCATTCTGCTTGAGAATATTCTGTCGGGAGAGACTCTGTCTGAGAATAATCCTGCGGGGGAATGACTATGTGGGGAAGAGGGATACACTGTTGGAAGATCTGCTGATTTGGAGAAATAAACTCAGTTGGGAATGAACCTCCATTGCTGGAGAGAAGAGCTTTGTTGGAGATTGAGCTTCCATTGTCAGAGAAATAAACTCTGCTCGGGAGATGGCTTTATAAACTGCTCATGGTTATAAAACTCGGTTGGGGAATGCAGATATCAGCTTTCTGAAGGAACCTGTTGGGGAAGTGATTCCTGCTTGGGGATATGGAGGTCGGACCTTGGTTGTCTCGACTATGTGGGTAATATAGGTATCACTGGCTTGTATGTGATAGTGACTTCACTTCCAACTGTCTCTGCCCCTTGTACCATGCTAGAAAAAGTACATGCGAAGATTTTGTGGATGGATCTATGTCGTGATTGTACTTGAACATGTATTTAATGAGTGTCAGGATGACATCCGTATCTAGATCGTACCTGAACTGTACTTGAAACATGTGTTGAATGAGTGTCAGAATGACATCCGTCTCTGGATCGTATCTGAACTGTATCTGAAAGTTGAATCTGAATGAGTATCAGAATGGCATCCGTATCTGGAGCGTATCTGAACTGTATCTGAAAGCTGAATCTGAATGAGTATCAAAATGGCATCCGTATCTGGAGTGTATCTGAACTATATCGGAAAGCTGAACCTGAATGAGTATCAGAATGGCATCTGTATCTGAAGCATATCTGAACTATATCGGAAAGTTGAATCTGAAGGAGTATCAGAGTGGCATCCGTATTTGGAGCACATCTGAACTGTATCTGAAAGTTGAATCTAAATGAGTATCAAAATGGAATCTTTATCTAGAGCGTATATGAACTGTATCTGAAAGCTGAATCTGAATGAGTATCAGAATGGCATTCGTATCTGGAGCGTATATGAACTGTATCTGAAAGATGAATCTGAATGAGTATCAGAATGGCATCCGTATCTGGAGCGTATCTGAATTGTATCTCGATGTATGAAAATCTTGAATAAGTAGTAGAATGACATTCGTATCTGGATCATATCTGAATCGTTTCTTGATTTTGGTGCTCTTGATGAATGTTGATCAAGGTATAAGTCTTCCATTGATAGACAGGTGACGGGACATAGTCGTACATTTTAAATCCCTAACTTTTGCCTGGACCGCCCTTTCAGGTTTTTAATCCACCGGGATACCTTTTTGCCCAAGCCTCCTTTTCAGATTTTCGACTTGTCAGGTGTACAGATATTTTTTATGTATATCCCTAACTTTTGCCCGAACCCTTTTGGTTCGCCGGGATTCCCTTATTTTTGCCTAAGTGTGTCAACCTAGCGAGTCTTTTTTCATGCGTATTATTTTCCTACTATGTCCACGCTTTCAGGATGTAGAGAGTTATCATTGTCCATAGTGTTGTGTTGTAGTACTATCAAAAATGTTTTCTTGATGGCACATGATTCATTGTTGGAATGGTGCGTAATTCCCCAAGCGATTCAGATGGAGATTTGCCCCTGGTTATTTGGCACTTTTGGAGAGACTGCCCCAGGTGTGTTTAGATATCATGTCATGCCCCTTGCTTATGGAAGACCTGTTATTGGAAGTGTCTTTCCCGCTGAGGTGATTCTGTCCATTAAGAGGATGTTTGTTCATTGAATATCCATTGTGTGGATTTCTCTGGTGTCAAACAATTAGTCATATGCAAACAATGTCATTTAAAGAATTTAAAACTCATGTATGTCTTGAATTTTTTTTTGAAAATGTGTTTTGTGTTGTAAAACAAAATTTGCAAGAATGTGATATTAACTCAGGATTCATAACAAATCCTACAGGAGTCAGGATACCTTTGTAATAGTATGCTCTCAAACTAACCCATGCTTCAGCTAGGACTTTTAAGGGTTATAATGTGGCCTCGTTCACGGCTCTAGAAACAAAGGATAATGGCTCAAATTTTATTTGTACCCAACCCACTCTCCGTGATGTTCTTCAGTCCTATGCTCAGTTACTTGCGCGTTTAGATCCCGATTGAGTCTGGCATCTTGTCCTTGATGTTCCGGTGATGATTTGTTTTGAAAAGGCAGTCATTTTTGTAATCTTCTTTTTGTCGAGGATTTGTAGTAACCTCTTTTTCTTTTTTTTAGTTTTTATTATCCCTTCTTTTTCCTGAACTGTTTCTTTTGTGATTACAGTCAGCGGGATGCCCTAATTTTTTTCTCTTAAGTCTCCTTCATAGGTTTTGACTTAATGGGCTTTTATTTCGAGAGATAGTGACTGTCTGTCTTGACGATTATACGAAACCATCATCGTCTTTTGTTTTGGAAGGACGTCTTCGATGTCATTCATTGTGTACGAAGTGACAGATTGTGACTGAATACGCCTCTGAATTAACTGAGAAAACTACCCTGCCCCAGGTTATGATTAAGGGTTTTAATTTGTGTGAAAAGAAAAACTCCTACTTCTTTGGCTCGAAGGGGTTGACTAGGGATTATCTTCCTTATAACTCCACTATTTAGGATTTGAAACAACACATGTACATCGTCAGCGGGGTCTGTTCAAAAGCATATTGTAGAGATTGTGGTATCATTTTCGTCACCCTCCCTCTAAGGCTTAGAGTTTTTAATTGAGAGTTGAATATCACAAAAGGAAATAAGAACGCATTCTTGAAATAGTGAATACGAATGAATTGATTCAAGACAAACATGTGCAATGCATTGATGAAATAACTAGGTTTGATATGAATAACTGTTCAAACAAATCAAAAGAAAATTACACATTGAAAATTCTAATGAACAAAAAATCTTCTTGTGAGAACTTGTCACTTCAGATGGTATGCCTTGGAGGGATGGCAAAAGAACTCAACTTGACGGTCTTGTGCAAATTCTAGCGCTCCTTCATCAATCAGGTCTTGAATTTTATTTCTCAATGCCCAACAGCTGTTGGTGTCATGTCCAGGACTGTTGGAGTGGTACGCACATCTTGCATTTGGATTGTACCTTGGGGAGGCTATGTTGGGATTCTAAGGAGGGTCCCTTAACATAACCAACTTGGCCTTCAACATGCGTTGCAATGCTTGAGCCAATGATATGTTCATTTCGGTGAAGCGTCTTTCAGATGTATTCTTCTTATGCCGATTGCCCCGTTGTCATTGGCGAGGTTATGGTTGGGCTTGTCATGTAGTAGCAATCTAGAAAGGTCTGTTCCTGACCAAACCAACCTCTTCTCTCACTGGGGGTTGATTAATGCCTTTATCCGCAATCTTAACTGTTTATTTCATGGATCTGCATCCATCTTGGTGAAGCTTGTTGAGGAAAGCTCTTAGCCTTTCTTGTCCTCGAGCTAAGTTTTGGATAAGAGCCATCTTCCCTAGCATCTGGATTCTCATTGCTTCTACCTCAGCTTGCAGTTGTTCCAATTTTTCATCCTTGTTGTTGTCAGGGCGTTCCTTGGTCAGATTCCCGGTGAAGAGTGTTTTCAGGTCTTCTTGCCCCTTGGATAGATTCAAGAGAAATTCCTTGAACTGGGCATCTTGAGCTTGGAGATATCTGTTGTCTTGTTGGAGATCCATTGCTAAAATAAACAGCGAGAACACGAGAGACCTGCTTTGAAACATGCTTATGCAATGATATGTATTATATATGTATGCAATTTTTTCAAGGATCTCGCGGGGTAAACAAGAAAATGTCAGAAGTTGAATTTTGCAACTTTGATTGAAGAACTTTGTATCGTTGAGAGTCCTTCTGCGAGAGTCAAGCTCACCATATCAAGTGGGTCATAGCCCCTGACTCAAGTTGTTGAGTTTTGATCTTCTGACAACATTGGCTAGAGGAAAATAAATCCCATTTCCCCTTGCTAGACGTCTGATTTATCATAACCCGCATCACGGGCCCTCGAGATCCTTGAAATGGTTAAGGAAATGTTAAGGCATGATGTTATGATGTGCATGCTATGCTTTTAAGCAAAGGTGTGAAGTGATGTAAGCAAGTAAACCCTGTAAGAAATCCAAATTATTGGATAATAATTGTAAACAAAACCTGCAAGGAACTCATGTTGTCATGTAATAAAACACTGCAAGTAGTTCAAGTTGAAAGCACACAAGTCACGCAAACAACCTTAGGTTTAGGCTTGCATGGGTTTTAAGGTCATACCCTCTTGAAGTTGGATTAGTTCAACATGTCCTATAAATAGTAACCGGGTTCTAAGGGATCTCGATATCACTGATCTTTCCCCTAGTTTGGTTCAATAGGCGATTGACTCGCAACCAAACAAAACTCAAGAGCCAAACCTCAATGAGTGTAGCATCAAGTATCTGTCGACCTTGGGCATACACCAAAGCCGGCCATCTCGCTACGTCCTATTGGCCAAGTTGTGCAATTAAAGGTTCTAAGGTCAGTTGATGCTTTATGATACGACGCGGCGGCCCCGTAAATCTCCCTGATTGACTCAAGGGTCACGAGCACCAATCAAAGTGCCACATCAACGTAGATACTACTTCAACCATGTCAGTATACCCCAGCACATCTCCCTCACAGTTTATTGCTACTTACCTAAAAGGTGTTTCCCGGTCCGGGTGTAGGATCAAATTACCCAAACAGTTCCTGAGAGAACTACCCTGCCCCAGGTTATGATTAAGGGTTTTAATTTTGGAAAAGAAAAACTCCAACTTCTTTGGCTCAAAGGGGGTAACGAGGGATTATCTTCCTTATAACTCCAGTGTTTAGGAATTGAAACAATGCATGTACCTCATCAGCAGGGTCTGTTCAAAAGCATACTGTAAATGTCGTGGTATCGTTTTTGTCATCCTCCCTCAAGAGGCTTAGAATTTAATCGAGAGTTGACATCAAAAAATGAAAGCGGTTTAAATATAGAGAATGTGAATATATTGATTCAAAACAGACATATGCGATGCATTGATAAAGTAAAAGAGTTTGACATGAACAAATGTTTGAACAAGCAAAGAAAAGTACAACTTGAAACTTCCAATGAACAAAAGGTCTTCTCGTCTAGGGATAGTAGAAGAACTCGACCTGACCATCTGGGGTGAATTCCACTGCTCCTTCATCAATCAGGTCCTGGATCTTGTTCTGCAGAGTCCAACAGTCGTCTGTAGCATGCCCCGGGCTGTCAGAATGATGAGCGCAGCGAGCGTTGGGGTTATACCTTGAAGGTGTCCTGTTGGGATTCTTAGGAGGGTCCCTTAATGTGATCAGATTCAATCTCAACAGGCGCTGTAAGGCTTGAAACAGCGACATGTTGAGCTGGGTGAATTGCCTCTTAGGCTTGTCTGGCTTGCTTTGATCAACCCGTTGTTCTTGGCGAGGTCGTTGTTGGACCTGTGAAGTAGTAGTAGCTCGGAGAGGTCTATTCATTAAACCAAACCTTTGACTTCTTGGGGGCTGATTACCGGCTTGGTCTCCAACCCTGACTACTTGCTTCATACTGTCTTGCTGAAGCTGGTGAGGTTGATGCTGAATTTGTGACCCTGAAACAAGTTGAGGAGCTTTTCCCTTGTCTTCTTGTCTCAAAGGGAATTTAATGATGACTGGCTCTTCAACTTTAGATGTTTGGCCCAGTTGGTTATCCCGAAGTAGTTGGTTGACGAGAACCCTGAGCTCTTCTTGTCTTTGAGCTAAGTCTTGAATGAGAGTCATCTGCCCCAGCATCTGGGTTCTCATTGTATCCACCTCAGCTTGCAGATGTTTCAGCCGTTCATCCTTACTGTCTTCTGGACTGTTCCTGACCAAAGTCCCCATGAGGAGTGTTCTCAGCTCTTCCTGCCCCTTGGATAGATTTAGGAGGATTTCCCCAAACTGAGTCTCTTGAGTACGAAACTCCTGATTGTCTTGTTGGCAAGCCATTGTTGAAATAAACAGCGAGGAAGGTAAGTGACCTGTACAAAGGGTACCTGTAATGTAATGATGTGTATGCATGCATGCAATGTTTTCAAGGATCTTGCGGGGTAAACAAGAAAAATTGTTAGAATTTGAATCCGGTGGCTTGATTGAAGGAACTTCATGTTGTTGAGGGTCCTTCTTCAAGAGTCAAAGCTCACCATATCGAGTGGGTCATAGCCCCTGACTCAAGTCATCATGTTTTGATTTCCGAACAACCTTGGCTAGAGGAAAATAAATCCCCTTTGCCCCTTGCTAGACGTTTGGTTCGTCATGACCTGCATCACAAACCCTTGAGATCCTTGAAATGGGTTAGTCCTTATGCAGGATGTATGCAATGGTATGATGGTATGATGTTATGCTATGCGTGGCGTGATGTAAATAAACCCTGTTATGAGCCCAGATTAAGGACTGTAAACAACCTGCAAGGAACTCACATGTCAGATAACAAATATGTACAAGTAGTCCAAGTTTGAAGGCACACAAGTCACACAAGACAACCTTTAGAGTTTAGGCCAGCATGAGGTCTAGGTACTACCCTTTTGAAGTTGGTGGGCTCAAAACCTGTCCTATCAAAAGTAACCGGGTTCTAAGGAGCTCAATATCATAGGGTTGTTTTCTATGTTCATTATTTTGATTTAGCCACTGAACTGGCGATCAAAATATTCCAAGAAAACAACCCTCAATGAGTGTAGTATCTAGTATCTACCAACTTCGGACTGCACCAAAGTCGGTCATCTCACTACCCCTAAAGAGGCCAGGATGGTCAAGTAAGGTTCCTAAGGTCAGTTGATGCTTCACGACACCACGCAGCGGCCCCGTACTCTCCTTGACTTGACTCAAGGGTTACCGGTACTCACCAAAGTGCCACATCAACGTAGCAAACTGCTTCAACCGTGTCGGTATACCCCGCACAGTTCCCTCACAGTTTTTTGCTACTTCTAAAAGGTATCCCCCAGATCCAGGTTAGGACCTATGAAACTCCCAAAACAGGCCCACAATATTAAAGCAAACAAACAAGCAATTGAAAACATAAGAGTGGTCTAATCCTAAGGTACACCTCACTTTTATTTGTCCCCAGCAGAGTCGCCAGTTCTGTGATCGGTGGGAATGAGAACTGACTGTTTAAAGCTGGTTCGTGAAATGTCGCGGTAAGCAAGAGTCGCCACCGTCTTTTATGTTCTCCAACATGGAAAGGACAAAAGCACAGCAAAATTCCTTCTTTGAGATTTCTCTCGGTTCGGGAGGTAGATTTATAGAAAGGGAAGGTGTTAGCACCCTTTCTATCTGTGGTTATCCACGGGCTCTTAGGTACTTGCTCTTATGTTTTCAAAAGATGTTTGCTTTTCAAATGTGAGTGGGTTTTGAAAAATTTCTAAGTAACTCTTGTATCTGTCTTCAAGAGTGTATGAAAAATTTGTTTTGAAAACTTTTGAAAGTGTGAGTGCGAAAAGATGTTTTTGTTTTTTTGAAAGAGCAAGTACCCATGAGAAATCTACCTACTCTAAGGAATTAGGCTGTGTAAGAGTCCTTTAGACAGTGCTATCCCACCATTGAGAGATAGGTAGCACCGTCGTTGGAGGTGTTCGGGTCAATTCGATTATTAGGGACATGTGTGGTCACCAAAGCAACAGTAGGACACCTTAGAAGTAACCCTAATGTCTTAGATCTTTTTTTATCCGAGGCAACCGTTTCGAGGCAACTGGATCTTAGATAGGAGGGCGACCTCTAAAACACCCTATACTTGACGACCACATTCGAGGCAACGAGTGAGGCATACCCTAAGAGTGGCATGTGCTTGTGTGTTGTTTTTCAGTTTAATGTTTATCTTTGATCATGTTATTTGGTGATCTACGAGTTGCTTTTAATTGTCATTCAGTCTTTCATGCATTTTTAACAGTTAAGAGTGCGGAAATTTAAAGTGCGGAAAGGTAAAGCTACGCTATTACAAGGCGCGGGTCTATACATCGCCAAAAACAAAAACCCGTTTTGAAATAAATGCGGAAAGTAAAGAAAGCAGTAAATCCTAATTACTATTACATCCGTTGAGCAGATACATAAATAATCAAAATAAGATAATGCGCGAAAGAATTAAATTGGAACGTCCTAGGGTTTTTGACCCTTTTGAGAAAATATGAGTTTTTTGTCCTTTTGCATTTAATTAAAATTAACCCTAATTTACTAATCAATTATTTAAGTAAAAGAAAAAAAAATTTGTGTTTTTTAATATTTTAATAACAAATAAAAAGAAAAAGGAAATTAAAAGTCAAGAAAAACCCTAGTTCTAAGTTTATTTTAATTATTAATAAAAAAATGTCAAAGTTAACCTAATTTACTAAATTAATTAATTTACATTTTATTTACAAAGATAATAATAATTAATAAGAATAATGATAATTAATAAAATATGATTGAAAATTGTCAAACCCTAATTCTACATAACTTTTATTTATTGAGAAAAAGATGAAAATTGACCTATATTAAACTAATTTATTTGTTAGCATTTATTTACAAAATAAATTAATAAATAAAAATAGTAATAATTAATAAAAATATTCACATGTTTTATTCTCTGAATTTATTAAAAATATTAATTTGTTGGTTAATAATAATAATTAATAATGATTAAAAGAATTAAAAAAAGGAGAAAGAAAATAAAAGGAAAATAAACCAGGGGGGTTTGAAGGCCCAGATGGAGGTTTACTGAAGCAATCTTGGCCCAATAATGATCAAGCCCTTTGCTGACTTTGGAATTGCCTGGAAGCACGTTGACTAGGGAGCATGGTGTTCATCTATCCCTGGCCTTTGGATCACTGCTTGAAGCCACATGGCAGGCTGGAACATGAGGCATATGGTGGAACCTTTGATGAGTGCTGCACATGAATTTGTTAGAAAAAATAGAATTGATATTTGGGTGGACCTGGGAATCGAACCCAGGTCCCAACGATTGCCAAGCACGTCACCAGCCACTACACCATTTGAGCGCGTTTGTTAATACAATAATAAGTGAGAATAATATATGGAAATAATCACATGTGCTGGAAACGTAAAAAACGCGCGTTATATTCAAACCCACCAACCATACGTCAACACGCAGTCACCTTCTTCGTTTCATCTGCAAAAATAAAACAAGATAGCGGGGGTTTTTAACCCCCACAATGCAAAACTGCCAATAATAACGATTAGGCGTACAGTGAATATAAAAAGGGCGCGATGGTTGAGTTGAATTCGTCTGGCCTTGACGAATTCAACCATAGGCGTTATGTGGTCCAATTTTCCTCATGCTGTAAAGCCCCAGATTAGAAGCTTCGAAACCCTAGCGTTCTCCAATGGCAGTTTTCGTTTTAGGGCACCATAATCAAATTAAACTATATCAAAAGCTTCAGAATGATGTTTGCAATGCAAAGCAATAATTAAAACATGTTAATGATGCATAAAACTTGAGTTTCGATTATGGAAAAGAATGGTGAACCGTGTGACTGTTTGAGGTGATTCTTTGAGTGTTAAGGCTTGTTCTGGACTGCAAATCGTTCCTGGGAATGTCAGTAAGGTATTGGAAACAAGAAAAGGGTTTGAATTGTCCTTCAAGTGAGAATTCAGTTTTCAAATTTTCTTGAACTTTTGGAATTTGGTTATGGTGTTTTACAGCAGCTTTGCACATGAAAGGCTTTAGGGTTTGCTTCAGCATATGTAGTAGAATGAAAACTAGGGTAAATCTTGGTCAAGAATCCATTGTATTCATGTTTTGCATCTTTGATTTCAATCAAATCTTTTTCAACCTTTTTGATTGAGAAACCTTGCCAATCATGGAGAATTTGATGTCCTTGATGTGTACACGAATTTCCAGCTTGCCCTAAGTGTATTTGCATCACAAAAAGATTTGAAAAACATATCTTTTGAATTTTCCTACAATTAAAATCAATTAAATGAATTAATATTAATAAAAATTCAATTAATTAATTAAAAATAATAAAATAAATCAATTTAAGCTTAATGGGTCGTGCATAGGCCTTGGGCAATGATTCAAGAAGGAATTTGAGGCCCATTAGCAAAAATGAGGTGTTTTAGGCAAAGTTGACTTTTGCAAATTCCCAAAAATTTCCAAACTTCTCCAATGAATATCTTGCTCAATTTTGAAGCTATGAACATGTTCTTGGACATTTTGGAAAGTTCTTGAAGTCCTCTAACCAATGCCTTTGGTCCCATGTCATTTTGATTTACCAATCTCAAGTTATGGTCTTTGACTTAAAGTGCCTTTTTGTTGACTTTTGAAAATGACCTATAATGTAGAAATTGATAACTTTTTGTGAGAGCATTTCTTGGATTTGGAATGTGAAGATGAGTTGTATTAAATGTCATCCCCTTCAAAATAAGCATTGGATGGGATTTTTCTGATGAACCATGAAAAAGTTATGCCTTGGTCAAGTTACAGTTGACTTTTCAACTATCCAAAAATAGAAACTTTTGGCATCTTGATGATTTTTGAGCCGTGCTTGAGGAATCATGATCAAGAATTGATCAAATGATGATTGTGGCTTCAAAATAAGATGTTGACTAAAAATTTTGACTTTTGACTGCCAAATGACCATTTTGCCCCTGTAGTTGACTGTGAAGCAATTAGGGCTTTTTGACTGTGCAATCTGATGCTGTGAGCTTTGAAACTTGCCATGTAGATGCTTGAGGATATGTGTAGGCCTATGGAACTTTATTGATCCCTTGAAAACCTCAACTTCCTTGCAAGAACCAAAACCCTAATTTTGACTGCCTTAGGAGGCATTTGGTCTGTGCAACCCTTGAATAGCCTTGAGCCATTTGAGAATGATCTTGACAAACCTTGAAGAATATGGGAGGGAAAATTTTGGGGTACAACAGTTCCCATAAGTATAAAGCAAGCAAGACAATCAAGAGAAAGCAATTAAATATGACCTAGATCCTAAGGTTTACCCCACTTTATATTTTATTCCCCAGCAGAGTCGACAGTTATGTGATACAGTGGCAAAACTGATTGTTAATACTGGTTTGCATTTTTTGTTTGCAAATGTCGCTGTAAGCAAGAGTCGCCACTGACTTTTATTTTATCCAATCAGGAAAAGGAAAAAGAACAGAAAAAACCTTTTTCGAGATGTTTCTGAGTACGGGGGGTAGATTATAAAAATGGGAAGGTGTTAGCACCCTTTCTATCCATGGTTTTCCATGGGCTCTTAGGTACTTGCTCATTTTGAAATTGATTTTGTGTGCTTTGCTTTGAAAAGTTTTGTTTTACTTCATTTTAACCCTTGTTTATGTGCTCAAGAGTGTTACGAAGTTGTTTTCTAAAACTTTATTTGAAAAGTGTTGGTGTGAAAAAGTTTTTGTTTGTTTGAGCAAAAACATAGGAACTAATCTACCTGCTAGAAAAAGGTCTGTTCGTTTTCCGTTTAGACAATGCTATCCCATTATTGAGAAATAGGTAGCATCGTCGTTGGAGTTTTAAAGGGACGTTCGAAGGGAAGAAATGGTCTCTGAAGGCAACAAGTAAGGATACCTTAGCATTTCGAAGGGACTATCGTCATAAGATCAATTCGTAGGCAACTCGAGGGACAAGTAGGGACTATGATATTTATGACTACTTTGAATCGCGGGTCATTGCTAAGTGTGGTACGGTGGGAGAACTGACTTGGGATTTTGCGTTTGTGTGCGTAAATGTTCGGTTTAGCAAGAGTCACCACCGACTTTTTATTTTATCTTAAGGAAAGGTCAAAAAGCACAAGAAAGACCTTTGAGATGTTTTCGTGGGTTCGGGGGGGTAGATTATGAAAAGGGAAGGTGCTAGCACCCTTTTCATCCATGGTTATCCATGGGCTCTTAGTTACTAGTTTTTTAGATCACTTGCCTTGATTTTCAATTGCTTGAAATGGTGTTTTGTGTGTGTGGTTTTGAAAATGTTTTGAAAAAGATGCCTTGTCTAGGCAACCTTTGTGATAACTCTTGTTTGAATGTTTTACAAAGGTGTTTGTCTTTTTGAAAAGATGTTTCAATGTTTTTGAAAGTTGTTTTGAAAGTTGTGTTGTGGAGTGTGTTTTGAAAAATGGAAAGGATGTTTTGCAAGTTTGATCAAGTAACTAAGAGCTATCTACCCTATTTTACTCAAAGATATTTCTTATGCTTTTTAACCCTTTTAACAGTGTTGTTTCACCATTGTATTTGGTGAACAACCTTGTGTTAGGATGTTAAACGGGACGAGCGCGGGTCATCGTATGCAACCATTGAAGGCAACTTGTGAGACGCTCTAGCAATTTCGTAAGGGACGAGATCGTTTTATCGAAGGCAACATTGAGGATCATCGTGGGACTACGATCTTTGTTTATCGAAAGGATAATTGCTAAAGTGTCTCATGCTCGAGGGACATGATTACATTTTCCGAGGCAACAAGTGGAGATACCCTAAGGGGTGCATGTATGAATAGTGTGTTTGATTTGCATGCATTTATATTTTTGATTAGGGGTTGTCTACTTGTTGTTTTCATATTTCCATACATCCTAATTACTATCATTTGTGCGAAAGTAATAAAAATGCAGAAAATAGATCCTACGCTATTACAACCATATTGAAGAGCAAGAAATGTAAAGACAAAACAATAATAAAACAAATAAAAATGATTCTTTCGATCTGGGCAAAGACACCCTTCGATTCTGCCCTTCCTGACTTCCTTCGATTGGGTCGGGGATGGGTGAAGGCGTGACTTTCGACTGAGGCCTCACAGTCAGCATGTGGTGCCTTTCGATTGGGACCAGCAGGACAGCATGTTGTGCCTTTCGATTGGGACCAGCAGGACAGCATATTGTGCCTTTCGACTGGGACCAGCATGACAGCATATTATGCCTTTCGACTGGGCCTGGAACCAGTATAAGATGCAATCTGCCTTTCTGTCTCCTTCGATTGGGCCTGGAGTCAGTGAGGTGCAATCTGCCTTTCTGCCTCCTTCGATTGGGCCTGGAGTCAATGAGGAAGCTTGAGGCTTCGTTTCGTGTTCCTGTTTCCTGCTTATTTCGTTTGAGATATTAAATAGCAACATGGCCTAAGGCCATGCTATCATTACCTCAGGGCCAAGTTAGTTCTTAAAGCATCTGTAACCAACCAAAGAACCAAACCCAAAAGGAGCAGCAATAAAAACAAACTAAAGGGTGGAAACAAAAAGGTTGCAAACACTACGTATATATTTGAAACGAACAGGAAGTTTATTTACATGTTATGCTAGAAATGAAGGGTTCAAGGTTAAGAACGACTTACCTTGCTTGGGGCTGGAACGTGTGTTGAGCCTTTAAGAGGTTTCCTTGAGTGCTTCTGGATTCGAAGGGAGGAACCAGGGGTTATGTCTTTGATACTGGATTCGAAAGAGAAGAACAAGGGTGAGGTTCTTCCTACTGGATTTGAAAGGTAACAAGGTATAGGGATGTTTCAGATTCTAAGTGTTCGGATTCTGGGTATGTATTTTGATTCTGGATCTGTGTTGGATGAGTGTTTAAGTGTTTGAGAGCTTTATGGTGTTAGAGAGTTTTCTGAAGATTCGTTCGACTGGCCAGAAGGTCCTCCTTTGCACATGTTGTGAAGCCTTGTATTTATAGGAAAGGTGGTTGAAGCTTTGATATGGTTTTGGGGGGAAAACAAAATAATTCAAACAAAAGGGGTATGCTTCTCTTTGTAGCCTTTGAGGGACAGTGCTTTATTGCCATTTTGGTGCAAGGAACTGGGCGGTTGTGCAGGACTGTTGTGCAGCAATTTTGGAGTTTTATGGCAGAGCCTGGCAGCGCATGTGACTTGGTCTTGTACAAGAGTGAGATCGAAGCACATCTATTTGAAGGAGGCCTTTGCCTCAGTCGAAGCTTGTGGTCGAAACAAGCTAACTCGAAGGAAGCATATGGCCCAATTGAATCTCATGCTCGAAGGAAGCATATTGCCCAATCGAAGCTCATGCTCGAAGGAAGCATATTGCCCAATCGAAGCTCATGCTCGAAGGAAGCATATTTCCCAATCGAAAGTCCGTGTTCGAAGGAGGCTTAGAGTTCAACATGAAGGACATATCCAAGTTGCATTCGAAAGAGGCTCTTTCTCCACTGAAGTTTTCATCCAGGCACACAGAAGGTGAGTGCCCAAACGAAGACTTGCCTTGCAGGGGGTACATGTGGCCAGTAGGTCATGGCCTTCGATTGCAAACATGCAGGCAGCAAAAGACACAAACGAAACCTGCAACAAGAAGTCACATGCCCAGGCGAAATAGGCACGCTAGCAGCCACTTTGAGCAATCGAAGGAAGCCAAGAGTCAATCGAAGGATGCTGATCGAAAGAGGCCTAAAGGCCAATCGAAGGATGTAAGTCCAGCCTGTGTCGAAAGAGGCCAAAAGGCCAATCGAAGGATGCTGATCGAAAGAGCACTTGTATTTCTCCAATTTTGTCAAAATAATATTTTTATCAGTTTTCTCCCTTTTTGACAGTTTCCTTTTAACTTTGGTACTGGAAAAATTCCAAAGTACTTGTGCAATCTACCCCCCCCCCCCCCCCCCCCCGTACTCAAAATCTCAAAAAAGGAATTTTTCTGTGCTTTTTTCCTTTCCTTGTAGGATAAAATAAAAGTCGGCGGCGACTCTTGCTTACCGCGACATTTTGCAAACACAAACGCAAAACGCAAACCAGCATTTCAAACAGTTCTGGTTCTGCCACCATATCACAGGATGAAGTAGAAACTTAAATATTACAACCATATCAAATAATAATGAAGACAATGTAAAAACAGTGTGAAATAAAGGAAAAGTTGCATTTTAAACTATTATGTATCGACACATGCTGATATGCATCGAAACATAACTTTCCTTGCGCCTGCCAAACCAAACCAACTCAATATGAGTCGATGCATAATGGGATGTGTTAACTCATGCACCTGTTTGTGTCGATACATACGCATTTTGTGTCGACTCATACACCTTTCATCCTTCTATTTTGGGGTCTGGATAACAGTATGAGTCGATGCATAAGGCTATGTGTTGACTCATACCTTGTTTTTTCACTAGAATGAGTCGACCCATGTGGGTATGTGTTGACTCATGCTGCAGTTTTTTGCCTTAAACATTGTTTTATTGTCTGTACAGGTCAGTTTACAGCATATGATTGATAAACATAAACAGCAAGCAAATGGTTAGCTCAAAGGGGCAATGATTACTACAATTTATCTTCAAAAATAAATCATGTATGAACAATGAAAAGCTCAAAGTTAAGAATACTCACCTTGAGACATAAGTTTGTTTTGAATCTGAACTTCTTTCAAGATGTTGTGGTTGCTTCAATGACCCTCCAGAATACTGCTTCAATCCTCCCTCTGTATTGGAAGCTGCTGGACCACTCTCCAACTCAGTCAAGTTATACGATATTGTTTTTGTGTTTGGAAGGGGAATATAATGGCAGCACAGAAACTGTTTTTATGTTTGAACAATCTCTGTGTGATGTGAAGTGTTTGGCTGGTTGATTTATGGGAGAGTTTGTAAGATGGAATACTGGATTGAGGTTCTGTTCTGAATGAAAGTAGAGTTGGTTTTTTGAATGAGCAAAGGTTACAAAGAATGCTATTTTTTTATGTTCAAAACTCTCTATTTTCTCTCTAAAAGCCAACCTCTTGTGTGTTGTGAAAACAGTCTATTTATAGAGGAAGTTTGCTGGGATTTTGGGAGGGAACCAAATAACAATTTGAACTGTTTGGGTAAGCTATCTTCATAGCTTTTTTGATGCAGCTCTTATGTGATAATTTGGTGCAAATATGGGGCTGAGATAATGCAGGCTTGGACTGGTTTAAGAGCAACATAGCATGGCTGTTTTGCAGCATTTTGGATTGTTGTGGAAGTGTTTAGAGATAGCATAGCATGGTTGTTTTGCTCAGGACAGCAGACTGTCTTCTGAACATGGTTTTGAGCTTGTAATGAGCAACACTTGTAGCTTGATACAAGTCTGTTTTGTGGACCAATTTATGCAGATTGTATCAAAGACAAAGCATTGTGGCAAGGTTTTGAGTCAAAGGAAAATTTCAAACAAGACAAAGTTTTAGAATTTGTAATCTTGCAAAAATGCTACTTTGTAATAACTTGAATTATTTGTAACATCTTGAATTACTTGTAACATCCTGAATTATTTTGAATTATAGTGAAAAGATGTCAGGAAGCAATAAAATTAACAAGTATAGAGAATACTTAGAAAAATTTCCAAGTCTTGCAAAGTTGGATTTTTGACTCTCTTGATTTTGATGATCAAATTTCATATTTTGGATGTCTTGATGAAATGTGATTTTTGGGACTCAATTTTGGTCAAAAAGTCAAAGTTTGACTTTTTAATGTACAATTAACTTTTTCCACTAATTGACTGAATTTTGTCTATCAATCCACTAATCTCAGGGGATGAATTGAAATATGCAATTAGGTCAAAATGACGCGCTCAGATCCTTGAGTTCATGCTTCCAACCAATAAGTCAGGTATTAGGTCAAAAATTAGAGTTCGGTCATTTTCAACCAAAACCCTAATTTTGCCCATTTTGCCCTTTTGACAATTCGAATGACTTTCTTGGAAAATTGTGATCCAAGACTTGAAACTTGACAGAAATAATCCTAAGGGTCTATAATGATCCATGAAAGTCATTTGAAACATTAGAAATCCAACTGCCTATGTACAAAATCAAACCCTAATTTGAGGCATCAGTGTTGAGGAGATTGTTTGGCATAGTCGATACTTGTGTAAACTTGAGTCATTGAAGATCTTTGTAGGAAATATCTTGAGAAATGAGAGAGAAAATTTTGGGGTACAACACAGATGTATCAGAAACGCATGATCAAGGCATTCAATAAGAAGATCAAGCATCAGGTATATCAAGCTGGTATGTTGGTAATAAAGCGCATTATCCTCCCGCAAGGTGATCCCAGGGGAAAACAGACTCCTACCTATGAATGAGAATTTATAATCAGGAAGGTATTTTCTGGTGGAGCTATGATACTGACCACCATGGACGATGAGGATTTCTTGCACCTTGTGAATGCGGACATAGTCAAAAGATACTACGCCTAAAAATGACCCGCTAGGTTGACTGGCCTAGGAAAAAATAAGGGCATCCTGGCGAACCAAAAGGGTTTGGGTAAAAATCAGGGATATATATGAAAATACTATACATCTGGAAATTCGAAAACCTGAAAAGGCGGCTTGGGCAAAAAAGGGTATCCCGGTGGACTGAAAACCCGAAAGGGAGGTCCAGGCAAAAATAGGGATTAAAGTGTATGAATATGTCCTCATTGGATCACTATAGCAAGCTTTATTACTGAAGTTAAAGTTCAGACGGTACAGATTAATTCACTCACTTTCTCCTGACAGTAAGGGATGAGATGCTTGAAGACATAGGGGCAATAGTAAAGTCAGAACTTGACGAGATTATTCCCACAAAGATATATGTTTTCACTTTGTAAATCTTTCCTTCGACGACTTCCTCTTACTAGGATTTTCGTCTTTGTACAAAAATCGTCTGTTTATAGGCAAAACTATCAATAATACAATTTCGAAGCCAAATTCAGTTTTACTTTTTCTGTTTTGTTTGCAAAATATCCAATGACTAAAAGTGAATAAGCATATGCATATGAATACGATTTACTGTTAACAAATGCATAGAAACATGAATAAGCGTTTACTCAAGACTCTAGGAGTTGGGATAATGTTCGAGCCATCCATAAATCCCCACAGAGTAATTTTCATAAGTTCATACATTCCCCACAATTTCCCCGACAGATTATTTTGGCGGATAAAGGAGTATGATCTTCTTCCCATCAATGTCACCAACCTACAGAGTTCTGATCAGTACAATTCATGGAAGTTCTCTTCCCCGACTGAGCTTATTCCTTCGAGATTGCAAAACCCCATGCAGAGTACTTCTCTCCAGTAGAGCTCATTCTCCTCACCAAAGATTTCCCCTCAGTAAGATATTCCTCCATAAATAGGGTTTACTTCCCCAACAGAGTTCAGAGTTCCATCAACATGGTCTATTTCCCCAACATGGCTTATTTCTCCAACAGTTTATCATCTTCTAGATACAGTTCAGATACAATCTAGATATAGATTCATTTTGATACTCATTCAATACATCTTCTAGATACAATGCATATACAATCAAGATATAGATTCATTCTGACACTCATTCCAGATCCATTTCTAGATACAATTCAAATATAGTCTAAATATAGATTCATTCTGACACTCATTCCAAATCCACTTCTAGATACAGTGCAGATACAATCAAGATACAGATTCATTATGGCACTCATTCTAGATTTCTCTTCCAGATACAGTTCATATATGATCAAGATACAGATTCATTCTGATACTCATCCAGTACATCTTCCAGATACAGTTCAGATACGATCAAGATACACATTCATTCTGATACTCATTCAGTACATCTTTCAGATACATTTCAGATACAGTCTAAATATGGATATCATTCTGATACACATTCAATACATTTTCATATACAATCAAGACATAGATTTATTCTGACACTCCCCAGCCTGAGTATACTTTTACCATAAATCACCGGCTAAAATCCTTTCCCAGTGAAGTTGCCACTATCCCCAGAGAGTTTCTAATGAATCTAAACTTCCCCAGACGAGCGGGAAGGTTATCCATCTCTTTTATCCCCAGTCAGGGTATAAACTCCTCAGTATATTAATGAACAACCAATGTTCTTGAACTCTTCTCCCCAAGCAGGAATTAACACTCTCCAAACACAGTCTCCTCAAGCAAAAAGCAGAAACCAATGTTCCCCAATGGAGTTTCCTCAAACCAGCAAGCATGGGTCCCTAGCGGAAACAATCCCCAAAAGATCGAAGATTACACATACTCTTAATTCTCAATAATAGTCAGGGGTTTATTTTCCTCGAACTAAGATGCTTCTTGAGTTTACAAATGCACTTCAAAAACCTGCCACATTCATACAACATTTACCAAATGTCATAGCATATGCATACGAAACGCATATAGCACAATCTCATTTATTTTGAGAACATAATTACGCAATACATTTCATACATCATGACATTGCATACAACTAATTCTTTACCTTTTAAGGAAAGAGCAATCAACAAACATCATCAACTACTTATATGACCTGACAATCTTCTCAAAGACTACATCTTACGAAGGGCTATTTCAGCATTTTCCTTAGAAGTTCTTTCTCAAAATATATTTGTTGGTTCAGTTTAAATCGACCAATGATTTACCCTGATTCATTTTCCAGTAGACGCTTTCTCTGGTTCAGTTAAATTGACCCTAATATTTTTCTAATTCTTATCCAGTTAAATACAATTAAAGACCTCTGTTGGTTCAGTTTAAATCGACCAATGATTTATCCTGATCATTTTCCGGTAGACGCTTTCTCGGGTTCGGTTAAATCGACCCTAAGATTTTTCTAATACTTATCCAGATAAAGACAATTCAAGACCTTTTTTGGTTCAATTTAAATCGACCAATGATTTATCCTGATTCATTTCCGGTAGACTCTTTCTTTGGTTTAGTTAAATCGACCCTAAGATTTCTCTAATTCTTATCCAGTTAAAGACAATTAAAGACTTTTGTTGGTTCAGTTTAAATCGACCAATGATTTATCCTGATTCATTTTTCGGTAGACTCTTTC
This sequence comes from Vicia faba, assembly GCA_948472305.1. Lineage (NCBI taxonomy): Eukaryota > Viridiplantae > Streptophyta > Magnoliopsida > Fabales > Fabaceae > Vicia > Vicia faba. Next base: position 604,582,716 of record OX451736.1, on the reverse strand, counting down.
TCTGGTTAAGTTTAAATCGACCAATGGTTTATTCTGATTCATTTCTGTTAGATACTTTCTCTTGTTCAGTTAAATCGACCCTAAGATTTTTCTGATTCTTATCAAGTTAAAGATAATTCAAGACCTCTGTTGGTTCAGTTTAAATCAACCATTAATTTATCTTGATTCGTTTCTGGCACATACTCTCTCTGGTTCAGTTAAATCGACCCTAAGATTTTTCTGATTCTTATCCAGTTAAAGATTATTCAAGACCTATGATGGTTCAGTTTAAATCGACCAATGATTTATCCTGATTTATTTCTGGTAGATACTCTCTCTGGTTCAGTTAAATCGACCCTAATATTTTTTTGATTCTTATCCAGTTAAAGACAATTCAAGACCTCTGTTGGTTCAGTTTAAATTGACTAATGATTTATCCTGATTCATTTCTGGTAGATACTTTCTCTAGTTCAGTTAAATCAAACCTGAGATTTTTCTGATTCTTATTTAGTTAAAGACAATTCAGGACCTTTGTTGGTTCAGTTTAAATCGACCAATGATTTATCCTGATTCATTTCCGGTAGACACTTACTCTAGTTCATTTAAATCGACCCTAAGATTTATTCTGATTCTTATCCAGTTAAAGACAATTCAAGACCTCTACTGGTTCAGTTTAAATCGACCAATGATTTATCCTGATTCGTTTCCAGTAGATACTTTTTATGGTTCAGTTAAATCGACCCTAAGGTTTTCTGATTCTTATCCAGTTAAAGACAATTCAAGACCTCTGCTGGTTCAATTTAAATCGACCAATGATTTATTTTGATTCATTTCTGGTAGACACTTTCTCTGGTTCAGTTAAATCGACCCTAAGATTTTTCTGATTCTTATCCAGTTAAAGACAATTCAAGATCTCTGCTGGTTCAGTTTAAATCGACCAATGATTTATCCTGATGCTTTTCCAGTAGACCTTTCTCTGGTTCAGTTTAAATCAAACCAAAGATTTATTCTGATACTTCTTCCAGTTGAAGTCAACAGTTATTTTGGATGGCGTTTATAAGCCCATCTCATACAACTCTCTGTCACCTCTCCAAGTGGCATCTATAAGCTCATTCCTGATACAATCAATCAACAATGTTACCTCTTACACAAACGAGTGCAAATTTCTAAGCACTTAAGTGTTCAATCATTTTCTACCTTCAAGTCACAAATGACGGACATGCCAATCTAACTCTTCAGATTTAAGAAGATTGAACAGGGGAAGCTATTGTACCCTAAAATTTTCCCTCCCCTTTTCTTCTCAAGACATTATTTTAGGGCTTCTCAGATATTTAAGACACTCAAGGGTTGACTAGTCAAGATGCACCTCCTAAACCACAGGCCTACAACTAGGATTTGGAAATTCTGAAGGAAATTTGGTTTGAAAAGGTCCCAAGTGGCTTCCATGGTTCTTCATAGGTCCTAAAAAAGGTCCATATCAAGTTTCAAGCCCTACATCACAAGTTTGCTGACTCAATGGCTCAGATGATTGAAAGTTAACTGTATTGGCCAAAAAGTCAATTGTAGTTAACATACAGTCAAACTTCAAGATTTTTGGTCAACATCAACATTTTGAATTGATATTCATCATTTGATCAAGGTTATCATGATTCCTCAAGGAAAGCCCTCAAATCATCAAAAGTCAAGAATTGTCAAATTAGGGTTTCCTTAGGAGAAGTCAACTGAACTTTCACCAGGCATAAATTTCACATGCTTCATCAACTTTTCCCCAACCAAAGCCCATTTTTAATAAAACTCAATTCTCTAAAACTTTTCTTTTATTCTCAAGTCCAAAAAATGCTTCATTTGGAAGATATGAGCTCATAAATTATAGGTCATTTTCAAAAGTCAACAAAAGACACTTTTTTCAAGGCAACTTACATCAAGACAATTTCTTCAAAAGCTAAAATGATCAGCATATGGATTGTATAGGACACCCTAAGATTTCCAAAAAGTCCAATATCATTTTCAAAAGTTGAAAATTGAGCAAGTTATGAGTTGCACAAATTGGGGAATTTTGAAGAAATTCATGAAGTACAAATTGAGCAAAATTGCAATTTTGAACCAATGAGCCTACTTTTTGGACTCCAAACATGTCCATAGAATCTTAGAGGACCTCTAAGTCCATTTATACATTTCTTTGATTTTTATTCATATTTATCTTGATTTTATTTAATTTAAAATCAAATAAATTGAATAAAATCGCAAGAAATCATGGGCCAATACATATGGGCTTGACTTGATCAATTATGAGGCCCATATTTCGTGCAAGACACATAGAACATGTCCAGATTCATTGCATATCCAAGGATGGAAAAAATATCTCAAATATGGTCATTTTTCAAATTTTGATTTTTGTTTTAAAACCATGGTTTATGGTTTAATTCTTTCCATGTTTGTTCACCTCACCCCTCCCTCGATATAAAGCACAACAATGCAGACTCAAAAAGACGCATAGATTGCATAACAAAGCCATACAAAATTCTCAAAAATTCCCTCAATTTTGAAATCTCACTTCCAACCTCTCCCAAGCCGAACAGAACATCCATTCATTCCCTTGAGGCTTCCAGGAGTTGAATCAGGCCCAGATTCAAGCCTTACACGTCCAAAATTCTCAAATCTTGTCACCACCGGTTTGGTATATTTTTTAAATTCAATCTGTTAAAATATGTGGTGTTAATCAATCTAACGCATGCAAACATGTTCATAGTGATGCATAGAACAGGTTGGACGTAAATCGTGTAAGCTTTGGGGCCTAAATCACAAAATGCCATTTTTTAACTTCGATTGGACACCTTGCTTCGAAATGCATAATCCATGAACCTTTGGCCAAAAATAATGCCAGATTCAGACTCAAGGCAATTTTTAAGGGGGGTAGAGTTAGTTTTCACCCTTGATCCTTGATTTTTTGCAGGTTTGGATGTGGAGTCAACCGGATAAGACAACCGGAAGGTTGACTCCGGTGGCAGGCATGGCGCCCCACTAGTGGCCCATTCAAATTTCTAGCACGCGCAGATTTTGGAAATTAAATATATGAGCTTTTATAATATTTATTTTTCTTTGCATTTGTAATAATGAATGAGTTAAATGGCCTAGTGGTGAAGTGTGTAGGTGCGAAGCTAAGGAGCCTGGGTTTGATCCCCAAGTTTTGCATTTTGGTTTTTCTAACAATTTCCTTTCAGATCTAACACATGTAATGTTTAACCAACGCACAATATGGTTCACATTTGGCCCATCAGATCCCCATCTCCAAGATCCAACGTGTCTAGATGTATAGGCGTATGGTAGACCTCCAAAAAAGTGCAACACTGGATTGATTGCAGCTCCTGGGCTCAATCATTTGTGGGTCTAAAGACATTCATTTTTGCTCCCCCAATTACTGCTTGCAGCGCCTGGGCCCTATTGCTAATAGGCCTGGAATATCTCTGAAGTATACCCCCCCCCCTCCATTTTTACAGCATGGCCCATTTTCATTTTTTTGCTTTGATTATTTATTTATTTTATTTATTTATTTCAATTATTTATTTTTATTAAAAACCATAAAAAATCATAAAATCAAAAAAATCACAAAAATATTAGACTTAGGTTTTTATTAATTAAATTAATTTTAGTTAATTTAATCATCTTTTTCTTAATTAATTAAACTAATTAGAATTAGGATTTCTTTAATTTAATTTAACTATTTTTTTCTAAACAAAAAATTGCAAAAAATAACAAAATATATATATTTCTTTTTATCACAGAGAAATTTTTTAGGGCTTTCTCTTCTTCGCGCGTTTATTTATTTATTCGCATTATTTCCACAAATATTATATAACTGTCAATGAGATGTAATAGTTTAAATTAGGATCTTTTACATTTTTTCTTCCCCATTTTGGTTTGTAATTCCCCCAATCCCGAAGCGATGTAATAGCGTAGTTTATTTCTCGTACTTTATTTTCTGTCCTTATTTCTCGCCCGTCCCTCAAAACATCCAATGATGGGGCTATCTACTAACTAATGGTATGATAACACTATCTACAGGAAAAGAGGAAAACAACAAAGACCATTCGAGTAGGTAGACAACTTATAGTTGCTTGCTCACCAAACAAAACAATTTTTCTCACATACACAAGCTTTTCTAAAATATTTTCAAAGACAAAACACTTTGTATATGTTCTCACCAATACGAGAAACATTATAAAGTTTTCCGCACTTAGGCATCTTTTCAAAATATTTTTCAAACACACAAACACAAAGCATTTTTAAAAAGTGAGCTAGCAACTAAGAGCCCGTAGATAACTACGGATGAAAAGGGTGCTAACACCTTCCCTTTCCATAACCTACCCCCCGAACTCAAAGTCTTAAAAAATGTCTTTCCTGTTCTTTTCACCCTTTCCTTTGTTAGATAAAAGAAAAGTCGGTGGCGACTCTTGCTAATCACAATATTTGTGATAAAGCGTAAAACCAGTAAAGTCATTTCTCCGGCCGTATTACACCATTTTTGTACAAGAATGGTTCGTCCCATAAATAAAACCTGCAATCATGCAAAAACTTCTTCTTTTTGTTAGAGTCGAAATCATATTATTCCACCTACCAAATAGTTCGCATAGTATGTGAACCACGAAGCACCAATCACAACTAGGATTCGTTCATCAACAAACTCATCTTTAATTGGGTGCTTCTCCTCTATTTCTTCTATCGGAAACATCCGGGATAAGCGATCAGCAATTGTGTTTTCACATCCCTTTTTGTCCCGGATCTTTATATAAAACTCTTGCAGGAGTAAGATCTACCTCATCAGCCTTGGTTTTGATTCGTGCTTAGAAAAAAAGATATTTCAAAGCAGTATGGTCAGTATAAACAATTAAATTTGAACCCAACAGGTAGGACCTGAATTTGTCAAAAGTATACACCACTGCTAACAATTCCTTTTCAGTGGTTACTACGATAGAATCCTGCATGTCCTAAGAAACTTCTTATTCCTTTCTCATTCACCGATAGTGGTAAATTTACTATCACCTACACTTTGGCTTTGTCAATTTTAATTCCCTTATGAGAAATTTTGTGACCCAACACTATACCATCACGCACCATGAAATGACACTTCCCTTAATTGAGAGTCAAATTGGTTTGCTGATATCTTTCTAGCACAAGAGACAAGTTATTCAAGCAATTCTCAAAAGAAGATCCAAAAGGTCATGTGAATGTAGTCTTCTCTTGATCTTCTGGAGTTACCACAATTTGATTGTATCCCGAATACCTATCAAGAAAACAATAGTAATCATGACCATCTAACCTTTCCAACATTTGTTCGATTAATGGTAAAGGAAAATGATATTTTCTTGTAGCAGTCTTCAGTCTTCGGTAATATATGCATACTCTCCAACCTATAACAGTTCTGGTAGGAATCAACTCGTTCTTCTCATTTTTTATGACAGTTGTTCCTCCCTTCTTAGGTACCACATGAACATGACTCACCCATGAACTGTCAGATATAGGGTAAATAAGACCCACATCCAACAGCTTCACAACATCTTTTCGAACAACTTCTTTCATAGTAGGGTTGAGTCTTCTTTGAGGATGGATAACCAGTTTCTGGTATCTTCCATCAATGTCTTGTGCATGCAAATTGTGGGACTGATACCTTTCAAATCTTTAATGGCCCATCCGATAGCACCCTTGTATTTCTTGAGTACTTTGATGAGATGGTCTTCCTGAACTTCTGTTAAGCTATAGTTGATAATAACTGGACATTTCTCTTTAGTGTCAAGAAAGATATACTTGAGATTTTCAGGCAGTTGTTTCAACTCTATTCCCCTTTTCACCTCTTGTTTTTCTTCAAGAGACTCTAGTGGTCGTAAATCTTCCCACCGTTGTGATTTTGATCTATTCCACAGAGGTTGTGCTTCAAACATGGCTAGCACTTTATACTCTTTCTCATCTATTTCCTCATTGTTTTTAGAAATTTACAAGCTAAGAATTCTTTCAAAGGTAATTCAAGAACTTTGCTTTGAACTGAGTGAATGAACATTGTGTCCAACACTTCAACGTTTTTACTTGAATCTTCCTCATCTTTGAGTTTCATGGTGTCTCTCACATTAATTTTCAGCTTCTCATCATAGACCTTGAGGGTCACTGTACCTTCCTCAATATCTATCATGCATCTTCCTGTCTCTAGAAAAGGTCTTCTCAAAATTAGCGGTATTTCCTCATCTTCTGGCATTTCAAGAACCACAAAATCAACAAGGTACACAAACTTGTCAATCTTCACAAGAACATCAGTTGCAATACCACAGGGTCTTTTCATTGAATGGTATGCAAACTGAAGTGTCATACGAGTGTTTTGCACCTCATTGAGTTCAAGCTTTTTATAAATTGAAAGTGACATCAGGCTTACACTAGCTCTCAAATCAATAAGTGCCTTCTTGAATGATCTATCACCAATAGTGCAAGGAATAGTAATTGCACCTCTGTTTTTCTTCTTCACGGGAATTTTGAGACCCTGCAGAATAACACTACATATTTCATATAGCATTATCGGCTCACTGTCAATGGGACGCTTCTTGGATATGATGTCTTTCATGAATTTGGCATAAATAGGCATATGTTCGAGAGCTTCAACAAAAGGAATGTTAATCTCAAGTTTCTTGAACAATTCCAAGAATTTCTCAAAAAAATTCTCATTAACATCTTTCTTCCTTGTTCTTGTAGGACAAGGGAGAATGATTTTTGACTTACGATCTTTCTACTATTCCTTCTCAACAGCTGGATCTATAACCACTTCCTGAGCTTGCTTTAGATCATCTCTGATTTCTAGATTCACTTCTAATAAACCTTCCTCTTTTATTTCCTCTTTTTCGATATTTCCAGCTAACTTACCGCTTCTGGTCACCACTGCATTCACAATGTGACTTTCTCTTGGATTTGTAACGGTTCCACCGGGCAGAGTGCCTGGTACTTGAGTATTCGCTAGTTGTTGTGCTATTTGTCCTATCAGAATTTCTAAATTTTTAATTGAAGCGAAAGTGTTCCCCTGATGGTTTTTTGTCTCCTTTTGAAACTAAATATTATGAATTGCCGTCTTTTCAATGGCTAACTCTCAATCTGCTTTCTTCTAAGCTTGTTGTTGTTGTTGTTGATATTGATTATGGTATTGGCCTTGCCCATGCTGCTGAGCAATTCTTTTTTTATCCCTCCAGGCAAAATTTGAATGATTCTTCCATCTAAGATTATAGGTATTAGAATAAGGAATATTCTACTTTAGGAACTTGATATCTTCAATTTGTTGGACAGTTGCAAGACAATGCACAGTCAAGTGTGGTCCACCACAAATAACATTTTGACCTTGTTGAATTTGAGCCACTTGTTGAGTATTGATGTTTATCTCCTTGAGCTTCTTCTCCACTTCTGCAGCAATTATTTCTTCCATTTTTATCTGCTTGTTGGCTTCCAACTAGAAGTCAATTACTCCCTCTGACTTGCTTGCAACCCTCTCATATAACTACATATGTTCATTTACAACAATGGCTTCAATTATCTTCTTGATACCAATGATTGTTGAAAAATTAGATGAACTACCAACTGCTGTGTCAATTAGCTACTTGATTTTTATCTTAAGGATAACGCAATAATTGTATACGTAGGAGGTGCAATTTCTACAATGCTAATAAAGAGGCTAGATTTTGCTTTCTATTTATGTAATGGAAAGAAGGAATGGTTTCTATTCATAATGCACATAGAGAGTTAAGGTTTATATGCAAAGGGGAACAAAGAGGATGAGGAAAATAAAAGAGAAAAGAGATATAACATACATATTTTCTTAATCATGCTAAGCCAGTATTAATTAGGATTTCTTAGAGTTAGGCGCCTTAACAGCCTTAGCAAACAGATCCACTTGGTGCTCTTAGGACACGGAAGAGAAACATAATTTAAACATCTTAGCAATGTCTGTGTCTGTGTTGTGTTCGAGACTATGTTTAATTCTTTTGTACTTGAATATGCAAACAATTATCATATGTGAATTTAGAAATGGAATATTACTACAGAAATTACATTGTACATCCAGTGCTAGGTTAATGTGATTGCATGATTAAATCACAAATATTTACAGACATGCATGCAAGATTCATTTGCTGACAAGTAACCAGTTAATTTAATAGGCATTTAATGATCTTTTTTGTTTGTTTGCTCGAGTATCAATCTGTTATCATTAACTCTTTCTTAGGTCAGATGTGAAACATATACAGACACCGATCACTCCAGATCCTGAAACTTGCTCCTCTTGTTTTCAAGATTATTCCATAAGTTTCTGTAAAACCCTCCAATATCGCATGCAAGAAGGGTTCATGTGTATTGCCCGAATAACCCATCTATGAGGACTTTGAGAGGACTCCGTGCTTGATTTAAAGCTCAGCCCAACGTTCAACTGTCTTGCAAGCAAATGCATTTGAAAGTAGACCTCTGCGGGCCTCATTTCTACACAAAAGAAGCAAACATTCATCCAGAGGTTAGCAATTACTGAATACTAAAAAAACAAATATCAATTATTGCATGATATTCTGCTCATTTGTCGGAAGTCCGCTGATAAATAAATAAAAATTCCAACTCAACCTTGCAACCAGTTAACAGTTTGATTAATTGAATTGGTTGATACTAATAACCCCGCATCACAGCCCGCCCCATCATGCAATAATAATGACACTCTTTTATAGTTCTTCTGATTTTCACAACTTAAAAATCATAATTTTCAGAGAAAAAAAAGCATAGAGATCGAACCTTGTGACCAATTATACCATTCAAGACGGAGGGTTCTGTCCCATCTCTCCTTAGAACCGAGGCTTCCTTCTGCTTGCGCCAATAATATTGAGGCAAAAGGTACGGGAATCAGTGAAAGCTCGTGAACTTTGGTAAGGCTCTTAATGGCCCGTGATAGGAAGTGGGGACTATTATGCTGCCTGACAAGCTCCATACAGATGGCACCTGATTTATAATAAAAATATAATCCAATGGATATTAATATAAAAAGAATTGCAGAAATGAGAGCAAAAAGGATCCAGAGAGGAACTGCCAATTGATTCACACAAAAAAAGATCAACAGGTTTTATTCTAATAAAATAATAAAACATATCTTTAGGATTTGAGGGCAATAACTTAGCTAATAACAAAAATACTTGTCAATAAATATTTTTAAGACAGGACTTAAGAACAATTATTATATCGTATGCTCATGAAATATCAGATAAATCTTTCCATAATATAACATATTAACATACCCTTAACATCTCTTATTATCCTCTAAAAAACCTTATTGTTAACTTCGGTGCCAATTTCTTGGTCTAGTATTCAAATTGAAAGTAATTCACGGAGTATTTCAATTTTCAAGTGGTAAAGTGATACTATGTAGAATTCAAGCAAGAGAGTTTTTTGAAGCGCTCACCCTATGAGAACTGTTTATCACTTAGTTGAAACTGATTTGTATCAGTTAGTTAGTCGGCAAGAGTTTCAGATTGTAAAATACCAGTAGCTTACATGACAAGCTACAGTGTGTAGAAGTTAGTTACGCCAGCTCGGCAGTTAGTTACTGCCAGCTCAGCAGTTAGTGCAGGATAACTCAGGTTATGCTGGTCAAGGTCACCTATATATAGCTGACCAACCTCTTCATAACTAACTAGGAAATTCAGTATATTCAATACATCAACACTTTTTAGAAATGACTGTCAGCTTTCTCGCAAATACGTACCATGACATAGAAAAAGGCAGCTTTCAAAACCCGCCAATGAACAAGCATGTGCCACAAACTCTTCGGCTGAGACTAAATCCCTTTTTTGCAATAAATTCACTCCTCTCACTAAGTTATATACAGCCATCCACATATTCCATGAATTTCCATCCCTTTTAATGCATTCTTCGAAGCTCGAGTCTATGGCATTTGAATCGATCTCCAGTTTGTATTGGCATTCCATAAGTTTGAGACAGATCCAACCAATATGACTATCTGTCCTGAGCTCCAAACACCTTGCATACTCTTTCTGAAAATTTAGATGATCGTCTTTCATGGCATACAAACGGCACAATTGTAGATGTGCAAAGAATAAATAATTATCAGGAAGCACAAGTTGAGAAGCCTTTTTGGCATCAGTGATACAGCTCGTGTGATTCCCACATTGTAAACTGATCTCAGAAGCACAAAGTAGAAGTTGGAAGTGCCTATATTGATAATCCAATTCTGTTTTGTAATACAATTCATTTGAAAGGGCAGCTTGAATCAGACGATTCAGTGTACGACAGAGATGTTGAGGAAATCTCTGTTCACGTGCCTTCTGAAGATAGTTAAGAACAAGCAAGTAGCGGGCATCATGATTCCATGGTTTCTGATGAATGCATCTGCAATTTTGAAGGGAGAAATGTAAAATGATTATCCTTGTCATGGGAGTATTTGTGCTTCGATATATTTAAATAGAAAGCTCTACAATCATACTCAAATTTAACGGAAAAGAATGTTTATTTTCCTGATTTAACTAAAAGACAATCTGACCTAGCAGTGATATATTCATAGCCCTAGCATGAAGGAATTTTAAACAATAACAAAATGGGATTTTTCTGTGCAGTTATAGGCGATAAAGTATAAAGGGAAATAAAAGGAGTACTTCTGCAGGGATTTGATAGCTCGTGGATGACTGGAAGACTTCTTTGCACAAGTTGGAAAAGTAAACTTTGGATTGTTGTTGCCAGTGGAATAGCAAGCAACTGCTCCAGCGCCGTGAATATCATAGGCTGATTTTAAACCTTCTTGATTAGACATATCAGGATTGTCCATGTTACAACACCTAGTTGCCACGTGACCGTTATTTAGCTCTTCACTAAATAGCAAGAGATAGCCCAGAAGATTCCTGTCCAGTGAAATGTGCAACAGATAGGACATTAGCAAACTCCACAAAGCTAGCAATATCGGAAAATGCACAAGTAAAAAATTGGGGCAGAGGTTACCGCCTAAATAAAATTTCCTAACACTTGGAAGGTAAGGTATTATCAAGTATGAAAATAAAAGATAAAACTTTTCAATACACTTCAGTTAGTAAAGTAACACACTCAGCATAATGTTATTTTATACAAGATTGTTAAGAATCTCACATTGAAAGAGAGATGGCTCAAACATAAGTTTATAAGTGGGGGTATCCCAAGCCGGTATTGTAGAGTCTAGGTAGGCCCAACCTAATTTCTAAGAAAGATGAACGCAATTTACGAGAGCAATTAAAGGAAGTATTATTTCCCGATATACAACAAATCTATCTGAAAGACTACACCATACCACTCTTAAATTATCCATCCCTAGCATTTTTCTAGTGCCACAAGCCCACAACTTACAGTAACTTTATCACCTCTGATACTCCCCTATCCCCAAATTATAGCTCTATCTTGATCAGGGACCAATAAGCCTCCTTTCATCAAATGTTGGAATCATTTTCAAGACCAATCCCCACAGCTCCAACATAAGAGTTTTGAAACTAATTGATACAGTTATAAACTGAAATATATTAGACAGAAATAGGGTGAACAAAAAACCCTGTTATAGTGCAAATTGTGAGCCTTCACCTCCCTGGTCAAAGGCCTCAGCTCTTTCAAATAACAATATATCCTCTTTAATGCTCTTCCTTTTATTTACACATACATTACAGCCTAATCGTACATCAATCTAACTAACTTTAGAGTTCACTTATCATTGAACTAGTACTTGACCTAATGAAGTACTATATTTAGGAGTACAAGGTTATTCAATTACATCGTACTTACATCCTATCAATGATTTTTCACTTTATTACTCTTAACTTGTTAGGATCTATCACTAGTGTAGAATAAGGACAACTGTTTCGTTAGTTACTCAATTACTAGGCTAGTTAGAACTTAGAAGGGACTGGGAGGGGATTGATTAGATATAAATAATGTGAAAAAGTATTAGGGGAGACACTTTGATAAACTTAAAATCGGTTACATCAATTACTAATATTTTGTGTACTTCTCACAAAAATCTACCTCATCAAATTACAGTTAGGAAACATGTGCAGTGCTTTCCTGAGGTAGGCAATTCCACTTCTAATGTCAAGGCAATCAGATCCATTTTTCACCTGTCAAAATCATACCATTACATTTTTCCATCCCGCCTTCATTTTAAAACATTTTTATGGGGAAATTGAGGAGACAGGAGGAATCAAAGATCAAGAGGCAGAAACATACCAATTTCCCAAGCGCTATTAAAAATTGCATTCTAGAAATTTCTTCTTGATATTTAAGAAAATGTCGAGTACTTGAGACAACCAAACCAAGACGATTTTGTCCATCAAGAGCATTGATGGCTGACATAACAAAACTAACTTTTGAACTCTGAAATAGCTCTTTTGGCATTTTGATAATGCTACTGATGACTGCATCCAGTCCACATATGAAGTACACTAATCTACTGATAAAACAAATGGATGACGCCACAGATGCTTTTTTCATAGAAGAAAGATTTGAAGCAAGACTCCCAGCTACAGACAGAGCCAAATCATATTCACCGTGTTGCCATAACGAGAAAGCATACACTTGCAAACCTTCTTCATCAAGCGGCCCTTGAACAACATACCATACAAAGGTGTTAAGAAGATGAGAAAAACTAAAATGATTTTTCACACAATCCACAGCAAAAAATGTTTATGCAAAAATCACAGGCCATAACACAAGTATAGCTTGCCCAACTCGCATGCTTTACATACAGCATTAATACACAGCTTTTATTTACTTCATGATTCATTCACTCTCAGGAATTAGGAGCAAAAACCAGTTAGAAAACTTGGACTGAAGGGGGATAATTTTAGTAAAATTCAACCAGAAATAAGCTTAAAAGTTTTGAAAAAAATATGAAATATAGTGACTCTGGTTTATAATTATTTGTAATCTCTCTATATATAATAAAGTCTACGTGGTGCTTTTCAAAAACATGGTTTAACCTAAATTCAACATGGTATCTAGAGCCTACTAAGAGACAATTTTTCGCGTGTTTTACCCGGTTGACCCACTGTCTTCCGGTGACAATTTTGTTTTTTGCAAACCGTGTCATCACTCCGGTTTGCCTCTCACTTTCCAAAATTCTGCGGTAACCACCGGACTGTTGCCGCCATCCGTCGCTACTAATTTCGGCGACCTTCCAGCAAACTAATCCTACCGGTAAAGGCGCCTCCTTCGATCCGGCCGATTTCGACGATTTTAACACCACCGCACTCGCCAGCGTGCAACTTTTCCAAATCCGATACTCATGACTACTCCTCGGAACTTTACGCCAAACTATGATGATTTCCTCAAGTGGTATCAGAATTATCAGAACTCATATTCTACTGCTTTGGTTGCACACACTGGTAATTCATCTGTTTGCTTCTCTCAATCATCTTCTCTTGTACCTTGGATCATTGATTCTGGTGCGTCTGATCATGTTACTGGTAATAAAAATCTTTTCTCTTCTCTCTCCACCTCTAGTTTCTTACCTACAATAACTTCTGCCAATGGTTCTCAAACTCAATCCGAAGGAATTGGTACTGTTCAAATTCTACATTCTCCCTCTGTTACTTTTGTTCTCTATGTACCTAATTGTCCATTTAATTTACTTTCAGTCAGTCATTTAACTCGTTCTCTTGATTGTATTGTCACCTTCACTAATAGTAATGTCACCCTGCATGATCGGAGTTCGGGACGGACAATTGGCGTCGGATGTGAGTCTCAAGACCTTTATTACCTCTCAGTGTCATCTCAGACATGCTCAGCCAAAGATTCTCCACTCACAATCCATGCTCAGTTAGGTCATCATAGTCTTCCCAAATTACAGAAGTTAGTGCAAATTTTATCGAAAGTATCTAATTTACATTGTGAGTCGTGTCAGTTAGGGAAACACACTCGTAGTCAATTTCTCAATCGAGTCAATAAACGAGCTTCGTCCCCTTTTGCTTTAGTTCACTCCGATGTTTGGAGTCCCTCGCGTACTATCTCTACTCTTGAGTCTAGGTATTTTGTCACCTTTATTGATGATTTTTCACGTTGCACGTGGTTATTTTTAATGAAAAATAGATCAGAATTATTTTCTATTTTTGAAAAATTTTATAAAGAAATAAAAACTCAGTTTAGTGTGTTTATTCGTACCTTAAGAAGTGATAATGCTCGTGAATATTTATCCCAACAATTTCAAACTTTTATGTCCAGTAATGGTATTCTCCACCAAACATCTTCTCCTCATACACCTCAACAAAACAGGGTAGCCGAACGCAAAAACCGGTATCTTGTAGAAACCACTCGGATCCTACTTCTTCATGATAATGTTCCACTTCGGTTTTGGGGAGACGCTGTGCTAACGGCATGTTACCTTATAAATCGCATGTCATCATCTGTCCCTTAACAATAAAATCCTTCATTCAATCCTTTTTCCCCATTCCCCCCTTCACCTAATTCCTCCCCGAGTCTTCGGGTCTACATGTTTTGTACACAATCTCACTCCTGGTCTTGATAAATTATCAGCTCGATCACTAAAGTGTGTTTTTCTTGGTTATCATCGATCACAAAAAGGTTATCATTGCTATTCACATACCCTACAACGATACCTGATGTCGGCCGACGTCACCTTCTTCGAGTCTGTTCCATATTTCGAGTCCAGCCAAGTAACTTCGGAACCCTCAGGAGAGTACTCCCACACCTCTTCCGGAAGTCTCATATGTCATTATCCCCCCATCATTCTAGGAAACTTGGCCGACCAGATAACCCTACGGTTAACCCCCGACTTCTCGTCCACTTCAAACATATCAGTGTCGTCAACCAACGTCTGTCGTACCTGTCCTTGAGGTCGTACCTGTCCCTGAGGTCGTACATGTTCCTGAGGTCATTGCAGACTCTCCTCCGACGCCCTCGCCATCACCAGATCCGATCCTGCAACCCGATTCCGATCTTCTGATTACCCTTCGAAAAGGTATACGTCAAACACAAAATCCTTCTCCACATTATATTGATTTATGTTATCATCGTCTTTCCCCTTTGCAGTATACTTATTTGTCTTCTTTGTCTTCTGTTTCTATTCCTAACACTCCAGGTGAAGACAAACAATGATTGATGAAATATGTGCTCTTCAAAGCAGTGGTACCTGGGAACTGGTTCCTCTACCCCCTGGAAAATCTTTAGTAGGTTGTCGTTGGCTTTATACAGTAAAAATTGGTCCAGATGGTAAGATTGATCGATTTAAAGCTCGCTTAGTAGCCAAGGATACACTCAGATTTTTGGATTGGATTATAGTGATACCTTCTCGCCTGTAGCCAAGATGGCATATGTTAGACTTCTTCTAGCCATTGCAGCCATTCGACATTGACCTCTTCATCAACTTGACATCAAAAATGCATTTTTACATGGTGATCTTGAAGAGGAAGTATATATGGAGCAACCACCTGGGTTTGTTGCTCAGGGGGAGTCCTCGAATATGGTTTGTAGGTTACACAGGTCTCTTTATGGTCTTAAAACAATCTTCGGGAGCTTGGTTTGGCAGATTCACCACTGGAGTACAACAATTTGCTATGGTCCGTAGTGAAGCTGATTATTCCCTCTTTTATCGTCACTCAGCCCAAGGGTGTATTTATCTTATTGTGTATGTAGATGATATTGTCATAACTGGTAGTGATGAGCAGGAAATACTCCAGTTGAAACAACTTCTCTCGAATCAATTTCAGACAAAAGATCTTGGTAAACTCTGGTATTTCTTGGGTATTGAGGTTGCCCAATCTAAAGATGGTTTGGTGATTTCTCAGCGGAAATATGCTATGGATATTTTGGAAGAAACAGGTTTGTTGAACGCTAAACCAGCTGATACTCCTATGGATCCAAGTGTCAAACTACTACCCAATCAAGGGGAGCCTCTATCAGACTCGGGAAGGTATAGGAGATTGGTTAGAAAGTTGAATTATCTCACAGTCACTCGTCCAGACATTTTTTTTGCAGTCAGTTCCTAAATTCCCCTTGTTAGAAACACATGGATGTTGTTACTCTGAGATACATCAAATGTGCTCCAGGAAAAGGTTTAGTGTATGAAGATAAAGGACATACTCAGATAGTTGGATACTCTGATGCTGATTGGGCAGGATCACCAAGTGATAGACGATACACCTCTGGATATTGTGTACTTGTTGGAGGAAACCTTATATCTTAGAAAAGTAAGAAACAAAATGTAGTTGCAAAATCAAGCGCCGAGGCAGAGTATAGAGCCATGGCGATGGCAACATGTGAACTGGTTTGGTTAAAACAGTTGTTCAAAGAACTTAAAATTGAAGAAGCAAGATCGATGACACTTATTTGTGATAATCAAAGCTGCATTGCACATTGCTTCAAATCCGATCTTCCATGAGCGGACCAAACATATTGAGATTGACTGTCACTTTGTCAGAGAGAAGATCGAGTCAGGCGACATCACCACAAGCTTTGTCAACTCGAATGATCAATTGGCAGATGTGTTTACAAAATCTCTTCGAAACCCTAGAATCAATTATATATGTAACAAGCTTGGTGCATTTGACTTATATGCTCAAGCTTGAGGGGGAGTGTTGATAATTATATAGGTATATGTATATAAAGAGAATATTCTCTAGAATATTCCTTAGAATATTCCTTAGTGTATTCTAAAATAGGATATCTATGTAATTAATACTAGGATTTGTATTTTCTCCTATATAATGCATCTTCCGATGTGCTATTCATACACACGGTTTATTCAAATGTCTCATAATCTCTCGTATTTTAACAACTCTAAACAGAAAAATTATAAAATTTGAACCCAAACCTTCTTTTTTCAAATTTTCACATTCCTGCAAAGCATCGGCAGCTTTCCCTGCCTAAAAAAAGTATCCAGTTAACAAACATAATCACAGGATTTTATAAAATAAATAGGACTAAGATGTCTAGTATATTTACCTTGGAAAGCGATCTAGCCAAATTGATAGAAATATCTCTGATATGTGAGTTTTGATTACTCTCTGAGCCAATGCTAACTGCATGGCGTGCTAACCTATAAAATGTAGCAGCAGACTTGTAATCTTTTTGAGCCTCACAAACCAGTCCATGTAAGTTATGGGATTCAGGATAGTGAGGGGAATGCTGCACAGCCTGCTGAATAGCTCCAAAAACCTGTGACAGTTAGATGCGGCATCAGCATGATATTAAAGGTGGGCGGGCAGTGGTTACTTAAGAGGTGTAATAAGGAGCATCATTTAGTGGAGATTGTTCATCTTAAACTCACTATAGTTTGGTCTCTAGGCTTCAATTTCTTGAGAAACGGGGAGTACAGTACACACTAATGCAGGTTCTATGAGCCCTTTCTGGGAGGATTTTCTAAGGTTAAGAAAGAGGTTCTACAAGATCTAGAATTAGTACTGTTGTGGTACAGTTTGCAAAATACTCCTGTGGTATATACAAGTTTGGCTCAAGCAAAAACAGAAACTCTGGGCTACAGACTCCTTTCAGAGCTTTCAGTTCCCTTTTAAACCTACTGTCTTCTATTGTGACATTAGAACACCATAACTCTTGGTCACAGTCCAATTCGACGTGAATGCCTGAAATAAACAGATGGAATTGGACATAGCAAAAGCAAACAGCTACTGCTATTCATGTACCACGTTAAGATCAATGACCACTAGGAAGACATCCACACCAAATCTACAACACCCACCCAAGTTCCTTCAATTGTGTTCCAAGAGCAGAGTGTGCCCCCCTTTTCCCAGTAATTATGTAATGCAGGATGTATTCCTGCATTGCTCAAACTCACTAAGTTGGTCTCTGAACTTCAGTTTGACTAGAACCTTCTTGAGGTCATAGCTGCTGACTACAATTATCATTCTATCATTAGTTAATTAAAACTGTAGTGTTGGATATTCCATTATAACTAGAGGTTAAATCAGAAAATACAGAACAAAATTCAGAGCAAACTTTCTCACAATTTCTCAATTTTTTCTCAGTCATTGCAAACTAATAAGAGGCAAAAGAAAATGGGTAATCGACACTGAAAATCACTAATCTACCATATAATCTAACCTGTGAAGATGCAAGATGGCCACTCAGCAAAGCAAGCTTAGTTAGTCCAATTTGGAATTCAGCTAACTGCACAGTAACCAACAAATATTTCAAATTAGGAAATAAATATTCTAATACGCCAGAGAAAATTATTTGGCAAAAACAATGTGTGCCAAATAAATCTATAAAACAGGTATTGAGAGGAAAATTCCTGATATATTGATATTTGGCTAAACTTAAGGGTCATGATAAATAAACAGCAAACACCAACAGCAAGGGAAAATACAAACACATTTCCAACTTCTTGCATGTTAGGTCACAGAAATTAGTAAATTACAGGCATTATCTGCACTGCTCGGGAACAGCTTTCAAATGCCTCATCTGGTGCAGACTCCTTACTACATAAAAATGGCATATAGTCAGAAAACTAGTGAACTAGTAGACTAAATTAGCATGTACATGCTACATGATAATGTCACGATAAATGACACTAGAATAATACCTCACATAAGACTCGGCTGACATGCTAGCCCATGGCAATGCAAGGCCGGGATCGATACTTCGCGCACGATCAAACACTTGCCTTGCCAATTGCTTTTCGTCCACTTTAAGATACAACTGAAATATAGACAAAACCAAGCTGAAATAGTCATTTAAGTAATAGTCATTTAATAACTCCGTTCCTCCTCTTCCTTCTTTATTTGTTTGGTTTTACATTAAATATATGTTTTATAGATTATTCATAAAATTAGTTTAAAAAATAGTCAAATAGCGGTTATCCCGCTATCCCATTTTTGGGATCGGCTACTCCGCTCCGCTATTTGGGATTGATAACTCTTACGGAACCCACTCCTTCCCCGCCTTTGGATCTAAATTTTATACCAACTTTATTGAATCTAAATTTCTCGTATTATTTTCAGAGAATTGCACAATACAAGAGAAACAGTGTCATTGTCAAGAAGATCCCTTAATTTTAGGAACAAATCAACCAACCAAGACAATTGATGGTAATTATTCTTGAAATTGTGGTTGGGTCTAACTCAACCTTACAAAATCGGCTTGTAAGGTGAGGATTGTTCCACTTAGAAACATATGATCAGGGCAATCTTATGTGGGACTCTTTTTATAAACATATGATCAGCGGAATCTTATGTGGGACTCTTTAACACATCCTCTCGCGTCTAGGACTAGACATTTGAAGCGTGGACACAAATGTTGGGTGGCTCGATAGCATAACCTAATAGTAGGTGGCCTAGCGTATCTAGAACGAGGCTCGGATACCATCTTGAAATCGTGGTTGGGCCTAACTCAATCTTACAAAACCAGCTTGTAAAGTGAGGATTGTTCCCACTTACAAACATATGATCATGTCATATATCATGCAATGTGGGACTCTTCAACAACTACGAAAGTCTATAAAGAAATGAGAGGAAAGGATATAATAGAAAGAAAGAATACTAATGAAGCAATAATGATTACTGATTATCGCAACAAGATTGATGAAGGACACCTTTACAACTATAAGTTATGCTTATAAGTGCCTGAAATGAAGATAAGAAATGCCAACGACCAGATAGAGACCATTTTGGTATCAACAGCAGCGCCTAAGGTGGCACATGGCAGCAGATGGGCGCTGCAGTTTTCGGTGACAGTACTTCTAAAGTTGGCCAGTCAAAAGACTTTCAAACCTATCCGGGGCTTCTGCTGGGCCCTGAATGTACTGTGTTGGCCAAAACACGGGAAAAAGTAGGGCTCATGGAGGAAAACACAGAAAAACTGATCCTGCAATAAAGGCTAGGTTTGCAAGATGGGTCAGCAATGAAGGCTTGGACAATAGAACAGAGAATCTCATAACGAGAGCTCTAATATCAATATGAAAGAGATGAAATAACAATAGTCCAAAGATTATTTACATAATTCTTGGGCGAGATTTTAATTCTAATTCTTTATCAATCACAAATAATAGTTTGAATAATAGGTGATGTACAGGCTTATGCAAATTTCTAAATCAGTCCTAGTAAAGAAAAATAACAATATAGCAGGAATATACAGCTATTATGTGAAAAAAAGAGTTCTATATACATTACTTTACAAAAAATGATTTCCCAGTTGGATTTTTACTGTTTACTGATGAATGAGAGAGTACCTTCCCAAGATATCCCCAAGCAACAGCTAGAGATACATTTAACTGCAGTCCTCTGATCAAAGCATGCTGATTTAGTTCATTATGATCAGACAAACACCCCAATGCCACCCAGAACTCATAATTGTGACCCTCGAGTAGTAAGGCTCCAATAGACATTTTTTCCGCTAGCTGCCTGCTGAAACAACCAAGTTGAAGGAGCACAATGATCGAAAAGATCATTAAAAACAATCAAATTACATAGATCATACCGTGCACTTAAGTCTTGTTTGTAATTTCGGCTTAATGAGGTAATAAGATCTGAAGTTACTGCAATGTCACTATAGATGTTTGCTTGCCATGGAGACAAGTGTAAGGCCCGTTGGTACGAAAATTTAGCACGTCCTGCAGCCAAAAAGCAGGTCTTCCTCCATGAATTGATAGAAGCACTGAAGGCTTCCTTATTAGATTCCAATTGTTGGACCTCCTCAATCCAAGGATTACATCTTGCATATGCAAGCTACCATGGATCAAAATAAAATAGCATATAATAATACATGAGCAGCAAATAATACCTAAAAATAGCAGTGAAGAAAACTCCAAGTCGTAATACCAACTTATTGACATACTTACGCACTACTGCAGCCAATAATGTTGAAAATAAATAAATTTCTTAAACAATGGAAACCTTTAAAAACCGAAGAAGAAAATGATACCTGAATATCTGCGTGTAGTTTCCAAATACATGAAATATTCCTGAAAGAACAAGCACTCTCTCTGGCAACCTCGGATGCTTCCTGTAATCAGTTCAACAGGGTTTAACTAAATGTTGCCAAAATAGAGTTCAACTAAATAACAAATGACGTACAATTATTAAAAAGAACAGAAGAGAAAAAACCTCTAACAATGAAGCTCCCCACTGATATGCTCCTAGGTTAATGCAATCGTTTGCCAAACTAAGCAGCCCCAAAGCAAGTCCAAATTGTGCAGGCACACAATCTGGCAAAATCTCCAAAGCTTGTTGAAATTGTTCAACCCCCTTCATGAAGGCAAGGAGGCAATTTTACATATTTCTTTAATGTACAAAAACAGATTGACACTAATCAAACAACATCATACAAAGGAGGTGGTATAGTTCGTTCATCAGTGTAGTTTGTGATTGGCTACTGAAAAAACTGAGATGAACTGCATGTGAATATAATATAATATGAACTACAGAAACCAAGTAGATAAACAATGTGAGCATAATTAGTTAAATGAAAAGCAAAAAGATCATGCCAACTTGATTTAAACCCTAGAACCAGCAGAATAGCTTTTATCCTCTTAAACCAAACTCTCGGTGCCTGTTTTAAGCCATATATGGCTCTCTAGATAGTAAGGAATGATGTATCCTGAACCACGGTCACTTTCTGTGAAGAATTAAGGAATTAGAGGATTATCAACAAGAAAATTATGCAATTGTATCTCTTGATGACTGGGTCAACTTGCTATTTCTAGAGAAGGAAAATGTTTATCATTGAGTTTTTCAGCGATTGTTTGCAAAGAGATAGAAGAAGCCGAGGCTACAGCAATACGCAATGACACAGCAGAGAAACTGGATTATTGCACAGGATATGGTGGGTGAACAGATGTCACATGTGAGTCTCGGTCAAAATAAAACTTACAAAACTATCTTGTCAAAAAGTTTAATATTTAGAATCTGTTTTGACTTAGTTTTGAACCAAACATAGTCCAACTTTGAAGTAGTTTTCTTTTATACTCAAGAGTGGTGAATGGATGGAAATGGAACAGATGAACGTCGGACTAGATAATAATGAAGAGATAAAAAATAAACCATCAGTCATCTACGAATTTGGTTCCATAAGTTTTTTAAAAATCAACTCTTCATTATCCATTTTAATGGACATCTATTAGTCCATTTTAATGGACATCTATTAGTTCATTTAACGGATTGGATGGACCTAAGTAATCCAATTGAAATAATTTTCTGTTCATAAAAACCTAACTCTCTCATAAATTAACTAACGTTTCTCAAATAAATGTTCTCTTCAATCACTGTTTTAAGCTCCTTAAAATATGATCAAATCAAATACTGCAACAAACTAAAATAAAATAAATGTAAGGAACAAAGAGAAGCGCTGAGAACAAGAATTGTGGACAAGATATCAAGATAACAACTAATGATTAGCAGAATGTACCTTTTTAAATTGACCAAGTGTCAACGAGATATTTCCACTTTCAACCAAAGCAAACACCATCTTATTATCCAACTCGATTGCACGACCATAAGACTATTGGAGAATCCAAAGTAAAACAGTAGTTGAGGGATTAATCATCCAATCGTGAATTCTTAAATATAAAAGGAATCCAAGCAGAGAGGTACCTTAACAGCTGCAGTAAACCTGCCCAGGCGCTGATAAGCAAGTCCCAGAGCCTAACAATATTTTAAAGTATTTATTACAAAATCTATGAGAATGGAAACATGACGAAGGGAAGAGAGGTGATATTACTTCCCACAAATCAGCACAAGTAGGATAGCCTCGTATAGCATGTTGGAGGCTCTGAACAGCTTCAGACCATTTCTTTTGATGAACCTGTTAAGTAATATAAAACATGAACGGCAAGTATCAAGCGAATGTGATGACAATCAAGATTATATTTGGGTAGGGGTTGCAAAGTGAGGAATAACTCCAATTAATAATGTTATCCGCAATTGAAAGAAATAGAAAGAACTAACCAGAAGGAAACCCAATCTGCGGAAAGCCCAAAAGGCACGCGGTGAGATTTGAGAAGCTTCGAGGCATACTGCGACCTCCAAAGTGTCCTTTCCTTGTTGGTCAAGTAAATCGCAGAGAGGTTCCTGGTGGGAAAGTATTCATGAAAAATGTAGCAGAAAAAAAAGATAAATAAGTGGGGCATATAGTTACCCCAGAGTCGAAATCATCAGGATTGATAGTAACAGCTCGCTGGTAACACTTAAGAGCTCTCTGAGTATCAAGGGACACAAGTCGATAATAATGGCCGAGATATTTGAAAGATTCCCCGTTTTTAGGGTTTAATTTGGCCGATAGAATAAAATGTTGAGCAGCTTTTTCCTCTTGTTGTTTATTCCATAAGAGCAACCCCTGAATCATCCATTCATCTTGTATGTTAATAACTAATTACAACTGAAATTAAAAAAAAAGAATGAAAAATGCAGACAATGTCAAAATGTAGTGAGGCGTCGTCTGAGGAATCCTGCAAGCGTCGGAAGAGATCTTGTTCATCCTGCAAACAAGAACAACGATAGATGAGAGAGGTACCAAGCGGAAGAACTGTAATAATAGAACAAGTAGGAACGCACTGTATGCGTTTCAGAGGCCATCGTAAGAGGGCTTAGGTCTTCTTCACTCCAGAACTCTCTGCCCAACATCGCCTTTTCACATCTTAATAGTTTTAGAGCCTTTTTTTTAAAATTAAATTAACTAAATTTATAGACTTTTAACATTACTTTTGTATTTTTTATTTTTTTTTTTGAATAATTTTGTATTGTTATTTTTTGGTTAAAAAATGTTTTTACTAATAAAGTTAGATTTTTTTTTTAATTCTTTATCCTCTTAATATATGTTTTATATCGTTCATATTTTTGATCAAATTTTAAATTTGTCTAACAGGATGGTAAAATGGGTTAAATTTGTTGGGCATATCTATTTTTTCCGCACTTTTTAGGTTTGCATCCTCTAATATGTTTGTCTTATCCCGCCTCATTATTTTGTGAGTGTAAGTGTTTTTTTGAATAAAATTGATTTATATCATATCCTTTAAGTTTTTATGATAACGAAGTATTTAAAGAATAATTGGAATAGACTAATGCGTATTCAAGGGTGCATGTACAAAGATCAATATATTGATAGAAAGTCAGTTTTGAAATTGCATTGAACATTGAAAGAGAAACTCTTAAGAGACAAATTCTTAAGATCAGACTCTGAAGAATCAACTTCTTATCAAGTTATCTTCTGATGATCAGAACCTAATGTCTCTAGACTCTGAACAGGTCAGCCTCTAAAGAGTTAGAGCATGAAGGATCTGAAGTTATGACTCATATCCTAAAGGACCAGAATCTGACCACAGTCAATGCTCAAGAGCTAAAGAATTCCTGATACGTCGCTATTAGACTCTAAGGTCAATTTGTCATGTTCTGGTCACGTGATAACTCGGAAGAATATTATATAAGCCTGGAGACTTACAATTGATAATTCCTTTTGTAGCAAATGAAGTTTAAATGAGTTTACAATGATATTAACCATTTGAGAAAGCTTTGTAACGGGTCTGTTGATGCCTCTCTTCAACGACTCCCTTATGTTTTGAGTTCTCTTCAACGACTCTCTCATGAAATTCTATAAAATAAGCTAAAGATTTAGAGAAATATACAACACTGCACCTTGACAAGAAAAAGAAAAGTTACTCTGTCAAAATAAATAGTATAAGGTAACTTGGAACATCTTACCAATTGTACATTCTTATAAGTTCTTAAGTCTTAAAGTTTTATGTATTGTAATCTATTTACACCTTTGATTGTATATCAAGTGTAATTATCACTCTATCATTATTATTTATCTGTTAGATAGATTGTTAGAAGTCACTTGCTTACATGCTTGAGCATTAAAGTCTCTTACTTATATGCTTGAGCAATTGGAAGTCTTTTGTATGTGTGTTTGAGCATTTTAGTCTCTTATGTGTTTGAGCATTTTAGTCTCTTGCTTATGTATCCATACGAGAGTCACTATCAGATACGATCGTCTGACGCCATCTCTTTATACTTTAGATGGTTGGCATGTGGGTCGTCTCTTATGTGTCTTTATCTTCTAATGCGAGTGACGCATCGGTTTGACTAAATGCAGATCATTCAGAGACCTCTTTATGCGGCAGCTTCTCCTTGTGTCTGCCATAAAGACCTACATGATATACTGAATAATTTCCATAGTCACTTGGTACTAGAAAAGTATTGTTGGTAGCCTGCTCATGTACATTAGGCTTATACTGAGGGCTACATGAAATAGTTCTATAGGGTGTCACACCTCATCAAGACGTCGGACGCTCTTGGAGAATCAACTAGGCCAACTAACTTGAAGGTACTTGAGGTTCGGGATAAACAGGAAGATGGTGTGACATTGGTATATCATTATGTTGCGGAGATGGGTAGAGGAGCCATAAAGTCAATACTATTTGAGAATGGTTCTCCCAAATTGGCCCTCATGCATACCATAGTTGTCGAGTTACGAAATGTTGTGTAGTATAAACGGCAAAGAAGGCATGCAGTTAGACATAACCAATAGTTTATATTTGAAGGGTGAGAAAACACTTAGAAGGGGGGGTTGAATACGTTTTTCCTTTTTCTTTTTCTTGCTAGCTCAATAATTATGGAAATACACAGTTATTTTTATCCTGGTTCATTTGAACTCAAACTACTTCAGTCCACCCGCCAAGGTGATTTCACCTTTCTCAACAAGGACTTAATTCACTATAATCAAACAAATTACAATCACACAACCAAACTGTTGTGACTAACAATACAAAGCACAAGTAAACTTACAAGTGACTAACACCACTAAGACTCAAATTGGTCCTAGCCTTCTTTAGAAATCTGACCAAGCTTGGTCTCTCAAGGAACAAATACAAGAATTAAATCTTTACAATAGTGAAACAAATTGCTTCATAGAAAGCTATATCACAAACTGTGATTTATCACTAAGATAAGTTTTGTGAGCAGCAAAATGATTTTCACGTAAGATCTTTTTTCTTGGTTCTTGGTGTGATACGGTGGCAGAACCGGACTGTTTTTGGAAATGCTGGTTTGCGTTTTGTGTTTGTGTTTGCAAAATGTCGCGGTAAGCAAGAGTCGCCACCGACTTTTATTTTATCCAACTGGAAAGGAAAAAAGCACAGAAAAATTCCTTTTTTCGAGATTTTGAGTACGAGGGGTTGATTATAGAAAGGGAAGGTATTAGCACCCTTTTTATCCATAGTTTTCTACGGGCTCTTAGGTACTTGCTCAGTGTTTGTGTGATTTGAAAAGTTTTTGTTTTACTTCGATTTAACTCTTGCTTCCGTCTTCAAGAGTGTTACGAAGTCATTTTGAAAACTTTGTTGTAAAATAGTGTAAGTATGGAAAAATTGTTTTGAGCAAGTACTTAAGAACTAATCTACCTACTCAAAAAAATAATTGTTCTATGTTCGTTTCCTTTAGACAGCGCTATCCCACTATTAGTGAGTAGGTAGCCCCGTCATTGGAGTTTTACGGGTCAATTCGAAAAGGGACGTACGATCACTAAAGCAATGTTAGGACGTCTTAGTAATAACCCTAATGTCTTAAGATCAATATTCGAGGCAACTATTCCGAGGCAACCTTTCCGAGGCAACTTTGATCTTTGAGACAAAAGGGCGACCACTAAAATATCATATACTCAATGATCATTTACCGAAGGTAATCGAAGTGGGAGTATACCCTAGGAGTGCGCATGTGCAAGTGATTCAATTTCAAGTTTATTATCTTTGCACATTTAGGTTTGCTAATTGTTTTAAAGTTTACATACATTCTTGTCATGCATCCCTATTATTCATACATCTAACAGTTTAATGTTTGCGGAATTTAAAGTGCGGAAAGTAAAGCTACGTTATTACAAGGCTTCGGGTATTAATTACATAGCCAAAAACAATCAGTAAAAAAACGATAAATGAAAAGGAGAAAAATCCTAATTAGGCTATTACAACTTGTGAGCAATTACATCAATATGGTAAAAAATAAATAGAGCGCGCGCGAAATAAAGACGGGAAAAGAAATAGGGTTTTGACCCCGTCTAACCTAATCGAAGGAAAAAAAAGTTTTTGTCGTTTTTAATTATTTAAGAAAAAGAATAAGGTTTTTAAATTAAAATACAAAATTAATTAGTAAATAAATTAATTCAAGAAAATAATTTACATGACCTATTTTTATATTTTGGTTATTTTTAAGAAAAAAGAAAATAGAATTTAGTTAGAAACAAAAATCCTAATTGTTCTAATTTATTTTAATTTATTTACAAAATAATTTGAGTTACCTAAAATTAAATAACCTAATTCAATTAATTTTTGTATAAAAAATAAATATCCTAAATCTAATTGGATGAAAATATTTTTTTGATAAAAAGAATTATTTTTTTATGTTAGTAAAAATAAATAAATAAAAAATAAAAACAAAATATTAAAAAAAGAAGAAGAATTGGGCCTGGAATCAGTAATTGGGGGGGGGGGGGGGTGAATAGAAAATTTGGGCCCAAAAAGAATTGATCCAGGTTGACTTGTTGGATCCCCTGCCATGCGTTGACTGTAGTTATTGGTGGTCCTTCAGATGATGGCCTTTAAATCTGGCCATCTGGACACTTGGCTGGCTGGATAATGATGGACCATGGTGGTCATCCCACCTGTGCACGCGTCTGATCACTGAAAGAAAAACAATATGAAATCATTGGGGGGACCTAGGATTTGAACCCAGGTCCTGAAACCTTTTCCAAACGCTCCAATGCCAATTGTGCTGCAAGCTTGCTCTGTATATAAAATAATAATAATTGATAATATGTAATACAAGGAGTTAGTGGAGGAAATAAAAAAACGCGCCAGAATTTTGAATGGACGAATGAGACGGAGCCACGTAGGTCGTCCCTGTCCTCTCTCAGTTGGTAAAAGTCAAAGACTTTTACCTACGGACATCACTCGTCACTACAAACCTGTATGTTCTTAAAATCAACCACAAGCAAGATAAATAAAATCTAAGGCCACCAATCAACTCGTCTTGGCCTGCTGAGCACGATGGTGCCCCTTTTGTGGCCCAATTTTTCCTGTGTGAAAAGATCCCAAATCGAGACCAAGTACCCTAACAATGGCAAATCTTGATACAGTCCATAAAAATGAAATTAAATGTTATAGATAGTTTGGAAATGTTTCAAGGAGCAAGAATATATAGTTATTTCATGATGTAGATGCCAAAATTATGCAATTCGAATTCAAGAACAAACCAAAGTCGTGGCTGACTTACAGTGCGTTTTGGCGCTGGAAACTCCTTGTTCTTGATTGGTACAACCTCATTGCAATCCCAGGAATCGAATGAGAGGGTTAGGGGACCTTGAAAGTGCCTCGAAGTACAAAATCGAATCACCACTTTTCTTTGATTTTTTCAAGTTTGTTCTGACTTTGTGCGCCTTTCTAGCCTTCTGTTTTAGGTATGCAATTGTATACTATATACCAAGGACTGAATTAGGTTTAAAATTATGCTCTCAATCTTCCTCCATTATAACTTTTGATTTGGATTTGATTCACTTGAAAATCTTTCTAAAAATAGGTCAAAACCAATCTTTTTGTGCACACAAAGGCTTTGCACGATTTCAATCTTTTGCTAGCTGGATATAGAACCTGAAACATGCACAATATCTTGAGGTTTCAATGATTTGGATTTTCTATGATTTGTTTTTATTTAAATTGATTTAATTCAAATAAAAATCAAAATAAATAATAAGAATAAGATAAAGACAAGTGGGAAGAGTTAGGACTCGTGGATCATGCTACCAACCCAAAACAAGTGCAAAAAGTTAGGCCCATTTAGCAAAAATTGCAATTTGGGGCATAGTTGACTTTTGGCAATTTTGCAAAAAAGGTCAACTTTACCAATGCATAACTTCCTCAATTTTGACTATTTTAGGGTTTATTGGACTTTTTAGAAAGCTTGAGATGTCCTCTAAGCAATCCTTTGGGTCTCATCTCAATTGAGTCTTCCATGTTCATGTATGAAGCTTTGACAAAAAAAGTGTTTTTGTTGACTTTTCAAAATGACCTATAATGTCAAAATTCACAACTTCTTGTGAGTGCATATTTTGAACTTGGGAGATGAATATTAATTGTAGGGAATTGAATCCTCTTCAAAATGAGCTTTGGATGGGTCATTTCTCATAAAGTATGAGAAAGTTATGCTTTGTTAAAGTTGAGTTGACTTTTCCTGCAAAACCCTAATTTAGCAACTTTTGAGTTTTGATGAATTGTGAGCAATCCTTGAGGAATCATGATCAACCCTTGATCAAATGATGAATAATACTTAAAAATGATAATGTTTACCAAAAATCTTGGAGTTTGACTGTATGTGGGCCACAGTTGACTTTTGCCCTAGCACAGTCGATTTTTAGACCTTTGAGCAATTGCCTGAGCAAACTTCCTCTGCAAGTCTTGAAACTTGACATGGATGATCTTGAGAACACATTAGGACAAAGGTGAGAATTTGAGACCCTTTATACTCAAGAATATTGATGTAAACTGAAACCCTAATTTGAGGTAGACTGCCTTAGGAGAGGGTTTGTCTGGTCAACCTTTGGACTACCTTGAGCAATTTGAGGACTCTATTTGACATGTATTGAGAAATATGGGAGGGAAAATTTTGGGGTACAACACTTGGTAGTTGGCTTTCAATAAATGATCTTCTATTTATAGCATGAGGAAAACGACAGTTACTGCCTTCAAAAGTGAGGAGTAATTAATGTTTGCGTGTTAGCTTGCATTATTGTTCTTTTCAATGAACTAGCATAGAGACACTTGAGTGCTTTAGCCGTCTTTGCATTAAATGAACAAACAGAACTGTCAGAGCTTGTTTCCTGAAACTTGACAAGACTGTTTGCTTCTTTAATCTTTCAGAACTTGTTTCAGATCTTGCTTCAGAATTTGCTTGCAAATAACTTCTCATCAGAGCTTGCTTGCAAAATACTTCTAAACAGAGTTTGCATGGAAACTTGCTAAGATTAGAGGATGCTTTAAATTTCTTCTTATCAAAGCCAACGTCAGAACTTGCGTTAAATAAATAGTTCTTTCATCAAAGAACTTCTTCATTTTTATTCAACTCAGCACGTAAAATGATTTTCACCTTAGAAAATACTTCAGTCAGAACATTATCTGAAACAAAGAAATATGCTCATCAGAGTATCAATTATACAAAATATATTTTATTGTTATCATCAAAACTCTGAGATATGATTAGAACCAAACTTGTTCTAACAATCTCCCCCTTTTTGATGATGACAAAAATATTCAGGTTTTGAAAAAAAATTGAACAAGAGATAAGAATCTCCCCCTGAAATAAATATTTCTTTTTTGAAAAAAATAGATGTATAAGAAAAACTTCCTGAGATTTTTCTTTTAGGATTTCTTCAGCAAGTCTTTTGAAGATGGTGTTCAGATGATTAAACTTCGAGAGTTTAGTGATACCTGTAAAATTCTTTAAACAGAGAAAGAAATCTTTGTATTTTGTTAGTAATGTTTGAGACTTAGTCCCATAAATGTTAATCAAAGATTAGATCAAAATACTCATTTCCCCCCCATTTTTGTCATAATCAAAAAGTATAAAAAGAATTAAAGAGCGTAAAAGGTTTTTATAAAGAGACTCAGAGGTACAAAACAAAACAAATAACTAGAAACAGAATGACACTTAAGATTTTCTAGAAACAAGAGACAAAAGAAGATTCTTGATTTCAGATGAAGATTCCTCTTGCTTCATCATCCAATTTCTGATTTCCTTGTTTATCTCATCCTGCTTGTCCAAGCGCTCATGAATAACTTAATTTTCCTTCTTAAGCTCATTCAGAGTATCCATAACCAGTGAAGTAGGAGCAGAAGATGAAGTAGCTTCAGCAGATATAACCTTTGGTGTAGAAGTAGCTGAGCCAGAACAAATAACATTTGAGAGAAGAGTACACAGATCAACCATAAGAGTTGGCACACCTTATGGTGCAGCTTTAGCAGAAGGTTGATTAAACAGAATTATTGCCAGAGGATTTGAATCTTCATAGGCATCTTCAGACTCATCTTGTGAAATGTCTATTTGATCAGCAGGAGCATTGGCAATCAACAGAGTAGACTTCTTGTCCCAAGTATCAACAGCTTCTGATTGGAAGGCATGCAGATGTTTGGAGAAATTCTCAAGCACCTGAGAATGACACATGTCTTGCAATTTTAGTGATCCATCATCTAATGTTCGTCTGAACATTTCCCACAGAAGATCTGTTGTTATTGGGTTCACGTTGCTGGTGCAGTCTGCCTTCAGCAGGTCTATCCAAACTTGTACTTCTGTTATAAAATTCTGAAAACATACATTTACATCTGGCTGGAGAGGTTTGGGGACAACCTTTTTTTAGGTTTTATTTTTCAGAAATTGTAGGGATTCAAAATCAACTACAGTTTTCAGAAAGTCAGTTGGTTCAGGAGTTTCTAATTGTTCAGGTGTTTCTGTTTGGTCAGGATTTTCAGATGGTTCAGGTGTTATTGATGGTTCAAGAGTTTCAGATGGTTCATGAGATGGATTGAGGGTATGTTCTGGAGATTGAGGAGGTGAAAACGTTGGGGAGTTAGGTGTTGGAAGTTCTGAAGATATGGGTGGTGTGACGTCAGGTGAAATGATGATGGTGTTTTCAGCAGAGGGGGTAAGATTTTATGGTTGAGTTCTGTTCAGAGTAAAGATATTCTCAGAGGGTAGGGTGAAAGGTGGATTTTGCATGGCCAGAGGTACGTTTATTCCAGGTATTCTCCAAGAGCCATCACACCATTCAGAAGGTCTTGGTGATAAAGGTCTGGGAGGTGTTTGAGAAAAGTTTTCAGTAGGATTATTTTGTGAGATGTGTGTTTGAGATGGTTGTGTTTGGGTTTCAAGAGAGTCATCAGAGTTAAAATCACTTAAGTCTGATAAAACTTGATCTATTAGAGGGTTTGTAGAAAGAGGTTCAAAGGGAATGGTTAAATTTATGTCTACATCTATGTCACCTAATGTTTGAGGTTCAGCAGATGCATATATATGTACAGAATCATAAACAGAAATAGTCTCAGAAGGTGTACCTGATTTCTTCTTCTTCTTCTGGGGTCTAGCAGAGGGTCCTTCAACTGCTTTCCTTTTTATTGGTTGTTGGAAGACAACATCTGGAGCTGCTTCATTTCTACCTTGAAGTCAATCAGGATCAATTGGAGTTCCACTTTCTTTGCAAATTGCAATGTAATACAGAATGATACGAGGGTGATCTCCTGAGTTGAAAGTGGAAAGTCAGCAATTGGAATTATTCTTCTGGTAACGGTTGTTGATACATAAGGGGTAGGTTCCACCAGCAGTTTATCAATGATCTTTCTCTTCACCAGATTCTTTCCTATCAGAGCTTTCCCACACGTAGGCTCTAACTCCCCCAGCAGGTTTGCTTCGTCCAAATGTGCAATCAGACCATTCTCTGTCAGAATGTTTGAAATCAATCTTCCCATTGAAATCCATTTCCTTTTGGATTTAGGGTTCTTCATTATCTCTGCTTCCCTTGTTTCCTTGACATGTTTCCAGAGGTGATCAAACAGAAGATAGGGTAAATCAATCTTTACATTCGTTCCCAGACAGAACAGAAGGTATTGTTGGTCAGCATTTATATAGTCAGGAGAACTTGTTTCCTTTCTATGATGAATGCAGCCATGGATGGTTCTAGCCCAGATCTTGTACTGATTCTTCAAGTTTATGACTTTCGTTGAAGCTTGCCCGGTTGTACAAATTTCAGCATGAACTCTTGACATATCCATTATACCATTTGAGACTCTAGTGACTCCATTGCCTTCAAAATCCAGTAACCTCCTGATGAGATTTTCAGTGATTGAAATTTCCTTACCCATTACAAACGAGAGAATAACCTTTGGAGATGCAATGGCGTGAATCCAAAATTCCTTTACAAGATGTGGAAATACAGGGCCAATAAGACGATCAAAGTAACTTCCCCATCCTTGAAATTCCACTGCAGGAAGAAGGTCAGACCCATTTGCCTTTAGGTTTTCAAAGTCCACCATCAATTCACTGATTACTTCTAAACTGTCAACAGGAATAAGAGTGGTTCTTTCAGGGATGATGTATTGTTCAGCTTGAGTGCTTCCGGAAGGAGTAGAAGATGAAGCCATTAGAGCACTTGGGTTGAGATGAATGAAAACGGGTTGTAGAAAATACACAGAGATGGTTTTGAAATTTGAAAGAGAAGGTAAAAAGTGAGAAAGGGGTTTTACAAAAGTATTTATAGGTAAACTTTTGAGAAATATTTTTTTGAAATAAAACTGTAAAAAGAATTTAAGACAAAAAAAATTAATCATTACTAGCATTTAATGATATTGATAATGAGGGGAAAGTGTGAGATTTTGAACAAATCATAACAGTTACCTAGGAACGGCGTCAATAGCATAGCACGCGTGACCTTTCAGAAATACAACACGTGTTCATCTCCTGAAGGTTGCATGAGACAGTTGTTTGATATAATGAACTGTTGAACTATACTTGTAATGAAACGTTAGAACATTCCAGAACTTTATATATAGTTTCTGATGTAACTTCTCTTCTAACTTCTAAAGAGTTGTTAATCAGAACATTCATTTCAGAATATTCTGAAAGCAATCACAAAAGATAAATACAATTTCATTCAGGACAAAATTTCATACTAATATTTTTCAGAATGAATTTAAATCTATCTTCAGAAAGGGGTTTGGTAAAAATATCAGCCCATTGATGGTCTGTGTTTACAAAGTTTAAATTTAAAATTCCTTTCTGAATGTAGTCTCTTATAAAATGATATTTAATTTCTATGTGTTTTGCTTTAGAATGCAAAATGGGATTTTTAGAAAGACAAATTGCAGAGGTATTGTCACAGAAGATAGGAATCTTACTTTCATAGAGATTAAAATCTTCTAGCTGACTTTTCATCCAGATCATCTGAGAGCTACATCCAGCAGCAGATATATACTCAGCTTTTGTTATTGAAAGTGCAATGGTAACTTGCTTCTTGTTGTACCAAGAGATAAGGTTGTCACCCAGAAACTGACAGCTTCTAGAGGTGCTCTTTCGTTCAATTCTATCTCCAGCAAAGTCAGCATCACAATAACCTACTAGTCTGAATTCTTTTGATCTTTTGTAACACAAACCTAGATTAGTAGTAACTTTCAGATACCTCAGAATTCACTTAACAACAGTTAAGTGAGATTCTCTAGGATCTGATTGGAATCTAGCACATAAACATATGTTGAATAATATATCAGGTCTAGATGCATTCAGATAGAGAAGGTATCCAATCATACCTCTATAGAATTTCTGATCTACCTTCATACCTACCTCATCTTTTCCCAGAATGCATGTAGGATGCATTGGTGTCTTTGCATCTTTACATTATGACATCTGGAATTTCTTTAGAAGTTCTTTAACATACTTCGTCTGATGTATGTAAGTACCTTCTGGAGTCTGGTTTATTTGTATTCCCAGAAAAAACTTTAATTCTCCCATCATGCTCGTCTCAAATTCATCCTGCATAGTCTCAGTAAATTCTTTTCCAAGAGAGATATTAGAGGTTCCAAAAATAACATCATCAACATAAATTTGACAAATTAAAATGTATTTTTTAAATGTTTTTCTGAATAAAGTTGTGTCCACTTTCCCTCTGGTAAAATCCTTTTCTAAAAGAAAATTACTCAAACGTTCATACCAAGCTCTCAAAGCTTGTTTCAGACCGTATAAAGACTTTTTTAGTTTAAAAACATGTTATGGATATTTTGAGTCATTAAAGCCCGGAGGTTGATGGACATAAACTTCTTCTCCTATATAACCATTTAAAAATGCACTTTTAACATCCATTTGATATAATGAAATATTATTTTGACCAACAAAAGAAATTAATAATCTAATTGATTCTAACCTGGCGACTGGGGAAAAGGTTTCATTATAATCAATTCCTTCTTGTTGACTGTAACCTTGTGCAACCAGTCGTGGTTTGTTTCTGGCCACCTCTCCTTGCTTATTTAATTTGTTTCTGAATACCCATTTAGTTCCTATAATATTGAATCATTTAGGTCTTGGAACTAGATCGCACATATCGTTTCTGGAAAATTGATTGAGTTTATCTTGCTGTTAGCTGGCAATTTCGAATAAAGAATAATTGGATATCAAGAAAATATTTCGAATAAGCATTAAAGGAATATTTATGGGAAATATAGAACTATTGTTTTAAAGGACTCTTTGATTTCCAGTGATAGATGATGGATTTCGATTTAAGATTTTTAGTGTTTAAAATATAAAGAGTTCCTATGTGCAATTGTGCCAGATTTGGAAGCGGTCCAGGCAAATGGTTTAATTCGAATCGAAGAAAACTAGCAAAATACTTCGCTGGCACAGGGCTCGAATTTCAAATAAGAGTGCCATTCTTAGAAGACGCGTGGAAGTCAGTAAGCATAAGAAGCCTGCATGCTTCGAACGTGGCATGATTTTAGAGTAAGACCGTTAGGGTCAGGATACTATAAATAGGTGTTTTTATGTTAGAATATGGGTGTTCATTTCGTATACTAAAAAATCTCAAACACTCAAATTACCGTGACTTAAGGGAAACGAGTTAGAAGACAAAATGTACGTATTGAACATCATGATTCTTTATAATTTTAATACAAGTCTTTTTATATTTCTTTCACTTTTACAGTACTTTTGCTCTTAAATCTTTCGATTTCCTTTCATTTCCTTGTTTTACTTGCTTTTAAACACATTTATCTCTTTAGAAACTTCACTTTTACTTTATCCTTTTGTTCAAACACTTCATATTTCCAGAAACTGTTATATTCTCAGAAACTCCTTATCTTTATATTCAAGCGTTAAATCTTAAGTCTAATTCGAAGCCTTTCCTTTGTACATTCAGTCAGTTTATTTCTATAGACAATCTTAGAGATATTTCTTAAGAATCTCACATTCGACATTAACATACAATATAAATTCATCAAGATAACGGGTATGAACATAGAAATAAGTTATGACACATGTGTCCTAGGATCAATCTAGTCGATCCTGCAAGTAACCAATAATAATCAATAAATTGGAAGACTAGCGGTTGTTTACTAGAAATCACTGTAAACAAATTGGCACGCCCAGTAGGACAATGTCATAACAAAAAGTTTTATCAAACCTATTAGAGAATTTTAGGATCTTCTGAGTTTGGAGCGCGTTTCGGTACATGAACCTTCGAAGCGGCAAAATAAAGAATAATAATCCACATATACCCAGAAGACAACGTACCAAAACAATGGTTAACACAACCAACCAAGATGGGGGACAAAATCCCCCACAGGGGGCTGCAACAATCGTTTTAAGTTCGATTGATGCCTCCAATACCATCCCTGTTGGCAGTTCGAATACGGTCCCAGTAAGTACATTAGAAATGCCATCAAACGTGTCCTCAATGCAAACTGTGCCACATGTAGGGAATCAACAGTATTCGACCCCCACTAGGCCTCCAGGTTTCGAACCTTTGAGACCCAGAAACCCTCCGTATGGAATGCCAACTTCGTTTATGGCAGGGTTACATAATGCATCAACTTCGTCCCCACTCCAAGGGTCTGGTTCAGGAATGAACCATTTGGGTACAAATTTCCAAAATATAGGAAACTTCGCCCAATTGCCTACCCTTACAACTAATAGTCAAGGAGCGCTTAGGCAACAGATGGATGATAGCAATCATGATATGGCAGGAATCCTAGCCCGTGAAATGAATTTTATTTTCAATCCCCAAACAGATCAATATGAAATAACTCTAATGGCTCATAGGAAGAGACAACATTTTTAGATTTAAAGGAAGGTTTTGAAAAATTTCCCCTTTATCATGCTTCACACAGAGCTTCTGAGTTGTACTTCAGATTGGGAAGTCCTCTGACTAAATTTAATTTATTTAGTTGAGAGATTTTTCTAAGACTGACATGTCCCAATCTTCTGTGCCATACCCATTTCTCATTGCTAACAGACAAAAGGCATTTGACGTTTTGAGATTTCAGATCTGATAAATCAATTTTGTAAATGTTGTTCTTTCTCTTGCCAGAAAATAGGATTGATCCATCTTTTTGACTTACAGCTTTGCAGGAGTTTTGATTGAAGATAATGTCATAGCCATTGTCACTTAATTGACTTATGGACAATAGATTATGAGCTAATCCTTCTACTAATAAAACATTTAAGATAGAAGGAAGGTTACCGTTTCCAATGGTTCCAGAGCCAATAATCTTCCCTTTCTGATTACCTCCAAACTTCACATCTCCTCCAGCTTTAAGTTCCAGACTTTAGAACATAGACCTTTTTCCCGTCATGTGTCGTGAGCACCCAGAGTCCAAGTACCATGACTGGTGTTTCAATTGAGCTGTTAAGGACATCTGCAACAAATATTATTTTATCCTTAGGTACCCATATTTTTTTGGGTCCTTTTGGGTTAACATAAGAGTTTCCAGAATGTGATGTATATTTTATATCATGTGAGTGCCCAAACTTGAATTGTTTATTCAGAGGTTTGTAAGTGAAGGTCATTTTAGCAACATGTTTTGGAATGTATGTCTCCTTTCCTTTGGGAGGTTCATATCCAATTCCTCTTCTGTTTTTCCCACTAACTCCATAGATCATTGAAGCCATTTTGCTTATGTCTATGCCTTTAGTTAGAAACGATTGAAAGCTATAGTCATACTCTTTCAGAATATCTTTTGAACTATACACATACTCTGAACTTAAATTCTTTTGAACATTTTGAATTTCCTTTTTAAGTTTAAAATTGTTTTCTAAAAGTTCAGATTTTTCTGTTTCAAGTTTCTCAAGATCAGATCCAAGAGTCTTCTTGAGTTTCTTGTATTTGATTTTGAGCTTACTATAGTTTTCCAGAAGTTCTGATAAGCTATCAACAAGTTCTTCTCTAGAAAATTCAGAAAATACCTCTCTTTGTTCTGACTCACAGTCTGAGTCAACTTCTGTGATAGCCATTAGAGCTAGGTTGGCATTTTCATCTTCAGAACCAGATTCATCTTCAGAAGAATCTGAGTCATCCTAGGTTGCCATCATTCCTTCCTTCTTACCAAATCTCTTTTTTGGTTTTTCCTTTTGAAGCTTTGGACAATCACTTTTGTAGTGACCAGGTTCTTTGCATTCATAACAGATGATCTCTCTTTGTTTGACTTTTGTGTCTAGAAGATTCTGTTTTATCTTCGGACTTCTTAAAGTTCCTGAACTTCTTTTGTCTGTGCTTCCACAGATGATTTATCCTTCTGGAGAGCAAGGATAGTTCGTCTTCTTCTGACGCTGATTCTTCAGAGTTTTCCTCTTCAACCTGGAAAGTGTTAGTATCAATTTTTTTAATTGATTTAAGGGCTAGAGACTTACCTTTCTTCTGAGGCTCATGCTCATCAAGTTCAATCTCATGACTTCTGAGAGCGCTGATGAGTTCCTCCAGAGACACATTGTTCAGATCTTTTGACACTTTGAAAGCAGTGACCATTGGTGCCCATCTTCTGGGTAAGCTTCTGATGATCTTTTTCACATGATCTGCTTTGGTATACCCTTTGTTCAAAACTCTCAGACCAACGATCAGAGTTTGGAACCTAGAGAACATTGCTTCTATAGACTCACTCTCTTCAACTTTGAAGGCTTCATACTTCTGAACTAAAGCCAAAGCTTTAGACTCTTTAACTTGAGCGTTTCCTTCATGAGTCATTTTGAGAGACTCAAACATATCATGCGCTATATCTCTATTAGTGATTTTTTTATATTCTACTTTAGAGATAGCATTTAGAAAAATATTTTTAGCTCTATGATGATTTTTAAAATCAGCTTTTTGTTGTCTATCCATATTTTTTCTATCCACTTTGTTTCCTTCTGAATCTAAAGGATGTTTGTAACCATCCAAGACTATATCCCAAAGATCACTATCATGACCTAGAAAGAAACTTTCTAGTCTATCTTTCTAGTACTCAAAATCTTCTCCATCAAACACTGGAGGTTTGTTGTAACTATTATTGTTTTGTTCAGCGGCCATTGTGTTTTCTTCTGGATATTTTCCTGACACAGTTAAGTGTTGTGCTCAGAGTCAAGCTCTAATACCAATTGAAGGGGTAAGAAAACACTTAGAAGGGGGGGGGGGGTTGAATAAGTGACTCTTTTCGTTTCCAAAACAAAGCTCAAACAATAATGGATTGACAAGATTATTTTTATCTTGGTTCATTTGAACTCAAACTACTTCAGTCCACCCGTCAAGGTGATTTCGCCTTTCTCAACAAGGACTTAATCCACTATAATCAATTGATTACAAACACACAACAACTGTTGTGACTAACAATGCACAAGTAATCTTATAAGTGACTAACAACACTAAGACTTAAATCTAGACCTAGTCTGCTTGAGAAAACTGACCAAACTTTGTCTCTCAAGGAACAAATACAGGAGTTTAATCTTTACAGATAGTGAAATGAAGTTTGCTTCTAATCAAGCTATATCACAACTGTGATTTTTCACTAAGAATATAATGCACAAAATGTATGAACAATGAGTTTGTGAGCTTAGGATCTTTCACGTAGTTTCTTGCTTCTGTTTGAAAAATATTATTGGTTCACTTAGTTGTTGCTTGCAATAAATGTCCTTCTATTTATAGTAGGAACAATAAGACCGTTGCTGCCTTCAGAAAAGTTGGAGAGCATTAAATGCTTGCGTGTTTCCTTGTAAAATTCCATTTTCCAAGAAACTAGTTGTAAACACTTGAGTGCTTTCAGCCATCTTTGCATTAATGAGTAAACGACAAAATGTAAGAACATGTTTCCTACTCTTTGACAAGACAAGTTGGATTTAACGTTCTTTCAGAATTTTCTCCAATGTCTTTAAATCAGAACATGCTTCATTCATCTTCTAGGCAGTGCGTTGCTTTCTAAGAACTTGATCAACGCTTACTTTCAAGTAATCTTCTGAGTAAGGAACTTGCTAAAAGTTAGAAGATATATTTAACAAATACAGTGTCTTACCAGAGTCAGCAAATGCGCTTGAAGAAAAGGTTCTTTTATCAAAGAACTTCTTCATAATTTTTGCTTAGCACTTCAGAATGTTTTCAGTCAGAACTTTAACTAAAACATTAAAACACATTCATCAGAGTATAAATTATCTTAAAATATAATTTAGTTATCATCAAAAATCTTGAGATAGGTCAGAACTAATCTTGTTCTTTCAGGTATACCCCGCACAGTTTCCACAACGTATTGCTATTTACCTATAATGTTTCTCAAATCTGGGTGGAGGATTCAAACCCAAATAAAGAACCAAAATGTAAAGCAAACAAGTCAAACAATGTAAGCAAATAAATGTGATCTAAACCCTAAGGTAACCCCACTTTTATAATTTTCCCTAGTAGAGTCGCCAGTTCTGTGATATGGTGGAAGAACTGACTTGAAGGTTTTGCATTTTATCGCAAATGTCGCGGTTAGCAAGAGTCGCCACCGACTTTTCTTTTATCCAAAAGGAAAGGTGAAAAAGCACAGGAAATACCTTTGAGATGTTTTCTTGAGTTCGGGGGGTAGATTATGAAAAGGGAAGGTGCTAACACCCTTTTCATCCATGGTTTTCCATGGGCTCTTAGATCACTTGCTTAGATCACTTGCTTTGTTTTGTTTGAAATGGTGTTTGGTGTGGTTTTGAAAGTATTTTGTAAAATAGGCCATTTGTTTAGGCAATCCTTGTAATGATCCTCGTTTGTAAGAATGTATACAAAGATGTTTGTCTTTTGAAAATGTTTTCAATGTTTTGTAAGATGTTTTGAAATGTGTGTGTGTTTGTTTTTGAAAATAGCAAGGATTGTTTGAAATGGAGCAAGTAACTTAGAAGCTATCTACCTACTCAAATGTCTTTCTTGTGCATTTTCTATTCCTTTGACATTGTTGACTTACCATTGATTTGGTAAGCAAACCTATCTTTGGATGTAAACGGGACACGCGTGGGTCATCGTATAACCATGATAACAATGTTGCCAAGTATCTTAACATTTTTTAGGGACTAAGATCATTTTGTAAGGAAACTTTTGAATAGCGTCATCGAGGGACTATGATCTTATACTTGTTTTGTTTTGCCAAGATACTTCGCATGCGTAACATGGCCATTTTATTTTAGGCAACCAAGTGGGAGAAACCCTAAGGGTGCTTGTGTGCAAAGTGTATCATTTTCATGCTTTTGATTTTGTCTTGTATTTAGGATTTTCTATTTTGTTTTGTTTTGTTCTTGTCATGCAAACCCTAATTACTAATCATGGTATAAAAAGCGATAAATTACGTAATATAAATATACTAAGCTATTACAACAATTTTATAGGAGGGGGGAATACAAGTTTGAATGGGGATTTGCACAAATATAAAGCTAAATATATTATTACAACCAAATCGAACTTGCGCGAATTAAATAAATATAATACAAATATTTAAAGTATAATGCAATATGTATGTAAAGAAAAGATTTTT
This sequence comes from Vicia faba, assembly GCA_948472305.1. Taxonomy (NCBI): domain Eukaryota; kingdom Viridiplantae; phylum Streptophyta; class Magnoliopsida; order Fabales; family Fabaceae; genus Vicia; species Vicia faba. The sequence continues at coordinate 604,541,222 of OX451736.1, read as the reverse complement.
TTATGTCTTGCTTTTGTGTAAAAAAAATATTTAATTTAACCCTAAAAAATAAGGAAAAAAATTAATTCTTTTTTTGAAAGGGATTAAACTCTAATTTTCATTTAAAAGAAAATAATGTTTCTATGTTTATTAATTTGTGTATTTTTTTTGTATAAAAAATAATAAATAATATTATGCCCTAATATTAAAAATTAAATATGTGCAAAAATAAGTATTTGTAAGTATAAAAATATAAAATAAAAAAAAATATTAAGTATATTTAATTATTTATAAGTTTATTAAGAAAATCAATTATATTTATCAAAATAAACTATTTTTTTCATGTGAGAAATAATAAAAAAATAAAATAAAAGTGTGAAAACAAATAAATCATTTTTTAGGATTTTTTATCATTAAGAAAAATAAATAAAAGAATTAAACATAAAAATAAAAAGAAAAATATAAAATATGAAATAGTTAGCAATGGGGGTGCAAAAGCAGACCAGTGGTGGTGTTTAGCAAAAACAAAAAAGGCCTAAGCAACAAAAAGCCCAAACGACTTCATCCCTGTCCTTCTTCCTCTTCTTCGCGCCTTTGCCAGTTCAACCTGTAACTTCCTCATACTTGCATAAAAATGAAAACTCATAACATAAAAAATGTGGCATTTGAGCTCACGATTCCAACCATATAAATTATGTAACCTAACTATCAAAGATCAAAGAGAATTTTGAAATCCCTAAATCATGACCTAAAATTTTCAGAGATTTCTAACTCCAAATTCTCTTAGCACAAGTAATATAAATGCAAAGTAATGATATGTACAACTTTGTTATGATGAGAACTGTATTTTTCATTCACAAATCGTGGCTTGAGGTTTCCTATACAAGAGATAGAGTTTGAAAAAATACCTCCTTCAGCTGGAATCGTGTATGGCAATGTAGGGACTTTAATGGAGGCCTGGTGATTGCTTGAGCTTCCCTGAATCTATTCAAACTCTTATCTTGCTCTGAAGGTGGCTAGAACTCCCTGACCAAGTCCAACTGCAAGCTTCCAAGTTAACAATGGCAGGTGGTGAAACAGAGGTTACAGAACAGGGATGCTGGCTTGGATGAGTTTGATATCAAGTATATAAGATGTTTGGATGAGTTAAACACAAAACGCACGAGCCAAATGAGAGTTGGGTGAGTTTTTGCAGAAACTATATGCTTGAGCAGGTTTTTGGTGTTTTTCAGTTTGAGAGGGTTTCAGGTCATTGCCAAGCGTGTAATCTCTTGTACATTGTTTGCATATTAGTATAGAAATGATCCAAAGTGAGCTCTTTACTAGTTGTGCAAGCCCTATCCTTTTTGCAACTTTTCTTGCACTTGAAGCAAAGTTGACAAGATCAAACCCACATGCTTGTACCAGCTTGATTTAGGGTTGGTATGAGTTTGTACAAGTTGCTTGAGACCTGTGTGGTTTGCTTGTATCAAGGGGACAGGTTCAAAGCTCCAAGTTGACAAAATTGCAAAAGTGCATCTTTATGAAAATGGCAATGAAGCCTTTTTGCCCAAAATGGAAATACAACTTATGTAAAAGTTCAAAAGCAAGGATAAAGGCTTTGTCAACTGAGTATGCATTTAATTAAGGAGTGTGTAGCAATTTTATGACCTGTAAAGCAATAAATAGCTAGCATAGGTTTGGTTTGCAACTTGGTTATATATGAAAATGGCTTGAACAAAAAGTGAGAAAATGCCAATTTCCTCTCTTCGAATCTCCCTACTCAAAAATGATCTTGGAGAGTTCTTGGAAATTTTGTAAAGATTAAAATATGCTCTATAATCCATCTTTGAAATGAATTTTGAGATACCTCTTGGAACTGGGTGAAAAGTTGCCATGAAGTTGGGTCCAAAACCTGCCTAAATTAGGGCAAAATTTCACTAAGTTAAGAAGTTCATGACCATGTATTCACAAATTTATAACTTGATATCCAAACATCTTTAGTGAAAAGTTTGTGAAGAAAAGTTGTATATTTCATGGAGGACAACAACTTTCATGTTGGGGACTTTTCTTGAATCAAAATGCATCATAGTGAAAAAGTGGTGAAAAGTTGAGAAAAAATAAGAAAATTTTTATACTTAGAAAAATTCTAAGTTATGAAAATTTTCAAATTCAAACCCTAATTTTCAAATTTGGTTTTCTTGGTGAACAAGTTTCATATTTTGACATATCTTGATGAATTATGACTCTTGGTACTTGATTTTGACCAAAAAGTCAAAGTTTGACTTTTTAGTATGCAGTTGACTTTTGATCAGTTGACTGCAAATTTCATCTGTCAATCCAATGAACTTGAGATCTTTTGAACCATGTAATTAAGTCAAGATGATGCCATTGAATCCTTGAAATCATGCTTGAACTCAATTGGTCATTGGCTAGGTTAAAAATCAGAAATTTCCCTTTCTCAATCAAAACCCTAATTTTGACCATTTTGCTCTTTTGATGATTTGATCAAATTTCTTGAGGAGTTACGATACAAACTTGATAAAATGCTACATATGAGTCTAAAATGTTGATGTGGATAAAAAATTATGAAGTTTGACTGTAAATTGGCCATGGTTGACTTTTTCCCCAATACAGCTGATTTTTAGGTCAACTGTCCAATTGACTGATCAAAAATGTGGTTCAAGGCTTGAAACTTATCATGAGCAATCTTAGGGGTCCAAAATGATGTATGAAAGTCACATGAAGAATTAGTGGTCCAAAAATCCTTGTGCAAACTCAAACCCTAATTTTGGGTTATCAGTGCAAGATGAGGTGTCTTGAGCTGACCAAACCTTTATCTTGTCTTGAGTCCAAGAAGTCTTGTGAGAAAAGTCTTGATAAACGAGAGGGAAAATTTTGGGGTACAACACATGTCATATGCAATGGCTCGCGATATAACTTTAATATAATTCGTAGCTAGTGACCAACCCGAGATGCAGGGGAAGTGTGGTAGGATTCAACCCTGAAATAACACAATAATTATTAATTAGTAACAAAATCACAATAATTCACAAAATGCCACCAAGACCAATAAATTTTACCGTCAAGAGTGTGATGCTGCTAGTCATTTGTTTTGCCTTCCACTTACATCCGTCAGACAACTTCGTATACAAGTACACCAAACAAGGAGCCCCCCCAGTTCCCCTGGTGGATCTGCTTAAAATCATCAAAGTACCCAAAGTACATCACATTTGTGTAAGTGGCACTAGTGTCCACAAAAATTTGTGTTCTAACCAGAAACAAAAGGTATGATTTCATAGCCAATCTCCGGTGTAGGTTAGCCTCCTCGGAATTACCATCAGCCTCTCGTGCACGCATTATCTCATTCGTGAACACCGCCTTCAAATAACTATATTTATCGTAGGCACCACAAGTGAAGTCCAACTTATCCATGACACTCTCAATGGTAACTCCCAATTTCTCTACCAACATATCTAACGCCTCCTATTTGTCAATCTTTTCATGGTCTAAAAAAGTCCCTCTAATCGGAAGATGCAGCAGAGACGCGACGTTGTCCAATGTGATCGTTATCTCACCATGTGGTAGATGGAATGACGACGTCTCATGGTGCCACCTCTCAACAAAAGAGTTAATCATATCATGATTAACGATGCTATAACCACACTTGGTCAAATCTTTTAACCCTGTAAGTAGAAACAACTCATTAAACCATGGCTCACAAGGGGGTACGAGTTTACTGATCTTCTGCCCATGAATAATGACCAATAATGGATCACGTTCATGCATATATGGTTTGACAAAATTCATTCAACAACAATTCATGATAATAATGTAATAGAAGGAACAAGTCAAAATTCACACCTCTCTGTCCCATATATGTTTAATAACATGGTCCGAGTACATAGGCAGCAAAGATAAATCAGAAGATCCTCCTCCAAAACTATGAGGCACCACAGGGGTGTTGGCTGAAGATTTTGATAAAGTTATTAGAAGCCAAATGAATTAAACGTTTTGATCGAAATGAGGTAAAGCGTCATGTTTCGAAGTAGCAGAAGCAGTGTTTCGAATAAGTGTGTCAAAGCTTGGAGCTTCGAGTGGCAATTATGGGAACATATCTAAAGAAGTCTCGAAATAACAACAAGGCTGTGTCTGAGAAGAGCGTTCGAAATGGAGAAGCACCAAAGCATTTGAAATTCAAATGGAAGCGGGACTTTCGAAGTTTGAAAGTTATGTGTTGGAGCATTTGGGGACACGTGGAAAGATGAAAGAGGCATTGTCCTGCATGTTCTAAACGTGGCATAATCCTATAGCAAGACCGTTATGGTCGAATTAGTATAAATAGAAGTCTTAGTATTAGGATTTCGTGTGTCATATCTATTATACAAAATACTCAATAACATTCAAACTACCACATGGCAAGGGAAACGAATGCAAGAGAAATGTATGTATGATAGCACCATGTATTTCTGATTTAATAAAAACCTTTTACCATTTCCAGTACTTTCCTTTATCCCTTTTGTCAAATAACATTTACAAGTTTTCTTATTTACAGTCTTTTCACTTCGAAATCTCTTCTTCAAAGTTTTACATTTTAATGTTTTCTTCATATTTCAAGCACTTTATATCTCAGAAAACTGTCATATTTTCCATACCTTTACCTTCAAGCCTTAAAATCAAACCTTTTACGTTCCAGAAATCCTTTATATTAACTGTTTTGTAAGTCGAAACCATTTACTTCACTTTTATGCAGTTTTACATGTCTTTACAATTAGCATTACAATTAGCACTTATTCATGTAACTTAGTTTTCACACACATTTTGATCACATCTTTAGACTTTTAGAGAGAGAGAAATCGAAATAAGCCAAACACATATACAATATCAACCATGAATATCTGTTCGATCGTGAGAGTAACCTTAATATCCAAGGAGTCCTAGGATCAATCTAGTCGATCCTGTGAGTTACCAGAGGAATTGAATAACAGTCAGAAAGATTATTCGATAGTTTGGAAGACTAGCGGTTGTTTACCAGAAATCACTGGAAACAAATTGGCACACCTGGTGGGACCAATAATTGGATATTAGAAATAAGGATTGTTGAGACATAACCATTACAAAAACGTTGGAACCTAAGAAGTTTGTTGTTTTATGAACCTGAGAAGTGGTAAGATAACCAACAACAACCAACCTTTACCCAGAAGAAAACGTTTGGACAAAATGTCTAATTCAGACAATCAACAAGGGGACCAAAACGGCCCACATGCAACAGGCACTAACGCGTCCACTTCGATCGGAACATTTAATGTAATCCCTTCGAATGCACAGTCTGTCGCATCTTCGACCAGTAACATAGCCACCAATGGAGTAAGTGGCATATCAACTAATAGTTCGATCTTAGGAAATACTGGAACCATTGGCTACCCTGGGGGATTCGTTCCACCATCAGGGACACAATCCCATTTCGCCACTCCATTAACTAGACCACCCGGTTTCGATGGGAATAGAACCAGAAATTCCTCTTATGGAATGCCAACATCTTTTATGGTAGGTTTACACAATTCCACATCGAATTCATCTCCACAACTAGGGTTTGGGTCTGGGGCGAATCAGTTTATGACAAATAACCAAGGGTCGGTGGGTTATAGCACAATGCCCATCCTAACCACAGATAACCAGTTGGCTTTTAGGCAATTGATGGATGACAGTAACCATAATATGATAGGGGTGTTAACACAAACCATGCAGGAGATATTTGCCCCAATAGTGCAAAATGTGACTGTGACAAACAGGGAAAACGCTGACAATATGAGTCGAATAGCAGATTTCTTTGCTCCCCCAGAAAGGCGTAGGCAGAATCAGGCGGGATTTCGAACAAACATGTCTGTTATAGAACAAATTGCTAACGACCCAATTTATAGACCACCCAGAGAAGAAGTTAACTTAGGGGCCAGGGCACCAAGGTTAGAAGCCCCAATAATCCCGGGCCCACAAAGGGAAATTATGGAACCAGGGGCAAGGGTCGAAAGGCTATAAGCCCCAGAGTTTCGAGAAGAACAACCTAGGGGAGTTGTTTTGGTTGGTCGAAATCAAGATGCCGATGCCGTCGTTCATAGAATTCGAAACGATAACATCTTGGCAGAAAACAACCTAACCACCATGATAGAGAGAGTCATGGCCCAGAATGGCCTCAATACAGGAATGAGGAGGCCAAATTATGCTTCTCCCATATTGGATTTCATAATGCATACTGATTTCCAAGGGGATATAAAGTCCCTAAATTTACAAAGTTCGCTGGGGATACCAATGAGTCAACAGTCGAACACATAGCGAGATATCTAACCGAAGCGAGAGATATAGCCAATAATGAAGATCTCAGGATCAAATACTTCTCAAGTTCCTTGACAAAAAACGCCTTCACATGGTTTACCACTTTGCCTCCTGGGTCCATTGACACTTGGGCTCTCTTAGAGAGATTATTCCATGAACAATTTTACATGGGACAGTCGAAAATAAGTTTGAAGGAACTAGCCAGTGTTAAGAGAAAGTTCACCGAACCCATAGATGATTATTTGAATAGATTTAGGCTTTTGAAATCCAGATGTTATACAGTAGTGCCTGAACATGAGTTAGTCGAAATGGCCGCTGGTGGCTTGGATTATTCTATTCGAAAGAAACTAGACACTCAGTATTTGAGGGATATGGCTCAGTTAGCCGATAGGGTCCGACAGGTCGAAAGACTAAAGGCCGAAAAAGCCAGAGTCTTTAAGAATAGCAAGAAAGAAAGGATTTCCTATGTTGGGACTGAGGAAGCAGAAGAATATCCTGAATTCGAATTCGAAGAGGTCGAAATCGACCTCGCTGAATTAAAACAAGCCCCGCCTTATTCCTGCAAATTGTTAGTTCCCACAAAAGGGAAAGATATTGTTGAAAATGAAAAAAGTGACAAATTTCCAAAGAAGGTTTATACCTTCGATGTCACTAAATGTGACGAGATTTTTGACTTACTTGTCAAAGATGGCCAACTAATTGTGCCATCAAATGTCAAAATACCTCCTTTGGATCAGAGAAAGAAGAGAGGATTTTGCAAATATCATAGTTTCCTAGGCCACAAAACCTCACAATGTTTTCTTTTCAGGGACCTGATTCAAAACGCGATCAAAGATGGCAGACTAAAGTTTGCTGATAAGGTGAAGATGAAAGTGGACGAAGATCCCTTGGACGTCGCAGACACCAACTACTCCGAGCCTGCGTGCATTGGAGAGGTCAACATGGTGGAAACTGATCAAAGCGACGCCCTAACAGGAGAGAAGGGTACTGGAGTTGAAAACTGAGTGATGGTCGAAGTCAGCGAGGAGGTCACTGAAGACATCCAGAATACGCCAGAGACTCCGATTGCCGCCCCTGTAGCTGGTGCAAGAGAAACCCAGGCTACTGAAGGCCAGGGAAATCAAAACCAAGAATTAACACAAGTCACTAAAGGCTTGAGGCTGGAATTGGAGAAAGTCCAAATCACACAGCCAATTTCCCTCCAGAAAGAAATATGGGACACTCTAGGGGAACCCAGTGGAAAATTTGACTATTTGGTCAAATATTCTGCCCCAGAGAGTTCGAAGGTTCAGATTGAGGATATAAAGCCCACAGGATGGGGTGATGATGAAGCTAAAGAGGGAGATGTGGAAATAAATATGGTGGATATGGAAAGACCTCGCTCTGAGATGGAGGAAGTGGAAAAATACTTAGAAAAAGAAAAGTATAGAATGAGGGATAATCACGCTGGAGATGCTAGTCTCAAGGATTATCTCATGACATGCCACAAAGGAGATTCAAGCATGATATTGTGCCCTAGGTGCAGCATCCTCTGCAACCAAAGAATAGCTGCGAATTTCGAAAGGGTACAGAGGACTCGAACTGGCAATAATTGGCGCCAGGATAACCAGCTTTTTAAGTGTTATCCCAAGGCTGGAGAAAGTTTGCTGGAATTTGTGTTTCGCTGCTACAAAGGGGCAACCAAGTGCTTGATTTGCCCAAGGTGCTCTGCTGTGTATGACCAAAGCATGGCCAGGTCCTTCGAAACGATTCCCTTCGCCCCTTGCTGGAACCATCAAGAAACTGCCCAGATGGGCCCACGTTTCGACAGCAGACACAAACAGCGAAGGCCTGATAGCCCTCACCCCAAGGCTGCTCGAAGAGTGACTTTCAAACTCCCTGCTGAAGTGCCAACCGATAGATGGTTACAGGTCAGAAATGACAAAGGCAAAGATAGATGGAGAAACGCCGAATGAAATGCACGCCATGCTGTGACATACAGGAGTCAATTCAACACAGCAAAAAGGGAGGAAGTGATATTAGAAAATTACAAAGGAAGGAACCCCATGTCAAGATCCCAGTGGCGCAGACAGCAAAGGATTCGAAAGGCTGAGAGAGAAGCTGTGGCAAACAAAGGGGTTACTTCAACGAAAAACCAAGGTGAATCTAGCACCAACAAACCAAAAAATCAAACTGAAGACAAACCTCCAGTCAATAGGAGGCTCTTCTCTGAAGAACAACGCGATGAACCAAAGGAATACACTCCAGGCCCGGAAGAGGACGAAGATATGATAACAGATAACTTCGAATCGGAGGGGGAGTCTTCATTTAACTTGAACTGTAACGTGGTGTCTGTGCTTCCATGCGAATTTGGGCAGGAAACCAAAATCAACGAATATGAGGAGGAAGACACCACAGATTTGATGAAACATAGGGCCGTGTGCTACTATGTGATGGACAATGGGGCTGTTGAGGAACAAAATGCGTTCTTCGAACATCCAGAACCTGCAATGAAGAACCATCTCAAGCCACTTTTCATTCGGGCGAAAGTTGGTGTCCATGGTGTGAACAAGGTTCTAGTGGATGGGGGTGCTGCAGTCAATTTGATACCCCATTTTATGCTAAAAAGATTAGAGATCCGCGAAGGAGACATCAAGCCCCATAATATGGTTCTGTCCAATTATGAGGGAAAAGTGGGCAAAACACTGGGGGTGGTCCAGTTGGAATTGACAATAGGCTCAAGTTGTAGGCTCACCATGTTTATGGTGATCGAAGCCAAGGCCAACTATAACCTACTGCTGGGAAGAGAGTGGATCCATGGCGTGGGGGCAGTTCCTTCGTCAATGCATCAGCGACTAGTTCTGTGGAGAGATGATGGAATCGTGGAAAACATCGAAGCAGACCAGAGTTACTTTATGTCAACTGTCAATTTAGTTGACAAGAGGGATTATGATAAAAATCTGGCAAAGATTGCTCCGTGTGTTCCAAATGATGAGATTAATGAAACTAGAAACGCCCGCTACTACATGACCCTTCGTCATGATGGCCTTTACTGGGATAGAACAATAATCAGTAAAGAAGAGGGAGTCGAAAGCACTATACAGAAACGGCCAGCAGGCTGGGACTTCGACAACCTTAGCCATGACTGAGTCTACCTTTTTCGAAAGGATTTCGGCCTATATGGCTGAGAACGAATCAAAAGCGGCCTTAGAGGCTGAAATAAATAAATCAACTATAAAGACGAACGAAGTCAGTGGGGAGGGTTCGAAATGCTCACCCTTCAAAGAGTTTGAGATGGATCAAAGGTTGGATGCCATCTATGATAAAGAATCCTTAGGCTTCGAAAGGGACCCCATAAACTCAGGTGCCAAAATGTTGGCACATGATCCACTCGAAGAAGTCAACTTAGGGGATGAAAAAACGAAAAGAGTAACCTACATAAGTGCTAAACTTAGCCCAGGCCTCAAGAAGGAAGTGATCGAAGTCCTTAAGGAAAACAAAGATTACTTCGCATGGGATTATGATGAGATGCCTGGTTTAAAGAGGGAGTTGGTCGAACACAGACTGCCAATCAAAGATGGCAAGAGGCCCATCAAACAAACTCCCAGAAGATTCGCACCAGCGGTTCTCACAAAAATTAAAGCTGAGATCGAAAGGTTGCTGCGTTGCAAATTCATCAGAACAACAAGGTACGTCGAATGGTTAGTAAACATAGTACCCGTTATTAAGAAAAATGGTTCTTTAAGAATTTGCATAGATTTTAGGGATTTAAACACTGTAACCCCTAAAGATGAATATTCCATGCTCGTGGCAGAAATGCTAGTAGATTCTGCTGCAGGGTTCGAATACTTGAGTATGTTAGATGGATACTCTGGGTATAACCAGATTTTCATTGCTGAAGAAGATGTTGCAAAGACAGCATTTCGTTGCCCAAGAGCCTTAGGCATCTACGAATGGGTGGTGATGCCTTTTGGTTTAAAGAATGCTGGGGCAACTTATCAAAGGGCAATGAATTCAATTTTTCATGATTTCATTGAAACCTTCATGCAGGTGTATATTGACGATATAGTCATCAAATCTATATCTGCAGAAACACATTTGCATCATTTAAGCCAATCATTCGAGCGAATGAGAAAACATGGCTTAAAGATGAATCCCCTTAAATGTGCATTTTTTGTGCAGGCTGGAGATTTTCTTGGTTTTGTGGTTCACAAGAAAGGAATCGAAATCAACCAGAACAAAACCAAAGCCATAATGGAGACGAAAGCACCTGCGTCAAAAAGGGAGTTGCAATCTCTGCTAGGAAAAATTAACTTCCTCAGAAGATTCATCTCGAACCTAAGTGGAAGAACCCAAGCTTTCTCTCTGTTACTTCGTCTAAAGCAAGGTCAAGCCTTCGAATGGAACGAAGCTCACCAGGAGGCGTTTGACAGAATAAAAGAATACCTTTCTCAGCCTCCTATTTTGTCTCCACCTTCATGGGGGAAGCCCATGAGATTGTACATATCTGCCTCTGAAGTTAGTATAGGTAGTATGCTAGCACAAGAGGATAGCAATGGCGTCGAAAGAGCCATATACTATTTAAGTAGAGTGCTAAATGATGCAGAGACCAGATATATCAATTTAGAAAAGCTATGTCTCTGTTTATATTTCTCTTGTATGAAACTCAAGTATTATATAAAACCTGTTGATGTTTATGTTTCATCTCATTTCGATGTCATTAAACATATGCTTTCAAAACCAATAATGCATAGCAGAGTTGGCAAGTGGGCTTTAGCCTTAACAGAATATTCGTTGACTTTCATGCCTTTAAAAGCTATGAAAGGTCAAGTGATTCCTGACTTCATTGTGGACCATTCGTTGGTTGAGCAGACGGTCATGAGTTACGTCGAAATGCAACCATGGAAATTGTACTTTGATGGTTCAACCCACAGGAATGGAAGTGGTGTTGGAGTCCTTCTGATTTCTCCTGAAGGAATTCCAACAAAATTCAAGTATAAATTAGATGGTCCTCGTTGTTCAAACAACGAAGCTGAGTATGAAGCGCTCATTGTTGGACTTGAAGCTTTGTTGGAATTGGGGGCAACCAGAGTCGAAATTAAAGGAGACTCTGAATTAGTGGTCAAACAAATCACAAAGGAATACAAGTGCATAAAGGAAAATTTAATGGTATACTTCATCATAGTCAATAGGCTATTAAGGAAATTTGAATACATGGATATTCAACACATACCAAGAATAGATAACCAAGAAGCAAATGACTTAGCGCAGTTGGCTTCAGGTTATAAAGTGTCTGCCAAGAACTTCAAGGATTTGGTCGAATTAAGGGGAAGAGTTATGGCTACTAGATTCACACCATCGGATCTGGAAAATATGAGATTGGGATATGCTGAGAAACAGGGATTCGAAATATTAGCCATAAATACTTTGTCAGATGCGGATTGGCGAAGTCCATTAAAGAGTTATTTAGCAGACCCAACTCTAAAGGTGGATAGAAAAACAAAATATAGAGCATTGTCATATCTCCTCATGGGGAACGAATTGTTTAAAAAGACCCAAGAGGGTGTATTATTGAAATGCCTAGGAGAAAGTGAGGCATACTTAGCATTGTCTGAAGTCCATAATGGGGCATGTGGGGCACATCAAGCAGGCCATAAAATGAAATGGTTGTTACTTCGATACGGCTTGTATTGGCCTAGCATGCTCAAAGATTGCATAGACTTTGCTAAAGGATGTGAGGAATGTCAGAAACATGCAGGAATTCAACATGCCCCTGCAAGTGAGTTGCATTCGATCATTAAACCATGGCCATTTAGAGGATGGGCATTGGATTTGATAGGAGAAATAAATCCTGCTTCGTCCAAAGGACAGAAATACATCTTGGTAGGAGTAGATTATTTTACCAAATGGATCGAAGCTATACCACTGGTAGTTGCTGATCAAGAGGCTATTATTGAATTTATACAAAAGCACATTATCTATAGGTTCGGATTGCCAAAGAGCATAACTACAGACCAAGGCTCTGTGTTTACTGGTAGAAAGATGCAAGAATTTGCCCAAGAAATGGGGTTTAGATTGCTAACATCAACGCCATATTATGCTTAAGCAAACGGACAAGTCGAAGCAGCAAATAAAGTAATAATAGGATTAATCAAGAAGCATATTGGCAAAAAGCCAAGAAACTGGCACAAAACTCTGGACCAAATATTATAGGCTTGTAGAACATCTCCTAAGGAAGTTACTAACACTACGCCTTTCCAACTCACATTTGGTCATGATGCAGTGTTGCCAGTAGAAATTCATCTGCAATCAGTTCGAACTCAGAGACAAAACGAAATCCCAACTGCATTATATTGGGAAATGATGATGAATGAATTAGTTGAGTTGGACGAAATTAGATTACATGCATTGGAAATTTTGATGAGGCAAAAAGAAAGAGTGGCCAGAACATACAATAAAAGGGTGAAGAAAAAAGTATTCATTATTAATGACTTGGTTTGGAGAGTCATATTGCCTATGGACAAGAAGAATAAAGCGTTAGGTAAATGGTCACCTCATTGGGAAGGACCTTTTCGAATATTAAAAGTATTCTCAAACAATGCATACGAAATCGAAGAACTCATGGATGATAAACGTGTCCTAAAGGTTAATGGGAAATATTTAAAGAAATATAAGCCAAACCTGCGGGAGATTCGAATAGTAACAACGTAAACAAGATATTATAAAAAGCCAAAATGGCAAGATAGAATGCCAAAATGGCGTTGTTCGAATATTACATGTAAGAAACCAAAATTATAGTCAAATAAACATCAAAATCTAGAAATAAGAATTATTTTTCAATCGATTAAAAGTGCTTCGAAATGATTCAAGTTTCTGCTGAGCGAACCGCCTGGCTCCTTCCAAGGTTGCCACTTCTCCTTTAAGTTGTTCTGCAGTCTCCATTTCCGCAAGCCCCTGGTTGAGAAGCTCTTCGAATTGGTTACCAGCAGAATTGGTTTCGAAGGCTAGTTGTTGTTCTTTAGCCTCCTTAACTTTCTGTTGAAGTTCCAGAATTTGCCTTTCCCAAAGAAGGATGGACTCAGCTCGAGCCTCATAATCAGTTTTCGCCTGCTTCAGATGCATAGCTTGATCCTCAGCTTCTTGAGAGAGTTTCGAAGCTTGTTCATAAGCGGCATCCATGGCAATGCGTTTCTCTTGAACCTTCTTGGCAGCAGATTCGTCTTGGAGAAGGTAACCAATTACGTTGTCCAGCAAATTCTGAAGATCGAACAAGAGAGTACTAACTGGCAAGGAGCAGGTGGAAAGATTGACCTTTGTGAGCAGCTCCTTCATAGTATAGCAAGCAGTACTATCTTGCTTAAGCACTTCGAATATATCCACATTGAGAATGGTTTTCCTAATTTTGTTAAGAAGAACAATTCTTTCATCTGTGGGAAGAGGATAGCTGGTCGAACTTGTGCCAGCCCTAGCGAGTGGGACGTCCCTCTGAGCCAACTTTGCCTTCATGTACCCAATAGGGTCATTTCGTCTCAGAAGTGCCAGTTCCTCGTCAGTCATTCGAGACAGAGAGGATTGAGGGAGTTCCACACGTAGGGGAGCCGCGTTTATTTCAACCTCTAGGGGTTCGTTGGTTGCATTACCATCCCCTTCATTCGTTTCGTGCTCTTGGTCTTCTTCATCCTCGTCCAAGTCCACCACTTCGATACCATCCCTTTCACTGCTATTTGCGTTGGACTCCGTCCCAGCAGTCGAACCGTCATTGGCATTTTCCTCCTCAGATTCTTCGTCTGCAGATTCTTCGGCTCTTTGCCCAGAATCAACTTTCTCTTCTTCAGTTTGAGTGTCCTTTGGGTCCTCTTGAAGAGTTTCAAGAGGGGACTTTTGAAGAGAAGCCCTTTGCAAATCCTCTGCAGACGTTTGAAGTGTTGTTTCGTTTATCTCTTTCAGAGGAATGGAGGTACCTTGATCATCCTGCTGTTCAGAAGTTCCAGCCAGAACCGCCATATTGGAGGAACCTTTATTTTGGACCAGGTTGCTGGAATCTCCTTGAGGAGAGGAGTTGAGCGGAGCAGCAGCTCTGGATGGTGAGGTCGAAATAGTGGAAGCTGGATTCAAGATGTTCTGCAAGGAACAACAGAATGTTAAGGAAAAACATTCACCAAGGTAATAAGAAGTTAGTATTGTAAAAAATTTAAAGGTTCAATTTACCTGTGGACTCTCAGAGGAGAGGTTACTAGCTATACGTTCCAACGTTGGATTGGAGGTCGAAGGTGGATTTTTGGATTTGGGTGAGGGAGCAGCATCCCTGGAATCAAGTCCAGAGACACTAGTTGGAACGGTGCTTTTCGAAATATCTTTCTTTGGCTTCTTCTTCGAAGCAATATTTAAGTTTCCTCCAGCCTTGGGGTCTTCCCCAGTGGTGCTTGATTTCCGCTTCTTGGGAGTAGTAGGAGGAAGCTTGTTGGTCTGAAAGAATTTTAAAACTTGGGGTTAGATGTAAACCATAAAGCATGAGTGAATTCGAAACATCAAGGCCAAGTGATTACCGTTGGAATTGGAACACTGGTTGTTGTTGGTATTATTGTTGTTGTTATGGTTGCAGCAGTAGTGGTTGTCTCGGGTGGAGTCACTTTGTCAGTAGTTTCGATGGAGGTTTGAGAGGCACTCCCTTCTTTCGACTTCGAGGCAGCTGTCTTTATCCTGATAGCTGAAAATCGAAACAATTAAAGCAAAGGTTAAAGATATGGAAAATAAAAGACATTTGGGATTTTCCCAAGCATTCGCACATGTGCCTTGATCAGATTTAATTGACATGGCTGAAAGGTCGTATCGAAGGTGTCCTGGGAAATCATGAAGCCAGTATCGAGCCCATGTCACAGTCTCAGATGGCTTTGGTTTCCTTTGAAGATATTTGAACATCTCTTTGCAAGTAAACCACCATGGATATGGGGGAAACCAAGCCAGAGCCAGTTCTGAGGTAGGTAATCTGGGAAATTTAGGTGGATGCATTTCGAATGCCAACCTATACCTATCCTCAGGTGACATCCCTGAAGGAAGTTTTAACTTAGAAACTTTTTGTTTAAATTTTTCCTTCAAGGTCTCAGCTGCTTGATGCACAGTGGAGTCCAAGCGCGTGGGGTCGTAAGTAGTTTCAAAATAATTTTGGAAAGCTTTAATCTCTTTGGCATGAGTAAACATACCTTTCTTTGTTGGTACCTGCACATCGAAGGCATCAATTAGTTTCTGTCGAATTGTAAGTGTATCGAACATATAAGTTTGATAAAACTTGATCCACCACTCTAGAAATCCTTTAGCCGCGAGATGGGTAGGTTCGAAGGTTATCAGCTCAAATTGGGCAAAGACTTGATATTGTTCTTGCTGTATTTTGGCTTCCCGTGCCTTGAAAGTTCGTCCAGAAGTGATGGCGCTCTCAGTTTGAAATAAAGGTTCAGGAATCAGTTGGCATAAGCCAAACTGCCTCGAAACGAAGTTTGGTTGGTAGGCAAAGAGAAAAATTTGGTTCTTGGCTGGGGTTATTCTTGAAGAAATGAGTCTAGGCAGCAAAAAAGCTCTCCATACATCCTGAATCTCCTTGCTCTTGATAGCTTCTGAGAGAGCCATGGTGAACCAAGAAGGTCCATGAGCCCTCGAAGCAAAAGGCGCTATGCTCTCTTCGAACTTGTGCCTTTTGGAGAATATCATGATGTACTTCGAGAATTGAACTTTGAAGTCATCTTTGTCGTCATTGGGAGTTAATCTTCGAAGCCTAGTGCCTTCGACTATCCTATCACTTATCTCAGAATCTTGCTCATCAATGGTGTTGGCCGTTGATAAGGAGGGTTCGAACATGGCATTTAGCCATAGTTGGAGTAACCAAAAAGGGCCAACCAATAGAATATTTTTGGAGGTGTGGGATTTGAGGCTCGAAACAGCTGACCTCAGGCTTTCATAGAGGTCAACTAAGAGCAGTTCACTTAGGCACACTTTTCGATTTTCATGCAAGTCCCTAGCTAGAGGAATGAACCTACTAGCTACCTGTAGGGATCTACTGCAGAAAACGTATCTTGACAGCCACAGGGTTAAGAAAGCAATGTGCTCTATGTCAGACACATTGTCCCCCTCAGCATGGTAATGACTGATAAATTTGGAAAAACTGGCTAGCTTGACTTCAAAGTCAATTATGCTTGAGTGCTCTTCGTTGTCGGGTATATAAGTTTCTCCCACTGGCGACAGCCCAGTGATGGCCGCTATGTCGAAGAAGGTTGGGGTGATCATTCCACCTGGGAGATGGAAAGTGTTATAGGTACTGTCCCAGAAATAAAGGGACGCGAATAGCAGAGGGTGGCTGTAGGTGAAACCAGGCTTCAATAGCTTAATCAGGTTATAGATGCCTAATTCTTCCCATTGCTGGGATTTCTTAGCTTCTACTTTCGTGAACCAATTTTGATAAGCAATATCAGAGGTGGGGCAAGATCGAAATGGCTTAAAATTACTTTTTACATAATCCAAAACAAATGGGTCCTTAGAAGGAACAATTGGGGTTTCTATGGTATTTGAACTAGGAGATTCTACTGCCTTAGGGGCGTCCATTTTGTTAAATAAGGGTCTGAAGCTATAACAAACTGGGAAAATCGTCCTGGTGTCTTTTAATATTTCAAAAACCGTAAGAGGGCCATTTAAAGCTAACCTCTTACCAGCAACGTTGGTAGGAATGAGTACCTGTGACGCATACAGCATTTCTTTTTCTTTTGAAATCATCTGAGGGGCAAGAGCAGATTGACCTTGGAGAGTGATGATTTTACTTTCCATGGTAGCTCCTGTAGTTTTTCCTTTCTTCTTGGAGACTTTCTTGAGTTGGGATGAAGTAGAAGAAGACATTTTTGAAAGATGTTGAAAGCTTGGATTGTTTTACGAGAGAAGGAGGGTAAAAGATTTAGAGGATAAAAGATTTAGAGTGTGAAAAGAAAAGAAGAAGATTAAGTTGATGTTTTATAATGGGAAGTTTAAGCATCCACCGAATAAAGGTGTGATACGTGGAGATCATGGGTTGGTGTGATGAAGAGGTGGCGTGAAGTTAACATAGGTAATAGGCGTGATTTAAAGATAATCATTATTTGTAACTGCACCACGCTGTGAAGTGGCTCCAGGCGGTTAAGAAATCCAAAAGGTGCTATGATTGACGTGACTAGAGTCAAATGCATTAAATGTTACGATGATTCGAAAGTCCCATCAAAATCTTGTGTAGGTGTTTAAAATAGGTATTTCTCAGAGGAATCGAAATACATATTTTAAAGGGGCAATTTGTTGGCTGAAGATTTTGATAAAGTTATTAGAAGCCAAATGAATTAAACGTTTTGATCGAAATGAGGTAAAGCGTCATGTTTCGAAGTAGCAGAAGCAGTGTTTCGAATAAGTGTGTCAAAGCTTGGAGCTTCGAGTGGCAATTATGGGAACATATCTAAAGAAGTCTCGAAATAACAACAAGGCTGTGTTTGGGAAGAGCGTTCGAAATGGAGAAGCACCAAAGCATTTGAAATTCAAATGGAAGCGGGACTTTCGAAGTTTGAAAGTTATGTGTTGGAGCATTTGGGGACACGTGGAAAGATGAAAGAGGCACTGTCCTGCATGTTCTAAACGTGGCATAATCCTATAGCAAGACCGTTATGGTCGAATTAGTATAAATAGAAGTCTTAGTATTAGGATTTCGTGTGTCATATCTATTATACAAAATACTCAATAACATTCAAACTACCACATGGCAAGGGAAACGAATGCAAGAGAAATGTATGTTTGATAGCACCATGTATTTCTGATTTAATGAAAACCTTTTACCATTTCCAGTACTTTCCTTTATCCCTTTTGTCAAATAACATTTATAAGTTTTCTTATTTACAGTCTTTTCACTTCGAAATCTCTTCTTCAAAGTTTTACATTTTAATGTTTTCTTCATATTTCAAGCACTTTATATCTCAGAAAACTGTCATATTTTCCATACCTTTACCTTCAAGCCTTAAAATCAAACCTTTTACGTTCCAGAAATCCTTTATATTAACTGTTTTGTAAGTCGAAACCATTTACTTCACTTTTATGCAGTTTTACATGTCTTTACAATTAGCATTACAATTAGCACTTATTCATGTAACTTAGTTTTCACACACATTTTGATCACATCTTTAGACTTTTAGAGAGAGAGAAATCGAAATAATCCAAACACATATACAATATCAACCATGAATATCTGTTCGATCGTGAGAGTAACCTTAATATCCAAGGAGTCCTAGGATCAATCTAGTCGATCCTGTGAGTTACCAGAGGAATTGAATAACAGTCAGAAAGATTATTCGATAGTTTGGAAGACTAGCGGTTGTTTACCAGAAATCACTGGAAACAAGGGGACGCCAGAGGTGTCAGCTCAGGTGTATGAGATGTCTGAGGTGCAACCTTAGGTGCCGTCTGAGGTGTCTGTTCAGGTAATTGAGATGTCTGGGGTGCCGCTTGAGGTGCCTGCTCAGTTGCCTGAGATGTCTGGGCCTGAGGTGTCAGCTGTGTGACCTCTGGTGTCGACTGGGAACCAAATTCTTCTCCCGCCACAAATACCATGAATGAGGAAGTACGTCTATAGGAGGACGGAGACGGATATGGATGAACTAGATAATCCCGCCTGCTATGGGAGGACGATGTAGTCAAAGTAGAAATAAAAACACTAGAGGCAAAGGCTGTAGTACGCACATCAGACACAACCTATTCAGATGCAAAAAAAGCCTGGGATGCTTGACTCCTTTTCGTCTGCAAAGAAGTATGCTATGCAAGTCAGTCGTGCCTCAACCTAGATGGTCTCTCAACCATTACACATGTAGAAGTATAAAACAAACGTTAACATAAGGACTGAAGTTCAAAATTAAGGGAAAAATAGAAACATATTAAAACTAGAAATGCATTCCCGATTTTCTTCAACGTTAAAATGAAAGCGAGAAATACATTTTCGGTACGACCTACAAATTCTGAGCTTCTTCAATGGTGAAGCAGATCCCCAAATGACACAAAAAATGCCATTGATAATAAAAATGAGACTTCCAACACATTTCTAATGATTCATAATATTGAAAACACAAAATAAAATCACCATTTCTAACCTAAATCACTAATTTGATTAGAAATTACATTAACTATAATAAAGTCAAAAACAACTTACAATTGATTAATTTTCTTGATTGCATATTGTTGAACACTTGAGTTAACTAATGCTTAACGATTCCTGACGAGCTTTTTGAGAAGTAGTTTGGTTTTGTAACAACTAGGTTTGAGAGGAATGATATTTTGTTTTTGGTTTTTGAAATAAATTTCTGTAAAGGGAAGGGAAAATGCAACACACCTTTATGTCTCAACACAAACCAAAAATATACGTGCGGTTGCAACCGGAAATTTAATACCGATTTAAACCCAATGTATGCCTGACAAAATGCTTATCAGATATATATTATCGATTTTAAGGAGCATTTTTAGAATTTCGTATGGTTAAAACTATAGAGTGAAAAAAATTTCCAAAAAAAATTGGGAGGGTGCTAGGTCTAATCTTGGGGTGGCATGTTGAAAGTTTTGGTTAGTATTGGGGGTAGGCCCAATTCAAGAGCCCAATAAAATAATAGCGAAAAAGTTGACGACAGCCAGAAATAAATTGAGAAAAAACATTTGAAACCCTCGACACAACACACAAGACAAGACAAAGAAGCATCGAGAGATCGAAGACGTACTTACTTACATTACACAGCTTTCCCTCCACATCTCAGGTTAGCATTTCCATTTTATTTGACTAATGTTTATTTGTTTTGTTTGTATGAGTTGCATCTTCTAAGACTCTATTATTATTGTTTATTGTTTATTTAGGTTAGATATGATGGAAAGTGGAGGTAACTCCCTTCCATCTGGTTCAGATGGTGTCAAGAGGAAGATTTCATATTTCTATGATCCTGAAGTTGGTAACTATTATTACGGACAGGGCCATCCTATGAAACCACATCGTATTAGAATGACCCATGCTCTTTTAGCACATTATGGTTTGCTTCAACATATGCAGGTCATCAAACCTACCGCCGCTAAAGACAGGGATCTCTGCAAGTTCCATGCCGATGACTATGTCGCTTTTTTGAGGGGTATTACCCCTGAAACACAGCAAGATCAGCTCAGACAGTTGAAGAGGTTTAATGTTGGTGAAGACTGTCCTGTCTTTGATGGTCTCTACTCTTTTTGTCAGACATATGCTGGTGGTTCTGTTGGCGGTGCTGTCAAATTGAACCAAGGTGTTTCTGATATTGCTATTAATTGGGCTGGTGGCCTACACCATGCTAAAAAATGCGAGGCTTCCGGCTTTTGCTATGTAAATGACATTGTCCTAGCTATTTTGGAACTTCTCAAGATGCACGAGGTTGTTATTTCCCAATTTCCTTTCCTGCATTTGCATAAATTCTAGTATTGATTTAATTGTTTTTCATTGAAATCTTTATTTCCTTTGTCATTCGGCAGCGTGTTCTATATGTCGACATCGATATCCACCATGGCGATGGTGTCGAGGAGGCCTTTTATGCCACAGATAGGGTCATGACTGTTTCATTTCATAAGTTTGGGGATTACTTTCCTGGAACGGGAGATGTTCGAGATATTGGATATGGTACTGGGAAATATTATTCACTCAATGTTCCCTTGGATGATGGAATTGATGACGAGACCTACCATTCATTGTTTAAGCCCATAATGGGAAAGGTGATGGAGATTTTTAAACCAGGTGCTGTTGTATTGCAATGTGGTGCTGACTCTTTATCTGGAGACAGGTTAGGTTGTTTCAATCTTTCAATCAAAGGCCATGCAGAGTGTGTCAAATATATGAGATCCTTTAATGTTCCTCTTCTGTTGCTCGGTGGAGGTGGCTATACAATAAGAAATGTCGCACGATGTTGGTGTTATGAGGTATTACGTGTTCCTACTTTATTTGTATGGCCTCCTTCCTCCCAAACTGGAAATCATTGGCTTAAATAACCAATAGATCCACTTAAATAGTTCATGAGAAAAATCTGCTCACAACTGACTATTAGTGGGAAACATTAAGTTCTATGGCACTATGAATCAAAGTTACTCAAAACTGTCATAATTTCCATTCCATTTCCCTTTCATTGATTAGATTTCATCCATCTATAGCTGAATAGTCATCAATGTTATCAAATTGCCCCGCTACGGCGGATATACATGGCGGTTTTTGGGCGCGCCGCAATGGTAAATATTGCCCGCTATTGCAGTTTTTTCCGCCATAATCCACAATAACTGTGTCGCAAAGCGGCTAGTATGGCAGGATTTTGGCTCTCCGCCATCCGCCATGGACCGCCATCCGCCATTGACAACACTGATAGTCGTTAACGATACAATTATTCTAAGTTCCATAATTTATACACAATCAGATACCGGAATGTAGCGCCGAACCCCGAAAATGCTATAGCGGATAGTGGGATGACCGCTATTGTGAAGACTAAAAAGCAAAGTATAAATTAAACACAAGCAGAGTTATTAATCCCGGATAGCGGAGCGGAGCGGCTGACCCCCGGGAATGGGAAAAGTGGGAATAGCGGGATAACTTTTTGTATACTAATAATTATATAATAATCTATAAAACATATGTCATGTAATACTAAACTAGTTTCACAACACTCATAAAATATTTATAAAATCTAATATCAAACAAAGAACAATGCTTAATCAAGATTCAAAACATAAAGATTCAAATTCAAACTTAGTACTATCATATGAAAATTCAAGCAAACATAGAAATCATGTAGCATCATCAAAATATTCTTCCAATTCTTCATCTTCTTCATATTCCTCCAGTTCTTCATCTTCAACTTCTTCAAAATAGAAAGAAACGGTGTTTACAACAAAACAAAATAGAAGAAGTAGAAAGTAGAAAGAAGAAGTAGAAAGAAAAGAAGTAGAATAAGTTGAAGTAGAATAAGTTGAAGAATTAGAAGAAATTACCTGAGATGACAGAAGGAGATGGAGGAAGAACCGAAGGAGAGTTGCAGGGAGATGGCGGCAAAATCGTAGAAGGAGAGTTGAGGAATTAGGGCACGATAAAACACAGCGAATGAGGGAGAAAGAAAACAAAAACTGTTTTAAAACAGAGGCATTTAAGTAATTTGGCCCAGAAAATTGTTAAAAAAAAAAAGAGAACCGGAGCCGCTCCGCCCGGGAACTTCCCGCTACCCGGGAACGCGGCTGAAGCGGCCACTTTTTCATCTCCGCCACCGCACCCTAAATAGCGCGCGGGGGGGTGTCGCACCGCTACGGTGCGCCGCGATAGTGGCTGGAGCGCTCGCTATTGACAACTCTGAACACAAGTTTCAACAATACACATGAGTATTCAAAAAAGGAAAAATACACAATTAAAAGGACAATCATAGGTAGAATACGCAGAGAAAGAACACGGAATTGCAGAAGCAAAGGCCGCTGTTGGAGAATACACAGGAAGAAGAAAGGTGGATTAAAATAGGTCACTTAATGGGGTGTGAAAGTGCCAATATATACCCGTAACAAATTAAAAATGTTCTAAAAAAAGGGTTTTTAAGGTCTTTCCCCCAGAACCCCAATAGTGGTAAGTGCTATTTGACCACTATTCCCACGACTCTGTAAGGCGGGTAGCAGATAAATGGCGTGGCAGTGAGGGGCTACTCTGCCATGCTATGCAGCTATAGTGGCGCTATCTTTCGCTATTGAAAACATAGCTTGCATTTATTCAGCATGTAATAGGAAACGTAGTAAAGACAAAATCACGGCAATAATTAGGAATGATTTAATCGGAGAATTCCTTATAGACAAAACGTTCTAAGTAACATAGCAAAAAATTACAAATGGACTAAATGCCTTCGGGTGTTTACAAACTTTTAGCAGTCCTTTTAAAATCTAATAAATTAGAATCAATTTGCTGCACTGTTGAGTGTTGGTTTGCTTTATATTTGATATGCGTGCAAAATGCAGTGTTCAATTTTATATTAACACTATTGAATGTTGATCAGACAGGTGTTGCTCTCGGGATTGAACTAGATGATAAGATGCCCCAACATGAGTATTATGAATATTTTGGTCCTGACTATGCTCTTCACGTTGCTCCAAGTAACATGGAAAACAAGAACTCCCGACCTTTATTGGATGATATAAGATCAAAACTTCTTGAGAATTTATCTAGGCTTCAACATGCGCCAAGTGTCCCATTCCAGGAGCGACCGCCAAATACTGAACTTCAAGAGGTTGATTTTGAATATATGTTTATTATTTTTTACACTTTTAATATTCCATATGAGGTCTCACATGAAGTCTTTGTTAAGAATTATACATTGTATTTCTAAAAGTGAAAACACTTGTTCATCTACATGCAAGAACATATTCAAATTATCCACTATATTTTTCCTTGAGGAGTGCTAGGAATAAATTTTAACTCACACTCTCACCAAATTAATATGGGACCTAGATAATCTGGTAGGACCCATATTATATGAATTTTAACTCATAAAAGAGAGTATGTTGAGATGTGTGTATTAGAGAGTGTGTTCCTAGCATTATTCTTTTTCCTTTCATAATTAGGTTTGATTTTTGGCATTTACAATTATTGAATTGAAAGAATAGGCTATTGTGTTAATATTGGAGAACTTACAATTTTTCATGTTTAGAGAGATGAAGATGACGATGATAGAGATGAAAGATGGGATCCTGACTTTGACATGGATGTTGATAGGTATTCTCTCGTGTTTTTGGAGTCCCATCTTAATAGTCTGTCAATCACGGTTCTTAACAGTTTCCTCTTTACAGAAATTCTCTTTCAGGAAGGGTGAAAAGTGAATATGCTGAAGCTGAGCATAAAGATTCGGTATGTCCCAACCTGAATCATCTTATCATTATAACTTCAATTCAAATAAGTAATGAGTACAATATAGTGAAATATAATGAAAGGAATATTTCATTTTAATGCTTTTCCCGACGACTTTGTTGCCGAAGTTTAGAGTTTTCAGCCATGAAGGATTCTTTCAAACATGATTGGAGTCTTGATCAAAGACTACTTTTTATAATGTGTTATCAAAGTGACATATGCATGTAATTTATAAAATCCTCAATGTAGCAGTCCTTAATTAATGAAAAACAGGCCTGGTTGTATTGTTGTATAACATACTCAGCTTAATCAAGATAAATAAATGACATTATTTGGTTGTTATTGTTGTGTTGATTGTCTCCGAGTACTATTTGCATTACGTCAAGGAAAATTAATCCTTTTTGGGTGACAAAGTTGGAACTTGTTTTGTTTTCAGGAAAGCTATCATAATCATCTAGACAGTAGAAGAGACACCGTTACGACTTTCAAGGATATTGCATGCTCCAAGGTTGAATGTTTTGTCCTTTATTAAACAAAAATTTGCATCTATAGCCGGTGGTGTTAAAATTGCATGTTTTCAGGTGACAGTGTCCCGCGTAGATTCAATGGCAGTGGATGAACCATTCATCAAAGAAGAGCAAGATAAATTAGCAGAGCTTTCTGATCACAGGCCAAGATGAAGCGATGCAATGCGTGTAAATTATAAATTATAGTTTTCTCTTACAAGCTGTCTGGCATTCATTGATGTTATTGGGTTTCAAAATTTTGCTTCATCTGGAAACTGATATAGGTCAAACTTGGTATAGGCTTTTGATGTCATTATCAGTGTAAGATTAAACTGAGATATCACTAATGGCAGTGCTTAGTTTTCTTCCTTTTTTGGAGCTTTGTGCTGTAAAACTTTATTAAGTTATTCTGTAAAAGTGAGTAGCACTTTGTTGTCCACACTTTTAATTTCATTATTACTACATTTGTTTATTATGTAATATTAATAGTGAATGTGGAGATTATCTTTTCTTTTAAACAAAACAATTCTAGTCTATTAAATGCTTCTGTTCTTCACGAGAACTGATTTTTATCCGTCACAATGAAATGAACATTTCAAAAAATTGTAATGATAAAACATCCCTCGTGAGGACTTTCTAATAGGGATGTTCAAATCTAAACCAATCTAAATAAAAAATCGAAAACTGATTTAAAAAATCGAAAACTGTAAAAAGTCTTTATTGGATGTGTTTGGATGTTATTTTGTGAAAATTAATCGGATTTCGGATTAATTTTTTAAAATTGATCAAAATCAAACCTAATTATATATATACTTATTTACTTTTTATTATTATGATATCTTATATGAATTTATTATTAGATGATAATAATTTTTTTAATAATAGTTATTAATTTGGTATAATTTATTTATTTTTATTATTTCAATTATAATCAACCACTCTCATTTTGTAATATTAACTTTTAATATACTATATGTTATATATTATATCAAATCTATGATTTATTAGTAGTTTTATAATGTTAATAAAAATATAATGTGTAATTTGGATATTCAAAAACCGATTCAAATTAAACCGCATAAAATTGGATCGGATTGTATTTTTTTAATATATCATCCAAAATAAATCGAACCACAAGTAAATTCATCTTGAATCAAATAATTTTTTGTCTTAAAACCGATCCAAACTGAACCGCAAACACCCCCCTTATATTCTAATATATCTCTTATCAAAAACCTATGATATGTTGCCGTTTATCCAAGTTGCATTTTTGGTTAGATATATAGACAATAGTTGAGTTTTGTGTTTATAAGTTGATACTTATTTTGAAACAACTCTTTAGAAATATGTTATAACGTCACTTTTTTTTAGGGGTCCCATTTCTCACTTAACAATTGAGTTTTTTTTTTTTTTGAGATAGTCGAATCATAGGATATTTTTGTTCCAATTTTAACCTTTTCTTCTCTCTTTCAATTAAATTTTTCATTGCCATGATGATTTATTGCATTTTTCTTCTCAATTAAATTTTTCATTGCCATAATGATTTATTTTCTACTTTGTCATGATGATTCATTTTCTATTAGTAGTAATGTATTTTTCCTCTCAATTAAACTTTTCTTTGCCATTATAATTTATTTCCTATTAGTATCAATGATAGAAGTCGAATCCTAAACTTAAAATGTCGAAAATAGAAGAAGGTGGTTCCCTTTCTTCATACAAAGAGATTAAATTTTTGTAGAGGCAATCAAGAAAGCTGCATAAGTAAGTATATAATCTACCGAAAAATAAACTAAACCAATCAATCTTATTTAGACAATGGAAAGAGTCACAAGTTTATCTCTCCATCGAATCAAATTCACCAAATGTTAAAGTTTCAATCAATTCTTGCCAATATTTGCGCCATGAGATTAAAAACAGAAATTCAGTAGCCCAAATAAGAATATCCAGGTCCAAACGGATAAACTATTCATACTAAAGAGGTTATATTCATTGACAATTATGAAGAATTTAACCATAGATAATCTCTTAACCATCCCATAAAATAGGTTGAAGATTCATTAAGTTGTGAAACATTACTCTGCCATAAAGTAATGTGTTTCCAATGTTAATAACAAGTAATCCATCCAATGATATTTAACATCCATAAAACAGCCAAATAAAATGCATCGTAAGCAAAAATATCACAAATACCACCTTGTCCCAGACCATCGCAAGAAAAACTATAACCAATTATTTTTATATTTGGCATTAACTTGAAACCACGTGCATCTAAAACATCTTTTATTAAGATCAATGTAGTTGTATGTAAACCAAGAGCAATAGCATGATGAACCAAGAAGTCTCCAAGCCCTGTTGTTAAGAATAGAGAATTACTATTCTCGTTAATAGAATTTAACCAACCCGCCAACCATATGTTTTGCCCCGCATTGAGCGCCAGACTATTTGTTGAAGATAAAAGCACATCAAAACCATATGGAGTTTTACCATGAGTAGATTGTATCCATTTGGAAAATATAGGTTCAATCAATATTTGTTTCTCCGGAGTGCCAAAAGCAAACATGACATCATTATGGACATAAAGTCCTAAAGTATGGAACCCCCAAAATAGGCTAGTCCAACTTAAATGGGATATGATAGCTTCTTTGTGCTCTAATATTCTTGCCAATACATTATCCCCGTTCTGTTTGGAATTGTAATCTCTAATAAAAAAGATAGCTCCATGAGCAAAAGCCCCTGTCATAATAAATCCTGTAATGTATTGATGACGAATATATAATGTAGCTTATGTAGTAAAGTCTTGTGCTATAAACGCATATGCAGGTAAAGACTAAAGAGTACATGTGTTGAGCTACCAAAGAAGTAATGACCCCTAACGAGGCTAGGGAAAAGCCTAATTGAAAATGAATTGAAGTATTGATTGTGTCATAAAGACCCTTACGTCCACGCCCCAATCTACCCCCAGAGGAATATACCTTTATAAAATATCTTTTATATTGTGTCCAATACCGAAGTTAGTTATATACATATGACCAACAACGAGAAAAAGAATTGCAATATCTAAATGATGACATGCCATATCAGTAAGCCATAAAATTTGTGTTTGAGGATGGAATCCCCCGAGAAGTGTTAGAATGGCAATTCCCACGCCTTACAAAGTAATAAATAAACGATTAATAGAATTGAGGTTTTGAGCATAAAGATTCAACTAACCCGTCAAAAGTGGCCCTAATCTTTGAGGGTGAGTGTTCACCGTGAAATTTGGTAAACAACCGCTGATCTTCCAAATCAAAGAAAAGATTGGTGACTCGTAGGATCGACCAGATTGATCATAAGGACATGTGTTTAGTTCAATTTCGTATCTTTCTGTTTATCAATCTCTTCAATACAGATTGTTACTTCGAAGGTAGTAATGTAACACTTTAAAGAAAATACTGGTATGTAAAAGACTTTTGATTTAAACTTCAAAGGAATGTATAAAACTTCAATTAAAAATGAATGGCAATAAACATAAAACCGGTGCATCATACATACATTCTCACGACTCGTTTCTCGAACACTGATACTTTGAGCAATTTAGATTAATTTGTACAAATATGTGAATACACAGAAAACTAACACTAAGGTTATATTTTATACTAATTCGACCCTAACTGTCAACTACTAAAAAACCGCCACGTTCGTTGCTGCATGCTCTTCGAATCTCTTCATCCTTCCACGTGTCTCTTTGGATAAGATTAAACTTCCATGTTTGAAAACCCTTTTGTCTTCGAAGCTCCAAATAGTACAAATGTGACGTTTGAAGTGTCTATTCTGACAATACTTCAAATAAATTAAGTTCCAACGGTTCACAAACGAACCTTTCGCCAATACTTTAGCGAAATGAAATTCTTACTAGCCTTTATTTATCGAAATATTCATAAGATCTCCTTCATGCTTCCTTCCAAACTAAATTTCTTCCAGGAATGTATCATTTCAATTCAACATTCATATAGTCGAAATTCCCAGTTAACAAATTGCCCCCAATAAATGTTTATTTCGAACATTGGCAGAAATAGACATTTTTCAAACGATGTCATAGTCATGATGACTCTGATTTTTCAAACGTCTCATCAAACGCGTGTAGACGGTGAAATAAGATTAGCATTGAAACTCACACAATCGTCTGAGCAACCTATAACAATTCTCCACGTGCCCCACTTACTCAAGCACTAAAATCTATTAAGAGAAAAAACAATTTAATATCCTCTTAGTATAAATAGAAAACCCATTTCAACTTCAAATATCTTCAAAACCTTTTATTCCAAAACCCTTTGTGTTCTTCTTTCTTCTTCAACCTTTAATCAATCACCAAACGACAATGGCACATCTTTCCATGAAGTTCGACTAATTCTTCCATCTTCTCCTTTGACACTTTGTATCCTGAAGTAATTTGGGCTAAGTCATTTGCTTCTTGGTTCTTTAGTTTAGGAATATGCTTGATATTAACATATTCAAATCTTCGAAGCAATCTATTTTCTACCACAAAGTACATTATTAGATTTTCTTTTATGAATTTTTACTCCTTGGTTATATGTTTGATCACCAGTTCAGAATCACCTCTTATTTCGACTCTAGTTGCCCCCAATTCCAACAAAGCTTCAAATCCTGCTATCAAAGCTTCATATTCAACTTCGTTATTCGAGCAAGGAGGACCTTCAATTTTGTACTTGAACTTGGTTAGAATTTTATCAAGAGAAATAATCAGTATTCTAACTCCAGTTCCATCTTTATGAGTAGAACCATCAAAAAAATAATTTCCAAGGTTCTAATTTCACAAAATATTGAGGAGTTTCACAAAATAATTTCCATGGTCGACTATAAAGTCAGAGACTACTTGACCTTTCATAATTTTTAAAGGCATGAAAGTCAAGGGATACTCAGTTAAAGCAAGTGCCCATTTTCCAATTCGACTGTGCAGGTTTGGTTTATAAAGCATATGTTTAATAACATCAAAATGCGAAGAAACATATATGTAATACAGTGGGAGAACTGACTTGTTTTTGCATTTTATTGCAAATGTTGCGGATAGCAAGAGTCGCCACCGACTTTTCTTTTATCCAATAAGGAAAGGTGAAAATAACAGGAAAAACCTTTTAAAATTTTAAGTTCGAAGGGTAAGTTATGAAAAGGGAAGGTGTTAGCACCCTTTTTATCTGTAGTTAACCCTTTTCCGAAGGCAACAAGTGGAGTCACCCTATAGGTGCGTGTGTGAATAATGTTTTGATTAAGTTATTTTATATTATATTTAAGGTTATCTAGCGTTTCATTTTAGATCTTACCATACAAGCCTAATTACTATACAGTAATAAGTAAAAGCAATAAAAACAGAAAAGAAAGATCCTTCGCTATTACAATGCTTCTGGGAAGGGGATACAAAACCACAAAAATTGGGGGAAAGAAAGAAAGCGGTAAAAATAACCTAATTTAACTATTACAACCTTTAGCAGATACATTATTGTAAAAACTAATGCGAAAGTAAGGAAACGCGCGAAGATTGTAAAAGTAAAGAGAAACAAAGAAATGTTTTCTTTTTGTGATCGTTTTTGATAAAAATTGATGACTAACCTAACCTAATTGATTTTAGTTTAGAAAAAGAAATTGATTATTTAAAAAATATTTAATGATAAAAATCTCTAAAGAAACTAAGTTAATTATTTCAATTAATTTAATTTTAAAACAAGGTTAATTTAATTAATTTAGTTTAAAAAATCAAGTTAATTTGATTTTAATTAATTTAGGAAAAAGATTTAATTATGTTAAATAAACAAAAAAAAAAAGAAATTGAAGCAAACTAAAAAAAGTGATGGGCCTGCAGAAGTAAATCCGGGGGGGGGGGGGTGTGAAAATATGAATCACTAGGCCCATTAACAACAACCCAGTATCGCGTGAGATCCAATGTGGCTGGCTCTAAGGGTCTCATGGTGTACATGCAAATATGGGGCGCTGGATCTGGCAGTGTGAAGATCTAATGGTGATGAATTGAGGCGCGTGGTGAGTGTGTTAGACTGACTTGTATGGGATATGCAAACAAGAAAACATGAAAAATGAAATATCAAAATACCAGGGGCAGGGATCGAACCCGTGCCCTGGTATACTAACGCCTTAGCAATGCTCGCCTCTACCACTGGGGCGGTCTTTACACCCGTTAACATAAATCAAATAATAAAAATGTATTATATAAACGAACATAGTGACAGGAGAAGCACCGGAGCCCTAGCTCCGGTCGTCTTCTCTGGCGGCCTATATGAACCAGAACCTGCAAAATCAAAGGATTAGTGATCTAAAACTTCCTAGCCCCCCTATTTCGACCCCCCTGAATTCAAATATGGTCTTAGTTTTGGTCAAAAGTTCCTATATCTTGAGATTCGAACCAAATGAAACCAATCGGAACAACTATGGTATCTCATAGTTTTGACTGCATGAGATCACAATATTGATCCAAACCTGTTCAATCATGTCTCAAAAACTCGTTAGTAGTATCGAATACGTTTAAAATAAGACAAAGTCAAAGATACGAATTTACAAAAAAATGTAAATCAGTTATGCCATGCTATACAGTTTTACATGCTTAAGATCATGGTAATTGATCCAAACCTACCCTTCAATATTCCTGGAGGTGATTGGAATGAAGATTTCATAGTGAGAAGGCTTGTAACGAGAGTTTTGAAACTCTAGGTTTTTTTAAGAAAGTTTGGATAATTTTTGCAATTCTTGAGGCAAGGATGCGTGTCCCCCTTGCATCTGATCTCTTGTGCTTATACAGAGGTAGGATTAGGGTAACAAGAATGGTACAAAATCCTGTAATTATGGCCAACATTAGACAAGAATCAAACATGTTTTCAAGCTTACTTTTTGAGATATTTCTTGCCATTTTGAACTCACACGGTTTTTCATGGTTGTCATGAGTTGTCTTGGGCCTCCAACTGATCCAAAAAACCAATCATGCACCTTGGCCCAATGATTTTATATTTTATTTGATTTATTTGCATTTTAAATGAATAAAAATTCAAATAAAATAAATAAAGATCATAAAATATATGTGAATGTATTTAGAGATCCTCTAACATATTGTGAAGATGTTTGAACATCAAAAGTTAGTCCAAATAGCTCAAAATCACAAGTTTGTTTAATTTGGAGTTCATGCATTCTACCAAAATTTCCCAACTTTTAATGGTCATAACTATCTCAATTTTCATCTTTTGAAGATGATATTTGACTTTTTGGAAATCTCAAGATGTCCTCTTCAATTTCTATTTTGATCATTTTTCGATTTGGAGACTTTACCTTGATGTAAGTTGCCTTGACAAAAAATGTCTTTTTGTTAACTTTTGAAACGACCTGTAATGTATTGACTCATATCTCCCAAATGAAGCACTTTTTGGACTTAAGCATACAAATACAAAGTTGTAGAGAATGGAATTTACTTTAAAATGGGATTTTTTTAGGGAAAAGTTAATGAAGCATGTGAAAGTTATGCTTGGTCAAAGTTCAGTTGACTTCTCCTAAGGAAACCATATTTGACAACTTTTGACTTTTGGTGATTTGAGGGATTTCCTTGAGGAATCATGATCAACCCTTGATAAAATGATGAATATCACTTCAAAATGTTGATGTTGACCAAAAACCTTGAATTTTGACTGTATGTTGACCATAGTTGACTTTTTATCCAATACATTTAATTTTTAATCATCTGAGCTATTGACTGAGCAAACTTGTGATGCAAGACTTGAAACTTAACATGAAAATTGTTTAAGACCTATGGATAACCATAGAAACCAATTGATACCTTTGAAACCCAAACTTCCTTGAAAAACATAAAACCCTAGTTGTGGACCCATTTACTTAGGAAGAGAATTTACCTGATCAACTCTTGAGCATCCTTGAGCATTTGAGAACCCTAGAAGAAATGTCTTGAAGAAAATGGCAAGGCAAATTTTGGGGTACAACAGCTTCCCCTGTTCAATCTTCTTAAAGCTGAAGATTTAGATTGACATGTCCTCCATTCGTGACTTGAAGGTAGAAGATGATAGAACACTCAAATGCCCAAAAATTTGCACTCACACATGCACCAATTAACAATGTTGGTTGATTATACTGGGAACAGGATTAAAGATGCCATTTGGAGAGGTGACGAAGAGTCATCAGACATGGGCTTATAGATGCCATCCAGGATAACTGTTGATAAGAAAATCAGGCTAAGTCCACGCCCGATATTGTCTTAGAAGATGTATTTGGAATGTGTCTACGCCCGACTTTGTCCAAAAGAGTAACCAGAATAAATCTACGCTCGATTTTATCTGAACCCGAAGATGTCTACTCCCAACTTTAACTAGGAGAGGTACCGGAAAGAGTCTACGTCTGAATTTTTCAAAAAGAGCATAAAAAAGAAATCTACGTCTGATTTCATCCGAACTAGAAGATGTATACGCCTGACTTCAACTAGGATAGGTACCGAAAAGAGTCTACGCATGAGTTT
Source organism: Vicia faba (assembly GCA_948472305.1). Lineage (NCBI taxonomy): Eukaryota > Viridiplantae > Streptophyta > Magnoliopsida > Fabales > Fabaceae > Vicia > Vicia faba. The sequence continues at coordinate 604,508,032 of OX451736.1, read as the reverse complement.
TCCAAAAAGAGCATCAAAAAGAAATCTACGCCTGATTTCATCTGAACTAGAACATGTCTACGCCCGACTTTAACTAGAAAAGGTACCGGAAAGAGTATACGTCTGACTTTTTCTAAAAAGAGCAACAGAAAGAAATCTACGCCTGATTTCATCTGAACTAGAAGATGTCTACGCCTGACTTCAACTAGAAAAGGTACCAGAAAGAGTCCATGTTCGATTTTTCTAAAAATAGCATCAGAAAGAAATCTATGCCTGCTTTCATCTGAACTAGAAGATGTCTACGCCCGAATTCAACTAGAAAAGGTACCAGAAAGAGTCTACGCCTGACTTTTCCAAAAAAGAGCATCAGAAATAAATCTACGCCTGATTTCACCTGAACTAGAAGATGTCTACGCCCGACTTCAACTAGAAAAGGTACCAGAAAAAGTCTATGTCTGACTTTTTCTATAAGAGCATTAGAAAGAAATCTATGCCTGATTTCATCCGAACAAGAAGATGTCTACGCCCGACTTCAACTAGAAAAGGTACCGGAAAAGTCTACGTCTGACTTTTTCCAAAAGAGCATCAGAAAGAAATCTATGCCTGATTTCATCCGAACTCAAAGATGTCTACGTACGACTTCAACTAGAAAAGGTACCAGAAAGAGTCTACGTCTGACTTTTCCAAAAAGAGCATAAGAAAGAAATCTATGCCTGATTTTATCCAAACTAGAAGATGTGTACACCCGACATCAACTAGAAAAGATACCGGAAAAAATCCACGTCCGAATTTTAGAAAAAGAGAATCAGAAAGAAATCTACGCCTGATTTCATCTGAACTAGAAGATTTCTACGGCAGATTTCAACTAGAAAAGGTACCGAAAAGAGTCTACGCCTGACTTTTCCGAAAAATAGCATCAGAAAGAAATCTACGCCTGATTTCATCTGAACTAGAAGATGTCTACGCCTGACTTCAACTTGAAAAGGTATCAGAAAGAGTCTACGTCTGACTTTTTCCCAAAGAGCATCAGAAATAAATCTATGCCTGATTTCATCCAAACTAGAAGATATCTACGCCCAACTTCAACTAGAAAAGGTACCAAAAAGAGTCTACATCTGACTTTTTACAAAATAACATCAGATAGAAATCTACGCCTGATTTCATCCGAACTAGAAGATGCCTACGTCCGACTTCAACTAGAAAAGGTACCGAAAAGAGTCTACGTCCAACTTTTCCAAAAAGAGTATCAGAAATAAATCTACACCTGATTTCATCCGAACTAGAAGATGTCTACGACAAACTTTAACTAGGAGATGTGCTCTTTTAGCATGACCTTCTAGGGAAAGTGATTAAGTAGCTATTTGTCAAATATAGCCTCTGAGGAATCTGTTTATAGATATTTACCTGAAAAGATAAAGAGTTAACTATATGCAATGTCATGATGTATGAAATGCATTGCGTAATGATATTCTCAAAATAAAATGAGTGATATGCTTTTACGTTTGCATATTATGTATGAATGTGAGATGTCATTGAAGTGTGTTAGCAACTTCGCGCCGCATCTTTGACTGGGAAAATAAATCCCTGACTGTTGCTGGGGATAAAGAATATGTGTATCTTCAATCTTGATAGGGATTCCTGCTTTCTGTTTGAGGAAACTCGGCTGGGGAATGTTGATTTCTGTTTGGGGAGAAGGGTTCAAGCACATTGGTCGTTCATTGCTCTATCGGAGAATTTAATTCTTATATACCCTGATTGGGGATAAAAGAGATGGATAACCTCTCGAAGTGCTGTCTGACTGAGTTTCTGATATGGACGTCGACTCGTCTGGAGATGATAAGGTTAAACGATATCCGGGACTTATGTAGCAACTCTCTGGGGTTAGTGGTCTGGACTGCCCTTTACTGGAGAGAGAAATTTTTTCGGTGATCTGTAGTAGTCAGGGAAATAGACTCAAGCTAGGAAGTCTGAACTCCGCTGGGAAAATAAACCCTGCTTGGGGAAATAAACCCCGTTGGGGAAATAAAACCTAAACTTTGATGGGGGAATACTCTGTTGAGAAAATACCCTTGTTGGGGACATGAGCTTTGCTGGAGAATATGAGCCTTACTGGAGAAAGGGGGTTCTGCAGGTAATTTTATAGTGTTGGAGAAATAAACTCAGTCGGGGAAGAAAATTTCCATAAACTGTACTGATGCCATAGTCTCTGATGGATATTGGGACTCTAGGTTGGAGAAATTACCGGGGAAAATATCATATTCCCTTATCCGCTAGAGGGATCTGCTAGTGAAATATATCTTTGTTGAAGATGAGCTTGTTAAGACTACTCTGTGGGGATAATCCCATGGAAGTTGTTTTGCGGGGATAATATTGTGAGGATTTTTTTCTGTGGGGATACGTGGACAACTGGAACATTATCCCAACTCCTAGAGTCTTGAGCAAATGCTTACTCCTGTTTTTATGCATATATTTGTTAACAGTAATCATATTCATATGTATATGTTCATTCAATTTATTCATTGGACGTTTTTGTAAACAAAACAGAAAAAGGTAAATCAAAAGTTTGAATTTTGAAATTTGTATTTTTATTGATAGTTTGCCCATAAACAAGCGGTTTTGTACAAAGAGACAAAATTCCTATTAAGAGGAAATCATCGTGAAATGAAAAGAGTACAAAGTGAAAACAAAACATATAGCTTTATGGAAATAATCTCGTCGAGTTTCAACTCTTCTATCCCCCCCTATGTCTTCAAGTATCTCATCCCTTGTTGCCGGAAGAAGTTGACTAAACTGATCTGTATTGTTTGAACTTGACGTTAGTAATAAAGCTCGCTGTAAGTGATCCAACGAGTCATAGTCGTACGCTTTAATCCCTAACTTTTGCCTGGACTGCCCTTTTGGGTTTTCATTCCACCGGGATACCTTTTTTGCCTAAACTGCCTTTTCAGGTTTTCGACTTGTCGGGTGTACACTATATATATATATATATATATATATCCCTAATTTTTGCCCGAACCTTTTTGGTTCGTCGGGATGCCCTTATTTTTGCCTAGGCCAGTTGTGATACAGTGGGAGAACTGACTTGGGCGTTTTTCATTTTATCGCAAATGTTGCGAATAGCAAGAGTCGCCACCGACTTTTCTTTTATCTAATTAAGGAAATGGTGAAAAAACAGGAAAGAACTTTTAAGAATTTTCTTGAGTTTGGGGGGTAGGTTTTGAAAAGGGAAGGTGTTAGCACCATTTTCATCCGTAGTTATCTACAGGCTCTTAATTGCTAGCTATTGTACCCCAAAATTTACCCTCCCATTTCATCAACATTTTCTCATCACAAGACTCTTAGAACTGAAGATCAAGCTAGGGTTTGCTCTGCTCAAGACACTTCCTTGCACTGTTGACCTAAATTAGGGTTTGAGTTTGCACATGGATATTTTGACCCACAATGCCCAAAGTTACTTTCATACTTCATGTTGGACTCACAAGTTTATCCATACCAAGTCTCAAGCCTTGATTCAAATTTTTGCCCAGTCAATTGGACAATTGACCTAGAAATCAACTATATTGGGGAAAAAGTCAACTGTGGCCAATTGACAGTCAAACTTCATGATTTTTGACCCACATCAACATAATGAACTCACATATGTCATTTGATCAAGTTTGGATCACAATTCCACAAGAAATTTGATCAGATCACCAAAAGGGCAAAATGGTCATTTTTAGGGTTTTGACTGCACAAAGGCAATTTTTGACTGTTTGACCTAACCAATGGCAAACCAAGCTCACATATGGACTCAAGGACTCAATGAAATTGTCTTGACCCATTCAACAAATTCAAAAGATCTCAAATGCATAGGATTGACAGATGAATTTTTTCAGTCAACTGACCAAAATTTGACTGTATACTGAAAAGTCAAACTTTGACTTTTTGGTCAAAATCAAGTGCCAAGGGTCATTTTTCATCAAGACATGTCAAATTATGAAACTTGCTCATCAAGAAACCCAAAAATGCAAATTAGGGTTAAAAATGGAAAAATTTCATAACTTAGAATTTTTCTAAGTTATGAAATTTTCTTATTTTTTCCTAACTTTGTCCCATTTTTTCAACAATATGCAAATGGATTCAAACAAAACTTGCAACATGAAAGTTGTAGTACATCAAAAATTCTATAACTTTTATTCACAAAGTTTTCTCAAAAGAAGCATATATCTCAAGTTATGATTTTTGGAACAAGGGTACCTAAAACTTTTAACTTAGAGAAAATTTGCCCTAATCTAGGCAGGATTTTGACCCATCTTCTTGGCCATTTTTCACATAGTTCCACTTGGAGTTTCAAGTTTCATTACAAATATGGATTGTAGTACATGTTCCAAGATTTCCAAATTGTCCAAGAACTCCTCAAACACCTTTGTGGTTAGAGAGAATCGAATTCTTGAAGTTGGCAAAAACTCACTTTTGTCCATGGCCAATACATGTTCATAACAACTTGCAATTCTGATCTAGCTAGCTTGGTTTGACATTACAGGCCTCAAAACCAATTTGAACTCCATAATTTAATGCTAATCCATCAGTATAAGCCTTTGTTTTGTTCATTTGGTCATTATACACAAGATTAAGCCTTAAGTAGAAAAAGGCAAGTTTCCATTTTTGCTTAAGTATGCTTTATGTCAAACCAACAATCCTTGAGCATTGGTCCAAGATCTCTTGCAGCAAAACAAATCCACAAATCAGAGGGGCCAAGATCAATGTATGCAAGCATGTTTGACAGCCTATACAAGCCTGTAACTTCACTTCCACATTAAAAAAAAACTTCAAGTAGAGAAAACTTACAAAACATAAGGAACCTCTCATATCTGTTAACACAAGCTTAGACAAACATTGCATACAAGTTCCATACCTCCCAACAAGCCTAAAGCACAACCCTTTCACCCCCAAAACCTCCTCATACTCAGAACCACAGTTTTTATGCAAAACATGTCAGGTTCTGCATTTTGCAAGCCACAACAAAATTCCATCGTGCGTTTTTTCCCAAGTTAGTTCCAACACCTTCCAATCAACTCACCTGAACTATCCCAGGCCCCCATTGCAAGCTGTAACACCTCTAACTCACTTTGCCATTTTCGTTTCAAAGCTCTGCAGGTTGAGTTCTACAACACGATTCAAGTTATTTCAAAGCAAGCCAAGCATTGGAGAAGCTTCCTTGGACCTCAGGCAAGCTCAACAGAAGCTCAAACACCATTGAAGGTTGCTACATTGTCCAGCTCGAAGTCAACTGAAACAGGTATTTCATGGACTTCTATCTCCCTATCTAGGAATGGTTAGGCTTAGGTTTGTGAATGAAATATGTTGTACTCATAGCCCTGAAGCCATACATATGCTTAGTTTTCATTTACATTAATTGTGCTGGGAGAATTTCACTCATGAACTTTCTGAAAAAACTAGGTTAAAAATTAGGGCCAGAGAAATTCTCTCTGGTCTTTGAGAGTTAATCCAAGTTTTTTATATGGTTGAATTCGTTGTTTAATTCTCTACAATGTTCATGTTATGAGTTTTGTCAAAAAATCAAAGAATCAGGAGTTAGCCATTGATACACAGAAGCGCGTGTTGTGTGAACAAGAGGAAGAAGAAGAAGTCTGGTGGGCTGGGCCTGTTGTGTTTTCACTTTTAACACCCCTATTTTCTGTTTACACCCCACTGGCCCATTTATTTAATATTTATCATTTTTTGACATTTTTATTTTTTATTCTGACTTTATTATTTTTGTATAAATATAAAAAATGCCAAAAATAATTTTCTATGTTTTTTCATATTTATTTGATATTTATTTTATTTTATTAAGTATACATATGTAAATAACCTATTTTCTTTTTAAAACAAAACTCAAAAATAATACAAAAGATATACTTATTTTCATTTATTCATTTATTTATATTTAAAAACATTTTCATGAAAAATATTCATTTTTTTGTAAATATTTAATTTTTATTTTTATATTTAATATGTTTAATATATATATATATATATATATATATATATATATATATATATATATATATATATATATATATATATATATATATATATATATATATATATATATATATATATATATATATATATATATATATATATATATATATATATATATATATATATATATATATATATATATATATATATATATATATATATATATATATATATATATATATATATATATATATATATATATATATATATATATATATATATATATATATATATATATATATATATATATTATCTTATTAAATAATTAGGTCAAAAATACAAAAATATTACATTTTCATTTTTATTATTATTTTGGACTAAAAATATCATTTTTATAATATACTTTTATTTTTTCTATAAATTAGTATATTATTGCACATAATTAATAAATAATATTATTTATTAAGAATTAGGGTTTCTTGCCCTAAATAGGAAAAATAATTAAAATTGATATTTTTATTTTACTTTTCACATTGAAAAAATACTTTTTACATACTAAAAACATTTTGGCATAATACATTTCATTTACATTTATTTATTGTATTTATTTCAATTATTGTACATTTAAATAATGTATCTTGTACATTCAATTTGGTTGTAATAGTAATCTAGGGTTTAATTTCTTGTCAAATACCCCCAATTCAAATTTGTACCCCCCTCCCTATATCATGTTGTAATAGTGTAGCATTTAAATTCTCGCACATTTAAAAAAGCTTTCAATTATGCCATGTTTAGACCTAGGGTTTGTATGCAAATAAAATCAACAATTAGTTTGACCTAATCGAAGATAAATATGCATGAAAAACAAACACAATGCACACTTGCACCCCTAGGGTTACAATCCACTAGTTGCCTTCAAAAAAATGGGTCATGGTTGCATGTTGAGTACTTTGGCAAAATAAAAACAATCAAAAAGATCATAGTCCCTCAATGACGCTATCTGAGTTGCCTAAACAAAATGATCAAGTCCCTCAAGAAAATTGCCAAAGATACTTGACACTAGTGCTATCATGGTCTTTACGATGACCCGCGCCTGTCCCGTTAACATCCTAACACAAGGTTGTTCACCAAATACAATGGTGAAACAACACTGTTAAAAGGGTTAAAAACATAAGAAAGATCTTTGAGTAAAATAGGGTAGATAGCTCTTAACTACTTGATCAAACTTGCAAAAAACATCCTTGCTACTTTTAAAACACACTTCACAACACGATTTCAAAACCCTATTTTCAAACATTGAAAACTTTTCAAAAGACAAAAACACCTTTGTATACATTCAAACAAGAATCATTACAAAGGTTGCCACAACGATGGCCTCTTTTCAAAAACATCTTTCAAAACCACACATAAAGTACCATTTCAAACAATTGAAGAGCACCATTTCAAACAATTGAAAAGCAAACAAGTGATCTAAGCAAGTAACTAAGAGCCCATGGATAACCATGGATAGAAAGGGTACTAATACCTTCCATTTCTATAATCTACTCCCCAAACCCAAGAAAACATCTCAAAGGTCTTTCCTGTGCTTTTCGACCTTTCCTTAGGATAAAATAAAAAGTCGGTGGTGACTCTTGCTAAACCGAAACATTTGCGAACACAAACGCAAAATCCCAAGTCAGTTCTCCCACCGTATCACAGAACTGGCGACTCTGCTGGGGAGATATTTAAAAGTGGAGTAACCTTAGGGCTTAGATCACCCTTTGCATGATTATTGTTTGCTTTGATTGCTTTACATTTTGGTTCTCTTGTTTGGGCTCGAAATCCTCCACCCGGATTTGAGAAACATTCATAGGTAAATAGAAATCTGTTGTGGAAACTGTGCGGGGTATACCGACATGGTTAAAGCAATAACTATATTAGTGCGGCATATTTGTGGGTACCGGTAGCCTTTGAGTCAATCAAAGAGAATACGGGGCCGCTGAGTGATGTCATTAAGCACTAATGAACTAGAACCTTACTTGACCATCTTGGCCTTTTATTAGGGGTAGTGAGATGACCGACTTTGGTGCAGTCCGAAGTTGGTAGATACTCGATACTACACTCATTGAGGGTTGTTTTCTTGGAATATTTTGGTCGCTAGTTAAGTGGCTAAACCAAAACAATGAACATAGAAAACAATCCAATGATATTGAGCTCCTTAGAACCCGGTTACTATTTATAGGACAGGTTTTGAGCCAACTAAACTCAAGAGGGTACTTACCTATGAAACCTCATGCAAGCCTGAAACTAGGGTTTTGTGTGACTTGCCTGTACATGTGCTTGTGCATACATCATGAACATCATAAAGCATCATATGCATCCACTAACCATTTCAAGGGTTTGGATCTTCATCTTTGTTCTTGTTTTGTAGGTCATGGAATCTCTTCGCAGGAAAACAATTCAAATCAACCTTGTGAGGATCCCTCCTCAACTCAAGGAGCTTGTTTCCAGGATTCCAGAGAATTCTCTCTTCAGTGAAAGATATGGTAGACTCCTCAACTTAGTCAACACCAGCATTGAAGAAGACATGGTGAAAGTTCTCTTCCAGTTCTTTGACCCCCTACACCACTGTTTCACATTCCCTGATTACCAATTGGTGCCTACTTTGGAGGAATTTTCTCAACTCTTGAGAATTCCTATTCTTAATCAACTACCCTACAACGGTACGGAAAAAGAACCAAAACCTGAAGATGTTGCTCAAGCATTACACTTGCAACCATCTGACATCAAGGGGCATTGGGAAACCAGAAGTGGTGTTAAGGGTTTCTTGGCAAAGTTTCTGTTTGAGAAGGCACAAGACTGCTGGAATTCTCTTGATCTACAAGCCTTTGAAGAGATTGTGGCACTCCTTATCTATGGGTTGGTTTTGTTCCCAAACCCTGGTCAACTTATAGATGTGAATGCCGTCAAGATTTTCATATCCAGGAATCCCATACCTACATTGCTTGGGGACATCCTACACTCATTTTACACACGAACAATGAGGAAAAGAGGTGTTCTCATGTGCTGTACTCCTCTCCTTGCAAGGTGGTTTATTTCTCACCTTCCACAATCAATTTTGAAGAATGAGCAGGGTTTAAGGTGGTCACAACGGTTGATGACCCTCACACATTCTGATGTACATTGGTGTTCTCGGTCCAGAGAAAATGTCATCATCGTTGATCGTTGTTGTGAATTCCCTAATGTCCCATTACTTGGCATTAGGGGAGGCATTACCTACAACCCTTGTCTAACTTTGAGACAATTTGGATATGCCCGGAGGGATGACCCTCATGACATGCTGATTCCTGACCTAGTTTTTGACTTCGACAACGATGCGCAAGGACTTCGACAAAGGTTCATCAGAGCTTGGAGGATGCCTAACAAGGTGGATAGTAAGACACTGGGGCACAAGAATTCCATCCCCCTTGAGCCTTACCTCAAGTGGGTACGTACCCGCTCCCAGAATCTTATGATGCCATATCCTCACATTCTCCCCTTGATCAAAGAGCCTGTTATGGAAGGAGAGGTTCCATACACCATCCTACATCCTAACATGCCAACATCATGGGAGGAAATACAAAAGAGTTGGATCCAACTCAAAGAAGAACGTGATACTTTTGAAGCCAGCTTCTATGCCAGTGAGAAGAAGGTTTTAGAGCTCACTCGCCGACTTCACGAGGAGGAAACTCTCAACACCTACATCGCACCAAAGAGGATGCGCAATGTCTTTTTACATTAAGAATTTTGTAATATTTCTCCCATGGGGCATTTATGTACTAACAAATTTCTTCTTAATATGACGTGCGTTCTTTTTGTTTGCAACAAATTTGAATTTTTGAACCCTTGAATGCATTACATGAAAAACATACCATTCATCATATGCATAAACAGGTCTTCGAGCCAGGTTTCCTTATCGTTCTGCTGTTTATTTCAGCAAGATGGATTTGGAGCAAACAGTAAAGGACCTACAGGCACAAAATTCACAATTTCAGCAACTCCTCATGACCTTGGCAAAGGGTCAAGAGGATCTCAAAGTTCTGCTAGAGAAGAATAAAGAGAAGAAAAAGAAAAAGAGACTGAGGGTAGCCACTTTCGGAAGAAGGTTTGAGAGCGATGCTAGGAGGACTCTGGAGTTCCCTTCGACGTCTGACGAAGGAGCTGGCAAGGGGAAAGGAGTTATTGTACCTTCTGAGTCTGAGGTAGAAGAGGAGGAAGAGGAAGAAGATGAGGACTATTCCGAACAACAGTATCCACCAGCGGATGACAAATATAAGAACCTTGAAGATAGATTGGAAGCTGTAGAGTTGCAGAGGGTGCCCAGATTGGATTTTGAGGAACTGGGGTTGGTAGCTGGGATTGTTATCCCTCCCAACTTCAAGGTGCCAACATTTTCCAAGTACGACGGTTTGTCTTGCCCTAAGATGCACCTGAGGTCGTATGTTAGAAAGATCCAACCTCATTCATCCGATAAAGACCTCTGGGTACATTTTTTCCAAGACAACTTGTCTGGCACTCAGTTAGATTGGTTTTATCAGCTCGAGAGATCAGAGGTTCACAATTGGGAAGACTTGGAAGCTGCTTTTTATCGTCAGTATCAGTACAATGCTGATTTGGCGCCCACTCGTACTCAGCTACAAAGTATGGGGATGGCTTCAAATGAAGGGTTTAAGGAGTACGCCCAGAAGTGGCGTGATCTGGCTGGAAGGGTACAACCACCGCTATCAGATAGGGAATTAGTTGACATGTTTTTGGGGACCCTATCTGGCCCTTTCTTCAACCATCTAATCAGAAGCTCTTCTGCGGGATTTACTGAACTGATTTTGACCGACGAAAGGGTGGAGGCCAGTATTAAAAGTGGAAAGATTCAAAAGGATGCTTCCGCATCCATAGCTGTTAAAAAACCTTTACCAGCCAAGAAAGAAGCATCTACTGTGTATTCTCAGAAGGGATTGGGAAGAACTGAGCGTCGTCCGACTGTAGGGGCCGTGATGATTCAAAATTCGTCAAATGATCAACCTCGTAACAATCAGTCGAGACCTAATCAACAACTGGTAGAACGACCATAACGGTAGTTCACCCGCATCAACATGACGCCTGCTCAGGTCCTTCCCCATTTGTTGAAGCTGAATCTGAACAGTTTGAAGGAGGCGCCAAAAAACCCTAACACCTCCTCTCTGTACTACCACTCTAATGCTAAGTGTGCTTACCATTCCGATAGTGCTGGACACGAAACCAATAATTGCTGGGCACTTAAGAACAAAATTCAAGATTTAATTAATGCCAAAGAGGTTGAATTTGACGCTCATGAGAAGCCCAATGTTATATCCGCCCTGATGCCCAAGCACGACCACAATGTGCATGCTATTTTGGAAAACCTCCATGTTACTGATGTTGCCGATCTGTTGACTCCATTGTTAGTGATTAAAAGAAATTTGTTGAGAGTCGGGATCTTTCCTGGTTGTGGTAAGGAATGTTATTTTTGTTTAAACATTCAAGGTGATTGTCCAATGTTGAAGTCGGGTGTCCAACGCCTGATGGATACGCAAGAGATACTTTTCCAGAAAATCCCTGTTAACACTTTCAATTCGATTACTCCTGATACTTGTGATACTTCAACCAACGATATTGCTGTCATAACCATTTCCAACAATCCTCCCAAGGCTTCCAAAAGGCCTGTCAGGATTACACCCAACTCTGAATGTGTACCTTTAAAGATCACCATGCCGGGACCTGTCCCGTACCAATCAAGCAAAATGATACCGTGGAACTATGGGGGAGAAATCTTCTACCACGACATCAAACAAATCGAAACAGTCCAAGAGATTTCTGAAGAAGACCCTGATATAGGGAACATCGCGGGTACAAGCAAGATAACCCGCAGTGGCCGAATCTTTTCTCCGGAGATTGCTCCCCCTCGAGCAGTTTTCGGACCCTTAAAAGCTTCTGCACCTGTTGGACCCTCTGTGCAAGGCCCAGTGATTGAAGAAGGAAGACCGTCTGCTAATAATACCGAAAAGGGTAAGGGGATACTGGAAAGGACTGTCAGGACGAAGGCTCATACTGTGGTTATCCCCGAAACCACTCAGAAGGAAATGGATGAAATCCTAAAAATAATCAGAAAAAGTGACTACGACGTTGTAGAACAACTGGGGCAGACCCCTTCTAAAATTTCAATGTTAGCCCTTCTGCTCTGTTTTGAGGCCCATGCCAAGGCCCTAATCAAATTCTTGAAGGCGGCACATGTTCCCCAAGAGACCTCGGCTGACCAGTTTCAGTATTGTATGGCCAGTCTTACTGCTGACAATGGCCTGAGCTTTTCCGACGCTGACTTAACTCCCAAAGGAAGGAAACATAATGATGCATTACATGTTTCAGTTGAATGCCGGGGAACTACTCTCGCCCATGTCTTGGTTGATACTGGTTCTTCCCTAAATGTGCTGCCAAAGAAAGCCTTAGACCATTTTGATTGCGAAGGTTTGACCCTCAAACCTAGTAACATCGTCGTTAGGGCTTTCGATGGTTCCAAAAGAATGGTTCATGGAGAGGTTGATATTCCTATCAAGGTAGGCACCGAAGTGTTCAATTCCACCTTCTACGTGATGGACATCCGTCCGTCATACTCATGTTTGCTAGGAAGACCGTGGATCCATTATGCCGGGGCAGTTACATCCTCTTTGCACCAGATGCTAAAATATCCTGTTAAGGGTAAAATCATAACTGTGCACGGCGAGGAAGAGTACATGATCAGTCATCTCAATTCCTTTCGATATGTGGAGTTAGATGACGAGTTCATCGAAACGCCTTTTCAACATTTTGAGGAAGTTTCTCCCGAGGTAGCAGCTGCGAAGACAATGGTTGAGGTGCCTATTGTTCCCAAGCATGTATCTAGGATGGCATCTCTCAAGGACGCAGAGGCGGTGATCAAAGAGGGGAAGAGTACAACATGGGGGCAATTGCCTAATTTTCCCCATAAGGAGGACAAATTTGGGCTAGGGTTTACAGCTGCAGGACAAAAGGCTATGCATCATTCCAAGACTGGAGGGCCACCCGTAAGGATCTCACACCATGGAATCAATGTTGTAGAAGACGAAGATGAGGAAATCCACTTTGAAGATTGGATCTTTCCGACTGTCGAAGGGGGTTTGAGCAATTGGGAAGCAAAGGATTTTGTTCCTATCACCTTTATCGACTAGTAATTTTATCTTTGAATAATTTCCCATTTTTATGGTTTGTAATAACTAAAACAATTCGCACACTATTTTCACCTCATGCCTTGCCCGGGGCATGTAGGTCCATTTGTAAGGGCTTGATTTTCTTCATAATCATATGCCATGTTTTAATGAATCATTGGACGTTTTTCATCTATAGACTTTGTGTTAATTTTCTTTCCTTTTGCATTTTTGTTTGTTTAAGGATGGCTATCCCTTACACACACCCACACTCACAAATGCAGGTACCCATCCATTCTGGATCCCATGGGCAACTATTCTGTTTCAGCCTTCGATAACTCTGAAGATTTGGTCAATCACGCTGAGTACGAAGTTGACGAAGATTGTGAGGTGCCGGGAGAGTTAGCAAAACTTCTACAACAAGAAGAGAGGGCCATTCTGCCTCATGAAGAGTTGCTAGAAACCATCAACTTAGGGACAGAGGAAGACAGGAAGGAAGTAAAAGTGGGTACCAACCTGGAGCCGTGTGTCAAGGAACTCTTAGTGCAATGTTGAATGAATACGTTGAAATCTTCGCTTGGTCTTATGAAGACATGCCAGGGCTAGACACCGATATCGTGGTTCACCGTCTCCCTACAAGAGAAGGCTGTCCACCGATCAAGCAAAAGGTTCACCGAATGAGGCCTGACATGTCTGAGAAGATTAAAGCTGAAGTAATGAAGCAATTCAACGCTGGTTTTCTGGCTGTTACAACCTATCCACAATGGGTTGCTAACATTGTGCCCGTACCCAAAAAGGACGGCAAGGTCAGAATGTGTGTAGACTATCGGGATTTGAACAGGGCTAGTCCTAAAGACAATTTTCCACTACCGCACATCGACATCTTGGTTGACAACACAACTCAACACAAGGTTTTTTCCTTCATGGACGAATTCTAGGGCTACAACCAGATTAAAATGGCCCCTGAGGACATGGAGAAAACTACCTTTGTCACGTAATGGGGTACTTTCTGCTACAAGGTGATGCCGTTCGGACTGAAGAACGCAGGGGCAACTTATCAACGCGCCATGGTAGCTTTGTTTCATGATATGATACATCATGAGATCAAAGTTTATGTACACGACATGATAGCTCGATCACAGACATAAGAAGAACACCTTAATCATTTGCAAAAGCTGTTTGCCAGGTTGAAAAAGTATAAACTCAGACTGAATCCAAGCAAGTGCACTTTTGGAGTTAGGTCTGGTAAACTTATGGGATTTATTGTCAGCAACAAGGGCATTGAGGTTGACCTGGCTAAAGTAAAGGCTATACAAGAAATGCCTGCCCCCCGTACTGAAATGGAGGTTAGAGGATTCTTGGGACGCTTGAACTATATTGTGAGGTTCATCTCTCACCTGACATCTACCTGCGAGCCAATTTTCAAACTGTTGAAGAAAGACCAGGTAGTTGAATGGAACAATGATTGTCAATTTGCTTTTGATAAGATCGAGGAGTACTTACTAGAACCTCCTATTCTGATGCCACCCGTCGAAGGAAGGCCGTTAATCATGTATCTGACTGTTTTGGACAACTCAATGGGGTGCGTACTGGGCCAACATGAAGAGTCTGGCCGAAAAGAGCATGCCATTTATTACCTTAGCAAAAAGTTTACCGACTGTGAGACTCGCTACTCATTGCTCGAGAAAACTTGCTGCACTTTGGTATGGGCTGCTCGCCGGCTAAGGCAGTATATGTTGACTCATACCACTTTGCTGATTTCCAAGATGGATCCGATCAAGTATATCTTCGAGAAGCCTGCTTTATCTGGAAGAGTCGCTAGATGGCAGATGATCCTGACTGAGTATGACATCCAATATACTACCCAAAAAGCTATAAAAGGGAGTGTACTAGCTTACCATCTAGCTCATCAAGCCGTCGAAGATTATCAGTCTATGAGATTCGACTTCCCTGACGAGGACATCATGACTTTGGACAACATCGAAGGTAACAGATCGTATGACGGACCTGAACAAGTATCCCGATGGACCCTGTACTTTGATGGTGCTTCAAATGCACTTGGCGACGATATCGGTGCAGTACTCATTTCTCCGGAAGGTTGCCATACACCCTTCACTGCCCGACTTTGTTTCAGCTGTACCAACAACATGGCCGAATATGAAGCTTGCATCTTTGGTCTCAAGGCTGCTATAGACCTGGGGATCAAATCTTTGGTCGTATTTGGGGACTCGACTTTGGTTATCAGTCAAGTCAAAGGAGAGTGGGACACCAAACATCCTAATCTTATCCCATACAAAGAACATGTCCTGACATTGTTGCCTCATTTCGAACAGATTACTTTCGAACATTTCCCGCGAGAAGAGAATCAGCTAGCAGATGCTCTGGCTACAATGTCTTCCATGTTTAAACTTAACTGGGATAACGAGGCTCCCCAAATTACCATCGAGCGAATGGAAGAACCTGCGCACTGTCATGAGATTAACACCGAGGAAGTAGTGGAACAACCCTGGTTTCATGAAATCAAAAGGTATCTCCAGACTCGAGAATACCCTGAAGGAGCTTCCGTCAATGACAAAAAGTTCTTAAGGAGATTTGCTGCCAAGTTCTTCCTAAGCAATGGCATCCTTTATAAATACAGCCATGATTGTGTTTTACTCCGATGCATGGATAAAGCTGAAGCAGAGTTGATCATGGCCGAAATACATAGTGGCACATTTGGCACCCATTTGAGCGGACATACGATGGCTAAGAAGATTCTAAGGGCAGGCTACTACTGGTCTACCATGGAAGCTGATTGTCACCAACATTCCCGTACTTGCCACCAATGACAAGTCTATATCGACAAGGTACATATTACTCCTGTTCCTCTCAACATTCTGACAGCTCCTTGGCCATTCGCAATGTGGGGCATTGACATGATTGGAGAGATCAAGCCCACGGCGTCCAATGGACACCACTTCATCTTGGTCGCTATTGATTATTTTACCAAGTGGATAGAAGCAACTTCCTTTGCCTCTGTTACAAAGAATGTGGTTGCCCGTTTCATCAAGCAGAACCTTATATGCCAGTATGGTGTCCCCGACAGGATCATCACAGACAACGGTACAAATCTGAACAATACTATGATCACCACTCTATGCGAACAATTCAAGATTTATCATCACAATTCATCTCCCTATCGGCCGAAGATGAACGGTGCTGTTGAAGCCACATACAAAAATATCAAGAAGATCATTCAAAAAATGACAGTTACCTACAAAGACTGGCATGAGATGTTACCGTTTGCTCTGCATGGATATCGTACCACGACACGTACTTCAACAGGGGCAACGCCATTTTCTTTGGTGTATGGCATGGAGGCTGTCCTACCCATGGAAGTTCAGATTCCTTCATTAAGGATTATGAAGGACGCTGGTTTAAGTGAAGACGATTGGGTTCAGACCCGGCTTGATCAACTTAATTTGATCGACGAGAAGCAACTTACTGCTGTTTGCCATGGTCAGACGTATCAAAAACGGATGAATAAGGCTTTCAACAAGAAAGTCCGGTGTCAGGTATATCAAGTCGGAGATCTTGTAATCAAGCGGATCATCTTACCGCAAAGTGATCCCAGGGGCAAATGGACTCCTACTTACGAATGACTATTTGTGATCAAGAGCATCTTTTCTGGTGGGGAAATGATTTTGACCACCATGGACGGCGATTATTTGCCACACCCTGCGAACGCAGACATAGTCAAAAGATACTACGCATAAAACAACCCGACAAGTTGAAAACCCAAAAGGGAGACTTGGGCAAAAATGGGCATCCCGGTGAACCGAAAACCCGAAAGGGCGGTTCAGGAAAAAATTAGGGATAAAACAAAAAAATCTGTACACCCGGCAAGTTGAAAACCCGAAAGGGCGACTTGGGCAAAAAAGGGTTTCCCGGTAGATTGAAAACCCGAAAGGGCGATTCAGGCAAAAGTTAGGGAATTAAAGCGTATGACTATGTCTCGTCGGATCACTTTAAAGAACAATCTCTTCATCAACAAGCTCCGAGCTTCTGATAAACCTAGTCATCGACGGACGAAGCAACAAATGGACAGGATATTCAGAGTTGTGAAGGCTATAGCATAATGGGAATCCCATGGAATTGTTACACATAGCCATCTTTCTTTTGTATAAAAATTTTCCAACTTTTGCGACAACATTCTCTTACTAGGATGTCTGTCTCCTTTGTATAAAGATACTCACAAAAGTTAAATACAAATATACTTTGAAGTGCAGAGATTTTCTTGCCTTTATTTTCTTTTTACACTTATGTTTTATTTGAAAACGTCCAATGTTTTGTTAAATAGGCATATGCATTTGAACATAATCACTGCTTACAAATAAAACGAAATTGAAAAAAGATAATTACTGATAGGTTGAATGTGTAGGAAGATATCTTTATGCCATTTCAGAAGAAATCCCCTACGATACATCATTCAGATCCTCAACAAAGCTAAAACTTGGAGTATTTCCCCAGCGGAGTTAAACTTCAAGATCCCCAGTAGAGCCCAAAAACCCTGAAAATCCTATCCCCAGCGGAGCCAGAATAGTGAACATTTCCCCACAGATTTATTTCCCAGCAGATTGAATATTCTCAGTCTCATTTCTCCAGCAGAGGTCTCCCAGGTTTTAACTCCCCAATAG
This sequence comes from Vicia faba, assembly GCA_948472305.1. NCBI lineage: Eukaryota > Viridiplantae > Streptophyta > Magnoliopsida > Fabales > Fabaceae > Vicia > Vicia faba. The sequence continues at coordinate 604,490,220 of OX451736.1, read as the reverse complement.
AGATTTCTCAGAGTTTCCCTTATTCCCCAAGCAGTCAGCAAGGGTTTCTCATCTTCAAAACCTCAGCATTGGTCAAGGATTTATTTTCCCCGGCAGCAGTCAAAGATTTCGTTATCTCCAGCTATCCGGATTTTATCTTCCTCAACAAGACAACTACTCATCTTACATGCATAAACATTACATTCATATTGTTTACTGTGGAAATTGGTAAACAACCGCTGATCCTCCAAAAGGTTACTTATTTGGTGACTCGCAGGATCGATCAGATTGATCCTAAGACATGGTTGATTTTTGGGGTTTTAACTAAGTTTAATGATGGTTAATGACAAGAAAATAAAGACTCTTTATGTAAATTGCATGAAGAAAACTTAACAGAATAAAGGAAAGCTTCAAATAAAGGCTTCGACTGGAAAAGTAAATGAAGAGCAATAAAGTTCTGGAAAATAAATGACTTTGATTAATTTAAATGGTGTTTCACACATACATTCTCAACAATTCTTTCGCTCACACTGGGTACTTGAATCTATATGAGTGACTTGTATATAATTGTGAGCACACGCGAAAAACTACGTGAATAACTAGTATTTATACTAAACACATCTTAAGTAACCGTCGGGCAGTTACGCTGCTTCGAGATGACTCCACTTGGCATGCTCACAGCATTCGACGCTCCTGATCTTGGCACGTTGCACTTGGTAACGCTGGGAACCGTTTTCCCTCCAAACATTTGAATCTCAAACCGTTCCACTCTGAGCATCGAATACCTTTGTCGAGAAGCACCTTCGACGTCGAAGGCAACAATATTCCTACTTAGAAGAAATTCTCTAAGTACCTTGCCATCTTCTGATGAGCATTTCGACAGAATCAGCTGGTCGAAACCATCCCTCATGATTGATGGTTTATATTAATAAAAACAAGGGTGTCGAATTTAGGAGCCAACACATATATCATAAACACTGATGAAATACAGTTCATTGCATCATACATATCATGCAACATAACTTTGTGTTTTAGCTAACATTTTATCCTTTTTAGGATAAGATTAAAAGGCTATCGTTAACAATTATTCAGATACAGTATGGATACACCCCAGATACGGCGGTCATTCTATTACTCGTTCGGACTTTCAAGTCAAATACAGTACAGATACACCCCAGACATGACGGTCATTCTACTACTCATTCAGACTTCAGCAATCCAATACAGACTAGATACGCTCCAGACACGGCAACCATTCTATCTCTTATTCAGATTCAGTTATAAACTTCAATTTCAGATGTGCTCCAGACACGGATGCCATCCTGGACCCTTACACCAACAGTTTGATTCCCTCAATGCAGTCGCCACAGAAGTCATTCTGTCATTCATTCAGATCCCAGTTACAGTACATATACACTCCAGACACGAAAGTCATTCTACTACTCATACAAATCTTAACTTCAGATACAGTCCGGATACGCTCCAGACGCGGTTGCCATTATGTCACTCATTCAGAGTTTATCCCCAGCACACAGTTGCTCCATACACAGATATTTCTCTGTTACCCGGATACGATACAGATACACTCCAGACACGGCAGTCATTCTGATATTCATTCAACATTCAAACACAGTTACAGCTCAGATACGCCCCAAACACGGACGCCATTCTTTTGCTGATACAAACTCGGTCTCCAGATACAGTTCAAGTGCATTCCAGACACGTATACCATTTTGATACTCATTCTTTTGGCCTACAGCATTGCAATTCAACAAAGGTTCTTGGATGGCATCTTTAAGCCCATCTCCAGCAAGATTCTGCCATCTCCAAATGACATATTTAAGCCCATTCCCCGCACCTATGTTTTGACGAGTGCAAATTTACGGGCACTCTAGTGTCCAATCCTCTTTTACCTTCGAGTCGCGAAAGGCAAACTTGCCAATCTATCTCTTCAGGTTCAAGAAGATTGAACAGGGGAAACTGTTGTACCCCAAAATTTTCCCTCCCATTTCATCAACATTTTCTCATCACAAGACTCTTAGAACTGAAGATCAAGCTAGGGTTTGCTCTGCTCAAGACACTTCCTTGCACTGTTGACCTAAATTAGGGTTTGAGTTTGCACAGGGATATTTTGACCCACAATGCCCAAAGTGACTTTCATACTTCATGTTGGACTCACAAGTTTATCCATACCAAGTCTCAAGCCTTGATTCAAATTTTTGCCCAGTCAATTGGACAGTTGACCTAGAAATCAACTGTATTGGGGAAAAAGTCAACTGTGGCCAATTGACAGTCAAACTTCATGATTTTTGACCCACATCAACATAATGAACTCAAATATGTCATTTGATCAAGTTTGGATCACAATTCCACAAGAAATTTGATCAGATCACCAAAAGGGCAAAATGGTCATTTTTAGGGTTTTGACTGCACAAAGGCAATTTTTGACTGTTTGACCTAACCAATGGCAAACCAAGCTCACATATGGACTCAAGGACTCAATGACATTGTATTGACCCATTCAATAAATTCAAAAGATCTCAAATGCATAGGATTGACAGATGAATTTTTTCAGTCAACTGACCAAAATTTGACTGTATACTGAAAAGTCAAACTTTGACTTTTTGGTCAAAATCAAGTGCCAAGGGTCATTTTTCATAAAGACATGTCAAATTATGAAACTTGTTCATCAAGAAACCCAAAAATGCAAATTAGGGTTTAAAATGGAAAAATTTCATAACTTAGAATTTTTCTAAGTTATGAAATTTTCTTATTTTTTCCTAAATTTGTCCCATTTTTTAACCAAGATGAAAATGGATTCAAACAAAACTTGAAACATAAAAGTTATAGTCCATTACAAAGTCTACAACTTTGATTCACAAAGTTTTCTCAAAATAAGCTTATATCTCAAGTTATGATTTTTGGAACAAGGGTACCTAAAACTTTTAACTTAGAAAATTTGCCCTAATCTTGGCAGGATTTTGACCCATCTTCTTGGCCATTTTTCACATAGTTCCACTTGGAGTTTCATGTTGCATTACAAATATGGATTGTAGTACATGTTCCAAGCTTTCCAAATTGTCCAAGAACTCCTCAAACACCCTTGTGGTTAGAGAGAATCGAATTCTTGAAGTTGGCAAAAACTCACTTTTGTCCATGGCCAATACATGTTCATAACAACTTGCAATTCTGATCTAGCTAGCTTGGTTTGACATTACAGGCCTCAAAACCAATTTTCACTCCATAATTTAATGCCAATCCATCAGTCTAAGCCTTTGTTTTGTTCATTTGGTCATTATACACAAGATTAAGCCTTAAGTAGAAAAAGGCAAGTTTCCATTTTTGCTTAAGTATGCTTTATGTCAAACCAACAATCCTTGAGCATTGGTCCAAGATCTCTTGCAGCAAAACAAATCCACAAATTAGAGGGGCCAAGAGCAATGTATGCAAGCATGTTTGATAGCCTATACAAGCCTGTAACTTCACTTCCACATTAAAAAAAAAACTTCAAGTAGAGAAAACTTGCAAAACATAAGGAACCTCTCATATCTGTTAACACAAGCTTAGACAAACATTGCATACAAGTTCCATACCTCCCAACAAGCCTAAAGCACAACCCTTTCACCCGCAAAACCTCCTCATACTCAGAACCACTGTTTTTCTGCAAAACAGGGCAGGTTCTTCATTTTCAAGCCACAACAAAATTCCATCGTGCGTTTTGTCCCAAGTTAGTTCCAACACCTTCCAATCAACTCACCTGAACTATCCCAGGCCCCCATTGCAAGCTGTAACACCTCTAACTCACTTTTCCATTTTCATTTCAAAGCTCTGCAGGTTGAGTTCTACAGCACGATTCAAGTTGTTTCAAAGCAAGCCAAGCATTGGAGAAGCTTCCTTGGACCTCAGGCAAGCTCAACAGAAGCTCAAACACCATTGAAGGTTGCTACATTGTCCAGCTTGAAGTCAACTGAAACAAGTATTTCATGGACTTCTATCTCCCTATCTAGGAATGGTTAGGCTTAGGTTTGTGAATGAAATATGTTGTACTCATAGCCCTGAAGCCATACATATGCTTAGTTTTTATTTACATTAATCGTGCTGAGAGAATTTCACTCATGAACTTTCTGAAAAAACTAGGTTAAAAATTAGGGCCAGAGAAATTCTCTCTGGTCTTTGAGAGTTAATCCAAGTTTTTTATATGGTTGAATTCGTTGTTTAATTCTCTACAATGTTCATGTTATGAGTTTTGTCAAAAAATCAAAGAATCAGGAGTTAGCCATTGATACACATAAGCGCGTGTTATGTGAACAAGAGGAAGAAGAAGAAGTCTGGTGGGCTGGGCCTGTTGTGTTTTCACTTTTAACACCCCTATTTTCTGTTTACACCCCCTGGCCCATTTATTTAATATTTATCATTTTTTGACATTTTTATTTTTTATTCTAACTTTATTATTTTTGTATAAATATAAAAAATGCCAAAAATAATTTTCTATGTTTTTTCATATTTATTTGATATTTATTTTATTTTATTAAGTATACATATGTAAATAAACTATTTTCTTTTTAAAACAAAACTAAAAAATAATACAAAAGATATACTTATTTTCATTTATTTCATTTATTTATATTTAAAAACATTTTCTTGAAAAATATTTATTTTTTTGTAAATAGTTAATTTTTATTTTTATATTTAATATGTTTAATATATATATATATATATATATATATATATATATATATATATATATATATATATATATATATATATATATATATATATATATATATATATATATATATATATATATATATATATATATATATATATATATATATATATATATATTTTATCTTATTAAATAATTAGGTCAAAAATACAAAAATATTACATTTTCATTTTTATTATTATTTTGGACTAAAAATATCATTTTTATAATATACTTTTATTTTTTGTATAAATTAGTATATTATTGCACATAATTAATAAATAATATTATTTATTAAGAATTATGGTTTCTTGCCCTAAATAGGAAAAATAATTAAAATTGATATTTTTATTTTACTTTTCACATTGAAAAAATACTTTTTACATACTAAAAACATTTTGGCATAATACATTTCATTTACATTTATTTATTGTATTTATTTCAATTATTGTACATTTAAATAATGTATATTGTACATTCAATTTGGTTGTAATAGTAATCTAGGATTTAATTTCTTGTCAAATACCCCCAATTCAAATTTGTACCCCCTCCCTATATCATGTTGTAATAGTGTAGCATTTAAATTCTCGCACATTTAAAAAAGCTTTCAATTATGCCATGTTTAGACCTAGGGTTTGTATGCAAATAAAATCAACAATTATTTTGACCTAATCTAAGATAAATATGCATGAAAAACAAACACAATGCACACTTGCACCCCAAGGGTTACAATCCACTTGTTGCCTTAAAAAAAAAGGGGCCATGGTTGCATGTTGAGTACTTTGGCAAAATAAAAACAATCAAAAAGATCATAGTCCCTCAATAACGCTATCTGAGTTGCCTAAACAAAATGATCAAGTCCCTAAAGAAAATTGCCAAAGATACTTGACACTAGTGCTATCATGGTCTATACGATGACCCGCGCCTGTCCCGTTAACATCCTAACACAAGGTTGTTCACCAAATACAATGGTGAAACAACAATGTTAAAAGGGTTAAAAACATAAGAAAGATATTTGAGTAAAATAGGGTAGATAGCTCTTAGCTACTTGATCAAACTTGCAAAAAACATCCTTGCTACTTTCAAAACACACTTCACAACACGATTTCAAAACCCTACTTTCAAACATTGAAAACTTTTCAAAAGACAAAAACACCTTTGTATATATTCAAACAAGAATCATTATAAAGGTTGCCACAACGATGGCCTCTTTTCAAAAACATCTTTCAAAACCACACACAAAGCACCATTTCAAACAATTGAAGAGCACCATTTCAAACAATTGAAAAGCAAAGCAAGTGATCTAAGCAAGTAACTAAGAGCCCATGGATAACCATGGATAGAAAGGGTGCTAATACCTTCCCTTTCTATAATCTACTCCCAAACCCAAGAAAACATCTCAAAGGTCTTTCCTGTGCTTTTCGACCTTTCCTTAGGATAAAATAAAAAGTAGGTGGCGACTCTTGCTAAACTGAAACATTTGCGAACACAAACGCAAAATCCCAAGTCAGTTCTCCCACCGTATCACACTAGCTCACTTTGAAAATTCTTTGTGTTTGTGTATGTTTGAAAATGATTTTGAAGATGTTTTAAAAGTGGTAATTTTGTAATGATTCTCGCATCGTTGAGAATGTATACAAAAATGTTTGTTTTGGAAATATTTTGAAAACTCCTTAGTGCGACAATTTTGTAATGATTCTCGTATCTTTGAGAATGTATACAAAATGTTTGTTTTGAAAATATTTGTTTGAAAAGAGAGTACTTGAAAAGATGTTTGTTTTTAAAAGTGTAAGGTGTGTAAATGGTTTTAGTTTGTGAGTAAGCAATTACGAGCAATCTACTTACTCAAAAAGTCTTTGTTCTTTTCCTCCTCCTTGAGATAGTGCTACTTTACCATTGGTTGGTAGGAATCTATATCATTGGATGTGAGGGATATGCGTTGGTCATCGTACAATCATAGAAGGCAACTTGTAAGATGTTTTAGCAATGATTGTAAGGGACTAAGATCATTTACCGAAGGCAAAATTGAAGGGTCATCGAGGGACTATGATCTTTTAATCGAGGGTGTTTTGCTAAAACATTTCACGTTCGAGGGACATGACTATTTTTATCCGAGGCAACAAGTGTGGGTTACCCTAGAGGTGCATGTGTGTAAAGTGTTTTGTTTTCAAGTATTTATATCTTTGAATTAGGGTTTTACTAAGTTTGATTTTAAGTCTTGTCATGTAAATCCTAATTACTAGAACTAATAATGAAAGCGATAAATTGCGGAATTTAAATGTCCTACGCTATTACAACGCTTTTGGAATGGGGGGTACAAATTTACAAATGGGGATGGCAAGTGAAGTAAACCCTAATTATTATTACAAAGCTTTGACAGTTACATAAATTGTAATGCAAAATAGTAAAATGCGCAAAGAAATGTAAAGTATAGAAAAGAGAGAAGAAATTGTTTTTGTTGAGTTTTTGATGGAGAAGGTTTTAATTAACCTAATTAAACTAGTTAATTTACAAGGGAAATTAATTAATTATTTAGCCAAAACATAAAATCTAAGTTAGTTAAAATAAAACCATAAGTCTAATTTAATTGTCTAGAAAATAATAATTTTTTAAGGTTTTATTTGTTAAAAAACAATGAAATAAAAATAAAAATAAGGAAATGATTGAATTAATATTTTAATTTAAGAAAAAATATATATTTTTTGTATTTTTAGTTAAAATAAAAATAGATAAAGAAATAAAAATAATAAAATAGGAAGAATATAAAAATATTGGGCTCAAGAGGTGAAAAGTAGCAAAAAAGTTAGGCCCAAAATAAGTTTGTTTGAAATCAGAAAAATAAAAAAAGTAAAAAGGAAAAATGGGCATGCGTTGTAACTAGTAACAAGGGGGGGGGGGGGTGTTATTTGAGAAAAAAGATTTAGGCCCAAGACAGAGGGCCCAGACGTGCTTGGAAAAAAAAAGGGACAAAAAATGTTGAAAAAATAACAAAATGGGACCTTGGGGCTCGACCCCATGTCCCATAGGTAACATGCGCATGCTTTAACCACTGGTGTGGTGATACATCCGTTGGTTTATGTACAAATTAATATATATATATATATATATATATATATATATATATATATTATAAACCCTTTCCTGAATGAACTTTGTCTTCTTCCTCGCGCCAGTCTACAGAACAACATTTTTGAATTTCAAACTTGCTCATTTCTCAACCAAATCAGAAAGTGTAAACATCAAATTTGTTAGAAATTTTATCACAATTTCAACCATATAAATAACTTAAGCTATAGATAAAAAATGAGCACGGATTTTGCTTGGTACCAAATTCTGACCTAATTTTTCTGTACCTTCAAACTCAAAATTCATATCACTCAGGCAATATAAATGAGAACTAAAGTCATGGTTAGCTTCAGGCCGATGATGTCTACATTTTATCTTTTGAAATCGAAGGCATATGATGCTTAAATAAGGAGTTTAAAGTTTGAAAAACTTACCTCAAAACTGGAAATCATGTTTGAAGTTTGAGCACTCCTGGAGATGTTGTGATGATCTGGATAACTTCACTGAACTCCTAGGAAGCTATTGCAAAGCTTACTTTGGATTGAGAGTGGCTGAATCTTCCTGTAGAAGTCAATATGCAGAGCTCTATTTTTGGAAATGGAGGATGGTGTAACAGGGTCTTAGATAGGCTCTAAATGATGTATGGAAGCTTTGTGATTGATTTAGAGTGAAAACGCATGAGTGGAATGTGAGTTTGAAGTGCAAGGTCAGAAGTTACAACAATGGAGGATTTGTGTGCAAATTCTGATTTCAGGGAGTTTGAGGGAGTTTCAAGGCTTATGAATCCATGTGTTAGGTTGCATATAACCTCTATATTTAAAGGTAAGAGGTTTGGAAGCTTGAAGGGATTAGAAATAAGAGATCACATGTTTTGGTCTTGAAACTTGTTTCTGAAGCAAGCTTGACAAATATAGTTCCAAAGCATGGTACGAGGACTTGTATGGTGGTTGACAGGCTCTAGACGAATTGCTTCTAGCTTTTAGATTGTGTATATGCATAAGGAACAAGTGCAAAGCTCAAGGAGAATGGACTTTGTGATTAAAGCTATTAGCATAGCCCTTTCTTCCTGTTGTAGCAGCCTAGCCAATTCTCCCGCCACCTCACAATCTTTATCACCTTCGTATTCGGCATGGTAGACCAGATCTTCAGAGTCACTGAAGGCCATAGCAGAATTGTTACCCATGGAATCTGGAATGGAAGGGTATCTGCATTTGTGAGTGTGGGTGTGTGTAAGGGATAGCCACCTTTAAACAAATAAAATGTAAAAAGAAAGACATAAACACAAAAGTTTATATGTGAAAACGTCCATGATTCATTAAAATGGCATATGAAGATGAAAAATCAAACCCTTACAAATGGACCTATGTGCCTTAGGTAAGGCACAAGGTTAAAAGTGTACGAATTATTCAAGAATTATTACAAACCAACATAAATGTTTGAAAGATAAATTACTGATTTATGAAAGTAATGGGGACAAAGTCCTTTGCCTCCCAATTGCTCAGTCCTCCGTCAACAGTAGGGAAAATCCAGTCTTCCAAGTTGCTTTCCTCTTCACCATCCTCCAAAGCATTGACTCCATGATGGGTGATCTTCACCGGTGGCCCTCCAGCCCGGGAGTGGCGTACAACCTTTTGAGCAGAAGCAGTGAAACCCAAGCCGAATTTATCAAATTTAAAGGGAAAGTCAGGAATTTTCCCCCAGATTGTGCTTCCTCCTTCTTCAATCACAGCCTTTGCATCTTTGAGAGAGGACATCTGAGGCGGAGGTCAGGTAATCATGGGTACAGAAGACACTGTCTTGGTTGCTGCAATCTCCTGAGCTACCTCTTCAAAATGCTGAAAGGGGGTTTCGATGAATTCACCATCCAATTCTACATAGCGGAAAGAATTTAGATAGCTTATCATGTATTCCTCTTCGCCGTGAACAATTACAATTTTCCCCTGGACAGGGTACTTGAGCTTTTGATGCAGAGTAGGAGTGACGGCTCCATCATGGTGAATCCAGGGTCTTCCCAACAAGCAAGAATAAGAAGGACGAATGTCCATCACGTAGAATGTGGAGTTGAAGGTTTCAGTTCCCACTTTAATCGAGATGTCCACCTCCCCGTGGACCATCCTTTTAGAACCATAAAAGGCTCTGACAATGATGTTGCTGGGCTTCAAAGTTAGGCCTTTACAATCCAGCCTATCCAATGCCATCTTCGGCAGGACATTCAGTGAAGAACCAGTGTCTACCAGAACGTGTGCTAGAGTAGTCCCTCTGCATTCCACTAAGACATGCAAAGCGTCATTATGTTTTCTCCATTTGATTGTTAGATCAGCATCGGAGAATCCTAAACCATTGTCAGCTGTTAGGCTAGCTACACATTCCTGGAACAGATCCGCGGAGGTTTCCTGGGGCACATGGGCCATCTTCAAAAATCAGATCAGATATTTAGCATGAGCTTCTAAACAAAGCAGCAAGGCCAACATAGAGATCTTTGAGGGGGTTTTCCCCAGTTGTTCCACAACATTATAATCGCTTTTCTTGATTATTTTCAAAATCTCTTCCATTTCTTTTTGAGAGGTTTCAGGGATGATCAACGGCTGAGCCCTCGTTCTGACGGGCTCTTCTTGGATCCCTTTCCCTCTATCATCAACAACAACAGAGGGGATAACCACAGGAGTTACAACTTCTTCAATGATTAGAGATCTTGAAGATATGTTTACCAGCGCAAGGATAATCTTAGGAGCAGCTGAGGGTCCGAAGATTTCCTTTGGAGGGGAAATCTCCGGAGAGAAAATTCATCCACTGCGGGTGATTTTACTCGTTCCAACAATATTTCCAATGTCGAAAGTCTCTTCATCAGAACTCTCTTCAATTGATTCAATTTGTTTAATACCGTGGTAGAAGATCTCTCCCCTATAGTTCCACGGTATTGATTTGTTGGACTTGTATGGGATGGGCCCCATGTGATCGGTGGATCTGGAACTGACTATTTAACGCTGGTTCGCGAAATGTCGCGGAAGCAAGAGTCGCCACCGTCTTTTATTTTCTCCAATTGGAAAGGACAAAAGCACAGAAAAATTCCTTAAAGAGATTGCTCTCGGTTCGGGAGGTAGGTTATAGAAAGGGAAGGTGTTAGCACCCTTTCTATCCATGGTTATCCATGGGCTCTTAGATACTTGCTCATTGTGTTTTCAAAAATGGTTTGTTTGCTTTTCAACTGTGGGTTTTAAAAGTTTCTTTGAAAATTTCAGTTCGACTCTTGTATCGGTCCTCAAGAGTGTTTGAAAATTTGCTTTCGAAAGCTTTCTGAAAATATGTCGGTGTGAAAAGTATTTTTGAATTTGTTTTGAAATTAGAGCAAGTATCTAGAGTCGTCTACCTACCCTAAGGAATTCGTCTGTGTAAATGTCCTTTAAAGTAGTGCCATCCCACCATTGAGAGGTAGGTAGCACCACCGTTGGAGGTGTTCGGGTCAATTCGAGATTCGGGACATGGTGATCACCGGAGCAATAGGAAGACACCTTAGAAGTTACCCTCATGCCAAATTCCCGGATCATGAGGACTTACTAAAACATCCTCTACTCGACGATCACCTTTCGAGGCAAGGCAACAGTGAGGCGTACCCTAGGGGTGGTGTGTGATTTGTGTGTCAGATTCAGATATTTTATCTTGTCATGTTATTGGTGATCTATGCATTTGTTTTTATTTTATCATTCATTCTTGCATGCATTTATTTAACAGTTAAAAGGTTGCGAGAAATATAAAGTTCTAAACTATTACAAAGGCGCGGGTCCACATCGCCAAAATTAAAATCCAGGACCCGATTTGACGGAAAGTAAATAAAGAAATAAAATAAAGTGCGAGAAATTAAGTTTACAAGGCTTTGGGAGAGTTACATAAATATTTAAAAGAAGGAAATAAATAAAAATGCGCGAATAGGAATTAAAATTGGAAACGAGGGCGTTGGACCCTTTTTAATGAAATTAAATTAAATGATTAAACTAATGAAATTAAAGAGAAAAAAGAAATTTTTTTTTTTGAGTTTTTGGTATTTATGTTTTTTATGTATTTTTATGAGAAAGATTGAATGAAATTAAAATATTAACCCTAATTCTAATTTTTTTTTATTTATTAAGAAAAACATGTTAAAATTAAACCTAAAATTAATCTAATTATTTACATGCAATTTTGATTTATAAAAATAAATAATTAATTATTAGTGAAATTTATTTACAAAAAATATTAATTAAATAAATATATTTTGATTTTTATGACTTTTCTGTTTTTTACTGTTTTTTATATTTTATGAAAATAAGTTAAATTAAAGGAATTAATTAAAAAAAAGAAATAATTGAAATAAAAATAAGGAAAAGAAAGAAAATACAATACCTTGGGGGGTTTCTGTCCCCTTTTTGGAGGTGAATTGGAGTGGTTTGGCCATTTGTGTTCTGGCTGTTGGCCATTTGTTTGGCCATTTGGCTTTTGGCTTTTGGCCATTTGTGTTTTGGCCTCAACGTTCCTTAATCTTCTCAGGATGTCTGTCTCGCCATGTATTGGTGTCATGTGTAAAATGTTCTGTTTTGGCCATTTGGCTTTTGGCTTTTGGCCATCTGGCTTTTGGCCTCAATGTTCCTTAATGAACCTGCATGAGATCCTGTCTAAATCTGAAGTGTTGAATCTCACGAACACATTAAATAAAATCATAAAATGCAAATAAAGCCAATATATGAAGAAATTTAATGTTTAGGCACAATATGGCATGTATGAATGATTATACCCTTTTGATCATGGAGATCAAATCAACCTTACCCTTACTAGAAAAGTAGTGACATGAATGCTTTTATGCCATTTGGATCATGGAGATCAAGCCAGCCTTACCCTTACTGAAGAAGTAATAAGATGTTGGTTTGTAACTGAGATGACTTGTTTGTAGTGAGAGAGAGATTTGTAATAAGGATTTCAAGGTTTTAGGGTTCTTGAAAGAATTTGATATTCTAACAGTGTTGTGGCAAGGTTTTTTTCTCTCTTTTCCTCCTCCCCTTCTCCTCTTCTTTTTTCTCTTCTGGTTTGTGTGAAAAGAAGGTGATTATATAATGAAAATTAGGGTAAAGCAAATGGGCTTTGAATGTGCAATTGGGCCTCCAATATTCACTTGAATTCGTCACTTTCCAGGCTAAATCGCAGGGACTTAAGTGCATTTTTTGAAGTTGAAATGTGAAAACAAAATGTAGCAGACATCGAGAACTAACTCCTGTCCGAAAATCGACTCAATCGGATAAACGGTGAATTAGTTATGAATTTTTGAAGTTTCAGCTCAGACAAACTTATTTTGGGCTTCAGTGTCGACTCTGACACGTTCTTCAATAAAAAAACTGATATTGATCGGTGCATAATTTGGTCTCGACTTTTGAAGCAAAGTTGTAGATCTATGAGTCAGTAACCTTGTGTAAAAATATGAGTCCAATCCGATAAAAATTGACCGAGTTATGAATTTTCGAAGTTTCGGCCCAGATGAAATAATATTCAGCATTCAGGATTTTCAGCGTGTCACGCACTCTGAGCAAAAAAAGAAGGCCTTTTGAATACCGTTTGAACTCAATACCTTATGTGAAAATGTAGCCAACTCAATTTGTGAAATTTTGGCACCGGAACCAGCTCGATACGATGAAAATCGACCAAGTTATGATTTTCTGAACATGACGCAAATAAACTTCTGTCACAAATTTTCTGTATGAAAATACTTGATAAATCCACATTTTTGGAGACCTTCTGATCAAAATTGGCTTCCAGCCGTGAGAGATGAAAACGTAGATAATGTCAAGACGGAATTTTGGCCACCGGAACGGGTTCAAAACGAGTCACGATCTTCAAGTTATGAATTTTTTAGCGCGTAAAAACTGCACTTTCAGCACACTTTTTCACCATATTTCTTCGAGAAAACTCACACATTCGAATACCTTCTTTAAAGAATTGACTCTTGAGCCGAACCTGAATTTGAGAATATGTTATCAGAGATATCTTGGCGAAAGAATACCTGAATATGACGCGCCAGGTTGGACTTGTGAATTTTTCTTGAAATGTTTTGAGAAATATGGGAGGGCAAATTTTGGGGTACAACAGTTGCCCCTGTTCAATCTTCTTAGACCTGAGGATGCAGATTGGCTGACGTGCCTTTCGTAATCCGAAGGTGGAAGATGATTGAACACTAGAGTGCCCAGAAATTTGCGCTCACATAGCAGTGTGATGATGGGGGAATGGGCTTATAGATGCCATTTGGAGATTGATGGATAGGATGATGGGCTTATAGATGCCATCTGGATGTTGATCGCGTAAGAGATTCCTTAGCGAGAACTTGTGTACCTGCAAAAGAAAAATGATTATCTGACCTGTTACGGGAGCTGGTCTTCAAATTCTTTGTATAGAGGTGTCCTGACTGGTTATAGGAGCTGGATCTGGAGCTTCAAATGGTGATGAATGAACCAGGGATGGTTACTACCTCAACAGGAACGGTGAGAGAACCTTGGATGACTTTAACCTCAACAACAATCGTTGAGAAAATCTTGGGATGATTACTACCTCCGCAGTATCGGGGAGAGAACCATAGGCGACTACAACCTCAACAGCAATCATTGAGAATCTTGGATAACTTCAACCTTAAGAGCAATCGTTGAGAGAAACTTGGGATGATTACTACCTCTGCAGTATCGGGGAGAGAACCATAGGCGACTACAACCTCAACAGCAATCATTGAGAGAATCTTGGATAACTTCAACCTCAACAGCAATCGTTGAGAGAAACTTTGGATGATTACTACCTCCGCAGTATCGGGGAGAGAACCAAAGGCGACTACAACCTCAACAACAATCATTGAGAGAATCTTGGACAACTTCGACTTCAACAGTATCATTGAGCGAATCTTGGGATGATTACTACCTCCGCAGTATCGGGGAGAGAACCAAAGGCGACTACAACCTCAACAGCAATCATTGAGAGAATCTTGGATAACTTCAACCTCAACAGCAATCGTTGAGAGAAACTTGGGATGATTACTACCTCCGCAGTATCGGGGAGAGAACCAAAGGCGACTACAACCTCAACAGCAATCATTGAGAGAATCTTGGATAACTTCAACCTCAACAGCAATCGTTGAGAGAAACTTGGGATGATTACTACCTCCGCAGTATCGGGGAGAGAACCATAGGCGACTACAACCTCAACAGCAATCATTGAGAGAATCTTGGATAACTTCAACCTCAACAACAATCGTTGAGAGAATCTTGGGATGATTACTACCTCCGCAGTATCGGGGAGAGAACCACAGGCGACTACAACCTCAACAGCAATCATTGAGAGAATCTTGGATAACTTCAACCTCAACAGCAATCGTTGAGAGAATCTTGGGATGATTACTACCTCCGCAGTATCGGGGAGAGAACCATAGGCGACTACAACCTCAACAGCAACCATTGAGAGAATCTTGGATAACTTCAACCTCAACAGCAATCGTTGAGAGAATCTTGGGATGATTACTACCTCCGCAGTATCGGGGAGAGAACCAAAGGCGACTACAACCTCAACAGCAATCATTGAGAGAATCTTGGATAACTTCAACCTCAACAGCAATCGTTGAGAGAATCTTGGGATGATTACTACCTCTGCAGTATCGGGGAGAGAACCAAAGGCGACTATAACCTCAACAACAATCATTGAGAGAATCTTGGATAACTTCTACTGAGTCTTTATCAGGGAAATCTGTTAGGGGTCGATTTAGCTGGACTAGAGAAGGCCTTGGACTGGATAAGAAACAAAAAATCTTAGGGTCGATTAACTGAACCGGTCTAGGTCTTGAAATCTTCAACTGGAATAAGTGTCAGAACGTCGCCATGCCTGGGTCACATCCGAGCTATATCTAGAAGGGAATCTGGAAGGAGTATCAGAATGTCGCCATATCTGGGTCACATCTGAACTATATCTAGAAGGAAATCTGGAAGAAGTATCAGAACGTTGCCATATCTGGTTCACATCTGAACTATATCTAGAAGGAAATCTGGAAGCAGTATCAGAACGTCGCCATATCTGGTTCACATCTGAACTATATCTAGAAGGAAATCTGGAAGCAGTATCAGAACGTCGCCATATCTGGTTCACATCTGAACTATATCTAGAAGGAAATCTGGAAGCAGTATCAGAACGTTGCCATATCTGGTTCACATCTGAACTATATCTAGAAAGAGTTGCGATAGTTGATAGTAATCGTATTTGTATTGACCTTTCCTGAAAGGTAAAGCGTTAGTTGTATGCAAGATCATGATGCATGAACTGCATGATTTCTACATTTCCTCAAAATTAATGAGATTCGTGTAGTATGATGCATATGCATGCTATAATGTATGAAGATGTGATGTTTATGAACATATGTTTTCGTCTTAGGAAAATAAATCCTTGACGAGTGCCGGGAAGTCACTCCCGGGCTGCTGTTGAAGAATAGATTTTTGCTCCCGCTGGGGATGATAGTTGCAAGAATACCGGTAGGAGAAGATAACTCCGTTGGGGAATGAACTTGGCGAATGGATTACCCTGCGGGGAGAAAAGTACCCTAGTGATCTTGCTGGGGAACAATACTCTGTGGGGAGAGAGATACTCTGCTGGAATGTTGATGGAGATAACTTGCTGGGGATACCCTTGTTGTATTGGAAGTGTTGATAGACTTCGCTGGGGATAAGAAGACTGTGTCGACGACGATCTCTCCGTGGCTTTTGGCTGAGGATAACCCAGTTATATCCTAGTAAGGAAATAACTCTTTGAATAAATCCGGAAGACGCGTCCGTTCTCTGCGAGGATAAGCTTCCAGAACCTACTGGGGATAAGCTTACTGCTTGGGGAGATGAATTCCAACTTTCTTAGGGAACTGGATTGGACTCTCCTGGGGAAGTATTGAACTGTATTGGTTATGTTCTTCCACGGAACCTACCTTGATACCTTGGAGGACAAAAACAATCAGATTGCTTAGACCACCCGTTATTGCCCCTGTTTATATGGGGGAGGCACCTGTGGGATGCTGATAATTGTTGAGGGTTAAACCTTCTTCAGGTAGGCAGGTGACAAGATGACAGGACATAGTCGTACGCTTTGATCCCTAACTTTTTCCTGGACCGCCCTTTCGGGTTTTCAGTCCACCGGGATACCCATTTTTGCCCAAGCCGCCTTTTCAGGTTTTCGACTTGCCGGGTGTACAGATTTTTCATTTCATCCCTTATTTTTGCTCGAACCCTTTTGGTTCGCCGAGAAGCCTAATTTTTGCCTAGGTATGTCAACCTAGCGGGTCTTTGATTATGCGTAGTATTTTTTCGACTATGTCCACGCTCTTAGAATGCAGGGAGGTGCCCCTGTTAGAAGTATTTTGTCATGCCACCAGAAGATGTTTAATGGGGCAAGATTCGTTGTTGGAATGTCCCAAATGACTCAGGCAGAGATTTGCCCCAAGCTAGTTGGCCTTTTGAGAGATTCTCCGAATTTTGACTTAACTGCCCCAGATGATGGACAATAGTCATACCTGCCCCTTGATTGGAAGTGCTTCTGTTCATTAGGCATTCATCGTGCGAATTTCCCTGCTCAAACAAAAAGTCATATGCAAACAAAGTTATGTTAAAAATGCAAAGCTCATGTCTGTCTTGAAGATTTTGAAAAATGCATTCTTTTTCATAAAACAAGTGAATGTTTGTAAAACGTGATGTCAACTCCGTATTTACCGTAGGCCTTAAGGAGTCAGGATACCTTTTGTAACAGTATGCTTTCGAACTAACCCATGCTTCAGCTAGGACTTTTAAGGGTTATAACGTGGCCTGGTTCATGGTTTAAGAAACAAAGGATAAAGGCTCAAATTATTTATACCCACCCGCTCTTCGTGATGTTCTCCAAACCTAAACTCAGTTGATCATACGTTAGACCTTGTTTGAGTCTTTGCTCTGATTTTCCGGTGATGGTTCAGATATTGATGATTTATTCTGAATAGGCAGTCATTCCTTTTCGTTATTGTTGAGGGTTTGTATGACCTCTTTCTTTTTGATTTTGCTATCCCTAAATTTGGCCTGAACTGTTTCTTTTGTGATTACAGTCAGCGGGATGCCCCAGTTTTGTAAGTCTCCTTCATAGGTTTTGACTTAATGGGTTTTTATTTTGAGAAGTAATGACTGCCTTTCTTTATGGAACCATCACTGTCTTTCTCTTTTTTTTTGTAAGGACCTCTTTGGTGCCATTTGTTATGCACTTGGATCAACTGAGAGAACTACCTTGCCCCAGGTTATGATAAAGGGTTTTAATTTTTGAAAAGAAAAACTCCTACTTCTTTGGCTCAGAGGGGTTGACGAGGGATTATCTTCCTTATAACTCCAGTGTTTAGGATTTGAAACAATGCCTGTACCTCATCAGCGAGGTCTGTTCAAAAGCATACTGTAAAGATAGCGGTATCGTTTTCGTCATCCTCCCTCAAGAGGCTTAGAATTATTAATTGAGAGTTGACATCAGAAAAAATATGAAAATAATTTGCATATAGTGAATACGAATATATTGCTTCAAAACAGACATATGCGATGCATTAATGGAATAACAATGTTTAACATGAATAAATGTTTGAACAATCAAAAAGAATTACAACTTGAACATTCGAATGAACAAAAGTTTCCTAGTCTCAAGGCTTGTCACTTCAAATGGTGAGCCTTGGAGGGATGGTAGAAAAATTCAGCCTGACCATCTTGTGTGAACTCCAATGCTCCTTCATCAATCAGGTCCTGGATCTTGTTCTTCAGAGCCCAACACTCATTTGTATCATGTCCTGGACTGGCAGAGTGGTAGGCACACCTTTTATTGGGATCATAGATAGGAGATGCTGTGTTGGGGTTTCGGGGATGAGCCCTTAATGTGATCAGGTTCAACCTCAACAGGCGTTGTAAAGCTTGAAACAGCGACATGTTGAGCTGGGTGAATTGCCTCCTGGGCTTGTCTGGCTGAAGCTGGTGAGGTTGATGCTGAATTTGTGGCACTGGAGCCACCTGAGGAGCTCTCCTCTTATCCCCTTGTCTCAAAGATGGTTGAATAATGACTGACCCTTCAACCTTAGATGTTTTCCCCAGTTGGTTACCCCGAAGCAGTTGGTTGACGAGAACTCCGAGCTCTTCTTGTCTTTGAGCTAAACCTTGAATGGCAGTCACCTGCCCCAGCATCTGGGCTTTCAATGCATCCATCTCAGCTTGCAGGTGTTTCAGCCGTTCATCCTCAGCGCTGTTCCTGACCAAAGTCTCCATGAGAAGTGTCCTTAGCTCCTCCTGCCCCTTGGATAGATTCAGGAGGATTTCCCCGAACCGAGTCTCTTGAGCAAGAAGGTCCTGGTTGTCTGGTTGGAGAGCCATTGCTGAAATAAACAGCGAGGAAGGTAAGTGACTTGCAACAAGGGTACCTGTAATGCGATGATATGTATGATATGCATGCAACATTTTCAAGGATCTCGCGGGGTAGACAAAAATTGTTAGAACTAGGTAGCTTGATTGAGGGAACTTCATGTTTGCTGAGAGTCCTTCTTCAAGGGTCAAAGGCTCACCATATCAAGTGGGTCATAGCCCCTGACTCAAGCCATCAACCTTATTTTGCTTTCCAAACAACCTTGGCTGGGGGAACCTTCTTCAGGAGTCAAAGCTCACCATATCAAGTGGGTCATAGCCTCTGACAACTTTGGCTAGAGGAAAATAAATCCTCTTTGCCCCTTGCTAGATGTTTGATTCATCATGACCTGCATCACAGACCCTTGAGATCCTTGAAATGGGTTAGTCCTTATGCAGGATGTATGCAATGGTATGATGTTATGCTATGCATGGGGGTAATGTAAGTAACCCTATTATGAGTCCCAATTAAGGACTGCAAACCAAAACCTGCAAGAAACTCAAGTAAAACCTGTCATGAGTCCCAATTAAGGACTATAAACAGAACCTGCAAGTAGTTAGTACACCCTGTTATGAGTCCCAATTAAGGACTATAAACAAAACCTGCAAGAGACTTAGTAAACCGTGTTACGAGTCCCAATTAAGGACTATAAACAAAACCTGCAATTAGTTCATGTGTCAGATAGATAACAAGCATGCAAGTAGTCAAGTACGAAGGCACACAAGTCACACAAGAGAAAGCCCTTAGAGTTTAGGCCAGCATGGGGTCTGGGTATTACCCTCTTGAAGTTGGTGGGCTCAACCTGTCCTATTAGAAGTAACCGGGTTCTAAGGGTCCCAATATCATGGGATTGCTTTCATTGTTCATCGTTTCGATTTAGCCACTGAACTGGCGACCTAAATATTCCAGGAAAGCAACCCTCAATTGAGTGTAGTATCGAGTATCAACCAACCTCGGACTGCACCAAAGTCAGTTATCTCACTACCCTAAAGAGGCCAAGATAGTTCAATTACGGTTCCTAAGGTCTGTTGATGCTTCACGACACTACGCGGAGGCCCCGTACTCTCCTTGACTGAACTCAAGGGTTACCGGTACACACCAAAGTGCCACATCAACGTAGCAGACTGTTTCAACCATGTCGGTATACCCCGCACAGTTCCCTCACAGCCTTGTCGCTACTTTCTAAGAAGGTATCCCCAGATCCGGGTTAGGATCTATAGAACTCCCAAGACAGTCCCACAATTTAAAGCAAGCAAAGAAAGCAATTGAAAACACAGTGATCTTAGTCCTAAGGTACACCTCACTTTTAAAGATTTCCCCAGCAGAGTCGCCAGTTCTGTGATCGGTGGATCTGGAACTGACTGTTTAACGCTGGTTCGCGAAATGTCGCGGAAGCAAGAGTCGCCATCGTCTTTTATTTTCTCCAATTGGAAAGGACAAAAGCACAGAAAAATTCCTTAAAGAGATTGCTCTCGGTTCGGGAGGTAGGTTATAGAAAGGGAAGGTGTTAGCACCCTTTCTATCCATGGTTATCCATGGGCTCTTAGATACTTGCTCATTGTTTTTTCAAAAATGGTTTGTTTGCTTTTCAACTGTGGGTTTTAAAAGTTTCTTTGAAAATTTCAGTTTGACTCTTGTATCGGTCCTCAAGAGTGTTTGGAAATTTGCTTTCGAAAGCTTTCTGAAAATGTGTCGGTGTGAAAAGTATTTTTGAATTTGTTTTGAAATTAGAGCAAGTATCTAGAGTCGTCTACCTACCCTAAGGAATTCGTCTGTGTAAATTTCCTTTAAAGTAGTGCCATCCCACCATTGAGAGGTAGGTAGCACCACCGTTGGAGGTGTTCGGGTCAATTCGAGGTTCGGGACATGATGATCACCGGAGCAATAGGAAGACACCTTAGAAGCTACCCTCATGCCAGGTTCCCGGATCATGAGGACTTACTAAAACAT
This sequence comes from Vicia faba, assembly GCA_948472305.1. Taxonomy (NCBI): domain Eukaryota; kingdom Viridiplantae; phylum Streptophyta; class Magnoliopsida; order Fabales; family Fabaceae; genus Vicia; species Vicia faba. Next base: position 604,469,099 of record OX451736.1, on the reverse strand, counting down.
CCTCTACTTGACGATCACCTTTCGAGGCAAGGCAACAGTGAGGCGTACCCTAGGGGTGGTGTGTGATTTGTGTGTCAGATTCAGATATTTTATCTTGTCATGTTATTGGTGATCTATGCATTTGTTTTTATTTTATCATTCATTCTTGCATGCATTTATTTAACAGTTAAAAGGTTGCGAGAAATGTAAAGTTCTAAACTATTACAAAGGCGCGGGTCCACATCGCCAAAATTAAAATCCAGGACCCGATTTGACGGAAAGTAAATAAAGAAATAAAATAAAGTGCGAGAAATTAAGTTTACAAGGCTTTGGGAGAGTTACATAAATATTTAAAAGAAGGAAATAAATAAAAATGCGCGAATAGGAATTAAAATTGGAAACGAGGGCGTTGGACCCTTTTTAATGAAATTAAATTAAATGATTAAACTAATGAAATTAAAGAGAAAAAAGAAATTTTTTTTTTTTTGAGTTTTTGGTATTTATGTTTTTTATGTATTTTTATGAGAAAGATTGAATGAAATTAAAATATTAACCCTAATTCTAATTTTTTTTATTTATTAAGAAAAACATGTTAAAATTAAACCTAAAATTAATCTAATTATTTACATGCAATTTTGATTTATAAAAATAAATAATTAATTATTAGTGAAATTTATTTACAAAAAATATTAATTAAATAAATATATTTTGATTTTTATGACTTTTCTGTTTTTTACTATTTTTTATATTTTATGAAAATAAGTTAAATTAAAGGAATTAATTAAAAAAAAGAAATAATTGAAATAAAAATAAGAAAAAGAAAGAAAATACAATACCTTGGGGGGTTTCTGTCCCCTTTTTGGAGGTGAATTGGAGTGGTTTGGCCATTTGTGTTCTGGCTGTTGGCCATTTGTGTTCTACTTTGGCCATTTGGCTTTTGGCTTTTGGCCATTTGTGTTTTGGCCTCAACGTTCCTTAATCTTCTCAGGATGTCTGTCTCGCCATGTATTGGTGTCATGTGTAAAATGTTCTGTTTTGGCCATTTGGCTTTTGGCTTTTGGCCATCTGGCTTTTGGCCTCAACGTTCCTTAATGAACCTGCATGGAATCCTGTCTAAATCTGCAGTGTTGAATCTCACGAACACATTAAATAAAATCATAAAATGCAAATAAAGGTAATATATGAAGAAATTTAATGTTTAGGCACAATATGACATGTATGAATGATTATACCCTTTTGATCATGGAGATCAAATCAACCTTACCCTTATTGGAAAAGTAGTGACATGAATGCTTTTATGCCCTTTGGACCATGGAGATCAAGCCAGCCTTACCCTTACTGAAGAAGTAATAAGATGTTGGTTTGTAACTGAGATGGCTTGTTTGTAGTGAGAGAGGGATTTGTAATAAGGATTTCAAGGTTTTAGGATTCTTGAAAGAATTTGATATTCTAACAGTGTTGTGGCAAGGTTTTTTTTCTCTCTTTTCCTCCTCCCCTTCTCATCTTCTTTTTTCTCTTCTGGTTTGTGTGAAAAGAAGGTGATTATATAATGAAAATTAGGGTAAAGCAAATGGGCTTTGAATGTGCAATTGGGCCTCCAATATTCACTTGAATTCGTCACTTTCCAGGCTAAATCGCAGGGACTTAAGTGCATTTTTTGAAGTTGAAATGTGAAAACAAAATGTATCCGACATCGAGAACTAACTCCTGTCCGAAAATCGACTCAATCGGATAAACGGTGAATTAGTTATGAATTTTTGAAGTTTCAGCTCAGACAAACTTATTTTGGGCTTCAGTGTCGACTCTGACATGTTCTTCAATAAAAAACTGGTATTGATCGGTGCATAATTTGGTCTCTACTTTTGAAGCAAAGTTGTAGATCTATGAGTCAGTAACCTTGTGTAAAAATATGAGTCCAATCCGATAAAAATTGACCGAGTTATGAATTTTCGAAGTTTCGGCCCAGATGAAACAATATTCAGCATTCAGGATTTTCAGCGTGTCATGCACTCTGAGAAAAAAACGAAGGCCTTTTGAATACCGTTTGAACTTAATACCTTCTGTGAAAATGTAGCCAACTCAATTTGTGAAATTTTGGCACCAGAACCAGCTCGATACGATGAAAATCGACCAAGTTATGATTTTCTGAACATGACGCAAATAAACTTCTGTCACAAATTTTCTGTATGAAAATACTTGATAAATCCACATTTTTGAAGACCTTCTGATCAAAAGTGGCTTCCAGCCGTGAGAGATGAAAACGTAGATAATGTCAAGACGGAATTTTGGCCACTAGAATGGGTTCAAAACGAGTCACGATCTTCAAGTTATGAATTTTTTAGCGCGTAAAAACTGCACTTTCAGCACACTTTTTCACCATATTTCTTCGAGAAAACTCACACATTCGGATACCTTCTTTAAAGAATTGACTCTTGAGCCGAACCTGAATTTGAGAATACGTTATCAGAGATATCTTGGCGAAAGAATACCTGAATATGACGCGCCAGGTTGGACTTGTGAATTTTTCTTGAAATGTTTTGAGAAATATGGGAGGGCAAATTTTGGGGTACAACACCCCAGCATGGTTATCTTCAAAGGTACAATCTTCGGATCGGATGTAATCTTAACAGGTCTTTTGGAGACCTTGGAAAGATCGGAGGATATGGTAATTATTGAAATATCATTGACAAGAGTCGGTGTAACAGGAGTCTTTTCAGAAATGATTTCTTGGTTATCCATTAGGCGTTGGATGCGTAACTTCAACAACAGACAGTCAGTTAGTAAGGATGAACAAAGGCATCAATCTTCTTCACAACCTGGGAAAATCCCAGCCTTCAGCAAATTCAACTTGATTATCGGTAGTGGAGTCATCAAATCATCAAAAGTAGCAACAAAAAGATCTTCTTCAACAGCATGGGCATTGTGGCCATGCTTTGGCATTGGAGCAGAGATCACATTCGGCTTTTCAGGGGCGTCGAATTCAACTTCTTTAGCATCTATCAAATCCTGAATTTTATTCTTGAGGGCCTAACAATTGTTGGTGTCGTGCCCCAGGCTGTCTGAATGATAAGCACACTTGGCATTTGAATGGTAGTAAGGAGAAGATGTGTTCGGATTCTTCAGTGCCTCTTTCAAACTTACAAGGTTTAACTTCAAGAGATGGGGTAGAACCTGAGCGGGAGTCATGTTTATCCGGGTGAATTGCTGAGCAGGCCTTTCCACCCTTGCTTGGTTGGTTCTGGGTTGATTGTTTCTAGGCTGATCATCTGCAGACTTCTAAATCATTACGGCCCCCACTGCCGGCCGACGCTCAACTCTTCCTTGACCTCTCTAGGAGTAGACAACTCAGACTTCTTTCTTTGCTGGAAAAGTCTTTTTGATGGCAGCGGAAGCAGATGCATCCATTTGAATTTTCCCGCTCTTTATGTCGGCTTCAACTCTCTCACCAGTTAGAATTAACTCGGTGAACCCCGCAGACGAACTTCCAATCAGGTGATTGAAAAAGGGGCCTGACAGTGTACCCAAGAACATATCTACCAGCTCCCTCTCAGATAGAGGTGGTTGTACTCGTCCCGCCAAGTCTCTCCATTTCTGGGCATACTCTTTGAAACCTTCATTTGAGACCATGCCCATACTCTGTAATTGAGTACGGGTTGGTGCTAAGTCCGCATTATATTGATACTGTCTGTAGAAGGCGGCCGCCAAATCCTCCCAATTGTGCACATCAAACCTCTCTAACTGGTAGAACCAATCTAACTGCGTCCCCGAAAGACTGTCCTGGAAGAAATGTACCCACAGGTCTTTGTCAGAAGAATATGGTTGAATTTTTCTGACATAAGACCGTAGGTGAATCTTGGGACAAGAGAACCCATCGTATTAAGCAAAAACAGGCACCTTAAACTTAGGGGGAATCACAATCCCAGCAACCAGCCCCAGCTCTTCAAAGTCCAGCCCAGGCACTCTTTGTACTTCCATAGCTGCCAGACGTTCTTCCAGATTCTTGTATTTGTCATCTGCAGGAGGGTACTGCTGCTCAGAATAGTCTTCATCCTCTTCTTCTTCTTCTTCCTCAGAGTCAGATGGCACTGCAGTCTCTTTACCCTTTCTCACCCCTTCATCAGACGTTGAGGGGAAATCCAGGACCCTTATGGCTTGACCTTTAAATCTTCTACCCATGGTAGCCACACCAGCCCTCTTCTTTTTCTTTTTCTCTTTTTCCTTTTCCAGCAAGGTTTTGAGCTCCTCCTGACCCTTGGCCAAGGTCATGAGTAGCTGTTGGAACTGTGAATTCTATGCTTGTAAGTCTTTGACCGTCTGCTCAATATCCATCTTGCTGAAATAAACAGCAGAGAGATAAGGAAACCTGGTGTGAAGACCTGTTTATGCATATGATGAATGATATGTATTCATGTAATGCATTCAAGGATTCAAAAATTCAAATTTGTTTTAAACAAAAAAGGAACACACGTCATATCAATAAGATAGAATTTGTTAGTACATCAATGCCCCATGGGCAAAATAATACAAAATTCTAATGTAAAAAGACGTTGCGCATCCTCTTTGGTGCATTGTAGGTGTTGAGAGTCTGCTCTTCGTGAAGTTGACGAGTAAGTTCCAAAACCTTCTTCTCACTGGCGTAGAATTGGGCTTCAAAATAATAAGCTCTCCCTTGAGCTGTATCCATCTCCTTTGTAAATCTTCTAGTGATGTTGGCATGTCAGGATGAAGGAGGGTGTATGGAACCTCTCCTTCCATAACAGGCTCTTTGATCACAGGAAGCATGTAGGGGTAAGGCATCATAAGACTTTGGGCGCGGGTTCGTACCCACTTGAGGTAAGGCTCAAGGGGGATGGAATTCTTGTTTCCCAAGGTCTTACTGTCCACCTTGTTGGGCATCCTCCAAGCTCGGATGAACCTTTGTCGAAGTCCTTGATCGTCGTTGTCGAAGTCAAAAACCAAGTCTGGAATCAGCATGTCATGTGGGCCATCCCTTCGGGCATACCCAAACTGTCTCAGAGCCAAGCAGGGGTTGTAGGTGATGCCTCCCCTAATGCCAAGTAGAGGGACATTAGGGAACTCCCCACAATGATCAATGATGATAACATTTTCTCTGGATCGAGAACACCAATGAACATCTGAATGTGTAAGAGTCATCAATCATTGTGACCACCTCAAACCTTGCTCATTCTTCAAAACTGATTGGGGAAGATGAGAAATAAACTATCTTTCCAGTAGAGGAGTGCAACACATGAGAACACCTCTTTTCCTCATTGTACGAGTGTGAAAAGAGTGGAGGATATCCCTAAGCAATGTAGGCACCGGGTTACGAGCCATGAAGATTTTGACAGCACTGACATCTATGAGTTGGTCAGGGTTAGGGAACAAGACCATCCCATAAATGAGAAGAGCTACAATCTCCTCAAAAGCTTGTAAGTCCAATGAATTCCAGCAGCCTTAGGCCTTCTCAAACAAGAACTTTGACAATAAACCTTTGACACCACTTCTAGTTCCCCAATGGCCTATGATATCAGATGGTTGCAAGTGTAGGGCTTGAGCAACATATTCAGGCTTTGGATCTCTTTCCGTACCGTTGTAGGGTAGTTGATGGAGAATAGGAATCCTCAGGAGTTGAGAAAATTCCTCCAAAGTAGGAACTAGCTGGTAGTCAGGAAATGTGAAGCAATGATGCAAAGGGTCAAAGAACTGGAAGAGAACTTTCAGCATATCCTCCTCAGTGTTGGTAGTGACTAAGTTGAGAAGACGACCATGCCTCTCGGTGAATGGAGAATTCTCAGGAATACTTGAAGCTAACTCCTTGAGTTGAGGAGGAATTCTTACAAGATTGACTTGGATAGTTTTCCTGCAAAGTGAATCCATTACCTACAAAACAGGAACAAAGATGAAAATCCAAATCCTTGAAATGGTTAGTGGATGCATATGATGCTTCATGATGTTATGATGTTATGAACAAGTATATATGTACAAACAAATCACACAAGATCCTAGTTTCAGGCTTGCATGAGGCTTCATAGGTAAGTACCCTCTTAAAGTTTAGTTGGCTCAACCTGTCCTATAAATAGTAACCGGGTTCTAAGGAGCTCAATATCACTGAATTGTTTTCTGTGTTCATTGTTTCAGTTTAGCCACTTTACTGGCGACCGAAATATTCCAAGAAAACATCCCTCAATGAGTGTAGTATCGAGTATCTACCAACTTCGGACTGCACCAAAGCCGGTCATCTCACTACTCCTAAAAAGGCCAAGTTGGTCAAGTAAAGGTTCTAAAAGTCCATTAGTGCTTCATGACATCACTCAGCGGCCCCGTATTCTCTTTGATTAACTCAAAGGCTACCGGTACCCATAAATATGTCGCACTAATATAACTATTGCTTCAACCATGTCGGTATACCCCGCACAATTTTCACAATGTATTGCTATTTACCTATGAATGTTTCCCAAATCCGGGTAGAGGATTCAAACCCAAACAATAGAACCAAATGTAAAGCAATCAAGTCAAACAAGATAAGCATGTAAAGGTGATCTAAAACCCTAAGGTAACCCCACTTTTATAATATTATCCCCAACAGAGGTGTCAGTTCTGTGATGCGGTGGGAGAACTGACTTGAGGTTTTGCGTTTGTATTTGCAAATGTTTCGGTTTAGCAAGAGTCGCCACCGACTTTTATTTTATCCAAAAGGAAAGGTAAAAAAAGCACAGGAAAGACCTTTGAGATTGTTTTTGGGTTCGGGGGGTAGATTATGAAAAGGAAAGGTTCTAGCACCCTTTTCATCCATGGTTTTCCATGGGCTCTTAGTTACTTGTTTTAGATCACTTGATTTTGCTTTTCAATTGTTTGAAATGGTGCTTTTGTGTGTGGTTTTGAAAGTATTTTGAAAAGAGGCTTTTGTTTAGGCAACCTTTGTAATGATTCTTGTTTGAATGTATACAAAGGTGTTTGTCTTTTGAAAAATGTTTCAATGTTTGAAAGTTATTTTTGGGAATTGTTTTGAAATTGTGTATGTGTTTTTGAAATTAGCAAGGATGGTTTACAAGTTTGATCAAGTAACTAAGAGTTGTCTACCCTACTCAAAGATCTTTCCTACACATTTTTAACCCTTTGACATTGTTGTTTTACCATTGTATTTGGTAAACAACCTTGTATTTGGATGTTAAACAGAACGGGCGTGGGTCATCGTATGACCATGATAGCAATATTTCCAAGTATCTTAGCAAGTTTTAAGGGACTAGATCATTTTTTGTATAGGCAACCAAGATAGCGTCATCGAGGGACTATGATCTTTTTTGTTTTGTTTTGCCAAGATACCTAGCATGCATACCATGGCCATTTTAAGACAACAAAGTGGATGAAACCCTAGGGGTGCTTGTGTGCATTGTGTTATCATTTTTCATGCATTTTTGTCTTGTATTTAGTCATGCTAATTGTTTGATTTTGGTCTTTTGCATACAAACCCTAATTTACTATCATGGCATTTGAAAGCGATAAAATGCGTAAAAGTAAATCTAAGACTATTACAACATTAATATGGGGAGGGGGATACAAGTTTGAATAAGGGATATTGCTCAAAAATAAAAACCGTAAAACTATTACAACCATATTGAATTTATTGTACAAATAAATAAACAAAGCAAATATTTAAATATGCAAATAAATGTAAGTATGTAAAAATGTTTTTGTATTTATTTTATGTATGTAAAATAAATGTATTTATATCCTAAAAATAAGAAAAATAAAAATGATTATTTTTGAAAAGGGTGAAAACCCTAATTTTTGGTTTTAAAAGAAAATATATTATATTATTTATTTATTCATTTTTATGTACAAGAAAATAAATAAAAATATATACAAAAATGTTAAAAATTAAATTATGTGAGAAAATATTATTTTAAGTGTATAATATAATAAAATAAAATATGTAAGTATTTTTATATTATTTACAAGTCTTAATTAAGAAAATAAAGTAATATTAACCTAATAATTATTTATTATGCAAATAAAAATAAAATAAAAATATGATAAAATGCCAAAAATAAAGAAAATATTTTTTGTGATTTTAAATGTTCAAGAAAAAATAATAAAGTCAGAAAATAAAAAAAGAAATGAAAAATATGCAAAAATAAAGAAAATGGGCTAGGGGTGCAAATAACACAATGGAGGGTGCAAACAGCAAGGCAAGCCAGGCCCAGGCCCACGTCACACTTCATCCCTGTCCTTTGAACCAGAAAACGCGCGCGCCATCTACAAACTTGTAACTCCTACATACGTGCTTAAAAACAAAATCTTGCAACATGAAAGTTATAGCTCATCATCACACGATTCTAATGATATAAAAAAACTTGATCTAACTCTCAAAGACCAGAGAGAATTTCATTGGCCCTAAATTCTGACCTAGTTTTTTCAGCATGTTCATCATCCAAATTCTCCTAGCTCAGTTAATATAAATACAAGCTATGCATATGTACAGCTCAAGCACATTACAGACTACATTTTTGCTTCACAAACCTAAGCTTAATGATGCCTAAATAAGGAGTTAGAATCTTGAGAAATACCTGTTTCAGTCAAGTTCGAATATGGCAATGTAGGAGTTGTGAGTGAGGCCTGAAGATTTTCTGAGCTTGCTTGATGTTCCCTTGACCTTTCCCAATGCTTTGCTTGCTTTGAAATGGCCTGAATCTCCTTGTAGAACTCAACCTGCAAAGCTTCAAAGTGAAAATGGTGAAGTGTGAAAACAAGGTTACAGTTGCTTGAGAAAGGTCTGGACAACTTAGGTGTGATATATGGAATGTGTTTGAAGTGGTTTGGGACAAAACGCACGAGTGGAATTTGTTTTGGCTTGAGTTCTCCAGAGCTTGCCCTATTTTGGGCAGAAATGGAATTTTTTTATTTATATATTTAGGTGTTTGAGAGCTTATGGAATCGTGTTTCTGGCTTCTTACAATATGCTCAGATTGTTTCAAATGATAGCCAAGCTTGGTTTTAACAGATGCACAAGATGTGTGGACTTTTGCACAATTGCTTGCTTTTGAAGAAAAGTTGGAATTGATAATGCCAAGGCCTGTACAGGCCTGTTTGCTAGCTGCACATAGTTGGTGAACTTTTCCTGATATTCATGGACTTTGTTTGCAACAAAAGGCTAGGTCCATGGCTCAAGATAAACAAAGTTACATAAAGTGAACTTTATCAAAGTAGCAATGTTATCTTTTTGCCAAAAATGGATTAATTCAATGTGTAATGCTCCATAGCTCAGAATAAGACCAATGTCCATTGTATTTGCATTAAATTAAGGAGTGTGGAAAGGTTTAAGACCTGTAAAACAAGTACGAGCATGCTTAGGACAGATTTGCAACTTGTAGCAATGTGCAAAATGCCTTGGACAAAAGTGATAATTTGCCATTTTCAAACTTTCGATTCTCCCTAACCACAAATAATCTTGGAGAGTTCTTGGATATTTTGGAAAGTTTGTAACATGCTCTACAATCCATCTTTGAAATGAATTTTGAGATTACACTTGGAACTAGGTGAAAATTTTCCATGAAGATAGGTCAAAATCCTGCCTAAACTAGGGCAAAATTTCACTAAGTTAAAAGTTTCATGGACCCTTATTCACAAAATCATAACTTGAGATCCAAGCATCTTTTGGGAAAACGTTGTGAATCAAAGTTGTAGATTTTGTGGAGTACTACAACTTTCATTTTGGAAGTTTTCTTTGAATCCAATTGCATCATTGAGAAAAAGTTGGGGAAAAATAAGAAATTTTCATAACTTAGAAAATTTCTAAGTTATGAAAATTTTCCATTTTAAACCCTAATTTTCAAAATTAGGTTTCTTGGTGAACAAGTTTCATGTTTTGACACATCTTGATGAAAAATGACCCTTGGCACTTGAATTTGACCAAAAAGCCAAAGTTTGACTTTTCAGTGTATAGTTGATTTTTGATCAGTTGACTGGAAAATTCATCTGTCAATCCAATGCATTTGAGATCTTTTGAACCTTGTGATTAGGTCAAGATGATTCCATTGAGTCCTTGAAATCATGCTTGAACCCAATTTTCCATTGGCTAGGTGAAAAATCAGAAATTGCCCTTCTACAGCCAAAACCCTAAAAATGACCATTTTGCCCTTTTGATGATCTGATCAAATTTCTTGAGGAGTTGTGGAACAAACTTGATCAAATGGTTAATATGATTCTATAATGTTGTTGTGGATAAAAAATTATGAGGTTTGACTGTGAATTGGCCACAGTCGACTTTTCCCCCAATATAGTTGATTTTTAGGTCAACTGTCCAATTGACTGGGCAAAAATGTGATTCAAGGCTTGAAACTTGGTATGAGCAATCTTATAAGTCCAACATGAAGCATGAAAGTCACATGAGGCATTGAAAGTCCAAAAATCTCTGTGCAAACTAAAACCCTAATTTCAGGTCATCAGTGCAAGGAGATATCTTGAGATGAGCAAACCCTAATCTGATCTTGAGTCCAAAGATTCTTGTGAGCAGAATCTTGATAAAATGAGAGGGAAAATTTTAGGGTACAACAACTTCCCCTGTTTAATCTTCTTGAACCTGAAGATTTAGATTGGCAAATTTTGCCGTTCGTGACTCGAAGGTAAAAGATGATTGGACACTAGAGTGCCCGTAAATTTGCACTCGTCAGAATGTGGTTGAGGGAATGGGCTTAAAGATGCCATTTGGAGATGTGATATAATCTTGTTGGAGATGGGCTTAAAGATGCCATCCAAGAATGTCTGTTGAGTTGTAAGTTGTAAGTCAGAAGAATGAGTATCAGAATGGTATCTGCGTCTGGAACGTATCTGAACTGTATCTGGAGACTGAATCTGTATGAGCAAGGGAAAGGCGTTCGTGTCTGGAGCGTATCCAATCTATAACTATATTTGATTCTGAATGAATAACAGAATGACTTCTGTGTCAGGAGTGTATCTGTATTGTATCTGAATCTGAATAAGCGGCATAATGACATCCGTGTCTGGAGCATCTCGGGGATGGGGATAAAATCAGAATAAGTGACAGAATGGCAACCGTGTATGGAGCGTATCTGGAATATGTCTCAAGTTGAGATCTGTATGAGTAGCAGAAAGACTTCCGTGTCTGGAGTGTATCTGAACTGTAGCTGAGATCTGAATAAGTGACAGAATGACTTCCGTGTCTGGAGTGTATCTGAACTTGAAATTGATAGTTGAATCTGAATGAGAAATAGAATGGCTTCCGTGTCTGGAGCGTATCTAATCTATATCTGATTGTTGAAGTCTGAATGAGTGACAGAATGGCATCCGTGTCTGGAGCGTATCTGTACTGTATCTTGACTTTGAATTCTGAATGAGTAATAGAATGACTTCCGTGTCTGGAGTGTATCTTTACTGTATCTGAATAAGAGATCTGAATGAGTAACAGAATGACTTCCGTGTCTGGAGTGTATCAGTGCTGTATCTGAAATCCTTGAATATCAGTGCAAGGAGATGTCTTGAGCTGAGCAAACCCTAATCTGATCTTGAGTCCAAAGAGTCTTGTGAGGAGAATCTTGATAAAATGAGAGGGAAAATTTTGGGGTACAACAGTGGGCGAACCGTATGAGTTATAGCTCGTGTTTCTGGATGCTCTAAGCCTTGCAAATGATTGGGATAACTTTAGTGCACGCCCATAATGCGATTGTTGGCCTCAAATTGCTTTGAAAGGTCCCGTGGAGTGAAAACCAAGTCACACTTTTTGTCAAGATTATTGAGTTTGTTCTTGCTCTTTCACGACTGCCAACCCTTTTTTTATGCTTTGTACTTGTTAATTATATATGCTAGAATGAATTAGGGTTGCAAAACAAATTGGATCTTGAAGTTTTGATGAGATTTGATTTGATTCTTTAGCCATATGCATACTTTCCAAATTGAGCCAAATTATCCCATTTTTGTACCAATCATGCTTGATTTGATTTGGTCTTGATATCTCTGCATAATTTGATTAGGATCCTGTCCAAAAATCAAATCAAAACATATCTTTGCTATTATTTACCAATTATTTCAATTTTTAATTAATAAAAAATCAAAATAAAATTAAAAATGAAGCAAATAACATATGGATAGGTAATTGGATCGTGGACCATGTTATAAGTGAGGTGCAAGCATAAAAAGTTAGGCCCATTTGGCAAAAAATATAATTTTGAGCCCATTTGACTTTTGGCAATTTTGCAAAATAGGTCAACTTTGACAAGGCATATCTCCTCCAATTTTAACCCTAGAGAGGTTTTCTTGGACTTTTTAGAAATCTTAGGATGTCCCCTAAGAAACCCTTTTGGTCTCATTTCAATTGGGTCTTCCATGTTCATGTAAGAAGCTTTGACCCAAAAGTTGTTTTTTGTTGACTTTTCAGAACGACCTATAATGTAGAAATTCATATCTTTTAATGAGTGCATATTTTGGGCTTGTGGGCTGAAGATGAGTTGTAGGGAATTGCATCCTCTTCAAAATTAGCCTTTGGATACTTTTACTCTGTGGGGAGTGTATGTACCAATAATTATGTTCCCAAGCTGGCTCTATCCCGATACCTGCTGGGCAGAGTAATTGTAGGGTTTGACACTTCTTGTTTTTGCCCCTGTTTCTGGAATTACGAGTAATTATCTTTTATTTCTTATGTAAATGTTTATGAGCAACAATCATTTTGAAATGCATATATCAAAAATAAATCATTGGACGTTCTTGTAAAACAAAACAAAAAAAGAAAAAACAGATCGAGGTTTCTTGTGAAAATGATTTGTATTGACTTTTGAAGTTGGCCTGTAATAGGCGTTTTTGTACAAGGAGGCTGACGCTCTAGTAAGAGAACACCGTCGAAAGATAGAAATCATACAATTTGTGTAAAAGAAAGAAAAACAGCTATGTGAAACAACCCCATTGGGTTCCAACTCTGCTATTGCCTTTATATCTTCAAGCGTCTCATCACTTTTCTACTTGGCCGAAGGTTGATCAGATTGGTTGGTGTCGTCCGAGCTTCATAGTTGATACCAAAGTCTGGTCGCAAGATGATCCAACGAGACATAGTGATACGCTTCATATCCCTAACTTTTGCCTAGACTGCCCTTTCGGGTTTTCAGTCCACCAGGATACCCCTTTTTGCCCAAGCCGCCCTTTCGGGTTTTCGACTTGCCGGGTGTACACATTTTTTTCATTTTCATCCCTTACTTTTGCCCGAACCCTTTTGGTTCGTCGGGAAGCCCTTATTTTTGTGTAGGCCAGTCAACCTAGCGGGTCTTTTAATTAGGCGTAGTATTTTTTCACTATGTCCGCATTGATAGGGTGTGGGAGGTCGTCACCATCCATGGTGGTTAGAATCATAACTCCTCCCAAGAAAATGTTCTTAACCACAAATGGCCCTTCATACGTGGGGGTCCATTTTCCACTGGGATCACCTTGCGGCAATATGATGCGTTTGATCACTAGATCCCCGACTTGATATTCTTGGCGTCTGACTTTATTATTAAAAGCTTTGATCATTCGCTTTTGATACGTCTGACCATGGCAGATAACTGTAAGTCTCTTTTCATCGATTAGATTTAACTGATCAAGTTGGGTTCGGATCCAGTCGTCCTTGTTCAAACCCGCATCCTTCATAATTCTGAGAGAAGGTATCCAGACTTCGATGGGTAGGACTGCCTCCATGCCATATACCAGAGAGTAGGGGGTTGCCCCTGTCGACGTCCGTGCTGAGGTACGGTACCCATGAAGAGCAAATGGTAACATCTCATGCCAGTCTTTATATATCACCGTCATCTTTTGTATAATCTTCTTGATGTTCTTGTTAGCTGCTTCAACAACGCCATTAATCTTTGGCCGGTAGGGAGAAGAATTATGATGCTGTATCCTGAACTGTTTATAGAGCTCGGTGATCATTGTGTTGTTGAGATTCGTACCATTATCAGTAATAATTCTCTCTGGCACACCATATCGACAAATCAGATTGTGTTGGATAAACCGTGCCACGAAGTTCTTGGTTACTGTAGCGAAGGAAGCTGCCTCAACCCACTTCGTGAAGTAATCAACGATTACTAAGATGAAGCAATGTCCATTGGAAGAGGTGGGCCTAATTTCTCCGATCATGTCGATGCCCCAAGTTGCGAAGGGCCACAGAGCTGTCAAGACGTTTAAGGGGACCAGAGGCACATGCACCTTATCGGCATAGACTTGGCACTTATGATAGGTTCGAGAGTGCTGATAACAATTGGCTTCTATAGTGGACCAGTAATATCCTGCCCGTAGGATCTTCTTATCCATGGTGTGTCCACTGGAATGGGTTCTGAAGGTGCCTTCATGTAGATCTGTCATGATCCTCTCTGCTTCGCTCTTGTCTACACACCGTAATAGTGTGGAGTCATGGTTGCGTTTATAAAGGATTCCATTACTGAGGAAGAACTTTGCAGCGAACCTTCTCAGAAACTTCTTATCGTTGACAGATTCCCCTTCAGGATATTCTTGAGCCTCGAGATATCTTTTGACTTCCTGAAACCAGGGTTTGTCTGCCACTTCTTCGGTATCAATTTCACAGTAATGTGCTGGTTCATCCAACCTCTCAATGGTGATTTGGGGAGCTTCATTGTCCCACCCGACCTTGAAAATAGAAGACATGGTAGCTAGAGCGATCTCTAATTGGTTCTCCTCTCATGGGAAATGTTCAAAGGTTACCTCCTCAAAGTGTGGGAGCAACGTCAGTACATACTCTTTCTACGGAATGAGATTCGGGTGCTTCGTATCCCACTCGCCTTTGATCTCACTTATCACCAAAGCGGCATCCCCGAATACATTCAAGAACTTGACCCTTAGGTCGATAGCAGCTCGAAGACCCATGATGCACGCTTCATACTCCGCCATGTTGTTGGTGCAATTGAAACATAATCGGGCAGTGAACGAAGTATGACAGCCCTTGGGATATATGATTACAGTGCCAATGCCGTTACCTAGTGCGTTTGAGGCTCCATAAAAAAACATAGACCATTGGGATCCCTCCTCAGGTCCTTCATCCGGTCCAGGTTCTTTGTAGTCAGTCACCAACATAATATTCTCATTCGGGAACTCAAAATTCATGGACTGGTAGTCGTCTACAACCTAATGAGCCAAATGATCAACCAATACACTTCCCTTTATTGCTTTTTGGGTTTTATATTGTATGTCGTACTCAGTTAAGATCATTTTCCACCTTTCTATCCTTCCGTAGAGTGCGGGCTTCTCGAAAATGTACTTGATCGGATCCATCTTTGATATCAACAAGGTAGTGTGGGTCAGCATATACTGTCTCGGTCGGCGAGCAGCCCATGCCAAAGCGCAACAAGTTTTCTCTAGCAATAAGTATCGTGTCTCACAGTCGGTAAACTTTTTGCTAAGGTAGTATATTGCGTGCTCTTTTCGACTAGACTCGTCATGCTGCCCCAGCACACACCCTATTGAATTGTCTAGCACCGTTAAGTATAATATCAAAGGTCTTCCTTCAACTGGAGGCATCAAAATTGGTGGTTCTTGAAGGTATTCCTTGATTCTTTAGAAAGCGGTCTGGCATTCATCATTCCACTTTACCACTTGATCTTTCTTCAAGAGCTTGAAGATTGGCTCACAAGTAGCAGTCAGATGTGAAATGAACCCGGCGATATAATTCAAGCGTCCCAAGAAACCTCTAACTTTCTTCTCTGTACGGGGAGATGGAATCTCTTGTATGGATTTTACCTTTGCAGGGTCTACCTGAATACCCTTGTCCCTGACAATGAATCCCAGAAGCTTACAAGACCTTACCCCGAAGGTGCACTTGTTCGGATTCAACCTCAACTTGTATGTCTTTAACCTGTCGAACAACTTTTGGAGATGATCAAGGTGCTCTTCCTCAGTCTGAGACCTGGCTATCATGTCATCAACATAGACTTCGATCTCATGGTGAATCATATCATGGAACAAAGCGACCATGGCGCGCTGATAAGTTGCCCCAACATTCTTCAACCCAAAAGGCATCACCTTGTAGAAGAAGGTGCCCAATTGTGTAACGAAGGTTGTCTTCTCCATGTCTTCAGGAGGCATCTTGATCTGGTTGTAGCTAGAGAAACCATCCATGAAGGAGAATATTTTATGTTGCGTGGTGTTATCGACCAGAACATCAATGTGAGGAAGTGGGAAGTCATCCTTGGGGCTTGCCCTATTCAGATCTCTGTAATCCACACACATCCGTACCTCACCGTCCTTCTTAGGTACCGAAACAACGTTAGCAACCCACTGTGGATAAGAAGTGACAGCCAAGAATCCTGCATTGAACTATTTCATGACCTCTGCCTTGATCTTCTATGACATTTCAGGGCACATACGATGGACCTTCTGTTTAACCGGAGGACATTCTTCTTTAGTCGGCAGGCGATATACCACAATATCAGTGTCCAAACAAGGCATGTCTTCATAGGACCAGGCGAAGATCTCAACGTAGTCGTGCAACATCTGTACCAACCTCTGTTTGATGCTAAGATCCAAATTTGCACCTATTTTAACCTCTTTTTTGTCTTCCTCAGTACCCAAGTTCACTATCTCAACCGGCTCTTCATGAGGCTGTATGGCCCTTTCTTCCTGCTGTAATAGTCTAGCAGGTTCTCCAGGCACCTCACAATCATCCTCACCTTCGTCCTCGGCTTGGTTGATTGGATTTTTGAATTCTTAAATGGCAATAGCATAGCTGTTATCAATAGGATCCAGAGTGGATATGGATCTGCATTATGATACGTGAGTGTGTGTAAGAGAATAGCTGTTTTGATAAAGTGAAAACAGAAGAGAAAAACAGAGAGCACAAAATTTGTATGCAAGAAACGTCCAATGCTTTATTAATGATATATGAAATACAAATAATAGCCCTCACAAGCAAAGCCAATGTTCCTCGAGCAAGGCACAGGGCCGTAAAGTTTTAAATTGTTTATTACAAATCTCGAAACAAGTAAGTCAATTACTGCGAAATAAAAGAAACTGGTATAAAGTCCCTAGACATCCAATTACTCGGTCCACCATTGGTAGTTGGGTAGATCCAGCTGTCAATGTCTGAGTCCTCATTGCTGTCTTCAATGGCATTAATTCCCCGATTACTGATGTGTAAGGGAGGTCTTCCAGCCCGAGCGCGTCGAACATCCCTTTGAGCCCCTGTAGTAAAGCCCAAACCAAATTTGTCAGTTTTGTGAGTAAAATCAGGGAGATGACCCCAATTGGTACACCCACCTTCTTCAACCACGACTCTGACGTCCTTGAGAGAAGCCATCTTCAGAGGAGGTTTGCTGCTGGTAATAGTTTCAGTCGATGCCAAGATCTGAGGGACCTCTCTCGAAATTCTGACAAGGAGTTTCTATGAATTCCCCGTCCATCTCTACGTAGCGGAAGGAATTGAGGTGGCTCACCATATACTCCTCTTCACCCCGCACAATGACAGCCCAGGATCCAAGGACGACCCAGCAAACAAGAATACGACAGCCTGATGTCCATCACATAGAAGGTGGATCCAAAAGTCTGAGAACCTACTTTGACAGGAATGTCCACCTCCCCGTGCACCATTCTCTTCGACCCGTCAAAATCCCTTACCACAATGTTACTAGGATTTAACGTCAAACCCTCGCAATCCAACCGATCCAACGCCTTCTTAGGCAAGACATTCAGTGAAGACCCAGTATCTACCAGCACATGAGCCATAGTGGTGCCCCTTCATTCAATCGAGACATGCAGAGCATCATTATACTTCCTTACCTTTGGTGTTAAGTCTGCATCTGAAAAACCCAGCCCATTATCAGCGGTCAGGATGGTCACACAATCTTTGAACAGATCAACTGTAGTTTCCTGCAGCACATGTGCAGTCTTGAGGAATGCAATCAAAGCCTTCACATGGGATTTAGAACACAATAGCAAAGACAACATGGATCTCTTTGATGGGGTCTGCCCCAGCTGCTCGACCATATTGTAGTCGCTCTTCTTAGTTATTTTCAGTATTTCCTCTATCTCTTACTTAGAGGCTTCCACAATAATTTTCCTAGGCGCCTCTGTTCGGGCAGGCTCACCTATAATTTCTTTGTCGCGGGTATCAGGCGATTCACCGACAGGGGTAATAACTGGAGTAAGAACAGGAACAATAATTGATGTACTAGCAGGAATAACATATGGAATGACAATAGGCTTGTTGACAGTCTTAGGGGAAATCTCGAGAGAGAAGACCCTTCCACTTCGGGTAACCTTGCTGATTCCGAAAATGTTACTAATATCAGGATCAGCCTCTTCATTTTTCAAATCTTGTTTGATTCCATGATAGTACACATCGGCACCATAATGCCAGGGGACAACTTTGTCCGAGACATACAGGATAGGACTAGGAACAGTGATTATCAGCGGAGCAATTCTTGGAGCAAATGTAATCCTAACAGGTCTTCTCGAGGAGACCTTGGAAGGATTGGCGGAAATGGTTATAATGTCAATGTCTTCAGATGGGACAACAGGAACCAAAGTTTTCTCGAACAAAATTTCTTTGCTGTCCATCAGGCGTTGAACACCTAACTTCAGCAAATGGCAACCAGAAGGTAGAAACAAACAAATGTGGCAACCTTCACCACAACCCAGAAATAAACTGGCCAACAACAAATTCTTCTTCACAGTCATGAGAGGAGTAGAAACTTCATCCACCAAGGTCACAAACAAGTCGGTATCAACAACATTAATTCCACGACCGTGCTTAGGCATGGGAGTAGTTATGACATTGGGCTTCTCCAGAGCATCGAACTCAATTTCCTTGGCTTCAATCAAATCTTGTACCTTGTTCCTTAGAGCCCAACAGTCATTGGTATCGTGGCCAGGACTCTCAGAATGATAGGCACACCGAACATTTGGATTATATTGGGGAGATGTAGTATTTGGATTTCTGGGAGCCTGTTTCAAGGATGCCAAGTTGGATCTCAGCAGATGAGGTAGAACTTCAGCCAATGTCATGTTGATTCGGGTAAACTTCCGTTGTGGTCTTTCCACTCTTTGTTGATTGTTGCATTGTGGAGCAGCTGCAGGCCTAGGTATCATTACGACACTTACTGTCTGACGATGTTCAGCCCTGTTTTAGCCCCTCGGGATATAGATGGCACTGGCTTCCTTCTTACCAGCAAAAGGCTTATTTACTGAGCTCGAAGAGGCATCCTTCTGTATCTTGCTACTCCGAATCCCAGCTTCTACTCTTTCTCCAGTTAGAATCAGCTTGGTGAAACCAACTGACGAGCTGTCAATCAAATGATTAAAGAATGGACCAGATAGCGTCCCCAAAAACATATCAACCAACTCCGTATCAGACAAAGGGGTTGAACTCTCCCAGCCAAGTCTCTCCATTTTTGTGCATAGTATTTAAAGCTTTCACTTACACCCATGGACATACTCTGGAGTTGAGTACGAGTAGGAGCAAGGTCGACATTGTATTGATACTGCTTGTAGAAAGCAGCAACCAGATCTTCCTAATTTCGGACATTGGCTCCCTCCAGCTGGTAGAACCATTCAAGCCGAGTCACTGACAAACTATCTTGAAATAAATGAACCCACAGATTTCTATCAGCGGTGTGGGGCTGGATCTTTCTGACATAAGAGTGGAGATGGAGTTTTGGGCAGGACAACCCATCATACTTAGCAAAAACTGGAGCTTTGAACTTCTGCGGGATGACCACTCCCGACATCAATCCCAATTCTTCAAAATCCAGTCCAGGTATCCTCTGAGCTTCCATGGTACTCAAACCATCTTCCAACTGCTTGTATCTATCCTCAACAGGAGGATATTGCTCATCATTGTAATCGGTATCATTGTCACAAATTGTAGGACTGGGATCCTTCTCTTCTTCTTGATTCTCCCCTTCCTTGGATGAAGAGGTCAGATCGACTTGTCGCTTCAACCGCTCTCCAAACCTTCTGCCCATATTCAGAATACTGACAACCTTCTTCTTTTTCTTTTTGTCTTTCAGGATGAGGGCTTTCAGATCCTCCTGCCCTTTTTCCAGACTTATGAACATTTGTTGGAACTGGGCGTTTTGTGCCTGAAGGTCCTTGATGCTTTGTTCGGAAGATATTCCTGCACGAGATAAACAACGAAGAAGATTAGAAACCTGTAATGGTACCTGTACATGCAATGTTATGAATGGGATGCGCATGCAATGATTTCAAAGACTTTGGGGAATTTAAATTTGCAAACCAAAATAAACAAAGATTTTTATTAGCTGAATTTGAAGTTCAAATGCCTTTTGGGCGTTACAATTAAAAATAAATCTAAAACTAGAAAAGAAATCAAAATTCCCATGGATGCTTCCTCTTTGTGCCGAGATAATCATTGAGTCCTCTTTCCTCATGGAGTTGCTTTGTGAGCTCTAAAACCTTCCTCTCCTGAGCATGGAACTGATCCCTGTAAGTATCCCGCTCCTTCATCAATTGAATCCAAGACCTCTATAATTCCCTAAGATCAGTGGGCATATAAGGATAGAGAACCGTGTAAGGAATACCCCCTTCAGTAGTTGGTTCCACAATCACTGGTAAAATGGCCACATAGGGCATCATAAGCTTCTGGGCGCGAGCTCGTACCCATTGGAGGTAAGGTTCCATAGGAATGGAAGCCTTTGGCCCCAAAGCCTTGGCGCCAGATCTATTTACCACGCCCCAAGCTCGTATGAACCTCCGACGATACTCTTGAACATCATCCTCATAGTTGAATACAATTCCCTTGATAAGTAACTCATGGGGACCATCTCTTCGAGCGTAACCAAATTTTCGCAGAGCTAAACAAGGATTGTAGGTTATACCCCCTATGATACAAGTAATGGGACATTAGGGTACTCCCCGCAGCGGCCAATAATAGCAGTGCTTTCCATAGCTCGGGAACACCAGAGAATATCCATGTGAGCGAGTGACATTATCCTTTGCGACCAACCCAAACCTTCTTTATTCTTCAGTACGAACTTAGGGAGGTGAGAAATAAACCACCTCGACAGCAATGGCATGCAACACATAAGAACCCCTCTTCTCTTCATGGTACGAGTATGGAGAGTGTGCAAAATATCTCCGAGCAAGGTAGGCACAGGGTTGCGAGAGAGGAAAATCTTGATAGCATTCATATCTATGAATGAGTATGGATTAGGGAATAGGACTAACCCATAGATTAGAAGAGCCAATACCTCCTCAAAAGCCTAAAAATCCATATCATCCCAAAATAGATGAGCCTTGTCTATCAGAAACTTGGCTAGAAAACCCTTGACTCTGCTTCTTGTTTCCTAATTGGATACCATGTTGGCCCATTTCAGATGCAAAGCTGAGGCAATGACTTCTGGCTTAGGAACTTCTTCTAGACCTGTGAAGGTCAACTGTTCAAGAATGGGTATATCCAGCAGCTGAGAGAATTCTCCCAAGGTAGGCACCAACTGATAGTCTGGAAAGATGAAGCAACGGTGCTTGGGATCAAAGAACTGAAAGAGTACACTCATAATCTTTTCATCAAAGTTTGAAGTAACCAGGTTGAGAAGTCGACCATGTCTCTTAGTGAACACAGAAGTTTCAGAAACCTTTGATACTAGCTCTTTGAGTTGGGAAGGTATCTTCACAAAGCTGATTCAGATAGTGTTTCTACGAACGGAAGCCATGATCTTCAAAACAAAACAAAGATAAATTCCCTTGGTCTTTGAAATGGTTAGTGCAATAAGAATGTATGATACGTTATGATGCATGATGTCATGATAAACCACAGGTATAGCAAACATAAACAAATCATACCAAGTCCTTAGGTTTAAAGCTTGCATAAGGTTAAAGGTCATACCCACTTGAAGTTTAGTCGGTTTCAAACCTGTCTTAAAAAGTAACCGGGTTCTAAGGGATCTCAATATCACTGACCATACTTTATCAAGCATTGTCTCAACTCAAGCAATCTTTTCTTGCGGCCGAAATATCTCAAAAGTCTGATCTCAATGAGTGTAGCATCGAGTATCAAATCTGACTTCAACATATGTTGTATAGCTTGAGACAATGGCATGTTAATCCTAGTGAATTGCCTCCTTGGGGCATCTGGCCTTTGCTGATTGTTGGATTTTTGTGGTTGTTGAACTAAGGTCATGTTTGAGATCAATACAGATCCTACCGACTAATGACGATCGTTCTTGACACGACTCCTTTGTCCATAAACAACATTAATCTCTTTCTTTCCAATGAATGGTTTCTTCATAGTACTAGAGGATGCAGACATATGAATCTTTCCGCTTTTGATTCCACTTTTAACTTGTTCACCAATCATAATCAGCTTAGTGAACCCTGCCGAAGAACTCCCAATCAACAGGTTAAAGAATGTACCAGTTAAGGCACTCATGGACATGTCCACTAATTCTCTGTCATTCAATGGGGGCTGCACCCTTCTATCCAGGTCCCTCCACTTTTGAGCATACTCCTTAAAGCCTTCGTTTGAACCCATGGTCATATTTTGTAATTGCCCTCAGGTTGGTGCAAGGTCAGCATTGTATTAGTATTGTCTATAGAAGGCAGCAGCCAGATCCTCCCATGTGTGAATATTAGTCCCTTCTAGTTGATAGAACCATTCCAACTGTGTCCCAGATAAACTCTCTTGGAAGAAATGAACCCATAACTTCCTATCAACGGTGTGTGGTTGAATCTTGCGGACATAAGACCTCAGATGCATCTTTGGACAGGAGACCCCCTCGTATTTGGAAAAGACAGGAACTTTAAATTTATGGGAAATGACCACCCCAGCGACCAGACCTAGTCTCCAAAGTCCAAACTAGGCACTGTTTGGATCTCTACATCCTTAAGTCGGTCTTCTAGTTGCTTGTATTTCTCATCCACCGGTGGATACTGCTCTTCGGAATAGTCTCCGTCCTCAGTAATTTGGTTATTTCCACCCCATCTCTGGTGCTTCTAACTTCCTCTTCTTGATTGTCTTTATCCTCAGAAGAAGCCTCTTCTATTTGAGACAGTCGGGCAGGCCCCTTGAACCTTCTTCCCATGTTGAGAATAACAACCCGTTTCTTGGTCTTCTTTTTGGTGGAAATGAGTGCCATCATTTCTTGCTGAACTTTTGCTAAGTTGAGGAGAGTCTCTTGGAAATGTGTGTGTTGAGTTTGCAGATCTTTGACTGCTCTAGAGCCATCTTATACTGAAATAAATAGTAAAAGATGAGGAAATCTGTGTCGAAAAACCTACTTATGATATGATGCATGATATGCGGATGCAATGTTTTCAAGGACCTTAAGGAATTTAAATTTGCTAGCCAAAAAGGAAACAAACACAACAATTTTATTAATGAGTTCAAAGATTACAATTTCCCCTTGGGCTTACAATGAAAAAGCAAAAAGGTCTCAAAGAGACAACAAAATAGACTCCTAAAACAAAAGACTTAAGTTTCCCATGGGCGCTTCCTCTTTGGTGTAATGTATGCATTCAGGCTTCGCTCCTCGTGAAGTTTCCTTGTGAGCTCCAACACTTTCTTCTCGCTTGCATAGAATCGAGTTTTAAAGGTGTCTCGTTCCCCCTTGAGTTGAATCCATGATCTCTGCAATTCCTCAAAGTCGGTAGGCATGTCGCGATGGAGAATGGTATAAGGAATATCCCCTTCTGCAACAGGCTCCATAACTATTGGTAGGATAGCAGGATATGGCATCATGAGATTTTGAGCGCGAGCTCGCACACATTTAAGATAAGGCTCCAAATAAATAAAGTTCTGATGCCCCAAAGTCTTGCTATCAACCTTGTTTACCATGCCCCAAGCTCGAATAAACCTTTGATGGTAACCTTCGACATCTTTCTCATAGTTGAACATAATACCTTGGATAAGCGCGTCATAGGACCATCTCTTAGAGCATAGCCAAATTGTCATAGACCCAGAGAAGGGTTATAAGTAATACCTCCCATAATTCCCAAGAGTGGAACATTAGGGAACTCCCCACAATGTTCAATAATAGTAATGTCCTCTTGATATCGAGAGCACCAATGGATATCCGAATGAGAAATCGACATCAACCTTTGAGACCACCTCAAGCTTTGTTCATTCTTCAATACTGATCGAGGAAGGTGCGAAATAAACCACCTAGACAGCAACAAAATGCAACACATAAGAACCCCTCTCTTCCTCATGGTGTGAGTGTGAGACAATGTAGAATGTCTCCAAACAAAGTAAGCACGGGGTTACAAGTAAGGAAAATTTTGCCAGCATTCACATCTATGAGTTGGTCAGAGTTAGGAAAAAGCACCTATGCATAGATTAAAAGAGACAAGATCTCCTCAAAAGCTTGTAAATCCATAGCATCCCAAAATAGTCAAGCCTTCTCCATCAGGAATTTAGCTAAAAAGTCTTTGACCCCACTTCTTGTCTCCCAATTAGCTACAATGTCAGAACTATTCAAATGTAAGGCCTTGGCAATAACTTCAGGCTTTGGAGTTTCCTCTAAACCTGTGAATGGCATTTGATCAAGGACTGGTACCCCCAATAGTTGAGAGAATTCTTCCATTGTGGGCACTAGTTGATAGTCGGAAAAGGTGAAATAATGATGTATATGGTCAAAGAACTGAAAGAGCACCCTCATCATGTCTTCTTCAAAGCTTGAGGTAACCAGATTGAGAAGTAGACCATATCTTTTGGTGAACGGATAATTTTCAGAAACCCTTGATGCTAACTCTTTAAGTTGATGAGGCACCCTTACGGAGTTGATTCAGATGGTATTTATACGATTGGAAGCCATATCCTACAAAATAGAGCAAAGATAAATCCCTAGGTCCTTGAAATGGTTAGTGAAAATTCTATGGCATGATGTCATGATGTTTATGAACAAATAATCACACAAAAACAAAGCACACAAGGCCTTAGGTTTAAGATTGCATGTGTTTTATAGGTAAGTACCCTCTTGAAGTTTAGTTGGTTCAACTTGTCCTAAAGAAAGTAACCGGGTTCTAAAGAATCTAAATATCACTGATCTTTCTTCATTGGGAATTGTTTTAGCTCAAGCATCCAAACTCTGGCCAAAATATCCCAAAAGTCCGATCTCAATTAGTGTAGTATTGAGTATCAACCAACTTTAGTCTTGCACCAAAGTCAGCTGTGATACGGTGGCAGAACTGACTGTTTTACTGGTTTGCATTTTGTGTTTTTTTGTTCACAAAATGTCGCGGTAAGCAAGAGTCGCCACCGACTTTTATTTTATCCAATCATGGAAAAGGAAAAAGAACAAAAAAAAACATTTTTTCGAGATTTCTGAGTACGGGGGGTAGATTATAGAAAGGGAAGGTGTTACCACCCTTTCTATCCATGGTTTTCCATGGGCTCTTAGGTACTTGCTCATCTTTTTTAAAATTGCTTGTGTGTGCTTGTTTTGAAAAGTTTTACTTCATGATAACCCTTGTATCAGTCCTCAAGGGTGTGACGAAGTTGTTTTCAAAAATTATTTTGCAAGGTGTTTGTGTGAAAAGTTTTGTTGAGCAAGTACTTAAGATTCTACCTACTCGAAAAAAGATTGTTCGTTCTCATTTCCTTTAGACAACACTATCCTACTATTAAAGAGTAGGTTGCCCCGTCGTTGGAGTTTTTAAGGGACGTTCGAAAGGGACAAGTACAATCACCTAAGCAATGGGTTGGAAACTTTAGTAGTAACCCTATAGTCTTAAAGATCTTTCCGAGGCAACATTCGAATGAGACATTTGATCTTTTAGACAGGAGGGCAACCACTAAAACCTCTTACACTTAAGGACTGTTTACCGAAGGCAACCGAAGTGAGGCAAACCCTAGGAGTGAAAATGTGCATGTGAATTTTTCAGTTATTTAGTCTTTGCACATTAGGTGATCTACCGTTTAAATTTTCAAGCATCTCTCCATACAATCCAATTAGCAATGCATCTAACAGTTAAAGATTGCGTGAATTTAAAGTGCAAGAAAATAAACCTAGCTATTACAAAGGCTTCGGAGAGAGGGATTAATTACATAACCAAAATCGGGGATTAAACGGTAAATGAAACCCCTAATTTAAAGCTATTATAAACCCAGGGCAGTTACAAAATTATAAAAAAGAAAGTAATCAAAATGCACGGCGAATTAAATGCGAGGACGATAATTAATAACTTAAAACCCTAATTGAGAGAAAAAGTATTTTTTGTGCATTTTTATTTGAGAAAACAATTTAATTGAAAATTAATTAAACCCTCATTTCTAATTGTTTTAATTAAAAAATGAAATTAAATTAACCTAATTTTCTAATTAAATTAAATTAATTAAAGAAATAAATATTTTATGAGAAAAATGATTTTTGTGTTTTTTTTTAATTTAAAAAAATAATTTTGTGTTAATTAAAAAGGAAAATGATTAATGAAATAAATAAAGAAATTAAAAAATTGAAAAAAGAAAGAATTGGGCCTGTGTTGAATAGTAAGGCGTTGTACCCCAAAATTTGCCTTCCCATATTCCTCAAGATTTACCAAGAATAATCTTCAAGTTGCTCAAGTTGGCTCAAGGATTGGACAGTCAAGTCACCTCCTAAGGCAGTCAAGTCAAAATTAGGGTTTTGTGTTGCATCAAGGTCCTCACATCCAAATGACCTCAAGTGTTCCCCAATGTCCTAATATGTTCTTAAGTTCATCCATGTCAAATTTCAAGCCTTGCAGAGGAAGTTTGGTCAGTCAATTGCTCAAGAGACCCAAAAGTCGAATGTGCTAGGGCAAAAGTCAACTGTGAGCTAAATACAGTCAAACCTCAAGATTTTTTGTTAACATTCTCATTTTGAAGGATAACTCATCATTTTATCAAGGGTTGATCATGATTCGTCAAGGATTGCTCAAGATTCATCAAGATTCAAAAGTTGCTAAATTAAGGTTTTGTAGGAAAAGTCAACTCAACTTTGACCAAGCATAACTTTCTCATAATTTATGAGAAATGACCCATCCAAAGCTCATTTTGAATAGGATGAAATTTCCTACAATCCATCTTCACACCCCAAGATCAATAAATGCTCTCACAAAAAGTTACAAATTTGGACATTATAGGTCATTTTTGAAAGTCAACAAAAACACCTTTTTTGCCAAAGATTATAACTTGAGCATGAAACATCAATATGAAATTAGACAAAACGGGTTGATTAGAGGACATCTCAAGGTTTATAAAAAGTCATAGGATACCTCCAAAAGTTCAAAATTGAAGAAGTTATGCATTGTTGAAGTTGGGCATTTTTCCAAAATTGCCAAAAGTCAACTATCCTCAAAACTCCAATTTTTGATAAAAGGGCCCACTTTTTTCCACTTTATTTGGTCTTATCACACCACACACGTGTCCCCTATTTAATTTCATGGCCATTAATTTATTTTTCTATTTTATTTTATTTTTATTGATTTAATGCATTTTAAATCAATATTAAATCAAATAAAATCTAAAAATTGATGTAAAGGGATTCTACTGATCATTCCAGCTTGAAAATACCATGTGATACTCAATCAAACTCGTGCCAAGTCAATTAAAGCACAAAATCTCAAATTTGATGCAAATATGGCAACTTGGTTATGGTGATCAAAATCAAATATTCCATCTTCAATGCACATGGATATTGGTCCAAATTTTGACCTAAACTCATTCCATTATATGCACACAAGCCACAAAAACCTAGAACACGCAAAAAAGCTCTGCAGAAATGGCCACACAACTTTGAAAAAAAAGCTTGAAAACCTTGGATCTGAAATCATACTTAGAGGCCTTTTCAGGATCAAACAAAGGTCCCGATCGCTTCCTGGCACTTCACTGATGCAGTACCAATCATAATCACACGTTCTCCTGCCTCCAAAAGCTCTGTAAGTGTCACTCAAAACCGCCATACTCATGGAATCATAAAGCTTCAGTCTTGCATCCATTCTTTGAGATGATTATATATTTGAATTCCTTACATCATTTGCAAAGTTTCTGTATTATTCAATTTCATTATTATGCCATATATCACAAAACGCCATGGTAGATCGTTTTAGGGTTCTTTCAGGGGTTTTCGTTACAGGGCAAATTGGTCAACAAAAGGACCATGGTTGGAACCAGGGCGGAGAGACGAGGAGAACCACACCTTTAGTTTGCATTTTAGTGGCTTGTGGCGGATTTTGAGGCAGCATGATGTATAGCTACGGACAGTCGTCCGTTGGTATAGGCAAAAGGGATGATAACATGGCGTGGCCAGATTGGCTTGTTTGAAACATTAGCGCGTTTTTTCTTATTTTCCAGCATATTCATTGATTTGCCCATATATTATTTATTTCTTATTCCAATAACAATTGAACAAGCTGGCTGGTTGGTGAACGTGTTAGTGCAAGACCCCTTGGGACCTGGGTTCGAATCCCAGGTCCCCCAAAACTTGATTGAATTTTGTTTTCAGGTAATCACACCCAACATTCAATAATTTGGTCCACCATACGCCTCAACGATCCACCTGCCAGATGGCTTGCAAGGCAAATCCAATGATCCAGATTGAAGGTACACCAAGGACCCTAGTCAATGCACGCCTAGCAAACTGGAAAGGTCAAACGAAGATGGGACATTTTTGGGCCTGGAGATTTGCTCTTTGCACCACCAAATTGGGCCCAAACCCCCTGGGTTTATTTCTTTTCTCTTTCATATTTATTTTTTAGTTAATTGTTTATTAATTATTTTTATTATTACTAACTAATTTATTTTTCCTAATAAAATCAGAAAACATAAAAAATATTATTTTTATTATTTTATTTTGTAAATAAATCTTAATTAATTAACTTAGTTTTAAATAGGTGTAACATTTAATAGTTTTTTGCAATAAATCAAAACTAATTTAGAATTAGGTTTTTAATACTTTTTGACCATTCTTATTTTATTTCCTTAAATAATAAAAAACCCAAAAAATATATTTTCTATTTAAATTAATTAATTAACTTAGACTTAATTTCCATTTCATTCAAAGTAACAAAATATGCTTTATTCAATAAAAGGGTCAAAACCCTAAAAACACTTCGATTTAATTTTCTCGCGCGCGAATTATTTTTGATCCATATTTCAATATTGTAATTGCTTCGGGAATGTAATAGTTTTAACTTAGGATTTTATTTATCGCTTTTATTTACTTTTCGCAATTTAATTTTTAAGGGTTTGTTTTTGGCGATGTAAATACCCGACGCCTTGTAATAGCTTAGATTTATTTTCCGCAATTTAATTTTTGCAACCATTAACTTTTAGATGTTTGAATACTAGGAAATGTATGACAAGATCAATTTTAATTTAAAATCAACAGTAGCTCACCATTAACATGTACACAGATAATATAACTGAAAAACAATACACTCGCACATGCCACTCTTAGGGTACACCTCACTTGGTTGCCTCGAACGTGGTCATTGAGTATAGGAAGTTTTAGAGGTCGCCCTCTTGTCCAAAAATCATAAGTTTCCTCGAAACAGTTGCCTCGGATAAAATGATCTAAGACATCAGGGTTACCGCTAAGGCGTCCTAACGTTGCTTTAGTGACCACATGTCCCTTAATCGAATTGACTCGAAAACTCCAACGATAGTGCTACCTACTCCTCAATGGTGGGATAGCATTGTCTAAAGGACACTTGTACAATTTAATTCCTTTTTGAGTAGGTAGATGTTCTTAAGTACTTGCTCCTTTTAAAAACAAAACAAAACATTTCGCACTTACACCCCTTTCGAACAAAAAACTCTTTTCAAACCCACAATCACAAAGAAAAGCAAACTTTTGAAAACATAATGAGCAAGTACCTAAGAGCCCGTGGATAACCACAGATAGAAAGGGTGCTAACACCTTCCCTTTCTACAATCTACCTCCCGAACCCGAGAAATATCTCAAAAAGGAATTTTTCTGTGCTTTTGTCCTTTCCTTGTTGGATAAAATAAAAGATGGTGGCGACTCTTGCTTACCGCGACATTTTTCAAAAACAAACGCAAAACACAAACCAGCATTCCAAAAACAATCAGTTCTTTCCCACCGATCACATAAGGCTAAGGGGTTTGCTGGAAAACATCCTGGCCCATTAGTGCTGAAGCCCAGTCAGCGCTGGATTATGTGTGACGTTGACTTGAGGGTGCATCATGGTCATTCATTGTTGAGCGCTACATCTGGATGAGTGATGCATCAAGTGGCTGGGAGTGTATGGAAGGCGCTTGAAGGATTGATGTACTAGATCTATGGATAGAAATTGAGAAAATAATGAAAATGGCTTAGACCTGGGATCGAACCCAGATCCTTATGCTTACCACTGAATGTCCTTGCCAGCTGCGCTGCTGTGACTAATTGTTAGAACAGTGAAAGCAAAAGATAATATGCAAAACAAGGTAAGTGAATCAGAAAACACGCGGGATTAAAATGACCCAATGGTTGGCTACCACATATCTTCTTCTTCCAGGAACCGTTACGTTAGACATCAGATCTATACCTACATACATCTTTCGTTGCTATAAGCCTGCAATATCTCAAAACATAATACAAGCATGATAAATCACTTATGAATACATTGATCAATTCATTTTGACTTCACGAACACGATGGCACCCTTTATTTAGGCTAATTTCACATGTGGACAAAAACCCTAAAAGGAACGTGAAAACCCTAGCAATGGCAATTGCACATATATATGTCAAAACTTCAATTAAACTATTCAGTCAGCTTGCAAACATGTCAAAGATCATAAATATGTCAATTAAATATGCTAATAATGCATGAATTACAGTAATCAATTTTGAAAAAGTTGGTGAACCGTATGAGTTATAGCTCGTGTTTCTGGATGCTCTAAGCCTTGCAAATGATTGGGATAGCTTTAGTGCACGCCCAGGATGCAATTGCTTGCCTCAAATTGCTTTGAAAGATCATGTGGAGTGAAAACCGAGTCACACTTTTTGTCAAGATTGTTGAGTTTGTTCTTTCTCTTTCACGACTGCCAACCCTTTTTTTTATGCTTTGTACTTGTTCATTATATATGCTAGAATGAATTAGGGTTGCAAAACAAATTGGATCTTGAAGTTTTGATGAGATTTGATTCTTTAGCCATATGAAAACTTTCCAAATTGAGCCAAATTATCCCATTTTTGTACCAATAATGCTTGATTCTATTTGGTATTGATATCTCTACATAATTTGATTGAGATCCTGTCCAAAAATCAAATCAAAACATATCTTTGCTATTATTTACCAATTATTTCAATTTTTAATTAATAAAAAATCAAAATAAAATTGAAAATGAAGCAAATAACATGTGGATAGGTAATTGGGTCGTGGAACATGTTATAAGTGAGGTGCAAGCATAAAAAGTTAGGCACATTTGGAAAAAAATGTAATTTTGAGCCTATTTGACTTTTGGCAATTTTGCAAAATAGGTCAACTTTGACAATGCATATCTCCTCCAATTTTAACCCTAGAGAGGTTTTCTTGGACTTTTTAGAAATATTAGGATGTCCCCTAAGCAACCCTTTTGGTCTCATTTCAATTGGGTCTTCCATGTTCATGTAAGAAGCTTTGACCCAAAAGGTGTTTTTTGTTGACTTTTCAGAAGGACCTATAATGTAGAAATTCATATTTTTTTATGAGTGCATATTTTGAGCTTGTGGGATGAAAATGAATTATAGTTAATTTCATCCTCTTCAAAATGATCCTTGTATGGAAAATTTCTGATAAAGTATGTCGAAGTTATGCTTGGTCAAAGTTTGGTTGACTTTTCTTGAGAAACCCTAATTTAGCAACTTTTGGGTCTTGATGAATTCAGGGCATTCCTTGAAGAATCATGATCAACCCTTGATCAAATGATGAAAGTCACTTCAAAATGTTAACTTTGACCAAAAATCTTGAAGTTTGACTGTATGTGGGCCACAATTGACTTTTGACCTAATACAGTCGATTCTCAAGCATCTGAGCAATTGACTGAGCAAATTTCTTGTGCAGTGC
The DNA here is from genome assembly GCA_948472305.1 of Vicia faba. NCBI lineage: Eukaryota > Viridiplantae > Streptophyta > Magnoliopsida > Fabales > Fabaceae > Vicia > Vicia faba. The sequence continues at coordinate 604,437,168 of OX451736.1, read as the reverse complement.
TTGAAATTTGACATGGAGGGTCTTGAGAACATATTAGGACCATGGAGAGCATATGAGGTATTTGTAGTCCATCTATATTGATGAAAATGGAAACCCTAATTTGAGACACACTGCCTTAGGAGAGAGTTTGTCTGGTCAACTCTTGGGCAAACTTGAGCAAATTGAGGATCTCTAGGAGTATGTATTGATTTACTAGCAGGAACATCAGATGGAATGAAAATAGGCTTGTTGACAGTCTTAGGGGAAATCTCGGGAGAGAAGACCCTTCCACTTCGGGTAACCTTGCTGATTCCGACAATGTTACCAATATCAGGATCAGCCTCTTCATTTTTCAAATCTTGTTTAATGCCATGATAGTACACATCGGCACCATAATGCCAGGGGACAGGTTTGTCCGAGACATACGGGACAAGAACAAGAACAGTGATTATCAGTGGATCAATTCTTGGAGCAGATGTAATCCTAACAGGTCTTCTCGAGGAGACCTGGAAGGATTGGCGGAAATGGTTATAATGTCAATGTCTTCAGATGGGACAACGGGAACCAAAGTTTTCTCGAACAAAATTTCTTTGCTTTCCATCAGGCGTTGAACACCTAACTTCAGCAAACGACAACTAGAAGGTAGAAACAAACACATGTGGAAACCTTCACCACAACCCGAAAATAAACCGGCCAACAAAAAATTCTTATTCACAGTCATGAGAGGAGTAGAAACTTCATCCACCAAGGTCACAAACAAGTCGGTATCAATAACATTAATTCCACGACCGTGCTTAGGCATGGGAGCAGTTATGACAATGGGCTTCTCCGGAGCATTGAACTCAATTTCCTTGGCTTCAATCAGATATTGTACCTTATTCCTTAGATCCCAACATTCATTGGTATCGTGGCTAGGACTCTCAGAATGATAGGCACACCGAGCATTTGGATTATATCGGGGAGATGTAGTATTTGGATTTTTGGGGAGCCTGTTTCAAGGTTGCCAAGTTGGATCTCAGCAGATGAGGTAGAACTTAAGCCAATGTCATGTTGATTTGGTTAAACTGCCGTTGTGGTCTTTCCACTCTTTGTTGATTGTTGCATTGTGGAGTAACTGCAGGCCTAGGTATCATTACGACACTTACTGTCTGACGATGTTCAGCCCTATTTTGGCCCCTCGGGCTATAGATGGCACTGGCTTCCTTCTTACCAGAAAAAGGCTTCTTTACTGAGCTCGAAGAGGCATCCTTTTGTATCTTGCTGCTCCGAATGCCAGCTTCTACTATTTCTCCAGTTAGAATCAGCTCAGTGAAACCAGCTGACGAGCTGCCGATCAAATGATTAAAGAATGGACCAGATAGCGTCCCCAAAAACATATCAACCAACTCCCTATCAGACAACGGGGGTTGAACTCTCCCAGCCAAGTCTCTCCATTTCTATGCATAGTCTTTAAAGCTTGCACTTGCACCCATGGACATACTCTAGAGTTGAGTACGAGTAGGAGCAAGGTTGTCATTATATTGATACTGCTTGTAGAAAGCAGCAGCCAGATCTTCCCAATTTCGGACATTGGCTCCCTCCAGCTGGTAGAACCATTCAAGCCGAGTCACTAATAGACTATCTAGAAATAAATGAACCCACAGATTTCTATCAGCGGTGTAGGGCTGGATCTTTCTGACATAAGAGCGGAGATGGAGTTTTGGGCAGGACACCCCATCATACTTATCAAAAACTGGAGCTTTGAACTTCTGAGGGATGACCACTTCCGACACCAATCCCAATTCTTCAAAATCCAGTCCAGGTATCCTCTGAGCTTCCATGGCACTCAAACGATCTTGCAACTGCTTATATCTATCCTCAGCAGGAGGATATTGCTCATCATTGCAATCGGTATCATTGTCAGAAATTGCAGGACTGGGATCCTTCTCTTCTTCTTGATTCTCCCCTTCCTTGGATGAAGAGGCCAGATCGACTTGTCGCTTCAACTGCTCTCCAAAACTTCTTCCCATATTCAGAATACCGGTAGCCTTCTTCTTTTTCTTTTTCTCTTTCAGGATGAGGGATTTTAGATCCTCCTGCCCTTTTTCCAGACTTATGAACATTTTTTGGAACTGGGCGTTTTGTGCCTGAAGGTCCTTGATGCTTTGTTCGAAAGACATTTCAGTGTGAGATAAATAACGAAGAAGATGAGAAACCTATAATGGTACCTGTACATGCAATGTTATGAACGGGATGCGCATGCAATGATTTCAAAGACTTTGGGGAATTTAAATTTGCAAACCAAAATAAACAAAGATTTTTATTAGCTGAATTTGAAGTTCAAATGCCTTTTGGGCATTACAATTAAAAATAAATCTAAAACTAGAAAAGAAATCAAAATTCCCATGGATGCTTCCTCTTTGTTCCGAGATAATCATCGAGTCCTCTTTCCTCATGGAGTTACTTTATGAGCTCTAAAACCTTCCTCTCCTGAGCATGGAACTGATCCCTGTAAGTATCCCGCTCCTTCATCAACTGAATCCAAGACCTCTGTAATTCCCTAAGATCAGTGGGCATATAAGGTTAGAGAACCGTGTAAGGAATACCCCCTTCAGTAGTTGGTTCCATAATCATTGGTAAAACGGCCACATAGGGCATCATAAGCTTCTGGGCGCGAGCTCGTACCCATTGGAGGTAAGGTTCCATAGGAATGGAAGCCTTTGGCCCCAAAGCCTTGGCGCCAGACCTGTTTACCATGTCCCAAGCTCGTATGAACCTCCGGAGATACTCTTGAACATCATCCTCATAGTTGAATACGATGCCCTTGATAAGTAACTCATGGGGACCATCTCTTCGAGCGTAACCAAATTGTCGCAGAGCTAAACAAGGATTGAAGGTTATACCCCCTCTGATACCAAGTAATGGGACATTAGGGTACTCCCTGCAGCGGCCAATAATAGCAGTGCTTTCCATAGCTCAGGAACACTAGAGAATATCCATGTGAGCGAGTGATATTATCCTTTGCGACCAACCCAAACCTTCTTCATTCTTCAGTACGGACTTAGGGAGGTGAGAAATAAACCACCTCGACAGCAATTGCATGCAACACATAAGAACCCCTCTTCTCTTCATGTACGAGTATGAAGAGTGTGCAAAATATCTCTGAGCAAGGTAGGCACAGGGTTGCGAGAGAGGAAAATCTTGATAGGATTCACATCTATGAATGAGTCTGGATTAGGGAATAGGACTAACCCATAGATTAAAAGAGCCAATACCTCATCAAAAGCCTGAAAATCCATATCATCCCAAAACAGATGAGCCTTGTCTATCAGAAACTTGGCTAGAAAACCCTTGACTCTGCTTCTTGTTTCCCAATTGGATACCACGTCAGCCCGTTTTAGATGCAAAGCTGAGGCAATGACTTCTGGCTTAGGAACTTCTTCTAGACCTGTGAAGGGCAACTATTCAAGAATGGGCATATCCAACAGCTGAGAGAATTCTTCCAAGGTAGGCACCAACTGATAGTCTGGAAAGGTGAAGCAGTGGTGCTTGGGATCAAAGAATTGAAAGAGTACACTCATCATCTTTTCATCAAAGTTTGAAGTAACCAGGTTGAGAAGTCGACCATGTCTCTTAGTGAACGCAGAAGTTTCGAAAACCTTTGATACTAGCTCTTTGAGTTGGGAAGGTATCTTCACAAAGTTGATTCAGATAGTGTTTCTACGAACGAAATCCATGATCTACAAAACAGAACAAAGATAAATTCCCTTGGTCTTTGAAATGGTTAGTGCAATAAGAATGAATGCTATGTTATGATGAATGATGTCATGATAAACCACAGGTATAGCAAACACACACAAATCACACCAAGTCCTTAGGTTTAAAGCTTGCATAAGGTTAAAGGTCATACCCTCTTGAAGTTTATTCGATTTCAAACCTATCTTAAAAAGTAACCGGGTTCTAAGGGATCTCAATATCACTGACCATCCTTTATCAAGCATTGTCTCAGCTTAAGCAATCTTTTCTTACGGCCGAAATATCCCGAAAGTCTGATCTCAATGAGTGTAGCATCGACTATCAACCAATCCTCAGCTCTACACCGAGGCCGGCTACCTCACTACTTTCTAATGGCCAAGTTTGTTCAACTAAGGTTCTAAGGTCCGTTAGTGCTTCACGACACCACACGGTGGCCCCGTATTCTCCTCGTTTTCCCACAAAGGATACCGGTACCAACCCAAGTTCCACACCAACACAACCATCACTTAAACCATATCGGTCTATGCTGTATAGTCTCCACAATCTATTGCTGTTAACCTAAAAAGTGCCCCCAGATCCAGGTGTAGGATCTACAGTAACCCAAGCAAAAACCCTTTAAGAATAAAGCAAATAAACAAGAAAGCAATTTGAAATGACCTAGATCCTAAGGTATACCCCACTTTAAACTCCCCAGCAGAGTCTCCAGTTCTGTGATACGGTGGCAGAACCGACTGTTTTTACTGGTTTGCATTTTGCATTTTTTTGTTGGCAAAATGTCACGGTAAGCAAGAGTCGCCACCGACTTTTATTTTATCCAATCATGGAAAAGGAAAAAGAACAGAAAAAGCATTTTTTCGAGATTTCTGAGTACGGGGGGAGGGGGGGGGGGGTAGATTATAGAAAGGGAAGGTGTTAGCACCCTTTCTATCCATGGTTTTCCATGGGCTCTTAGGTACTTGCTCATCTTTTTTAAAATTGCTTGTGTGTGCTTGTTTTGAAAAGTTTTACTTCATGATAACCCTTGTATCAGTCCTCAAGGGTGTGACGAAGTTGTTTTCAAAAATTGTTTTGCAAGGTGTTTGTGTGAAAAGTTTTGTTGAGCAAGTACTTAAGATTCTACCTACTCGAAAAAAGATTGTTCGTTCTCGTTTCCTTTAGACAGCGCTATCCTACTATTAAAGAGTAGGTAGCCCCGTCGTTGGAGTTTTTAAGGGACATTGGAAAGGGAAAAGTACAGTCACCTAAGCAATGGGTTGGAAACTTTATTAGCAACCCTAGAGTCCTAAATATCTTTCCGAAGCAACATTTCTGAGGCAACATTTGAATGGGACATTTGATCTTTTAGACAGGAGGGCAACCACTAAAATCTCCTATGCTTAAAGACTGTTTACCGAAGGCAACTGAAGTGAGGCAAACCCTAGGAGTGAATATGTGCATGTGGATTTTTCAGTTATTTAGTCTTTTCACATTAGGTGATCTACTGTTTAAATTTTCAAGCATCTCTCCATACAATCCTATTAGCCATGCATCTAACAGTTAAAGATTGCGGGAATTTAAAGTGCAAGAAAATAAACCTAGCTATTACAAGGCTTCGGGGAGAGGGATTAATTACATAACCAAAAATCGGGGATTAAACGGTAAATGAAAACCCTAATTTAAAGCTATTACAAACCCAGGACAGTTGCAAAATTATAAAAAAGAAAAGTAATCAAAATGCGCCGCGAATTAAATGCGAGGATGATAATTAATAACTTAAAACCCTAATTGAGAGAAAAAGTATTTTTTGTGCATTTTTATTTGAGAAAAAAATTTAATTGCAAATTAATTAAACCCTCATTTCTAATTGTTTTAATTAAAAAAGAAATTAAATTAAATTAATTAAAGAAATAAATATTTTATGAGAAATTTTTTTTTTGTGTTTTTTTTAATTTAAAAAAAATAATTTTGTGTTAATTAAAAAAGAAAATGATTAATGAAATAAATAAAGAAATTAAAAAATTGAAAAAAGAAAGAATTGGGTCTGTGCTGAATAGTAAGGCTGAGGGGTGCATTGCTGGAAAAGATCCTGGCCCATTAGTGCTGAAGCCCAGTCAGCACTGGATTATGTGTGACGTTGACTTGAGGATGCATCATGGTACTTCATTGTTGAGCGCTACATCTGGATGAGTGATGCATCAAGTGGATGGGAGTGTATGGAAGGCGCTTGAAGTATTGATGTACTAGATCTGTGGATAGAAATTGAGAAAATAATGAAAATGGCTTGGACCTGGGATCGAACCCATGTCCTTATGCTTACCACTGAATGCCCTTGCCAGCTACGCTGTTGTGACTAATTGTTAGAATAGTGAAAGCAAAAGATAATATGCAAAACAAGGTAAGTGAATCAGAAAATGCGCGGGATTCAAATGACCCAATGGTTGGCTGCCACATATCTTCTTCTTCCTAGAACCGTCGCGTTAGACATCAGATTTATACCTACAGACACCTTCGGTCTCTATAAGCCAGCAATATCTCAAAACATAATACAAGCATGATAAATCACTTATGAATACATTGATCAATTCGTTTTGACCTCACGAACAGGATGGCACCCTTTATTTAGGCTAATTTCACCTGTGGGCAAAAACCCTAAAAGGAACGTGAAAACCCTAGCAATGGAAATTGCACATATATACATCAAAACTTCAATTAAACTATTTAGTCAGCTTACAAACATGTCAAAGATCACAAATATGTCAATCAAATGTGCTAATAATGCAAGAATTACAGTAATCGATTTTGAAAAAATGGGCGAACCGTATGAGTTATAGCTCGTGTTTATGGATGCTCCAAGCCTTGCAAATGATTGTGATAGCTTCAGTGCACGCCCATGATGCGATTGCTAGCCTCAAATTACTTTGAAAGGTCTTGTGGAGTAAAAACCGAGTCACATTTTTTGTCAAGATTTTTGAGTTTGTTCTTGCTCTTTCACGACTGCTAACCCTTTTTTTATGCTTTGTACTTGTTCATTATATATGCTAGAATGAATTAGGGTTGCAAAACAAATTGGATCTTGAAGTTTTGATGAGATTTGATTTGATTCTTTAGCCATATGCCAACATTTCAAAATTGTGCCAAATTATCCCATTTTTGTACCAATCATGCTTGATTCTATTTGGTATTGATATCTCTACATAATTTGATTGAGATCCTGTCCAAAAATCAAATCAAAACATATCTTTGCTATTATTTACCAATTATTTCAATTTTTAATTAATAAAAAATCAAAATAAAATGGAAATGAAGCAAATAACACGTGGATAAGTAATTGGGTCGTGGACCATGTTATAAGTGAGGTGCAAGCATAAAAAGTTAGGCCCATTTGGCAAAAAATGTAATTTTGAGCCTATTTGACTTTTTGCAATTTTGCAAAAAAGGTCAACTTTGACAAGGAATATGTTCTCCAATTTTAACCCTAGAGAGGTGTTCTTGGACTTTTTAGAAAGCTTAGTATGTCCCCTAATCAACCCTTTTAGTCTCATTTAAATTGGGTCTTCCATGTTCATGTAAGAAGCTTTGACCTAAAAGGTGTTTTTTGTTGACTTTTCAGAAGGACCTATAATGTAGAAATTCATATCTTTTTATGAGTACATATTTTGAGCTTGTGGGCTGAAGATGAGTTGTAGGGAATTGAATCCTCTTCAAAATTATCCTTGGATGTAAAATTGATGATAAAGTATGTGGAAGTTATGCTTGGTCAAAGTTTGGTTGACTTTTCCTAAGAAACCCTAATTTATCAACTTTTGGGTCTTGATGAATTCAGGGCATTCCTTGAAGAATCATGATCAACCCTTGATCAAATGATGAAAGTCACTTCAAAATGTTGATGTTGACCAAAATCTTGAAGTTTGACTGTATGTGGGCAACAATTGACTTTTGACCTAATATAGTCGATTCTCAAGCATCTGAGCAATTGACTGAGCAAACTTCTTGTGCAGTGCTTGAAATTTGACATGGAGGGTCTTGAGAACATATTATGACTATGGAGAGCATATTAGGTATTTGGAGTCCATATATCTTTATGAAAATGGAAACCCTAATTTGAGACACACTGCCTTAGGAGAGAGTTTGTCTGGTCAACTCTTGGGTAAACTTGAGCAAATTAAGGATCTCTAGGAGTATGTATTGAGTAAAATGAGAGGGAAAATTTTGGGGTACAACACCAGCTATCTCACTACTTTCTAATGGCCAAGTTGTTCAACTAAGGTTCTACGGTCAGTTAGTGCTTCATGACACCACACAACGGCCCCGTATTCTCCTTGTCAAGGGACACCAGTACCAAAAAATGTGTCACACTAACATAGCCATCGCTTCAACCATGTCGGTATTACACTGCATAGTCCCCAAGATCTATTGCTACTTACCTAATATGCCCCAGATCCGGATATAGGATCTATACAAGTAATAAACCTAAGCATAACCCACAAATGTAAAGCAAATAAGGTAAACAAGTAAAGCAAATAAAGGTGATCTAGCTCTTTAGGTAACCCCACTTTTAGTTCAATTCCCCACCAGAGTCGCCATATATGTAATACGGTGGGAGAACTGACTTGGGTGTTTTGCGTTATGTCGCAAATGTTGCTGATAGCAAGAGTCGCCACTGACATTTCTTTTATCCAATAAAGGAAAGGGTGAAAAGAAGAGGAAAGACCTTTTGAGAATTTTCTTAAGTTCAGGGGGTAGGTTATGAAAAGGGAAGGTGTTAGCACCCTTTTCATTCGTAGTTATCTACAGGCTATTAATTGCTAGCTCACTTTGAAAATGCTTTGTGTTTGTGTATGTTTGAAAATGTTTTTGAAGATGTTTTGAAAGTGGTGATTTTGTAATGATTCTCGCATCGTTGAGAATGTATACAAAAATGTTTGTTTTGGAAATATTTGGAAAATGCCTTAGTGCAGCAAAATTGCAATGATTCTCGTATCGTTGAGAATGTATAAAAATGTTTGTTTTGAAAATATTTGTTTGAAAAGAGAGTATTTGAAAAGATGTTTGTTTTTGAAAGTGTGAGGTGCAGAAATGGTTTTAGTTTGTGAGCAAGCAATTATGAGCAATCTACTTACTCAAAAAGTCTTTGTTCTTTTCCTCCTTCTTGAGATAGTTCTACTTTACCATTGGTTGGTAGGGAGCTATATCATTCGATGTGAGGGATATGCGTGGGTCATCGTACAATCATAGAAGGAAACTTTTAAGATTTTTTAGCAATGGTTATAAGGGACTAAGATCATTTACCGAAGGCAACATTGAAGGGTCATTGAGGGGCTATGATCTTTTAATCGAGGGTATTTTGCTAAAACATTTCACGTTCGAGGGACATGACTATTTTTATCCCAGGAAACAAGTGTGGGTTACCCTAGAGGTGCATGTGTGCAAACTGTTTCGTTTTCAAGTATTTATATCTTTGAATTAGGGTTTTACTAAGTTTGATTTTAAGTCTTGTCATGCAAACCCTAATTACTAGTAATAATAAGGAAAGTGATAAATTGCGGAATTTAAATGTCCTACGCTATTACAACACTTTGGGAATGGGGGGTACAAATTTATAAATGGGGATGACAAGTGAAGTAAACCCTAATTACTATTACAAAACTTTAACAGTTACATAAATTGTAATGTAAAATAGTAAAATGCGCAAAGAAATGTAAAGTGTAGAAAAGAGAGAAGAAATTGTTTTTGGTGAGTTTTTGATGGAGAAGGTTTTAATTAACCTAATTAAACTAGTTAATTTACAAGGGAAATTAATTAATTATTTAACCAAAACCTAAAATATAAGTTAATTAAAATAAAACTCTAAGTCTAATTTAATTTTCTAGAAAAAAATAATTTTTTGAGGTTTTATTTGTTTAAAAATAATGAAATAGAAATAAAAATAAGAAAATGATTGAATTAATATTTTAATTTAAGAATATATATATATATATATATTTTTTGTATTTTTAGTTAAAATAAAAATAGATAAAGAAATAAAAATAATAAAATAGGAAGAATATAAAAATATTGGGCTTAGGAGGTGAAAAGTAGCAAAAAAGTTAGGCCCAAAATAAGTTTGTTTGAAATCAGAAAAAATAAAAAAAAGTAAAAAGGAAAAATGGGTCTACATTGTGACTAGTAGCAAAGGGGGGGGGGGTGTTATTTGAGCAAAAAGATTCAGGCCCAAAATAGAGGGCCCAGGCGCTCTTGGAAACAAAAAAAGGGACAAAAAATGTTGAAAAAAATAACAAAATGGGACGTCGGGGCTCGAACCCAGGTCCCATAGGTAACAGGCGCACGCTTTAACCACTGGAGTGGTGATACATCCGTTGGTTTATGTATAAATTAATCTATATATTATAAACCCTTTTGAATGAAATTTTTCTTCTTCCTCGCGCCAGCCCACATAACAACATTTTTGAATTTCAAACTTGCTCATTCTCAACCAAATCAGAAAGTGTAAACATCAAACTTGTTAGAAATTTGATCACGATTTCAACCATATAAATATCTTAAGCTATAGATAAAAAATGAGCATAGATTTTGCTTGGTACCAAATTCTGACCTAATTTTTGTGTAACTTCATCCTCAAAATTCGTATCACTCAGGCAATATAAATGATAACTAAAGGCATGTTTAGCTTCAGGGCGATGATGTCTACATTTTATCTTTTGATATTGAAGGAAAATGATGCTTAAATGAGGAGTTCAAAGTTTGAAAAACTTACCTCAAAACTGGAAATCATGTTTGATGTTTGAGCACTTCTGGATATGTTGTGATGATCTGGATAGCTTCACTGAACTCCTAGGAAGCTATTGCAAAGCTTACTTTGGATTGAGAGTGGCTGAATCTTCCTGTAGAAGTCAATATGCAGAGCTATGTTTTTGGAAATGGAGGATGGTTATGGAGGTGTTACAGTTGTGTAACAGGGTCTTTGATAGGTTCTAAATGATGTATGGAAGATTTGTGATAAATTTAGAGTGAAAACGCACGAGTGAAATGTGAGTTTGAAGTGCAAGGTCAAAAGCTACAACAATGGAGGATTTGTGTGTAAAATATGATTTTAGGGAGTTTAAGGGAGTTTCAAGGCTTGTGAATCTGTGTTTTAGGTTGCATATAACCTCTTTATTTATAGGCAAGAGGTTTGGAAGCTTGAAGGGATCATAAATAAGAGATCACATGTTTTGGTCTTGAAACTTGTTTTTGAAGCAAGCTTGACAAATATAGTTCCAATGCATGGTACAAGGACTTGTAGGGTGGTTGACAGGATCTAGACAAGTTGCTTCTAGCTTTGTGATTGTGTATGTGCAGAAGGAACAAATGCAAAGCTCAAGGAGAGTCGACTTTGTGATTAAAGCCACTTTTCCAAAATGGCATTGTTACCTTTGTGCCAAAAATTGATTAGTCACTTGGATAATGGCTCAAATGCTTGGAAAATGGCTTAATCATTTGTGTAAGAATTTAATTATTGAGTGATTTTCAAGTTTGAAGTCTGCAAAGTAAGATTTATACAGCATGGCTGGAGATTTGTTCAAGTGTTCTTCATGAAAATGACCTATAATTCAAGAATGGATACCCAACTTCTTCTCTTTGAAACTTCTATCTCAAACATGATCTCTTCAAGTTATTAGAAATTTTAGAAAGCTTGAAACATTGGCCACAACCTTAAAGTTGACCACTTTGGCTAAATCAAATTGGAGCTTGGTGAAAATTGGCCAAGAAGTTAGGGCAAAAAACTGCCTAACTTGCTAAAATTTTCACTAAGTGTTTTATGAAAAATGTCATGATTTCATGAGTCTATATCTTTAAATCTAAGCATTTTTTGGACATCAAACATAAGGGACAAAGTTGTGGATTCATCAAGATCTACAACTTTCACGTTGAAAGTTTTCCTTGAATCATCTTGCATCTTGGTGAAAAATTATCATGAAGTACTGAAATTATCAAGGTTAAAAACACTTAGAGTTTTTCTAAGTATTGAAAATGTTGACATTTTTGTAGACTTTCTTGAATTTATTGATTCTTGATGATCAATTTTGATATTTTTTAGTATCTTGATGAATCTTGATCTTTGAAATTTAATGTTGACCTAAAAGTCAAAGTTTGATTTTTTATGTATCAGTTGACTTTTCATCAGTTGATCAAATTTCAACTATCAATCCATTGATCTTGAGAAATGATTTTAGCCATGAAAATAGGTCAAGATATTGTGTTTGAGTCCTTGAGATCATGCTTCAAGTCATTAGGTCATGTACTAGGTCAAGAATCACTGATCAGTCATTCTTAGTCAAAACCCTAATTTTGGTCAATTTTGCCCCTTTAATGATTTGAGTGATTTTCTTGAGGAATTGTGATGAACACTTGATCAATTGATGAATATGACTTCAAAATGTTGATATTGGCCAAAAATCATGAAGTTTGACTATATGTTGACCACAATTGACTTTTTACCCAATACAACTGATTTTCAGTTATTTGAGCAATTGACTGAGCAAATTTGTGATTAAAGGCTTGAAACTTGGTATGAGAAATCTTGAAGACCTATGATGAACCATGAAAGTCATTTGAGGCATCAAAAGTCCAATTGTCCTTGAGAAAATCAAAACCCAAATTCGGAGGCTTAGTGCTTATGAGGTGAGCTTGTCTGATCAAACCCTTGAGGACCCTTGAGCATTTGAGATCTTTGGTGAGAAATGTATTGAGAAAAGAGAGGGGAAATTTTGGGGTACAACACCAGTCAACCTAGCGGGTCACTTTTTCATGCGTAGTATCTTTTGACTATGTCCGCGTTCATAGGATGCAAAAAATCTTCACCGTCCATGGTGGTCAGTATCATAGCACCGACCGAAAATATCTTGACTACAAATGGTCCTTCATAAGTGGGAGTCCATTTTCCCCTGGGATCTCCCTACGGTAGGATGATGCATTTTATTACCAAGTCACCAGCCTGATATACATGATGCTTGATTTTCTTGTTGAATTCCTTGATCATACGCTTCTGATACATGTGACCATGACATATAGCCGTTAGCCTTTTCTCGTTAATCAAATTCAACTAATCCAGCCTAGTTTAAATCCACTCGTCTTCGTCTAAGTTTGCATATTTCATAATTCTCAAAGAGGGAATCTGAACTTCGACAGGTAGGACAGTTTCCATACCATAAACCAGTGAGAATGGGGTTGCCCTAGTTGATGTTCGAGTTAAAGTGCGATAGCCATAAAGAGCAAATAATAACATCTCGTGCCAGTCTTTGTAGGTCACAACCATCTTTTGCACAATCTTCTTTATGTTCTTATTGGCGGATTCCACTGTGCCATTCATCTTTAGTCGATACATGGAAGAGTTATGGTGCTTGATCATGAACTGCGTGCAGAGTTCCGTGATCATAATGTTGTTGAGATTGGTTCCATTGTCCGTGATGATTCTCTCGGGGATGCCATACCGACATATAAGGTTATGCCTAATAAACTGGGCCATGAAGTTCTTGGTAACAATGGCGAACGAGGTTGCTTCAACCCACTTTGTGAAGTAATCAATGGCGACAAGGATGAAGCGATGTCTGTTAGAAGTAGTAGGCTTAATCTCTCCAATCATATCAATGGACCGTTGTGCCCCGGGTAAGGCACAAGGCTTAAAGTTATTGTATTAAAATTACTTATCCCAAAAACTTGAAAGCAATAAAATAGGAAATAGTAATTACTCCTGACTAAAGGAGATTGGTATAAAGTCTTTAGCCTTCCAGTTGTTGAGTCCACCGCCAGTAGTAGGGAATATCCAGTTGTCCAAATCACAATCACTATCAGTGTCTTCTATAACATTGATTTCATTGTTGTTGATGCAAAAAGGTGGTCTCCCAGCACGAGCACGACGAACCACCATCTGAGCCTCTGAGGTGAAACCCAAACCATTTTTTTTGGAATTGTACAAAATGTCAGGAAGCTGACCCCAAATAGTGCAACCATCTTCTTCTACCATAACCCTAACATCTTTCAGAGAATCCATTTTTGGTGGATCCTTGGTAATCTTAGGAGTAGCAGGAGTAGATTTAGCAACAACAATCGTCAAAGGGATTAATTCAAAGGTATGGCAGGGAGTTTCAATGAATTCACCATCCATATCAACATATTTGAAAGAATTCAAATGGCTCACCATATACTCTTCTTCTCCACAAACTGTAACGATTTTCCCTTTCACCGGATACTTCAATTTTTGATGCAAGGTAGAGGTAACAACACCTGCCCCATGAATCCAAGGGCGTACAAGCAAACATGAATAGGCTGGACGAATATCCATTACATAGAAGATGGATTCGAAGACCTGAGATCCCACCTTGATTGGAAGATTAACCTCTCCGTGTACCATTCTCCTTGACCCATCAAAGGCTCTTACCACAATATCACTGGGTTTCAGCACAACCCCTTCACAGTCCAGTCTATCTAGAGCACATTTTTGTAATACATTTAATGAGGAACCTATATCCACCAACATATGCACCAAGGTAGTGCCCTTACACTTGATAGAGACGTGCAGGGCCTTGTTATGATTCTTTCCTGCTGGAGTTAAGTCAGCATCAGAAAAGCCTAATCCATTATCAACTGTTAGGCTTGCAACACAATTCTAAAACTAATCAACAGAGGTCTCTTGTGGTACATGAGAAGTCTTCAAAAATTTAACCAAAGTCTGAGCATGGGCTTCGGAGCACAATAACAACGATAACATGGATATCTTGGAGGGTGTCTGCCTCAATTGTTCAACGATATTGTAGTCACTTTTGCGGATGATTTTTAGTATTTCCTCCATCTCTTGTTTGGAGGAATATTCAACAGTAACATCTTTTGATGGTGCCTCCGTCTGGGCAGGCTCAATCATCTTCTCTTTGCCCCGAGTGTCAGCAGTTGACCCAACAACAGGGATACGCACTGGTGTAGTGATAGTCTTTGGAGGGGAGATCTCTAGAGAGAAGACCCTTCCTATTCTGGTAAATTTACTAGTCCCAACAATATTTTCGACATTGAGATTAGTAACTTCAGTATCTTAATCTTTGGTAATCCATGGTTCTTTCTTAACACCGTGGTAATAAACTTCAGCTCCATAATTCCAGGGAACATCCTTGTCAGAGGAATACAAGACTGGTACCGATGCAGTAATGATCAGGGGAGCCACCCTAGGCTCGGCAGGAGTCCTTATAGGACCTTTAGAGGTGATCCTTATAGGAGTACTTGAAATTGTGATTATATAAACATCTTCAAGTCTCAGATCTTGAGACATACTTTCATGCAAACTCTTCACGGATGGAGTCTTCTCAAATATAATTTCACAGCTATCAATCAAACACTAAATACCCTTCTTCAGCCACATATAACCATCAAATTGGGACTCACAATGGTAAAAACTTTCAAGGCAACCCGGAAATAAACCGGCTTGCAACAGATTCTTTTTGATGATTATCAAGGGAGTGGTCAAGTCACTTATGGTGGATACATAAGAAACATCGTCGATAGCATTAACACCTGTACTATGACTGGGCATAGGTGCAATGATCATATTAGGGGTCTCCGGAGGATCAAATTTAATCTCTTTCGTGTCGATCATATCCAGGATTTTGTTCTTTAGGGGCCAACAATTTATGGTGTCGTGCCCAGGACTATTAGAATGATATGCACACTTCACATTCAGATTATACTTAGGAGATGAGGTGTTGTGATTCTGAGGAGGATCCCGCAGTGTTGTCAATTCTGCTTTCAATAGATGTTGAAATTCCTGAGACAATGGCATATTAATCTTGGTGAACTGCCTTCTCGAAGCGTCCGATCTACGCTGATTCCCTTGTTGTTGTTGTTGTTGTTGAACAGGTGCAGGATTAGAAAACAACAACGCTCCCACAGACTGATGGTGATCATTCTTACTACAGCCCTTCTGGCCATAAATAACATTGTTTTCCTTGTTATTATTGAATGTCTTCTTTACAACACTAGAAGACACAACCATTGGAATCTTTCTGCTCTTGATACCACTTTCAACTTGTTCCCCAATCAGGATTACCTCAGTAAAACCAGATGAAGAACTCCCAATTAGAAGATTAAAGAATGGACCTGTCAGAGTGTCTGTTGTACCCCAAAATTTTCCCTCCCTTTTCTTCAAGATATCTCTCACAAAAGTTCTTAAATGCTCAAAGATTCTTAAGAGCTGATCAAACAAGCTCACCTTTTAAGCACTGGGTACACAATTACGGTTTTGGTTTTCTCAAGAAAAACTGGACTTCTAATTCCCCAAGTTACTTTCATGATTCATCATAATACTCCAAGAATGCGCATACCAAGTTTCAAGCCTTGCATCACAAATTTGCTCAGTCAATTGCTCAGATGACTGAAAATCAGCTGTATCGGGTAAAAAATCAACTGTGGTCAACATACAGTCAAACTTCAAGATTTTTTGAAAACATAAACATTTTAATGTGATATTCATCATTTGATCAAGGGTTGATCATGATTCCTCAAGGAAAGCACTCAAATCATCAAAGGGGCAAAATTGTCAAAATTAGGACTTTGACTGAGAATGACTGGTCATTGACTTTTGACCTAGTACATGACCTAATGGATTGAAGCATGATCTAAATAACTCTAACACAATATCTTAACCTAATTTCATGTCTCAAATCATTTTTAAAGATCAAGGGGTTGATAGTTGAAATTTGGATCAGTTGATGAAAAGTCAACAGTCACACAAAGAGTCAAACTTTGACTTTTTGATCAACATTGAATTTCAAAGATCAAGAATCATAAAGACATTCAAATATATCAAACTTGATCACCAAGAATCAACAAATTCAACAAAAAATCAATATTTCCAATAATTAGAAAAAATTCTAAGTGTTTTGACCTTGATAAATTCACTACTTCATGACCATTTTTCATTAAGATGCAAGATGATTCAAGGAAAACTTTCAACATGAAAGTTGTAGAGCTTGATGAATTCTACAAATTTTTCTTTGAGGGTTGATGTCCCAAAAATTCTTGGATTGGGAGATATAGGCCCATGAAGTCATGACATTTTTATCAAAACACTTAGTGAAATTTTCAACAAGTTTGGTCAGATTTTTGTCCCAACTTCTTGGTAATTTTCACCAAGTTCCAAGTTGATTTAGCAGAAGTGGTCAACATGAAGTTTGTAGGAAATGTTCCAATATTTCCAAAATGTCTAAGAACTTGAAGAGATAATTCTTGATCTAAGAGATTCGAAGAGATGAAGTTAGGCATCCATTCTTGAATTATAGGTCATTTTGTGATGAACATAAAATCAAATCTCCAAGCCATGCTGCATAAATATTGCTTTATAGGATTCTAACTTGCAAATCACCCATAATTAAATGTTTACACAACTGATTGAATCATTATCCAAGTGTTTGAGCCATTGTCCAAACCAATTTTCCATTTTTGGCACAAAGTTACCATTGCCATTCTTGAAAAACAAGCTTTATACATAATGTCAACTCCTTGAGCTCCTCACTTGTTTCTTCTGATCAGACTCCATTATAAAGTAAAGAAGCAACCTCCCTGCACCCAACAAACTCAGGCCATGCTTGTACTTGAACCTTGGAACCATGAAAGTCTATCCAACTTGATTTCTCACTTTCAACCAAACCATAACATGTTATCTTGCAAACCTGGTTACTTCAAGCCCTCAAGCCTTTCCTCTATAAACAGAGAGGTTATTTGCAAGCTAACACACAAATTCATAGCCCTCAAAATACCCTTATACTCCATCAAACAAGAATTTGCATCAAAACTCCATTTTGTGGCAACTTCTTACCTTGAACACCAAACTCATAATATACTCATGTGTTTTCCATTTCAATCATTCAAACATCATCTATACACCATACATAAGTGATCCAAACACTTGAACCACTTTTGTAATCCCTCCATCACCATCCACCATTTTCAAAACTCAACTCTGCAACTTGACTTCTCCAGAAGAATCTAGGCACTCTCAATCCAAAGTAAGCATCGCAACAGCTTCCTAGGACTTCAATAAAGCTATCCAGATCATCACAACATCTCCAGAAGTGCTCCAACTTCAAACACAATTATCACTTTTGAGGTAAGTTTTCTCAACTTTGAACTTTCTATACAAGTATCGTTTATGTTTACTTTCTGAATAAAAAATGTAGACATCATTTCCCTGAAGCTAATCATGTGCTTACATTTTATTTATCTTGCTTGTATGATGAGAATTTTGGAAATGAAGTTTCTAAAAAAATTAGGTTTCCATTTCGCACCAACAAAAATTCACTTTAATCTTTGAGTGTTAGCTTATGTTAATGGCATGGTTGGATTCGTGGTGAAAAAATAAGCAAGTTTCATGTTTACACATTTGAAAATGATTGAGAAATGGAAGAGTTTAAAAATTCAAAAATGTTGTTCATGGCTTCTGGCGCGAGAAAGAAGATGAAGTACATTCAGAATTGAGTTTGTAATATATTTAATAGTTGTTGCTTTAACTACCAGATGTATCACCACTCCAAAGGTTAAAGCCCGCGCCTGTTACCTTTGTAACCTGGGTTCGAATCCCAGCAGTCCTTTTTTTATTTTTTCATATTATTTTGTGATTCTCACGCTCCACCATGGGCCTCCTGACCATTGGGTCCAATTTCTTTTTTCAGTGTACCCCGTACTGTCTCACAACACTAGCCCATTGTCATTTTTATTATTTATTATTTTTGTTTCTGATTCAAACAAAAAACAGATTTTGGGCCCAACAAAAATGGTTTTCTCACACCCCTCTTTTTACTTCTGACTCGCTGGCCCAATCTTTTTTATTTCTCTTTATATTTTTTTCTATTTTCTTTATTTATATTATTTTATTTGATTAAAATACAAAAAATATATTTTCTTAAATAATTAGATTAAAAATATTTTAATTCAATCACTTTAATTTAATTTTATTTATTTTTCAAACAAATAAAAAAATCTCAAAAATATTTTCTAATAATTAGTTTCCTTTTTACAATTAAAAATTAATAGGCTTAGGTTTTACTTCTATTAATGTCAACTAACTTATATGTTTTAGGTTTTGCTTAAAATGATTTATTAACTTCTCTTGAAGTTTAAACTAGTTAGTTTAATTAATTATCAAACCTTTTTTTCATCAAAATCACCAAAACAATTTCTTTCCTCTACTTTATACTTTTACGTATTTTATTATTTTGCATTATCATTTATGTAAATGGTCTGTAATAGATAATTAGGGTTTTATTGCTTTCCATCCCCATTTGTAAATTTGTACCCCCCATTCCCAAAGCATTGTAATAACGTAGAACATTTAAATTCCACAATTTATCGCTTTTCATATTTCTGTTAGTAATTAGGGTTTGTAGGACAAGATTAAAAACAATCATAGTAAAACCCTAATTCAAGATAAAATAATTGAATCAAACACACTTTGCACACATGCACCTCTAGGGTTAACCTCACTTGTTGCTTCAGATATAAAGAGTCACGTCCCTCGAACGTGAGATGCTTTAGCAAAGACCCTTGATTAAAAAGATTGTAGTCCCTCGATGCCCTTTGATGTTGCCTTCGGTAAACAATCTTAGTCCCTTACAACAATTGTTAAAGTGTCCTACAAGTTTACTTATATGACTGTACAATGACCCACGCAAGTCCTTCACATCCAATGATATGGCTTCCTACTAATTAATGGTAGGAAAGAATTATCTAAAGGAGTATAAAAATAACAAAGACTTTTTGAGTAGGTAGATCGCTCGTAATTGCTTTCTCACAAACTAAAACAAAATTCCACACTTCACACCTTTCAAAACAAACATTTTTGTATACATTCTCAACGATACGAGAATCATTACAAAATTTACTTACATTGGCACCTTCAAAATATCTTTCCATAAAATAACACTTCTTTTCAAAAAATATTTTGTATACATTCTCAACGATACGAGAATCATTACAAAATTGCCGCACTTAGACGTTTTCAAAATGTTTTCAAACATACACAAACACAAAGCATTTTTAAAGTGAGCTAGAAATTAAGATCCCCTAGATAACTACATATGAAAAGGGTTGTTGTACCCCAAAATTTCCCCTCTCATTTGTCAAATATTTTCTCACAAGATCTCCTTTGGTACAAGACTGTATAATGATTGATCAGCTCAAGACACCTCCTTAAGCATTGATGACTGAAATTAGGGTTTGAGATTGCACAAGGATAATTGAACTTTTAATGCCTCATACAACTTTAATGTATCATTATGGACCATCAATATTGCTCATGTTAAGTTTCAAGTCTTGGATCACATTTTTGCTCAGTCAATTGATCAATTGACCTAAAATCAACTATATTGGAGAAAAAGTCAACTTTGGTCAATTTACAATCAAACTTCATAATTTTTTATCCATATCAACATTATGAACTCATATATGCCATTTGATCAAGTTTGGACCATAATTCCTCAAGAAATTTGATCAGATCATCAAAAGGGCAAAATGGTCAAAATTAGGGTTTTAACTAAGAAAATGCAATTTCTGACTTTTGACCTAGCAAATGGTTACTTGGTTTGAGACATGATCTCAAGGTTTCAAATTCATCATTTTAACCTAATGGTATGATTCAAAACTTTCCTCAAGATCAATTGATTGATAGTTGATTTTCAATAAACTGATCAAAAGTCAATTGTACACTGAAAAGTCAAACTTTGACTTTTTGGTCAAAATCAAGTATCAAAGATCACAATTCATCAAAACATGTCAAAATATGAAACTTGTTCATCAAGAAATCAAAAAGTCAAGATTTCATTTTGAAAAGTCAAAGTTTCCAAACTTAGACATTTTTCTAAGTGTTGGAAACTTCATATTTTTTCACAACTTTGAGCCATTTTTTCACCATGATGCAAGATGATTCAAAAGAAACTTTCATAATGAAAGTTGTAGATCTCAATGAGATCTAAAAAATTGCTTTACACAACTCCTCCTAAAAATGCTTGGATCTCAAGTTATTAATCCATGAAATCATGGTCATGAAACTAAAACACTTAGTGAAATTTTGAGCATTTTGGTCAGGATTTTGACCTAACTTCTGACCCAAGTTTCACATAGTTCCATTTTGATTTTGCAAAAGTGATTCAAATAGGGGTTGTAGAGAACATTACAAGCTTTCCAAAATGTCCAAGAACTCCTTGAGATCATTTGTGAGCAAGGAGAATCGAAGTCCAGAAGTTAGGGTTTTAAGTTGTTTTGCAAGGCAAAATTTGTGATGCAACATGAACCAAATCCATAGCCATGCTGCATAATATTAACTTTTCAGGCCTCAAACTTGTTTGTCACTCCTTAATTTAATGTTTACACAACTGATTGATCAATTGTCCAATTGATTCAAGCATTATCCAAAGCATTTTTCCATTTTAGGGAGAAAGTCACCATTTCCATTCTTGTAAAGCAAGCTTTATGCACAAAGTCAGCTTCTTGAGATCCTAACTTGTTATCTTTAAGTACACTCCATCCACAAATTCAGAAGCAAGTGTGTTTAAAGCATAACCACTCTATCTTAGCAAGTACACAAGACTTTGAAACTTGGATTTCTAAAAAAAAATCACATGTTATGCTTAAACTTGTGATTTTGAATTCTGATCAACAACAAGCTTCCAAACTTGTTGCTTATAAATATAGGAACTATTTGTGATCTAGAACATGAGCTTAAGTACCCTGAAACATACAAAAACTCCCTCAAGCCATAATTTGCACCAAAAACTCCATTGATGCACAATTCTGACCTTAAACTTATATCTCTCTTTTCCCTCACGCGTTTTCCCTCCTAATCAATCACAAAGCTTCTAAACATCAAATACAAATCATCCCTGACCCTTTTTCATAACTGTAACACCTCTATCATTAAGTTCCATTTTAAAAAATAGAGCTCTGTAAGTTAACTTCTCCAGAACTCCTCAACCACTTTCATCTCAAGCCAAGCATCACATTAGCTTCCTGGGAACTTGAGGAAGCTAACCCAATCACTGGAACTCATCAAAAGCTTCTCAAACTCAAAACACGATACCCTCTTGCAAGGTGAGTTTTCTGACTTTTGAACTCTTTATATAAGCATCATTTGGTTTCCATTTGTGAAGATAAAATGTAGACATCATAGTCCTGAAACTAACCACGTACTTAGATTCATTTATGTTTCCTGAGTAGTGAGAATTTTAGAGTTGAATTTTCTAAAAAAATTAGGTCAGATTTGATACCATTCAAAATTCATGCTCATTTTTTATTTATAGCTTTAGTTATTTATATGACTGAACTCGTGATGAAATTTGGAGCAAGTTTCATGTTTATACTTTTGCAAATGGTTGAGAAATGAAAGAGATAGAAATTTCAAAAATCATGTTGATTGGTCTGGCGCGAGGTTGAAGATGATACAGGCCTAGGAATGTGTTTCAAATATATATTCTTGGTTTTGTATTAATAAACAGATGTATAGCCACCCCAGTGGTGGAAGCGCGCGCGTGTGACTATAGGGACCTGAGTTTGAGCCCCAGTGGTACCCTTTTATTTGTTTCACATTTATTTGTTTCAGATCCAATGCAATCAAGTACAAGGCGCCTATCATGAGCCTCACATCAACACCATCGGATGTTCAGCAATCCAAATCCAACGCTTCATGATGCAAGCTCATGGTGCACTCACAGAAATCAATCCACACTGAATTACAAAACAGGATGGACTTTGTTCTGGGCCTAGATCATTTTTGCATTCTCACCCCTTTTTTACTCTGTAATACTTAGGCCCATTTTCATATTTTTTCTTTATTTTATTTTGTTTTTGATTTCAATAAAAAACCTATTGGGCCTAACAAATGATTTTTACACTCTTTCTTTTATTTTTTGACCCCAGCCCAATTAATTACTATTTCTTTTATATTTTATTTATTTTCACTTATTTATTTATTTTACCTAAACCAAAAAAATACCAAAAAATATATTTCCTTAATTAAATTAAAAATGTTTTAATCTAGGCATTTTATTTCATTTTATTTTATTAAATTGAATTTTTATTTTCTTTTACAAATTAGTATTAACATTCAAATTATTTTCTAAACTAATTATTTAGACCTAGGTTCTATTTTTCTTCTTAAATTTAATGAACTTAGATTTAAGTTTTGATTAAATAATTAACTTCTCTTGTAATTAAAATTAACTAGTTTAAATTAGGTTAATCTTTAAACCTTTCTATAAAAAAAACCCTAAAAAATAATTTCTTTCTTCTTCTTTACATATTGTACATTCAATTATTATTCATATTCAATATGGTTGTATTAATTATTTAGATTTAATTTTCTTGCAAATCTCCATTCATAAACTTGTACCCCCATCCCCTAAAGCGTTGTAATAACGTGGGATATTTAAATTCCACAATTTAATGCTTTATATACAAATGTTAGTAATTAAGGTTTGTATGGAAAGATTAAAACCAACAAATAGCAAACCCTAATCAAGACAAATCAAGCATGTAAACCAATACACTTGCACACTTACACCCTTAGGGTAAATCCACCTCGTTGCCTTATAAAATGGCCATATTATGCATGTGGGGTATCTTAGCAAAAACAAACAAAATGCAAGATCATAGTCCCTCGATGACACTATCAAAGTTGTCTTTCAAAAATAATCTTAGTCCCTTAAAGAAAATGCTAAGATATCTTACAACATTTCTAACCATGGCTATACGATGACCCTTGCCTGTCCCTTTTACATCCAAAGATAGGGTTACTTACCAAATCAATGGTAAGATAACAATGTCAAAGGAAATAGGAAATAAACATGAAAGACTTTTGAGTAGGTAGAATGTTCCTAGTTGCTTTCTCATTTTAAAACCAAAACATCCTTGCTATTTTCAAAAATAAACATCAACACTTTCAAAAAACATCTTTCAAACTTGAGAACATTTTCAAAAGATCAACACTTTTGTATACATTCTTACGAACGAGAATCATTACAAAGTTTTCCTAAACGATGGTGCCTTTTCAAAATACTTTCAAAAAATCACACAAAGCACATTTTCATACAAAAGAAAGTGATCTAGCAAATAACTAAGAGCCCGTAGATAACTACAAATGGAAAAGGTGCTAATGCATCCCCTTTTCATAATCAACCCCCCAAACTCAAGAAAACATCTCAAAGGTCTTTCCTGTTCTTTTCAGCCTTTCATTTTGGATAAAAGAAAAGTCGGTGGTGACTCTTGCTAACCGCAAAATTTGCGATCAAATGCAAAACAACCAAGTCAGTTCTCCCACCGCGTTACAAGGGTGCTAACACCTTCCCTTTTCATAACATATCCCACGAAATCAAGAAAAATCTCAAAAGGTGTTTCCTGTTCTTTTCACCATTTCCTTTATTGTATAAAAGAAAATTCAGTGGTGACTCTTGCTATCCGCAACATTTGCGATAAAAAGCAAAACACCAAGTCATTTCTCCCATCATATTACAGAACTGGCGACTCTGCTGGGGAAATAAAAACTAAAAGTGGGGATACCTTAAGAGCTAGAACACCTTTATTGCTTTACTTGCTTGATTTATATGCTTTACATTTTGGGTTATGCTTGGTTTTATTTCTTATATAGATCCTATACCCGGATCTGGGGAATTTTAGGTAAGTAGCAATAGATCGTGGAAACTGTATGACATAGACCGATATGGTTGAAGCGATGGATACGTTAGTGTGACACATTTGTTGGTATCGGTGCCCCTTGAGTTGAACCAAGGAGAATACGAGGCCGCTGTGTGGTGTTATAAAGCACTAACTGATCATAGAACCTTTCGTTGAAAAACTTGTCCATTAGAAAGTAGTGAGATAGTTGGCTTTGGTGCATACTGAACTTGGTTAATACTCGATACTACACTCATTGAGATCGGGATTTCGGGATATTTCGGTCGCAGTTCCGATGCTTGTGCTAAAACAATGCCCGATGAAGAAAGATTAATGATATTGAGATTCCTAGAACCCGGTTACTTCTTTTAGGACAGGTTAAGCCAACTAAAAATTCAAGAGGGTACTTACCTATAAACTCCATGCAAGCTTAAACCTAAGGCCTTGTGTGTTTTGTTTGTGTATGATTAATTTTTCAAACATGACATCATAACATCATGACATCTCATTGTAGTACCCTAAATTTCCCCCCTAACTTTTTCAGTCGCACTTTCATACCATATTTTGTCATTCAGTCACAATCATTAATAAATAGCTTCATTCATCACATTTGCATCCTATCTGTAAGTTTGCTCTTGTGTTGTTGACTAACTTCTAATCAAAATACAAAAAATATTTGTCTTTGTCTTTGCATATTTGTGTTTTGTAGGTACCGAGTCGAAGCATATGTCAAATAAGGTTTTCTGGTATTATTTCCCTAAAATCTCTATTTGCAAAGAAAAAGAATTAAAAAAATTTCATTTTTTTTCACTGTACAATCGATTGCTCCTAGAGTGCAATCGATTGCACAAAGTGAATTTTGTGCAATTTTTGGAAAAAATACACTGTGCAAATAGATTTGCACTATAGTGCAATAGATTGCACAGCGTGAAAATTTGAAAAAAAATCAGTATTTCAAGCTTGCCAAATTTTTGGCTCCAATTTTCCTTCATTTTTGAAATATGTATCATTAATTCAAATTTTAGTGCCAATCTTTCATTTTTAAAAAAGAATTATCATTAATTCAAATTTTGGCTCTAATATTTGAAAGAATTATCATTAATTCAAATTTTGGCTCCAAGAATCAATTACCAAATTACCACTAATCCCAATCCTAAACTCTATAAATAGAGCCCTCATTTCATTCAAATTTCAAGCTTTTGATAGCCAAATCCACCTTGCTAAAAAATCTCTCAATTCTCTCCATCTACCAAATTCACTCAAAGCTCCATTTTCAAAAAGTTAGTAAGCTTTGCATTGAAGCTTACTAATCTTTGAGCTAAACCTTCATCCAAACACTTTTTCTCCATCAATTCTCTACATCCAAGCTTGGTCAATTGATTCTTGTGGTTGAATTGAAGTAAATTCTTGAAGTTGTTTTGATAATTCTCTAGATCTACCTTTGGTAAGTTGGATAATTCATCTTTCACAATGTGATCTCTTGGTGATCTTTGGGATTGATTCTTTGAGCATTATTTTGTGATTTCAATGGTGTTATTTTCTCATAATTTGATGGAATTTTCGTGCTCAAGTGGATCCATGATCATAAGGTGTTTGATGGAAAGTTTGAACAAGAAATTGGCCTTTTAAAATGCTGTTTTTGCTACTGCCACTGTGTGCAATCGATTTGCACTGTAGTGCAATCGATTGCACAGAAGCAATTTCACGTAGATTTTTGAAAACTGTATTGTGTAAATCGATTTACACAATAGTTCAATCGATTTACACAGGGACATAATGCATTTTTTTGCCTTGCTTTGGGGCAGCTTTGATCCAAAATGCTTTTTCTACTCATTCCTTTTGATTGTTGGTTTGGATTGCAATTTTAAATGTCCAATTTGTCTTTAAACTCAATGGACTTTGTGACGTAGATGAAGTTGTATAAATGTTCATCAATTCAAATATACCTAAGAGTGAATTATTTAATTCATTTTTGGTGCTTTGGATTAATGATATGTTTAGTACTTTAATCCATCTAGAGGAGTGGTTGAATTTAAAGATGAAAGAATTTTGAGGTGGTAATCCAAATTAGCTTATCATTCCCCTCCCTCTTCATCTTATCCCTTTCTTTTTTAATTGTGCTACATGTTAATGGATGGTGATCTCTATATCATTTATCCAAACATGAAGTACATAGATTGCTATTGACCGACCTCAAAATAGGTGCGACTTCTACATAAGTCCACTTACGATTGCTTAACATAGCGCTAAATTTTGTCCCGATTTGAATAAATGATCATTCGTGGCCCAAACTTATGATTGCAAGCCCAAGTATGTTAATTTGATCTCTTTGATCCAATAACCTTGAGATTCATTGTGTGGAGGCTTTGGTTCTACCAATCCTTTAATGGATCTATAACACCTTTGGTCAACGCGGATCAGTTAAACATCATTGATTATTACATGTTGCCTTGTGAGAATTCCAAAATGGATGATATACTTGACAAAAAGCAAATGCAACTTGTTGTGTGGAGGCTTTGGCTCTACCAATCCTCTAATGAGTTCCAAATGCAAGTTTCAAGATGGTCATCCAACTAACCACTAATTACTAACAATTAACTTTACTTTACGCTTTTATTTTCATGCTTTATGTACCATTTACTTTTAGCATTTTATATTTCATGCTATTTTCATCTTTGCTCACTTGAGCATTTACTTTTATGTCATTTTTATTTTGCTCACTTGAGCTTTTCTTTCTTTTTAAAGACACCTAATAATCAACATGAACCATAAAAATCATTAATGATACTTGGACTACATGGTTACTATCCTTTGCATTATGGAGTGATGGACTTCTTGGAATTAGGATCAGAGACCTTGGCCTATCTTGGAGACTTTGTGACTTTATTTGATATTTTGTCTGGAGTTCTTGAGGTTTACCTCAAGACATTGGGTTGTTCGTTTGTTTTGTGTGCAGGTTATTGAGATTATGATCTTTGTTTGTAATCTGGAATTCACCCGTATACAGTCGTTACTCTGCCCAATTTTTTCAAAGACTTAATACACTTGAAGCTTGGCTCTCTCAAGAGGTCTAGTATCTCTTCTTGCTTGGTTTCACTCCAAAGAATGGGAATTCTACATTGGCTCATAATGTCAAGTATTGTCTTCGTGTTGGTTAGACGGTTCTCTTCCTTAGCTTTTACCTTATGCTTTAGGATAGTCCCTTCATCTCCTCCCATCTTCTTTAATTTTCAAAACCTTCTCATCTTCTTTCAAAATCTTCTTTGTTTTTAAACTCAAACTGCTTTCATAATAAACCTCGATTTTGCCGAGTGCCTTTTCTTTTAAAACTTCTTTTCTTTAAACAAACTTCAATTCATTTAATCATACTTTGACATTTCTTTCAAAATTAACAAAACACTTCAACTCATTCAAACTCTTTTGTGCGCCCAAGCACCTTTTCCATTTAAAACTTTTTTTCAAGGTGAGACATGATTCATTGA
This sequence comes from Vicia faba, assembly GCA_948472305.1. Classification (NCBI taxonomy): domain Eukaryota; kingdom Viridiplantae; phylum Streptophyta; class Magnoliopsida; order Fabales; family Fabaceae; genus Vicia; species Vicia faba. The sequence goes on along the minus strand of OX451736.1, from coordinate 604,409,314 downwards.
TAGTCGAGCAACATTCTCCTATCCCTATGGTTATAAAGGTGTCGACTTTTCCACTTGAGTACTAGAGGCGTTCTCAAACCCTCACTCTTGTTGATGCAGGGTCCATATTTCTTACACCTTGTGGGCGTTAGTCGAGATTTCTCTCCTAACAATGACGACTTGTCTCCTTGTTTAAAAACAATCAACAAACAAGTCTTTTCTAGATGAACTATGTGTACCCTGATCCCCTATTGCACGAAAGGTGGTACGTAGGAACTAAAGGTTCGCAACCGCGGCGGGTGCAAAAATCATAAAAATATTTCTTTTTTCATCTCCACCATCCATTTTATATACAACACATTTTTTATAGCCAAATATACAGATTTTACAAAGAGGTTCCTGCGGAGTACCGTGGATGTTTAGGGTGCTAATACCTTCCCTTTGCATAACCAACCCCCTTACCTTGAATCTTTCCCCCTCTTTTTGGGTTATTCGCTCTTTTCCCATTCATTTGGAAACAATAAAGCGCGATGGCTATTTTTATTTTGATTTGTATAAAGTCTAGTCAATCCAATGGCTTAGTCTTTCACATTTCTACCGCTACAGAAAAAATGGCGACTTCACTGGGGAAAGATTGACCTCTTACTGGTCCATTCCTAAGTGGGTTAAGCCTATCTTTGTTTATATTTGTATATGTGCTATTGTGTTTATGTGTTATATTTTGTATATATGTTTATCTGGATTTTCCTGGTTTACAGGGTGCTTGGGGATTTCTTATAAGTCCTATACCCAGACTAGGGCAAACTTTAAGATAGGACGGGCGGTATAGTCATGATAACTTTGAGGGAGTAATCCCAAAAAAGGAGGCATGAGATCCCCAACTCAGTGGAGGCCCCTTTGACTGTAGTGTCGTTTACCGAGTAATCGGGAAGACATACTGCTTTCGACCTAGGAGCCTACTGAAGCTGAGGACCGTAGATTACCTAACTCATCTTGGCCTTTTAGGTGTAGTGAGGAAGCTATGACGGAGTAATCTGGAAATAGTTGTCACGCGATACTACGCTCAGACGAGTCTTTCCTGAGAATATTGCTAATTACCGAGTTAATTGAGACGTTGGTAATATCCAAAGGAAGGATGTAGACTCTGGGAACCTCTTAGAACCTTGTTCAGCAGGTGATAACAGTTAGTCCATACCTTATGGGTTGTACCTTTGACTCCAGGCTCGTGACTCTGAACCGTGTGATCTTGTTACTGTGCAGTGCATTGCATATCATTTGCATCCTCTGCATCATTCTGCATACATCCAGGTTGATCAGGATCTTATTCCCAGTTGCTTCTTCCTTCCAGTTAGTCATCTACCGTCAAGCTGATTCCTCAACATAACTACGGGACTAGAGCTGCTGTCAGATTGAGAATGGAAAACCAAGAACAACACAACATGGAAGTCAAAATGGAAATCGACGAGTTAAAGTCAGGCATGGCCAAGCTTACTGAGATGATGCAAGTCCTAATTTCCAGAGGAGAGCCACCTCTAAGGACTGCGATATCTGAAATCCCAACTGCTGCTGTTGACACTCAACCTATCCAGCATACATCTACTGCATGGCCAGAGTTTGGGTTACCTCAGAATTACTCTCCTCCTGTTGTAATTACTTCAATGGTTGGTCAGTCTTCCCGACCAGTCTTTCAAGCTCCAGTTTTCACTGAACCTCAGCCAATTGTTCATACTGCTTCTCGTCAACCTGCTGCACAAGCTGCTTTCGGGAACCCTCTCTTTGAGTACCATGCTGCCAGTCCTCGAAGTATGAGCCAAGGAGAATTTTGTGAGTTTGAAGAGTTCAAAGAACAATATCAAACTTTGGAGAAGAGACTCAGAGCTATGGAAGGAAATGAGTTCTTCAGTGTTGATGCTAACAATATGTGCTTGGTTTCTGATCTGGTTATGCCTGTAAAGTTCAATACTCCCGAGTTTGAGAAATACCGGGGGCACACTTGTCCAAGAAGTCATTTGGTGATGTACTTTCGAAATATGTCTGCTTACACAAAGAATGACAAGCTGCTTATCCATTGTTTCCAAGACAGTCTGAGTGGAGCTTCATTGAAATGGTATATGGGACTTGAGAAAGTTCGTATCCAATACTTCCAAGATCTTGTTGATGCTTTCATAAAGCAATACAAATACAACCTCGACATGACACCTGATCGTCGCCAACTACAAAATATGTCTCAGAATGAGAAAGAATCTTTCAAGGAATATGCTCAACGATGGAGAGAACTGGCATCTCAAGTTGAACCACCTCTGGCAGAGAAAGAGTTAACTGGTTTGTTCATGGATACTTTATCCCCTTTCTTTTGGGAGAAGATGATTGGTAGTGTGTCGTCCAGCTTCACAGACCTGGTGACTATTGGCCAGAGATTAGAAGAAGGAATCAAGAATGGTAAAGTGTCTAAAGCTGCTGAATCTTCTAATGGTGCAAAGAAATACCTTGGGAACTTTCAGAAGAAGAAGGAGGTAGAAGCCAATGCTGTCTCGACTGAGAGAAGAGGACCTCGCCGTAGGCCTCAATACACTGATCAACCACAAGTAGTGGCTGTTACTCCTGCGGTCAATGCTCAACCAGTTCAAGTCCCTCAATGACAAAATATTACGCAGAATCAGAATTGGAATAGGGCTCAGTTTGATCCCATCCCTATGACGTACACTGAATTGTACCCTGCATTGGTGCAGAAGGGATTGATTACAACTAGGCCTCTGATTCCTCGAAATCCTCCTCCAGCCAGGTTCAGATCTGACCTTCACTGTGAGTTTCATCAAGGAGCTGCCGATCATGATTTAGAAAGTTGTTATTCTTTGAAAAACAGAGTGCAAGAATTGGTGAAAACCAATTTTCTTACTTTCAAAGAGGCAGGTCCTAATGTCATCAACAATCCTTTGCCAAAACAAAGTGGCTGAATACTGAGTCAGGATACCCTCAAGTCACCTCCTAAAGCCAGTGTTTCAGACAGGACAACTCATCCTTATTACTGATAAGTCACTAGGCCATGTTTCTTTCTGTTTGCATTTTTCCCTTGTTTATGTTAAAATTGTTGCTTTCAAATTATGTTTATACTTTCATGTTAAGTTTAATGAGATGAGCATTGTAATGTTTTGATTCATATCATTTTCATTTACTGCTTTCAAATATATTTCTCTTGTTTACTCCTTTTATCAAGCTTTTGTTTATGCAAAGATTGGAGGGAGGATGATGAAAATGAAATACCCATAATTGTTGCTGGTATGCTTTCGAATAAAATTTTGCTGAGGATATACATGCATTGTTTCAAGTCCCAAACACTGGAGAAATAAGGAAGTTAATCCCTCATTCACCTCTTTGAGCCTAGAAGTTGGAGTTTATTTCTATACTAAAAAACCCGCAATCTTAACCCGGGGATGGGTAGTTCTCAGTTAATTTGGTTGTGCATTCAATTACAAGAGAAATCGTGCGAGACGCCTTTCAACAAAGGTCGCGATCAAGCTTTCCTTTGCACACAACAAGAAGTGTCAAAGATGCTCTCAAACAAAAAATGACGAAGATGGTTCCCCGTAATCATTGAGCAAGGCAGTCATTCTCTTTCCAAAAAAAGGAAAAATGAAATGAAAATAAAAATCAACAGAAAAATCCCGCTAAGTCAAAACCTATGAAGGAGACTTAGGCAAAAACCGGGGCATCCCGCTGACTGTAATCTCAAATGAAACAGTTCAGGCAAAAAACCGGGGCATCCCGCTGACTGTAATCTCAAATGAAACAGTTCAGGCAAAAAACTGGGGCATCCCGCTGACTATAATCTCAAATGAAACAATTCAGGCAAAAGTTGGGAATAATAAATCCAATCAGAAGAGGTCTTCAAATCCTCAAAAATCTCCACCAGAGTTGACAAAAGTCCTCAAAACAGCAAAAATATGTAAGAAGAAATGACTGTCATTCTCAATAATTCCTTTAGCTTCTGAGCCATCTTCATTGCTGCCATCCGTGCAATTCCAAAATCTCTTGGAACCTGAATGCATAGTCTGAATTAACTGAACGTAGGACTGGAGAACATCACGAAGATTGGGTTGGGTACAAATAAACTTTGAGCCTTTATCCTTTATTTCTTAAACCGTGAACCAGACCATGTTACAACCCTCAAAAGACCTAATTAAAGCATACTACATCAATGTTGCGTAAACTGACTCCTATGATCTTTTGCGAATCATTTGTTTTGGTTTCATACCTTTGTTTTCACTTTAAAAGTATAAACCACTGTGTTTTAACTAGTGATGCATTTTCTATACACCAATAACATCATTTCAAAAATGATTTTGGATTCAAAACTTTTTCATGAACTTTGCATTAAAATTACCATGTTTGGGTAAACAAATTTTGCTTGCAAACAAGCTTTCCTCATCAAGGAATTTCAAACAGCTGAGAAACTTGGTCAGTGACCCTATCAGGGGCAAGTATCTTCCAGATTCTGTTGTGAATCAGTTCAATATTTACTGCTCAATGCAAGTTTTCTCAGAATTGGCCAGCCAGGAAATCATTTTCAAGACTCATACAGGGGCATTTATTTACAACAATCATTTCAGAACTGAAGCCATGATCAGTTTATCTCCAACAATCATTTTAGAACTGAAGCCATAATCAATTTATTCCCAAAAAACATTTCAGAGGCTGAAGCCATGATCAGTTTATCTCCAATAGTCATTTTGGAGCTGAAGCCGTGATCAACTTATTTCCAGTAACTTTCGACTGAAGCCATGATCAGTTTATCTTCAACAGTCAGCTAATCTGGGATAAATCCCCAAGCAGCTCTCCATGTCCTTCCTCAGAAGATCATAAGTTCAATACAGCTTACAAGTGTGACAAATTTGGGTTCAAAACATTTTTCTTTCCAATTAAATTTGGCAGAGTTCTCCATGTTGAGGAATTAAACTTCCAATCTTACCTTCATAAAAGAGTTAAACTCCATTGTCGTAAATGTCGGCATTACCTGCATAGATCATTCACATATCATGCATAACAAAATTCATACATAATGCATAACAAGAGTGTTTCATCCTCATTTTCATTTTCCAAGGTCTTATTGCAGTTGACATGTCACCTTGAGATTAAAGTCCAACTTACTTGGCACCTACCAAAGATAACATCAACTTGAGTTGTTTCTCTTTTTTCATCCAAAGCCAGTATTGGATGTTGTTACCTTTTTCTTCATTCAAAGCCAGTATTGAATGTCAAGATCCCTTTCACTCATTCAAAGCCAGTATTGGATGTTGTGATCGTTTCTCTCGTCTAAAGCCATTATTAGACGTTGAGCTTTTCTTTCATTCAAAGCCAGTATTGAATGTCAATATCTCTTTCACTCATTCAAAGCCAGTATTGGATGTTGTGATCTTTTCTATCGTCTAAAGCCAGTATTATACGTTGAGCTTTTCTTTCATTCAAAGCCAATATTGAATGTCAATATCTTTTGTTTCCATCCAAAGCCAGTATTGGATATTGTGATCGTTTCTCTCGTCTAAAGCCATTATTAGACGTTGAGTTTTCCCTTCATTCAAAGCCAGTATGGGATGTCATGTTTCTTTTCTGTTCAACGTCTTTCCTAGACGACTCTGATGTAGCTTCAGATTTGGTCTCATCCCACATCTAATGTTCTTCTAGATGCTTCTGATTGCCTTTTCCAGAGAGTTTCTCGCTTCATTCAATGTCATTCTTGGATGTCGCTGCTTGCCTTCTCGAGTTTTATCTCTTTTTTCCAAGTATCGTTGGTTACTCTTTGTCACCCTGACATATATCCAGATGTATCTTGTTGTTCCCCGACGTATCTTTCCATGTCATTTCATCTGAACTACCATAAATTTCCAGTTTCGAGTCTTTCCATGTTCCCACAGAGTCTGTCTCATCTCATACATCATTCAAAAAAAAATATGTCAAAAAGAGTCCATTCATTCATAACATATGCTATCATCTCATTGCATCAGGGACAAAATTCAGGTCTGTTTGTATTTAATTACTTTCCGCCTATCTGGCTAAAAGATAATTAAATAGGGACAACTGTTGTACCCTAAATTTTTCCCCTAACTTTTTCAGTCACACTTTCATACCATATTTTGTCATTCAGTCACAATCATTAATAAATAGCTTCATTCATCACATTTGCATCCTATATGTAAGTTTTCGCTTGTGTTGTTGATTAACTTCTAATCAAAATACAAAAAATATTTGTCTTTGTCTTTGCATATTTGTGTTTTGTAGGTACCGAGTCGAAGCATATGTTAAATAAGGTTTTCTGGTATTATTTCCCTAAAATCTCTATTTGCAAAGAAATAGAATTAAAAAAATTCCATTTTTTTCACTGTACAATCGATTGCTCCTAGAGTGAAATCGATTGCACAAAGTGAATTTTGTGCAATTTTTGGAAAAAATACATTGTGCAAATCGATTTGCACTATAGTGCAATTGATTGCACAACATGAAAATTTGAAAAAAAATCAGTATTTCAAGCTTGTCAAATTTTTGGCTCCAATTTTCCTTCATTTTTGAAAGATGTATCATTAATTCAAATTTTAGTGCCAATCTTTCATTTTTAAAAAAGAATTATCATTAATTCAAATTTTGGCTCTAATATTTGAAAGAATTATCATTAATTCAAATTTTAGTGCCAATCTTTCATTTTTAAAAAAGAATTATCATTAATTCAAATTTTGGCTTTAATATTTGAAAGAATTATCATTAATTCAAATTTTGGCTCCAAGAATCAATTACCAAATTACCACTAATCTCAGTCCTAAACTCTATAAATAGAGCCCTCATTTCATTCAAATTTCAAGCTTTTGATAGCCAAATCCACCTTGCTAAAAAATCTCTCAATTCTCTCCGTCTACAAAATTCACTCAAACCTCCATTTTCAAAAAGTTAGTAAGCTTTGCATTGGAGCTTACTAATCTTTGAGCTAAACCTTCATCCAAACACTTTTTCCCCATCAATTCTCTACATCCAAGCTTGGTCAATTGATTCTTGTGGTTGAATTGAAGCAAATTCTTGAAGTTGTTTTGATAATTCTCTAGATCTACCTTTGGTAAGTTGGATAATTCATCTTTCACAATGTGATCTCTTGGTGATCTTTGGGATTGATTCTTTGAGCATTATTTTGTGATTTCAATGGTGTTATTTTCTCATAATTTGATGAAATTTTCGTGCTCAAGTGGATCCATGATCATAAGGTGTCTGATGGAAAGTTTGAAAAAGAAATTGGTCTTTTAAAATGCTGTTTTTGCTACTGCCACTGTGTGCAATCGATTTGCACTGTAGTGCAATCGATTGCACAGAAGCAATTTCACGCAGATTTTTGAAAACTGTACTGTGTAAATTGATTTACACAATAGTTCAATCGATTTACACAGGGACAAAATGCATTTTTTTGCCTTGTTTTGGGGCAGCTTTGATCCAAAATGCTTTTTCTACTCATTCCTTTTGATTGTTGGTTTGGATTGCAATTTTAAATGTTCAATTTGTCTTTAAACTCAATGGACTTTGTGATGTAGATGAAGTTGGATAAATGTTCATCAATTCAAATCTACCTAAGAGTGAATTATTTAATTCATTTTTGGTGCTTTGGATTAATGTTATGTTTAGTACTTTAATCTATCTAGAGGAGTGGTTGAATTTAAAGATGAAAGAATTTTGAGGTGGTAATCCAAATTAGCTTATCATTCCCCTCCCTCTTCATCTTATCCCTTTCTTTTTTAATTGTGCTACATGTTAAGGGATGGTGATCTCTATATCATTTATCCAAACAGGAAGTACATAGATTTCTATTGACCGGCCTCAAAATAGGTGCGACTTCTACATAAGTCCACTTACAATTGCTTAACATAGCGCTAAATTTTGTCCCGATTCGAGTAAATGATCATTCGTGGCCCAAACTTATGATTGGAAGCCCAAGTATGTTAATTTGATCTCTTTGATCCAATAACCTTGAGATTCTTTTGTGTGGAGGCTTTGGTTCTACCAATCCTTTAATGGATCTACAACACCTTTGGTCAACGCGGATCACTTAAACATCATTGATCATTACATGTTGCCTTGTGAGAATTCCAAAATGGATGATATACTTGACAAAAAGAAAATGCAACTTGTTGTGTGGAGGATTTGGTTCTACCAATCCTCTAATGAGTTCCAAATGCAAGTTTCAAGATGGTCATCCAACTAACCACTAATTACTAACAATTAACTTTACTTTACGCTTTTATTTTCATGCTTTATGTACCATTTACTTTTAGCATTTTACATTTCATGCTATTTTCATCTTTGCTCACTTGAGCATTTACTTTTATGTCTTTTTTATTTTGCTCACTTGAGCTTTTCTTTCTTTTTAAAGACACCTAATAATCAACATGAACCATAAAAATCATTAATGATACTTGTACTACATGGTTACTATCCTTTGCATTATGGAGTGATGGACTTCTTGGACTTAGGATTAGAGACCTTGGCCTATCTTGGAGACTTTGTGACTTTATTTGATATTTTGTCTGGAGTTCTTGAGGTTTACCTCAAGACATTGGGTTGTTTGTTTGTTTTGTGTGCAGGTTATTGAGATTACGATCTTTGTTTGTAATCTGGAATTCACCCGTATACAGCCGTTACTCTGCCCAATTTTTTCAAAGACTTAATACACTTGAAGCTTGGCTCTCTCAAGAGGTCTAGTATCTCTTCTTGCTTGGTTTCACTCCAAACAATGGGAATTCTACATTGGCTCATAATGTCAAGTATTGTCTTCGTGTTGGTTAGACGGTTCTCTTCCTTAGCTTTTACCTTATGCTTTAGGATAGTCCCTTCATCTCCTCCCATCTTCTTTAATTTTCAAAACCTTCTCATCTTCTTTCAAAATCTTCTTTGTTTTTGAACTCAAACTGCTTTCATAATAAACCTCGGTTTTTTCGAGTGCCTTTTCTTTTAAAACTTCTTTTCTTTAAACAAACTTCAATTCATTTAATCATACTTTGACATTTCTTTCAAAATTAACAAAACACTTCAACTCATTCAAACTCTTTTGTGCGCCCAAGCACCTTTTCCATTTAAAACTTTTTTTCAAGGTGAGACATGATTCATTGATAGTCGAGCAACATTCTCCTATCCCTATGGTTATAAAGGTGTCGACTTTTCCACTTGAGTACTAGAGGCGTTCTCAAACCCTCACTCTTGTTGACGCAGGGTCCATCTTTCTTACACCTTGTGGGCGTTAGTCGAGATTTCTCTCCTAACAATGACGACTTGTCTCCTTGTTTAAAAACAATCAACAAACAAGTCTTTTCTAGATGAACTACGTGTACCCTGATCCCCTATTGCACGAAAGGTGGTACGTAGGCACTAAAGGTTCGCAACCGCGGCGGGTGCAAAAATCATAAAAATATTTCTTGTCTCATCTCCACCATCCATTTTATATACAACACTTTTTTTATAGCCAAATATACAGATTTTACAAAGAGGTTCTTGCGGAGTACCGTGGATGTTTAGGGTGCTAATACCTTCCCTTTGCATAACCAACCCCCTTACCTTGAATCTTTCCCCCTCTTTTTGGGTTATTCGCTCTTTTCCCATTCCTTTGGAAACAATAAAGCGCGGTGGCGATTTTTATTTTGATTTGTATAAAGTCTAGTCAATCCAATGGCTTAGTCTTGCACATTTCTACCGCTACACTCATTATTACTAACCATTTCAAGGACCTAGGGATTTATCTTTATTCTGTTTTGTAGGTTATGGCCTCCGCTTGCAGAAACACTATCTGAATTAGCTTTGTAAGGGTGCCATCTCAACTTAAGGAGTTAGTCTCAAGGATTCTTGAAAGTTCTCCATTCATCAAAAGGCATGGTCGACTACCCAGTTTGGTTACCTTGGGCTTTGAAGAAGATATGATGAGTGTTTTATTCCAGTTCTTTGAATCTGTACATCACTGCTTCACCTTTACCGATTATCAGTTGGTATCCACCATGGAATAATTCTCGGAGCTGCTGGGAATACCTGTTCTCAATCAAATACCTTTCACTGGTTTAGAGAAAGACCCACAACCTGAAGAAATTGCAACAATCTTGCATCTAAAGAGGTCCGACATTGTAGCTAATTGGGAAACAAGGAGTGGAGTCAAGGGTTTTCTAGCTAAATTTCTGTTAGAGAAGGCTTGAATCTTTTGGGATGATATGGATTTTCAAGCTTTCGAAGAAGTTTTGTCTCTTCTAATTTATGGTTTGGTACTATTCCCTAATTGAGACCAACTCATAGATGTGAATTCTATCAAGACTTTCCTTTCTCGTAACCCTGTGCCTACTTTGCTTGGAGATATTCTGCATTCTCTTCACACTCGTACTATGAGGAAGAAAGGGGCTCTTATGTGTTTCATACCGTTGCTATCTAAGTGGTTTATTTCGAACCTTCCCCAACCAGTGTTAAAGAATGAACAAGGTTTGAGGTGGTCCCAAAGGATGATGTCGCTCTCTCACTCGGATATTTATTGGTGTTCCCGATCTTTGGAGGATGTTACTATCATTAACCGCTATGGGGAATTCCCTAATGTTTCACTCCTTGGAATTAAGGGAGGTATTACTTATAACCCTTATCTGGCTCTATAACAATTTGGTTATGCTCGAAGAGATGGTCCTCATGACGCGCTTATCCAGGGTATTATATTCGACTATGAGAATGATGCTCAAGGTTATCGTCAAAGGTTTGTACGAGCTTGGGGCATGGTAAACAAGGTTGATATCAAGACTTTGGGACATAAGAATTCCATACCTTTGAAGCCTTATCTCAAATGGGTGCGAACTCGTGCTCAAAACCTTATGATGCCATATCCCACTATTTTACCGGTAATTGTGGAGCCTGTTGCCGAGGGGGATATTCCTTATACGATCCTTCATCTAGACATGCCTACTGACCTCGAAGAATTGCAGAAGCTGTGGATTCAACTCAAAGGAGAATGGGACACCTTTGAAGCTCAATTCTATGCAAGCGAGAAGAAAGTGTTGGAGCTTACAAATCAGCTTCACGAGGAGCAAAGCCTTAATGCATACATTGACACAAAGAGGAAGCATCAGTGAGAGACTTGAATCTTAGGTTTTAGGAGTTCATTTTGTTGTCTCTTTGAGACCCTTTTTCTTTTTCATTGTAAGCCCAAGGGGTAATTGTAATTTTTGAACTTATTAATGCAATCTTTGTTTCTGTTTCCTTTATTGGCTAGCAAATTTAAATCTCCTAAGGTCCTTGAAAACATTGCACCCATATATCATGCATCATTTTATAAGCAGATTTTTTGATACAGGTTTCCTCATCTATTTACTATTTATTTCAGTATAAGACGACTCTCGAGAAAACCATCAAAGATCTGCAAACTCAACACACATAGTTTCAAGAGACTCTCCTAAACCCAACCAAAGGGCAACAAGAGATGACGACACTCCTCGTCACGAAAAAGAAGACTAATAAGTGGGTTGTTATCCTTAACATGGGGAGGAGGTTCAAAGGTCCTGCCCGACTAGCTCAAGTAGAAGAGGTTTCTTCTAAGGAAGAAAACAATCAAGAAGAGGATGTTAGAAGAACCAGGGCTAGGGGTGGAAATAACCAAATTTATGAGGATGAAGACTATTTCGATGAGCAGTACCCACCGGAGAATGACAAGTACAAACAACTAGAAGACCAACTCAAGGCTGTGGAAATCCAAAAAGTGTCTGGTTTGGACTTTGGAGACTTATGTTTGGTCCCTGGGGTAGTCATCCCTCACAAATTCAAGGTCACTGTCTTCTCCAAATATGATGGGGACTCTTGCCTGAAACTCCATTTAAGGTTATATATCCGCAAGGTTCAACCACACACCGCCGACATGAAGCTATGGGTTCATTTCTTCCAAGAGAGCCTATATGGAACACAGTTGGAATGGTTCTATAAACTTGAAGGAACCAATATCCACACATGGGAGGACCTGGTTATTGCCTTCTATAAACAATACCAATACAATTCTAACCTTACACCAACTCGCGTGCAAATACAAAGTATGACTATGGGCTCAAACGAAGGCTTTAAGGAGTATGCCCAGAAATGGAGGAACATGGCTGGAAGGGTGTAACCACCTTTGGCTAACCGAGAATTGGTGGACATGTTCATGGGCACTCTGACAGGTCCATTCTTTAATTTACTAATTGTGAGTTCTTTATCAGGGTTTACTGAGCTGATTTTGACTGGTGAACAAGTTGAAAGTGGAATCAAAAGTGGGAAGATTCAGATGACTGCATCCTCTAGTACTGTGAAGAAACCATTTATTGGTAAGAAGGAAACTAATACTGTTTATGGCCAGAGGAGCCGTATCAAGAATGATCATCATTATTTGGTATGAACAATATTGATTTCTAACCTGACCCCAGTTCAACGACCACAACAACAAAACAATCAACATAGGCCAGACGCCCCGAGGAGACAATTCACTAGGATCAATATGCCATTGTCTCAAGATTTACAATATCAGTTGAAGGAAGATTTGGTAACACTGCGAGATCCTCATCCTAATCCTAATACTTCCTCTCCCAAATATAATCCAAACGTGAAATGTGCCTATCATTCAAATAGTCTTGGGCATGACACTAACAACTGTTGGGCATTGATGAACAAGATCCAATATTTGATTGATAATAAAGTGATTGAGTTTGACCCTCCATAGACCCCTATTGTGATCACTTCGCCCATGCCCAGTCATGGTAAAGGTGTTAATGCTATTGACGATGTCTCCTATGTCTCCACCATAAGTGACTTGACCACTCCCCTGATGACCGTTAAAAAGAATATGTTAAGAGCCAGTTTATTTACGGGTTGTCTGAAATTTTTTACCATTGTGCTTCCCAAGCCAATGGATGTATGTGGCGAAAGAAGGGTATTCAATTCCTGATTGATAGCCATGAAATCCTGTTCGATAAAACTCCGTCCATGAAGAGTTTACATGAAAGTACATCAAGAACCGAGACTTGAAGATGTTTCTATAATCACAATTTCCAACACTCCTATAAGGATCACCTCTATAAGCCCTATAAGGATTCCTACTGATCCGAGAGTGGCTCCCCTTATCATCACCGCACCGGGCCAGTCCCTTATTTCTCTAACAAAGCTGTTCCCTGGAACTATGGGGCAAAAGTTTATTATCATGGTGTTAAGCAAGAGCCATGGATTACCGAAGATGAAGATTCTAAAGTTACCCATCTCAATGCTGAAAATATTGTTGGAACTAGCAAAGTTACCCGAATAGGAAGGATCTTCTCCCGAGAGATCTCTCCTCCAAAAACTATCACTACACATGTTCATATTCCTGCCGCTGGGTCAACTGCTGATGCCCGGGGCAAAGAGAAAGTGACTAAACCTGCCCAGACGGAGGCACCCTCAAAATATGTTACAATTGAAGACCCTTCTAAACAAGATATGGAAGAAATTCTAAAGACCATTCGTAAAAGTGACTATAAAATAGTTGAACAACTGGGGCATACACCCTCAAAAATATTCATGCTATCCTTGTTATTATGTTCCGAAGACCATGCCCAAGCTTTGTTGAAATTTCTAAAGAATGCTCATGTACCACAAAAGACATGTGCTGATCAGTTTGAGAATTGTGTTACAAGTCTAACTGTTGATAATGATTTAGGCTTTTCTGATGGTGACTTAACTTCGGCGGGGAAGAATCATAACAAGGCTCTGCACATCTCTATTGAGTGTAAGGGCACTACTTTTGTGCATGTGTTAGTGGATACAGGTTCCTCCCTGAATGTATTACCAAAAGGTTCTCTGGATAGATTGGATTGTGAAGGGCTGGTGTTGAAACCCAACGATATTGTGGTAAGGGCCTTTGATGGGTCAAAAAGGATGGTGCACGGGGAAGTTGATCTTTCGGTCAAGGTGAGATCTCAAGTCTTCAACTCTAATTTTTATGTAATGGACATCTGCCCGCCTATGCCTTCTTGCTCAGACGGCCCTGGATTCATGGGGCAGGCGCAGTTACCTCTACTTTACATCAAAAGCTGAAGTATCCGGTGAAAGAGAAGATTGTCATAGTTTGCAGAGAGGAAGAATATATGGTCAGCCATTTGAATTCTTTCAAATATGTTGAAATGGATGGTGAATTCATTGAAACCCCCTGCCAAGCATTTGAAGTAATCCCTCCGATGATTTTCCGTTGCTAAAGCTACTCTTGCTACTCCTAAGATCATCAAGGATTCACCAAGAATGTCTTCACTGAAGGATGCTAGAGTTGTAGTAGAAGAAGGCGATTGCACTATCTGGGGACAACTTCTCAATATCCCCTACAAATCCAACAAATTTGGATTGGGTTTCACTTCAAAGGCTCATAAAGAGGTTCGGCATGTTCGTGCTGAAGGACCACCTTTCCGTATTAGCAACAATGATGTCAATGCTCTAGAAGACACTGATAGTGATGGTGACTTGGATGACTGGATATTCCCTACTGTTGATGGTGGACTCAACAACTAGAAGGCCAAAGACTTTGTATCAATCTCCTTTGGCCATGAGTAATTGCTATTTCTTATTTTTATTTCTTTAAGAAGTTTGTCTATATAATTTCTTTTAAAACAATGACTTTAAACCTCGTGCCTGGCCTGGGGCACAATGGTCCATTTGTTAAAGGCTGTCATTTCATATATCATATGCTCATTTAATGAAAATATTAGACGACTTTTCATTCAGATTGTGCGCTCTTTGTCTTTATTTTACTTTACAACATTTTCAAATAGCCATGTGACCTTACACGCACACACACACACATTTGCAGATCCACATCCACTCCGGATCTCATTGACAACAATTCTGCTATTGCCGTTTATGACTTCAAAAATCCAATCTATAAAGCTGAAGGAGAAGGTGAAGAAGATTGTGAGATACTTGGAGAACTTGCCAGAATCCTGATACAAGAGGAAAAGGCTATCCAACCGCACGAAGATCCAATCGAGGTGATAAACTTGGGTACCGAGGCAGATAAGAAAGAAGTCAAGAATGGTGCCAACCTGGGAGACAGTGTCAAGAGCATATTAGTTCAGATGTTGCACAACTATGTTGAGGTATTCTCTTGGTCATACGAATACATGCCAGGGCTCGAAACTGATATCGTGGTTCATCGTCTTCCAATGAAAGAGGGTTGTTCTTCGATTAAACAAAAGGTTCATCGTATACGTCCTGATATGTCAGAGAAAATCAAGGCTGGGGTAATGAAACAATTCAATGCAGTTTTCTTGGCAATGACATCGTATCCCTAATGGGTTACAAATGTTGTTCCAGTGCCTAAGAAAGACAATAAGGCCCATATGTGTGTAGACTACATGGATTTAAATAGGGTGAGCCCCAAAGATGACTTCCTACTACCATATATTGATGTCTTGGTTGACAACACTGCTCAACACAAGGTATTCTGCTTCATGGATGGCTTCTCAGAGTATAACAAAATCAAAATGGCGCTTGAAGATATGGAGAAAACTACCTTTGTCACACAGTGGGGCACCTTCTGTTATAAGGTCATGCCTTTTGGGCTGAAGAACGCATGCACAACTTATCAATGGGCTATGGTGGCTTTATTTGATGACATGATTCATCATGAGATAGAACTCTACATTGATAACATGATAGAGAGATCACAATCAGAGGAAGAACATCTTGATCATCTGCACAAGTTGTTTGAAAGGCTGAAGAAATACAAGCTGAGGTTGAATCCAAACAAATTCACCTTTAGGGTGAGGTATAGAAAACTCCTAGGTTTCGTCATCAATGGTAAAGGTATTGAAGTCGATCCTGCAAAAGTTAAATCTATTCAAGAAATGCCGACTCCCCGTACTGAGAAGGAGGTCAGAGGTTTTCTAGGACGACTAAACTACATTGCCCGATTCATCTCTCATTTGACTGCTACTTGTGAGCCAATATTCAAACTACTAAAGAAAGATCAAGTAGTCATATGGAACGATGACTGTCAAATGGCTTTTGATAAAATCAAGGAGTACTTACAAGAACCTCTAATTCTGATGCCACCAGTTGAAGGAAGACCTCTAATCATGTACATGACAACATTAGAGAATTCAATGGGGTGTGTGCTGGGGCAACATGACGAGTCTGGTCGAAAAGAGCATACAATATACTACCTTAGAAAAAAGTTTACCGACTGCGAAACAAGATATTCACTGCTCGAGAAAACTTGTTACACTTTGGCATGGGATGCTCTCCGACTATTACAAAATATGTTGACTCATACTACTCTATTGATCTCTAAAATGGATCCCATCAAGTACATATTTGAGAAGCTACCACTCTCCGAAAGAATAGCCCGATGACAAATAATCTTAACTGAATATGACATTTAGTACACCACTCAAAAAGCCATCAAAGGAAGTGTACTGGAATATCATTTAGCACATCAAGCTGTAGATGACTATCAGTCTATGCACTTCGAATTCCCGGATGAGAACATCATGCTAATAACAGACTGTGAAGAACCTGGACCGCATGAAGGACTTGAGCTAGGATTCTGATGGACTATGGTTTTTGACTGAGCTTCTAATGTGCTTGGTAATGGAATCGGTGTTGTAATTATCTCCCCTCAAGGTTGCCATACACCCTTCATTGCAAGACTTTACTTTGACTGTACCAACAACATGGATGAGTACGAAGCGTGCATCTTGGGTCTTAAAGTTGCTATTGACTTAAGAATCAAAGTCCTGGTTGTATATGGGGATTCAACCTTGGTAATCAGTCAAGTCAAGGGTGAATGGGATACAAAGCATCTGAATCTTATCCCTTACCGAGAACATGTACTAACCTTGATTTCGTACTTCAATGAGATTACCTTTGAGCACATCCCAAGGGAAGAAAATTAGTTGGCAGATACTTTAGCTACCATGTCATCCATGTTCAAGCTCGAATGGGACAACGAGGCTCCCAGAATTACCATTGAAAGGTTCGATAATCCGACACACTACTATGGACTTGACACTGGTGGAGTAGAAGAGAAGCCTTGGTTTCATGAAGTGAAAAGGTACCTTGAAGCCCAAGAATACCCTGAAGTAGCATCTATCAATGACAAGAAATTCCTACAGAGGTTCTCAACTAAGTTCTTCCTGAGCAATGGAATTCTGCACAAGCGCAACCATGATTCAACTCTGCTTCGTTGTATGGACAAAAAGGAAGCAACAAGAATTATGGAGGATATGCATGAAGGCATATTTGGTACTCATTCCAGTGGACACACTATAGCTAAAAAAATCTTGAGAGTAGGATACTATTGGTCGACCATGGAAAATGATTGTCATCACCACTCGAGAACTTGTCATAAGTGCCAGATCTATGCTAATAAAGTTCACGTGCCTCTGGTTCCTTTGAATGTCATGACTTCTACTTGGCCATTCACAATGTGGGGCATTGATATGATTGGAGAAATCAAGCCAACTGCTTCTAACGTACATAGCTTCATTCTCGTCGCCATTGACTACTTCACCAAATGGGTTGAAGCGACTTCATTTTCCTCCATTACCAAGAGTGTTGTGGCTCGTTTCATTAAGCATAACTCATCTGTTGGTATGGTATCCCTGAGAGAATCATCACTAAAAATGGTACCAATCTAAACAACACTATGGTCACTGAACTCTGCACGCAGTTTAAGATCAAGCACCACAACTCTTCTCCATACAAAACAAAGATGAACGACACAGTGGAAGCCACCAATAAGAACATAAATAAGATTGTGCAAAAGATGGTTGTGACCTATAAATACTAGCACAAGATGTTACCATTTTCTCTTCATGTCTATCTCACTTCAGCGCGAACATCAACTGGGGAAACTCATTCTCTTTGGTATATAGCATGTGTGATACGGTGGGAGAGAACTCACTGTTTTTTGGAATGCTGGTTTGCGTTTTGCGTTTATGTTTGCAAAATGTCGCGGTAAGCAAGAGTCGCCATCGTCTTTTATTTTATCCAACAAGGAAAGGAAAAAAGCACAGAAAAATTCCTTTTTGAGATATTTCTCGGGTTCGGGGGGTAGATTATAGAAAGGGAAGGTGTTAGCACCCTTTCTATCCGTGGTTATCCACGGGCTCTTAGGTACTTGCTCAAAGTGTTTTCAAAAATTGCTTTTCTTTGTGTCTGTGGGTTTGAAAGAAGTTTTTGTTTGAAAGGGTGTAAGTGCGAAAAGTTTTATCTTTGGAAAGAGCAAGTACTTAAGAACCATCTACCTACTCGAAAAAGGAATCAATCTGTGCTAATGTCTTTTAGACAATACTATCCCACTATTGATGAGTAGGTAGCGTCATCGTTGGAGTTTTAGGGTCAATTTGATTAAGGGACGTGTGGTTACTAAAGCAATGTTAGGATGCCTTAGCGGTAACCCTAATGTCTTAGATCATTTGTTTTGAGGCAACAATATCCGAGGCAACCGTTTCGAGGCGACTATGATCTTTGGACAAGAGGGCGACCTCTAAAACTTCCTATACTCAATGAACACGTTCGAAGGCAACCAAGCGAGGTGTACCCTAAGAGTGCGCATGTGCGAGTGTGTTGTTTTGGTTAATTTTATCTTTGTACATGTCAATGGTTATCTATGTTGATTTTAGGTTTAACATTTGATCTTGTCATGCATTCCCTATTACCAAACATCTAACAGTTTATAAGTTGCAGAAATTAAATCTAATTATTACAAGGCGTCGGGTATTTACATCGCCAAAAGCAACCCTTGAAATTAAAATGCGGAAAATAAATAAAGCGATAAAATGATTAAAGTCCTAATTAAACTATTACATTCCGGGAAACAGATACAATAATATAGTAATATGGATCGCGTGCGAGAAATTAAATCGGGCGAGTTTCTTAGGGTTTTGACCCTCTTATTTGAAAGAAAGTATTTTTTTTGTTATTTTTGAATTAATGGAAGAAATTAAATTAGGTTAAACATTAAATAAATAAATAAATAAATTAATTAAAAAAGATATTTTTGGATTTTTGAGTATTTAAAGAAATAAAATAAATTTGATCAAAGTTAGTAAAATCTAATTATCTAAATTGATTTTAATTATTACAAAAAAGATTAAAGTTATTTCCAAATTAAACTAAATTAATTACATTAATATTTAACAAAAATAAAATGTTGAAAATTAATTTGATTAAGAAAATTATTTTTTGGTTTTTGATTTTATTAAGAAAAAGATTAATTGGTTAGTGATTAAATAATAAACAAAAACAATCAAAATAAAATAAGAAAAAAAATGAAGTAGAAAACAAAACTCAGGGGGGTTTGGGCCCAGATTGGAGGTCTGATTAGCAAGTTCAAGGCCCATTTGAGTTGGCCTACGTTGACCTTTCCCACTTCCATGCATACGCGCTGACTTTGGCCCATGGTAGGCATCACCTCTGGACCACCAGATCTGGCCTAGGGCCATCTGGCGTTTGGAGATTTGAGGGAGTATGGTGCGTTGCAATGCATGAGACACGCTGGAACACCTGAAAGAAAATAATAATAAGGAATATGGGGACCTGGGATTCGAACCCAGGTCCTGTTGGTACTTGAACGTATGCCTTTGCCACTGAGCCAATGCGCTTTTATTGTTAACATAGTGGACAATAAATATAATATGGAAAACAAATTAATTATGCCAGAATATATAAAAAATAAGCGCGAAATATGAATGGTCCAATTGGAACAGGCCACGTCTTCGTCTTCCCCGTTGGCCCCTGGTTTTTTACCTGCGGATTTACATCCGTAGCTAAATGCGCATGTGCATTCAAAAATCTATTCTAGGCCATTAAAACCAACTCCAAGACCATGGTTCTATTCGTCTGGGCATCCTGAGTACACCTATGCCATTCTTGGATCTTGATTTCACCTGTACATGAAATGCCCAAAAACAAACTACCAAAACCCTAAGTTCGGTTACAGGGCCATGGCTCATAAAAACGCAATCAAATAATGCAGAATCCTTCTAAATCGAATGATAAGCATGAATATACCAATGATTTATCAAAAAAATGCAAGAACATGAGGATACAATTTCAAATGCCAAGCGGTTTTCAGAGGGACTTATAGCGCGATTGAGAGGGTATGAGAGTGTGCTTTTGATTGCTTCTCACTCAGTGATTGCCCAGCAATTGATTCACGTTGAGATTTGGTTCTGAATTGGCCTCTAAGAGTGATTTCAGTTTCAAGCTATTTCCAAGTTTTTTTCAAGTTTTGTTCTTGTGATTTTGCAGCTTCCAACCCCTAAAACTCGTGCCTCCCACTTGTATATGTATAAAGCAATGCATTAGGTCAAGTTTTGTGGACTGAATCTTTGTGCATTATGGCCTGGAGATTTGATTTGGTCCTCCATTAAAAAGCTTCCAATTTTGTCCAAAATCTATCTTTTTGTTCATGATATGGTGAGATACGAATTTGATCAACTTTATGATGATGATTAGGTCCTGAAATAGCCAAAAGGAGATCCAATAATCAATGTTTGGATTTTATATGATTTAAATTGATTTAAAATGCAATAATTCATTAAAAAATCAAATTAAATAGTAAAATTGATAAATGGTCATGAGGATGAGGCTATGACACGTGTGTAGTGTGACAAGATCAAATCAAGTGAAAAAGAATGGGCCCATTTGACAAAATTTGAAGTTTTGGGGATAATTGACTTTTGGCAATTTTGTAAAAATGCCCAACTTCAACAATGCATAACTTCTTCAATTTTGAACTTTTTGAAGTGTTATTGGACTTTTTAGAAATCTTGAGATGTACTCTAACCAACCCTTTTTGTCTCATCTCATTTTGATATTCCATGCTCAAGTTATAAGCTTTGGAAACAAAGGTGTTTTTATTGACTTTCAAAAATGACCTATAATGTCCAAATTTGTAACTTCTTGTGAGTGCATTTCTTGATCTTGGGGTGTGAAGATGGATTGTAGGAAATTGAATCCTCTTAAAAATGAGCTTTGGATGGGTCATTTCTCATAAAGTATGAGAAAGGTTATGCTTGGTCAAAGTTGAGTTGACTTTCCCTACAAAACCCTAATTTAGTAACTTTTGAGTCTTGATGAATTTTGAGCAATCCTTGATGAATCATGATCAACCCTTGATCAAATGATTAAATAACCTTCAAAATGAGAATTTTGACAAAAAATCTTGAAGTTTGACTGTTTATAGGTCACAATTGACTTTTGCCCTAGCACAGTCGATTTTTGGACCTCTTGAGCAATTGACTGACCAAACTTCCTCTGTAATGCTTGAAATTTGACATGGATGAACTTGAGAACATATTAGGACATTGTGAAGAACTTGAGATCATTTGGATGCAAGGACCTTGATGCAACACAAAACCCTAATTTGAGATTGACTGCCTTAGGAGATGACTTGACTGTCTAATTCTTGAGCAATCTTGAGCAACTTGGAGATTATTCTTGAAATGTCTTGAGAAATATGGGAGGGAAAATTTTGGGGTACAACAGCATGGAAGCAGTCCTGCCTGTCGAAGTTCAGATTCCTTCTCTAAGGATTATGAAAGATGAAGAAATAGGCGAAGAGGAGTGGATTCAGAGTAGGTTAAATCAGTTGAATTTGATTGACGAAAAGAGGCCTGCGGATGTCTGTCATGGCCAGATGTATCATAAATGCATGATCAAGGCATTCAACAAGAAGATCAAGCATTGAGAATATCAGGTTGATACTTTGTAATAAAGTGCATCATTTTACCACAAGGTGATCCCAGGGGAAAATGGACTCCCACCTATGAAGGGCCATTTGTTGTCAAGAAAGTATTTTCGGGCAGTGCTATGATACTAACCATCATGGACGGTGAAGATTTATCACACCCTGTGAACGCGAACATAGTCAAAAGATACTACGCATAAGACCGACCCGCTAGGTTGAATTGCCTAGGCAAAAATAAGGGCATCCCGATGAACCAAAAGGGTTCGGGCAAAAATTAGGGATATATACAAAAGATTGTACACTCAGCAAGTTGAAAACCTAAAAAGGCGGCTTGGGCAAAAAGGGTATTTTGGTGGACTGAAAACTCAAAAGGATGGTCCAGGAAAAAATTAGGGATTAAAAATGTACGAATATGTCTCGTTGAATCACTTATCGCAAGCTTTATTACCAAAGCCAAAATTTAAAATGGTACAGATCAACTTAATCAACTTCTTCCGATAGTAAGGGACGAGATGTTCGAAGAAATAAGGGCAATAGTAGAGTTGGAACCCAACGAGATCATTTCCACATAGCTATACATTTTGTTTTCACTTTGTACTCTTTTTATTTCCCGACGACTTCCTCTTACTAGGATTTATGTCTCTTTGTACAAAAACGCTTGTTTATAGGCAAATTATCAAATACAAATACACATTAAAGTTCAAACTTTTTGTTTTCCTATTTTGCTTGCAAAAACGTCCAACGACTAAAAATGAATGAACATATGCATATGAACATGATTAACTGTTAACAAATATATGCATAAGAACATGAATAAGCATTTACTCAAGATTATAGGAGTTGGGATGACGTTCAAGCTGTCCATAAACCCCCATAGAGCCACTTTTATGAGATTATCCCCATAGAGTAATTTTCACAAATTCATCCCCAATAAGAATACATTCCCCAACCTACAGAGTTCCAATCAATACAGTTCATGGAAATTCTCTTCCCCAACTGAGTTATTCTTCTAAAAAACTGCAAAACTCCTACAGATTTCTTCTCTCTAGCAAAATTCAATTTCCCCAGGAGAGTTTGTCGTCAGGGTTTATTTCCCCAACATGGTTTATTTCCCCAACATATTACAGTCTCCCCAACTGGAGTCTATATATCAGACTACTACGAATCACCGACAAAATTCCTCTCCCCAGTGAGGTCACTACAATCCCCAGAGAATTGTTATAGAACCTGGAACCATACCAGATCTCAGTCAACTTTATCCTCTCCAGATGAGTCGGAAGGTTATCCAACTCTTTTATCCCCAGTTAAGGTATATAAGAATTATCCTCCCCAGACAAGTAAGAAGGTTATCCATCTCTTTTATCCCCAATCAGGGTATATAAGAATTAAGATTCCCCAATAGAGAAATGAACAACCAATGTTTCTAAAACTCTTCTCCCCAAAAGCAGGTGTCAACATTCCCTAACGGAGTTTCATCAAACAAAAGACAAGAATCCCCAGCAGAAGCATTCTAGACAAGATTGAAGATACACATACTCTTCATCCCCAGTAATAGTAAGGGATTTCTTTTCCCAGATAAAATACTGCACGGGCTTACAAATACACTTCAACAACATTTTACATTTATACGTCATAGCATATGCATACGAAACACATGTAGCACAGTCTTATTTATTTTGAGAACATCATTACACAATACATTTCATGCATCATGACATTGCATACAACTAACGCTTTAACTTTTTAGGAAGGATCAATCAACAGACCAATATCATCAATAATTTTCAAAAAATCACGTCCAAGATTAATTCCTAAAACAAGACGGGGCAACTATCTGCGTGACCAGGTCAGAGATTAATTCCCGAAATAAGATGGGGAAACTATCTCTACGGCCAACACAAAGCAGGTTCTAAATTAACTCATGAAACAAGACGGGGCAACTATCTAGATGACCAGCCACAGGTTAATTCCTGAAATAAGATATGGCAACTATCTGTACAAAAACAGATTGTAGATTAATTCCCGAAATAGGACGGGACTAATATCTACATGAACAAATTGAAAATTAACTCCCGAAACAGGAAGAGGAAACTATCTTTCTTTCTCTTGGGTCAGATAAAGATCAATCCTCGAAACAGGACGAGGCGACTATCTTTATCACCAACAGTATGAACTCCCGAAACAGGACGGTTTACCAATAATCTGATTATATATCAATTCTCGAAACAGTACAGGGCGACTATCTACACGACGAACATTTCTTTCAAGCTTTTGCTTGCTCATATTAAATCTACCAAAGATTTATTCTTATACTTCTCCCAGTTAAAGATTTAAAGATTGCTGCTGGCTCAGATTAAATCGACCAAAGATTTATTCTGGTACTTCTCTCAATAGACCTTTTCTGGATTAGATTAAATTGACCAAAGATTTATTCTGATATTTCTCTTAGTAGACCTTTTCTGACTCATATTAAATCGACCAAAGATTTATTCTGATACTTCTTCCAGTTAAAGACAGACGTAGACCTTTTCTGGCTCAAATTAAATCAACAAAAGATTTATTCTGATACTTCTCCCAGTTAAAGACAAAAAGACCTCTTCTGGCTCAGATTAGATCGACCCAAGATTTATTATGATACTTCTCCAAGTAGATATCTTTTGGCTCAGATTAAATCGACTAAAGATTTATTCTGATACTTCCTCCAGTAGACATTTTCTGACTCAAATTAAAGTCGAGCGTAGAGTTAGTCTAATTTCTCTATCAACAATTACTTTGGATGGTATCTATAAGCCCATATTTGAAAACTCTTCATCACCTCTCCAAATGGCATCTTTAAGCCCATTCCCGGCATAGTCAACCAACAACAGTACTTCGTGCACAAGCGAGTGAAAATTTCTGGGCACTTAAGTGTTCAATCATCTTCCACCTTCAAGTCACGAATGGCGGATGTGATACGGTGTCAGAACCGACTGTTATACTGGTTTTACATTTGTGTTTGCAAATGTTGCAGTAAGCAAGAGTCGCCACCAACTTTTCTTTTATCTATATTAAGGAAAGGATGAAAAGAACAGAAAATACCTTTTTGAGAGTTTTCTGAGTAAGGGGGGTAGATTATGGAAAGGGAAGGTGTAAGCACCCTTTCCATCCGTAGTTTTCTACGGGCTCTTAGAGGTTTACTCATTTTTTAAAATACCTTTTTGCTTTGTGTGTTTGAAAATGTTTTGAAAAATTCCTTAGTATGGCGAACTTTGTAATGTTTCTCAGGATAGTGGATGTTGTACCCCAAAATTTGCCCTCTCATTTATCAAGACTTTTCTCACAAGTTTCCTCTGACTCAAGACTGGATTAGGGTTTGGTCAGCTCAAGACATCTCATCTTGCACTGATAACCCAAAATTAGGGTTTGAGTTTGCACAAGGATTTTTGGACGATCAATGCTTCATATGA
Source organism: Vicia faba (assembly GCA_948472305.1). NCBI lineage: Eukaryota > Viridiplantae > Streptophyta > Magnoliopsida > Fabales > Fabaceae > Vicia > Vicia faba. Next base: position 604,384,168 of record OX451736.1, on the reverse strand, counting down.
CTTTCAAACATCATTATGGATCCCTAAGATCACTCATGACAAGTTTCTAGCCTTGAACCACATTTTTGATCAGTCAATTGGACAGTTGACCTAAAAATCAGCTGTATTGGGGAAAAAGTCAACCATGGCCAATTTACAGTCAAACTTCATAATTTTTGATCAACATCAACATTTTTTACTTATATGCATCATTTGTTCAAGTTTGGATCACAATTCCTCAAGAAATTTGATCAAATCATCAAAAGGGCAAAATGGTCAAAATTAGGGTTTTGACTAAGGAAGGGCAATTTCTGATTTTTAACCTAGAAAATGACCAATTGAGTTAAAGAATGATTTCAAGGAGTCAATGGCATCATCTTGACCTAATGGCATGGTTCAAAACATTGCAATTTCATTGGATTGACAAATGAAATTTGCAGTCAACTGATCAAAAGTCAACTGTACACTGAAAAGTCAAACTTTGACTTTTTGGTCAAAATCAAGTACCAAGGGTCATAATTCATCAAAACATGTCAAAATGTGAAACTTGTTCATCAAGAAAACCAAATTTAAAAATTAGGGTTTGAATTTGAAAATTTTCCTAACTTAGAAATTTTCTAAGTATAGAAAATTTTCTTATTTTTTCTCAACTTTAGGCCATTTTTTCACCAAGATGCATAATGATTCAAGGAAAGTTCCCAATATGAAATCTGTAGACCTCCATGAAATATACAACTTTTCTTCACACACTTTTCCCTAAAGATGCATGGATCTCAAGATATAAATTTATGAATACATGGTCATGAACTAAGTAACTTAGTGAAATTTTGCCCTAATTTAGGCAGGTTTTGGACCCAACTTCATGGAACTTTTTCACCTAGTTCCAAAAGGTATCTAAAAATGCATTTCAAATATGAGTTATAGAGCACATTTCAAGATTTCCAAAATGTCCAAGAACTCCTCAAGATCATTTTTGAGTAGGGAGAATCGAAGAGATGAAGTTGGCAATTTCTCACTTTTTGTCCAAGCCATTTCATGAAGAACAAAGTTGCAATCAGTACCTATGCTTCCTAATCCATGCTTTAAAGATCCCAAACTTGTTCCTCACTCCTTAATTAAATGCTTACCCAGTTGACAAAGCTTTGATCCATGCCTTAGAACCATTATCCAACTTGCAATTCCATAAATGGCATAAAGTGACCATTGCCATTTTGGAAAAGCACAACTTTTGCCACTTTCCAATTCTTGAGCATTGGACCTGTCTCCATTGTACACACAAGTTCCACAGGTCTAAATCAAATTGTACAAGCTGATACCAACCCTAAGAGAGCAAGTACAATCATGGCAAGCATTGTCCCTTCACTTTACTTCAAATGCAAGAAAAGTTGCAAAAAGGCTAGAACTGGCATATCTGTTAGAGGGTTGACATGAGACCAATTCCATAATAATATACAAACATTATGTAACACAAAACACGATTAGTTAAGGCCTGAAACACTCCAAACCAGAAAAACACCAAAAATCTGTCCAAACCTGCAGTTTTTGCATAAGCATACCCATCTTCCATTTGGCTCGTGCGTTTTAAGTTTTGATCATTCAAACATCTTACATACTTGATATCAAACCAATCCAGACCTTCATCCCTGTTCTGTAATCACTTTTCCATCATCTGCCATTGTTGATTTCAGAGCTTGCAGTTTGACTTGGCCAAGGAGTTTCAGATACTTTCAGAGCAAGGCAAGAGTTGGAATACATTCAGGGAAGTTCAAGGAAGCTCAAGCAAGCATCAAGCCTCCATCAAACTCATCCCAGTTTCATCCATGATTCCAACTGAAGGAGGTAAAATCTCAAACTCCATCTCCTTGTACAGGCAACCATAGACCACTATTTGTGAATAAAAAATGTAGTCCTCATCATAACGAAGCTGTACATATCTTTATCTTGCATTAATTTTACTTGAGTTCAAAGAATTTGGAACTTGAAGTTTCTGAAAATATTAGGTTAAAATTTGGGGCTGTTAAAATTCTCTTTGATTTTTGATTGATAGTTCACATAACTTATATGGTTGGAATCGTGAGTTCAAGTACTACAACTTTCATGTTATGAGTTTTAATTTTCATGGAAGTATGAGAGAGTTACAGGATGTCTGGCCAAGCTTGAGGAAGAAGATGAAATACATGGCAAGGACTTGTTTTGGGTTATATTATTTTTGCTTTCATAAGACAATGGATGTATAGCCACCCCAGTGGCAAAGTAGCACGCTGGTAAGACCCATGTCCTGGATTCAAACCTGGGCGCTACTTTTGGTTTTCCATATTTTTCCATTTTTCAGTTTTATGACTTTTTGCAGGATGGGCCTCCGTTGTTTGGGCCACAGTTTTTTTTTTGCTTGCAGGCTGCCTCTAATATGCTTAATATACTCCCATGACCCATTATTTTCCATACATTTTTATTTAATTTAATTTTTGTTTTCATTAATATTTTCTTTAATGAATAAAAATCCAAAAAAATGTAAATTAATCATATTGTATTTTTATTTTGTTTTAGTTTATTTTTCACATAAAAAATATATTTTATTTTAATATATGTATTTTCTTAATAACTTGTAAAATATAATCAAAAATATATTTAGTTTAATTTACTTATTTATTTCTCATTTCATACTTATAAATATTTATTTTTGCATATATAAATTTTTTATATTTTTATACAATGTTATCTATTATTTTAATACGAAAAAATACATAAAAAAATAATATGTAAGAACTTTATTTTCTTTTAAAATAATAATTAGGGTTAAGCCTCCCTTTTAAAAATTAATTTCTTTTCCTTACATTTTTAGGCTTAGATTTAAATTTTCTTTTACATAAAAACAAAACAAAAAAAAAATCTTTTCTTACATGTACATTGCATTGCATTTTTAAATATTGTATTGTATTTATTCTAATTCGTACAAATTCGATTTGGTTGTAATAATTTATTTAGGTTTATATTTTTGCAAATCCCCATTCAAATTTGTATTCCCCCCTCCCATAAATTGTTGTAATAGCTTAGTAATATTTACATTACGCAATTTACCGCTTTATATGCCATGATTAGTAATTAGGGTTTGTATGACAAGATCAAAACAAAGCAAAATAGAAAACCCTAAATACAAGACAAAATCAAAGCATGAAAATGATACACTTGCACAAAAACATCCTTAGGGTTTCTCCACTTGGTTGCCTAAAACAAAAATGACCATATTACGCATGCGAAGTATCTTAGCAAAATAAAACAAATATAAGATCATAGTCCCTCGATGACGCTATTCAAAAGTTGCCTTACAAAATGATATTGGTCCCTCAAAATGCTAAGATACTTTGCAAACATTGCTAATCATGGTTATATGATGACCCACGCCCATCCCATTAACATCCAAAGACAGGGTTACTTACCAAATCAATGGTAAGACGACAATGTCAAAGGAATAGGAAATGCACAAGAAAGACATTTGAATAGGTAGATTACTTCTAGTTACTTGCTCCATTTCAAACAACTATCCTTGCTATTTTCAAAACAAACACACACATTTCAAAACATCTTACAATCATAAAAAACATTTTCAAAAAGACAAACATCTTTGTATACATTCTTACGAACGAGAATCGTTACAAAGATTGCCTAAACGAATGGCCTCTTTTACAAAATACTTTCAAAAACCACACCAAACACAATTTCAAACAAACAAAAGCAAGTGATCTAAGCAAGTAACTAAGAGCCCATGGAAAACCATGGATGAGAAGGGTGCTAATACCTCCCCTTTTCATAATCTACCCCCCCGAACTCAAGAAAACATCTCAAAGGTCTTTCCTGTGCTTTTTCACCTTTCCTTTTGGATAAAAGAAAATTCGGTGGCGACTCTTGCTAACCACAACATTTGCGATAAAACGCAAAACCCTTAAGTCAGTTCTCCCACCGTATCACAGTGGAGATAGTATACAAAGTGTTTTGAAATTTTTTTTGAAAAGTAGAATTTGTGTAAGTGTAAAAATAATTTGAGCAAATTTCTAATAACTATATACATTTATACTTGAAAAGGGTCATTCTTTTCCTATTTTCCTTTAGACAATGCTATCCTACTATTAGTGAGTAGGTAGCCCGATCGTTGGATGTTTGAGGGACATTCGAAGGGACGTACAATCATAAAGGCAACATATAGAGACACTTTAGCAATTTTGTTTAAGGGACTAGATCATTTACCGAAAGGCAACTGTAGGGTCATCGAGGGACTTGTGATCTTTCAAACTAGAGGACAACAACTAAAGCTTCTCATGTTTCGAGAATTGTGACCGTTTTCCGAAGGCAACTAAAGTGGGGTACCCTAGAGGTGCACATCTGCAATTGATTTAGTTCAAATATTTATCTTGTGTTATTAGGTTTGCTAACATTTGATTATTATTATTTCCATACACGCCTAGTTACTAACAGTTAATATGTATAGAAAATAAAGTGCGGAAAGCGTAAATCTAGACTAATACATGGCTTTCGGGGAGAGGGTATTTACAATGTACAAACAATTGGGGGAAGAAATATAAATAAAGCGATAAAAAGTACTATTTATAACTATTACAACCCAAATAACAGTTATATCAATAATGTAAAAATGCGAAAACAAAATAACGCGCGCGAAATAAAGAAACGTCTAAGAAGACTAAGAATTTGGCTAAGTAAAAAAAATCTTTTTTTTTGGTTTTTATTTATTTTAAGAAAATAATTAAATTAACTTAAATCTAATTTTAATTTAAAAAGATAATTGCTAAATGAATTTAAAGCCTAATGCTAATATTTTTGTATTTTTATTTGACTAAATAATTTATACACAAATTAAACCCTAAGTTCTAACTTATTTTAATTAAAAATGTTAAAGTTAATTAATTAATTAATTTCAGAAATTAATTATTCTAAAAAGAAAAAACAAATCCTAAGTTTTGTTGATTTTTTTTATTTGATTTTAAAAAACTTACTGATTAAATAAAATAAATAAAATTAAAAGAATAAAAACAAAAAACAAATGGAGATGGTAGAAACCACCGTCTTCTCCAACGGCCTTCAACTTTAAACCCGTAAAAACGTGTTAAATTGAAAAAGAAAAGGCCTTATCCTGCATGAAATTTCACCCTGAGTCCGAATCTGGGGTCAAAACTGGCTGGAAACTAATGGAAAGAGAGTTACGATACAAATGCAAATTCCACGGTTAAAAATGGAAAACAACCATGCGTACGTCTTAGCTTGCATGTAAAGACTCATTTCAGTCCTAAACATCACCCTGATCACATCTAGCCATAAAACATTAGTAAACAATGCATGAATATAAAATTTCGGATGCAAGAAGTTTTACCAAATCAGAGATTATGGTTTGGCCTCTTCTGGGCGTGTGATGGCTTAAATGAGGGCTGGGAATGAGTCCTGGGATCTTCAGGAAGAAGATAGCACGCTTGGTTTGGATGGATGATGGCTGGAAATTCAGTTTTGAATTTCACAACTTTGAGAATTTTGGCAATTTTTGTGTGGTTCTTCTCAAGCAAATTTTTTTTTTATGTTTGCGGGAACTCTCTAACAATGATTTTTCGTCCTTTGCTCATTCCTTGGTCTTATATTTATAGAGAAAGAAGAAGGTTAGCAAAGATGGTAAGAATCCACCCATAATGGCCCTCTTTCAAACCAAAATCAAACACATTAAAAAAGTTCCAAAAATGTAAATTCTTGCCCATTTTGAGGTGCAATGCACCTAGCCTCCTTTGCACGAAGTTTTGGATCCAAAAATAATTCAAACCATCAGCCCATATTGCCATAACCAATATTTACTATTTTATGCAATTTTATTTAGTTTTTATTTGATTTAATTCATATTTAAATGAATAAAAATTCAAATAAAAAAAATGCACGGATAGATTTAGAGGTCCTTGGACACATCATGAACATATTTGAACTCCAAAAAGTTAGGCCCAATAACTTAAAATCACAAATTTGCTCAATGCACCATTCTTGAAATTTCCGAATTTTTTCCAACTTGGGAAAGCCATAACTTGCTCAATTTTTATCTCATGATGATGATATTGGACTTTTTGGAAAGCCAAAGATGTCTACTTCAATCTCTCTTTTGACCAATTTTGCATTTGAAGATTTATATTGATGTAAATGGTCTTGACAAAAAGTGCCTTTTGTTGACTTCCTGAAAATGACCTGTAACGTATGAGCTTGTATCTTTCAAATGGTGCATTTATTGGACTTGAGGGATGAAGAGAAGTTGTAGGGAATGATATTCTATTCAAAATGAGCTTAATTTGGGGAAAAATGGATGAAGAATGTGAAAGTTATGCCTGGTTAAAGTTTGGTTGACTTTTCCTATAGAAACCTTAATTAGCGATTCTTGACTTTTGATGAATTAAGAGCATTTCTTGAGGGATCATGATCAACCCTTGATCAAATGATGGATATCACTTCAAAATGTTGATGTTTATCAAACATCTTGAAGTTTGACTATATATAGACCATAGTTGACTTTTGACCTAGTACATTTGATTTTTAAGCATTTGAGCAATTAACTGAGCAAACTTGTAGTGAAAGGCATGAAATTTGTCATGGATAATCTTGAATACATATTAGGACCATGGAAGAAATTTGAGACCTTTGGAGCTCACACATATTGGTGAAAAATGAAACCCTAGTTGGAAGGCCAATGCTTAGGAGGAGAATTTGTCTGATCAATTCTTGGTCAACCTTGAGCAATTGAGGATCTCTAGGAGTATGTCTTGTGTGAAAATGGGGGGGGGGGGATTATGGGGTACAACAGCTGCCCCTGTTCAATCTTCTTAAACCTGAGGATTTAGATTGGCTTGTCTGCCTTTCGTGATCTGAAGGTGGAAGATGATTGAACACTAGAGTGCCCAGAAATTTGCACTCGCATGAAGTAATACTGATGGTTGATGACGTAGGCAATGGGCTTACAAATGCCATTTGGAGAAGATGACTGAAAGTCGCCAAAGATGGGCTTAAAGATGCCATCCAGAGAATATGACAGAGAGTCGTCGGAGATGGGCTTAAATATGCCATCCAGAGTAGATGCTAACTTCATAAGAGGTCTCTTTGTAGGGATTCCTGTTCCTGTTGTCTGAGGAGGAGCCCATTGAGGGATGTTGATTTCTGTTATTTTCCTGTTTGAGGAAAACTTTGTGGGGAATATAGTCTAGGAACTTCAGTTGTCCATGGCTCTATTGAGGGGTTATCTCTGGATTGGAGAGATGAAAGTTTGCTGTTTTCTGGTTGAAATCCAGGCTTCGTAGTAATTTGCCAGGGAGAATGAAATTAATTGTTATCTAGAAATGCATCAGAAGAAACCTGTGTAGGGCTGTTTCAGGATGAGTATGGGTAAGACTTCATCTGGAAGTGTTTGAGAAGGAATCTGGGTAGGGCTATTTTAGAAGATATATGAGAGGGAGCTTGGGCAGGGTTGCCTCAGGATGAGTCTGTAAAATTGCATTTGGAAATTTTGAGAAGGAACCTGGGTAGGGTTGCTTCAGGATGAGTCAGTGTAAAACTACATCTGGAAATTATGAGAAGGAAACTGGGTAGGGTTGCTTCAGGGTGAGTCCGTGTAAAACTGCATCTGGAAATTCAAGAGAAGGATCCTAGGTAGGGTTGCCTCAGGATAAGTCCGTGTAAAACTACATCTGGAGATTGTGAAAAGGAACCTGGGTAGGGTTACTTCAGGATGAGTCCGTGTAAAACTGCATCTGGAAATTCAAGAGAAAAAACCTGGGTAGGGTTGCCTCGGGATGAGTCTGTGTAAAACTGCATCTGGAAATTCAAGAGAAGGAACCTGGATAGGGTTGCCTCAGGATGAGTTCGTGTAAAATTGCATCTGGAGATTGTGAGAAGGAACCTGGGTAGGGTTGCTTCAAGATGAGTCAGTGTAAAACTTCAGAAGGAGGGAGAAGGAACCCGTGTAAGATTCCTTCATGAAGAGCCCGTATAAAGCTGTATTTGGAAGTAAGAAGAAACCCGTGTAAGATTGTTTCATGAAGAGCCCGTATAAAGTTGTATTTGGAAGTCAGAAGAAACCCGTGTAAGATTGCTTCATGATGAGCCCGTGTAAAGTTGTATTTGGAAGTCAGAAGAAACCCGTGTAAGATTGCTTCATGTTGAGCCCGTGTAAAGCTGTATTTGGAAGTAAGAAGAAACCCGTGTAAGATTGCTTCATGATGAGCCGTGTAAAACTGTATTTGAAAATTAGAAGAAACCCGTGTAAGATTGCTTCATGTTGATCCCGTGTAAAGCTATATTTGGAAGTCAGAAGAAACCCGTGTAAGATTGCTTCATGATGAGCCCGTGCAAAGCTGTATTTAGTTGCACAAATGATTACTCTGTTTTGTTTTAGGAGTTAATCCCGGACCTGTTGAAAATTGTTAATGATAAATATCTGTTCATTGATCTTTCCTGAAAAGGTAAAGCGTTAGTTGTATGCAATGTCATGATGTATGAAATGCATTGTGTAATGGTGCCCTCATAATAAATGAGATTGGGATGTATGCATTTGTACTGCAGATGCTATGACGTTTGTAGAATGATGTATGAATGTGATATGTGAATGTGATATGTGAATGTATCAATTGTTCTATTACAACGCTATTGAATTAGGGAAAATAAATCCTTGATTGCAGCTGGAGATGAAGAATGTAGGTCTTCAGATTTTGTTGAAGCTGAACTACTGGGAGATGATCTTCTGTTGTTAGAGAAATAAACTCTGTTGGGGAAGGAAAGCTATGTGCACTGCCTGAGGATTTTGTGAAATCCTGTTGGGGAATCCTGAGAAGTTTAACGACTTTACTGGGGAAGACCTAATGTCGGAGCAATAGTTGGAAATTCCTGTTCTGTCGGGGATACAAGAACACCTGACATCACTAGGTTGTAAGCTGAGGATATGGCCGCTACTTTTTAGTAAGATGCCACTGCCTCTGTACCTGCTGGAGAAAGTACCTGCAGATACTTTATGGATGGTTTGAGTGTCATCCCAACTCCTAGGGTGCTTGGTAAATGCTGATCAAGATGATAAGTCTTCTACTAATAAACAAATGACAAGATGACGGGACATAGTCGTATGTTTTTAATCCCTAACTTTTGCCTGGACCTCCCTTTCGGGTTTTCAGTCCACCGGGTAACCCTTTTTTGCTCAAGCCGCCTTTTCAGGTTTTCGACTTGCCGGGTGTACAATTCTTTTGTATATATCCCTAATTTTTTCCCGAACTCTTTTGGTTCACCGGGATGCCCTTAATTTTTCCTAGGCATGTCAACCTAGCGGGTCTTTTTCATGCGTAGTATTTTCTGACTACGTCCGCGTTCATAGGATGTGGAGATTTGTCACCGTCTATAAATGCCAGAAAATGTTTATGTGATCGCATGTGCCCTTTCATATGTGGGAGCCTGTGTGGGGCTGCTTCAGGATAAATCTGGTACACCTGATGTTTGATCAAGTTTCTGATAGTCTTGAATTTCCTAGGTATTTTTTCTAAGAAATATCATGGAAGGTTTCGAAGACATAATGTTGACACTATCTGATACTAATGGCACATACAAGCAATTTGGTGGTACCAAAGATTCAAATTTCACAGTGATTTTATGCTGGAATCCCCGATCAATGTGACAGCCCCCGAGTGATTCAAATGGAGATCTGCCCCTGGCTATTCATCATTTTTAGAGAGATTCTTTGCATATTGGCCTGACTGCCCCAAATTAATTAGACACCATGTCATGCCCCTTGATTATGAAAGGCTTGTTATTGGGAATGTTTTTTCCATCTGAGGTGATTCTATTCATTGAGGGGGTCTTCGTTCACTGAATATTCGTTGTGTGAATTTCTCTGCCATTTGAATAATTAACCATATGCAAACAATGTCATTTAAAGAATGCAAAGCTTATGTCTGTCTTGAAATTTTTTGAAAATGCATTTTTTGTAGTAAAACATAATTTGCAAGAATGTGATATCAACTCATGATTTATAGCAAACCTTACAGGAGTCAGGATACCTTTGTAACAGTATGCTCTCGAACTAAACCATGATTCAGCTAGGACTTTTAAGGGTTATAGCGTGGCCTGGTTTATAGTTCAAGAATCAAAGGATAAAGACTCAAATTTTATTTGTACCCAACCCGCTCTTCGTGACATTCTTCAGTTCTATGCTCAGTTAATTGTGCATTTCGAATCCCAGTTGAGTTCTGGAATGCTGGCCCCGATATTCTGGTGATGGTTCAGAAATTGAACGTTTGTTTGAGAAGGCAGTCATTTTTGTGACCTTTTCTTTTTGTTGAGGATTTGTAAGACCTCTTTATTTTTTGATTTTTCTATCCCTGTGTTTTTCCTGAATTGTTTCTTTTGTGATTACAGCCAGTGGGATGCCCTAGTTTTTTTCTTAAGTCTCCTTCATAGGTTTTGACTTAATGGGCTTTTATTTTGAGAGATAATGACTGCCTATTCTTAATAATTATGTGGAACCATCACCATCTTTTGGAGAGCATCTTCTACACTATTTATCGTGTATGAAGGGAAAGCTTGCAACTGAATGCACATCTGAATTAACTGAGAAAACTACCCTGCTCCAGGTTATGATTAAGGGTTTTAATTTGTGTGAAAATAAAAATCCTACTTCTTAGGCTGAAAGGGGTTGACTAGGGATTATCTTACTTATAAATCCACTATTTAGGATTTGAAACAACGCTTGTACATCGTCAGCGGGGTCTGTTCAAAACCATACTATAAAGATTGTGGTATTGTTCTCGTCATCCTCCCTCTAAAGGCTTAGAGCTTTTAATCAAGAGTTGAATATCACAAAAGGGAAGCAAGAAAGCAGTTTAAGCATAATGAAAACAAATTAATTCAAGACAAACATGTGAAATGCATTAATGAAATAACAAAGTTTGACATGCCAATAATTGTTTGAACAAACAAAGAAAATACAAATTGAGAATTCAAATGAACAAAAATGCTCTCAATCCTGGCCATGATTTGGCATGGGAGTAGTGATCACGTTGGGAGTCTCAGGAGGGTCGAACTCAATCTCCTTGGAATCAATCATATTTTGAATCTTGTATTTCAGTGCCCAACAATCATTAGTATCATGCTCAGGACTGCCAGAATGATAGGCATACGTTGCATCAGGATTGTAGTTAGGAGAAGAAGTCTTAGGGTTTGGATGAGGTCCTATCAACGTAGTCAAATTCTTCCTCAACATATGTTGTAATGCTTGATACAAAGGCATGTTGATCTTGGTAAACTGTCTCTTAGGCTCGTCTTGCCTTTGCTGATTACCCCGTTGTTATGGTCGTTGCACGCGTGCCGAATTAAAGACAAGCACTGCCCCTACAGATTGGTGGTAGTCTGCCTTATTACGACCCTTCTGGCCATACACAACATTGGCTTCCCTCTTAACAACAAATGGCTTCTTCTCAGCATTAGAAGATGCAGCCATTGGGGTCTTCCCACTCTTGATATCACTTTCGATCATTTCTCCAGTCAGAACCATATCTGTGAACCCGGATGAGGAACTCCCAATAAACAGATTAAAGAACGGGCCTGTCAGAGTTCCCGTGAACATGTCTACCATTTCCCGATCATTAAGAAGAGGTTGTACCCTGTGACACCCCAAATTTATTCAAGTGTTAAATAATTAGGAATTTAATTATTAAATTAATTAAAGGCTTAATTAATAATATTTTGGATTAAATGGATGAATTAATTATGAAATTAAAAAGGAAGACCGGGGGGTGTAAGGTTGATTTAGAGGTGTGTGAAGTAAAAAGCTCTACTAAATAATAACTAATTTATTTCTATTATTTGGAAAATAATAAAAGGAATATAAAAAGAAGGATAAAAAGGAAAAGAAAAAGAAGGTTATTTGGAAAAAATTCATTGTACATGAAATTGGAGAAGAGAAGAGAAGAGAGGAAAAAGCCAAACGCCGCGAATTCGAAGGATCATCGCGAGGTAAGGGCTGATTTTGATTAATTACTATGCCTTATAGATTTTTGGATCAATAGAATTGATTAAGCATGTTAGGAAGCTCAATTTAGTATTTTCTAGGTTTGTAGAATTTGTCCCTAATGTTGTCAAATTGTGTGGAATTGAACCAATTGCATGATATAGGATTGTTAGGAATGGTTGAATTGTGTTATTTGACATTATGTTGATGTTACTTGGGTGATTCTGGTGTTAATTGATATGGTCATTCGTATGGGAATGAAAAGGAATGGATTGAGATACATAATGCTGTCAAAAATAGCAGTTTTAGGCTCTGCAGGTCGCAGGAACCGGTTCCCAGTGGGGAGGAACCGGGTTCCACTGTGCGAAGTTATAAAAATTGGGCATTTTTCAACGTAGGAACCGGTTCCTGTATAGGTAGGAACCGGGTTCCCATACATTTTCCAGAAGGGTGATTTTTGAGCTTCGCAGGAACCGGTTCCTGCATATGTAGGAACCGGGTTCTGCTGTAACTTTTTGAAAAATATTAAACTTTAAAAATCCGTAACTTTCAAACCGTAATTCCATTTTAGTCGCCGTTTTGGACGTTGTTTATTAAATTAAATACTCTATTTTATAAAATGAAGAAAATAACTGTAACTTGATTTTATTTTTAAAATGTGTTGACTTTCCGATTATGCGGTTTGTTATTATGTGCATATTTGGTGTATATGCAATGGTGTATCCATGATAATTGATTGTATCAGATCTTGGTGGATGAAGTGCATGTTTATGTTGTTTGATGTGTGTATGATAAATAATGATATCATGTCTTTTTTTGGTTTTGGTTCAGTTATGATAAATTGATGTATTTCATAGACTGATTTGATGTTGCATGCTGGTGATGTGCATGCATATGCATTGTTTTGGTGAAGTTAATTCCCATTGTGTGGAATTTGACTTGTATTGTCGTTAACCGATACCCGGGTGATGATGGGTGGTTAGGCTGGATTCGTGTCCGGGTGTTTATGGACGAATCGATGGTTGCTGTATCCGGTTGATGATGGATCAGTGATGGTTGCTGTATCCGGTTGATGATGGATCAGTGTTGGGTGACTTGGTCACGTGTTGGTACCACATGCATTGTGTCTGCATTTGTGTTTGCATGGAATTGTAACATGTTAGGATGTCTTCCAGTGTTACAATTCTTTGGTTGATTATTGATTGGTGCATAATGACTTGTATGATTGGAACTGTGTGTTGAATCTGAATTTATGCTAAAATGGGTGAAATAATATGCTTGTGATATAATGTTGATTGAGAAGCTTATAATGCATGTTAATTATGAGAAATATCACCCTTACTTTAACAATTTCAGATTAAAGTTAGCAGCTCAGGAGTTGGTGAGGATGGCTCTAGAGCTATGTTACTTTAAGTCCGCGTGTCAGTGTCGTGCTCTGATAGGTTGTAACACTGGGGGGAAACATTTGAATGATGAGTTTTATTTTATACTCTATTGTTTAATTTATGTTGGGAATACTTATGAAGTGAAGTTATTCCGGTTTTGAGACATTTCCGCTGTGTAGAACATGATATTGATTTGAATATTTATCTTAATAATTCCTTCAGTAAAGCATGATAACTGTAGATTTGAGGTTTTTATATTTATCTTGGATTGTGACATCCCTGTTTTCCATGTTACTCTGATTTAATTAATATATTCGCGGGTTATTTAGAAGGGGTGTTACATACCCTACCAGCTAGATCCCTCCATTTCTGGGCATATTCCTTGAAGCCTTCGCTAGAACCGATAGACATGCTTTGAAGTTATGTACGAGTTGGAGCGAGGTCAGCATTATATTGGTACTGCTTGTAGAAAGAAGCAACCAAGTCTTCCCAGGTATGAATGTCTGTTCTTTCTAGCTGATAGAACCACTCCAGTTGCGTGCCAGCTAAAATTACTTTGAAGAAATGGACCCATAACTTCCGTTCAACAATGTGAGGCTGGATCTTTCTGACATATGATCTCAAGTGAAGTTTAGGACAAGATACCCCGTCATATTTGGCGAATGTGGGAACCTTAAATTTTGGTGGGATGATCATGCCAGAAACCACCCCTAATTCTTCAAAGTCCAAGCTAGGTATCTGCTGAATCTTCATAGCATTTAGACGATTCTCCAGCTATTTGTATTTATCATCAGCAGGAGGATATTACTCCTCAGAATAATCAGCTTCGTCTTCATCAATCACCGGGTTTTTATCTTCTTCATGATTATCCCCCTTATTTGATGGAGTTGAAAAATCTAGAGCTCCTTTAACCGGTCCTCTGAGTCTTCTTCCCATATTGAGGATGCCATCCAGTTTCTTTGCCTTCTTCTTCTTCTCTTTGATGACGAGAGCTTTCAGTTCTTCCTGCCCCTGGGCCAAATCCATGAACATTTGTTGAAACTGAGCATTTTGAGCTTGGAGGTCTTTTAATGTTTATTCAAGGGCCATTTCTTTTGCTGAAATAAACAACGAAAAGATGAGAAACCTTTACTGGAAGACCTGTTATGAAATGTGTTGTACCCCAAAATTTTCCCTCTCATTTATCAAGAATTTGCTCACAAGATCTCCTTGGACTCAAGACTGCACTAGGGTTTGATCAACTCAAGACACCTCCTTAAGCACTGATGACCAAAATTAGGGTTTGAGATTGCACAAGGATTTTGGAACTTCCAATACCACATATGAATTTCATGGATCATTATGGACCCTCAAGATCACTCATGTCAAGTTTCAAGCTTTGGATCACACTTTTGCTCAGTCAATTGAGCAGTTGACCTGAAAATCAGTTGTATTGGGAAAAAAAGTCAACCATGGCCAATTTACAGTCAAACTTCATAATTTTTGATCCAATTCAACATTTTAGACTCATATGCATCATTTGATCAAGTTTGGTCCATAATTCCTCAAGAATTTTGATCAAATCTCCAAAAGGGCAAAATGGTCAAAATTAGGGTTTTGACTGGGAAAGGGTAATTTCTTATTTTTGACCTAGAAAATGATCAATTGGTTTAAGGCATGATTTAAAGAGTCCAATTGCATCATTTTGACCTAATGACATGGCTCAAAACATTGCTCAAGTTCAAAAGATTGATAGATGAATTTTTCAATCAACTGATTAAAAGTGAACTGTATACTAAAAAGTCAAACTTTGACTTTTTGGTCAAATTCAAATGCCAAAGATCACAATTCATAAAAACATGTCAAAATATGATACTTATTCATCAAGAAATCAAAAATTCAAGATTTCATTTTTGAAAAGTTAAAATTTCTAAACTTAGAAATTTTTCTAAGTGTTGGAAATTACTTATTTTTTCATAACTTTGAGCAAAATTTTCACCATGATGCAAGATGATTCAAGAGAAACTTCTAAGTTGTATATATCCATGAAATCTAGAACTTTTATTCACACAAATTCTTCCAAAAGTGCTTGGTTCTCAAGTTATAATTTTAAGAACATGTGGTCATGAAACAAAACACTTAGTGAAATTTTTGCCCTAATTTGGTCAGGATTTTGACCCAACTTCATGGAACTTTTTCATATAGTTCCAAGCGGAATATTCAAAAGAAATTCAAAGATGGGTTGTAGAGAACATTACAATATTTCCAAAATGTCCAAGAACTCCTTGATATCATTCTTGAGTAGGGAGAATCGAAGAGATGAAGTTAGGGTTTTATCACTTGAATTACAAGTCATTTTGTGATGAACCAAATTCAAAATTCAAACTATGCTGCATAAACACTACTTTGCAGGCCTCAAACTTGTTAGGCACTCCATAATTAATGGTTTACACAGCTGTTAGAGGTCTCACTTCAAGCATTCAATGCATGGACATGCTTTATATCCATTTTTGGAAGAAAGGTTACATTGCCATTTTGATAAAGTGACTTTTTGCACAAAACTTGTTCTTGAGCCTTGCACTTGTTCTATTTTGATCAAACAAGTCTTATAACTCATAAGAAATGGTTTAGACACTTACAATCACCCAGCCCATGCTTGTACCTCCTCTTGAAACTCGTTTCCCACTTTTCTTCAAAATCAAGTAACCTAGCCAAGAGCTAAAAACTTGTACTTCTGATTATCCAAAGCTCTCCAATACTTTTGCTTATAGATACACAAACTATTTGCATAAAATACACAAAGTCTCATGCCCTGAAAATAGCGAGAACTCAAAAACACATCTGATACCTCCATTTTCACATAAATTGACCAAAAACTTGAAACTCATAATCTACTCGTGCGTTTCTTGGCCTTTTGGTTTCTAAAGCTTCTAAACATTATATAGAATTGATCCCACACCATGTTACAGAACTGTAACACCCTTAACACCATCCTCCATTTTAAAAAATAGAGCTTTGCACTTGGACTTCTCCATAACTCCTTAGGCCCTTTCAGCTCAAGCTAAGCCTTCCATTAGCTTCTTGGGAACTTGAGGAAGCTAACCCAACCATTGGAACTCCTTGAAAGCTGCTCAAACTTCAAACCCGATACCCTCTTGCAAGGTAATTTTCTAACTTTGGAACTTCTCATATAGGCATCATCAATGATTTATTTGTGAACAAAACATGTAGATATCATTGTCCTAAAGCTAACCATGTCCATAGTTTCCATAGATTTTGCTTGAGCTTAGAGAATTTTAAGGTTAAAGTTTCTGAGATTTTTAGGGTTCAGATTAGGGCCAATATAATTCATGCTTATCTTTGATCTATAGTTTTAATGCTTTACATTTTTGAAACCGTGAGGAAATTTGCTACAAGTTTCATGTTTACAGTTTTCATTTTGATGAGAAATGAACAAGTTACAGT